>CM059582.1:76541250-77955000 GCA_030407085.1 Trichopria drosophilae
CTACATATACAGGGTGGACCTCGGCTGGCGGGTCGCGGCTAGGCATCCCATGTTAAAGAAGTAACTAGATCATCAATCGATTAATCCCGTGGTAATTAGGGTTTGCTACAGGATTTTCATTTCTCACAATGCATAACAAAACAGAATTAAGAATTGTAGCAAAGCCCACAAGTTCTAAATACCGCGTGATTAGTCGGCAGATCTAGTTACTTCTTTAACATGGAATGCCTATGACCCGCAAGCCGAGGTCCACCCTGTATATCCCGGCAGTAGGTAAGAATTATAGCAAGGTGTGTGATTGGTCGATTGATCTAGTTACAGCACTAATGCTGTTAGCAATTGTCTACTCGTTTAACGTGTAATAAAATAGTGTAAGACATCAAAGTTAATCTATAATTATAATGACGATTTTTACGATATCACGAAAAACGAATACTCTGACTATTATAAAAACATCAATTTATGCATGTTTATAGGTTGCATCTTTATAAATATAAAGATAATCGACGAAAATCTTTTAATCGGTTTCCAATTTGCCATGTCCGGAAAACGAAAATTGTCGACATATTCGAGTAGACAAAGACGACGTTTAAGTCAAGAAGAAATATCATACATTTACGAAATATCATACATAATTCGAGTTCGGAAGACGAAGAGTGTGGAAACTGTACCTCAAGTGAGTACGATGTTGATGAAGGTTCTAATAAATATGATACTAATTGTTGCGAACATGGACGTAACACATTTGAACCTGACATACAATGTCAAAATATCTGCGAATCGTTAAGCACTGACAGTGACAATGGAAATGTTAATGATGAAATTTTTGATGGTGGTAATGTATATTTAGAAGACGAGGAGAATTATAGCGACATGGACGACTGCGATGACAATTATACCGACATGGACGACTTCGATGACACGGCAATTGAGAGTGAAGTCCCAAATGACAACGAAACTGACAATAATGACGATAGTGGAAATGACTTTAAAAATAATTTCTTAAGCGCATTGAGAAATTGGGCTATATTTTATAATATAAAACTGAATGCCCATAGTGCACTCCTGAAAATCTTACTAATATTTATATTTCAACTGTCGATTTTACCCAAGGATGGTAGAACGTTGCTACGAACGCCCAGAAAAACTACTGGCTCTACGGTTTGTTAGCAATTATTGAATCCTATAAATTATTGAATATTCATTTTGATAAAATTAAATTGTTCACTAATGTTGATGGCTTACCATTATCAAGGTCATCTCAGTCATATTTTTGGCCAATTTTAGTTATAGACTCGGTGTTTAGAAAAGTATATTTAGTTGGGTGTTTCTATGGAAAGGAAAAACCAAAGAGCGCTAATGATTTTTTGGGAATGTTTTGTACAAGACGTTATAGCATTGTTATCAAAAATTTCACTTGAGGGATTTATATTTGATGTGCTGTCAACAAAAGGGCACAGCGGGTACTCAAGCTGTTCTAAGTGCACGATTACTGGCAGTTATGAAAAGACAAATGTATGTTTTCCTTTCGAAGAGCGTCCAAGTGCTCTTAGATGTGATGAAGGTTTCAAAATTCAAAGTGATTCGGATTATCATAACGGCAACACGATACTTTTAAAAATACCAAATGTCGGTTTAATATCACAAGTGCCTTCAGACTATATGCATTTAATATGCTTGGGAGTTGTAAAAAAATGAATACAATTGTGGATGAAAGATCCACTAAGTATAAGATTATCTGCAGCGCAAGTTTTAAATATTTCCAATTTATTATTGAAAATTGCAAAAATTACACCAACAGAATTTTCAAGAAAACCTAGAAGTCTTTTAGACGTTAAATTTTGGAAGGCAGCGGAATTCAGGCAATTTTTATTATACATAGGACCGTTTGTTTTAAAAAATATTCTTCGAGAAGACATGTATAAACACTTTTTATCATTACATGTTGCAGTCACTATTCTAATCAGTCCAAAATTAATAAGAAACGAAAGTAATTTAAAATACGCTAATGAACTCTTGAAATTTTTCGTAAAAACATTTCAAACGATATATGGCAAAAAGTACGTATCGCATAACGTAAATAATTTGTTACATCTTATTGCAGACGTTAGAAAGTTTGGTGCCCTCGATAATTTCGCTGCATTCCCGTTTGAGAATTATCTTCAAATGCTGAAAAGGAAATTGAAAAAGTCAGAAAAACCTTTAGCTCAAGTGGTACGACGTTTTGCAGAATTACAAGAAAATAATATTCAAGTTTCTTCAGAGAGTTATAAAAATATGTACACACTTTCACTAAAATATGCCCATAATTCAGGTCCTTTAGCAAACACTATAACAGAGAACGGCGTAATACAATATCGAACTCTTCAGACTAATTCATGGCTTTTAACATCGAAATCGGACAAAGATAGCTATTGTCTACTCAAGGACAGTAGTGTTATATCTGTTAAAAGTATAATTAAAAATGAAAACGGCAATACTTGGGTTATCGGTGAAAAATACGAAATTGTTAACGAATTCTATTCGCAACCATGTTCATCGCGAAATTTAGATTTTTACATTATTTCCAGTACGGCCGGTGAATTAAATGTATGGCCTTTTACGTGGATCGTAATTCGTCGATCGTGGATTTTTCATTTTCCTACTTTTTTGAATCATCATTGGAAACGCTTTAACTGTGATATGACATACCTGAACCTGAAATAGGAATAAAAAACGTTCTGCTTTCACTATGATTTTTTTTGCTCCTAACGTATAGGCATACGTATTTTATTCATGTGTGTTATATTACAGATACATTGTTTTCTAAAACGTTAACTAACGTCGTCATCGGTGAGGTCTTTTCAGATTCCTGTTCTACACTTGTTTTGCTATCTATGTGAATTTTTTCGACTCCCAATGGATATCCGTATGTATTTTATTTGAGTTTCTAGTTCACGTTTATTATATCACAGTTATATAATTTTTCAACACGTTAACTAATTTCATCATTGCTAAAGTCGCCTCATATTCCTGTTCTATACGTGTTCCGGCTTCCTTATAAAATTTTTGCCAAAATATTACCGACATTATGCTCCAGGGCCCCGTATCAGTTATCCAGCGCTCATTCTCGCTTCGTCTGTCATCGAGTATTGTAGCGGATTCATCGTCCATTATCAGGTATTCGATGTCAATGCGAAAAAACCGTCTTCAGTACGCAAAGTATCTCCGCACTCGCAATCCGACCAATTTCTCAGGAGTAAGCGGTGTCGCCGTTCTTTTCGCGATAAATGTACGTGCTCCGAGTGTGAATCGCCATTTCAGCGATCGTGCGCTATTTATGTCGTACGACTTAATTTTATGTTGCATTGCTGCTCGTGATCTTCCGCATATTTACTCGGTGCGAATTCGGAGCGTGTTTACGTTAAACTACAGTAGTCCCCCCCCCCCAATATTTGCCTTCCCAATATTTGCGACTTCCCAATATTTGCCTCTAGGTTGCTGTTCCCCGCCATTTCTCACGGAGCGGTAATTCTGTAGCGGAATTCTGTTCGACGCATGCGCGTTCTATCGTTGTATGTTGGCGGAGCCGGCAGAGTAGGAGACAAATTTCTTCCCCTCACTAGGGGATAATAATGGGAGGATTAGAAAAGGACAGACAAGACGGACGAGGCAAATATTGGGGGGGGGGGCAACTGTACACTTTTCCTCCTCTTCCCAGTTATCTATCCCTACATGTGCCCACTCGTCTTCTGTTGAACCTGTCGAACCTCTCCTGCAACGTCGTCTCCCTCATCTTCGCGCTGGTGTCCTATAGTATGGTATCATCTTACGATACCTTATCGCCCCACCGTTGTTACCATGAACACCGTTGCTTTCACCGGTTTCCGACCGCTGCCGGTCATATATCCCACTGTCTTACCTGGAAATTGGAGCGTTATGACTCCCAATCAGAGAGTGACGTTCCACACGCAGCAAACGTTAAATAATGCGATATGACTCGATAATTTGCAGACAAATCTGAGGATCATTGCGAAACGCGTGGATCAGAATACCGCGGAAATTGAGCGATTGAAGTATCAGAAAGCGTACGACCTGATGAGTATACACGAAACCTGTAAGCTGGTTCATTCTGAAATTATCGGCCAAGTTCTTGATAAATTAAATGTACCGCGGTACCGCAATAACATCGAGATCCGAAAGACGAATTTTGCGATAACCATTGCTGGCTCCGCCTCGACTACTTTTTCACTCATTGTCAAGTTCACATCGTTCGTAATCACGTTATCGATTCTAAGCGTAGGCTCGGAAAGATTACGCGTTCGGACATCTTTCCGGAACTCTATTCCGATGATCAAACCAACGTCCGCGTAAAATAAATGAGTTTATATGCTTCTGAATATGGCTAAAGCCATGGCTAGCTTGATTCCCAACTCTCGCGTATGTGTTTTTTACTAGAAGGATCAGCACCATCCTGAAATACCGATTGTTACTGAAGGCGATATTGTGAAAATAAATTAGCTATTACGGAACCCGGAACCTCATACCCCCACGTCAATCAGTTCAGCCTTTCTGGCGTTACCAAACTCAGCCATTCTGGAATCGCCCAGTTTAACTAACGCGGCGTCATCCGGCACAACTACCCCGGCTGTTCTATTTAACATCACTCATTGCACTAACAACTCGTTGCGGGCCCATTTTCTCCAAATCGAACATCTACTTCATACATCGGATACGGCCATTTTACCCTTCATGGAAACGTGGTTGATTCAGGATATTTCTGCCGATACTACGAGGATTCCGTCCTTCAATTTTGTCCGTAATGATCAAGCATTACCGTCATTCGGACAAAATCGTTTCGCCCTCGGAGGTAACGTTGCTTGCTATCTTCATGAATCGCTAGCCTATTCTGTTCTCGACCAGTCCGAGAACAGCTCAATCAATGAGCCTGACATATGGTTGATAATAAATTATCTTTGAATAATTACTTATTGTTAGCAGTTGTGTATAGACGTCCTGGTGGCTGTTTGTTTTCGTACTTCACGTCTAAAGTAAATTTCTTTTTACTCACGTAAAAAATATTGTGGTAACCGGTGATTTGAATTGCAATTTACTAGTTTCTAGTCCGAATACTATTCTTCTACGGCAGTTCATTTCTGAGCACTCACTTTATTCCATTCCATTTGGCCCAACCCATCATTCATCACATACTAATTCGCATACTCATCTTGATATTGGTATTGTAGACTCTCGTGATAAATTTAATGATTTTGTATAGTCTGAGCAACTCCTCGCTGCTGGCCACGACCTAATTACTGTTTGCTCCCGTCTCGACAATTACACGCATCGACCAAAGGTGGTCACCTATCGTAATTTTAGTTCTTATAATTACGAAGTCATTAGTAATGAACTCACTAATCTGCTTCGCGGCACCACCCCCGAGTTGTTTCACAGCGTGATTCCAGCTTCTACTAATATGTTTCAAATTCTCGATCGATTCTTTTCTGTGTAGGGTCTATGCTCGATAAACATGCATCGGAAACCACTAAATCATATAAACGGCCACACGCAACTTGGGTCACGATGACCACAAATCAACAAATTAAATTTCGGAATTCGCTTTATCGCCAAGCTAAATGCAGTCAAAGCTTTACTCATACACCAATAACGCGAGCTACGTAAGAAAATCAAGTTAGCTTTACGTACCGTCAAAGATGACTATATTTGCGGGGCGTTGGGATCGAAAACCAAGCCATTTAGGATTTGGTCACTTTTATGCAAATTCGGGATAATTGAGGCCAAATCATCGTCGTCCCTGAACCACTTTTCTCCGAACGAACTCAATACCCATTTCATTGGTCGCCTCTTCTCACTCATCATGCTTCTCCGTTCAGTTGCAACAGATTTTGCGAGCTTCTCGCAAAAACATCACGTCAACTTTCTCATTTTCGACGTTGCATGCAGATGAAGTGTTGAGAGTGATGAACGCCTCTTTCGCTAAGTCAAAATGTCCGAGTCCCGATGGGCTGCAGCTACGCCATCGACAGAGGATTTTATCTGCATTTGTTATTCCGTTAACCATCATGTTCAACTCATCGGGCGGAGCAACATGGTCCTATCTCGTGGTCGCACCAATAGTCCTGAGCCACGATGTGTGAATATGAAACGAGTTTATGAACAAAAAATTAGCATTTGATAAAAATCACGAGATTGAATTAAGTAACAAACTCATCTTTTTTTGAAATTAATTTAAGGCGGTATAACACCTTTGACGGCTAAAGTCGACCATATTTGCAATTTTTTTACATAAAAAGACGTGCGCAATTCAAAATCGGGTTCTTGGGCTTTTTTATTTACATATTAAAGACACTAAACATATTTTTTGTTTTTGAAAAATCATCGCGGTTTATAAACTAAACGCCGTCAAAAGAGGCCGCTAGCGTCGCATATGTCTTGCTGGCGTGTACACGGCTGCGTCTGACTGGAGTGGCTTAAAGCAAAAATATAAATTGGTTCTTAGTCTGTGATAGTTTGGGTAAGGTGGTATCGGTGGATTTAAAAAAATATCAATTGTTGAGATAATGGATCGACTTTGCAAAAGTAATCGAATTTTCGCTTACAAATCTGACATAAAATCGATTGCCCAGAAAATCTAGCGACTATATTAAAAAAAAAATAAGCAGTACTACCATAAAGGCATCTATGCAGAGTATAATGAACTATGGTTTTTGTCGATCGGATGAAAATTGTGGCCGTAGTGATGTACATCATCTTGAAAAATAGTGTTTTTCAGAAAAGAAAACAATATTTTACTTTTTCAATTTGTAAACAAACACGATTATCCTGCTTGAACCGCAATGACTTTTCTTCTACTGCCCATGCTCCGCATACAGATATACATATGTAAGAGTGTGATGCCATGGAGAAAAATTATCCGCTGAAAGCAGCTGAACGTTGCTGCGGTTGGTCAAAATATTATATTTCGATACATGTGCGTAAAATGCGATTTTACGCACCGCTATTTGACATGTAGTTAGATAGGACCGGTGCGTAAAATCAAATTGTTTCGCACGCGTATCGAACGATATTTTTCGATATATTATGCGTAAAATTTGCGCGCCTTTTTTAGTGTGTGTTAAATACGATGTTACGCATGCGTGCTGACCGCCGGGCCCGAGTGGATATGGCTTGTGTATATTTAGTATAATAATAAAAAAAAGTAGATATAAACGTTTTAAGTGTATTTTATACTTTTGTGTAAGTATTTCGTGGACTTACGATTCATTTGTTCACTCTGAGGGATAATGGCCTAGTTTACATCAGAGGACCTAGGCCATAGCCTGGGCCTGAATTTTGAACTAAATCTTATCAGATTACAACGTTGTAAATGATGTGATGCGTCCTATTGTTGCAGAACTTGTCCTGATAGAACCTTAGGCATTCAATGTGGCCAACTATCCGAAGGAAATATCATTCGTCAGATGCAGTTTTTTACCTGACTCCAGTCCAGGCCACTACACAGGTGAGGTCGCTTCGGTGTAGTCTAGGCCAATATTCATTCTACACTAAAAATGCGGAATTATATCAAGGATCCCACACAAATCGTGTGGAAAATTGCTAAACAACGAGCGGAACCTTCCTCTGTTTCTCCATTTGGCTATAATCTATGTTCTTTCTCTCTAATTTATATTCCGGAGGGACAATATTCCAATCAGCAGCTATGTTATTTAATGATTTACTTTCGTGCTTTTAAGGATTATTCGTTTGCTGATTGGGATATAATCATTGGAGTGTCTCACAGACGGGAGCGGGTGGGGCTCCCGTCACATTTTTAACGGAAGGAATACAAGCCGTGGTCCAAACTCATTAATGAACACTATGATTTTAGTGAATGGTCATACGATAAATATGATCTTAAAGATTTTTAATATAAATAACAATCAGACTCCAAGAAAATCGGGTAACAACATCACTCGATCTTGGAGCGTGTTTCATTTTTTAAAAAATACTTAGACAATAGCAATGAATGCGGATAGCACATATTACACCACTAATTCAAATCAAAACATTTATGATTAGATAGTTGCGATGAATCATCCCATAATAGACCGAGGGATGTGAAGTATTTTATCTTCCAATGACAATTCGCCAATTTCCAGTCATATTAGAGACCATTAAAGTAACGTAAAATTTATCGGTAGGTCCCCCGCAAGTGTAACAAATTAATTCCGGGCCAATTTTATCTATTATATTATATTATTTATTATTTATTATTATTATTATGTCCGGATTTTTTTCAAGGCCAAACAATTCGCCACCAAGAAAACTCGCCAATTCGTTTTTTTCTCAAGTATAATAAACTTGAAATTTTTATAACAATTTAATGCATATTTAAAAAGTACACAGGAATTTTGTCAAGATAAAAGAAACACTTTTACTATGTAAGTTTATATCGTTTCGCCTATGGAGTGTCTCCATTGTCTACACTGTAGCGTCCTTAATATTGTGGTCTGAAAAAAAAACAACAATTTTTTAAAACTTTATGATAGTAGCTTCTATGTTACAATTACATTTTTTAAAGAAAAGGTCGAAATTGCATTTTTTTAAAATAGTTTTGAATGAAAATTTTTTTTCGTTAAAAAATCGACTTTAAAATACGAAAAAAATATGAATTTTTTTTAAAAACCATTGTCAAATGGAAGAGAATTTAATTATCTATAAAATGAGCCGTCACAAAGCATGTTCGGTTCAGTACAGCTTTCTTAATCGTGAACACAAAATCGAAAAAAGTGGTTCGATAAAAACGCATTTAAAGTCTTGAACACATAAAAACTTACGGCAGTCTCACGGTAATCAGCGATTCCAGCTTCATAAAGTTTATCGAACTCAGAAATATCGAACTTAGCTATAAATTTGCACCCGTAGCGCAAGTATAAAAAGGACCGTCAACGGCAGCTGGTGTGCGTCCGAACACGCCTCCCAGTCCGTCCGGTTCAAAATCACATAACTTCGTAAATACTACTGATATCGACTTAAAATTTTACAAGAATATTCTTGAACATTTTTACAATCGAATAAAATTGTTTCCAAACAGTCGATTTTTTTTCTACCCTATAAAGGAGGTTCCCCCCCTTAATACGTTTTTCATCCTTCATAAACGATCTTTCTTGGTCGTGAAATGTTTGGCTTTGCCCGTGCCGTACCTGTGATTGTTATGTTACCCTTTAATATGCGATGTCCTAGTGCTTGTAAGTTCTATTTCTTCAATTAATTATAATCTTTCTTCTATCACTCTACTTTACGGATTACAATTCATCGGACATTTCTTTACTATTTTTCTTTTGGGGTTTAAAACTATTAACTTGCTGACTTGTATGTAATCATTGGGTTGTCTCATAGAGGGGAGAGAGGTGGGGCCCTTGTCATCTTATTAACGTAAGGAATACAAGCTGTACATGAACCTCACATGGACATTATCGGACACTACTGTCTCAAAATATGTAGCTACGATAAATGTGGGACTTAAGGACTTACATTATAAATAACACTTATGCTCTTAAAGAATAGGATAAAATCATTCAAAATTGTTATGTGAAATTTTCCATTTTTTAATGAAATCTGCTTAGACATATCATCTATTCGAGATGATACTTTTGTAATCTGCCAAAGATGATTAGGGTAACCCTTATTTAAAAAAGGTAAAAAACCAGTAAAAATCAATAAATCGATTGGATGAGATTAACATGTGTCACCCGACGGGTTGAAATTTAATATTATTTTTAAATAAAAAAGAAAACTTTTAGCATTTCCCTGTAACTTCGTCCAGCCAATGGGCAGAAATAGTTTAAAAATGATTTGATTGATGATTAATGTTTTGTCTTTATCGTAAGATCCAATGATAATCGTCGAGTAAATAACCACTATATTACATCCTACATTTTTTCTGCGCATTCTGTCACTTAGGAACCACTTAAAAACTGATCTGCGAGATTTTTAAAACATTTGATTCAACTAGAAAAAGTTACAGGAATTCCTCCTCTAGGAGTCGCATGACCTTGTAGTTGGTGGGGAGGCTCACGCGGAAACTGTACCAATAGTCCTGAGCCTTAATGGGGGTGAATGTCACACGAGTTTTATGAAAAAAACTCACGATTTAATAAAAAACATCGCGTGATTATCGAGTATAACAAATTGAGTAATAACAAACTCACCTGATTATTCACGTGACTTCACTTCCTTTGTCACGACGGAATTTTTAAAAATCACCTGATTTAAAAATAAAAATCATGTAATTTTGTTTAAATATCTTTTCTTTGCAAATTAAAAAACAGTTGATTTTCTTATTTTTTAAAATTGTTAGTTTAAATGGGAAATTACATTATATTCGGTATCAAATTGGCGACGTGAATTTTAAAAATCATCAGATGTTTTAAATACCGCCTTCCTTTTCAAAATATAACAAAGTCACTGAATGTTTCTGAGAATTGACTTGATGTTTTGCACTCAATCGTTAAATCATTTTTAAAAATCATATGGTTTTTATTACGGGAGATTACTTATTACTAAAAGACAATTCATGATATCTCCCTTCATTATCTTATTCGATATCTCTGATAGTTCACACATACCGCTCGGAAAGTGAATTTGTATGCTGAGCTAAGCTGACGCGTAAGCCAACTCGATAAAACTAGAGAAGTCAGCAAATTGTACGGCTCTATACGGTACTGAAAGGTTGCGGCGACAGATGATGGTAGAGTCTCTGGATAGACTCAACCGCTACAGAGTCCATTGGTCCTCCCTCTGGGGATAAAAGGAAGGCTGAGAGGAGTATTTTGGATCCCAAGGGAAGAAGGCCAAGAGTCAGGGGCAAGCATCCGCAACAAGGATGTCATACTCGACGGCCGCTGCTGGACTCCCAAAGGTATTGATTGCCTTTGGCGAGGACGTAGGGGAGCGGGTCGGGTCTTTGACCAACTCAGGGGGGTCATCATTGACCGGGTTGTGGACATCCTGGATGGGGGGTTCATACCCAGGTTCGTGGAGTCTCACCTGAGAGGAGGAATTGCCACTTTCGCTTGTGTGGATGACGAGAGTGCCTGTTGGCTGCGGGAAGCAATTCCGCAGATAACCCTTGATGGGGGCCGAAAGGTGAGGCTTGTACTCCTTGAGGAACTCGTCAAGAGAGTTAAAATGACGGTACTCGCGTCACCACCCAAGAAGGAGACTAGCATCCTGCTTAAGATTCTGGACAGGCAGAATGCTGGGTTGAGGGTCGGGACGTGGGTTGTCCACCGTAGGGAGGAGTTGCCGCATGGTACCCTTCTGGTTCTCGGCGTGGACGAAGACTCGGTCAAGCGCCTCGAGTCTCGCGGCTACCGAGCTTATCTGGGGACAGGAGAGGTTGTGTTCAGGCCAACCTCTAAAAACCCGATAAGTTCGGCGACGGGAGCGTCCAGCGCGAGTTAGCTCTAATCCAACGGTCGTGCCGAATTTTTCCAGATTAATTTGCATCACCTCAAAGGTGCCTCAGCTCAACTTATGAGGGACCTGCAAGTGACGCATACAAAACCAGCCATGGCACTAATACAGGAGCCGTGGTGCTACAAAGGTCAGATTCGGGGCCTGAGTAGGATTGGCACAGTCTACGCAAGTGGACATGAAATGCAGAGGGCAAGCGTAGTTCTTAATAACATGGACGCTGCCCTGCTACAGGAATTCTCTACTAGGGACCTAGCTTCGGTCAAAGTCTCTCAGGGAATAGGGGAAAGGAGCTTGGCGGTTGCATCAGCCTACTTTGCGCACGATAGGGAAACTCCCCCGGAGGAGCTAACTAGGTTAGTCAGGTACTGCGCAAATGCGGGCCTTGATCTCCGCATTGGTTGTGATGCAAATGCTCACAGTACTCTGTGGGGGAGCACCGACACAAATAAGAGAGGGGAGGCCCTCATGGAATACCTGATATCCACAAACCTCGAAATTTTGAACGAGGGAGTTGAGCCAACGTTTGTAACAGCAAACAGAAGAGAGGTCCTTGATCTCACTCTATGCAGCCGAGGCATGCGTGATGCTGTCCAGGAGTTTTAACCCTGCAGAAAAATGGTCAAGAAATTCAAGAAGCACGAACTGGCAAGGGTTCAGAGAAAGTCTGCAAGCCAGGATGAAGGGCTTCAAAGGCAAGTATGGAGCGAAAAACGATCTTGAGTACACAGAGGTCTTTCATAGGGGAGCTGTGATGAGATCGTTCGAAGCTAATTGCCCACTCAAGAAAGTAAACCCCAAAAGGGGAAGGCTTAATTGGGGACCAGCTTTGGAGCGTAGCCGAAAGGAGGCGAGGAGATTATTTAATCGAGCAAAGAAAGCTGACACAGCAGAAGTCTGGACGGCTTACAAGGATAGGTTGAAAGCCTCCAAAAGGCAGATTAGAGAGTCTCAGATAAATGGATAGAGGGAGTTCTGTTCGGAAACGGAAAGTATACCCTCTACTGCAAAATTAGCGAGAATACTATCCAAAGGAAATGATGGTAAACTACGATTTATCAAAGGAGAAAATGGCGAGTTTGCTAAATCTCCGAAGGAAACACTGGAAAGGTTGCTGACAAGCAATTTTCCAAGTATTAAACTGGGATCGAACGGTGCCCCCGAGGAGCCTACTACAAGTAAAGGGAGGCACTGGGAGATCGCTGCCCAAGTTGTAAATGCAAACAAGGTTGTAAGGGCACTAATGGCCTTTGAGGCGTTCAAGTCACCGGGACCGGATGGCATATACCCGGCCCTCCTTCAGGAAGGCCTGGGGGCTATCCTGAGACCATTGACTGGACTTCTTCGGGGGTGCATTGCGCTTGGTTACACACATACAGAATGGAAAAAATCACGAGTTTCGTTTATACCCAAAGTTGGAAACAGGAACTACGTGGAGGCAAAGGACTACAGACCGATCAGCCTAACATCCTTGCTATTAAAATTGTTGGAAAGATTGGTTGAGAGGTATCTTATAGAAGGTCCTTTGGTACGCTTACCTCTTCATGGGGAACAGTATGCCTACCAGGCTGGCAAATCTGCTGAGTTGGCACTTATGTCAGCCGCGGGCTTTATAGAGAAGCAACTCAGTACGAAGGGAACGTGCATCGGTGCTTTCCTAGATATTGAGGGTGCTTTTAACCGCACCTCCGTGGAAGTAATACGGAAAGGAGCGGAAGAACATGGGGTGCCCAAGGAACTCATAAGTTGGATTGTGAGCACCCTTAGAAATAGGTATATTTATACGGAATGTCAGGGTACCCTAGTGGAGGGGATGATCTCTGAGGGTTGTCCTCAAGGTGGAGTGTTGTCCCCACTTCTTTGGAACCTGGTAGCTGATAGCTTGATCAGGAAACTCAACGATAGCGGAATCTATGCGATTGGATATGCGGACGATATTGCTATCCTCTCTAGAGGCAACTACGAGGAAGTTTTGCAGGAGCTTGTACAAGAAGCCCTGAGGGTTGTGGAAAAATGGTGCAATGAAAAAGCGCTATCGATATAACCGGAAAAAATTGCCGTCATCATTTTCTCTAGAAGATATAAGATCAAAAAACTAAGGGAAATGGTGATTGGCGGGAAGCAGGTGCCATATGCCAGCGAAACCAAATATCTTGGAGTAACCCTGGATAAAAAATTAAACTGGAATGGTCACCTGGAAAACAAATGTCACAAAGCAATTGCTACTTTCTGGCATTGTAGGAGAGCTCTTGGTAACAGTTGTGGTCTAGGACCGAAACAGCTGCTCTGGATCTACCAACAGATTGTGTTACCAAGGATTACCTATGCCTCGCCAATTTGGTGGCAGAGGACAGAAAAGACCCAAGTTCAACAAAAATTGAACAGGGTACAGGCTATGTTCCTTAGGGGCATTTGCTCAGTAAGGAAGAGTACACCCTTAGCCGCAATGAGGTCTCTTTTGGGCGTAACGTCCATGGCTCAGGCAGTAAAATGCGAAGCCGCGAGAACCGTGTATAAACTCAAGTGCTTGGGAAGCTTGACAGGTAAGCAAGATTGGTTCAACAATCTTTTTCAAGGAAATCTGAGAGACATGTGGTACCATCCACAAGACAAGATCCAGAAACACCACACGGGGGAAAACAACTTCAAGGTTTGTTTCCCCAACAGGGAGGACTGGAAAAATAAATCAGCAATACCCAGGAATGGCATCATCTGGTTCACAGATGGGTTCAAAACCAACCAGGGTGTAGGCGCAGGATTCTGCGGACCGAAGCTACGGGAGAACTTTTCCCTCAAGCTCAACAAATTTAACACTGTTTTCCAAGGAGAGGTCGCGGCAATCCTTATGTGTGCATAGAGAAAGAAGTGACAAATAAAACGATATGGATATGCTCGGATAGCCAAGCCGCATTGAGAGCGATAGACAATCCAGTCGTCAAATCAGCTTTAGTCAGAGATACAAAGACCTACGTAACCTGGCCAAAAGAAACAAACTCAGCCTGACCTGGATACCTGGCCATATGGGCTGGAAAGGAAATCAAAGAGCGGACACCCTTGCCAAGTCGGGAATAGTTAATGGAACTGACTTGACTGGGAGGGTGGCTCTGCCATTTCAAGAAGGCCTTAACCTACTGGAGAGACAAATAAAATTCCAACAGGTTAGAGAGTGGATCAAAAACAAAAAATGCAGCACAATCAAAAGCCTTGCAGGAGAGCTGCAGGCGGACCGATGGGCTAAAAAACTGCTCGAATTAAACAGAACAGAAATAAGAATCTTCATCGAAATCCTAACCGGACATGGAAATTTAAACAAGCACAGTCACATCGTAGGAAGGAAACCTTCACCGATGTGCACTACATGTGATGAAAACAAGGAAGAATCATCAATTCACTTCCTATGCGAGTACCCTGCACTGATGGAGACTCGAAGGAGATACCTGGACTCTCCATTTGTAAGCAAGGAGGAAGTCAGGGAGCGGAATCTCTGACAACTTCTGAGATTCTGCAAAGCAGCTGGCTATCCAACGGAACCCTGAATAGCATCAGGAATAGCATACAAAGGTAAACAGCTAAGTGTGCTGATTCTGGGGTTCACCCGAGCCTGATGAAGAAAATACCAATACCAAAAAATGGGCAATTTCTAAAAACATAAATAACCTGCGAATGTACTCGTGTCTGATGCTTGATTGGCATGAGGTTTCGGATGATATGTAATTTTTTTATTAAGAATAGTTCTGATCGCAATTTTCATACGTCATATTTTACGATAAAAGTAATTATCTTTTTTTTTTTTAACTTTTTGTGTTTTTTTCACTATAAATGTTGGGCGCACATTATATATCAATTTTTTTTAAGGTTAAGATATACTGAATTCAGCCAAAATGAATCTGCATGGAATACTGTTGAAAAAAAATAGTTTCTGTTTTAAACATGAGTTAACCGTGTGAGGCTATACTGGATGAAAATGGCTGGGGCTAAATCGGACGCTTCGATCGGGCGCTACGAGGCAAGCATTATGTTGGGAATACTCAATACTGAGCATGTATTTGTCATGTTACACAGAAAATAATTTTAGAAGGCGGTGTCTAGAATGTATCTTGGCGCCAGACGCCTCGAGCATGCTTGAGTCAATTCCTTAGGCGGGGCGACCGCTCGGTTGTGATTGGCGGTCGCAGGTTTGAGTCTCGACTCTTCACAGTCCGGTACTGTGCAGCAGAACTCGGCGTCTCGACTTTCACAGCACGAATCACAACCGAGCGGTCGCTCCGCCTAAGAAATTCAACTCAAGCATGCTCGAGGCGTCTAGCGCCGAGGTACATTTAGACAACACCTTCCAAAATTATTTTCAGTGTTGGTCACTGGTAGCGCCTTACGTATATAGTCTCCGTTGCGCGAACCCAAAATGAAAGGGCTTTCATTTCCCTACAAATATCAAAGGTCGCAGTCACTCACCCCGACTGTCATCTTCAGGATGCACGCGCTGAACATGTCACCAGAGTGGTTTTAGGGAAACATTGAAACTTGCTGGAGGTCAGGATCAGCAAAAAGGTATCGCTAAGGGATAGCCTTAACGGTGTCCGATTTAGCCCCACCATTTTTTTGGATTTTCCCTTTTGAGTCACCTTCAAAGTAATACAGCGCCAAACCTAACACAAATTTTTGAAATCGCCTAGGTGCAATTTGTAGGTGAAGGAACAAGCTTTAAAACGTCAAATCACTCATTAGCAAATAAAAAATTGTTGTATGAGTTTGCTTGCCATAGACCGCGTCTGCCTAGTTCAGCCCTTCTCCCATAATGTCATATTCCTATGAATGAACTAAGTGATACTTTGTGCACTTTATATATGTATATTTAATGTAAAACTGGACTTCGGTATCATCTCCGGAGTAGTCATTAATAAAAGAACAAAATTCATTTGCTATTGTTCTATTACGTAACAATTATAAGATACCTAAGAAAGATCACAAAACATTTTTTAGTATATTACTGTCATGGTAACTTTTAGTAAAGTTGCAAATAATAAAAAAAGTAGCTAAAAAAGCAATAAAATATTTCGGTTAATATCCCTTTTAGGTTAAAAGCATGTTCCAGGGAATGTTTCTCGAATTAACAAACATTGAAACTCATTAGAGCATAACTAGCGCGTACTCGGTTCAATCGGAATGTACTATAAGAGCATATTTCTTATTTTTTTTTAAATAGTAAGTAATATGAGGCATTGCCCCTCTGGATAAAAACTAGATGATTTTTAGAGTCAGCTGACGATTAAGATAAATAATTAAGTCATTTTCAGTATTCTTTTAAAAGAAAAAGCGGCATTTATATTGTTAGGTGATTTCGAAAGTCGCGATTTAGTATAGGAAATCAGGTAATTTTACGTGATTAATCAGGCGGTATCATGACCTGGCTTAATTGCAATATTTTTTACAAGTGTTTTTTTATATAATCTGATTCGTGGCTCATGCGAGTTTCGCCCTTTCAGTCTGATGGGTCGAAAATTGCAAAGACTCAGGAAAGTTGATGCAACAAAGAAGCGATTCTCATTTAATATACTCTACGGCGAAAAAAATCTTGCTGTAAAAAATAATAAGAAAAGGAAGCAAAGAATTTTTTCTGTCTTACAAGTTTTTCGTAAGGTCATATATCGATCATTGGCCTTTTGCTTTGTCTCACAAATTATTATGCAAATTGATATTAAACTTTAGTCAGAACACCACGAAATTGCGGATATTACGTTGCACAAGGTAATAGTATTTTTCAATACATGTGCGCAAAAGTTTTTTGCCACGAATGTGAGGGATCTGGCCCCAGCCGAAGGCCTCTGGATGCACAAGTTATCTATGCCCATGGTGCGATTATAATTTTTCGTCATGGTGTGTATAAAATTCGAGTTTGCACCTTGAATTCGCCGCTCAAAAAGTTAGAAAACAGCTGTCATATTTTACTCCCGCAAATTCGAGTGTAAAATGGAATTTTATGCGCACTATGACGAAAAATATTTTTCCTGACAGAGGGCGCAAACTTCGATTTTGTAGATAACCGCACGCATTTCCGTGCGCACGAGTTAGGAAAATAGTTTTAATGCTAATAATTTTTAATACAATAATATTATAATAACATGATCTAGAATTATAAATTTACACGGTCACTACACACGCCAATGAACTGTATGAGTCATTGATCCAAAACAAATGTTTGAAAAGTAAATAACAAAAACAGAATCTGTTATATTTTGTTTATATAATAACTTCTATTCCACTCCTCCTCTCTCCTTCTTTTTAAATTGTTTAAAATGTTCATATTTTCTGAAGGGGCCGCGATCTCCGGCCGAATTTAATAGTTGTTATTTTTAAACTTTCCTTGTTTCATTCTAAAGTATCCCTATTTACAATTACATTATTTACTTTTCAAACATTTAATTCGAGATCATATAATTTCGCTGTCGGTTGAGAAGTACTTATACATTAATTATAATAGTATATTATTAAATGAGGGTATAAATTGTACTCTTACGCACAAGCGGGAACTCCAGGATTTTTGTTAGAAAAGTCCGAATAAGAGAATTTTACTCTAAAATTTACAACACTATATCTCCAAAATTAAGAGAATGTAATAAAATTCGTTTGTTATCAAAGATCAGGGTCCGTACAGAATATAAGTTCGATATGTGCATTGTACATGTACAAGACAACGTAATTTTACAATCGTCTTAGGAATTTCACTAATCTCAGAATGTGTCATTCCGATTCACCATTTCTTGCGTAATCATTGTGCGTTCAATTATTTACAGGGATAATGTAGTCTCGGAAACTAAACGGACAATCTTATGTGATACCAATCGGTATGATTGAATTTCAGTTAAATATGAAAATTTACTTTCTATGGTCGATAAACTCACAAACGAAGATCGAACGACATGGATTTCGGAAAACATGAGATAAAGATTTTTTGTTTAAATTGTGTTCTCAAAAATTATTCAAAAATAAAAATTGTTTGTCTTATAAATTTTAGTTAATCCAATCGTGATGTATATTCGGTATTGTACGAATGGTTTCATCTAAATTAAGAAGAATGCATCTCAGATAGTGAAATTTTATAATGAAAAATTCTGTCATGACTATTATTGCGAATTTGTAAATTATTATTTAATATTATTATTCGTATATTCATATGTCGAATTGCCTTTAACTTTATCGCATAAATTATATGCAAACTGACTTTAATGTATAGAACACCACGAAATTGTGGACACTATTTTAATACTATCATATTATAATAGTATACTACTAAACCGTTCCACGCCGCCCATCCATTTTCAAACGTTTGAGCCACCTTGGATCCGGTGGTCCCCAATCATAAAAACCGTTATTGCAGCTATTTTTATTACTCTTTTGCTTGTAAAAAAGTTCAGGGACGTTCGTTCAGCTATCCGAAATATCATACAATAACCGAAACAAAGAGAAGTATTGTAGCATAGTTTCAAAAATTAAGAAATCCGTGTTAGTAATTTTTCCAAGTCCCACTTCGGCTTTCGAACGTTCATGCCACGCCAACTAAAAAAATAACGATTCCACACGTGATTCCACAAGTCTTGAACCGTGGAGCTCCTCGCCAAGTAAAACTAGGGTCGCAGTCATTTCCCCACAACACGGTGCGAATTATCAATTTAAGTAAGTCACTGTCTAAGTAAGTTTCATCCTGGGAATGCCTGGTTTTGACGACACGTATCCGCCGGTAAGTATCGAGTTTAGTTTCTTGAGCCTTGCTTTCTGCCTAAACTATAAATTTTATAGCATATTCGGCGTATATCGTGCACGGTGTATTGCACGTATTCGGCCCATTCAAAAATCTGCACCGTCACGTGACACTTTGCACTATAACATGGGCTCTTATGGAATGGTGTAGAAACCGTGCAACCGCCCGAATATAATGTTAGACTAGGGCTATCTAGAACTTTTTTGTAGGAAATTTTATGCTGTACAAAAAGGATGAGTAAAGTATTGCGATATCGCACCGTTTTCGATTTGAAAACGATAGAATGAAAAATAACGAGTTTTCGTAATAAAAACTTGGCGGCGGACGCTGAAAACCATTGTTTTTATTCTATCGATTCCGTATCAGAAACATTGCAAGATAGCGCAAATTTCCTATTGAAAAAAGTTCCAGTTAAAAAAGAGAGCAATTTTATAAAATATAGAAAAGGTTTACTCGTAGCAAAATCCATGGTTTTTACCTAAAAAGTTATAATCTGTTCCGTTTTTCAATATTTTTAGATGCTTCAGTATTTTTCAGTAAAATTAAATTTTTGTTTATTAATGATATAATCGTAATTTAATCGCAAATTAATTAATAGCAATACTATTAATATTGTTTTTTAGGTGAGCGGGGGAATGCTTTTACGCACCATATAATGTCATATGGATGTGATGTAGAGACGATAAAGATCGCTTCGCTCGGACGACAAACTTCACACTCCTCAAATATCGATAATTACGCCCGTTACTATAATATACTATTGTTTTGTTTTCCAGTATTTTTAGCTGCTTCAGTATTTTTCAATGCCTTAGATACTCTGAAATTTTCAAATTTGAGATCTTCAAAAGAATTTTTGTATATCAATAATATAATCGTAATATAATCATAAATTAATTAATAGCTATACTATTAATATTATTAGTATTGCTATTATTATGTTTTCTTTTCTCGTTATTTGCTTATTGTCTAACCGAATCCGTGTCTGTGACTTGATTGGGAGCGTTCGCGGAGGACGAATCGTCTCCCAATCGTCCCCTAATCGTACCCATCGAATGTCTGGAAATTTCGAGTTTCCAAATCGAGTTCGATATCTCGAAATCTATCAGCTCACGACTCACGATTTATCCGACGAAAATGAGGAAATTATATTGCTAAGCCTTGTTCATTGCATACATTATATACATTATTTGCATTTATTAATACTAACCTTAATCACTGCGAACCTGCCTGCGATTTTACGGCGTTTTGTCGAATAATCAGGTTTCGAGATCTCGAACTCGATTGGAAAACTCTACATTTCCAGACATTCGATGGGTACGATCAGGGGACGTTTGGGGGACGATCCGTCCACCGCGAACGCTCCCATTATTATGTTTCTGCTGCCAATTCCTTGCGCAACATTGCTTATATTGATTATAAATTTCCCTTACATATCAGCAGCGAGAACGTTATCTCCCAGTTACGTGGATAAATTTGCGCTCGTTACGTATCCGTTATGTTGCTGGTATACAAGATTGCCTATATCGATTATAAATATCCCCTATATATTAGCAGCGAGAACGTTATATCCTAGTTACGTGCATAATTTTGCGCTCGTTACGTATCCGTTATGTTTCTGGTATGCAAGGTTGCCTATATTGATTATAAATATCCCCTATATATCAGCAGCGAGAACGTTATATCCCAGTTACGTGAAGAAATTTGCGCTTGTTACGTATCCGTTACGTTTCTGGTATGCAACCGCTACGTAGGGCTGAGCATAACGGTTCCGTGACAGTTACATATCCGTTAGATATCTATAACATAACGTAATCGATTCGGATATGTAGCCGTTATGTTTGCGATACGTATCTGTTACGTAACAGACCCCTCTCCGTTACATATCTGAAATCAGTAAAAACGGCCATAGATACTCATTTGCAACATTGCGAAAATGTATCGGATACCTATCCGTTAGGTATCCGAGATGGTAACTAGATTTTTTGGTTACCTATCTGAAACGTTTCTGATACGTAACTGATATTATCGGTGCTGTATGGGAGTCGTGGCGAGCAATCGCATTATTTGTTGCTCTTTTGTATTGCAATTATTTCTGTCAGTCGTGTTAGTACCACGTTGCAATATTTATTAGTGGCGTTCTGTAGTTTTGTCAGTGTGTTATTGTGCAAATAAATATCTTTTTTGTATTTAAACGTTGCAACTTTTTGAGTGAATTGTAAGAAGTAATTTCAAAATCTGTTTTCAACTGTCAAGTATTAAATTCAGTGAAAGCACCTGTATATATTAAGAACACAGTGTTTATATTGTACTTTACCAATAGACAGTATTTTCCATTATTTCTGAAATATGGAAATCATATCATCCGAATGCATTTATTGGGCATCAACGGCTCCACAATTGACTAGAGTTTTGTTGCACATGCACAAAAGCTGCACACGCTGGATGCATAATTGCTCAACATCGTACAGCATCTGGTGATTTCAACTACTGCAGCAACATGGTACCTAGTTTTGAGTGCAACAGTGGATACTGGGAAGGAGTTAGATCACATTGAAACGTCAACAAAGGTGAAACGAGTTGGGAGACTTCCTAAAGCCACGTTAAATTCTAAACGTCAACGTATGGATAACGTTGCTTCGTGCTCCTATGATTCAAATTTCCAGGACGCAGTTTTGAAAAGATTCGATGAACTGGAAACGAAAATGTCCTCGATCGATCGTATGAAATCGCATGTCGCAGATTTAATATTCGCCAAATTCGACAGTTTTTCGTCAGATATACATAGGATCGTCGAGAACCAAAATAGACTTTTGGAACACGTCGAAAAGAAATCCAAGGAAATCGATGTTCTATGAAAAGTTGAGTCGTTGCATACTCAAGGAATAACAGCATAGTATCGTCACTCGTATGGCATCTGATGAGTATTCGAAGTACCAAACTGACGTCGTCATTAGGCATACCTGAAGTCGACAATGATGATCTTGTCGCAGCAGTGTGCACTGTCGCTGCGTCTTTGGGCGTTCCCCTTATTCCATCAGAGGTGGAACGGGCTGGGTGTATGCTCTCTTCCCGTGCGCCTTAATCCAAACCACTATCGGCTATCGCAATCAACAATTCGGCTTCAACAATAAACAAAGAATTTTCAAAATATGGCGGCGGATATCGAAATCTTTGTTTTTCATTCTATCGCTTCCGTATCGAAAATGGTGCAATATACGGCAAACATTTACCAAACCTTTTTTGTAGAGGAGGAAATTTCCTACAAAAAAAGTACGGGAGAGCCCTATCCTAAATTAAATGTAGAGTTTTGGCACATGCGAGCACGAAAGATAAAGAATGAAAAAAGTGTAAACGGCCGGACAGTAGCCAGTGCTATCCAGACAGCACTCAGTACTGTCTGCTTCTTTCCGTGTACTTAAAACTCCTCTTTTCCTCTATTCCGGATACTATTTATCATAATAGCCCAGACTTTTTACTATCTACACAGAACAGATTTGATTTTACTTCGTTCAATTTGAAGAAGGTTGACTTTGTTGGGCTGAATAGAAATTTGTCATTAATTGATTGGAATCATATTGTAAGCGCATCCTGATATAGATGTGTCATTGACGATCATTTATGAAATTATAAATCTTATTTTTTTGATTTAATGAAAACTTGGATTGTTATAAATAATTTGTTGCAAGAAAATACTAAATTTAGTTTAATGGAATATTAAGTACTCTTTCAAGTTTGAATTCATCATGGACGCGGACTTATATGATGAATTCGAAAACTACATTGGACAGCGAAGATGATACAGAATATGGACATGCAGGGGAAGACGTGGACGATCGTCGAAATAAAATTTTTTGCGTCCATGGAACAAAAGCTGTAAGATCCATGTAAATGTAAGCCGATTTGCAGATGACGCTGTCCATAGCAGCGTTAATTAAGTTGCAAAATCAGCGGGATTCTGCTTAGTCCTCGAATTAAAAAAAAATCCATTGTAATGATATGTAAACGTTTTCTTGGAGGTTTTCAGGGTCGCTGATCATGAATCCAATGTTAATTTTGCAATATTAAATTGTTTGAACGAATCGTTTATTGCAATATTGTTCAAAAAAATCGATTTCCACGAATTATACATAGAACTCGTTACTTAGCCGATAAATAATATTATCGTTGCCCGACTCTAAGCACGGGGAGGTGAACGCACTTATTTTCGACTTTTTTTATCCAATATATTATGATATTATCTAAAGTTAATATAAGTTAAAATTTGTCAACGTGATTTATTCGTCCAAGTCTTTATTTTGCAATAAAATCGTTATAAACAATTACCAAGTTAGCAAAAATTTTTCGAGTTAGCAAACATTTTTCAATTTAAAAAAAAAATACCTGTGCTATTCAATTTCAAGAGAAACATCATGAAAAAAATATTATTAACATTTTTTTACCCCTGGACTTAATTTTGCTAAAAAAAACGTTATAATCGATTAGGAATTACTTGGTAACTCGAAATTGTTCACGATTTTATTACAAAATGAAAACTCGGATAAAAAAATGTTACTGAGCTTTCTTTCATGATTTTCTTCGTAGAATCGAATGACGCTATTAGTTTGTAGAAATTGCAATTTACAAATTGCAAAATCTGTTTGGTGATTTGTTTAAACAATATTGCAATAAACAAATTGTTCAAACAATTCAATTTTGCAAAATTACGGTTTGATTCGTGATCAGCGACCCTGAAAACTCCCAAGTAAACGTTTTTGCCCCATTTTGATAGATTTTGTAAAAATTTATTTAAACAAATTGTTTAAACAATTTAATTTTACAAAATTAACGTTCGATTCGTGATCACCGATCCTGAAAACCCACAAGAAAACGTTTACATCTTCGATGGATTTGTATTTTAATTCGATGACAAAACAGAATCCCCATAATTTTGGAACTTAATTATCGCTGCCGTGGACAGCGCCATCTGCAAATCGGCTTAAAAAATAAGATCACCATCGGAAAGAGGATGAAATTCTGCATAAAGAACTTTTCCCACGATTGTTTTTGGACAGCTTTAAGAGACTGTACTATGCTGCCGTAAAAGTTGTCCGAAAAATGTAGGTCTAGGCCTTAAGGGGATTCTAAACGAAATGTAAATGCCCACTGCATTTTGAGGTCCGTAAAACTGCAAAGCCAAAGTCATCAAAACCAAACCAAACTAGTCCTAGGTTCCACCCCTAGGAAGGATCTAGTCCTTAGGATTTGTTCGGAATGATGTATAGAAGAGAATCGATCATCTTAAATTGTAGTAACTATTTTCAATCGCAACATTTCGCCCAATAACTGCGGTCTTATACGTAAATTCGATCATTTTCTCAACTTTAACTTTCCATTTCCGATTTTTGACCCAGCAAAACCAAATAATTTCATATAGGATATGTTCAGAGTGATATGTAGAAGAGAATGTACTATCTTAAATTGCATTAACAATTTTGACCGCAAAATTTTCGCCCAATAACTGCGGTCATATACATAAATTCGGTCATTTTAACGCTGTACTTCCGGTTTCTGCTGGTCCAAGTAAAACAAGGTTTTATTCAGAATAAACTTGAAAGATAATTGAGGTGAATGTTTAATCTAGGAGATGTTTTGGTAGCAGCAGTGAAGTAATTTGTTTCGCCCTCCTGGTCACGAACTGTTACCTGGCCAGTAATACTTACTGGACCTATTTTTGGATTTATTTTTGTTGTTTTTCCGAAGTAACAATTGAGGAACAAATTCCTGTGCTTTTTCATTTTCATTTGGATGCGGCTTTATATGTTTTTCGGTTTAGGGTTCGGTAGCTTTAGCTTGAGCTAGCAAACCCTAGCTTTTTTTTTAAATAATTAAATAACAGAATCGACACCAGCAATATATCTCAGCAACAAAAAAGTAACAATTTTTCCAGCTGTTTCGTTTTGAGTTTGACAGTTTCTCTAAGTATGTTTTCTTAATTAGGGTTTGGTAGATTTATCTTAAGCTGGCAAACCCTATGATTTTTTTTTAAATGTTTGAGCAGCAAAATCGACACTAGGGTAACAAATTAGCAACATAAAAGTAACAAATTTTAGGACTATTTTTTTTGCTTTGGTGACTGGCTTCGCAGCTTTAAGGACCTTGCATTTTGGGCGCCTTTTATTCGGGACCCTAGGCTCTCAATTTTCCACCGATTGTTTTTTTTACATCTACATGAGACGTATAGAAAGATCTTTGTGGAACCCAAATTTGGAAAAATATCGCCAAATTTTGTAAAAAAGGAACCGAATATCACAGTTGATTTCTGTCCCCTCGGAGCCATGTAAGTGTTGTCCATCTATATTTTGCACATCGAAAAATTATATATCAGTACCTGAATTTATCGCATTTGATTTAGTTATACCAGAGATTTTAATTCTTTTTATTCGAGTCTGGCACTAAGCGAATAAACATTTGATGAGTAAAATATATGAGTATTTAAATTATGCAATATTCTTATATCACCTTTGATTTAGTTGATACCAGAGTTTCCAATTCTTTTTATTTGAGTCTGATACTAAGCGAATGAAAGTTTTGAAGTGTAAAATATATCAATATTTAAATTTAAGAACTTTTCATATATCGCCTAATTTAGTCAATACCAGACTCTAAAAAGAAAATAATTGAGAGATCTGGTACTAATTAAATCAAAGGCGACATATTAAAAGTGCATAAATTCAAATCGTAATATATTTTGAACATCTAAGGTTTATACACTTTATAACAGGCTCGAGTAAAAAGAATTCAGAGCCCTGGTATTAATGAAATCCAAGGAGGTATAAGAAATGTGCATAAATTCAAATAGTGGTACATTTTGCACAGTAAAAGTTTATTCGCTTACCCTATTGGAAACGACAACCACGAAACTACCGAAAAAAACAACCGGTTGAAATCGGTCCCGAAAATAACCGTGAATATTTAAAAAAAAAAACGCAAAATTACCGCTACGACATACAGTAGAGCGTCGCGGTTGTTCCTTCCGAAATTAACCGCAAAACAACCGAGAAACAACCGCTACGACAGTAGGACGTCGCGGTTGTTTTTATTTGAATTAACCGCAAAATAGCCGCAAAACAACCGGTAGGGCAGTAGGACGTGCATTCCTGCAGAGCAGTATTTAGACATACTAAATAACCCAAAACTTGTGTATATATAATATAAAAAATGCACGCGATTTGATGTTGCCTAAAGTCATCAAAATCGCAAAAGTAGTCTTCAGCGGGCCCTGGAGGGCAGTCTATTCAAGTGCGGACTTCGAGACTGGTCTTAAAATTTTTCAAATTGTCCATTTAAAATAATATCAAAAATGCACGCGATTTGAAGTTGCCTAACGTCATCAAAATGACCGCTGAGTAATCATCAATTTTCGTGCAGGGCGATCTATTGCAGTGTGAGCCACGACACAGGTCTTAAAAATCGTTAAAAGATTCATTAAAAATAATATAAAAAATGCACGCGATTTGATGTTGCCTAACGTCATCAAAATCGCAAAAGTAGTCTTCAGCGGGCCCTGGAGGGCAGTCTATTCAAGTGCGGACTTCGAGACTGATGTTAAAATTTTTCAAATTGTCCATTTAAAATAATATCAAAAATGCACGCGATTTGAAGTTGCCTAACGTCATCAAAATGACCGCTGAGTAATCATCGATTTTCGTGCAGGGCGATCTATTGCAGTGTGAGCCACGACACAGGTCTTAAAAATCGTTAAAAGATTCATTAAAAATAATATCAAAAATGCACGCGATTTGATGTTGCCTAACGTCATCAAAATCGCAAAAGTAGTCTTCAGCGGGCCCTGGAGGGCAGTCTATTCAAGTGCGGACTTCGAGACTGGTCTTAAAATTTTTCAAATTGTCCATTTAAAATAATATCAAAAATGCACGCGATTTGAAGTTGCCTAACGTGATCAAAATGACCGCTGAGTAATCATCGATTTTCGTGCAGGGCGATCTAATGCAGTGTGAGCCACGACACAGGTCTTAAAAATCGTTAAAAGATTCATTAAAAATAATATCAAAAATGCACGCGATTTGATGTTGCCTAACGTCATCAAAATCGCAAAAGTAGTCTTCAGCGGGCCCTGGAGGGCAGTCTATTAAAGTGCGGACATCGAGACTGGTCTTAAAATTGTTCAAATTGTCCATTTAAAATAATATCAAAAATGCACGTGATTTGATGTTGCCTAACGTCATCAAACTGACCGCTGAGTAGTCGACGATTTTCGTGCTGGGCGATCTATTGAAGTGCGAGCGATGACACAGGTCTTAAAAATCGTTAAAAGATTCATTAAAAATAATATCAAAAATGCACGCGATTTGATGTTGCCTAACGTCATAAAAATCGCAAAAGTAGTCTTCAGCGGGCCCTGGAGGGCAGTCTATTCAAGTGCGGACATCGAGACTGGTCTTAAAATTGTTCAAATTGTCCATTTAAAATAATATCAAAAATGCACGCGATTTGAAGTTGCCTAACGTCATCAAAATGACCGCTGAGTAATCATCGATTTTCGTGCAGGGCGATCTATTGCAGTGTGAGCCACGACACAGGTCTTAAAAATCGTTAAAAGATTCATTAAAAATAATATCAAACGTGCTCGCCACTTGATGTTGCCTAGCGTCATAAAAATCGCAAAAGTAGTCTTCAGCGGGCCCTGGAGGGCAGTCTATTCAAGTGCGGACATCGAGACTGGTCTTAAAATTGTTCAAATTGTCCATTTAAAATAATATCAAAAATGCACGCGATTTGAAGTTGCCTAACGTCATCAAAATGACCGCTGAGTAATCATCGATTTTCGTGCAGGGCGATCTATTGCAGTGTGAGCCACGACACAGGTCTTAAAAATCGTTAAAAGATTCATTAAAAATAATATCAAAAATGCACGCGATTTGATGTTGCCTAACGTCATCAAAATCGCAAAAGTAGTCTTCAGCGGGCCCTGGAGGGCAGTCTATTCAAGTGCGGACTTCGAGACTGGTCTTAAAATTGTTCAAATTGTCCATTTAAAATAATATCAAAAATGCACGCGATTTGAAGTTGCCTAACGTCATCAAAATGACCGCTGAGTAATCATCGATTTTCGTGCAGGGCGATCTATTGCAGTGTGAGCCACGACACAGGTCTTAAAAATCGTTAAAAGATTCATTAAAAATAATATCAAAAATGCACGCGATTTGATGTTGCCTAACGTCATCAAAATCGCAAAAGTAGTCTTCAGCGGGCCCTGGAGGGCAGTCTATTCAAGTGCGGACTTCGAGACTGGTCTTAAAATTTTTCAAATTGTCCATTTAAAATAATATCAAAAATGCACGCGATTTGAAGTTGCCTAACGTCATCAAAATGACCGCTGAGTAATCATCGATTTTCGTGCAGGGCGATCTATTGCAGTGTGAGCCACGACACAGGTCTTAAAAATCGTTAAAAGATTCATTAAAAATAATATCAAAAATGCACGCGATTTGATGTTGCCTAACGTCATCAAAATCGCAAAAGTAGTCTTCAGCGGGCCCTGGAGGGCAGTCTATTCAAGTGCGGACTTCGAGACTGGTCTTAAAATTTTTCAAATTGTCCATTTAAAATAATATCAAAAATGCACGCGATTTGAAGTTGCCTAACGTCATCAAAATGACCGCTGAGTAATCATCGATTTTCGTGCAGGGCGATCTATTGCAGTGTGAGCCACGACACAGGTCTTAAAAATCGTTAAAAGATTCATTAAAAATAATATCAAAAATGCACGCGATTTGATGTTGCCTAACGTCTTCAAAATCGCATAAGTAGTCTTCAGCGGGCCCTGGAGGGCAGTCTATTCAAGTGCGGACATCGAGACTGGTCTTAAAATGTTGCAAATTGTCCATTTAAAATAATATCAAAAATGCACACGATTTGATGTTGCCTAACATCATCAAAATCGCATAAGTAGTCTTCAGCGGGCCCTGGAGGACAGTCTATTCAAATGCGGACAGATTACTTTTGAGCTCGATTATTTTACTATTTCTTAACTTTATTTCTCTAAATTTGGTTATGCTCACTTCTGACGGCTGTCAAGTATCGGGCGAACTTGATCGAACAATTGAAGCTTTGTTTTGCTCGCATTTAAAACTTTAAACGTTTCAAACATCTGTGCTATAATAATAACGTTATTTAGGAACACTAGTCGAAATTCGAGAATATGGAAAACATGCTTGTTTTCCAAAATCTTGAGAGATCCTTTGCAGGAAAATGTTGCATTGCTTTCTTCGTTCCATTATCAATATTAAAGGTTCGAATACGTTATTAATAACGTGTTTTGATTTTCTTGACCGCTTTTATGTAATTAGTAAGATACAATATTTGGTACAATGGTCCTTATACTGAGTATTACTTTTCTCTTCGATAGGAAGACAAAAGGTGATATCTATAGAATATACGTTTCGGCCATTGATCCAGGCCTCATCAGAATTTGTTACTAAAATTAAAAAAACACAATTATAAAAGAGTATTACAAAAATATTTTTTACAAAAATCACTTATTTCTAGAGCTTTCGAATACAATATTTATCTTACCGGTAGAAGATATACAAGCCAGACATTGAAAATAGTCATCACATGCAACACCGTTTTTAATCTTTAGGACGAAAACTGAAATTTTTTAAAAATGATATTAAAAATAATAAAAAAAAATAATAACATTTTTTTTTCGATCGTACCCACCCAACCAACCATTAGATAAATAATTTAAGTAAAGAAAAAAAACAAGGATTTTATTTATTACATATCATATTAATAACTTGGAAATAATTAGAACCGTTTTCATACTTTGAAACTGAAAATTGTCTTTGAGCATATGTCAGATTCATACACATATACATTTTTAACATGAGTAAAAACCATATGCCATGTTCTGGCCAAGCGAAAAACAATTTTAGTGGTTTGTTGAGAATAGGAAAGTAGATTTTTGAACTAAAAACTTTTTATTTTGAAATATTTATTGAAAAAATTTTCCTAAGCACTTATCACCAAAAATTGTTTTGGAAAAAATTAAAGAATTGAAAAAGAGAACGGTTTTACTTGTGACATTTTCAATTTCTACCGCACAGTGTCATGTTACATGATCGAAGATTGAACATAGACTGCTTATTGTCGTGATATTTGGTTATTATGAATAGTAGGAGGTGTAAACTATAAATAATTAATTTCAAAGAAAGTTCGAATAGATATTGATCATAATTTTGACTATGAAAATGTCAAAATTCTAGCTACCGAACCAAATTTACTAAGAAGATGACATTTAGAAAATTATTTTATTAAGCAAAACAACAAAACTTTTAACATCAGACATGAAATCTCTTTTTTACCGGATTCGTACATACCTTTATTAAAATAAAAATAAAAACGTTCAATTTGAAATCTAAATTTGTATTCAAAAGCTAGAATTAAGTAAAAGTTGCTCGGTGTACATTACTTTCTTTGAAATTAATTATTTGTACGGCCCTTCTCAACAGCCCCCCCTTTCGCCGCAAATTAATATGGAAACTGCGCTTACCATTTCTAATTCTCGTCAGAATTTTTAAACAGTCCCTTTCATCTTCGTAGTACTGAAATCGTAACGTCTTTTAAAAATGTTTTAAAAATTGTCTTTTAGAATTCACGCGGTCTTTTTAACATTTAGAATAACTCTTTTTTTCGCCATATAATATTGTCAATTTCTCGGAAACTTGGTCGAGTCGTGACAATGATATCAAAGAGTTGTCGCCCGGGCATTCTGGAATATTTTCTCCGGATACCCGCCTCAGCAATTTCGGTCGCTGTAGCGTAGGACTATTATCCCTCATTCAATCCCGTTAGAGAAATTATATACCTCAGACGAAAATGATTTTCATTTTGAAATGTTTTAAATCATCTTAAACACCCAGCGTCGTAATCACTCAGATTCCCAAAACGCTAACCTTTGTCGAAACAATTATAATTTCAAATCATCCTGAAAACATTAGTAATATTTATAATATTAAAAAAATGAATAATGAAATCGCGCACTCCCTAAGCACCCTATTTGAAACCACTCTGATTCACCACTAGGACAGCATCGGGATTCTTTTAAAAAGATTTAAAAATTATTTTAATACATTGCTATTTGACAGGAATGATTCCTAGATAGGAATGATAAAAAAATGAAAATTTGGAAGCATACAAATGATGCTCTTCCACATGTCACGTTGCTTTAAATTGGAACATCTTACCACTGGTGGGTTTCAGTATAAATACAGTCTTTTCTTCCCGGTAAGGACGTAACTCGGAACCAGGGTCATTTTGACTAAGCATTCCTATCCCTCTTTAAGGGTTCAATCGTCCACATGGTAAATTAACATTTTTTTTTAGGTTTTTGCTTTGCCGGTAAACTTGTTCCAAAATAAGATAGAGCTCGGGACTAGGGTCATTTGACTCGGCTCGCGGGATTGGCACATGCCAATGCGGATTAGACCCATAGAGACTTTAAGGCACCCCTAGCCCTTCTTTCACTGCGCTTTATATACTATGCACGTAATAATAACGAGCCCCGAAGACGTAAAATATGTTAAGGGCAAAGAACCCTTCTCCCCCTCCCCGCCCGCCAAAAAACTAACATTTAATTGGATGAATAGAGGCGTCCGATGGTGGAAAAATCCATCGCCTCGTCGATTGATTATAAAACAATTAATCATTTAAAATAAATAAACCTTTTCTATACATGTAACATTAAGAATAATTATCCTTATTTTTCTGCTTAAACAGTTTATTTTATTTTTGTGTTGGACGTATTCAGCGACTTCGTTCTCACAAAGAACTTACAATTCCACCTTCAGGTTGAATTAGCCTTTTCGAGCCAGTAGATCATAGTGCTCTTTTAGGCGCCATTTTGGTCGTAACACTAGTGCTAAATATATATATAATACTGGCATCAATAGCTCGGGTGTTCGGCGGGGTACGCGGCGCTCATCCAAGTTACACGCCCTAAGAGGGGACTACGATTAGGGTACCCTACAATTTTTCTGGAAGTTTGGGATTAATAAGAATTACTTTTTAATTCAGTTAGCATATTCAATTCTAACATTTATAACGTTTTAGTATTATTCTCTAGTATTAGGAACAGGACTGTCTTCTGCTTTAATTACCTTTTGTCTATTCGTTGGTAGAAATACTATGCAAAACACTAGACAAGACATGGCAGGATAAAACAACAGAAAAAATTAAAAACAAAAATGCCAGGAAAAATTGAAAAAGACCCTGACCAGCACAGTCGCCCAATCACCTTGTTATTCTGACAATAACACACCGGTTTCCCTTTCGGCAGTACAAGGACTATCTCGCGCTAGCAAGCTAGGTATTCTACGTCCTCACCAATTTAAGTTGATGTTTAACCATGATGTACAACATAATAATGTAAGTATGTGATGTATACTTAATCAAGAATTTTTCTATTATTCTGGTAGTTATATACATACATTATTTTTTTGCTCTCACATTTGCACATACCAATGATAATAATATTTGCAACTGAAAGATTTTAAAATACCGTAGATCGTGAACATTTTTTTTTAAATTATATGTTCATTAATTGCGTATTTGAATTAAATATACTTGTGACATATATATGGAACTATATTTAATTAAATTTTTTAATTTTAAATGAAACGTATTGTTACTAAAAATAATGAAAGACCACTATGAATTAATAATATTCATTCGATGCAGTATTTTAAAAAAGAAAAACGCATATTGCCCAAACTACAATTACAAGAAATACGAACATAATATATTCTGAAGTAATATAAAATACTTCAATCTATACGATCACAGATGTTTTGAACCTTGAGATTTTTTTGGAACACGAGAAACATTTGAAGTTATTGTTGAACTTCTCTCATCACTATCTACAGTAGGCGAGGTGGCATCTTTATTCACGCTACTTGTTGGTGATTGAACAATCTTTTCTGATTGTATTCCATTTTCAAGTGTACTTTTTAACTGTACTTCAACAGCCCTTTTCGAAATAGGTACTGACTGCGATATAGAATTATAATTGTTGATTACTTTATCCTGGATTTTCTGCTGCTTGGAATCTTTTAACAAAGCCCTCTGAATTTGATCTTCCACTTCCAGAACCTCCTCTTTACCCATTATATCAATTAATTCTTCAACTTGTTTTTGACTAAGTTTGATATCTTCTTTACCAATTAATTCAACGACCTGTAGTAAAAAGTATTATACAAAAATGAATAAGCTTATTTTATTCCTAAAAAAATATAAGCAATAGGAGGGAAACATATCTAGGTATTTACAAACTAGCGTAACATATTAATTCGTTATAAATCATTTTTTTTATTTCCATACAAAGATAGCAGATTCGAAATAAATGATCAAATTATTATGAATAATGACAGACATATTGTAATATATTTTTAGAATGACAGTCTATATTTATCGTTGAATTTTTTAATTCTTAAATCTAAACTGTAAACATTACGCTAAACGACCGAAAACAAAGGTAACTATCATACGTTTGCAAGTTTCAATTATTTTTAAGAAAAATAATGCTTCGTCCCTTCAAGAATGTCATTAATAATGATAACTATATTCTTAGAAGCGTTAATATTTTTTCCAAACGTATGAACTCCCGTGAAACGACTACCTTAAGGTGATCTTATAATTTCAGACGTCTAATTTGTTACATACATAAGATCCGTAATTTTGATTATTAATCAAATTTACATATCCGTAATAAAGAATTTAAAATGAAATTTAGATATTCAATTCGCCCTAAACAGGTATCTGGGAATCATCGTTCCATATGTTCTGATTCTTTAATAAATCAACAACGTATTGTTAAAAATACGAATTTGAAAAGTGTCGGTTATTAATGTTCTGCTGGTTAGAAGTTGAAAATGTAAGAAAAATAGCTTTGAAAAATGTATTTAACAAAAGGTTGTCCTGACATGCAGTTAACAAATTATGCTGGTGAATGGATTCATCACACACATGTGAAAAAACAAATTCTAATAAAGGGTTAACCATTTAAGGACGGGACGGGACATTTTTCGTGATCGGTCATATATTATATATATTCGGCAATCTTTCTGAATCTGACTAAAAAATTCGAGCCGAAACATGTCATGCTTTGGTTTTGCCCAATAAAAAACGAAATTATTACTAAAAAATATTATTCAATCGACATTTTCGTGCCGAAAACAGTTAAGGATGTTATGGCGTGTTGAAAATATCACGTCCACGAACTTCGTACATAAAAATGTGTATCTTAAAAATTTTGAAAATAAACGTAAAAATATCTAAAATGGTGGCTCAAACACAAAAAAAAATCGGCGAAAGGTTCGGGGATTTTTTATTTCAAAATGATAAACGTTCGAAATAAATGTCGCTGAAAAAAGGTTCTTAGCATTGATCAAAGAATACAGTGAATTTTTACGGGTTTACAAAACAATTTTTACATTTTTTAAAATATCAAAATTTTTTTAAATTGGAAAAAAAATATTTAAAAATTCTAAAAAATTTAATGGCATTCTTTGATCAATTCTATGAACTCGGCAACATTTTTCCATTAAGTATATAAATTTAAAATTAAAAATTCCTGGAGTTTTTGACGATTTTTCTGAGTTTCTCGACTGATAGACTTCAGGGAAAAATTTTGCCGAACAAAAAGTTCTTAGAATTCGTTAAAGAATACAGTGAAATTTAAACAGAATTCTGAAAAATTTTACCGTATTTTTGCTAAATTCTAAGAACTCTTTGTCGAGCAACATTTTTCCTTAAATCATTTTTAAATAAAAATTCCTGAACAAATTTTTTCGGGTTTAGGCCGCCATTTTGGTCGCTTTCACCTTCATTTCCAATTTGTTAACGTGAACATTTTCAAGTTAAAGGTTGGTGTACACGAAATTTCCACCCCGCAATAATATTCTGTTTTCGAAGCGAATATGTCGAGTGAACAATATTTGTTAGTAAAAATTCCGAGTAAAAAATATCTCTTTTTTCAAGAAAACCAAGCAAACGTGTCTAGATTGGGCTAAATTTTTTTGGAAGGCAGATTCAGAAAGATCGGCCAATTTTATGTAAGTAGTTGGTTAAGTTTTTTTTGTCCCTATAAAATACGACCGTTGAAATGCTTTGTTGTGCCGCATGTCCATAATGAATCTGTTCACCAACATCTTTTTTTAAACATATCTTTATGTTTAATACATTTTTCGCTACGGGTTTCATTCCATTTTCAACTTTAGCTGATACCATCAACAACAAAAAATTTAATTGATAACACGTAGCTTTTAAAAAATCATATTTTTAACAATACGTCGTTAATTTATTAAAGAATCACAACTGAAATTGCGCTAATCGCAATTTTTTCCTGGTGCGAGATTTCGCGCGTGTAGTACCGCCTGGATGAGAGAAGATTAGACTATTGAATGGTGTAGAGACGCAAGTTCACTGTATATCGATTTTTATTTTTATTCACTGAGAACATAGGTTCCGGCAGGCGGATCACAAGAGTTCTCCCGACAGGCGGAGATTATTTTACCGTTCACGGAAGCGATAAAAGGCTCAATTATTGTCCCTATTTACGGATATATTCTAGACACGACCGCTCGCTCTGACCACCGGAAGAAGTCTGCTCGACGACCGAGCATAGACGGAAGAACAACGGTGAGGTGACTACGTTGCTCAGCATGATGACTTATCCACATGACGATTCCCGCTCGAGGGCAAGCTTCTTCAAAAGGATTTTGACGGAATTTAAATTATATACAGATTCGCAAACATACCGCTCGCCTTGATTTCTTGTAAATCGAAACGTATGTTAGTAGTAGTACTAGTAGTAGTAGTAGTAAATCATTTATTTTGGCTCGAGATAGACACCTTTTAGCCAACCATACAAAATACATAGGATTAAAAGTACAAAGAAATCAAGAAAAAGAAATACAAAACAAATACTAATGCCGCAGTCGACGCACAATATTATATGTAGAATTAATAGAATAAACAGATACATGTAGGCCGCAATGAGTTACAAATTAATGCTAATAACAAAATAATAATAAAATCCCGTAAATGTTACAAGTCATTCTAGTTTCGGCAGGACCTGACGCTTATCCTTATCAGCATTTAATAAAAAAGCGTACAACTTATTTTTAAAGACTTCAGTCGACATAGTACAGCGTATAGAACTAGGTAGGATATTCCATAACCTAGATGAAGTAATTATAAACGAATTCGAATAGGTTTTATTTCGAGATAGCGGAATACGAAGTCCATTATGACCGGTCTCAACGTAATCGGTGTGGGCGTCTCTCTCCATATATATTGACAATAAAAATAATCAGGTTTTTTGGTAGCCAGTATTTGGTGTGTTAGTGATCCAATTATATGAAGTCTACGGCGGGCTCTACTCAGCCAGCCTATCTGATGTCTGTAGGAACTAATGTGATCGTATCTTCTGAGGCCGAAAATAAATCCGATACAAGCATTATACATTCTTTCAACTCTCAAACTATATAAACAGCCGCACAATAATCGAGGTGCGGTATTATGAGTGTCTGACATAATTGGATCTTGAGCGGCCTCGATAAAGCCATGGAATTGTGTCTGAGCTGCCTGAGCGTACCGTAGACCTTACGTGACATTTCGGCTACCTGACCACGCCACGATAAACTACTATCAATGATCACTCCCAGATTTGTTACATTATTTGACCAACATATTTCTTGGCTCCTGACTGACAGTTTCGGGATGGAGTGTAGATCAATCGCTTTGACTGCTCTCGCTGTTCCGACAATTATAGCTTTTGTTTTAGTGACATTTATTGTAAGGTAGTTAGCTAGTGTCCAATTTACAAACCGATCGACATCGTTGTTGATCATGCTAATGCCATCTTCAAGCTGATCTGGTTTACATTGCAGCATTATTTGTATATCATCAGCAAAGATACTGTGACGCGTAGATTTTAACACTGATGAAAGATCATTGATGTAGATTGAGAAAAGTAGAGGGCCTAGAACTGACCCTTGCGGTACTCCGGAAGTGAGAGTGAACCACTCGAATTTTTGACCATCACGTCCCAATACACATTGCTGACGATTAGACAAATAAGACCCAAACCATGCAATGGCATTATTAGAAAGGTTTGCTTCACGAAGCTTAGCCAGCAAAAGAGAATGGTTAACCGTATCAAACGCTCGGCTGAAGTAAAAAAGGACTACAATACTAACCATACCGTCGTTCATACCAAGGCGTATCTCATCCGTAACATTTAAGAGTGCCGTCTGGGTACTACAACCACGTTTGAAACCCGATTAATATTGGTCAAACCATTTATTTTCATTAAGAAAAGCAGTTATTTGTTCATGTGCGATGCCCTCAAGAATTTTAGAAGATGCACAAAGTATTGATATGAGCCTATAATGTGATGGGTTTGATGGTGCGTTTACTTTATTCAGAGGTAAAAGTAGAGCTTTTTTCCACAGTGATGGAAATACTGATGATTGAAATGAACAATTAAAGATGTCAAGAAGATATGCAAATATCGCGGGCATAGCTTTCATCAAGAAACTCATAAGAAGCTCATCAATACCCTTAGCATCAGTCTGAACGCGGCGAATATGATTAAAAAGAAGCTCCGGAGTAATGTAACTAAAGAATAGACGGGCGTCACTAAAATTGTCATGAGCAAATGAAGCAGGTACATTATCGGGCAAGGAACTGACAACAGGAAAAAATGAGGCAGTGAATAGAGCAAGTTCATTAACTGAGCAGCATAGTTCCGTATGATGGACTGATGAGCTAACCAGGCCCATCTTACGCAATTCGTGCCATAAAATTTTCGGATTTTTTATATTCGAGAGCTTATGACGATAGTAATTATCACGGGCTGTAATAAATGCATTTTTGTACTGACTGCGAGCTTGTTTTATAGGCAGTTTGAGAGAGACATCTCGGGTTCTGCGATAAATTCTTAGAAGACCATCACGTTTCTTCTTCAATTCCCGTAATTCATTAGTGAGCCATGGAATAGGTTGATGTTTAGGGTGGAAGGTGCGTAATGGAGCATGTGTATTCAAAATATTTAATAGCTTAAGGCTGTAAAAGTCGCATTTTGCATCAGCATCATACGAATTAATGAAATCAGACCAATTTAAGTTGTCTATATCATTAAAAACGGCGTTAACATTAATATTATTCAGATTACGGCATGATATACTACTAGCGAATGATCGAGGGCTAGTAGCACGATATTCGATAGCTATCAATTCGTGACCTCCGACAAATGGTACAATGGACTGATCAGGCGAAATGATATTGTCAAGTTGTGAAACTAAGCAATGGTCAATCCATGTATCAGCACGGTAGCTATGGTGAGTCGGATCATACGGAACGATCTCAAGATGATTAGCTACGGCAAACTGACGTAAGTACACAGAAGATGAAGTGTTTTTATTGAGGTCTATGTTGAGGTCACCAAAAATAATTATATCGCTATAAGCCTGACCAGTCAACTGTAGAGAATCTTCAAATTCGTCGAGCATTGTTATATTCGGTGCGCGATAAATGACGGGCAGGAGTAGTGGGGTAGAGTGTTGGTGTTTTAGTTCTAACGTAATGAATTCAGGATTATCTAAATTATTAGTAGAATGAGCAATAACTTTACATGTAAACGAATTATGAATATAAGCAGCAACACCTCCACCACGCTTATCCTGTCTATCATGACGTATCAAATTATAATTGTCCATACCATAAAACTTATTGAAATGTTGAGTATTAAACCACGTTTCAGTAATTAAAATAACATGATACAAATTATGTTTGAAGTAATCTCTAAAAGAATCTATTTTATACTGTGAAACTGACGACCGAACATTTATGTGACAAACTTTAAGCGAATTATTAATTAAAAATGACGAAGTTGACGAAGAAGTTGAAGTACCATTCCTCGAAGTTGTGACAGTAGATGGGCCAAGCACAAATCGTCAATCTTTGATGCGCTGAAGATCTTCTTCATTCAAGATCATTACAGAAGGTTTTCCATTATCGGGTCGAAAATGAACGATGCCTTGGTATAGGTAGCATCTCTTGGTGGGTTGGCCACGGCACAATAACCTTCCTTTTTTTAATAAGTCAAGAGTTTCCGGTGGTAGACTTTAATTTATAAATATCTTCGTTTTAGGCAACGACGTATCAATAGAGTTCGAGTATAAAGCTTTTTTAGCTACCATGCCCTTAATTATGTCAGTGCGAATTCTTGGAGCAGCAACTCTGACATATACAGATCTAGGACGACTGTTCACTGCAGAAGAGCTATGTGGTTCCTGAGTATCAGTTAATGTAGTAGCATTTGAAATATTTATATTATTACGATGTGGTAGACGATAAGCATCGATAATATCATGAATTTCCAAAGCTATATTTAGTTCCTGTGAAATTTTCATCATAATTCCACGTAAATCCTCATTTGCTGCTTCCACTAATCCACTCACCAGAAAGTCACAGTTTCTGGTAATGTAACCAGATCGAGCTTTTTCAATTTCCAACTGCTGTCGAAGTGTATCGATATTATTTGAATTTTTGGTAACGTCTGATTCTAATTTATCGACCCTCGATGATACTGCTAAAGCCTTATCCAATTTTTCATTGAGTGATAAATAATTAAGTTTATACTCAGCATAAAAAGCCTGAAAATCCGTATGTTCTGGCTCAGGTGCAATTGAAGAGGCGCCACCAGACCGCAATAATCGTGGTTTCGCCAAAACAGATGTCGTTTTACGCTTCTTATTCTTTGTTTGTGCAGCAATGCAACAAACAAGTTGCCCGGCAGAGGTAGATTCAAATTCATTCGAGCAGGATTGACAGTAGTCTTTCCTGCATGCAATGCATGTAACTTTTTGGCACTCAGGGGTGGCAATTTTGCACGAGATGCACGTCGAAGCCATCGTAGCTGACAACATTAATTTTAAATTGTTAACTTTCGCACGAGCTGTCAAAATTAATGCCAGAAACAAGACTTTTATCGTGTTCGTGGGATGAGTAAAATCACGAGATTCGTACGCGTTGCCTAACCTGCCACCCACTCGTATAAGCCCATGCTCATCGATATAAGGATCTAGTGATCGAATTGTGCTTACTTTTGGAAGCCGACTTCCGTTCGTTATGAGGGGAATATCAGTGCTGAAGCAGTCACGCTGGATATATCGTAACCAAAACTGCTCAGCCTGACAATGATCAGTTAGAGCGTTTCCGACAAGTGCCTTCTATAGGGATAATATGCGCCTGAACTTAAATAATACAGCTGTTATTCTTATCAAACGACCCCACGATGAACACCGATAGCTAATTCAAAGTGAGAGACATTAGTCGTCAATGAGTTGACCATTCTCTCCTCTAACTCCACTTCAGCTGGAAGAAAGGTCGGATGATTCGGCAATTGCCATCTGATAGAGTAAGCCACGACGGTCTGTGCCACCATAATGCGTTGGAAACTAGTTCTCGGCAAGATGTGCCTTGTGAAACTAAATCGGCCAGATTATCCGAAGAGGGCACGTGTCGCCATTCAAAATTAGACGACTCAGATTGGATTTGGGCAACACGGTTGCCAACGAACGTTTTCAACAACTTGGGCTCCTTACGTAGCCAATGAAGCACAATTGACGAGTCTGACCAGGCTACGATTCGAGTGTATTTAATTTGCAGGGATTCGATACTCCATGATAGTAATTTTGTCAAGAGGCGAGCGGCTGACAACTATAATCTCGGTATAGATTGACGCTTAATGGGGCCACCTTAGATTTACTTCCGAGTAAAAAGGGCAATTTTAGACGTGGACACGTTACATACACGGATGCGCCATATGCTTCCTCTGAAGCGTCAGCGAATCCATGCAGTATGTAAGTATTATCTGTATTGATGCCGATCCACGGGGGAATACTGTCAAGTGGTGCAAGTCAAGTATGTATTCGCGCCAAGTGTCGACGATGTGTCATCCGAGCTGACTCTTGTAAGCCAGAGATTTTGGATGATAATTTTGATAATATTGCTAAACGAGCAATGGAAGAGAGTAAGGTCCGCTTTGTTGACACGGACTTGTGCTCAAGAGCCTGGGACCGAAAATGAAAGGTATCAGTTCGGGGATTCCAGTATATACCGAGTTCCTTGCTACTAGAAACATCACAATCCTCGGGAGGAAGATCAGACAATAAGGTTGAATTATTTGATGTCCACTTACGTAAGTGCAAGGCACCTGACCTCATGATGTCGATAATTTCATTGCGCAATTCTTTGGTTTCCTCAAGGGTGGAACCTCCGAACAGAATGTCAGCGACATATACATTATTCAATAATTCATGGCTAGCTTGCCGAAACGAATTTTTCTCATCAAGGGCCAGTTGATGCATCACGCGGAGTGCCAAATAAGGTGATACGTGACAGTATCAAGCCGATACGTTTGAAAAGGTTCTTGAGGCGTTTTTCTAAATTTCAAAATGGCGGACGACAACATGGCGTGGAAGCCTAAAACAATGATCCATAAAATCACTATGGTGCCTGAAATTTTAGAAACAATTTAAATCGCTTCAAACTTGTTACTCGGGGATTTCTGGGGTCATTGATTATGAATTCGAAGTCAGTTGTAGAAAATTCAAAATGGCGGAGCCAATATGGCGGACTAACTTTTTGAAATTTGATGAAATCGTTTGAAATTTGTTACTCGGGGGTTTTTGGGGTCATAGATTACGAATTTGATGTCAGTTTTAGAAAATTCAAAATGGCGAACTAATTTTTTGAAATTTGATGAAATCCTTTGAAATTTATTACTGGGGTTTTATTTGGAGTCATTGATGACGAATTTAATGTCAATTTTAAAAAATTCAAAATAGCGGAGCCAATATGGCAGACTAATTTTTTGAAATTTGTTACTCGGGCGTTTTTGGGGTCACTGATTGCGAATTTGAAGTCAGTTTTCGAAAATACAATTTTGAATTCGGAATTCAAAATGGCGGACAATTTTTCTATACAGAATACGTTTCTTACCCGTCCAAAAATTTGTCCGTTGTCCGGCCCCCATCACTTGGCGGTAATCATATCAAGGGGAGCTTTTTTTATTTTTTTTTCATTTTTTTTTTTTTTATTTTTTTTTTAAATTTTTATATATTTTTTTTTTTAATTTTTATATATTATGTTTTTAATTTTTATATTTTTTTTACTTTTTACCTTTTTTATTATTTTTTTACTTTTTGCATTTTATATTTTGTTTTACTTTTTACAATTTTTTAGTTTTAAAAAAAGATGATATATAAAATATAATCTTTGGGGCGTTACTTAAATTTATGACAACATACAAAACAAGGCGTCCAAAAATAAAATCTGCAGTCTATGCACATTTTTGCGTTCTTGTGGAACATTTTTTAGAACTATGACAATTCCTCTTTGTTTCCACAGTTATAAATTTGTGCGAATTACTTTTGGCTTTTGCCAGATAAGCTTCAGCAATATCTCATTCCATTTCCATCGTGCCTAATTTGTCAGCATGAACTAAATTTCTGGGCAGTGTCATTTGTAGCACATTTTTTGAAACTATGACAAATTTTCTTTATTTCTACACTTACATATTTTGTCAAAATACAAGTTGTACCGTAGTACTGTTTACCAATACTTTTTCATTTTTTGTATTTATTTGTTTTTTTTTCACTTTTTACATAAATAAATATATAAAATAGTATACATTTGTAAACATTCTCTAAGGATATTTTCCGTATAAAGTCGTCTATTTTTTAATTCGCTTGCATACAACAATGTACAAGAATATATACGAATCCTGTACGAACCGTTTTGAAAATCTCCGCTAGGTGGTATCGAACTTTCGGCGCTTTCCTTTTCTTCCCGCCGGAGAAATTTTGTTGAGTTTATTATATAATAGCCGCGGCGATCCGATCTGATACAAAATATCAGATTTTATTTTTGAGCGGTGAGAATTGGGTTTAGTCAACATCTTCGTCTAAAGTTTTGATATTTAACTGTTGAGGTCTAAAAACATTTTCTTTATTAATTTTCAAACATGTTAAATTCTGCTCGAGCAAAGCGACAAAAACTGAGTACAAATACAGAAAATTTTGCAATTGAGGAGCGAGAAAATGGAAAGTTGGATCTAATATTTTTACCTGATCCAGATGATTCTGGAGATTCTAATTCTGGCTCGGATTCTGAATCAGAAGACATTTCAAGCAATTTTGACGACATTCCAAAAGTTTCCTATCAAAAGATTTTAAAAAACTATGAAGAATCTCAATCAAAATTGGAGCCAGATTATGAATACGTTTGGCTTGATGATGAGCATGGAAGGAATCAATGCTTAGAGAATAAAATTTTACTTCCTGATACAACGAAAATGAAGCTTCGTAAATTATCTTCTGTAGAGTTATTTGAATTATTTTTTTCTAAAGATTTAAAAAATATAATACTGGACAATACGCGTAAAAATAATTGCGATCTAACAACCCCAGAATTGGATACGTTTGTAGGGATAATTTTTCTATCAATTTATAATAGATGAAAATCGCAAATGCACTACTGGTCCGTACGTCCAGCACTGAATTGTGCTCCTATTTCTCATGCAATGAGCCGGAACAGGTTTCTGGAAATAAAATCTAAAATAAAAACATCGTCATTAGAAGACAGGAATCCTGACTTGAGGAATAGAGCATGTAAGGTAAGAAATCTTCTTACCACTTTCAATAAAAATGCTATGCAGTTTGTTTTTTTTTTGTACGGCTCTTTCAGTGGACGAGATGATGGTTCAATTCCATAGTAGAACTAAATTGTTGCAATATATGAAAGATAAACCTATACCTTTTGGACTCAAAATGTGGGCTATTTTTAGCTCAGATGGATATTTATTTGATTCTGACATATATTGTGGAAAAGGATCAAATATTTATGGATCAGGAAAAGAAGCGAAGCTAATAAAATGTGCCATGGGAAGTCGAGTCGGTTTGCAGATGGTGCAAAAATTGTTGATATCAGTAGTTGGTAAGAAATTACTACAATACCACTTATATTTCGACAACTTTTTTACCAGTCCTGACTTAATAGTTCATCTAAAAAAAATTGGTTTGAAAGCAACTGGTACTGAACGATCAAACAGAGTAAATATAAAAAACGAACTAGATAAGAAAGCAACTAGAGGGTCATATTCTATAAAACGTGAGAAAAATAGCGGTATGAACTACATTACACTGATGGATTCAAAGCCCGTTTCTCTGCTGTCCACGGTAGCAGGCATAACTCCGATATCAACTGTAAAACGATATTCGAAAGAGGCAAAAGGAAAAAATTACTTGCCCTTTCCAAGAGCTTTTACTGCCTATAACAAGCATATGGGCCGTGTAGATCTCCACGATGTTCATTGCAGCAATTTGATGCCATCTGTACGAGCTAAAAAATGGACATGGCCATTTCTTATGAGAATTATGCAATCATGTGCAACAAATGCCACTGTCCTCAGAAATGTAGTGCATGCTGGCAGTGACAAAATAGGCACGATGGAAATGGGTTTACATATTGAGGAAGCTTATCTGGCAAAAGCCAAAATTAATTCGCACAAACGTATAACTGTGGAAACAATGAGGAATTGTCATAGTTTTAAAAAATGTTCCACAAGAACGCAAAAAATGTGCATAGACTGCAATTTTTATTTTTGCACGCCTTGTTTTGTATGTTATCATAAAAATTTGTGAAACGCATCAAAGATTATCATCTTTTTTTAAAACCACAAAATTTTAAAAAGTAAAAAAAAACATAAAAATAAAAAAAAAAGTAAAAAAGAAGTAAAAAAAGTAAAAAAAAAATTAAAAAGGCTCCCTTTTATACGTTCACCGCTAAGTGGTGGGGGCCGGGCAACGGACAAATTTTTTGACGGCTAAGAAACGTATTCTGTATAGAAAAATTGTCCGCCATTTTGAATTCCGAATTCAAAATTGTATTTTCGAAAACTGACTTCAAATTCGTAATCAGTGACCCCAAAAACGCCCGAGTAACAAATTTCAAACGATTTCATCAAATTTCAAAAAATTAGTCCGCCATATTGGCTCCGTCATTTTGAATTTTCTAAAACTGACATCGAATTCATAATCAATGACTCCAAAAACCCCCGAGTAACAAATTTCAAAAGATTTCATCAAATTTCAAAAAATTAGTCCGCCATATTGGCTTCGCCATCTTGAATTTTCGAAAACTGACTTCATATTCGTAATCAGCGACCCCAAAAACCCCCGAGTAACAAGTTTGAAGCGATTTAAATTGTTTCTAAAATCTCAGGCACCATAGTGATTTTATGGATCATTGTTTCAGCCTTCCACGCCATGTTGTCGTCCGCCATTTTGAAATTTAGAAAAAGTAACTGTATGAGCTTATAGCTGAGGGTCAATGGACGCAAAATTTTATGCGTTTAAGACAATTCAATGACATTTTCCATGCGAAGTCAAGGGTTATAAAGCAATATTTTCTCGAAAAATCATGTTTTTTTTTGTATTAATTGTTTATAACATTTTCAATATATATTATTAATAAATTATGAGCACCGATTCTGAAAGAGCGATAAATTTGACATCAGAAATAGCTTATGCCGATTTTTTTATTCTCTTTTTCATACAAAAAGATAACATCAAAGTCAACGACAATTTTTCGTCCGTTTAGTATGTAATGGGTTAAATTATTTATTCTTAGGTTTAAAATCATGTATGTTTAGTAGAATTGTTGTGCACTTGTGCAGTATCATATTTAATCATATTGTGATTTCAATCTTATCTTCTCATTGCTTGAGACGGATAAATCTTCCGATTAACGTCTCTAGTCGTTTTGAGATAATGTGCATGTGGGGTAGAATCGTTGAGATGTACTTGCAATCAATTTTAAGTTTTTCGCCGCATCAAACTTTTATGTTATTAACGTACGCTAATATCACATTATGTAGTTGGACAGTCCACGGAACCTTTCATGTAAATTTTTTTTTATTTTTTTATCCTCTACCTTCTACCTCGATCGAAGTGTCCCAAAAGCTCCCAGGGAGCTTGTCCGGGTACAAGTGGGTACCTTTGCGAGAGCTGCAGGTCGTCTTAGATGACGCCATACTCACATTTGTCGAGAGTGTAGGAAACTGCAGAAACCTACATTAAGTACAGCATCGGCCGTGGCTCGATTTCCGCCTGAAGACAATACCTCGAAAATGCCAAACAGACAGCGTGGTTCGTCTTCAATATAGCGAACTGCTGCCTGAAAACAATTTCGAAAAATTGCCCAGCCGGGGATCGAACTCACGACCTACGACTTCGTAGTCCAGTACGCTACCGCCTGAGCTACGAAGCCCATTTATGTGCAAATCAACAAAAATAAAAACGACCAAGAGAAAATAAATTACTTCAATTTTTGTCTTAGTGCGAGTTTACTTGGTGTAAACTATAAACTAATTACTTCGTGCCGGCCGGATCGTTCCAGATGATCAATCTAGACATTCCGAGAAATGTAAATTCATAATCTTCGAAAAGTTCTAGCGACGATCAGGCAATACACAAGTGCGATTTTATGATTACTTCTTTGCGCTACATATCTTTGTGATAAACTGATTTTTATGGGAATTGGTATAAAGGGATGTTTAGGATCGCTTATTTCGAATGTAATCTCTGATTTTCAAATTTCAAAACGGCGGATACAAGATAATAACAAAGAATTAAAATACTTTAATATTTTAAGTTCTCACTTTCGTTTTGGATCTGATATTTTAAAATTTGAACATCTGAGCTCAGATTCTTAATCAGCAATCTCGAAATTTTTACTCTCTCAATCTTATATAATAACATTAAATACACTTAAATCAGCATATAAACAACCGACAGAACCAGGTGAAAAAAATCGAAATAAAAGGCAGCAATAACTATCAAGCAATTGTGTCTCGAACCCTACCATTTGTAGACACATAAATATAGAATTCTGTCGATACTCTGCTCCGTTTGGCTGGTAAAATGAACAATTACACCATTTTGAATAACGTAAAATCCGCCCTATATACCGGGTGGTCTCGTGACGAGTTTAGAAAATAGCAACAGCTATCCAGCAATTGTCGCTCGTTTCCTATCACATATAAAGATACAAATAAAGAATTCTGTTCATGGCCAGTCCCATTTGGTTGGTAAAATAAAAATTATCCTATTTTGTAAAATGTAAAATTCGCTGTACGCGACGGGGGGTCGGCTGACGAGACTAAAAGTTAGCAACAGTCATCCGGCAAGTGTTGCTGTCCGGACCGGTTTGGCCTTTATAATAAAAAATTAGACGATTTTTAGTACAATATACATAATATAACACTTACATGAGTACTATGTTACTTCCTCGGCGACAGAAGGTCTCAAAGTTTAGCAACTAAACATTGTACATATTTCACTTCAAACTCTATACATCATTTTTCGGAATACCTGCAAATGTCTGCAGTGCCCAAATAAAAGAAAAAATTTCTTCTAGTAATTTCGTCCTTCTTTCTCCCAAGATTCTCCAAAAGTCATTATGACCAAAAATAAAAAATATCCGAAAAAGATCAGTTAAAATGGACTTTACACGAAACTATTAATTCAACTTGTTTATTAGTGGAAACCTGTCAGTAGAAAATATTCCAAACATTTCAGAGATCATCTTTTGAGTATTAACACCTTACGGACGGGAGGGACACATTTTCAATATCACTTTTAACGTTAATAATTTGTATATAAACTCCATTGGAAAAATCTCAGCTCCACTGTGTTTAACGCTCAATTGTATGAAATTTTAATATAATGAACCGCAAAAAAGTTATACATGTTTTTTTGTAAAAAACATTCTTAATTTTCATCTCCGATCGGCCAGGGGACTTCTATTTTCCGCTGTTTGAGCGTCGGGCTATCTATTCGATGTCAGGACTCTGTTAGGACTTAAGTCGGTGACATTTTCATTTAATTCCAATGAAATATGCGCGTACCATCTTCTTGCGAAAATTTTGGACAAACCGCGAGTGCGGGGGAGTTTCGACGGGATCACTACTGGATATGGATGAAACACGTGTAATAAAAAATATTAAACAGAACTTTACAAAACGAGTAGTTATTTCTTGCGTCGACAACTCATTACTGAGTTCTAACAGCCTCAATTATTGATGGCCATCAGTATTAACTATTATATATATATATATATATATATATATATATATATATATATATATATATATATATATATATATATATATCCAAGACAAAAACGGGTGGCCTAACTGTAATAGAGAATTGCATGACTTTTAAATTTAATTCAAATCGAAAGATAATTATTAGAAATGAAAAGTTACAACACAGTTTTGCAATTTTCAAAGTTATTGTTTAGATATAAATTATTAAAATTTGCCGAAAACTGAACGTCGGTTTGAATCGATGTCACGTGACTATGACGAAATAGTCGATAATGTGGCGTCGCTGACGGCAATGCAGTGAAACTACATTGCATATATATAGATATACATATACGTTATATGCATGTCCAAAACTTCAAATAAAGTTATTGTTTACATTTTGAAATACGTAAACAGATTTTTTACAATCTAATTGTTTAAAAGTGTCGGCAACTGAATTAAACATTTTAAATATGAAAGGAGAATTATAAAAGGGAAAAGAAATTTTGCAAATATAATAGGAGACATCGACAGAAAACAATTATTAGATAAGTATACACAATTAGTCTGATAACCAGAACAAAGTTATAATAGTTTATAATAATTTTTAATACTTAAATATATTATAAAAGTGTATATACTTTGTGTAAATTTCATTTGTTTCAGGAGCGGTTAAAGGAAAAATTGGATTTGTTTTGCTTATATTAAACGTGAGCGTTCCATTTCAATCTTACATATATACATACATGTAATACATGATAGTATGCTTGTTTATTCTATTAATGTTCAAATGAAATAGAGTTTGTTGAAATAATTACGTGCAGGATTTGTCAAATAACATGTACACGGTTATTTGTTTTATAATATTTTTTTAATACTGCAATAATACACTAAAAGTATTTTCTGGTAAACTATTTATTTCCTTGTAGCATCTCAATACTGATTTGTAGAACACGTTCTACCTTAAATAAAGTCAAACAGATTTATGAATTTGAACCGAAGAGATTTTTCAGATTTCTTGTACGTGCGTTGTAGTTACATATAAACACTGTATGTTTAAGTGCATACAAATGTATTTTTCAAATTTTAAACCATGTTTACAATTTGAAAATCTAAACAGTTTCTTTAATTAATTCTGTTTTATTATTTTCAAAACAACCACTGTGAGAAGTGGAGTTTCCATTAACCGTCAGGTAGAAATTCAATGCAATAGGAGACAAATCAATACAAATGTTAAAGAAAAGAAATCCATCTTTGCATAGCTACAAATACAGCATTATTCCTAGGCGTAAATCAACCTCGAGTTCTACTCCGAAAAAAGAATTAATTTGTGTTCCCCACATTGAATTGAAAAGAAAAACCTGGAGCGAAGCTGTAGGCAATCAACCTGAAAAGATTAATAGAATAAACAAGCATACTATCATGCATTACATGTATGTATATACGTAAGATTGAAATAGAACGCTCACGTTTAATATAAGCAAAACAAATCCAATTTTTCCTTTAACCGCTCCTGAAACAAATGAAATTTACACAAAGTATATACACTTTTATAATATATTTAAGTATTAAAAATTATTATAAACTATTATAACTTTGTTCTGGTTATCAGACTAATTGTGTATACTTATCTAATAATTGTTTTCTGTCGATGTCTCCTATTATATTTGCAAAATTTCTTTTCCCTTTTATAATTCTCCTTTCATATTTAAAATGTTTAATTCAGTTGCCGACACTTTTAAACAATTAGATTGTAAAAAATCTGTTTACGTATTTCAAAATGTAAACAATAACTTTATTTGACGTTTTGTACATGCATATAACGTATATGTATATCTATATATATGCAATGTAGTTCCACTGCATTGCCGTCAGCGACGCCACCTTACCGACTATTTCGTCATAGTCACGTGACATCGATTCAAACCGACGTTCAGTTTTCGGCAAATTTTAATAATTTATATCTAAACAATTACTTCGAAAATTGCAAAACTGTGTTGTAACTTTTCTCGTTTAGTCGTAATTTATCAATTTTAACTCTTAATATGTGAAAATTCCATACCATGCAAGTTCTCTATTGCAGATTTTATGAACCGATTATTCATTGCCATCGTTAAAAACTATTCGAAGAAAAAGACGAGTGGCCCAACTGTAATTGCAACTTTTATGAAAGGTTGTGCATGATTTTCACCGCTTTTTCCCCCTCCACCGGTGCCTTCCTGTCATCCGAATTTTTTTGAAAACCAGTAAAATTATTCATTGCCAACAGTACGAACTATTCGGAGAAAAAAACGTGTGGCTTAACTGTAATTGCAAATTTGATGAATCGTTGTGTAATTTTCACAGCCTTTTCCCCCTTCCATGGTGCCTTGCTGTCATTCAAATTTTTTGAAAATCAGTCAGATTATTCAGTGCCATCATTAAAAACTATTCGACGAAAAAAACGTGAGGCGTAACTGTAATTGCAAATTTTATGAATCATTGTGCGTAATTTTCACAGCTTTTTTCTGCTCTAAAGGTGCGATGGCTCCTCTCTGAAGAGGGTGACATTGATGTCGGACCTACCCGTCGAGCCATCGTAGGTGAACACGGAGCTGGGTCGATTGAGGACCTCGACATCCTAGCTGCCGAGGATTTCGTCAAATACTCGCCCCTCCTTGTATTCTGCCGTCCCGACCTGACACCCTTCGAGTGTCACACGTGCGTCACCGCGTTGGCATCCAGCCCGATCAGGACAGGACATCCGACCGTTCGCGCCAGCAGATAAGGCTCTTGCAGGAGAGCGATGTCGTACCGACCCTAGACTAGGGATTCTCCCACGACGACCATGACGGGTTATTCTCGATGGCAGTTCAGCTGGAGGGTTTTGAGCATACGCTCTCTGTCCTCCCGCCTAATCCGCTCTTGGTTGGAACCCGCCATGACCGGTCCTGGTGGCAGCGTGGCCCTCCGTCTCCTTATGCAATTTGCGCATCTGGCGAGCCGTTATATTTGGGGGCACTGGAAGCGGGGATGACCCTCGCTCGCACAGTGGCCGCAAACCTCCTTCTTGGCCCGACAGTATCAGCCCTTGAAGCACCGAGTAACAGGCACATAATCCCGGCAGCCGAAGGCCAACCATCCCAGGAAGAGTCTCCCGGTTTTCCCCTGCACCTCCCTCACTCCGGGTGATACCCCCAGCACCAACGGGGACTCGGCTCCAGGCGGGCCAATCTTACGACTGACCCGGACCTCCCGGTCGAATTCCTCCCGGAGTAGATTCCAAAGATTCTGCCCCCGGGAGGGCCGACAGAAGGCCAGCCTCGTCCACGGTACCTGGTATCATAAATGTTATGATCTCGGGGCGAGGGGACTCGGGCTCTTCAGCCCTTAGCGCGCTCTCCGCCCCGAGACCGACAATCATGTCTTTCAACCGGGTGGCGTTTTCCCCGCACCCGGTCTCCAAATTCACGCCCCCCGCGCCCGGTCCCCAGGACATTCCTGACGGAAATGCTCCTCGGGTTGACCAGACGCTGGAGGCGCTTTTTCGTTTGGGCGAAAGTGGCTCGCGACCCTACTCTGACCCCACACATACGGGGCGAATACTATCGACCATATTTTTACTGCAATAAAATGTATCAACATCTACCCTTCGCACACTGATTACGTGAAACGTTACCATTAGGTTAATAACAGACACATTTCAGTAGTTAAATTACTTATTATTAAAAAACTGCAATTTATTCCAGAAATAATAGAAGAAACATATGTTTGAAAATATGGAACTTTAGTATTAATATAAATGAGAAATTTTAATTTTGATATTAACTTTAAGGACTTAAAAGTTTGAAATGACGAAAAACTTAAGATCAAATCGATTTCAAATCAGGCAGGCAGATGAAGTCAAAATTTTATATCGGCGATTGAATAAGGTATTCTTTAAGGAAAATAAGGGGATACGTATTCTGTCGCATTTGAAAATGATGATTTTTAACGAAGTTACTAAAATTGAAGAAAACGTAAAATAATTTTTCTTTTGCGTACCTTTTTTTTCTAATTAAGTTGATTCATTTTCTTTTACTGAGTCTTGTAGGTGACATTCAACTCTTTAAAAAACCGTTGGATTTTTAAAAAAATCTTCAAAATTAACAAAATGGCGGCCAATTTTATAAAAATAAATAAACTCAATTATCTCGAAAACACCACCTTTTTTTGCTCCAATTTTTACCAGAAATTCTTATCAGTATGAAGAAGAATTGACATGAGTTTCAAGCGGGCTAAACCAAAACTGTCGACTGACTGTAGTCAGGGGAATTTTTTTCCCAAAATTTTTTTGGTAAATCTTCAAAACAGCTACAACATTGTAAAATACTTTTGTAATAGACCATTTTCACATATTTTTTCCTCCTGATTACGAAGATAATAATGGAAATCAGCGGACATACGTACTAAAGACGATAAATCGAAAAAAAAAATAAAAAAACGTGGTTTCTTTTTCATTTTATTGCAGATTGAATAAATGTCAAATTAGGCAGACATATAAGTTATGAAATTTAGATTTAATTGTCGATTGAATATATTATTCTTCAAAAAAAATAAGGGTATAGGTATTTCTTCAAATTTTAAAAGGATCATTTTTAATAAAGTTGTGATTATGTCAAATTTTAACCTTCTAGCTAATAATGAGGACAACATTAAAAAATTTATCTTTTGCGTGCCTGTTTTCCTAATTAAATTAATTAATTTTCTTTTGCCGATGTTTGTACTCGACTTATACCATATTTGTCGTTTTGAGAATTTTTGTCGAAAATTTTATTTGCCAAGTTGAAAATTATGAAAATGTACATAGAAAATAAAGAGCAATTACAAATGAAGTTTTGTGAAATATAATTATTTCAAATATATTAAATGGAGCTCCGCTCACTTTAAAAATCGTTTCCAGTTTCATGAGTTGTCAGAATTGCCGGTTAATAAAAAGTGGGTATTCTCTGCGACAGGACACGGTAAAGGAACCTGTGAAGGGATCGGAGGAATTATCAAACACCTAGCAACGGCACACTATTTGCAAAAATCAAATCTCGAATCCATTGACAGTGCAGAGTCTTTTGTCAGAGTAGTACAGAAGTACCCGTTTTCGACTAAGCTTTTTCAAATCTCAAATGGAGGAGACCTTGATAACTTTCAGAAAACTAAAAATCGTGAATGGAGCAAACTTCAGGCAATATCGGGGATCCAAAAATGCCACGTTTGCAAGGTCGAAAGTGATGAAGATGGTGACCGAGTATCGTACATGGCTAGAACATGCACACACGAGTGGAACAAAATTGAATAAAAAAGATCTTAAGTGAAATATATTGTATACAAGTCATTTACCTAAATATGATTAGATCTTCAATATAAATATTCAACTGATTTCGAACAAAATTATTCATCATACTTGCAAAACATAGTTTTCACAAAAAAAAAATCACTTTTTTAAACATTTTTTTCGATTTATCGTCTTCAGTACGCTTGACCGCTGATTTCCATTAATATCTTCGCAATCAGGAGAAAAAAATATGTGAAAATGGTCTATTACAAAAGTGTTTTACAATGTTGTAGCTGTTTTGATGATTTACCAAAAAAATGTTGGGAAAAAAATTCCCCTGGCTACAGTTTTGGTTTAGCCCGCTTGAAACTCATGTCATTTCTTCTTCATACTGATGAGAGTCTCTGGTAAAAATTTGAGCAAAAAAAGATGGTGTTTTCGAGATAATTGAGTTTATTTATTTTTAGAAAATTGGTCGCATTTTCTTAATTTTAAAGATTTTTTAAAAAATCCAACGTATTTTTAAAGAATTCAAAGTCACCTACAAGAATCAGCAAAAGAAAATGAATCAACTTAATTAGAAAAAAAATGGCACGCAAAAGAAAAATTATTTTTCGTCTTCTTCGTTTTTAGCGCTAATAGTTCAAAAACTTCGTTAAAAATGATCAATTTCAAATTCGGCAAAATACTGTAACGGAACGTTACGCCGGCGGACCTATTACGTTCGCCGTCGTGGAAGTGCGGACGTTTCGAATAGTTCGTGCGTTTTCGTGATGGTCTGGTATTGTAGGAACGGCCCCGAACCAGCCCAAGCGCCGCCGATTGGGGGCGCTCGGTGGACTCCGGAAGCGAGCGGAGAGGCCGGTCGACCGGCAGTTGGCCATGTAGCGTCGAGGAAGTTAGTCGCGTATAGTCGTCGAGAAGTAGAGTCGAAGCACGCCACCCGAGTTGAACGCGCGCGACATAGTTAAAGAACGTCGGAAGTCCCGAGCCGGTGATTGCCCGAAGACGAGGCACGAGGTGCCCATCCAGGACGGACCCGAGGACCCGTACCAGGGACCGTCATCCGAGTGAGCCCGGATTTTCCCGGAGGACCGAGCGAGAGCGGCAGCGAGGCCGAACCACATCGAGCGAAGAGGCGAAGGGGTTGCCGACCGCGACGACGAAAATGTAAGTCGGCCCTGAGCCTATATCTGTGAATTTTGTATCGGGCCTTGAGCCCATTATGACCTTTTGATATTTATCAATAAATAACGATAATTTTATAATATAAAATTGTGTCCCGCGTGTTCCTTGCCTCCAAAATTTCCGTAGCTGTGCGCGGCGGAGTGCGGGAGCCGCCATTAGGTTTTCGCGATTTTCAGGCGCGGAAGGAGGCAAGGACGACCCCCTCTGGGTCGAGATCTTGCTCCCCGGGCACACTGAGCCATCCGAGTAAGGCCGCTTACCTTGCGTGGCGTTTTCCCCCTGGGAAACGCCAAAGTCCGTCATTCGGACGGTAAACGGTCGGAAAAATAAATTTCCAAACGGCAAACCCGTTTATTGTGTGTACTCATAAAGTACGTCACAATACGTATCCCTTTATTTTCCTTGAAGAATAACATATTCCATCGCCGATTAAATCTGAAATTTTGACCTGATCCGCATGCCTGATGTGAAATGAATTTGATCTTAAAATTTATTGTTCGTAGATCTGAACGATTCTATCCCACATGGACATTATTCCAAAGCGACCACAGATAGTCCAGTCAATGACCATTTTTCGTCGCATTCGTTAAAACAAGATCGATTTTACTGCACATTTGGATTTAGGTTCGACATACCCCCTACTTCAAAGTTGACCATGTATTGCTTGTTGCTTTAACCCTGGGAGGGGGGTCCATCGCGGAGGCCAACAATTTTTAATTGCAGATAGGTCCGGGAATAGGTAGATTGACTATTTCTAAGCAACATTTATTCCAGAAAGTTTTTCAATACATTTCGAATAATTCGCAATTAAAAGTGTCAACTTTTTAGCAATAAAAAACTTGTTAAAATAGTAGCCTATAAGAAAACAAGCAAAAGTGGTCGAATAATGTCGCCTGGACATCGCATTCAAACGGGGCAATGTCTTCTTGAACGTTGGTTCGTATTCGTCAAACGCAGAAATTGAATGTTTCAACGTGAAATTACGAAAAAATAATGCATTCTTTTAAGGAAATTCATAGCCTTTTTTGAAGTGTTTAAACCCTTTATTTTATACCAAAAATGCATTCTTTTTTTCATAATTTCACACTAAACGTTTCAATTTCGTTTCACCAAGGAAGATTCAAAAAGGTATTATTACCCTGCTTGTGTGGGGTATACATTCAATATTATTAGACCAATTTTGTTTCTTTTTTATACGCTGCATTTTAAAAACTAGGATAATTTTTTCTGCACAATGCTTGCTTTTACTGTTATTTCCGAAAAACTTCGGAAAAAGTTCATTTATTGGTTGAAAAATTATCAATACGTTCACTCGCGATACGGGATACCCGAGGTGCGTAGGTGGTTTTACACAGCGTATAATAATAATAATAATAATAATAAGGGGGCGGGATGGTTAAGATGGCTAAGGCGTCCGCCTTGTTTCGTAACTTGAACGTCTCCGAAGGTTCTGGGTTCTAATCCACGTGTAGACAATTTTTTGCGCGTTGAATTGAACTCAGTACCGACACTGCAATCTACCTCATGGTTTGAGGCGTGGTTGCAGTGACATTTCACGCTAATCTGGTAGAGATTTGAGCAAAAAAATTTCTCATTTTTCGGACAGATTGAGCGACATAAGAAACCAATGTTGTTAAAGTTATTATTAAAATAATAATAATAATAACAATAACAACAACAATAAAAAAGGGGGCGAGATGGTTACGACGGCTAAGGCGTTCGCCTTGTTTCGTAATAACCTGATCGTCTTCGAAGGTTCTGGAGCCGATTCCCCGTGTAGCAATTTTCTGCGCGTTGAATCGAACACAGTACCGACACTGCAATCGCCTACCTCATGATTTGGGGCGTGGCACAGCGTGCAAAAATGAAATGTTGCTATACAGATCACCTTTCGAGGAAAACTACGCACTCGATCGGCCTGAATTTTTTTTAAATTAAAGCTAAACAAATTAGGAACAAATTTAAGAAGACGAAAAATCGATTCTCAGTATTATTTATTTCAAAAATAGTGTATTAATGTATGCGGATTAATACATGTTTACCGAATCAGAGCTCAACTCACAATCTAAGTAATAAAAACATTCCTTGCGTTAAACTAGTCACAAACTAATAGTTTTTTGCGATTTAGTTGGGGGAAGTAATAATTATAAACAATTTTATAAATAAAATCATGATATTGAAAACTTCACATTCATTTTTTTTATGCGACAACAATATTTATAGATTTTTGAGGTCGCTGATGACGAATCTGATAACCGCTTTCGAAAATTCAAAATGGCCGATCCAATATGGCAGATAATTTTCGAAAAATTAAACGAAATCGCTTGGAACTCGTTACTCGGGCGTTTTTGAGATTCCTGATTACGATTCTGACTTCAGATTTTGAAAATCCAAAATTTGGGATCCATTATGGCGGACGACTTCGGAAAAATTAAACGAATTCACTACAAAATAGTTACTTGCGGGCTTTTCGGGTCGCTGATTATAAGTCTGTTATCGGATTTTGAAATTTCAAAATGGCGGATCCAATGTGGCAGACAACTTTGGAAAAATTGATTGATTACGCTTGAATTCGCTGTTAAAGTTCGCTTTTCCCAGTCAGGGGTAATGAATCTGACAAACGTTTTTCAAACTCAAAATGACGACGATTTCATAAAACTTCCAACTTGAGGGTTTAGGGGACCACTAAACACAAATAAGAATGGTAAGTATTCAAAATTAAAACAATAGTTGTTCTAAAGTTATAGTCCAAGGTTTAACAGGTCATGAGACAAGTGGGGTATAGGCCAACCAGCAAAGTCAAGACAATTTCATGAATAGTTGAGCCACAAAAGTCTATGTTGTTTGAGGATAGTAACAACTAGATAAAGATAGATTAAATAAAATATCAGGGTAAAAATGTAAAAGAGTAAATGATGCTGAAACTATTAGCGGATTCGCAAAAGCAGTGGACCTCATTTTAAACCACAATTAATACGTACAATTCATGAGTACAGGGTACAAAAATGACAAAACTCATTTGTATAAAAGCCCCCACATAAAATAAGCAATATATAATTGGTAAATTATAATTCATAAAGATTATCCTGTACGTTTCGACATGTGTCTCAAGAACCAAATTATGTTCGGGGCTGAAATTTTTTTAAGAACGACCCAAGAGAAATTAATATCAATTCCACGTTGTAGAAAAAATTAACAAAAATTCTAGCTACTAGTATAACGTCTTTAATGAGCAAATAGCATACTTCGACATATATCACAAGAACCAGAATATGTTCGGGGCTCAAAATATTTTGGAGGATATCTCAAGAACAATTAAAATCAATTGTAGAAAAAATTATGAAAAATTCTGGCTATTAGTATAACCTCCTTAATCAGCAAATAGCATATTTCGACATGTATCACAAAAACCAGAGTATGTTCGCGGTGCTGAAATATTCAGGAGGGCATTTAAGAGCAATTAAAATCAATTCCGTGTTGTAGAAAAATTAACAAAAATTCTAGCTATTATTATAACGTCCTTAATGAGCAAATAGCACATTTCGACATGTATCTGAAGAACCAGAGTATGTCTGGGGCTGACATTTTTTGGAGAACATCTCAAGAGCAATTAAAATCAATTCCATTCTGTAGAAAAAATTAACAAAAATTCTGGCCATTGTTTTAATGCTTTTGATGAGCAATTTGCAAATTTCGACACCAGAATTGTTATTTTGTTTCTACAACGTGGAATTGATTTTAATTGCTCTTGAGATATTCTCCGAACAATTTCAGTCGAATATGAATTATCGTAATAAACTTGCATATGATCATCATGGTATAGCCAATCCATTCGGGGAACACTTCGCTTCGGTTTACTAGGTCCGATCGAACTCATCCCCTGTTCTTGAGTATACCGTTTCCGCTAAATCGATCGATCACTTTGTTATCTCTTTAAATGAACTCAAAAATACTAAAATGAATCTTAAATGTACTTGTACCTCTGGTCCAGACGGACTTCCGCCTATTTTTATTAAAAATTGTTCGACCACTCTTATACAGCCTCTTATATATCTCTTTAATACATCATTGGAGCGTGGTTATTTTCCTAATAAATGGAAAGAGATTTTCATTACTCCAGTTTTTAAAGAGGGCGACGAGAGTAACGTTGCAAATTACACAGGTCTGCACGGATTTTTTTTTTAATATCAGAGTGATTTGCGACGTATTTTTGTACACTGAACACGAATCTGAAGTCGAAAAATGCCTATCACGTCATGATTTTGAGAAAAGTGGGGGTAAATACACCAAAAAACGTGTTTTACCCCAAATTTTCTCTGAAACCTGACGTGCTACAGACTTGAATTTGTGCTTAAATTAAAGCCTGGTTCTTCCCCTATAAAAATCATATACTCTTTGTTATTACCCAGGAATCCTTTCACAACTTTTTTAAAGCCTTGCCATGCATTTATTTCCAGAGTGCAGTTCTCTTTAAGATGAACTGAGTGAAATATGGGAATTGAAGCATAGTTATTACCATTGTTTAACAACACGCCTTTTAAACTTATTTTTGAGGAATCAATGAAGAAGCGCTACTCTGTAGGATCATATTGAATTCCAAACTTCTCTATTAATCCTTGCACATTGTTGCAGTAAGACATAGAATTTCCATCAGAAAAGAATTCAACAAATTTTTCCTCTCGATGTCTGTACTAGGAGAAAGTTACTTTAGGTTCAAGTAAATTACGCTCTTTAAGTCTGGAACCCAACAACTCTGCCTTATCTTTCGGTAAGTCTAATTCTCTCACTAGATCATTCAATGAACATTGATTGTACAATTTAGGATTGTCATCATCATGATCTTCAAAATCATGATCAGAATCAAGATGTTCCGAATCATATGATTCCTCTACAGGAACTGCATTTTCTTCATCCCTGGGAATAACTGGAAGAACATCTGTAGATGATACAGGAACTGGCTTGGTTGCAGATACAACATCAGGATAAACAATGGAATTTTTATTTTTCGTAAAATAAAAAATTTTAATTAACCTCAAGCAAATCAGTACACCGGCCGCAAAATAAAAAAATAAACTTAGGATATAAAAATCACCACTTCAGGTTTTTTATTTTTATTTAAATAAATAAAATAAAATTAGATATGTTGAAACTTCCATGCAGGAATTTCCAGGGCAAAAGAAAAACAACAGCAGCGTGTAGTGAAAAGAAGAAATTTAATAATTGAGTGAATACTGGTGTTTCGACTGGCGATAATTGATGAGCGACGTTGCTCGAGTGTTCGGGCGCGACTGATGTGGGCAGAACAATTTGCACGACAAGCAAGCCTCCACGCGTGCGCAACTGATCACGCCTCTCATTCTTATTATAAAACGCGATAAGCACTTGATTTAACAAGATAAATATCTCTTGCGTTATCGACTACTATATTACTTTTATTATATCAAGAGAATACGTACATTTGATGTTTTGTATTGTATTGTGTTGTATAAAGTTACAAACAAATTTTTTGTTTAACTGCATCTTTAATTTAGACGTTTAATTTTATGCGAGTTACTCGGAATAGACTTTACTGATTTGCGAATTACACCATTTTTATGGTGCATATTCATTGTTTTGAAATTTATTACTCATAAACATATCAATTTAAAAAATGCCACCAAGATCGTGCATTAATAGCCCCGACAAATTTTGTTACATTTGTGGTAAGTACACATGCGTGAAACAGCGTCTAAATATAAATGATTTCGTCAAAAAAAAAATATTTCAACTATTTCGGAAACGAAATAGGAAATCAAGACAAAACTTGGATACCTCATAAAGTATGTCAATCTTGTGTTCAATTTTAAAGATTATGGAGCAAACAAAAAATAAAAAATTTGCCATTTAGTGTACCCATGATTTGGCGTGAACCGAGAAATCATGATGAATGCTATTTTTGCTGCTGCAAGTTATTCGCTTTCAACACGAAAAATAAAAATTCCATTGTTTATCCTGATGTTGTATCTGCAACCAAGCCAGTTCCTGTATCATCTACAGATGTTCTTCCAGTTATTCCCAGGGATGAAGAAAATGCAGTTCCTGTAGAGGAATCATATGATTCGGAACATCTTGATTCTGATCATGATTTTGAAGATCATGATGATGACAATCCTAAATTGTACAATCAATGTTCATTGAATGATCTAGTGAGAGAATTAGACTTACCGCAAGATAAGGCAGAGTTGTTGGGTTCCAGACTTAAAGAGCGTAATTTACTTCAACCTAAAGTAACTTTCTCCTAGTACAGACATCGAGAGGAAAAATTTGTTGAATTCTTTTCTGATGGAAATTCTATGTCTTACTGCAACAATGTGCAAGGATTAATAGAGAAGTTTGGAATTCAATATGATCCTACAGAGTAGCGCTTCTTCATTGATTCCTCAAAAATAAGTTTAAAAGGCGTGTTGTTAAACAATGGTAATAACTATGCTTCAATTCCCATATTTCACTCAGTTCATCTTAAAGAGAACTGCACTCTGGAAATAAATGCATGGCAAGGCTTTAAAAAAGTTGTGAAAGGATTCCTGGGTAATAACAAAGAGGAAAATTATGAAATCCTTGTTGCTGAAATGTTAGAAGCCTATAAGCAATTAGGATGTAGCATGAGCATTAAACTTCATTTCCTAAATTCTCATTTAGGCTTCTTTGTCGAAAATTTAGATGATGTAAGTGACGAGCAGGGAGAACGTTTCCACCAAGACATTAAAGAAATGGAACGAAGATACCAAGGACGATGGAACTCCGTTATGCTTGCAGATTACAGCTGGAACCTCGAAAGAGAAGACTCCAGAACACCAAACAAAAGAAAATCGAGTTCTCGTAGTTTCGATCAAAAGAGAACACGGTATCACACACGCACTTAATGTGAAATTCTACTAGTGCATATTGGTCAGACAACTCCTTGTCCTACCTTCACTGATCGGACAACCACTAGTCTTGCCTTCACTGGTCGGACAACCGCTAGTCTTGCCTTCGCTGGTCGGACAACCGCTAGTCTTGCCTTCACTGGTCGGACAACTGCTAGTCCTACCTTCACTGGTCGGACAACTGCTAGTCCTACCTTCACTGGTCGGACAACCGGTAGTCTTGCCTTCACTGGTCGGACAACTGCTAGTCTTGCCTTCACTGGTCGGACAACTGCTAGTCCTACATTCACTGGTCGGACAATTTTTAGTCTTGCCTTCGCTGGTCGGACAACCACTAGTCTTGCCTTCACTGGTCGGACAACCGCTAGTCTTGCCTTCACTGGTCGGACAACCACTAGTCTTGCCTTCACTGGTCGGACAACCGCTAGTCTTACCTTCGCTGGTCGGACAACTGCTAGTCCTACCTTCACTGGTCGGACAACCGCTAGTCTTGCCTTCACTGGTCGGACAACTGCTAGTCTTGCCTTCACTGGTCGGACAACTGCTAGTCCTACCTTCACTGGTCGGACAATTTTTAGTCTTGCCATCGCTGGTCGGACAACCAGCAGTCTTGCCTTCACTGGTCGGACAACCGCTAGTCTTGCCTTCACTGGTCGCACAACTGCTAGTCCTACCTTCACTGGTCGAACAATTTTTAGTTTTGCCTTCGCTGGTATTACTAATGGCGAACAAAAAAAACATGAAGTAGTGATTTTAAGATCCTGAGTTTCGTTTTTATTTTGCGGCCGCCATTTTGGATTCGTTATTTTAAATTTTGTGAAACTAACATTGGATTCGTCATCAGCGACTCAAAAAAACCCGAGTACTGATTTTCATGAGGTTAATTTAAATTTTTTATTTTTACGTCCGCCATCTTGGATCCGCCATTTTGAATTTAGAAAGGCGACACTGGATTCTTAAACACCAACCCCGAAAACAGTCAAGTAGTGGTTTGTATGAGCTCCGCTCAATGTAGTTAAATAATATGCATTTTCATCATAATCACTAGGAATAGCAAGGTTAAAACCATTTTTTTTCAAAACTATGAAAACTTTTTAAATCTATCGTATATGATTTTTATAGGGGAAGAACCAGGCTTTAATTCTTCTTGCTCGAGCACAAATTCAGATCTGTTGCACGTCAGGCTTCTGAGAAAATTCGGGGAACGTGTTTTTGGGTGTTTTGCCCCACTTTTCTCAAAATCATGACGTGATAGACATTTTTCGTCTTCAGGTTCGTGTTCAGCGTACAAAAATACGTCGGAAATCACTCTGATATCCAAAAAAAAAGAAAGTGAATTTTGCAGACCTGTGTTATCGACCGATTGCTGTTATAAATTGTATTCCCAAATTATTCAACTCTATAGTGGCTGGGAAGATGAGTGATGTCATGGATAATATTATTAGTAGTAACCAGCATGGCTTCCGTAAGAACAAATACACTGTCACGAATTTACTGCTTTTCTCTCTAAATCTATAGCCCAAAACATCCAGGTTGATACAGTATACTTAGACTTCAGCAAAGCGTTTGATAGCTTGAATCACGCGGTGCTGTTGAATAAGCTGAATCACTTGGGCTTTTCTGGAACATTCATTAGATGGACAAAGTCTTACTTGGCCGATAGGGTTCAACGTGTAAGAATAAAAAATGCAATATCTGAGTGTTGTATTGCCCCATCAGGTGTATCTCAAGGCTCTCACCTGGGCTCAATGCTCTTTATTCTTTTCATCAATAACATCGGTGATCTCATCCCTTTTCAAAGTTTTTAATATATGCGGACGATATTAAACTATATGCGCAGATTTTGTCACCTATTGATGCGTCGAATCTTCAGAGAGATCTTGACGCGATAGGCTTTTGGGCAGGGTGTAATGGTCTTAAGCTTAACATAAATAAATGTAAAATTATATATTTTTACCGTCATCCAGAGAAGTTTGAATTTGCTTTTCAACTGCTTACTGAACCACTTTCGAGAGTAAATCAACACACTGATCTTGGTGTCATAATGCGGGATAACTTTACTTTTCAAGACCATTTAATTCATGTTCAATCGAAAGCCTCCAAAATGTTAGGTTTTATTAAGCGCGCCACTAAGGACTTTCAAAATTCGATGACTGTAGCGTACCTTATCGGAACTTTAGTTTTATCATATTTCATATACGCGAATATTTGATTATCCCTTGTCACGTTTCAACCATAGTTTCCACAGTATCTCCTTTAAATTCAAATTTCCCACCATTAGATCTCTGGAGATTTATCATGATTTATTAACCGTTTACCGTATTCTAAAGATATCTACAGATCCAAATTTATTAAATTTATTTCTGAATAGAAGTATACTTTATAATGGCAGCTTTTTACACGACCGATATTTACGGTGTCGTCCACCGCCCGTGAAGCGGGCTTTGCAGTTTTCTCGGTGAAAACTCCGTGCCAGGTGGACGACGCGTTACTCAGTCCGGCTAGCTGACAACGTACTCCCGATAGGGCACGGACTCGCCCAGAGGAGGTCGGCTCCTGCCTCCTTCCACGCCTGAAAACGGGGATCGCGAAGTACCCTTCGGCGGCACCGCACACCCCCCGCACAATAGTGGAGTCAAATTAGATCAAATAAGGCTTAAACTTCGGAAAAAGTCTCCGATCCATATTTTTTCATGCAACCTTTTGGAATCGCTTCTAAATAGTGTCAAGAAAAAATGCATCCTCTTGAAATTGGTGCTAATTGTTTACTTATTTAATAACAACAAATAAGTGTAAAATTAGTTGTAAAATTAAATATATCGAGTATGAACCGTTGAAAAATTTTGAAAATAATTTCCTAGGGGTTTTCGAGTATGCTGAATACGAATTCGATGTCAGATTTTACAAATTCAAAATAGCGGATTCAAAATGGCCGACGAAAATGTGAAATATTGCAAAATTAACCGAATAAATTGATGTTTTTAGGTTTTTTGGGTGCGGTAATTACAAATTTGATATCGTAATTTAAAAATCCAAAATGGCGGATCCAAAATGGCCGATGAAAATGTCAAATATTGCAAAGTTAACCGAATAAATTGTTTTTTTTTTTAGATTTTTTAGGTACGGTAATTACAAATTTGATATCGTAATTGAAAATTTTTTAATGGCGGATCCAAAATGGCCGATGAAAATGTAAAATATTGCAAAATTAACAGAATAAAGGTTTTTTTTCGTTCGCTTGAGACAAAATAAAATGCGGTATAACATTTTTGACGTATTTATTAAAATAGTATAAATTACAATATTATATAAATTAGTTATTGGTGTTCTTCGTGGTGTTCTGGGCTTTCTGATACGTCCGTAATTTCCGATAGCGTCTCCAAAACTTCTGCATCTTCAGCCAGGTCAGAAATTTGAGCAGTATTGGAGCAGTCAACTCCACTGCAATTTAAACAGGCAGTGCTGCAGTACAACCCGGTTTTTCTGCAGCCACAATTGTTTTCGCAGCCACTTTTGCAGCTGCAAAATAACGTTTGTAACAATTTTTCGGGAGCTGGAGGTTCGTCGATGGTTACAGGAAGCAGGAAATCTTTTTTCATCCATCCCCATTCTTGCGGTTCTAAATGATGGCCTAACCACTGTTGTACTTGCAGGAATACTCTTTTAAAATGTTGCAGTGCTGCGTTGTTAGTTGGAGGTAAAAATGCAAGGGTCATTTTTCTTCGCTTCGAAACACCTCTGACGAAACATTTGTATCGATATTCGTTTAAAGATGTTTCCGATTTCGAAGCGCCGTATAATGTCAATGTGCATTTTACACCATCTTCAAAAATTTCCTCGATGATGGTATTTTTATTATAAAATTTTTCCGCCATCACTTGTAATTCTTTGTTAGTTTCAAATTTTTTAATAAATGTATTTTTTCCGTGGTTGAAGAAGGCTGAAGTCGTATCGCATCCGCTGAATGCGTGTAAAAAAAGCATGAAATTTTTGGAATTTGGATATGATTTTAAAGCAACAGTTGAAAGGTAAATATTTCTTTCGATTTTTCCTCTTCCTGGTTTTAAAAAATAAACTTCTCTGTTGTGAGGACACAGTGCAGACAAGATAACAAGTACGTCAATATCTTCTGACACAATAACCGGCATTGAATTTGTTAAACTAAGCGCAGTCTGGACAATTAAAGTATCTGCATCGTCAGGTGCTTGAGTTACAGAGATGTTATTTTCTTTCAACGTATTTGTTAATAATGTTATTAACGACATTTTGTTCTTTTCGTTGGAGAGAAATTTGTCTTGTGTAATTGTGAGCGGCATATTTTCATTGAAAAAAATATCAGAGCATTTTTGTCTGCGACTTCGACGAATTCTTTCAGCTGATTTGATGCTGTTCAGACTATAACCATCAAAAACTACAATTGAATTATTTCCATAATTTCTTCATACATATAGGATGTAGCTTTTGCAAATACTGTTAAACTTTTCATTTATCTTCCATGGTACTCGATGCAGTAACATTCCTCCGTCAATCACATATGTTACATCATTCAGTGTATTCAAATCAATAGTCGATGGTGTAAATATACTATACAACTGAGATTTTACATTTTTTCGCATACCTGACTCATCGAATAATGATAAAGGATAAGGTGTTAATTCGAATTGCAAAAACTCTTGAAGTTCTTTATCAGAATTTTTTATAATAGAAATCCTTTGAAAGAGTAAGAGTGGATCAACGGGAACAATTTCTTTGTTAATTACTAATTTTGAGTTGACGGCTAATAATGGGACACATTTGTCACTTCTTTTTAATTTTCTGTCTTTAAAATTATCCCCATCTATCTTCTGCATTGCATTCAAACCAACTTGGAAGGCATCGCAACAATTTATTCCTTCATCTCCGGAAACACCTGTGGCAATTGATATAAACACATCAGAAGTAGTGAATGGATTATGAGACTCAAGCCATAACACTAACTTTTCGGTATCGGCATGATCTCTTGTCATTCTTGCGTCACTGGCATCATCGTGTTGGTGACTTTTATTGAAACTGACATTGCAAAAATTTTCGATGCCCTCAAGAACATTTTTGGTACCCGGAACTCCCTTAATCCACTTGAAAACGACGCTGTCAGTAACTCCTCTCTTGAATGGGCCGCCTTCGACACTCATCGATTTCATCAAGGTCTGTTCAATCGTTTGATCGGAGTGAATACCTGCAAACTATTTATTTGACCTTCTTGCCGTAAAAAAACCTGCTGAAGTAAACTGTATAAACTCTGCCTGGTCCATTATGTTGGGTAAATTTAGCATATCTTGCAAGTATAATTGTGCGGATTTTGCATATGGAAAGTGACCATCTGCATGGAAGTACGGAATCAACTGAAATTGCAACTTTTATGGAGCGTTATGTGTGTTTTCCGTCTTTTACCCCTGCCCCCACCCGTCCCTTGAGGGTTAGAAAACTTTTTTTAGCATGAATTGGATTGATATATGACAAGGATTGAAAAAAAAAAAGATTTTTTCGTTGGACTCCAACGTTTCAAACTTCAACATCATATTGTATGCACATTTTTTAATGTAATCAGTTTTGATTGTTAATATAAAGAATATCAATTATTCATAATCTTAATTTTTCGAATGGACATTATTAAAATTTTATATTCAGAATAACAATTTTCGCAATAGGTATTACTAAATATTAGAATTTTTAATATTAAATTTTCATAAAGGGATCAAATTTTCCCTATTTTAATATACAAAATATTGAAATTTTGTAAAATAATACTAAATTTTAATAAAGTCGGTCTCTGAGTGTATTGCGGCGATTTAAAAGTACTAACTAGCGGGCCTGGGGATATCCTTGCGGCAAATCAATTATATGTAGCTGTCATCTGATCAATTTATCAGAAGGATAAAAGATTGATAATAGGGCTTCACGTTGAAGACTTGAAATTATTCCGCCTTACACACCAATAAAGTGAGGATGGGGGATAAATTAGGAGTCATTACATATCATTTTTAAAAATATGAAATACGTCTACTTTACGTTCTTTGATCTGAAACGAATTTTGGTGACATTCTCAATTTTTAAGGATATTTTACACATTTTCATTTTTATCATCGAACCAAAACGCAAAAACTCGTGGATCAAATTGGTGCACTTTTTTCCCGAGGAATCCAAATGTACAATAAAAAATGGGGGGTCCCTATTTAAGTTTTATTGTCCTCCCACCCCACTCACAGGGGGTGGGGGAGGGGGTCAATTTCATTATCACTGGATGCCCCCCTTCGTGTCGAATAACTTTCATCACACACCTTTTTTGATTCTGTGCAAAGTTCTCGAGATTTTTCTGTGTCTTCAGATAAATTTGGATTTTTATCGATTACAGCGCCACCTGTGAACCAAAATGCAACAGCTCCTAGGCCGCATTGGTGTACTTTTTTCCGGAGAATCCAAATCTGCAATAAAAAATGGGGGCTCCTATTTAAGATTTATTGTTTTTCCCACACCCCACCCCCAGAGGGTGGGGGAGGGGGTCAATTTCATTATCACTGGATGCCCCCCTTCGTGTCGAACAACTTTCACCCCTTTTTTGATTCTGTGCATAGTTCTCCAGTCATTTCTATGTCTTCAGATAAACCGGCCACCCTGTACCCCCAGAGGGTGGGGGAGGGGGTCAATTTCATTATCACTGGATGCCCCCCTTCGTGTCGAACAACTTTCACCCCTTTTTTGATTCTGTGCATAGTTCTCGAGACATTTCTATGTCTTCAGATAAACCGGCCACCCTGTATATATATATTGTATTATTCATTCCTTTATTTACTACATGTGTACAGGCGATAACATCCTTTTTACATGAAATATTAACATTCACGTGGCACAATTAAAATAAGACAATAATATAATAAGACTAGCAGTAATACCGTAGCACCAAATCACACGGTTTACAATTTTTTTAAGGCTCATTAATAATTTTCTCCTTATTTTTTCAACATGTGCCAACTTACACCACCTTTTGAAAAAAGTGACTTTTTTCACTTTTTAGTAAATCAACTGTAACTTTTTTTCTGAGACCCGACAGAAAAAAGTTTCTGAATAAAAAAGTTGCCGGAATTTATGATCTTTCGAATGCTGCATCATTACTGAAATATTCATTACTGAAAAAATTCTGTAGCAAAATGAAAAAAAAACGTGCTAACTTACACCACTCTCCCCTATATATATGTATATATATATACAGGGTGGCCGATTTATCTGAAGACATCGAAATATCTCGAGAACTATGCACAGAATCAAAAAAGTTGTCGGATGAAAGTTGTTCGACACGAAGGGGGGCATCCAGTGATAATTAAATTTACCCCCTCCCCCATCCCCTGGAGGTGGAGTGGGGGCAAAAACAATAAAACTTAAATAGGAACCCCCATTTTTTATTGCAGATTTGGATTCTCCGGAAAAAAGTACACGAATTTGACCTAGGAGCTATTGCATTTTGGTTCACAGGTGGCGCTGTAATCGATTAAAATCCAAATTTATCCGAAGACATTGAAAGACCTCGAGAACTATGCACAGAATCAAAAAAGTTGTCGGATGAAAGTTGTTCGACACGAAGGGGGGCATCCAGTGATAATTAAATTTACCCCCTCCCCCATCCCCTGGAGGTGGAGTGGGGCAAAAACAATTAAATTTAAATAGGAACCCCCATTTTTTATTGCAGATTTGGATTCTCCGGAAAAAAGTACACGAATTTGACCTAGGAGCTATTGCATTTTGGTTCACAGGTGGCGCTGTAATCGATAAAAATCCAAATTTATCCGAAGACATTGAAATACCTCGAGAACTATGCACAGAATCAAAAAAGTTGTCGGATGAAAGTTGTTCGACACGAAGGGGGGCATCCAGTAATAATGAAATTTACCCCCTCCCCCATCCAATGAGGGTGGAGTGGGGGCAAAAACAATAAAACTTAAATAGGAACCCCCAGTTTTTATTGCAGATTTGGATTCTCCAATATTGACAATTTTCGCCCGCGTAGCGGATATGGAATACGGTCATTCTAACAAAGCCGGGAAAAAATACATTTAGCCTTACCCAGGAACAACGACGTGGACGTAGTATTTTTCTGTTCCCTTTGGGGTGCTTGTTTTACGTGAGTCCCCTTGCCTCTCACTGTCTCACTGTTCACTTACTTGAGTAAGTGTTCGAAATGTTGACCTTCCACTTCAATGCATTTATTTATTCTTTCTTCAAATGACTTTATACATGATAGAATCATATCTGCAGAAATTTCTGCGCAAGCAGTTCCAGAGATGTTAGATCAGGTGACCTCGCAGGCCAATTAATGGGGCCACCTCTGCCAATTCATCTACCATTGTAATCACGGTCTAGTATTTCCCTTGCTACTCTTGAAAAATGTGCTGGGCAACCATCGTGCTGAAACCACATTGTCCGTCGGACGTCCATAGCAACATCCTCAAATAGTAATGGTACTTCTTGTTCTAGGAAATCTCGATATTTTGTTCCATTCAAATTACCTTCAATGAAATAAGGACCAATGAGTTTATTTCCTATGATTCCACACCAAACGTTCATCGACCAAGGACGTTGATGATTAACTTGTCGTAACCAATGGGGATTTTCTACGCTCCAATAATGCATATTATGCCTATTGACGCCAATATGGTTCGTGAATGTAGATTCATCTGAAAATAATACATTAGCAAAGAAATTGTGGTTCGTTTGCATTTTTTGAAATGCCCATTCACAAAACACCATGCGGTTATGAAAATCATCGCCATCTAGTTCCTGGTGCAGTGAAATGTGATATGGGTGAAACTTATGACGATGCAATATTCTTTGAATACTGTCTCTGGAAATGCCGGAATCGCGATGTAATTGTCGTGTGCTTACATGTGGATTTTGGTGAATAGCTGCTAGTACAGCTACTTCGTTAGCTTCTCCTGTAACTGTTAATCTTCCCTTCCTTTTTTTCATTTGTACGCTGCCATCAGAGTGAAAGGCATTCAGAACTTTGTAAAAAAAAGAACGCGAGCGAGCATTATCTGGAAAACGCTCAGCATACAACGCAACAGCATCATCAATATTCCTCTTACATTCACCATAAATAAGAATCATTTCGATTTTTTCGGGAACTGTAGCAGGATTCATTTTTAACTTGCAATTCGATTTAAGCAATGAAGGGTAGACAAAAAATAGTCACGTAAACGGAAAGTTGTTATTCTAAAAGCAAAGTGACCTCCGACCGAATTACTACCAATACAATGGACTTCAAAAACAGTCTTACACTGAGAGACCGTGAATACTAAATTTTAATATGGGGATTAGAAAGTCGCGACATCCATTTACTTCCCTTCAGGAAAGTAGAGAAAAATGTAGGTGAACTGGTTACGTGTGACTCAACTTATGTATAAAATGATATGCTACTTTAGTTTCGAGTTATGTCGCCCTCTAGCATTATGTAACAGAACCGGCGCCGGTGATGGCCGAAATGCAAGCGATGTACATGTATGAAACCACGTGAGTTCTCTCGGGGTCCGGTAGATGGCGACGAAATCCCCAAATGAAGTAAGAGTTTTGTTTAATAGAAGCTGGTTTGACCGTCAATGCTCAGCTTATTTATTCTCATTTCGGAAAAAACATACAGAGAGAGAATGAATGAGCTGAGTGAAGGGACATGACGCGTTTTTAATGGATTGCGTGATGTCCTCTTTTTGTTTATTAAATAATAAATTTAAAACCTAAAATGTAATTTTATTGAAGGTAGAAAACTTATTTAGAAAATTGCTTCCATATTGTATGCACAATTTTTATGTAATCAGATTTGATCTTTAATATGAAGAATATCAATTATTCATAATCTTAATTTTTCGAATGGACATTATTAAAATTTCATATTCAGAATAACAATTTTCGCAATTGATATTACTAAATTCTAATATTAAAAATTCTAATATTAGAATTTTTAATATTAAATTTTCATAAAGGGATCAAATTGTCCCTATTTGCCCCCCGAATTACTTTCATCCGACAACTTTTTTGATTCTGTGCATAGTTCTCGAGGTATTTCAATGTCTTCAGATAAATTTGGATTTTTATCGATTGCAGCGCCACCTGTGAACCAAAATGCAATAGCTCCTAAGTCAAATTGGTGTACTTTTTTCCGGAGAATCCAAATCTGCAATAAAAACTGGGGGTTCCTATTTAAGTTTTATTGTTTTTGCCCCCACTCCACCCCCAGGGGATGGGGGAGGGGGTAAATTTAATTATCACTGGATTGCCCCCCTTCGTGTCGAACAACTTTCATCCGACAACTTTTTTGATTCTGTGCATAGTTCTCGAGATATTTCGATGTCTTCAGATAAATCGGCCACCCTGTATATATATATATATATATTAGGTTGTCCGTTAATTTGGCGATTTTCGAATTTTTTCATTTTCCGGACAAAAAGTGGTTCAAAATAAATAAAAAAAATGTTTACCAAAGGGAAAAAAAAATAAAAATTTTTAACCCGTGCCACCGAGCACTTGAAGTTTTGTACTGAATTTGTATGGGAAAAAAGTTTTTTTCAGTTTTTAGGCCACCGAATTTTTTGTACGTTATTAAAAAATCTGACTACTTGCATATCTTTTCCTGAATGCTTCCTGAAGACCCTCCTATTGGGCGCGGTCAAACAATATTTTTTTTTCGATGAGATATTCAAGTTTATATAAACTAAATTTTTATCATAAAAATTAAGAAAAATGCAAAATTCCGACTTTTTTTCACTTTATTTCACTTCCAACGTATACTAAAATTATTAACCATATTTTTTCAACATCTTTAGGAAATTCGATGTAAGATAGTCACCGAATTTTGTCACAAAATATGATTTTAAGGCAAGTTAGTAAATTTTGAATGAAAATGTAATTTTTTTTAACAAAATTAAACGGAGGAGTTAATAACAGTTTTTAATTTATTACTATGGTTGCATCAATGTTTCCTTATTTACATTAGAATATTTCTTCTTATACATGTCGAGGCTTTGAATAATATATTGTTTCTGTTCTTCGTTATACGAAAGTCTAATGTTATAATCTGTAACAAGTTTAATAGCACGTTCTGCAACATCGTTGACTACTTTCAAATTTTTCACTATATTTAATCCATATTTATAACTTTCATTTGATGTCCAACCTGGAACATCGACATTGATAAAAGATGTCTCGATGTTAAATCTTTTAAAGAAATTCAAACCTGTTGGACATACAAAATCATCAATACTTTGGCTTAAAATAATCGGTAATAATTTTTCTGATACATGAATTCTTTTTGCAACGATAGTGTCTTCATCATATGCGTCAGTGGATTTCATTTTAAAAACCATTCTTTCTTTCATTTCAACAGAAATTGTTTCGTCGAAAAATGCCATTGCAGCCGCTTCAGAACCGAGGTACCACAGATGATTTGCAAATTTTTGTACAGCTATTTTAGAAACTTTTTCGTTTATACTATTATAACTGTGTAATTCTTTTAAAAAGAAAAGAGAGTTTTCCTCAAATCATGTTTGGGAGCCGCTGCTGCTAACGGAGCAGTAAACCATGCTTTCACATAAATAAAAAAAAATGAATATACAGAGTTCAGTCAAAGATCTTATTTCGGTTCGTGTTAAGTAAAATTGATTTCGAAATAAAAAAATTTTCAAACAATAGATTGCTTTGCTCATCCAACGGGCTCGAGAAAACCCTCCGGGCTTATAAAATTTTACTTGTTCACGAGGAACTTTGCCGATAAAAATTAAACATAATAATAAGAATTCTTTATAATTATCGCGTGTTTGAACTTTCGAACTCAGAATTGCCCATACAAACTGGTTAATATCACCGATGTGTTGTTCTAAAATAGCAAAAATTCTCTCATCGTCTGTACCAACTTAGTAATTCTGTTGATCTATACTTGGCCAATCATTCTGAAACCTTTTAAATAATATAATTGTAGGCCCTGTCGAGGGTGTCATCAATTCGTCGAAAACCCCACCCAACACAATTCCAAATATATGATGGCGACATGGTAAATATAAAACGTCTTTGTCCAACAGTGTCTCTAAATGTTTCGCAGCGCCTTCTTTGGGTCCAAGATTGGAGGCAGTAGTGTCACAACAAATAGCTTTAATCATGTTGCTGATTCCCCAGTTAAAAAGAACCTAAATTGATGTTAATAAATTTATATACAAAATCATGTAGAAAATTTTACGAACATTTGGCAATTAATTCAGGATTTTTAAATAGCAATCTTTTATAAAATTTAATAATTTTATAAAATTAAAACTGTACAAATTCATTTTAAGTGTAGAATACAAGCTGTAAATTAAAACTGTTATTTGAATAAAGTAAATTTACCTCAATAATTGCCATTGCTTGTTCTAAGCCAGTCCCACTTTTTAATCCAGGAACGGAAAGAATTTTTTCCAGTTCACCATTGGTGATAACTATTGCTAACCGATCCACTTTATCCGAAGACGTTAGTTCTTGCATTAATTTTCCACCAAAATGGAGAACAATGGCATTTAAGTCATAAGCTGAAAACTCCTTTTTAAATTTTTCTGCTAAATCTTTTCGGATTTTCTGGCGGTATAAATTAATTGAACTTTTGTTGATTATTAATTCTTGGGTATCATGACCATGTGCGTCAGCTACTGCAATGGTCAATCTTGTTGCATTCCGATCAGTTACTAAACATTTATCAAGTATTATCGCTAGTTTCTCATCAATAATATTCTTTGTTCCACGAGATTTTTTCATTTCTAAATGTTTAGAATTGACACTTTCTGGTTCATAGGTGCTTCCCTGAATTACCGAGAAACTGCTTTGACTGCTACTCATTAGTTCTACTAGTTCTTCTAAAAGCACAAAAAACATAAATTATTTATATAAATTTTGCTGTTACCAGATAAAACCAAATCTAATGAGGTTATGTTTAGTTTATTTGAAGAAGAACCTCAAAAAATAAACATGATTTTCTATACACAAATCGAATGTATTTATAAAATATTATCAAAATGTATTATAGAATATAATGATTTACATTGTGTAAATAAATTAAAATAATATCCCTAGTAGAAATTTGCCTGGATTTCTCCACATTTGTTTCTAAATCTGGTTGAAAATTCCGCCAGAATCAAACTTACTAAATTCTAACCAATTTGAATATATGTAACTTATTAGATATTTTATTAAGGTATGTAATGGTTAAAAAATCGAGCTAGATTTTAGGCTGTATTTCAGAATGAATATGGAAAAATCCACACAGAATCTAGCTAAAATCCAGGGCTAATTTCTATCTGGGATTGTATTTTTGTTTTGATTCTATTTTAGAAAGTTATTTTACTATAATATGTGTGTTTTATATTTTAAAGCAATTTCTAAAAATCTATTTATAAAATAATCTAATTAATAAAAAATTTGAAATAAATTATTCTCACCTATTTGACCGCTTTCTCTTTTGCGTTTTTCCTCAAGACATTGTTCACGAATTTCATTTATTTCTTGTTCTGATAATTCGTCATAAATCGACGAAATGTTACCAATATTACCAGATCTTCTTGCACTTCTTTGATTTTCTAAAAATTGTAATTTTTTTTCATCGACTAAACATTTATCAGCACTCGCAATATCAAATAGCATTTCAAGCCTTTTAACAAATTCTGCTTCTTTTTCTATGTTACTTGGTTCGCCAGCTCGTTTTTGCAAATTACGCCATTCGGTATGCAACTTCTCAACTTTCTCGATGCGTTTTCCTTTTTGTTTGGTTGGGATTCCAGCTTTATTCCAAAACAGTAAAACTTCCTCCACTACTAACGTTGCACTTGTATGAATAGAATAACGTAATATACGCGTGTTGAAAAAAAATAATTTAAGCACCTGTTTATTGCTTGGTAATTTATTACCGATAATTTGAGAATCCACATCTCCAATTAGAAATATACGCTCTCTTAATACTATGTTACTACACGCCATTGTTATCGTCGTAGACGACACTAAAGAGACGTTTCAACACGCTTTCATGTTTGTTTACATTTAGGTCTCGGGCCTCTTAGCAGTATTCGCCTTTCCCGTTTCCGCGCCATCTGTGGCCGTAAGAGGAACTTCATAAAGGTGATAAAATCATAATAATAATAATGGGACAACGGTTTATTTTTGAAATAGCTTTGCAAAACGACATTTTCCGATAAATGTTTATTTAGAAATTAGTTCTTATTTTTTGATAGCTATTTAAATTAACGATCATTTCAATCAAATCAAATAAACTTGTTTTTATATCGATATTACTATTTCATTAAATAGCTTTCAAAAAATAAGAACTAATTTCTAAATAAACATTTATCGTAAAACGTCGTTTTGCAAAGCTATTTCACAAATAAGCCGTTGTCCCATATGTTATTATGATTTTATCACCTTTATGAAGTTCCTCTTACGGCCACAGATGGCGCGGAAGCGAGACACCGACCAAGACGAATAGGGACATGCGAAAGTGCTCACCGACGTGGACGCCACGGCGCGACCAAAGTGTGAACTCGAAAGCTCGCAACGCGTTAAGGCGCGAGACTTCTGCAACCGTTTGGTTCACATAGATGCAATACAAATATTATAATAATGGAAAAATTATATGATTAAATATTAATATTTTATAAAGTTAACTTTACAAATTTCTGACGTGAGTGTCAAGAAAAAGATACTTATACTCATCAAATAGGTATCCAGATTTTACGCAAATTCGAAGGTATCATTTCAAAATGGGATAACACGGCGGGAATTTTTTTTTCAAATCAACAATATAGATATTTTTGCCCGAAAAGGTAAGGAATATAATCCACAATGGAAAAACTCGATGTGATTTTTTTAAATCGAGTTGTGGTGGATAAATTAAAAAATTTTTCCTCCGTTTAATTTTTTTCACAAAAACTACATTTTCATTCAAAATTTGATAACTTGCCTTAAAATCATATTTTGTGACAAAATTCGGTGACTATCTTACGTGGAATTTCCTAAAGATATTAAAAAAATATAGTTGGAAGTGAAAGAAAGTGAAAAAAGTCGGAATTTTGCATTTTTCTTAATTTTTATGATAAAAATTTGGTTTATATAAACTTGAATATCTCATCGAAAAAAATTTTGTTTGACCGCGCCCAATTGGAGGGTCTTCAGGAAGCATTCAAGATAAAGTAAATACAAATCCAGTATAAAACTTCAAGTGCTCGGTGGCACGGGTTACAAATTTTTATTTTTTTTTTCCCTTTGGGAAACATATTTTTTTATTTATTTTGAACCACTTTTTTGTCCGGAAAATGATAAAATTCGAAAATCGCCAAATTAACGGACACCCTAATATATATATATATATATGTACGTATGCTCTCTCTCTCTCTCTCTCTCTCTCTCTCTCTCTCACACACATTTTCTCACTCTCACTCACATTTTAATTAAGATCCATTTTTATCAAATTTATCAATCTTTCTGTCACTTATACAGACCCTAATAATCAGTAAAAAAATGTTTTCCCTTTATTGTTAATAATACAATTGTTATTAACAAAACAAGTTTAAAAAATGAATAAAAGATGTTTTTTCTCGAATATATGCAGTTTTCGGATAACTCCCATTATTTTTTTTTTTATTTTTTTCATGGAGGTTTTCGGGGTCGCTGATTACGAAACCGAGGTTAGATTTGCGAAATTCATTATAGCGAATCCAATACGGAGGGCAGACATTTTAAATATATTTCTATTTGGACAACATTTGTTACTTGGTAGTTTCTGGGGTCACTGATCACAAATCCGAGGTTTGTTTTGCGAAATTCAAAATGGTGGATCCTATATGGAGGCAAACATTTTAAATGTAACTCTAGACAAAATTTATGAAATCTTTAATTCGCATTACACGTTGGAATAGCGGCTAAGGGCTAAGATTCCTTACTTCATAGATGCTTCCAGGGCATCCAAGCCTCGCGACGTGGAAGTTCCTCAGTCCGATTTTAAGTCCCTTTTTTATTATTTTTATTTTTTAAATTTTTAAATATTAAAATTTTTTTTTTAAAATTGTTAAAATTTAAATGTAATCATTCTAATATTTATTTATTCATTTATGATATGCAATATATATAATTGTTAAAATTAATGTTAGACTAACGCTGCCACTGAATTTTTTGTAGGAAATTTTACGCACTACAAAAAAGCTTTAGTACAATTTTGTTCTATTTTCGATACGGAAGCCTTAAAGTGAAAAAAAGTGCCAGTTTTAAGCTTTTAACGATCTTTATAAACCATATGTGACGCGTTCGGAAGAAAGGGACCTAAGCGTCCAAAAATCGATTTTCGGATTATGATTTTTTTAGATAAACTAAACATTGCTTTTCAATTATCCGAAATCAAAAATAATTTTCATTGAGTATTTTTCATGTAATAACAGTTTAAAAACGACGGTTTCACGCAGAGAGTTGATTCTCTTTCTCCTTACACACACATTTCCACGCTCCCCTCTCGCTGTATACATGTGACGCTCGACGTTCGGGTTTTAGAGAGAGATGCAGTCTGTTTTACTATAGAAACGCGCGTTCAAGAACACCGCCATAAATCGGCAAAAGTACAAGGGGTTTACTTGACTTTATCCCAAAATTATAAATAAATAACTGCTTTGTGACTATGAATCTTCAGGAAGAATATGAAAACATTGTTAATTGCAATTACCATATCAATAATGACAGTATTATAGAAGATGAAAATAATGTATCGAAGGTAAGATTTATACTGAAAGTGAAATTTTAGAAATTTTTGATGATTTTTTATTTCAACTCGTGATTACTTGCTCAATTCTACGAATTTCGGAATAAACCCAAATGGAGGTTACAGATTAGACGTTTCTGAAAGTAAATGTAGAATAAAAAAGTCAAAATGTATGTAAACAAAAATGTTATTAATTTTTTTCCAAGACAATACAAATATTCCGTACTGCAAACTTCGGGCGCTTCGTTTATCTAGCGAATTTCAAGGTACATAAAACTTTCAAGGTATTAAAAGTTTTTCATTAAGATACGTAAAAGTCTTTTGGAAAGTTTCATAAAAATCGGACTTATAGATAAAAAGTTATGAATATTTAAAATTTACGGCGCGGTATAACTCATGCGTGGATTTGACCTCTGCACGTGGAGTATGATTGGTTTCCTTCCATTGTTGCCCTTTATTGTGTAAGTTATCTAATCCACGCCGTAAACTTTACACATCGATGAGTTCTTATTTATTACTGAAAAAATACCAAACATTTCTACTTTTGAAAACCCCTTATAAACAATACTTATTTATTAAAGAAATAAAAAAATGGCCAACACGATTCAAACCTATTGGTTGATAAAAGGACCAAACAGGTCTTTTTATTTCACGCCCAACGTTTCGACTACTCTTGGAGGTCCTCCTCAGGGGCATCTATTAATAGATACATAGAAAAAAAAACCAACAAAATATAACACACGAAAAAAATATGAACAAAAATATAAATTAAGGACATTTTCACTCATTACAATAAAATAATCATAAAACAAACAACACGCACCTGACATGAGTAACTGTACGTCGTATACTAAATTTGTGACACAGATTACACTGACTTGTAAACATACACACATACACACACACACACACACACACACACACACACACACACACTCTTAGACTCGCAGTACAAACATAATACACAATTAAATGTGTCAATCCTATATATACAAATTCGTTACTATTTAAATTACAATGTTATTTACAAATCATTAATTAAAATATTATAACTGTTACTTAATTTTTCTGTGTCCATTCTAAAATTTATGCTCAATTTTTGTTTTTTAATATGGATCATTTCTTTGATGTTACGTTTTTTCCAATGTGGTTCTGTTTCCAAAATTTCCACTACAGCAAATTTAAAACTACCAATTTCTCTTTTCCAATTATTAGTATGTTCATAGATTCTTTTTTTTTAAATACCTTTTTGTTTGCCCTACATATGTAGCTGTACACTCACTGCAGTTTATCTTGTAAATTATATTCGATTTTTTTAATATATCTATCTCATCAATTTTTGATTTCAACGATTCCAAAGAGTTGAAACGTTTATTGTATATTTTAATGTCAAACGTGTCATATATCTTCTTAATCCTTTGGTTGAATTTATTGCTATACGGTATTACTATACAATTTGAGAAGTCAAAAATTTGTCCCATGTTAATTTCCTGTGTTTTTTGTCTATCTTTTAAAATTGTAATTCTATTGTTAATATTTTCTTGTATAAATTGAAAGTCATAACCATTCTTGTGTAAAAAAGTGTAAATATATCTTAAATTATTAAAATGGAATTTTTTATTGGAAAGTAAAATAGCTCTGTCAACAAGCATTGAGATAATGCCACGTTTCATATGTACAGGATGATGAGAATTGAAATTCATATATTTCCCCGAACAAATCGGTTTCCTATATCAATTAGTCAACAATATGTTCCCTTCTTTAAAAAAACATACATCCAAAAACGGTAAACTGTTGTTTGCTTCCAGTTCAAAAGTAAATTTCAGGTTAGGATGGTAATTATTGAACATGTTGACAAGATATTTGATGTCATTTTCTGGATAAATCATGAATATATCATCCACATATCTTTTGTAGAGTGCAGGTTTCTTCTCTAATTGATTTAGAATTTCATCTTCTAAATCGATCATTACTAAATCAGCCAGTGTAGGCGACAAAGGTGAACCCATAGGTGTACCTTTGTTTTGTTTGTATAATTGTTTATTGAAGACAAACACCGTAGATTCCAAAATCAATGAAACTATTTTGATAATTTCCTTAACCGGGATTTTTGTAAATTGTTGTATCTCTAATTCTCGTTTTTTAAGGCTCTTAACGATTAGGTCATGTGGTACATTGGTGAAAAGGCTTACGACATCCAATGATAGCAGAGAATGATTTTTAGGTATATTTATGTTTTGAACTTCTTGAACTAAAGTCCAGGAGTTTTTTGTTCTATTTTTATTATGTGAAATTGTTTGGTATAAGATATTATGCAAAAATTTTCCAATATTATAAATGGGGCTACCCAATGCTGATACAATTGGTCTCATCGGGTAACCTGTCTTATGGATCTTAGGTAAGGCATATAACCTTAGCATAAATTTTAGAACGGACACAGAAAAATTAAGTAACAGTTATAATATTTTAATTAATGATTTGTAAATAACATTGTAATTTAAAAAGTAACGAATTTGTATATATAGGATTGACACATTTAATTATGTATTATGTTTGTACTGCGAGTCTAAGAGTGTGTGTGTGTGTGTGTGTGTGTGTGTGTGTGTTTACAAGTCAGTGTAATCTGTGTCACAAATTTAGTATACGACGTACAGTTACTCTTGTCAGGTGCGTGTTGTTTGTTTTATGATTATTTTATTGTAATGAGTGAAAAAGTCCTTAATTTATATTTTTGTTCATATTTTTTTCGTGTGTTATATTTTGTTGTTTTTTTTTCTATGTATCTATTAATAGATGCCCCTGAGGAGGACCTCCAAGAGTGGTCGAAACATTGGGCGTGAAATAAAAAGACCTGTTTGGTCCTTTTATCAACCAATAGGTTTGAACCGTGTTGGCCATTTTTTTATTTCTTTAATTAATATTACGGTTCCTGGACTACAATTACAATACTTATTTATACTTATGTTCTAATTGAAATTTCATGCTGACGCATTATGATGTTGATTTCTTGACCGCTAATGATTGAATTGAAATTGAGGATTTTCGGTAGAGACGGTCTGGTTGAACGTTTTTAAAATAAACTATATATACATATATATACTATATATATACATCTCTGGTAAATCAAGAAATCTAAACCTCTGTTATTATGACACACGTTTAAATGCCGTTGTTTATATTTATATATACTACTTTTTGTGTTTATTTACGAGTTAATGTACGGTGTACATATATCATATTGCATACATCTAAATAAGATCGGCGTGAGGCGTCAGTCTTAGTCCGCCCGAACTGAACGTCGCGAAGGGCCCGAGTTCGAATCCCCGTCCTGCAATTTTCTCTGCTTATGTCCAGTGTGGAATAACCGGGGAACTTTGCTGGGCGAAGGTACGAATTTGGGACCGCAGTTATCGGTACCGTCAGCGTCTTATCCGCGGTCGGTACGTCGTGGGTCTTATCTCGGATAAAGATGGGATAAGCCCCGCGTCGTACTCGCTAAGGCACAGACCGACGAATCTGCTGGTGGTACCGATATTGGGGTAGGGGGGACTGGCTCTGGGTAGGTGGTGTGTGTGCCTATAGTTTCTGTCTTGTACTGTCTGTCTCTGTACCTCTCCACCCGAGAGCCGACCCGCAAATAGACATATTCGTCATTAACGCGGGGGAAAATTTCCTGTCCTTTGTCCTTGTCCATCTAAATAAGCAATCCGATGATTCATATGCTATACCTGCATTTGCTTAAAAATAAGTTCGTTTATTTGTCTTTATTTTAATTTTAAAAAAATTTGCTTAAAAATAAGTTCATTTATTTGACTTCATTTTAATTTTAATAATTTACTTCGCTTATAATTTAGAATGCTGTTGCCAAAATTAGAAAGGCTTATATGTATTACAAACAATACAATATAATATACATACACCCGCAACGATAGAACGGGTTCCCGGTACAGTCTCGATTTACCTTGTCACGACGTAAGGCATTTAATTTACTAAATAATTTTTGTATATTTATTCTTACTTTATAAATTTATCTCTTATTCATATGATTTTTTATATCCTACATATTATTATAATGGTGTATTCAATTATTTTATATATTTTTAAGTGTCAATAAATTTCTGAAGGGGGCTGTCATCAACGGCCGAAACGTAAACTAAGTGTAATAGTTTATTTTAAAAACGTTCAACCAGACCGTCTTTACCGAAAATCGTCAATTTCAATTATTTTCTAATTGGTTTTATAACATTCTTTTACAGAATTGCAAAGAACTGTAGTTGACAAATTTTACTTACATTATAAATAATATCAAAACAAAACGCTGATTTTAATCTATTGAACTTAAATTCGAAGATTTCTGCTAATTAATTGAAATACGGAATTTAAATAGGCATATTTTTTTTAATTAAAAAATAAGCAGAACTCTTATATAAAAACATTGTTTATAAGTTGTGTTTAGTTTTATTTCCAGTTACAATTTGATTAGTTATATTATATTTATCTGAACTTATAGGACATTAATGATGAAGACTTTGTTGAACTTAGTGTAAAAGATTTGAATGATTCGGACAAAATAGAAAAACTTTATGGTGAAACGGCCGACGATTGCTGCAAAAATTGTTGCAATAAAATAATTCCCAAAGACTTCGCTGTCGATAATCGGTATAGAAACTATTATTATAAAACCTAATAATTATTTTTCACATTTTGACACAAACAAGTAATTTTTTTTTAAATCGGTTGTTTCTTTCTGCAGATTAACTTTTCTTTAACTACAAAAGGATGAGCAAGATTTAATTATTTTGACTCATCTACATGCACACCGGCAAATTATACAATTTCGAGAAGAGTATGGCAAATATACAGCGAAGAATAAATCGAGATATAAAACGGAATGCGAAAGCAATCGTCAAAATATGAAGTACTACATAGCAGATATTCCCATTTGTCGCAAAATGTATTTTTTTTTATTCGATGTTGGTATAAAGAGATATAAAAACTTAATAACTCATTTTGTCTTAAATGGAATTACTCCTCGAGTTCATAAATTATGTGGAAAAGTACCAACACGATCCAACTTATTATTAATTGATGACATTAATAAAACAGTAAGATATATTGAGGCTGTAGCAGAAAAAACTGCTATATCATTACCAGGTCGTATGTCTCAATTTCGGGACTTTAATGTTATGAAACTTCCTTCGAGTACAACAAAATATATAAGATAAATATCATTAACTACTTTTAAAAGACTTTTGTACACTTATTGTCCTTACATTACACCAATGAAACCTGCAAATGATCTATGCGATAAATGTCGAGAAAACAATTTAAAAATCACACGATCTGCAAACTTACCTGATGAAGAAAAAGCTAACATAATTTCTATGGCAATGGATCATTTACAAAGGGCAAAAATCAGCGAAAATTTTATAATCATACCAGGGCCAATATTAAATTGTTGGATCAAGACTCAACACAGCAATCACCGCGTCTTGTTCTTTCCTTCGACTATGCCCAAAATGTTTCTTTTCCTTCAAGTCCTCAACAAGTCGGAAAATTACACTGTAAAGTGCCCCGTAAATGTGGAATTTTCGGAATCCACGACGAGTCCGAAGGTGTACAAACTAATTTCTTGATCGACGAAGCTGATAATGCTGGAAAAGGTGCTAATTTTGTAATTAGCATGATTGATTATTATTTAAATAATCATCATGCTGAAGAGATTATTTTATTTCCGGATAATTGTGTCGGCCAAAACAAAAATAATGCTATGATGCACTATCTTGTATGGCGTGTAATGACAGGAAAAAATGAAAAAATTTATCTTCATTTCCTGTTAACAGGACACACAAAATTCAGCCCTGATAGAAATTTCGGTATTTTAAAATCTAAATACTCTCGAGCTGATGTTGACTGTCTTCAGGATTTAATAGAAGTTGTAAATACTTCCTCATCTTATGGATAGTGTTGCCGTTTTGCCAATCAAGACAAGAAATGTACAAGACAAGAAAAAAGTCTTGCTAAGAACAATAAAGTTTCTTGCATTATCTTGTCTTGACTTGTTTCAAATTTCACAAGAGAGAATTTGTCGAGAGTATCTACAGCTTCGTTAACAAGACAAGAAAGGATCGAGAACAAATGATGATTTCCAGCTGTCAGGATTTTAAACCACTATTGTAATACGAATTGATATTTTGAAGCTCGGTAAAAAATGAAACGTGCAACAGGAAGTACAGCACCTAGGGATCTTGAATTATCACAGGATCATAATAATTCTCTAAATGAAAATAATTCTGAAGACGGCGTTAAAAAATCTAGGTATTAATATAGCTCAGTAATTCATATCTATCGAGGTTAAATTCATTTCCATTAACATTTCTTATTTCTTTATGATCATAAATCCGTAACATTCAAACGCGAATTTCTAATATTTAGTTTCAATTTCATCAAATAAAATAATCTTGTCTATCTAGGTCGAAATGCAAAGAATTAAATTGTATAAGTTTACTTGATTTGATATCATGTATATATTTTATGAAATTTAAGATTTACATACAAGAAAAACTTTTCTTAAATAATTACGCAAATTTGCAGAAACGTTTTGGAATTTTTGCGATTTTTATTTCCTTATACAACCCTATAATCGGTTAAACTAATTTAAAATTTTTTTAGAATATTATTTGCTTTTAAAAATAATTGAGGAATTCGTAAATCAGATATAATTAATTAAACATTGTAGTACGTGCTACTCAGTGAGTGCAGATTATTGCAGAACATTTTCAGTATATCCTTTTGCTTTTAAAATTGACTTTCGAAATTATCAGTCGAAGCATAATTCTAAATAATAAATTATAAGTGTTATACATAAAAATAAATATTTTATACCTTTGCCACCATTTTCTCACTCAGAAAAAGGAATGATTAAATAAATATATATAAATACATATATTTTCTGTCAGTGTAGTGTAGATTGATTTTAAAATACACTACATTAATAAAAACAGGCAGTATACTTGTTTTTAATTGGCATTTGGAAGTTCGGTTAACAGGTTCAAAGTCATCTTATAATCTAACAAATTTTGGTTATGTATTGTCTATGAATATAGTAGTGTGTATGTTCACTCATACAATAACAGAAAATACCCGGTAATTCACTCACTAAAAATAAATTTGTATTCGCAGTAAGTATTTCGTTGGATAGTTCCAAGTAATTATTTACTTGAAATTACGAATTTCTTGATCAGGGTATGTAAACTTTCTTTCTGTATGTTTGTGGATTGCGGAGATGGTGGATTTGGCACTTTTCACATTCTTAAAAAAGGTGTGGATATTTCTACGGGAATGTGCGATTCATGTTTATATTAAGATTTTATCATTTTCATAACGAAACTGAAATCCGTTTTTATCTAGCCAATCAAGCAGAAGTCCTTTAACGTCAATCTATTTTGATATATATTCGATATCAACGAATGAAGCGGGTGAAAAAAGTGGAAGATGTAAAATTTGCACCGGAGAAAAAATAATAAAAATGAAGAATGGAAATACTTCGGGTCTCAAACGACATCTGCAAAATGTCCATTCTGAAGAATTCAGGATAAGATTTTCATCTAATACTGAAACACATCGAAAACAAGTTAAAAACATTTAATAACAAATTTACAGAGATTCTTTTTTAAATAACCTATTCCTAGCTTTGAAAATGAAATTAATTTTTCTATATTACATTCTATGTATATATTTAAAGAACAGTATATCAAAATGTTAGTACCATCGAATAAATATTCTTTATTATGTTTTTTTAAATCTTCAAAATATATCCTGAAATTTTGATACAATTTTCGACATATCAATATTGTCTTCGACTCACTGTTAGTAATTTAATTTTCAAACTAGCATAGAACACAATTTTTAATGTTACATTTTCTTAAAACTAGATTAAATTCATTTGGTTTGCTATATATAATAATATATATTTATATTTATATATAACTTCTGCATGTCGCTCACAGGCTCCCTTCACTCAAGAGAAACTGGACGAGATGTTAATTGATTGGGTAGCAAAGAAGTATTTGAATTTTAATTTCTTTGAAGATGAAGAAACCCAAGCATTGTTTGAGTTTTTAAATAAAAATGCAAAAGTCCCTAAAAGAACGGCATTAACGTCTAAGTGTCTGCAGCGTTTCGAAAAAATGCAATTATCTGTGCTGAAGATTCTTCAACGTAATGAATCAAAGATTTCATTCATTATTGACGGCTGGACATCGATCGCGAATAAATCCTTCTATGGTATAACAGGGCATTTCATTGATAGTGAATGGAATTTACATTCCTTAGTAGTAGATTTTCTCCCTGCAAATGGTAGACATACGGGTTACGACATAGCTCATTTGTTTTACAATATGTTGCATAATAGTGGCCTGTTGAAAAAAGTTCAAGGATTAACAGTTGACAACGCATCTGCAAATACAAGTTTCCTCACAGAACTGAGCTTATTACTAAATTCTGAAGTCGACGATATTGATATTTTTGCTCCAGAGAATAAGCACTATAGGTGTTTTGGGCATATATTAAACCTTGCAGCTCAGGATTTAATGAAAGTTTTAAGGGCTGATAATGAAGAGGAAATCGAGGCATCAGAATGTGAAGAGACTGATATAATGGAAAATGTTGATTCCTCGTCAGTAATCAGTAAACTTCGATGTCTTCTGAAAAAAATTAAATTTTCTGAGCGGCTCACAACGAAATTAAGATCCTGTTGTGAGACGGTTAATGTTCAAATGCTGTCAACACATATTGATGTATCAACGAGATGGAATTCGTCATATGACATGATGGTTAATGCCTTATCCATGCGTCAGGGTCTTAACTTACTCTGCGATAACAATAATGTATTGACATCATTTAGGATTTCTGATTTAGAATGGACACTGATCTCTGAAGTAACTAAAATATTACGATATTTTAAAAAATTAACAACATTATTTTCGGGAGAGAATTCCGTCACCTTACCTATGGTATTAGTTGGATTCAATATGCTACTAGATAAAATTGAAAACATTGCTGCTAAACGTAGAAATAAAAAACAACAGACATCGGCCGAAATGCAAATAACTGATGCGATATTAACAGCACGTGATAAATTGCTCAAGCATTACAATTTGTGCAATTGGATGTATTGTGTAGTGGTTATTTTGGATCCGCGTCAAAAACTCCATACTTTTAAATCAACATCATGGGGGAAATCCATGGAAACTGAAACATCCAAGCAGTTCGAAACTATATTTAAATCAAAATATTGTACGTCTATCAGCCAGGATGCAATTTTTGAAGATGAAATAGCCAGGCAAGAAACTGAAGACAGTGACGAAGACATTGATTTCAGTGTTATATTTCAATCGAAAAAGAGTCGTAGTAATGTTGATGACTGGAAATACGAATTGGAGACATATTTAACTTCACCTTGTGCTGATGAGCAACAGAATATTCTCTTATGGTGGAAATGCCACGAAAATAAATATCCACGTTTGAGCCGCATGGCAGAAGACTTTCTGGCGACACCTGCCACATCAGTACCTGCGGAAAGGTTATTTTTACGAGCATCGCTTGTGATCAGAAAACACCGAAACCGTTTGAATGCTGAATCAGCACGTACTTTGTTATGTTTAAATTCATGGGGTACATGCAAACTGCATTCAAAGATTGCAGCTACAATGGTCGATTAAGATATATATGTACAATTCTATAATGTAAATAAATAAACGATAAATGTTTAATCTAAATAATAAAGCAATTTTAATAAATAAATAATACTACGAAACTTCTCAAAATTTTCTTCCATGAAAGATGAAAAATAATTTCCTATGTAGTTATTTGATATTTCATTCTGAACTTCTAATTCTTGTGCATTCACGCAAATTTATTCTAAATCATTTACAACATTTTAAAATATTTTATTCAATTCTATATTTTTAGTCAAGTTTCTTTGCTGCGTTGTGCGCAAAATAAGTTTTTGCGCAGTTTAATGTATGCGGAAATGGACAACTTTCGCACATGTTAGGAAAAATATTTGCCTTTAGCTCGGACAACAACCTTGCCCTTCACACACGAAACGTTTCTCGTAATTGTATCGAAATATAGTATTTTTGTAGATTAAGAAACATAAGTCAACACAATATATAACTAGATTATAATAGTAGTTTGCCATACAAGTGCGTAACAGCTCTTCTAGGAATGCAATGATTAAGGGCCGCACCGTAAAAGGTCCGCATCCATATACTTCCTACAAAGAAATATTCGCGCATACGTAAACAATATTTGTTATGCAATAGTGGCCAAAGTGCATTTACAAAACGTCTAAATTATTTAAAGTCACACTTTATACAAAATGCATTATATTTTCTAAACATTAATTATAAATATTTTTACCGTACTTGATAGATTATTCGTAAGTAGTTTATGCATGTAAAGTTTGTATAATTCAAATCTATTTTACTACTATTTCTATTCAATAATTTGGTATTCTTTGTGTAACCTAAAAGAGCGCAAATCTCGCTAAACTTCTCGAATCATAAGGATTGGAGACACACAAGATTTTGACAGATCACAACCTATATTTTCAAGACAAGAGCTAACGCAAGACAAGATGTCTTCTTGTGAGATTAAAATTTTTCTTGTCTTGACCGGCAACACTACTTATTGATATAATGTTGCTCTTCCGACAGTCGATCCTTCAACGAATATTCGAAATGTACACTGGAAAAAATGGGACGAATTTTTGAAACAACATTTCCAAACCATTCCACACATTACGAATTATCATCATTTTGAATTTTTTTCCAATGGCGAAATTCGAGCTAAACAATTCGTTGATTCGACACAAGAAGTTGTTCATCCTGAAGTGCAATTAAATGAAAAAGCGCATGAAGTAAAAAACATGCGTTCTGATGGCCTCACAAATGAACGTCAGTGGTATTTATTCGAAGAAATACGTCCATTTTGCTGCGATGAAATTAAAAAAGACGCAGTTGCACCTCATCCGAAATGCCCGAAGAAAAACAGAAAAACTGATTATTAGACCAAAAGTAAAATAATAATTTTTGGCATTTTTCAATTACTGTGATATTCACCAAATAATTACAATTAGTTATTAATTATTATATATTATTTTTAAATAAGATTTTAAATATTCTAAAATTGACACCATTTTATATTCTGTAACATGTTTAATACATTTTTAACTAAGAATTCTTTTCATTTTCCTATAGTAAAAATAAAATTAAAAGTAATAAAATCATAATTAAATCATTTTTTTACCTACATATTATTGGATTTGCTACTGTTTATCATTTTGAATTTGAAAAATATTTTATAAAGTTTGAAAATTCCTTCTCAAATTTAAATATATTAGTAATTTTCATTACATATAGTGCTAGTACTTAATAACAAAATTAAAATAGCACTGTCAAAGTCGAATTTTCGTCAAAACATTATCGCGTCACGACTGCCACGCGCGTATATCGGAGTATGTAGTATGTATATATACGTAGTGCAGTAGCGCGAAGTGAGACGGCGCCCTCAGTGCATCTCTCTTTACTTTCCGAAGGCGACCGAACACACAGACGCTGACTCGAGTTAGTAGTGGTACAGAAAGAGAGTAAGAGATATCGGAAACTCTGCGCCGCGGTCTCACCTCTTCTTTTCCCACTCCTGCACAATTGCCGTGTGGACGCTTAGGTCCCTTTCTTCGGAACGCGTCACATATAAGTAATTTGATGGTTTAAAAATAGTGCATGAACTTTCTTAATGATACCATGAACCGATATCTATGCAGACAAAAAATTATTTTTACGCTCTTACATTTTTAAACATCCCGGTTTGGGCGAGCAGCGCTCCCAAAGGTTTCTCAGTGTACCTGAAAATTGCCGGAATACCGGATATCGTTCAAATAGAGTAATATTTTACAATGTGCACATGTTATATTAGATTTCATATTTTTAAAACTAATTCGGATATTTAAAAAGCCGCAATAAAAATCCCCGAGTAACAAATTTTGTCCAAATAGAATTAAATTTTAAATTTTTTCCGCTATATTGTGTGCGCCATTTTGAATTTCGTAAAACTAACCTCGGATTCGTAATCATCGCAATTTTCAGCTAAATTAGATAAAATGAAAAATGCGTGACTCAATGGGTTAATTTATTTCTGTAAAATATTTCTAGTACATTTCATACTCAAAATGCCAGGAAATGCTTCAAATATTTTAAACATGCACGAAGCTGGATGAACTTTTGAGCTGAAAATAATAACAACATATTATATGACATTACGAGAAATGATTGAAATTCGTAATACGGTTGTTTGCACTTGTTTTTAATCATTTTCGATTTCTTTTCATTCATAAATCTAGTATGCAGAATCTTTTGTAGAATAAAAAATGCATTTTCGAGATCTTTTCAACTTCACATTTGAGAAAAGATTGTTTACATTTTCGTAGAATTTCAGAAGCTATAAATTTTCCATTTTGTCACTGGCGAGGCTAACAGAAGATGTCAAACCGCTCGCAAAACTCCAAGTCGAAGAAGGTGCTTCAAGCTATGCTTCAAGTAGATGCCAGTTTTGTGTGATCTCATAGGTAGCAATGTTGAACTTCACTTTTGTTGGGAGTGAGTTGGGAAATGATATTGCGACGTTCAGACGGAATATCTGGAGAGAAAAGGGTAAGCATCGTGCGAAGCTGACCTTAGTCGCTCACGTTACGAGGGAGTTAGAAAAACATATTCCGACATTCAGACGGAATATCTGGATCCAAATTCCCCGGGGAGTTATTTTGAAGATGGAAAAAGAGACAGAGGCGAGCAGCTGCACTAGGCGCTCACTTTGCTTAGGAAAATGGGAAGGGCGTAAGGATGGAGGTCGCTGGATCAGTGAATCGCGGTGCGGGAACTCAGCGCTTTTTATACTTGACGCATGAGTCATAAAAACCGAGTCAAGTCGGAAAAGTGGGGTGCCAGTATTTCCAGCCCAAAAATTTATAATTTACATAACAATCTTGTAATCTATTCTTATGACATATTTGGTTTTTATATTGGTGTAAAATATGTTACAATGAGGTGAGAATAATTAGTACAAACTTGAATGAAAGTTGTAGCATGAGTTCAAAAAGTTATTAATAAAAAGGGATTTTTTATCGATTATTTGTAATGATTTTTCCTAAATGCTTAATCTGAATTAAAAATACGAGTATAGTTATTAGAAATATATTTTAAGTTATTAAAATATATTTTTAATTTGTGTGAATAATTTTAATTGTTCTTTTTATGGATAATTATTAGTTTAATTATTTGTTCTTATGAATATTCATTCAATGGTTGTACTAATTTTAAAGGAAGACGGTTGAGCGCATTTAAGGGAGGTTTGTGGATCGTTTGCATGTTATTTAAATATTTTTTTCATAGTAAAATGTATTTAATCCCCACGGTCTTTTTCATATGACATGAAGCATGTATTGAAGATTGTAAAACTAAATTCTCAAAAATTTCGGCGTTGACGGCGTCAAAATAGGTCCTTAAAGCTGCAAAGCCAAAGTCACCAAAACCAAACCGAACTAGTCCTAAAATTTGATACTTTTGTGTTGCTAATTTGTTACCCTAGTGACGGTTTTGTTGCTCAAATATTTAAAAAAAAGATAGGGTTTGCCAGCTTAACATAAAGCTACCAAACCCTAATAAAGAAACATACTTAGAGATGTTAAACTCAAACCGAAACAGCTGGAAAACTTGTTACTTTTTTGTTGCTGAGAGATATTGCTAGTGCCTATTTTGTTATTTCATTATTAAAAAAAAAGGTAGAGGTTGCAAGATCAAGCTAAAGCTACCAAACGCCAAACCGAAAAACAAATAAAGCCGCATCCATGAAAACGAAAAAGCATAGGAATTTGTTGCTCAATTGTTACTTCCAAAAAACAACAAATATAAATCTCCAGTACGCATTACTGGCCAGGTAACAGTTAGTGACCAGGAGGGCGAAACATTGGCGGCAATGAAAAAATCACTTCTGTTACCAAAACATCTCCTAGATGAAACATCCTCCTCCATTATCTTTCATGTTTATTCTGAATAAAACCTTAATTTACTTTGACAAGTACAGCGTTAAAATGACCGAATTTACGTATATGATAGCGGTTATATGGCGAAAATGTTACGGTAAAAAATTGTTACTGCAATTTAAGATGATGCATTCCCTTCTATACATCACTCTGTCACATATCCTATATGAAATTATTTGGTTTTGCTAGGTCAAAAAGCAGAAATAGAGAGTTGAAATCGAGAAAATGACCGAATTTACGTATATGTCCGCGGTTATTGGGCGAAAATGTTACGGTAAAAAATTGTTACTGAAATGTAAGATGATGCACTCTTCTATACATCACTCCGAACAAATCCTATCTGAAGAAGTTTGGTTTTGGTGGGACAAAAACCGAAAATAGAGCGTTAAAATCGATATTGCGCGAAAATGTTACGTGATAATTAATACGTGAAATTACGTGAACTGGCCCAGTTTTCGCCCCGAAAGGCACTAGCAACAAATTATTTATGCAACTAATGATATCACATTTTATTCCCTAGATGTGTAGGAGTAATTTGTATGTCATATATTTGGCTTTGATGGACTGCAAACCGGAAATAAACCCACAAATTCGAAAAAATACGTGAAATTTGGCGAACTGACCCAGTTTTCGCCCTGAATGGCATTAGCAACAAATTATTTATGCAACTAATGATGGCACGTTTTATTCCCCTGATTCGTAGGAGTAATTTGTATATCATATATTTGGTTTTGATGGATTACAAACCGGAAATAAACCCACATATTCGAAATTAAATATGTGAAATTTCGTGCGTGGGCACAGTTTTCGGCCCGCAAGGCACTTGCAACAAATTATTTATGAAACTAATGATGGCACATTTTATTCCTTAGATTCGTAGGAGTAATTTGCATGTCATACATTTGGTTTTGATGGACTGTAAACCGGAAATAAACCCACAAATTCGAAAAAATACATGAAATTTCTTGAACTGACCCAGTTTTCGACCCGAACGGCACTAGCAACAAATTATTTATGCAACTAATGATATCACATTTTATTCCCTAGATGCGTAGGAGTAATTTGTATGTCACATATTTGATTTTGATGGATTGCAAACCGGAAATAAACCCACAAATACGAAAAAATAGGTGAAATTTCGTGAACTGTCCCAATTTTCGCCCTGAATGGCATTAGCATCAAATTATTTATGCAACTAATGATGGCACATTTTATTCCCCAGATTCGTAGGAGTAATTTGTATATCATATATTTAGTTTTAATGGATTGCAAACCGGAAATAAACCCACATATTCGAAATTAAATATGTGAAATTTCGTGCCTGGGCACCGTTTTCGGCTCGAAAGGCACTAGCAACAAATAATTTATGCAACTAATGATGGCACATTTTATTCCCTAAATTCGTAGGAGTAATTTGTATATCATATATTTGGTTTTGATGGACTGCAAACTGGAAATAAACCCACATATTCGAAATTAAATATGTGAAATTTCGTGCGTGGGCACAGTTTTCGGCCCGAACGGCACTAGCAACAAATTATTTATGCAACTAATGATGGCACATTTTATTCCCCACATTCGTAGGAGTAACTTGTATGTCATATATTTGGTTTTGATGGACTGCAAACCGGAAATAAACACACATATTCGAAAAAATACGTGAAATTACGTGAACTGGCCCAGTTTTCGCCCCGAAAGGCACTAGCAACAAATTATTTATGCAACTAATGATATCACATTTTATTCCCTAGATGTGTAGGAGTAATTTGTATGTCATATATTTGGCTTTGATGGACTGCAAACCGGAAATAAACCCACAAATTCGAAAAAATACGTGAAATTTGGTGAACTGACCCAGTTTTCGCCCTGAATGGCATTAGCAACAAATTATTTATGCAACTAATGATGGTACATTTTATTCCCTAGATTCGTAGGAGTAATTTGTATGTCATACATTTGGTTTTGATGGACTGCAAACCAGGAATAAACCCACAAATTCGAAAAAATACGTGAAATTTCGTGAACTGACCCAGTTTTCGCCCCGAAAAGCACTAGCAACAAATTATTTATGCAACTAATGATATCACGTTTTATTCCCTAGATGCGTAGGAGTAATTTGTATGTCATATATTTGGTTTTGATGGATTGCAAACCGGAAATAAACCCACAAATTCGAAAAAATACGTGAAATTTCGTGAACTGGCCCAGTTTTCGCCCCGAAAAGCACTAGCAACGAATTATTTATGCAACTAATGATATCACATTTTATTCCTTAGATGCGTAGGAGTAATTTGTATGTCATATATGGGGCATTCCATGCGAAGCGGGCCACTTTTTTTGTCACATTTTTTAAATTTGTTTTAACCGTTTTTGTATTAAAAAGTAATGAAAATATGGTCATTTAGACCATTATAATAATTTAAAAGAAAATTATTAATGAAGTTATAGTTTATTTAATGATTTTAGTTGTATTCAGTCCTTTCTTGTATTTTCATCTTTTTACGCAAAATGATGATAAAAAAAAAAATTGCCTTACATGTTTTTTGTAAATTTTTTGACGAGCTTTAAGATAAACATATGTATTTTCAATTTCAATATTACCGCAACCCACAAAACTCCGTTATAAATTTCAAAGTTAATTTTTCAAGCTTACCGGTATTTTTAAAAATCTGAAAAAAATCACAAAAATACCAAATTTCATTACGAACATGATAACATATTAAGTAAAGTGGCAACTAAAGACCGTATATGCGAAAAAGTACATTAAATGTGGTTATTAAAAAATAAGTCCCCTGAAAACAGTACAATTGCATGCAATACAGGGGCCTTCTAGTTTTCATTTTCATCCTTCCTTATCTCGGTCAAAAATTAACGAAAAATAATTTTTTTTTTTCATTTTAAAGAAGAAAAATAGCTCTTTTACATGGAATTTACCACATACCGATAAATTTGGAGCGTACTATAAAAAAAAAGAGAAAACCTTAGTGGTTTAGAAATTCGCGTGGGAAGTCACGGAGAGCGATAATTTATTAAAGTTTACTGAACTTTTGGGTAAAATTTGGGTAAAATTTACATTTCATTAAGGATGTACGGGGGCTATAGCTCATCCAAAGAGATTAATTTGAAAATTTTACTATTAACATACGAAGTTACTCTGAACATGTGTGTAAAATTTCAGAACAATTCACAGCACCGTTTTTGAGGCTCGTTTTGTGTAATCTATAAGAGCTGCACGAACAATTCAAAAACGTCCACCCAAATTCCAAAGTAGGTTTTTCAAAATTTTGTATTCTTCGACCAAAACACTGTGTTCTTGCAGGAGCAAATGGAACACATGTTGTTTGTGTATGCGTATATCACCAAAATGTGAAGCTTATGCTCGACTGCAGTAAAATTCCACAAATTACCAAACATTCACATAAACATTTAGCAAGTTATAAAGAATGCCTTGCATTCATAATGTGTGACAAACCTACTCCAGATTGTCATTATAATAAATGTCAAAATTGCCCTGGTATTGACGAATTTAAAGAGTTTTTGATGAATGTGTTTAAAAAAGAAAACATCGATACAGTTGAATATCAAACTTGGAACAACACCGATAGAGCCACAATGGCGACCCAAATTTCTGCGGTTGATGAGTGTTGAGAATTTGAGTGAAAAACTGATGACTCTTAAAATCCATCACTACAGTGCCAAAAAACAGTCGAATTACTTAAATTGGAGGAAAGAAAATTTGCTTGATGGAGAAATTTTAATTAATTGCGATTTTTCAGAAAACTACGCCTTCGTCGCCCAAGACGCCGCTCAGTCGTTCCATTGGAACAACAACCAAGCGTCATTGAATACAATAATATGCTATTATAAAGTTAATGGGCGATTGCGTTATGATACATTTGCAATAATATCTGACGATTTACAGCATAACACTGTTGCAGTATTTGCTTCGCAGCAGTTGGTGATTGATCACACGAAACAACGATTGGAGGTCAAAAAAGTTATATACTTTTCCGATGGTGCTGGACAGCACTATAAAAATAAATTCAACTTCTCCAATCTTTTAAAACACGAAGAAGATTTTGGTATGCCAGCCGAGTGGCACTTCTTTGCGACTGCTCATGGGAAAGGGGCGTGTGATGGAATTGCGTGCAATATCAAAAGATTAGCAACAAAGGCTAGCTTACAGCGTGGTTCAGCAGAACAAAATTTAACACCTCATAAGCTCTACTTGTGGGCAAAAGACACTTTTCGAAGTACAATTATATTGTACACTCCGAAAGAGAAGCATGCCGAAATAAGTTTAGTATTGAAGGAAAGATTCAATGAAGCCAAAACGATTCCAGGTACTCTTCAATTTCATTCTTTTATACCTGATGGAACATCCAGACTTCATTTAAAGCGATGCAGTGAAGATGCTGTTGAAACTATAATCTCGATGAACCAAAATAGAAGAAATAAAAAGAAATAATTAAGTTAGAAAACCGTGAGAGGCAAGGGGACTCACGTCCAAAAAGCACCCGTAAAGCCGACAGCAGGCGTAAAATGGTTATGAATATATTCTTAAATATTTCACGCGAATTTCTAAACCACTAAGGTTTTCTCTTTTTTTTTATAGTACGCTCCAAATTTATCGGTATACGGTAAATCCCATGTAAAAGAGCTATTTTTCCTCTTTAAAATGAAAAAAAAAAATTATTTTTCGTTAATTTTTGACCGAGATAAGGAAGGATGAAAATGAAAACTAGAAGGCCCCTGTATTGCATGTAATTGTACTGTTTTCAGGGGACTTACCTATTTTTTAATAACCACATTTAATGTACTTTTTCGCATATACGATCTTTAGTTGCCACGTTACTTAATATGTTATCATGTTCCTAATGAAATTTGATATTTTTGTGATTTTTTTTCAGATTTTTAAAAATACCCGTAAGCTTGAAAAATTAACTTTGAAATTTATAACGGAGTTTTGTGGGTTGACGGTACTATTGAAATTGAAAATACATATTTTTATCTTAAAGCTCATCAAAAAATTTACAAAAAACATGTAAGGCAATTTTTTTTTAATATCATTATTTTGCGTAAAAAGATGAAAATACGGGAAAGGACTGAATACAACAAAAATCATTAAATAAACTATAACTTCGTCAATAATTTTCTTTTAAATTATTATAATGTTCTAAATGACCATATTTTCATTACTTTTTAATACAAAAACGGTTAAAACAAATTTAAAAAATGTGTCAAAAAAAGTGGCCCACTTCGCATGGAATGCCCCATATTTGGGGTTGATGGATTGCAAACCGGAAATAAACCCACAAATTCGAAAAAATACGTGAAATTTCGTGAACTGACCCAGTTTTCGCCCTGAAAGGCAGTAGCAACTAATTATTTATGGATGTAATGATATCTCAGTTTATTCCCCAGACTCCTAGGAGTAATTTGCATATTGTACAACTAACGTAGTTGTACAATAGTTTCGCAGACTGCGCATCGCAATTACATATTAAAGAATACAAACGTTCGCCCGAATGAAACTGATGCTGAGTTAAAGCATAGGAAAATTGTGCAGTGGGGGGAACAAGCAAAGGGCACTCGGTCAGAATGTGTTTTAACGTTTCGCTTGCCTTTAAGTTACAAAGCGTACACTGTGTAGACGGATTATATTGGTATTTGTTCCTGGCAACGTAAAACGATCGCGAATGAATGGTCGCAAGCCTTAGTTGAATCTTTACTCTAAGAAAGTGCAAGGGCAGGCGCGAAGGGTACAGGGTATACGGTCGGTATACAGTATGATCTAAGGTCGTTCCCCCTACAAGTCTCAGCAAATGTATCGACTATGTGCTGACCTGACTGTTCCCAGTGCTCCGCGCTAAAATTGAGCCATAGTTTGCTTGCGCTTGTCCTGTCCAGTAGAGTCTTTAACTGGGACGCCCAATTGAAAGCATCGTTCGAATGCGGAAATGATGCCAACTCCTTTAGCCGGAGAAGTAGTAATTTGGGCAGCCTGGAGTCCGGCAGCTTAAGAGTTTTAATAACCCATTTAACAGTTCTTGACAGAATTTCTACCGCAATGGGCAAAATACCAAGTTCTAAACGCACCAGATTGGCCGGTTAATTTCTGGGTAGGTTAAAAAGTTTTCTAAAAAAGCTTATCTGGACGGATTCCAGTCTGTCCAAATAACGAAGGGCCCAGAAAGGCGCTGCATAAAGCAGAACGGAGATAATCATTGCGTTATACAGCTTCCAGAACGCGACCCAGGCATCTTTCTTGGCAGAGTGAACCAAAGATAAGATTGCAGCTGCCGCGGCGTTCGTCCGGACTATGGCATCTTCCGTGGAATGTAGGCCACGCGTTGAGGAGGAGAATATAACCCCCAGGAAACGATAACCACTCACAACCTCGACCGGGCCATCTTCGTACGTAAAAGACCTGGAGTGCGCGTCTAATCTGCCCGCTTTCCTAAAACAGATTATCTTGGTTTTATTAGTATTAACTGTAAGGTGGTTTTGACGGCAGTATTCCGAGAGTAAGGTTAACTTTCTTCGGAGATCTGCTGGAGAATAAGCGAAGATGGTAAGGTCGTCGGCGTACAGCAGCATCATCAAGTCTCTAGAGGGCGAAACGTCCACCCCGCGTGCGCCTCCCTCACGAAAGAAAGCCAGAATGTCCGAGATATATAAAATGAACACAAGCGGACTTAAGATTTCTCCTTGCAGGACCCCACGCGTTACATTGTATTCAGAAATTGTAGAGCTACTCGACTGAAGATGTACTGTGGCCGACTGGTATAGAGCTGAGAGAACTCTTACAAATTTAGCACTAACGCCCAGACCGAGAAGCTTTCGCCAAAGGAGCCTGTGAGGTACCGAGTCGAAAGCTCTCTTAAAGTCAACGAATAAACCGAATACTTTTGCTTTTTGGCGTCTGAGCATGATCTGAGTGGAAGCAAGGAGCGAAAAAATATTGTCTTCTGTGCCCCTTCCAGTGCGAAAACCGGCTTGTTCCTCAGGCAACAGGTCCCTTAACAGAGCCCACTCGGTCAGGCGTTTACACATAATCTGCGAAAAGATTTTGGCTAATGCGTTTGTCAGCGCGATAAGTCTATAATTTGACGGGTCATCGCGCGCGCTTTTCTTAAAAAGTGTAAAACTCGAAGCTTGTGCCCAGCCAGCGGGGAAGGTCTCCGCAAGAAGGATTTTATTGAAGAGAAGCCGAAGGCGGGAGAGCCACGTGACATCGAGCAGCTTAAAAAGCTCTGCTGGTAACTCGTCTGGGCCGACGGCCTTTCCCGTCCTCAGCTTCCCAATACTGTCTCTAACTTCTGATATCGTAATAGGCGAGTCCAGGTAAGGGTCGAAGGTGCCACAAAACGTCTCTAGAGGGGACACTTCCGGGGGGAATATCTCCTCAAAGTAAGCCCTCCAAGCCTCATCAGGCACCTGTTCTCCCGCCATGGGCTTTTTCCGAAAAAAACGACAGGTTTTCTAAAAGTTCGCCGAGTTGTGAACTGCAGCAAACCTATTGGATATTGTGGTGGCAAAATTAGACTTCTTATGCCTCAAGGTGTCAAGATAGACAGTTTTCGTAGCTTTAAATAACTGTACAGAGGAGGAGCTATATTTGCTCCTTCTCATTGCCCTTAAGGAACGGTGGAGAGTCCTCCTTGCTGAGACGCATTCACCATCAAACCAGGCTTTTGAAGCTGCATAGCTCTTCCGAGCCTTAGAATGCGTGGTTTTCGATAAGATCCCTGCGCTTAAAGCAGCTGTATGTATAGAGCCAACGAAGCCCTCGTAAAAAACATCTAATTATTCAGTTTCTTCTGACCTAGAGGCTAACGGTGCCTGCATTAACGCATTACGGAAGTTACGCGCCCCGTCTTGCAGTCTCAAATATTTTACCACTACGCGACGCGTTGCTGTGATCTCCGGCGTTTCAAAAATTACATTTTTCGAGCATAAAAACAGCGATAATGTTACCGGTAGGTGATCGGACCCGCGGAGGTCGTCGCCCGTTGAAAGGTCAGCTATAAATGGGAGATGTATGTTCGAGACCCACACGAGGTCAACGGTACTGAATCCCCTCTGCCCGAGAAAAGTGAAGTGCGCAGGGTAATCACCCTCGCAACGCGGTTTAATAGAACAAAGTTATTTGTTTGCATAAACTCGGCCAGAAGGGAGCCACGGGTGTTACAAATGTCATCGTGCGACTTCCTCACCCTGCGAACCGATGAATTTTCAAAAATTTGGCTAAAATCCCTGTGAGGGTCTAATGAGCCGATTCGACAGTTGAAGTCACCGTCGAGGACAAAGATGCAGTCGAGGTACTGGGCACTCAGAGAATCTAGTTGTGATGCATTACAAACCGGAAATAAACCCACATATTCGAAAAATACGTGAAATTTCGTGAACTGGCCCAGTTTTCGCCCCGAAAGGCATTAGCAACAAATTATTTATGGATGTAATGATATCACATTTTATTCCCTAGATGCGTAGGACTAATTTGTATGTCATATATTTGGATTTGATGCATTACAAACCGGAAATAAACCCACAAATTCGAAAAAATACGTGAAATTTCGTGAACTGACCCAGTTTTCGCCCCGAAAGGCATTAGCAACAAATTATTTATGGATGTAATGATATCACATTTTATTCCCTAGATGCGTAGGAGTAATTTGTATGTCATATATTTGGATTTGATGCATTACAAACCGGATATAAACCCACAAATTCGAAAAAATACGTGAAATTTCGTGAACTGGCCCAGTTTTCGCCCCGAAAGGCATTAGCAACAAATTATTTATGGATGTAATGATATCACATTTTATTCCCTAGATGCGTAGGACTAATTTGTATGTCATATATTTGGATTTGATGCATTACAAACCGGAAATAAACCCACAAATTCGAAAAAATACGTGAAATTTCGTGAACTGACCCAGTTTTCGCCCTGAAAGGCTTTAGCAACAAATTATTTATGGATGTAATGATATCTCATTTTATTCCCCAGACTCCTAGGAGTAATTTGTATATCATATATTTGGTTTTGATGCATTGCAAACCGGAAATAAACCCACATATTCGAAAAATACGTGACATTTCGTGAACTGGCCCAGTTTTCGCCTCGAAAGGCATTAGCAACAAATTATTTATGGATGTAATGATATCACATTTTCTTCCCTAGATGCGTAGGAGTAATTTGTATGTCATATATTTGGATTTGATGCATTACAAACCGAAAATAAACCCACAAATTCGAAAAAATACGTGAAACTTACTAGCGCCGGTGGTTTCTTTGAATTCGATCGCTACGTGTAGCTGCAAATTCTGGGCAAGTTTGTGGGTTTATTTCCGGTTTGTAATTCATCAAAACCAAATATATGATATACAAATTACTCCTAGGAGTCTGGGGAATAAAATGTGATATCATTAGTTGCGGAAATAATTTGTTGCTAGTACTTTACGGGCCGAAAACGGTGCCCACGCACGAAATTTCACATATTTAATTTCGAATATGTGGGTTTATTTCCGGTTTGCAATCCATTAAAACCAAATATATGATATACATATTACTCCTACGAATCTGGGGAATAAAATGTGCCATCATTAGTTGCATAAATAATTTGTTGCTAGTGCCTTTCGGGGCACAAACTGGGCCAGTTCACGAAATATCATGTATTTTTTCGAATTTGTGGGTTTAATTCCGGTTTGCAATCCATCAAAACCAAATATATGACATACAAATTACTCCTAGGAGTCTGGAGAATAAAATGTGATATCATTCGTTGCATAAATAATTTGTTGCTAGTGCCTTACGGGCCTAAGACCGACCGTTTTGCCAAAATCTATAGGTTTCGATATTGGTCAGTATTTGGTACACGGTCAGAAATATGTGCAATGCTGTCTAGATCAATTTTTTCTTGAAGCAACAAATAAGCAACAAATTCCTATGTGTTTATTTTTTTATTTTATCCCGTCTGTACGTGTTTTTTAACGATGGGTTGGGTAGCTTTTTCTTAAGCCAGCCAACCCTAAGATGTTTTTAAAAAATATAGGAGTAACAAACTCGCCACTAGGGCAACAAATTAGCAACAAAAAAGCAACATTTATCCCACCCGGTTTGGTTTGGTTTTGATGACTTTGGCTTTGTAGCTTTAAGTACCTTATATTTATAGCAGCTTTAGATTTTAGCGAAAATATTCTTTGTAAACGGTCTGCCGAGGTTCAAAGGGTTCACTTTGGTGCTTGAAAACCCGAGCTTACTTTACATACAGGCGTAATGTATACAAAATACCCTAAACAAAAAATACCTTTTTTTACGATTTCTAATGTATTGAGACATGATGCAGTCACTATATGGTCTTATTTAGAACCAATTCTACAAATTTTCGAGCATCGTTTTTCGCGTGTGAGTACAATTCATTTTTTCAGTGACGGACCTCTTACGCAATACCGAAGTAAAACTTCTTTTTTTAATGCACATATGTCACATTGCCCAGAAATTACATTTATCAAAAGTAACCTGGAATTTTTCCGAATCTGGGCATAGTAAAGGTCCTGCAGATGGTAGTGGAGGTTTAATCAAAATAACTGCTGATCAGTATGTATGATGTGGAAATGAAGTTGTCGATGCACCAACCTTTGAAAAATCTGTTTCACATCTGAAGGTAGAGATGTTCGAAATACACAAGGAAGATATCGAAGGCCTTGACGATGTTCCATTAAAATCTTTAAAGCCGATTCCGAATACAATGAAAATGCATCAAGTTGTTTGGTCGAAGAAAGATCCAACGAATGTTGGCCTACGATATTTGACTTGCAATTATTGTGATGCGGATGCCCTGTGTGGTCATTACGGTTTAGTTTCTTTGCTAAGAATTCCTTTCTTCCAAGCACTACTAAATCCGTATCCTTTTCTTATAATAAATAAGAATATTTCCGTACCATATACCTTATATTTAATACTTCCTATATTATTATCCACGTACTTGCTTTTTTTTTAACATATGTAGATAGATGGCCACTGAAACCAAAAGCAATGCGCAGAAGAGTGAAAAATGCAAAAAGAAATATGTAATTCGCCAATGTTCTGTATAATGCATTGTAAGTTCTATATGTTTTTGTAATAAATTAGTTTTAATTACACAACGAATTCGCAATCACCGATCACAACAACACACATATTCCCAATTTGCACTAATTGAACTAATTTTTCGTATATCAATATGCCATATTTGATTCGCAATTTTGAATTTTATTATTTGCTATCTATCATTAATTTTGTTCAAGAGCGTACCTTCGATAAATCCGATACAATTAAAAGTTTATATCGCAGTTACATAATAATCATGTTATCATTCCTCCCTCGTATTGCGAGATATGGTCTTGAATAGAAACTACTGAATATTGTGCAACCCCATTAAGAGAATCATACCTACAAAATATTCCTTTACAAAATGTACTTTGCCGATTTTGTATTTCATTCCCAAGAAATCAAATTTTGTAGTTATCAAAAACGCAAAGTGGAAAATTTTCATTCATTACGCAAAACATTAAATAGGATATTGTACAGATGGACGAATGCGTCACGAATGAATGGCTATGTCAGTAAATATATCTAAAGCATAGAGTGGAATTTCCTTTCGACCGTGGATAATTTCAATATTTCAAAAAAGCGTAAATAACAGCCACAACGATTCCATTAATATTTCATTTGTTGTCCAACGTTTTTAAAGTTTTATAATACGAATATTGTGACGAAACGTAGGGCAAAACATGAAATATTAATCAAACCGTTGTGGCCGTTATTTACATTTATTTGAAATAAATATATCAGTGGGTTTGTGCAATCGTACAAATGTGCATACGATTCTTTTAAAAACCCTCTCTGTAGGATTAGGTAGTGGAGGAATTATTATACACTGTATGGATCATATTTGTATGTATATACATTAAACGAATATAACTTACCTTTAAGACATCTTCAATCTTAATAGCACCGTCTCGATCATCGTCAATTTTCCCCAGAATTTGTGCTATTCGTCTTAATCGATCATCATCGGGAACGTTTTGGATTTTTTTAATAGTTGCAATTAGTTCGTCTATTCGTACCAACTCTGCCGCTGCCTTCCAGTCGGTTTTCCTAGCCGTAGGTAATGCTTCAAATTCTTCCTTTATTTTTTTTTCTGATTTTTCGAGGTCAGTTAATACGGCATCCATTTTACTAACCATTTTATTAACTTTATTAAATAAACGTCTTGCTCCTTTCGAAACTTTAATACTTTCTATATTCGCCTGACCCTTTGCTTGTGCTTTCATTTTATAGAGTTCCTGAATATCTTCTTGATAATCTGCCATTTCTTCCTTAAGCTCTTTAATTTCTTCTTTCGCAATGGTCATTTGTTTCTTATCCTAAAAAAATTCGCTATATTAATCAACATATATGATAGTAATTTACCATACGGCAGTAACTATCTCGTAATTTCTCATCAATGATATAAAATACACGTAAGTTGCTTTCAACGTCAATCGTCGAATGATTCTATTCAAAAGTTATTTGCAGCAACAGAAAATTGCAAATAATATAAATATAGCTATTTTCGTCTATCGAGTGGCCACTTCCAGAATGGCAGATACAATATCGTGACCGAAAAAGGAATAGTCTAAAAGGTAATATTATACATATTAAAAATAGAATAAGGAAAGGATCTAAAAAAATATCCTGCGTATTGAGATTGTAGTTCGTTACTTAAAGTACACCGTATTTAGAAAAACTCAAATGATTTCGTTCATCTGTGATACTTTTGTTTTATCTCTAACGCGTGTATCAGATATCTTCATCCTCTTACTTATTCCCAAGTCTGTCGAAATATCTGGAAACTTCTGAAAGTTTCATAAACATTACCCTGTTTTCTCAATGCGTATGAAGTATTTAATCGCACTCTTCGTATGAGCCTAACTCCTGAACAATATTCATTTTTACGAAGACATCAAAATTATAAAAATGAAGTTATTTGAATTAGTTGAAATATATAGTCACAGTTTTTCAGATGTTTTAAATGATATTTTGAAAACTGTTTATAAAAATTGTAATTTGTTTACGAACAATTCGAAAAAATTGTTAGCATACTCTGTGATTAATTATAATCATTTTTTGCTCTTTGCGATTTTTTTTTCAAAAAGTTGATAAGTTGACAAATGATTATCAAATATTATGTTTAGGATTTTTTCTGGAAAACTATCAACTTTCAACAAAAATTGTAAAGAACAAGAAATACTTAAAATTTTTGGTAGCGACCGTGCGTTTCACCACATTCGTCATGGCTTTAATCGGTTGTGTTCGGTATGGTACGACTTCGCTTAATTTTGTCATTCATAGACGCATCGCATATACAGCACAGTCATACCGTCAGCGAGAGTAGGTAGCCACTTCGGCACCGTTTTACTCCCGTTTGTTGCCACTGCAGCCGCTCCCCGCTTTTAGGACCTAGCAGTACTAGCGCACTTTTGATCATACCTACTGATCTGGGATTGACCCGCCACCCCCCACCCCTCAATAGACATATTGAAAGAATACTTGTTGATAAAGAAATTTATACAAATAGTTCCATTTCAGGTTAGATCGAAAGCGTCACTATAGATTGAAGAGAATGCAAAAGTGAATGAAAGATAAGAAATTGTATTTCCATGAACTTCATTTTAATGAAACACTTAGCAAAACAATTAAATGATAAATATTCATATTAATTACTATCTTAAATAGTGGGATGTAATATAAGCTTAAGAACACGACTATGTTAAACAAGGAATTATATAAACCTCTTTAGCAAACAGAACCAACAGCAATTGCCCTGTGGTCGGTGCGACGCACAGTCACTCTTTCAGGTGAAAGGTTCCTAATAGGGATCCATACTTGGAAGGGTGACTATGAAAAATAAATAAAAACGAGCGTTGCGCCCGCTACGGCAAAGATAGCAGGCCGATTGCTGAGTGGGAGACACGGCTGCTTTACCATCAGAGGGTAACCCCTGATGATAAAGTAGTTTGTCGACTGTATCTGTCTGGGTTTTCCGTAGTTTTCCCAGACCCCGTGCAAATGCGATACAGAGGGGTCTCAAGACGTTCTACGGGGCGCAGTAATGGGGGGACTGGCTCTGGGTGGGTGTTGCTATGTGCTGTTATGTATTGTCTTGTAAATGTTTTCGATTGTATGTCCGACCTATCCACCCGAGAGCCGACCCGCGAACAGGCAAAAATGTCATTAAAGCGGGGGATAATTCCTATCCTATCGTATCCTTTAGCAAACAGAGCTTTCACTCCTTTAGGCTTTCAATATTTTTTTAACATTGCAATTTTTCTTTCTTTGTTTTCTATTGTCTATTTTCTTAAAACGTAAAACACGATCACAGTGTTGAATTTTGACTTTCGATTGAATACGTAGGAGCTGTATTAATGATTCCTTGACAACTGTAAAATTGTGATCATTGCAATCATAGTTATAAAAAAAGTACATCGTAGCAGTACACGTAGTTGCTACGAAAAGGTGTATTTATTTAAAACTTCTCGCTTACTTCGTCCACGTTGTTTCTGAAACAGTAGAGGTCCGTATCTACCTTGGTTATTATATTTACGATATTCAATATATCAAGTAATCTAAACTTCAGCCAAAAAGTACAAAATAAACAACGCTGTGTCATCGAATTATTGAAAACGAAAACTGAAAATGAAAATGCATGTTTTAAAGTAAGAAACCTGTGATCATTGTGGCATTGCTAAACGAACATTAATAAATACTTTTAGTAATTGTCATACTAAAAGACAATAACTTGATGAAAGTAATTGAGGTAATGTAATCACGCATTCCTTTATGTAGTCGAGTAATATATGTCTTGAGATTTAATAATATGCGATCCAGGGATGAACCTCTTCCGAAGCCAATATTTAATTTCATTTAAAATTTCAATATGTGAATATATAAAGTTATTTTCTTTTTTAGTACTTATTAACTTCCTTTAAATAAATTTGTTTACGAAGTAATTGGCACCAATATAAAACGAATCATTGAGTACCCACTCGATTTATCACAATCTCTCTTTATAATTAAAAATGCAAGCCACAAATACAGACCTAGCTAATGTGCTTGTATCTTCTGAGATCAAAAATTTCGATGTTCTCATAGAATTTTTAAAAACACGTTTTGAATGACAAGGGTGCATAGAAGAGTCACTTAGTTCTAGGTTTAAACAATATTACTTACCTGTATTTTTGAAAAAATTTAAAAATATATTGTATCCAATCGAAAGGTTTCGCCAAGAAAATTGTAAATGGCTTAATAAGATGTGTAACATCATGCCTGCAAAAAACGTATCTCGGAAACTAAAACCATATGAAGAGGGTAGTCGATCTTCAAAGAAAAGAAGGCTAAACTCTGTACTTCAAGATATTCCTATAAACGATATTCTGGACGCGTGTAATAAGCAACTCAGCATAAGTCGCGGACAGGATCAAGACGATATAGATTTGTGTGAAAATGAGCTATCAAGTGAAAATAATACGTTGCTGACGGATGACGAAGCTCTTACGTTATTTGTTGACGCACATCTCAGTAAGGCTCATTATGAAATAATCCGAAGCAGACTTATTGAAAAGAATGTCAATGTCCTGCCAGCATATGCGCATATCACTCAAGCGAAATCTCGATGTTATCCTCAATTAGAAGTTGCAGAGACAGGCGCTACGATAAAAGTACAAGACATTGTTGACCACACGACGAAAAGAATGATGTTAATTGAACAACTGAAAAGTGCTGTTATAGAGAAAGAAACTCTATCGCTTGAATTAGTTTGGAAGTATGGATGCGACGGAAGTTCAGGAACAATGCAATTTCAACAAAAGTTCGCGAATCCTGCTGACGTTGAATGTAACACAATATTGAGGATTTGTATGGTTCCTTTAAGACTGAACGTTCTTTGTGATGGAGATAAAGGTTTTGTTGTTTGGCAGAATAAAAATCCATCTTCAACAAAATATTGTCGGCCCGTAAAATTCGCATATGAAAAAGAATCGATGGATACTATCAAGTTAGAAATAACAGACATAAAAAAACAAATATCGGACCTTGTACCCACCATAATCCAGTTAACCGATAGCCATTCAATCACAATAAATCACAAACTGCATTGTACCATGATTTACGGTAAGGTTCGACAAGCACTGAGTGATACTAAATCGTCGCAAAGGTGGCCCGTATGCGGTACTACTTCATTCGAAATCAAGTGCATTAGAGGTGAATAATGCCATGAAAAGAGCGAGGAATTTATCCTCGCCGGGCTGGGATGGAATTAACAACTATTGGTGAAAGAATATTCACCTCTTACATAAATGGAGACAAACCCATTCCGCACTGGCTGGTGGAGGGCCGTACAACACTAATCCCAAAGTCGGGAGACTTGTCTGATCCGAGAAACCATAGACTAATCACGTGCCCCAATACGTTATACAAATGGGTCACTAACATCTTGCACGAACGTATTGAGAAAGCCGTGAAACCGGTGTGGCAACGGATAGTAGAACAATGAGGCTGCAAAATGGATGTTTCCAGCTGCAAGGACAACTTGCTTATCGACAGGTGTGTTTGTCAGGACTCAGTCCAGTACAAGCGTAACCTGTCGATAGCCTGGCTGGATTACATGAAGGCGTATGACTCAACATCATACGAGCTTTTAAGCTTGTTGCTCAAACGCCTCCATGTTCACCCAAACATAGTGAGAACTGTAGACGATCTGATGCCTCTTTGGAAAACACGCTTTGTCATGACCTCGGACAAGCGTGGAACCATGTCTAGACTGGTTCAATTCCAAAGAGGTGTCTTTCAGGGAGATTCTCTGAGTGCTCTGCTCTTCTGCATCTCACTATTGCCTCTATCTGTTGCTCTCCGAAAATCTCAAGGGTAGATGTGTGGAGCGCCTGGTGAACGTGTACATAAGATCACCCATCTTTTCTATATGGATGATCTTAAATTATACGCATCAGGCGAGGATCAATTACATCGATCTCTGAACACTGCCCCTGAATTCTTCCCAGAACTCGGCTTGTCTGCAGAGATGACCTTCTCGTTCTTAAGATCAGTCGGCGTGAAATCCGAGACCGAGATCATACTTATGAGCGACGGAATATCATTAAAACGCTTTGTTGACGTCTAAGCAGTTGCCGTTACAGCCAGAAAGGTTGTTCGTAAAGCCGAATTTGCTGCCGGGTGCATAAGCGAATGGTTAACGGAGGATGGCCTGAATCTCGCGGCAAACAAGACGGAAGTAGTGGTCCTCTCAAGAAAACATTTCCTTGTAGAACTAGTTAGGATATCTGTGGGGGGATGTATCATTGAGGCGGTTAAATAGATGAAATATTTGTTGATGCGTATCGACTCCAAGCTTACTTTCCTCGAGCATGTTAGGGATGCAACCAACAAAGCGTCAAGGGTAGCCGGTGTAATTTCAAGGCTTATGCCTAACACCTCTGGCCCAAATGCAAGTAAAAGGAAAGTTCTATCCAGTGTAGTCCATTCCATGCTACTGTACGGTGTGGAGGTTTGGGCAGATGCGTTAAAAGTTGAGGCATATCCACGGTTTATGGCTACTACCTAACGCATGGTCGCCCTACGGGTGGCAGCAGCCTATCATACGGTTTCTCACAATACCATACTGCTTATTGCAAGCATCGTACCCATCGACTTGCTTGCGGTAGAGAGAAAATGCGTGTATCTCAGAAGACACGATCTAATTAAGGGCTCAGTAAGGATAGAAAACAGGGAGGTGACTTTTCAAAAATGGCAAGACCGTTGGGATAATGATATCACCTCAAAATGGATGCATAAATTAATCTCAAACATTAAACCTTGGCTAATAAGAAGACATGGATACGTAAACTACTACGTAACGCAATTCCTTTCCGGACAAGGCTTCTTCAATTATTACCTTTTTAAGGTTAAGAAGAGAAATAACCTGTGCTGTAACTATTGTCCTGGAATCGCAGATGATGCAACACATACTTTCTTCTCATGTATAAAGTGGGAAGCTTTGAGAGAAAAATGGAGTGTCGAATACCACACAGCGCTAAGACAAGATAGTATAATCGAGACGATGATTGAATCGAAGCCACATGCCTTTGGTCCCGGATTCCACCGAGAGACGGGCGGTTCTGGGAGCAGACCTCGCCTGGGATCAATCGAGCTTGGTGTTGAAACGCGGCCACCCTTGGCTTGCCTACGGGCTGTGTGCCATGGGAGGGCGCGCGTAGATGTTTGGGGGAGCCTTCAAGGCTGTTCGTCGTCCTCGTTGTACCCCCAGAGCGGGTGAGTCGGTAGCGGCGTCGGTGATCCCACGAGGGGTGCAGCTTGGCTCGTCGACCATCCTGATAGGCTAAGCCGGCGTGTATCTCCCTACCCAGTACCGCCATATTGGGCCACTACTGGGTGCTCGACTTTGAGGGTCGGAGTAAGGCCGCGGGAGCACAAAGGTGATGAAGTTAAACTTTTTATATGGATGATGATGTTTTTATTACCGCTATTATTCAAGGGGGAGGGGAGGGGGAAATGGAAAACGCGACAGGAGAGGATGGACAGCCCAGTCGACAAAGCTCCACTGAGGTGCAAGAAAACCCATCCATGTCGAGACTGGAGGTGGCAAGGCAGAGTGTTTTGGAGAACATTGCCCTCGAGGACAAACAACTAACGTGCACGATCTCAACAGTTATGATCATGGTGCGCTTTTGCAAAAGCAAAAAAAAATATGTTCAACGAGATCAAGGAGGGACTGGAAGTGGTGGAGAATTGCCTGAGCGACATTAGGAGGCATAGGAAAGCATGGAAAACAACGCGATTCAAGGAGCACGAGGAGGAATTGAAATGGGAGACAACACTACTCCGGGAAAAAGAAGATATCTCCGCCAAGATGAGGAAAATCGAACATCGTCAGGCCAATGAAAAGAGGAAACGGAGCGAAGGCACACCAAGCCCAGAAAAGCCCGAAGGGGGGAGGCCCCGGAAAAAAGCCCTTGGTAATGAAAATACTGGGGAGACAATAAACAGAGAACATACGTCGGAGAACAAAGCGAGTAGCCAAGATACGGAAGATGTCGGGAAGAGCCACAAGAGGGCTACAGACGGCTCACCCGAAATGGAACTTCCCAGGCAGCAAAGGAGGGCCATAACCGAGGCCACGGAGACATGGACAACGGTGGCGAGGAGGCCAGGGAAGAAAAAAGAAAGAGAAACCTGCAGAGGAGAGGACCAACAAAGCCTCATCTAGGAAGCCTCCAAAGACTGCAAATGATGCGAAAAAGAAGAAAATTCGACCCGACGCCATCCTTGTCCACCCTGCGGAAGGCAAGGATTACTCGGCGGTACTGAAAACTATACGGCGACAAATATGCCCTGAGGACATGGGGGTAAAAATCCGCGACATCAGGGAAACTAAGAAAGGGGACGTTCTGGTCGAACTGGTGGCAGAACAGGAGAAACGGGATCGCTTTGGGGCTGCCGTTAAAGATGTCATAAAAGAAGATGGGGAGGTGCGGCAACTCACCCCCAAGGCGTGCGTCGAAAGTCTAGACATCGATGCGCAACTGAAGAAGAAGAGAGGCGGCCATGCCGCAGGCTCTCCGGTGAAAGTAAACCTCACAAAGAGCGTCTTTAGGGTTGCTTTAAAGCCTTTGTGGACTTGGAAGCAAGGGAAGCAGCGGTGCTCGGCCGATTGACCCACATCAAGATCGGATGGGTCAACTGCAGGGTAAGGCTGAAAAAAGAAGTTATCAAATGCTTCTGCTGTCAGGGCTATGGACATCATTCGACTGTCTGTAAAGGCACGGATCGTAGTAAAGGATGTTGGCGTTGCGGCAAGTCTGGTCATAAGCAGTACGAATGCAACCAGGAGCCCCACTGCTTCCGCTACCTTGAAAGGAAAGACGGAACCGAAACAATCCACCTTGCGGGTACCTCCCGGTGTGCAGCATATCGCGCTGCCGTCGGAGGAAAGGCAGGTAAAAAGTGAAATTCCTACGAGGAAACCTGCAACGTAGTGCGCTTGTCAAGGACCTGCGATACCAGAGAGCCCACGAACACCAAACGGACATATTAATCATATGCGAACAGTATATGAGAACCCCGGGTCCTGGGTGGTTTTTCGACAGCTCGGCAATGGCAGCGATCTGGATTCGCAATTCTTGACAACTTTCCGCTACTGATCATGTAGCGGGAGTCGGGTATGTATGGACAAAACTTGATCATTGGACCATCTTCAGTTGCTATCTCTCGCCCAACGACCGCGTTGACCGTTTCCGCGAGAAACTAACGGCGCTCGAAGATGAAATACGCGCCTGCGAAGGCGAGGTCATCGTGACAGGAGACTTCAACACCAAATCACAAGAATGGGGTATGCAGAGGTCCGACGCTAGGGGTGAAGAAATCGCCGACATGATGGCGCGATTAGACTTGGTCGCCTTAAATATCGGCGACAAACCCACTTTTGAGCGCCGAGGCTGCCGAGGAACGATTGTCGATGTAACCTTGGCCACTACGCAAGCGGCGCGGCTCACCAAAGAATGGCGTGTACTCGATGACTTCAACGGAAGCGATCACCACCACATCATTTTCTGTGTAGATGAAGGGAAGGAACGAGTCTCTACAGACTGTGCTCCCACCAGACTGGGCTGGTGCGTGAAGAAGCTGGATAAGGAAGCATTCGCAGCAAGCATTACTGGCGCAGGACACCTGCTGGAAGAACCCAACCCCAGCAGACTACATAGGAACCAGGTCGAAAGGCTGATACACCTGACGTCGAGGGTGCTGACAAACGCGTGTGACGCCTTCATGCCCCGGAAACGTAAGGCGGGGAAGCGAAAACCCGTCTTCTGGTGGACACCGGAGATAAGTGGACTGCGCAATGCCTGCTTGAGAGCAAGAAGGAGGTTCCAACGCAATAGGCATGGAGAGGAGGGTGGGCCAGAGAGATCAGCCTATACAGTGGCAAAGAAATGACGAGATTTTAACGATCGAGACACCGCCGGATACCAAGATTGTTGGGTTCGCTGATGATTTGGCCCTAGCGTAGAATAACGTGGGCCTCCATGAACGTGAACGACTGGCTGACCCGTCACGAGCTTCATCTGGCGACTACCAAGACGGAGATGGTACTTCTGACCGGGCAGTGGAGTTTTCCGAAGCCACGGCGGAAGTGGCGGGCATTACCATCACAGCCCAAACCTCGCTGCGATACCTGGGCATAACGATCGACGGGCGGTTGACCCACGGGCAGCACGTACAGAACGCGGCTGCAAAGGCAAATAACCTCGCCGCCGCCCTTCCCCGGCTCATGCCAAACGTGGCCGGTGCGAGGAATAGCAAAAGACGCATTCTTATGAGTGTCGTGCATTCCGTCATGCTCTACGGGGCGGAGGTGTGGGCAGACGCAATAGAAGTAGAGAGCACCGCATGCGGCTGGTTAGAGTGCAGCGCAGGTGCGCGCTGAGGATAGCCTGCGCGTACAGACCCGTCTCGGAGGCAGCTGCATTGCTCCTCGCAAGCGTTGTCCCCATAGAGCTATTAGCGTATAAACGCAAAAGGGTCTACGAGAGGCGTCACAACGAAACGGAGGTGACGGAGGACGAAATAAGAAGACAGTAGCGTAGCTGCACCCTGCAACAATGGGAAGAACGATGGAGTACACAGACGACAACGGCAAGATGGACAAGGAGGGTAGTAGAGGACCTGAATGCATGCACCACGAGAGGACATGGGTAGATGAATTACTACCTCACCCAATTGCTCTCGGGCCATGGCCTGTTCAAAAAGTATCTCCATCGATGCAAGATCAAACAGAGCCCTTGTTGCGACTACTGCCCTGGGGTGGTGGATGACGCCGAACACACCTTCTTCGATTGTGGAAGGTGGGCGCCCCTGAAGAACTTGTTGGAGGTCAGCGCAGGAATTGAGATCACGCCGGAGAACGTGACAATTGACACGATGATCCGAGTTTGTCGAACAAAAAAGAGTATGTTTAACGACATCAAGGAAGGTCTTGATACTGCGGACATAATTTTGCGTAACATAGAAATGCACCGCACAAACTGGGAGAAGGCCTGGGCCAACCTCTCCAGGGAAGAAGAAAAACTCATTGAGTCGGCACAACAAGCGGGTGGTAAGGCGATAAACCTCAAAGAAAAGAGCAAGCGGGAACATAACACGCCTAGTCCTGAACTGAAAGACGGAGGTAGACTTAGGAAAAAAGTCCAGACATCAAAGGAAGAGAAATGGACAGAGGTGATAAAGAATAACCGTAAATCGGGGGGGGGGGGGGGGCCTCCTGCGGTCCATTCAGTCGGAATGAAATATCGTGAAAGACAATCCAAACCAGAGACCAAAGAATAGCCAAAGAACTAGAAGGACTGGGGCAGATGCCGTGCTCATAAAACCCACTGAAGGCAAGAAATATGCGGACATCCTGAAGACCATCAGAAGAGGGGTGTCCCCAGACGAGCAAGGAGTGGACGTGAAAACCATTAAAGAGACCAAGACCGGTAATATTCTAGTCGAAGTCTCTGCAACTGAAGAAGACAGGAAGCGATTCGAGGAAAAGATCTCCGAGGTGGTGGGAGGCGACGAAGATGTTCGACAGCTTGTCCCTAAAACGCAGATCGATATTAGGGATTTGCAGTGACTGACCAAGCGGAGATACTAGCTGCGCTGCAAAAGAGTCTAGGCTATGAGGAGGAATAACTTCTTGTAAGGTTAATCTGTCCCGGATAAGCAAATGGGGTAGTAAGATGGCCTTTGTGGAACTAGACGAAAAATATGATGTGCGCCTCGAAACAAAAGGCCACGTCAAGATAAGGTGGGTTAGCTGCCGAGTTCGTCGAACCGAGCTAATCACCCGGTGTTATCGCTGCCATGGGTTCGGGCATATATCTGTAAAATGTAACGCCTATAGGTCAAAACAATGCTGGAAAAGCAGTCAAAGTGGACACTTGGTCGCAGACTGCAAAAGCAAACCAAAATGTTGCCTGTGCGTGGAGCGTGCAGTCGCTCCGTCAGCAGATCATGTACCAGGCGCCCGTACATGTAGATCATACCTGGAGGAGGTACAGCGCAAAAACCGGAAGCCGTGATTTCTTTGCTGCAATGTAACTTGAATACGAGCTGTACTGTACAAAGCCTATTACAAAAAACCGTAATTGAGCGCGAGACGGATTTACTTTTGATATGCGAAAAGCATCACGATGCAGATAGTTGGTGGGTCCCGGATAAACTAGGAACAGCGGCAATCTGGATCATAGACCAACTAAAGGTTCCGATCCAGCAAGTCATATGAGGAGAAGGGTATAAATGCGTGCATTCCGCTGGCATAAATTACGTTAGCGTCTACCTGTCCCCAAATGACCCGATTTCTAGGTTCCGGGAAAAGCTTAATGCCTTGGAGAACTGCCTGAACTCGCTGGTGGGCGAAATCGTTATTGGTGGCGACTTCAACGCGAAGGCCCTCTACTGGGGAATGGAAACCACTTGCAGCAGAGGAAACTGCAACCGAAATGTTACGGAGTTCGCGGTCAGGTTAGATCTGGTCTTTATAAGCTCTGGTAACGTGATGACGTTTAGAAGGGCAGGCTATAAAGGGTCTATAGTCGACCTAACACTAGCCTTTCAAATGCTCTTAACCAGGTTGATGGGGTGGCCGGTACTCGAAATTTATACCGATTACCTGCCCAGAAGACGGAAGTCCTCGTTTTTAGAAGACGAAGAAACAAGGCGGAACCGCCCATTGTGGAGGTAAATGGCAATCCTATCGTACCAACGGTGTCCATTAAGTATTTGGGATTACATTTCGACCACAAACTCGCGTTCCGTCAACACTTTAAACAAGCCGCTATGAAGGCTACTAAGGCGGTCAATGCTCTGGCGAGATTGATGCCTAATGTTGCCGGTCTACGAGCATACAAAAGAAGGATCTTGATGGGGGTAGTACATTTAATTCTCCTATATGGGGCAGAAGTCTGGGTGGATATGTTAGGCGCAGAAGCGTACAGATACCGAATGGCTGCTGTGCAGAGAACCACCTTGAAAGTGCAGTTCTGGTCATAGCGGGGGCAATCCCCATAGATTTACTTGCCGCCGAGCGCAAGTGCAGGTATGAGAGGAGAAGCGAAGAGGATAGAAAGGCAGTCTTTGTAGAAGAACAAGAAAATACGCTATATCAGTGGCAAGAGAGATGGAACAACAACAGCGCGATAGCGAAATGGATACACCGCATGCTTAAACACATTAAACCATGGGTCACCCGAGGACACTGGGAGGTGAACTATTACGTAACGCAGTTCATCTCCGGCCATGGCGTATTTAACGCGTACCTACAAAAAGTACACACAAAGAGCAGCCCAAATTGTAAATACTGTACAGACGAAGTTGACAGTGCTGAACACACCTTTTCCGAATGCCAAAGATGGGCCGAATGGAGAGCACCCCTAATAGCGGATCACCATGTTAGAATGCTCCTCGGAAAATTGTGGACCAGATGGTTGGCTCCGAAGACAAATGGTCAGCAGTAGCAGCCTACGTAGAAAATGTGCTTCGATATAAGAAGCGAGAAGAGTGAAATAGTAACTGAGATGAAATGGCAGCGGTGACATCGCCACAATGCCCCCGGCCTTGAAGCCATAAATGCCACAGCAGTTCCGTGGTCGTGTAGGAAGAAGGAAAGAGGCGGAAATTTAGTCGGTATGCCTGATTTGCGGGAGAGTCCCACACACGGGGGAGTTCCGAAATCTCCCTAATGGTGCGTAATGGATTCCTCCACCCCTTCGGAAAAAAAATACTACTACTACTATTATCTCGGGCGGTGTTGCTGGTCACCCATCGGGCGCTTCCCCGGGTGGCGGAATGCTCGTTAGATAAGGAGGGTAACGGAGAAATAAAATATCCGGGCGGACCACAAAACGTAAACCAGATAGTGGAAGGCTACCACGAAAAATAACCTAGGGGAAAGAACCCCGATTAAAAAACAAACTATGGATAATTCCAAATTTGAAAAACCGTTTACGGTGCAGGAGAGGGATACCCCAGCACCGGCGCCGGCAGGGAGTGAGCAAGCGGGCTCCAGGGCGAGATATCCGGCGACCGCAGTGACGTCGTGGTGGTCGACTTGGCCACCACGTCATACAATGCTACAAGCGAGGTAGTGGAGAAGTGGAAAACGTGCCTTCACACCGGCTATGATGCTTCTCTGGGAAATAAGTGCGCATTCTATTAAAGGCAGTACGACAAGCACATGGAAGATCTAGATCGAGCTCTTACGGCGATGGAGTTTGCAAGGGCAAAATGAATATTTTCCTGGAAATCAGAAACGGCCTAATGAAGGCGCGAGAAGCTTTTCGACAAGCCCAGCGAGAGCATGTAATGAGTCAAAGTATGCTCCGGAAAAGCTACAGCAGGAGTGCCGCACCCACGGAGCCCACCGGGAAACTGCCAGAAAAACCACAAACCCCAGTGGAACTAAAGGAGAAGCGGAAGCGCAGGGACAGCAACACCCCAAGCCCATAAGTTCTTCGACACAAGAAGAGGCTTAAGGAAGGGGAGAACGAGTGGACGGCGGTCGGAAAGTGTAAATGGACGGCGGATGGAACGTTTTTTACCAAGGAAGAAGCAGGCACTAGCACAGGAAAACAGAACCGCAGGCGAGTACGTTGCGATGCAATACTCATTACGCCCGATGAAGGAAAAAAGTATGCTGATGTACTCAAAGGCATCCGCAAGGACGTGAGCCCCGAGGAACTGAGAATTAAAATTAGAGCTATTAGGGAGACCCGCAAAGGAGGCATCCTGGTTGAACTAGGAGGATCCGCGGAGGGCAGAGCCAAATTTAGCAGCGCTGTACAGAGTGCAATAGGCGCGGATGCTACTGTGCCCAGGCTAACGATCGACATTAGAGACCTGGATACTGAAACAGAGCTTGTGGAGATCGAGGACGCTCCAAAAACCTATATGGACGAGACCAAGTTTAAAGATATTAAGATCACATTGTCCTTGAAAAGTTTTGGCTTTAGGCAAGGTCACTCCACGGTGGATGCAGCATCCGAGATGGCGGAGCTGGCACGGCGAGCTTGGCGAGGTAACCATAAAACCCGCAGCATTTGCGTAGTAGTTGCACTAGATGTCATGAATGCATTTAATTCCGCATGCTAGGAGTATATTATGAACAGTCTGGCAATTGAGTTTAAGGCCCCTACATACTTGGTGCAGTCTTGGATGACTATTTTCGTATCAGAGAGCTCACGTATGACACTACTGACGGTCCGGTGAGAACACCTATTACCGCAGGTATCGCACAAGGATCGGCACGAGGTCCCGATCTTTGGAACATGCTTTACGACGGAGTCCTGCGGCTTGACCTTCCAGAAGGGATTGATTTAAAATGCTTTGCCATAGTTATCACGGCAAGGAATACGACTAAAGGCTACGTTTGCACTCAGATGCGTAAGCGATTGGCTAACGGAGCATGGTCTTAAATTGGCGGCTCATAAGACGGAAATAGTGGTGCTTACACGAAAGCGTATCTTAACACAGCCCTTTATGGTGGAATTTGATGGTAGTATTATAGAAGCCGTAAAGTCCATAAAGTATCTCGGAATTCGTATTGACTCGGCACTTACCTATGGAAAACACGTACGAGAAGCTGCCAACAAGGCAGCAAAGGTAGTTGGGGAAATGGCAAGGCTAATGCCAAATGTCTCAGGCCCAAAGACCAGTAAAAGAAAGATCCTCGTGAGTGTCAGCCACCGGCGCCGGCAGGGAATGAGCAAGCGGGCTCCCGGTCGTCGTCATCCGGCGACCGCAGTGACGTGGTGGTGGTTAACTTGGCCTCCACGTCATTTAATGCTACAAGCGTGGAGAGTATGAATGAGGGACAGGAAACACAAGATCTACGAAATCCAATGAACGTAGAACGTGATGCTTCCGCACGCTTGTTGGGGTCAACATCCCAAGTAACAAGAAACAACAAGGAGATGCGTAACAGCGCTACTACAGCGACTTGTAACGACTATGGGACAGCCAGACAAAGCAAGGAAGAAAGGAAAGCAGCAGCAGCAAGGTGCGCCCTGTATGAAGAGGAATATAGGAAGCACATAGAAGAACTAGAGAGAACTCTCATAGAAATGGAGAAGTATTGCGGGGGAAAAAAGAACATGGCCCTAGAAATAAGGAACGGACTGGAGAAATCGCGAGAAGCATTACGACAGGCACAGAGAGAGTGGGTAATGTGGATTGGTGTTCGACGCAAGATGCAGACTGTAATTTGCACGCATAGTCCCTCCCGCCCGCAAATGGAGCTCCCCCGAACACCTGCAGCTACGAAGGATAAACGCAAGCGTAATGACACTGAATCCCCGAGCCCTCAAGAATGGCACCATTCGAGACAGCGAAAAAAGAAACCAAAAGGTGGCGCAGGAGTATGGTCGGAGGTAGTGAGGCGTGCGACTAACCCTCCAAGGGATAAATCGATCCCGAAAGGTAGTGCTTCGGCGCCTGGTCGACAGACCGCTGAAGGCAAAAAAAAATAAGGCGACCGCAAAACAAAGTGCGGACGCGGCCAGATGCCATACTTATCAGACCCGTGGAAGGGAAAAAGTACGCTGACGTTCTCAAGGAAATAAGGATTAAAGCACACCCTGTGGATATGGGAATCGCGGTCAAAGCAATCAGGGAAACAACGAAGGGAGACGTCTTGCTAGAAATCGGATCGACTCCCACGGATAGGACAACCTTCACTGACGCGATTCAGCAAGCACTGGGCGCTGACGCCACTGTCAAGCAGCTAGTTCCCAGAGCATAACTGGAAATCCGTTATCTCGACGCCACAACGGAGATTCAAGGGTCCCGTATTTGTGCAGCATTCCAGGAAGCGCTAAAAGTCAACAAAGCGAAAAAATGGCGGTAATTCCACAGGGCAACCTGGCTAGGTCTAGGCTAGCCCAGGACCTACTAATGCAGGCGTCACATGAACGTAACGCCGACATGTGTATGGTGTGCGAGCAGCATGGGAATAACAGCAATAGACAGTGGTAATCAGACAATGAGGATGTTGCGGCAATCTGGGTCAGGAATCCCGACAAATTCCCCGTTTCCTCTACTGACAAGGGTGACGGAATTGCATGGGTGGAGAGTAATGGCGTGCGATTTGTTAGCTGCTATCTCTCACCCAACGAAAGCATCAATACCTACCGAAATAAACTGGCCGCTGTGGAGGATGGCTTGCGGCAGACTAACGGCCCTTTTATATTCTGTTCAAGAGGCGCGGAATTCGTTGAAATGGTGTCAAGAACAGATTCGGTGATTTTTAACCAAGGCGACACGCCGACTTACAGGCGCGCAGGCTGCAGAGGCACAATCATCGATGTCACCTGTGCTTCATCTGACCTAGCAGCGAAGATAAGTACGTCCATTGGACGTCCAATGTACGTACGCTATGTCCAGAACGCACTTCCACTGGACGTCCATATTGCACATTTGGGACGTCCATTATACGTCCATGGTACGTCCAGAGGAGAGAGAAGTGTACATCCAATGGACGTCCAGGTGTGTACGTACTCTGCGTGGAATTTGGACGTACTATGGACGAAGTGTGACCATTAAATGGACGAAATAAGTGGTATATGGACCTCCAAAAGGCCTACGGCTGTGTACGGAATGTGGACTAAACATGGACGTACCGTGGATAAAATATGGTCCAGTGGACGTCCACTGAACGTCCATTATTATCCCACGGAATACGGAAAGTCCAAAATGTACATACACTGAACCAAGATTGGACGTTCGATGGACCATAACGGACGAAATACGTAACATATCAAGTCCATTCGACGTCCAATATACGTTCAGTATTCTATGGACTAATAACGTCCAAATTATTTTACGTTCAATATTGTAACATTCCGCACGAAATATGGCCGTTCAGTGGTCCGAAAATAGACTTTAAGCGAACAAAATATACGTAATATAATATATCCAACGTATGTCCACTTCTACGCTACTGGCCTCCAACGATACACGCCAACAAATGCGACCGAAATTATCGAATTTCATTAATTTACTTAAAAACGTAAGGAGTACCGCGTGTAAAGGAGCCCTAAAAGACAAAGGAGTTATTCACACCGGCGCGTCGCGTCGCCGTGGCAGCCATTTTGTGCGCGCAGCGCCGCATCTTCTTGGAAAAATGGAGGTGCCGCGGACGTCCACTTATATACGTACACTGGACTTCCACGTATGTATGTACATTAGACGTCCATTATTCGTCCATAAAAATGCAAGCCCGAATGGTCGAAAAAATGGACGTACCGTGGACGTCCACATAAGTATGTACACAGGACGTCCAAGTATGTACGTACATAGGACATACAATATACGTCCATACATTTATGTACCTAATTTGGACGTAATATGGACGTCCGTTGGATGTTCAGAGATGGACGTACATATAACGTCCGGAGATGTACCTACATTGGACGCCCATTTACGTCCTTTTTTTGTCCTGGACGTATGGACGTAACATGGACGAAATATGTACGTCCACTGGACGTGCAGTGCTGACTGGGTCGGAGCCCAATCAGCACTTCCATCAAGCGACCCAGGATCCATGAAAGTAGTCGTGGACTCGCTATTCCCTGATCACCCAGCGAGAGAACGTATACATATCCAACTAGATGAAGACATCCCCCTGGCAAGTGAACAAGAAGTCACCGACGCTATTAATGCACTCGGAAACAGCAAGGCTCCAGGACCTGACGGCATCTCTTCTGAAGCTCTGAAGTTGCCACTAATAACGTGTCCAGATACGATATGTTCAATGTATAACGCAGCGCTGAGTGATTGATAAGGGAAAAGGCCCGCCTATTACCCCGTCATCGTATAGACCATTATGTATGGTAGACAACGTAGGGAAAGCGTATGAGAAACTGCTGAAGGTGCGGCTTCACGCCGCTGTGGAAAAGGCTGAGGGCCTCTCCCTGGTGGCGGATAGGGGAAGGCTCTCCAGATATGGAGGGTGCGTGCTCCACCTACGCATGCAGTATGAGAAGTGCATGGGAGAGCTGCATACAGTTCTTGTGGATATGGAAACATACTGCAGCAAGAGGGAAAATATGTTCCGAGAGATTAGGAATGGCCTGGAGAAAGCTCAAGAAGCATTCCGACGAGTTCAGAGAAACCAGGTGATGCGTAGTAAGGCCCAAAGTAGGCTGCAGTACATAGCCTCTAAGTCCGATGTCAGGGATTCGGACGTATGGTGGGAAGCTGCAGCCTGACGGGCAGATCAAAGTGCTGCTGGAAGTGTGGAGTAGAGGGACACAGGGCGGCCTCGTGCACTGGCAGCATTTCCTGTTTTGCCGGTGCTGACCGTGGAGCTGATCTACCCTTAGATCATGTCCCGGGGTCTTCTAAATGCGAGGCATATCTAGCAGCATACAAGGCAGCATAAGCAAAAAGGACAAAATGGCGGTAGTCATGCAGGGAAAACTAGCTGGGTCCAGAATTGCACAGGATCTACTGACGCAGATAGCCACCGTACACAACGTCGATATCTTTACATTGAGCGAACAGCACAGAAACCTCGATGGAGAATGCCGGTACAGCGACAATGATGGAGTCTCTGCGATCTGGGTGAGGAACCGCAATAAATTCCCAACTGTCTCCACATGTAAGGGCGATGGAGTTGTTTGGATTGAGAGTGGTGGTATGCTCCTGATAAGCTGCTACCTCTCACCCAATGAAGGTATCAATATATACCACAATCTCGGCGGTGGAAGATGTAATACGACGGTCAAACGGGCACTTCATCCTAGCTGGCGACTTCAATGATAAAGCTATCGAATGTGGTGAACCGAGAACGTGTCCCAGATCTCTTGTGGAGATGGTCGCAAGAACAGATGCCGTATTCCTGAATGAAGGAAATACGCCGACATTCAGACGAAGCGGATGTAGAGAAACAATCATCGACATCACATGGGCCTCATTCGAAGTCTCCACTAGAATTAGGAATTGGTAGGTGCTGGAAGATTTCAGCGGTAGCGACCACCAACATATCAGGTTCCTGTTTGAGCCCACCCGCACTAACAAAACCTACCGTACCTGCAATACTAACGCAACTGCGCCTATCTGGAACGCAGCCGAGCTGGATCGATCTGCGTTCCGAGACACATTAAGGAAAGTGACTGGCGGTCAAAACTGGGTAGAATCCTCACCGGGGAACAAGTCTAAAACGGAAGTGCTCGTACGACGGACTATGCGTGCTATAGCTGAGAACTGCGATGCATCCATGCCCAGACGCGTAACAAGATTCCATCCTAAACCTGCTTACTGGGGGATAGAGGAGATCGCTGAGAATGAAGCAAGCGGCAGATACACTCCGAAACCGCAAGGCCCCGGGATCTGTCAGCATACCCACGGAAGCTGTGAAGTTGGCTGCATCAGAAGAACCGGACCTGCTCCTCAGGATACACAATGCATCCATGGAAGCAGGCATCTCTCCTTTCATCTGGAAAAGGCAGAGGCTGGTCCTGATTGACAAAAGGAAAGGTCCGCCTATTACCCCGTCATCGTATAGGCCCCTTTGCATGCTAGACAATGCAGGTAAAATGTCTGAGAAGATGCTGAGAGGACGATTACACGCGGCAGTGGAAAATGCTGGTGGCTTCTCTAAGTCGCAGCACGGCTTTAGAGCACATCACTCCACAGTTGATGCGATCTAAGAGGTTGTTAACATTGCGCAAACAGCCTGGTTAGGCAACAAAGGGACAAGAGAATCCTGTGTGCTGGTAACGCTCGATGTGAAGAACGCCTTTAACTCGGTGGGGTGGACTGACATCCTGGTAGCATTGGAGCACCGCTTCAGAATACCAGCCTACCTACGACAGGTATTGGACAGCTGCATGGAGGACAGGGTCCTAATCTACAATACACTTGATGGTCCCAGAAAACATGACATGACAGCTGGTGTCGCCCAGGGTTCGGTGCTGGGGCCGGACCTGCGGAACATCATGTACGGTGGAGTACTGCAGATCGAGCTTCCAAACTATGCAAGAATCATCGCATATGCGGACGATATCGCGATCGCTATCCTCGCGCGAAACCCAGACGAAGGGAAGAGTCGAGGCGGTAATGCTCCACGTCTGTGATAGGCTACCTGATCACGGCCTTGAACTTGCCATGAGCAAGACCGAGATGGTGGTGCTCAGCAGGCAGAGGGTATTTGCTGAACCACTCACAGTGAGCACCTTTGACACTACGATCAAGGCAGGCGAAGCCCTTAAATACCTTGGAGAAACGCTTGACGCGAAATTGACGCATTGGAGACACATCTCCCAAGCCGCCGAAAAGGCAGCCAAAGTCACCGCATCGCTGATACGGCTTATGCAAAATATCTCTGATTCTAGACCAAAGAAGAGGAGAGCGCTAATGAGCGTAGTACAGTCCATCCTGCTGTGTGGAGCAGAAGTCAGATGCCACGAAGACAAGGAAGTTCCGTAGACGGTTGCTCACTATACAGAGGGTTGCGCCACTACGGGTTTCGTGTGCATACCGCACCGAGTCAGCTTTGGCGGTTCTCGTGGTTGCAAGTACACTGCCCGTTGATTTACTCGCGAAGAAACGGCAAAGGGTGTCTAGACGGCGCCAAGGCGAGAACGATAGTGCAACGGACATTAGAGCAACGAAAAGAGAACGCACGTTGCAGCTGTGGCAAGAGCAGCGGGCGGAAGACACTAATACGGCGAAGTGGACACACACGTTGATCTCCGATGTAGTCCAGTGGTATCGACGGCGATATGCAGAGATGAACTACTACCTTATCCAGTTTCTGAGGGGCATGAGCTATTACAGAGTTATCTGTTCAGAAGGAGAATACGACGGAGCCCGCAATGTACGTGCGGGTGTGGAGAATCGGACACCCCGAGGTATACATTTTGATTGGTGGGCAGAGCACAAGCACGAACTGGAAGTGGCAATGGGGATGGAACTCACTCCTGACGGGATCGTCCCAAGAATGCTCCTACACGAGGAAGCTTGGGAACGAGTAGCCTTATATGTGGAGATCATACTCCGCACAAAAAAGACTGAAGTGCAGCAACTGCTGAGGAAGCCGTCAGTGCCAGTGTCAACAGCTGTATCTGGAGGTAGCCACACAGGCTAGTTAACTGACCCCACTCCGAAGTAATGCGTACGCTTTTGTCCCAGAGTGATCTAAGGCCAGGGAGAAAAGAGGAGGAGGTTTAGTGGGTATGCCTGCTTTCAGGAGAATCCCACACACGGGGGAGCCCCGGTGGCTCCCTTATGGTGCGTAAAGCATTCCTCCCCTCTTCGAACAAAAAAAACTACTCCTACTACTGTTCCTGCTGCTGCTGCTACTGCTACTATGGCGGCTAGCGGCCAACTTACGGACAGGTCGAAATGCTGCTGGAAATGCGGCGCGGAAGGCCATAAGACAGCAACCTGCGCTGGCAGCGTGACATGCTTCGCATGTTCTCACAAGGGGTATGGAGGCCCTTGCGACCATACACCGGGCTCCTCCAGATACGTAGCATACCAAGACGCGAGCAAGGCAGCGCGAACGACAAATAAACAATGGCGATAATTATGCAGGGTAACTTGGCTAGGTCTAGACTCGCCCAGGACATGCTGATGCAGATTGCGTACGAACATCGCCTGGACATCTTCATGGCATGCGAGACATACGGAAGTCCGAACGGTGAAAGCTGGTATAATGTCAATACAGGGAATACCGAAAAGTTCCCAATTACAGATACCGGCATGGGTGACGGCTTTACCAGGATCATCAGTAATGAAGTGCTTTTTATAAGCACCTACTTACCACCCAATGAAGGAATCAATACCTACCGACACAAGTTAACAAGCTTGGAAGACAATCCGAATGATCAACATCAAGTACATACTCGCAGGCGACTTCAATGCCAAAGCGATTGAATGGGGAGAGCCTAGAAAATGCACCAGAGGAGCAGCACTGGTCGAGATGGCAGCAAGAACTGACGCGGTTTTTCCGAATGTCGGTGACTCCCCGACATTCAAACGAGCTTGCTGCAGTGGCACTATCATGGATGTAACGTGTGCCACACACGACATAGTTGGTAGAATTGAAGAGTGGCGGGTACTTGCCCAATCAGCACATGTACGTACATTGGATGTCCAGTGTACGTACGCTATGTCCAGAACCGACTTCCACTGGACGTCCATATTGCACATTTGGGACGTCCGTCGTACGTCCATGGTACGTCCAGAGGAGAGAGAGGTTTACATGCAATGAACGTCCAGGTGTATACGTACTCTGGGTGAAATTTGGACGTACCATGGACGAAGTGTGGCCATTTAATGGACGAAATAAGTGGTATAAGGACATCCAGTGTACGTCCGTTGGACGTCCAAAATGCGTACAGCCGTGTGCGGAATGTGGACTAAACCTGGACGTACCGTAAATAAAATATAGCGTTTAAATGGACGAAATAAGTGGTACATGGAAGTCCAGTGTACGTCCATTGGACATCCAAAATGCGTACAGCCGTGTATCGCACGTGGACTAAACGTGGACGTACCGTGGATAAAATATAGCCTCTAAATGGACGAAATAAGTGGTATATGGCCATCCAATATACGTCCATTGAACGTTCATAATACGCTCAGCCATCTACGTAATCTTCACTAAATGTGAACGTACCGTAGATCAAATGTGGTCTTAAAATGGATGAAAAAAGCAGTCTGAACGTCCAATACGTGGAGACCAACTATGCGTTTAGTAAATTGTATGTAGCATATTGTCCATCGAAAATTAAGAATTCTGTATAGTAAATGTTACTTAGGTCTAAGCAGGATCTACTATGCCTTCTCTCCGTGAATGCATGGTCATTTTACATTTAGCCATATAGGCAAGATATCCTATGAATGCATGAAGTAAGTCGCCATTTAATTTTATTTTTACCCAATTCTGTTGAAAGTTATTCCGGGCGATTATGTATAAATCATATATTAATTGAGTAGCTAACCTTTCCCTAACAAATTTTGTTTGGTCTCTCGTTTAAAAAAAGCAATGTCCCTGATAGCCTCACTAGTAATAAATTTCAGAATATTCGAAAATAAAATTGTTCTAAATAGATTTCGGTCGTCGCTTGGAAACAGTACGTAACTCAAATTTAAAAAAAAAATGAAAAATCATTTAACGTTCTAGGTATATTTTATTATTTTCTTTGTACTTAAATTCATTGTGTTATATTATACGTGAAAAATCAATCCAAGAATACGATTGTGAATCAGGTTGGTTTCGGGTTTCATTGTACAATTTTTTGTTCAAAAGGATAACAATTGTCATTTACTATCCGATTTTTACGCAAAAATGGAGTTATCTGACTTTTCCTGAAAATTAAATTGTTTCAATTTATGAATTAAACACCTCAAGAGTAATTAATTAGTATTATGAAGAAATGTTTAAAATATAATGTTTCTTATTAATGTGAAGTACAATGTTTACTTAAATTTAATATAATAATATAGTAAGTATCCTATTATTAATTTATTTTGACTAGTGTTTTCAGTCTTCTGTTAATCTGCGTCTTATAAGTTTCTTCATTTACACCTGACTTTTGGTAGGCCTTTCTCTGGCGCGACGAATCCATTTTTTAATCGATTCTTCGCAATTTAGCGAAGTTTCCTTTGGTAACGCCAGCGCTGTACACCCTTGAAAAAAGGAACAATAACCCAATATACAAAAATATAAGTTGTATTAAAATTTCCATTTCTTATACATTCAAAAGTAGAAAGTACTAACACACATATTATATTATAAAATTGAATACGTGATGTATACTAAATGTACATTAATATTCAGATATAAATGTGCTTGTAAATTAAATTACTTACTTATTACTAAACACACTTGAGTAGCAGAGAAGTTCTTTTTCTGGCGCTTTCCCAGCCAACTGAATGTAGCTGCAAAATCATTGGCGATCAGTACAGTCAATAAGCGTTTCACAGTATTATATACATTGCTGCCTCCTATTTTGCACATATCTTGAACCTATGGAAGTAATACTCTTTATATCATTTTTACTCATTACAGTAGTAAATAGATCCATTGAAAAGCGTATAAGAATAATATTTAGAGGGATGGTTTCGCAAAATCAAGCATGCGTATTAACAACAAAACATTTAAAAAAAATACTTGTAAAATTCAACTCTTATATTTTCGTAATTTAATAAAGTAAAGTTTAATTAAAAAAGTAAACATTTTTTTTAAAAGTCACATTTTTGCAAATTCATGCCCTTTCACGTATTTTGGAAGATTCAATGTATACAGCAAAATCTTAGTTTAATGACACCTTGGTTTAGTGACAATGCGGTCTCTCTGCCTAGTGGTATTACCTTATTACTGGTTCTGTACCAGCACGCAAACATGCTGAAGAGGAGAGATGCCGGATTGAACCTATGTCAATAAACCGAGGTTGCAGTGTACACATGAGGACGTAGTAACTGATTTGCACCAGGGGATTTTCTAATTATTAATGATTTCAGAAGCCATTTACATTAATATTTTTGCTATATTAATTTTTAAATTTATCATTTTATAGATGACATATAAGAGAATCCTTGTAATTTGAATGGGCTCGTGCAAATTAACTGCTAGTTATAGCATCATTGTATACACGGAAAACATAATTCAGGATTTCAATATTTTACAAAATACAATTATAAATTAAAAATATAATTCGAACTATGAAGTACAATATTTATTTATGAATCGGACGAACAAAATTTCGAATCACTTTATGAAAATAAAATTGAATTTAGGCAAATTTATAAAAATCTGTGACCAGCTAGCTTACAAAAATAAGTAATTTTTTTCTATTTTATATGTTGCAAATTATCTGTTCCGTGTAAAGATTATTAAAAAGTACTGAAATGCTTAAAATAATACTGCTTGATTAAAAATGGTTTCTCTTGCCAAGTAAGCTCCCACTAAGGCCATGACGTCGTCGTTATTAATCGGAAATTCAAACATCGACTGAAATGAAGCAGTCGAATTTGTAGTAATATCTATTGCGTTCGTATTTTTTAAGTCCATTAAAGTTTTAATAGCATCATTTATTTGCCATGTACTAGCTTTTAACAAGCTAATTTGTCGTAGAATTTGCTTGAAATATGTTTATACAAAGTAAATCGATATGATATATAAATATATGTTGTATTTTGTACAAAAGTACATTCATTAGTATAGTTAATTACCCGCCTGTCTTAAATGTTTTAAACAACATTTACAGGAGATATCCCTCGATCTACTGGCAAGTGAATCATCTAATACAGGAAATAAGCATGAAACATTGGAAAGCCATTTTTAAAATTCAGACGAAACAAAATGGAATGAATCTTATTTTCAAAATAATAATTGAAATTTCCACAATACCCAGATTTATTGCGTTTTCAGCAAAACTGTCATGGAAATTGGCATCGCATGTTTTGGGAAACGACACACTTGCATTATCTGTTGAAAATAAATAACATGAAAAATTGATATCGTTACGTAAAATTTACTAAAATAGATTATCTGTTTTTTAATTTGTAATTTGGACATGATTGTGTCTACATATTTTTTCAAACACTTAATAAATACCACATGGTCTCTGCTGTTAACATTGTGAAGCTGAAACCATTAGTAGATTCACAAGATTTTTTAATGACATAACATACGATCAATTCAATTTGTATTATATAAGAACACGGAATCTATTTTAAACTACTAAATAACAAATAATGAATAGCTATTTTTAATATAATAATAATAACAATAAATTTGATTATATGTGATATTTTCATAAAGTAATTGTACCTTGATCAGTATTTTCTACAACAGCATTTATTGTTTAATTTGATTTGGCATTATCTAAAATAAAATACGAATTATATTTAATCATGGTTGTTGATAAATAATTAAATTAATTTACCCTTATTTATACATGGAGGAGTTGGTAGAGTTGCAGTTGTAGCTTCATCAGAAGAACTTTCTTCTACTATATAAACCCTCTTTTTTTTACAGTTTTTTTTAGATTTAGATTACTTTCCAGCAATAATATCCTCTTGACCTTCGGAAGCGAGATCAGATACATATTTTCCTCACTCGGCTTTTTGTTTTGCTTCACCATAGTCAGCTATGAAATAATATTCCAACGATAAAACAAATAAATTGTAATTAGATATTATAAATAAATAGGATTATATACTTACTGAAAGTTCCATTTCTTAAAATCCGACAATCGTACAAGGACCAACAGGGATCAAAATCGTGATTTTTAATTGCCGCAGGTATTTTGTCTCTACTCAAAGTGGGCCAGTAACATTTATTTTCATCTTCATTCAACCATTTGGTCGGTACGGTCTCGACAGTATCATCTTCGCTGAAGGTGACCACGGTCCAAGAAAAATTTTCCATACTGCAAGTTTCTGATAGTGTCGAAAAGTGATAAATATTTTAGATATGAATAAATGAAAAGATCGATAAATATTTTTAAATTAAAAAGTGATAATTTAAGAAATGTTTTAATCTTTTACCACCTATGTCACTAACATCAGATACGTGAGAAATCAATTTATAAAACGTCCAAAGTAAAAGTTATTTTGTTATAAGGTTACAACTACAACCGGATTCGCGTATATATTTTTAGGTTGTTGAAGTCAATGTTTATATTATTCTTTCAAACCGTCATTTACGAAAATAATATTTAATATCGAAAAGTACATACATCAATATTCATACATTTTAAATTAAAGTAGAACATGCTTACTGATTTTATTGCTCAGGATTTATAAAAGTAAAGGAAAGAATGTTACAATAAAAATAACAGCATAAAATTTGTAAAACAGGGCATCAGACGTTATAATAGGCATGAAGAACGATATTTGAGAAAGCAGAAATTTTCGGTAAATAAAACTTTAAGAAATGCAAAGAATAGGGAATAAGAAAAGAGAAAAAAAAATGATTAAAAAATCAGTCAATTATAATGAAGAGTTTTTGCTGAACTTTTTCGAGAAATTAATAAATTTCAATTTATTACTAGTGTAAAACATGCACTAACGGAAAAATTACCGTTTGGTTTCAAATTTTAATTTTACACATTTATTTTTAACTTCCCGCAAATCCCAAGATCCTAAAGTTGCTAATTTATCCACTACGCAAATACCTAACTTCGAAGATTGGCAAGGAACTTCATAAAAATCTGAAACCTTGTCATGTTTTGACCCAATTACTAAGACAGTATTATCGCTTACTAAGAGAAAATTCTGAATGATAATAATACTTCCATCTTTCAATGAACAACAGTTATTTGGGGATTTATTTTTTAACGTGAACGTTTTAAATGTTGCTTTACTAAACGGTTTACAGTTAATGTTTAAACATGGGCCACTAAAATGCTGCAATTAAACTACTGGTTCATTTTGATTAGGAAGAAAAATGTTACATTTATTATTTTCACAAGAATGATGCAATAAATAATTTCTTTCTGAAATACGACGAACAATTCGTTCCAATTCTGAATTATTTTTACGAATCATTTTCAAAAACGACTGTAAATAATTTTCGAAAGGAAAGGCGCTAAATTGTTGGAGGGTACCAAATTTTTCAACGTCGTCACAAAGATGTAACAAACTGTGAATGATATGTGATGCATTTTCTTTACCGTATAACTGGATAAAAGTTTTAACGAAATACTGTATTAGAGATTTGGCATAATCTATATATTGATTAATCAGATTAGGATTCGATAAAATTGTAACTGCTATGTGTAAAGTTAAAAAATTTAAATATCTATCGCTACTTAAAACTGTTTTAAGAACAACGGGACCTGTATATATTAAAAATGATCGAAATTCAGTCGCTTTCCATCTTCTACATTCGAGCATACTTCTTGGTTTTCGATTAAATTCACAAGGAATATTTGGAATTTGAGCAACGAGTAAAACAGATATTTGTGATATTTCTGTAGATGATAATTTTGTCCGGGGTTTTCCTGAAAACCATAAGTTTACAACTAATTTTTTAGCTATTCCTAAATACAGCAAATCCATGGGGTCGGATGGGAAAGTATCTATCATATTAAGATTTGGAATCGTTTCAAGAAGGGAAACGCCAGTGTGATGCTCATTTTGCGATTTTAATCGAAACTCGTGATCATTTCGCAAAGTCGATGCAACCACATCTGGGAATATAATTCTGCAATTATAATATTGTCCCTCAACGGTACATTTAAAACATGAATAATAACCTGAATGCCCTTTCGTACATTTAATGAAAGATTTTGCTGGTATGTCACATGAGAATAATCGAATTTTACAAGGATGATGTTTTCCGTTAATTTGAATACCATTCATCGCAGCATTAGTAACATCATTAACAAAGAGTTTTAAAAGTGCATTCGCGTCATTTGGTTTTTCTTTGCCTATTACACTGACTTCATTACAATTATTAACTAATCTACAAAGTACTGGATATACTTGAGTAGTTGAACTTTCATATAAATTTAATCGTCAATGTTAACAGCAATTTCGATTAATTCACCACTTTTTAAAGGACATTTAAGTACAAGTATTTCAATGGAACTATTTAACAGGAGCAATTTTTTCTACTTTAACGTTTCTAGGTGTTCCTAAAAGACTTCGTGCATTTGTCGGTAAGTCTGGGTATTACTTTTTGAATTTCGGTAAAAGTTCATTTACAGCGACATGAGAAATATTATTTTTAATAGCCCATCTACGCAAAAAAATTTAAAATTTGTAGAATCATCATCAAGCATAATGCAGTTACCTGATTCCACAATAGTATTTTGTTATTTTCACAATTTAGATCATTAATGTCAAAAACTTGTGAAGATTCATTCTCAATTTCGCTAAAAGCTACATTGATCATATCTTGACCTTGAACCGTACGATCATATTCATTTACATTAGTAGGATCATTATCATGTGGATCTGACTCATTGCTTTCAATAGGACCATTTATCACATAAATTGTATTTTCAGATGCATTCGATATTGTACTGCTAACTAGGTTCACAGATCTAACAAAATAAATTAAAGTATTTTGTGCTTGTCGATAATAAATATTTTTTATTTTACTTTTGGGCATTTTGTAAATAATTTCAAAACGAAATCACCTGATTTACGAAGACAGCAAATACGTTCTCTTTAACTTTGCAGTTGGTCAACTAAATACATAAATAAAAGAAAATAATTTGAATTAAAACGGATAAATAAACAAATTTCCAATTTCAGATAAATTACTAGATATTACAGAACATAATTTGAGTATAAAAACACATTTTCCCTTTAACTTTTTAGAGAGTGAGAGAGAGAGAGAGAGAGAGAGAGAGAGAGAGAGAGGCGAAATGTATGAGTTGTGTGTAGAGTTAAATGTAAGTGTGATGATGAATATGCTTTATATTAAATGTGTAAGAGCTTTATTTATGTATATGAAGATGTATTGCACGTCAGTGTAAGCATATGTAGTGTGAAGCACAAATTAATATAATAATATCTTCAATAATAAATAAAATTATTCAATAACAATGCCGTTTTTTTAAATTTTATTTGTTAATATCAATCTTAATAATATCACAAAAAAAAGAAACCTTATTTATATACGTTAATTAAAAATCGTCTATATTATACGTAAGTGATAATATACCGTACTTTTATATATTATATTATATTATATGGGAATAATAATAAAATATGAACAGATAACCTTAACATACATACACATATATTATATGAAACCACTTAAATAAATACCATAAAAAATCTGTTTATATAGTACCAGTTGATAAATGTAAGAATATGACTTTTGTTAACGCAATGACAATTTCATCCGTTTAATTTTTTATTAAACTGGTTCTAAGTATTTTCTGTGTTAAATAAGAAACCTAATAAATGTATTAATTTAAGTAATTAAGTCGTATATTTTACCACTATAAATTGTCATGTAAGATATATTGCAGTATAATATATAAATATATAATCTAATACTATTACATAATAGTTACAACTACATTCATGAACAACAAATACAGTACCAGTTTTGTATACTATCCATATTGGTAAATATAGTTACGTTAACATATTCGAAAATCATGTTACCACAATGTTACATATTGAAATAATTAAATATGAATAATTCAAACGTATTCGTATTAAGAGATTTGTTTATTGATTATTACACACATACTTACTGAATTTACAAAAAACAATAATCTTTCGGAACTGTATTATAATTTAAATTACCGACGTTTATTATAATATAATTTAACGTCGGTCTCTTAGTGTTCGCGCGTATTTCATTTTATATCTAGGTTTCTGCAATTCCCTGATAGAATGGCCTACTGTTACTGATGAAAAAGATAATGAATTTAGTTCTTAATACACCGTAAAATGTAATTATACATTGTATTATACTTTTGCAAATAAATTAGTTAGCTGTGTTATAAAATTATTACTTTTTTTTCATCTTACTCGTGAGTCATGCAAAAAGGGACCTAAGTCCACTGATATTTTTTATAATTATTATAAATCCTCTTTAACTGTAAGCATAGAACGATATTTGTACTATTTCAAGTACATAAAAGCAACATTTCTATTGAATATATTTTTATTTTTCCTTCTGCAAGAAAAGTAAATAAGTTTTTTGCGTTGGACTTAGTGCCCTTTTTGCATAGACCGATTCGTTTGAAAATAAAGACAATTAATTGATCACACGAAACAGATATTGCAAATAAATAATTTATATTCTTACACTTATCAACTGAAAATTTCCTAAACAGATTTCTTATGAGTGTGTGCATTTTAATTTACAGTATTGCTTTTAGAATTAAATTTTTTTTATAAACATAAGAAACCTAATAAACGTATTATAGTAAGGAATACATTTAATAATAATGAAAATTGATTGAAAACATCAAACAGATATTGCATTAATATTTATATTCTTGCAGATTTCAAAGAAAAGATTATTTACCTTTTTGTTGGTTATGTGGTATTTTTGCCTCTTGTCGTCACAGCCTCAATTTGATATTTGATTCTGAATCTGTATACACAACCGATCAATTAAACACTGACTGAACAACACAGAACAATAACTAAAGCTGAACAACTTGACTGTATATGCAAAACTCAAGAGACTATCTCTATCGGTATCCCTACGGGGGGCAGCGTCCGCTACCGCTAGGGGCCGCTACCGCCCCTAACCTAACCGGGAGAGGGGATCACGAAACGCGAAAGGTAGGAGACGTTTCGTATACGCGGAAATAGACATTCCGATACATACACAAAACATAACATATATATGTTTACTGTATGCGCGGATCTTCTTACGGAACCGCCACGTCGAAAATCGTCAGAGGTCAAACAAAATTGATAAAAGCAAATATCATTGGCAACAACAGAAAATGTAGAAATATTGCCAAAATTTATTCTTGCGAAATCTTGCTAGATTGTGAACCGATTTCGCTGATTTTTTTTGCGCTCTCCTGAACTATATAAACCATCCTACAATAAAATGAACTGATACAAGTCGTTTAGTATAATTCTTTAATTTTTGTTTCATAATTGGAATTGACTTTATCGCCAAAGTATTATAGGTTCACTACATACACATTAAAGGGATTCCAGTCGGGGTGTTGATTAAATATAACCGTGACATTCCTTGCCAATCCTGCCACATTTATACTAATTTTTGTTATCTTCATTTTATCTATGTGAAAATTTTTGGAAGTGAAAATATAGGTTTTTGTTAAACAAAAATGTAATTGTAACAAGGTAAAATTTTAGAGCGTAGTTTATATTTGCTGAAATGAGAATTTGCGGTTTATTGTATTTAATTAAACATGTTATGGTATGAAAAACAATTTCCCAATCATTTTTGTGGGTTTCAAATGATTATATGCGATATGTTTTTTTAAATAAGATACTATTATGTTTAAATAAATAGAATAAGGCATAATAATCAATGCAACAAATCTGGAATACGCTCTAAAATTTAAAAGTATCGAAATAAATTTTTTTTTTCGTCAGAAATACAGTGCCGTGGGGACTCTGCAACAGTACACACACACACACACACACACACACACACACACACACACACACACACACACACACACACACACACACACACACACACACACACACACACACACACGCACGCACGCACGCACGCACGCACGCACGCACGCACATACACACACGCACACACATACACGCACGCACACACACACACACACGCACGCACGCACGCACGAACATACACACACGCACACACACACACACACGCACGCACGCACGCACGCACGCACGCACGCACGCACGCACATACACACACGCACACACATACACGCACGCACACGCGCGCGCGCGCACACACACACGCACGCACGCACGCACGCACACACGCACACACACACACGCACGCACGCACGCACATACACACACGCACACACACACACACACGCACGCACGCACGCACATACACACACGCACACACACACACACATACACGCACACACACACACACACCCACACACACACACACACGCGCGCGCGCGCGCGCGCACGTTGTAGAGTGGCTCTAAATGGACGAATAACGGACGTCCAATGGATATACAAGTATGTACGTCCACTGGACATCCACAAATATACGTACAATGGATGTCCATTTACGTTCGATATTCGTCCACAGATGAGTGCCTCTAAATGGACGAATAACGGACGTCCAGTGGATATACAAGCACGTACGTCCACTGGACATCCACAAATGTACGTACAATGGCCGTCCATTTACGTCCACGGACGAATGGACGTAAATGGACGAAAAATACGTACGTCCAGTGGTGATTGGGTGAGGACTTTAACGGTTGCGACCATCAGTACATAACATTTCTGCTCAAAAATGCCGCAAGCAGAACTCCGACAAGGGCACCACCCAGCCGTCCCACTTTGACTGCCTAGAATATTGCCAAGATGAACCAAATCGTATTCCTGGATACTTTCAGAAGAGCGGCCAACGATAACGTGGATGCCGATACGTGGGGATTGGGCTACAAAATCGTTACCAAACGTCTAGGACAAAAGGGACCAAAGGGGACAGGAAAGTGGATACGGTACTATTACTACTACTGGTACTACGGCTGGTAGTCATTAACGATTATCTATGGAATCGGAAGTTGTTAGTTGAAACAACAAAAGGGACCATGCATAAAGAAATCACAGCAGTGGTAGCACAAGGATCGGCCCTCGGCCCGGACCTCTAGAACGCTCTATACAACGGCGTAGTGCGGCTTCATATGTCGGAGTGGGCCTCGATAAAATGCTTCGCGGATGATCTTGCAGTGATTGTCACTGCAAGGACCTTAACACAAGCAGAAAGGCGTGCAGCATTCACTATCTCCTGCGTAAGCAACTGGCTAACTGAGCATAGGATACAATTAGCGGCACAGAAGCCGGACGTTCTCGTTTTCAGCAGACGAAAAAATAAGGCGGAGCAGCCCATTGTAGAGGTAAATGGCAATGGCAATCCTACTTGGAATTATATTTGGATCACAAACTCAAGTTCCGCGAACACTTCAAACAAGCCGCTATGAAGGCTACTAAGGTGGTCAATGCTCTGGCGAGATAATGCTTAATGTTGCCGGACCACGGGCATAAAAAAGAAGGATCATGATGGGGGTAGTACATTCAATCCTCCTTTATGGGGCCGAAGTCTGGGCGGATATGTTAGATGTCGAAACGTACAGATACCGAATGGCTGCTGTACAGAGAATGGCTGCCTTGCGGGTAGCATTGTCATACCGAACCGTGTCAGAAAGCGTTGTTCTAGTCATAGCGGGGATAATCCCCATTGATTTACTGGCCGCAGAACGAAAGCGTAGGATAGAGAGGAGAAGCGAAAAGGATAGAAAGTCTTTGGCCAGGAACGAGAGATTACGCTATATCAGTGCCAAGAAAGATCGAACAACAACAGCGCGGTAGCGAAGGCGACATACCGCATGCTCAAAGGCTGTTGTGGAACGCAGTTCATCGCTGGTCATGGTCTATTTAATGCGTACCTGCACAAAGTATATATAAAGAGCAACCCAAATTGTAAATACTGCACAGAACAAGTTGACAGTGCAGCCAAATTCGAATGATAAAGGTGGGCCGAATGGACAACAACCATAATAGCTGATCACCATCATAGAATGATGCCCGCAGAAATTGTGGAAGAGATGATGAGCTCCGAAGATAAATGGGCAGCAGTAGCCTCCTACGTAGAAAAGGTGCTCCGTCATAAAAAGCGAGAAGAGTGAAATAGTATCCGAGATGACAGGGTAGCGCTGACATCGCTACTCCTCCGTCTCTGAAGCCATATATGCCACAGCAGTACCCGGGTCGCGTAGAAAGGAGAAGAGAGGTGGACGTTTAGTGGATATGCCTGCTTGCAGGAGAGTCTCACACATGGGGGAGTCCCGATGACTCCCTTACGGTGCGTAAAGAATTCCTCCCCTCTCCGGGAAAAAAAACTACTACTACTAATACTGCTGCTACTACTACTCTCGGGGGAGTCTTGCTGGTGTTAGGTTAAAAGGCCGTAATTAAAGTAAGCTTGTCCTCAGGCACCATTCGTGGAAACAGAAATGAGTTCGTTGATCTCGTTGAGAAGGTATCAACCGAACTTATAAGACACATCGGATCAAGATCGGTTGGGTTTACTGCAGAATTCGGCTTACACTTAGAGTATTTCGATGCTTTCGATGTCTAGGGTTTGGGCACCAAGCATTTACCTGCAAGGACACCGACAGAAGCAAGTTTTGTTGGAAGTGCGGTGGCCCTGGGCACAAAAGTGAAGCAAAGAGTTTTATGTGTGCGGAACGCAATGATGACAGCCGAGATGATCATAAAGCAGGTACAGTTCGTTGTGCTGCATATTCGGCGGCCTCTGAGAAGACAAATAGCGCAAGAAATATTCTTAAGGCCCAAAGAACATCACGGAAACATAATTTCTCGAGGGGCATGGTTTTGACTGATAATATACAGTCAGTCAAGGTCATGCAATGCAATGCAATGTAGGTAGGAGGAGGTTAGCCCGCAATCTTTAACAGCATATGGTAATTGAACACGACACGGACTTGCTGATTATCTCTGAGCATTATAACCTCATGAATTGCGGCGGGTGGTACCCAGATAAGACAAACACCTTCGCAATATGAGTTAGGAATACGGATCTAATAGACGTCAGGGAATGGAGTAACTCGGGCGGTTTTGCTTCGATTAAACGCGACTGGCTGGCTTCAAGGAGTGTTTCGCTCGGCAGATCTTCACTTTGAAACGACCAATCGATAAAACTCAAATCCAGCGGTTTCTTTTCGAATTTGAGAAGTTTCCAACAAAATGAATCGTTTCCAAATTCTATTCCTTCGCGCCCAGATTCTCTAGACTTCTCATTCGCCAGAGGTCACAAGCACCTATTAGGTTACTATCAATCTTAGAGAGTGAGCTTTGTGACTATCAAAGATATTTATCAAATTCGAAATTACTAACCTGCACTTCGCTTCTGCCTTAAGAGAATCGCGGAACCCGATTTGGAATTCATGACGGTCAGAGACTTATAAACAATACAGCAAAAGATTATGAATTTTCAGGAATTAAAAATAATTCAAATTTAATTAAATAACCTAAGTACTAACTAATAATAACTTTAAAACTATAGTTCGCACGAATTTTCGTCAAAGAAAAAAATGTTCTTAGAATTAACTAAAGAATCTACTGTTGAACGGTTGGTAGTTACTGGAGAATCATCCTGTATACGCGTGTGATGTAATGACTACTATAGGCTGAGTAACGCGTGGCATCTCGACCTTTAGAATACCAAGCTTATTTACAATTCATGACCTAATATGAATTAGGGCACATGCTCATCGCTCTTGCACCATCTGTTTCAACTTCTGTCGTTTACCTTCTTCACCACTCTGTGATAAAGGACTGCAGTACGACCACAAAAACGCAAATTATCTTCAAGGCGGCTGCTCAGGCAAATCCCCTAACTAGATGGAGTTGATAGTTCCCCAGTTCCAATCTGCTCTTCAGTTTATACTTCTACAATGGCGCATGTACAAATACATGTATTCCGCGGAAATTGCCAAGATGTATAGTACAGATTCTGGTGGATACGCGTGATTTAGATCTGCAAAGCATACTCTGGCGCAATTCATTATCGGATCACATTTAGAAGTTTCAACTCCTAACCCTAACCTTCATGTACGATACTGCAAGTACGCCTCTCTTAACGCAACGCGTACTTCGCCAACTGGCGGATGATGAAGGATGTGACTTGCCAATCTGGAAATCAGCAATTTTTAATTTCTGCAACATTATATAATAAACATACGCTTACTCTCAGCAATTTGAGAAATGCAGCATGGATTCTACAAGCACGAAGGATTGGACAAACCGTCACGCAGCACAGCATAATTTGGGCAAGATTTACCGCAGAGGCTCCCGCTCAAATAACTGGCTGGCTGCCACCTGCTCGCATTGTTCGTCCACCTTGCGACTTTCCGAAACCGGCGTCGACTATGAATTCTTATAAGGTGACGGCTCGCGCGTAACCCATGTATGTCGCGGTTTTTGTGTATGGCCTCGCATGCGATACACTTTGAAGTTGTACATAGTTAGTCGACACCAGCATTTATTGCGTCATTCGAGCGCCTTTTTTCTCATTGTAGTCTCCCGCTCACAATGTACAGCGACTGCGGCACTAATGTTGTCGGCGACGACAAAGAGTTACTCTCGACATACCTCGCGGCAATTAAATCGGATGTGCTCCATGCTCTTGCTGCTGAGGACGACAGAGATTGCCAGATATTAGAAGAGACAAATTGGATTTTTGGTCACGAGATTATGTGACATCGTGTCATCAGCTTTCAAGGTCGTCACAACTGTCACGCTCTCTATGGGCAGGACAGATTTTTCTGATGCTGAATGACAATCTGCCTCGTGCAAAATGCGATTTGGCGCGCATCGTAAAATGGCAGGTTCAGGCGGCCTAGTACGCGTGTGACGTTGCGCACATCATCGTCAGAATTTAAGTGTCCAATCGCCAAATTTAGCCTTTTTGCCAATACATATTGAAGATAATGTGGCGCCAGGCCTCGTTAAATCAGGTGACAATTATTTTAAGTTATTTTTAAGCTTTAGTGCGGTACATTACCGCAAAGCGGGTGCCTTGATGTGGTATTTGAATTAAGCAACAGAACGGATGGCGCCTATTAGTTCCAATAAAGACCGACAACAGCGGCGTCGTGCGAGTAGAATTTTACAACCGCAATTTCGCAATAGAGATTCCGATTAACCTCCGCGAATTCACAGAGTCCGGTGTACTAAAATATTCACGTACTGTCGATGTGCGCTAATATTTCCGTAAAGCACACACCGTGACACTTTCGCGAAGGATGTGCAACTATATGTTCTAAGTTATGTGCACGCACTAAAGGTAACTAGAATTAAGTTTGGTGTAATTAGAGTATTATGACCGGCGAAGACAATCGTTTTGCAAGGATGGTTGCAAATAAAGTTACCTCGACGCAAGCACGAAAAGACTGAATCGACTGGAAGAGTTCATTCTGAGTTCGAAAATTTGTGGAATGCCAAAGAATAAGAAGAAAAGTTGGATTAAAATAAAATTCAAATTCAAAGTAAACAACTGCATTTATTTAGCATTGTTTCTAAATGGCAAAAAGAAGGAAGGATTGGAAAAAATTGAGGGATGCGAGTAATTTGATCTTCGATTCTCTGGTGTTCAAATTCAATGTGTCTTTCTCCTAGTATAAAAAAAAATGAATACTGATATTATAAATCTGTAGTTTAAATAACAATAGTTATTTATTTACAGAAAAACAATGTAATGAAACTGTAAAACATGTAATTGAAATAAAAAGTGATATATGGATAAATGACTATAAGACAAAAAAATAAAGACGTGTAAATGAAATAAATCGGATAGAAAGAAAAGATAAAATTTGTAAAATATGAATTGCTCAATATTTTCAGTTCGAATTTAAAATGATAGTTAATAGTTCAAACTTTTTTTTAACATCCAGGTTTATTTACAATGTGTCTGATGGGACAATAAGTAATTTTTGTTTAATGTACATAGGAACTTGTAGATATTTCTTCAATTAGTCGACATCTTTCTTAAATACTAAGTCGCTAACGAATTATTTATGTATACCGGAATTTTACACTAACATTTATTATTTAAATCTTATCACTAGATCAAAACAAGCACACCAAAGAGAACCGAAAAATACTACGTCCACGTCGTTGTTCCTCGGTAACGCTAAATGTATTTTTTCCCGGCTTTGTTAGAATGACCGTATTCCATATCCGCTACGCGGGGCGAAAGTTGTAAATTCCGCCTGAGTGCCCGTGCGCATACGCACTTCGTTCTCATTACTCCCGTGGAACGAAAAGTGCCGCTCGCGGGAGTAATGGATGCGGCCAGGAAAAAACTAGCGTATGCGTCACGAGAGGAATGCGCGCGCACCTCATGAGAGGGCTGCCCTCGCTTCGCTCGCGCAGCAAACCTTCCACTCGAGCATCACGCTCTTTCCTCCCTTAAAGCATAATATACTATGTTTGACACACAACCAAATCCGTGATTATTTTTCAGACAATTTCTATTGTAGCGGCTAGAAAACACAATACAAGAATAATATAAAGTCAAAGAAAAACGAACATTTCGTAGTGGTGGCATTGAATAGTATTTTTAAAATAAAATACGTCTACTATTATTTATCAGATGTGATGTGAATTCTGGCGACGTCAAATTTTAGGGATTTTTTACTTTCGCTTTTTGTCGACTACAGCGAGATATTTCTATGTCTTCAGATAAATCGGCCACCCTGTAAATTATATACAGGGTGTCCCAAAAGTTTGGAAACGGTCTTATAACTTTTGAAAGAAAAAAAATTTTTAAAATTGCTGAAATACGTAAAACGATTTTTCAAAGCTATTGTTTTGAGGGGTTCCAACCCCCTACCCCAAGGGGGGGGGGGCGTGGGGAACGAGGGACATAAATATTTTAAATGGCAACATGGGTCGAGTGGGGGCTCATTCGAAAGGTCTCTTCGAGACGAATATAAAACACTGGTCATAGATTGCGCTGCGATCACTTATCGCGGAATTATTCAACTTTTAACATTTTGAATCTAGTTACTTCTGAACAATTGAAGATTTCGAAAATCGCTAAAGTACGTGAAACTATTTTTCGAAAAAGCTAACATCTCTGAGGGGTTCCAACCCCCCCAACCTCAATGGGGAGACGTGAGGCATTAGGCGGATGAATAGCTTAAATGGCAATGTGGGTTGATTGGGGGCTCATATACACGACGAAACCCGCAAACTTGCAAGAACTACGAGGACGAATAATCCAGGAAGTACTTATTTCAAGAGATATGAGGCTGAAAGTATTAGGCGAATTCTATTTAAGACTGCGGCAGTGTCAGGAAGTTGCAGGTGTTTGAGCACAATTTGAGCACAGGAAATAAATTATTTTGAAATACACTTTTTATACGGCGATCAATACTATAGAAAATAAAACACAAAGAATGAAAGAAAATTTAAAAAAACAACAAAAAATACAAAAATTAAAAAAAAAAGTAGCAAAACTCTGCCTATGACGGTCCCAAGTCCGTGTAAAAGAGGAGGGTGCTTAGGCATTTTTAATCGCTACAAATATTGTGTGGTATGTTGGATCCGAATATTGGTTTCTGAGATTAGAAATTTCAAACGAATAATAATTCGGTGATAAATGATTATAACGCCATCTATGACCCGTGTTTTGTATTCGTCTCGACGAGACCTTTCAAATGAGCCCCCACTCGACCCATGTTGCCATTTAAGATATTCATCCCCCCTCGTGCCCCACGCCCACCCCCCTTGCGGTGGGGGGGGGGGGGGGGAAACCCCTAAAAAAAGATAGCTTCTTTGAAAAATCGTTTCACGTGTTTCAGCAACTTTAAAATTTTGTTTCTTTCAAAAGTTACAATACCGTTTCCAAACTTTTGGGGCACCCTGTATGTATAAATTGATTGATGGGTTCGTTTGAAAACAGTATGTATAAAAAGTGGCTATTATGGGGACATATGGTCTTCTGGGGGACCGTCCCCTAAATATATAGATAAAAAGTGTATACTTTAAAACCATGATACTTGGGGGAAATTTAAATGTATAGTTGAATATATGAATATGACACAGAAACTAGTTGAGGCAAAACCTAGGTCTAGCCAAGGTTCTGTAGAGGTTGGGTTAGGATAGTTTAAGGGGACGGGGTCCGGGGAGCAGAGCCCCCCCCCCCGGGAACTTATTGTTAATTTGAGGACATGTCCTCGAAATTGCCACTTTGTATAGCTGTCCCCGGAGTGACCCATACTCGCATATATATATAAATACGTAAAGTGGTAATTTCGCGGACCCGATTTTTTGTATATAACTCGTCTATGTATCGGTCATTTTGCGGAATTCGGGGAAAATTTGGTCTATTTGGATCTTATCAAGCTTAACTAGGCTGCGTGCGCTTGGGGGCTCCGCCCCCCAGACCCCCCCCCCTAAAAACTATCCTAACCCAACCCTACCAAACCTCGCCTAGACCTAGTTGTGCCTAAAATTTGGTGCGAAATTATGTTCCCTATATCAAGAACAAAGGGTCCGCATAATGTCCATCATGTATAAAAAAAAAGTCATCGAAATGACCAGAAAACATACTTTCTTTTCGCGGACGGTCCGCGAAATGACAAAAAGTCCGCAAAATGACCGATCTGTTTAAAAAAAATCCGCAAAATGACCATAATATGTATGTATGTGTGACGCGTTCTGAAGAAAGGGTCCTAAGCGTCCAAAAATCGATTTTCGGATTATGATTTTTTTAGATAAACTAATCATTGCTTTTCAATTATCCGAAATCAAAAATAATTTTCATTGAGTATGTTTCATGTAATAACAGTTTAAAAACGACGGTTTCACGCAAAGAGTTGATTCTCTTTCTCCTTCCACACACATTTCCACGCTCCCCTCTCGCTGTATACATGTGACGCTCGACGTTCGGGTTTTAGAGAGAGAAGCAGTCTGTTTTACTAAAGAAACGCGCGTTCAAGAACACCGCCATAAATCGGCAAAAGTACAAGGGGTTTACTTGACTTTATCCCAAAATTATAAATAAATAACTGCTTTGTGACTATGAATCTTCAGGAAGAATATGAAAACATTGTTAATTGCAATTACCATATCAATAATGACAGTATTATAGAAGATGAAAATAATGTATCGAAGGTAAGATTTATACTGAAAGTGAAATTTTAGAAATTTTTGATGATTTTTTATTTCAACTCGTGATTACTTGCTCAATTCTACGAATTTCGGAATAAACCCAAATGGAGGTTACAGATTAGACGTTTCTGAAAGTAAATGTAGAATAAAAAAGTCAAAATGTATGTAAACAAAAATGTAATTAATTTTTTTCCAAGACAATACAAATATTCCGTCGTGCAAACTTCGGGCGCTTCGTTTATCTAGCGAATTTCAAGGTACATAAAACTTTGAATGTACTAAAAGTTTTTCATTAAGATACGTAAAAGTCTTTTGGAAAGTTTCGTAAAAATCGGACTTATAGATAAAAAGTTATGAATATTTAAAATTTACGGCGCGGTATAACACATGCGTGGATTTGACCTCTGCACGTGGAGTATGATTGGTTTCCTTCCATTGTTGCCCCGAACACGGTTCAGACCTATTGGTTGATAAAAGGACCAAACAGGTCTTTTTATTTCACGCCCAACGTTTCGACCACTCTTGGAGGTCCTCCTCAGGGGCATCTATTAATAGATACATAGAAAAAAAAACCAACAAAATATAACACACGAAAAAAATATGAACAAAAATATAAATTAAGGACATTTTCACTCATTACAATAAAATAATCATAAAACAAACAACACGCACCTGACATGAGTAACTGTACGTCGTATACTAAATTTGTGACACAGATTACACTGACTTGTAAACATACACACACACACACACACACACACACACACTCTCTTAGACTCGCAGTACAAACATAATACATAATTAAATGTGTCAATCCTATATATACAAATTCGTTACTTTTTAAATTACAATGTTATTTACAAATCATTAATTAAAATATTATAACTGTTACTTAATATTTCTGTGTCCGTTCTAAAATTTATGCTCGATTTTTGTTTTTTAATATGGATCATTTCTTTGATGTTACGTTTTTTCCAATGTGGTTCTGTTTCCAAAATTTCCACTTCAGCAAATTTAAAACTATGTCCTGTATTCAGCATATGCGATGTTAGTGCTGTATGACCAATTTCTCTTTTCCAATTATTAGTATGTTCATAGATTCTTTTTTTTAAATACCTTTTTGTTTGCCCTACATATGTAGCTGTACACTCACTGCAGTTTATCTTGTAAATTATATTCGATTTTTTTAATATATCTATCTCATCAATTTTTGTTTTGAACAACGATTCCAAAGAGTTGAAATGTTTATTGTATATTTTAATGTCAAACGTGTCATATATCTTCTTAATCCTTTGGTTGAATTTATTGCTATACGGTATTACTATACAATTTGAGAAGTCAAAAATTTGTCCCATGTTAATTTCCTGTGTTTTTTGTCTATCTTTTAAAATTTTAATTCTATTGTTAATATTTTCTTGTATAAATTGAAAGTCATAACCATTCTTGTGTAAAAAAGTGTAAATATATCTTAAATTATTAAAATGGAATTTTTTATTGGAAAGTAAAATAGCTCTGTCAACAAGCATTGAGATAATGCCACGTTTCATATGTACAGGATGATGAGAATTGAAATTCATATATTTCCCCGAACAAATCGGTTTCCTATATCAATTAGTCAACAATATGTTCCCTTCTTTAAAAAAACATACATCCAAAAACGGTAAACTGTTGTTTGCTTCCAGTTCAAAAGTAAATTTAAGGTTAGGATGGTAATTATTGAACATGTTGACAAGATATTTGATGTCATTTTCTGGATAAATCATGAATATATCATCCACATATCTTTTGTAGAGTGCAGGTTTCTTCTCTAATTGATTTAGAATTTCATCTTCTAAATCGATCATTACTAAATCAGCCAGTGTAGGCGACAAAGGTGAACCCATAGGTGTACCTTTGTTTTGTTTGTATAATTGTTTATTGAAGACAAACACCGTAGATTCCAAAATCAATGAAACTATTTTGATAATTTCCTTAACCGGGATTTTTGTAAATTGTTGTATCTCTAATTCTCGTTTTTTAAGGCTCTTAACGATTAGGTCATGTGGTACATTGGTGAAAAGGCTTACGACATCCAATGATAGCAGGGAATGATTTTTAGGTATATTTATGTTTTGAACTTCTTGAACTAAAGTCCAGGAGTTTTTTGTTCTATTTTTATTATGTGAAATTGTTTGGTATAAGATATTATGCAAAAATTTTCCAATATTATAAATGGGGCTACCCAATGCTGATACAATTGGTCTCATCGGGGAACTTGTCTTATGGATCTTAGGTAAGGCATATAACCTTAGCATAAATTTTAGAACGGACACAGAAAAATTAAGTAACAGTTATAATATTTTAATTAATGATTTGTAAATAACATTGTAATTTAAAAAGTAACGAATTTGTATATATAGGATTGACACATTTAATTATGTTTTATGTTTGTACTGCGAGTCTAAGAGTGTGTGTGTGTGTGTATGTTTACAAGTCAGTGTAATCTGTGTCACAAATTTAGTATACGACGTACAGTTACTCATGTCAGGTGCGTGTTGTTTGTTTTATGATTATTTTATTGTAATGAGTGAAAATGTCCTTAATTTATATTTTCGTTCATATTTTTTTCGTGTGTTATATTTTGTTGGTTTTTTTTTCTATGTATCTATTAATAGATGCCCCTGAGGTGGACCTCCAAGAGTGGTCGAAACGTTGGGCGTGAAATAAAAAGACCTGTTTGGTCCTTTTATCAACCAATAGGTTTGAACCGTGTTGGCCATTTTTTTATTTCTTTAATTAATATTACGGTTCCTGGACTACAATTACAATACTTATTTATACTTACGTTCTAATTGAAATTTCATGCTGACGCATTATGATGTTGATTTTGATATATACTATATATATACATCTCTGGTAAATCAAGAAATCTAAACCACTGTTATTATGACACCCGTTTAAATGCCTTTGTTTATATTTATATATACTACTTTTTGTGTTTATTTACGAGTTAATGTACGGTGTACTGTAACGTGGCAACACGTTACAGCTGCAGTTATGAGCGAGAACCAACTCGTTGGGATGCTGCAGTGCTAATAATAGGGGGGACTGCCGATAGAGGCGCTAATATTTTTCTAGTACTGCAGTCGCGGGGGTCATATCCGCTGGGTAAATGGGGGGACTGTCGTGATGGCGCTAATTTTGAGGATGTGGCTCCAAACCGTAGAGCTGATACTACACCATAAGAGGGGGGACAGCCGATCGTGGCGCTAATTTTTAGGAGTAGTTTTGGCTCCCGGAAATAAACTACCGCTTTAAATAATTACAGACTTTGTCTTGCCGGGAGGCTCAATCCGGGGCAAGGGTGATTTTTATAGGGGGGGACTGCTGTAGTGGCGCTAATTTTTGGAATCACCTTGCATTGCGTTAAATAGCATAGGCGCCAATGTATTGAAAGAAGATACTGCGCAGCTATTAGTAAACTAGCACAGGCGCCAATGTATTGAAAGAAGATACTGCGTAGCTAGTGATTAAGTTTAGTTAGTAAGTTATTAGTAAACTAGCACAGGCGCCAATGTATTGAAAGAAGATACTGCGTAGCTAGTGAGTAAGTTTAGTTAGTAAGGCATTAGGAAACTAGCACAGGCGCCAATGTATTGAAAGAAGATACTGCGTAGCTAGTGATTAAGGTTAGTTAATTAGATAGTTTTTAGTTTGAGCAAGTGCATAGTTAGTCGATCTCGGCCTAAAGGATGTGGCCAGTAATTATTTTGCACAAAGTTTAGGAAAAAGGGGAGATTACATCATGCTTCGTATAAATTCGTCTTGGTTTTCATCTGAGACTGAAAAGAAAATTTTAAAAATGCTTTTTTTTTGCATTGTTTAATCTGTTTGGATATCGTGTAGTAGCGGATTTGAGTAATTATAAAACATAGTACGCATACTTGGGCATTTCTCACATCATTTTAGAATATTAATTTCGTAGAATGTTCTCGATATTTTGATAATTTCGAAAACAGATTATATTTTGCATCGCGGATAATATTATATCGTTTATTGTTTTGAAATTCTCGTTAATAATTGAACATAAAGAGCCCGATTAGAAAGGTTCTCGCCGCTTTGTTATGATGGTTACGGAATAAACAAAGGCATCCGCTGTTTTGATAGAGGTATCGAGACACCTAGTATAGTTATTTAAGGTGTCTTGCCTCCCGTTCGGGTTAAAAACACCCCCCCCCCCCATGGGGGATGGGGCCAAATTTTAGTGATGCGCCAGCACCGCCGGTTGTGCACACTTAAAAAAGTGATACAACAAGTCAGCTACCACATTTATTAGCAACAAGCTGCCTGCCTTGATGCTTCTGTTGGTTCAGAGAACCTTTCTAACGTCGCCACGGCCCGCTAGAGGCCAACCCTTTCTGCGGTTACTGCCTGCACGGACACGGCACGCCGTAGCGCTCCCCCGTGTGGAACCCGCCGGCAGGGGCTTGACACCGCACCCTAGCTCCCCAGTACGGTGGGTCTCTCGAGTCGTTTCACGATCAGGCATTCGTCGGCACAGACCAGCCGAACGATCGGGTCCGTGAGGTCGTCAATTCTCAAAACTTGCTAAGAGAAGCGGATCTTTCAAAAGCATTGCTCCTCTTCGAGCTCGGGCACTTCGACCCCTCACTCTTCCACAATAAAATTGTGGACGGAGATAACCCGCTCCGCTCTCTTCCACAAGTCCCCTGCGGGGAGAGGTATCGAGACAATGGATGTTTACCGCTACCGCTTCTGGAAGTCTCTAGAAGTTTCCAGAAGGCGTGAGGAGAATCGGTGGAAAAGGGGAATAGACGCCGCGGTGAAAGCCGTGGTTGTCACGCGGTACCGCGGGAGCGAATCAGCGCGCTCCGTCTCTGGTACCGGCGGGCGGCGAGGACCGCGTGCTGGCAAGGCGGCGACGAGCCTCGGCCATTCTCGTTCTGGCAGCAGCAGCGGAAGGACTACCTGGGCTGTGGAAGGTGAGCGTCGCTTGGTGAAAAGGTAACACGAGTTCCGGAAGGCAAATCGATCCTTTTTTTTTTTATCTTAATTCTTGTCGTTTTTGCAATCGCCTTCCGGGATTCGTTCGTGAGTTCCTCGCTCGCGTTCTTGAGTGAAGTGCCGCGGGTCACTCGTGCGTTCGTTTCGTTTCTTGTTTTTTTTTTCTTGAAAACTTTCGGGTCCGGTCGTTTCGGTTAAAATTAAAATGTCGGGTCTCGTTATCCTGGAAGCATCGCGGCGAAAATGTAATTTTGGACGTAGTGCGGGTTTCGTCCTTTGTTCGGCTAACGCGTTTCAACACCCAAGTTCGTGCGCAGTAGGCTGGCACCACGCGGTAAAATCAAAATAATCATTTCTTTGTTCCGTGTCGCCCGGGTTGAAAAAGTTCTAAGGGAAGTGAAAATTCCGTAACACTTAAATAACTCTTAAAATGGATATCGCCTTTGAATTGTATTCAAAGGGTTTAATTAACCTTAAAGGAAACCCTTTGCGGCTATCGTCCGTGACATTGGTCATGGAGACTAAACATTTCTTAATATTTAAATAATTCTTAAAATGGATATCGCCTTTGAATCTTATTCAAAGGGTTTAATTAACTTTAACGAAAACCTTGTTGCGGCTATCGTCCTTGACTTTGGTCAAGGAGACTCTAAACTTTTCTTAAAACTTAAATAAGTCTTAAACTGGATATCGCCTTTGAAACTTATTCAAAGGGTTTAATTAACTTTAAATAAAACCTAATTGCGGCTATCGTCTTTGACTTTGGTCAAGGAGTCTCTAAACTTTTCTTAACACTTAACTAAGTCTTAAACTGGATATCGCCTTTGAAACTTGTTCAAAGGGTTTAATTAACTTTAAATAATACCTAATTGCGGCTATCGTCTTTGACTTTGGTCAAGGAGACTCTAAACTTTTCTTAACACTTAAATATGTCTTAAACTGGATATCGCCTTTGAAACTTATTCAAAGGGTTTAATTAACTTTAAATAAAACCTAATTGCGGCTATCGTCCTTGACATTGGTCATGGAGACAATAAACTTTTCTTAATGTCTAAATCATTATTAAACTGGATATCGCCTTTGAATCTTATTCAAAGGGTTTAATTAACTTTAAATAAAACCTAATTGCGGCTATCGTCCTTGACATTGGTCATGGAGACAATAAACTTTTCTTAATGTTTAAATCATTATTAAACTGGATATCGCCTTTGAATCTTATTCAAAGGGTTTCATTAACCTTAAAGAAAACCTTTTACGGCTATCGTCCTTGGCAGGGATCAAGGAGATAATTAAAATGTTGTAGAGCTTAAATAACTCGTCCCGCGGATACCGCCTTCGAAGAGATTTCGAAGGGTTTAACCTAAAATTCAAAAGAGATTTCTTCACGGCTATCGTCCTTGAAAATATTCAAGGAGAGCACTCTTAATCTTGCAATCTTTCCCGCGTTTATTAAAATACGATACGTCTTAACTTGGAATTTATTCAAACGATAAATGACATCGTGGTGCAAGTCCTGGCCTCGTGGCGTATTTCGTTTCGCGGAAATAGCCGTACCCGCGTTCGGAAGTGTTCGGATCAAGCGACGCTGGCCTACGTAGTCGAAGCTAGTGTCGATCGTGGATAATGTGGAAATCTTGGTTACCGGCACTGTGTGCAACCGCGAGATTAATTTATTTCTTTGGCACCGATATTTTCATAACAATGATGGCTACGGACACCCGCTGTGGAGGTGTGGCGCGATTTTTTGTATTGAATTTTGTCCGAATGGCTCCCGGCCCCTACGGGGCAACCCAAAATTTTTGGTCGGGAAAATTCGGTTTCGCTTCGTTCTGACGTCAGGTAAATAATATTGAATTCGCGTTTCGGTATCGTGACGATCGTGTGGGGTTCGGTCTTGAGGTTAACCCGTCCTCGCTGTTCGTGACCGCTAGTTTCTATCGTCGAGTTTCGGTTTCGAGTTTTGACTGCGCCTGCGAATACCGCCCTCTCCCGTGCCGAGGGGATCTCGGGGCTGAGCATAGCGGGCACACCATCACCTTGCGGCGCGCCTATAAATTCGGTATGCTTCGGCATGCCTGGCGCCCTTATTAACATCTTGCGCGTCGTAGGGTTTTGTGACCCCAGGGATTCGGTTGGTTTTGTTTTTCGGTTGCGGGCGGTTGCGAGCGGTGACGACGGTGGAGAAATGTTGGGATTATGTTTTGGGGGTCACAGTACATATATCATATTGCATACACCTAAATAAGCAATCCTATGATTCATATGCTATACCTGCATTTGCTTAAAAATAAGTTCGTTTATTTGTCTTTATTTTAATTTTAAAAAAATTTGCTTAAAAATAAGTTCATTTATTTGACTTCATTTTAATTTTAATAATTTACTTCGCTTATAATTTAGAATGCTGTTGCCAAAATTAGAAAGGCTTATATGTATTACAAACAATACAATATAATATACATACACCCGCAACGATAGAACGGGTTCCCGGTACAGTCTCGATTTACCTTGTCACGACGTAAGGCATTTAATTTACTAAATAATTTTTGTATATTTATTCTTACTTTATAAATTTATCTCTTATTCATATGATTTTTTATATCCTACATTTTATTATAATGGTGTATTCAATTATTTTATATATTTTTAAGTGTCAATAAATTTCTGAAGAGGGCTGTCATCAACGGACGAAACGTAAACTAAGTGTAATAGTTTATTTTAAAAACGTTCAACCAGACCGTCTCTACCGAAAATCGTCAATTTCAATTATTTTCTAATTGGTTTTATAACATTCTTTTACAGAATTGCAAAGAACTGTAGTTGACAAATTTTACTTACATTATAAATAATATCGAAACAAAACGCTGATTTTAATCTATTGAACTTAAAACCGAAGATTTCTGCTAATTAATTGAAATACGGAATTTAAATAGGCATATTTTTTTTAATTAAAAAATAAGCAGAACTCTTATATAAAAACATTGTTTATAAGTTGTGTTTAGTTTTATTTCCAGTTACAATTTGATTAGTTATATTATATTTATCTGAACTTATAGGACATTAATGATGAAGATTTTGTTGAACTTAGTGTAAAAGATTTGAATGATTCGGACAAAATAGAAAAACTTTATGGTGAAACGGCCGACGATTGCTGCAAAAATTGTTGCAATAAAATAATTCCCAAAGACTTCGCTGTCGATAATCGGTATAGAAACTATTATTATGAAACCTAATAATTATTTTTCACATTTTGACACAAACAAGTAATTTTTTTTTAAATCGGTTATTTCTTTCTGCAGATTAACTTTTCTTGAACTACAAAAGGATGAGCAAGATTTAATTATTTTGACTCATCTACATGCACACCGGCAAATTATACAATTTCGAGAAGAGTATGGCAAATATACAGCGAATAATAAATCGAGATATAAAACGGAATGCAAAAGCAATCGTCAAAATATGAAGTACTACATAGCAGATATTCCCATTTGTCGCAAAATCTATTTTTTTTTATTCGATGTTGGTATAAAGAGATATAAAAACTTAATAACTCATTTTGTCTTAAATGGAATTACTCCTCGAGTTCATAAATTATGTGGAAAAGTACCAACACGATCCAACTTATTATTAATTGATGACATTAATAAAACAGTAAGATATATTGAGGCTGTAGCAGAAAAAACTGCTATATCATTACCAGGTCGTATGCCTCAATTTCGGGACTTTAATGTTATGAAACTTCCTTCGAGTACAACAAAATATATAAGATAAATATCATTAACTACTTTTAAAAGACTTTGTTACAGTTATTGTCCTTACATTACAACAATGAAACCTGCAAATGATCTATGCGATAAATGTCGAGAAAACAATTTAAAAATCACACGATCTGCAAAGTTACCTGATGAAGAAAAAGCTAACATAATTTCTATTGCAATGGATCATTTACAAAGGGCAAAAATCAGCGAAAATTTTATAATCATACCAGGGCCAATATTAAATTGTTGGATCAAGACTCAACACAGCTATCACCGCGTCTTGTTCTTTCCTTCGACTATGCCCAAAATGTTTCTTTTCCTTCAAGTCCTCAACAAGTCGGAAAATTACACTTTAAAGTGCCCCGTAAATGTGGAATTTTCGGAATCCACGACGAGTCCGAAGGTGTACAAACTAATTTCTTGATCCACAAAGCTGATAATGCTGGAAAAGGTGCTAATACTGTAATTAGCATGATTGATTATTATTTAAATAATCATCATGCTGAAGAGATTATTTTATTTTCGGACAATTGTGTCGGCCAAAACAAAAATAATGCTATGATGCACTATCTTGTATGGCGTGTAATGACAGGAAAAAATGAAAAAATTTATCTTCATTTCCTGTTAACAGGACACACAAAATTCAGCCCTGATAGAAATTTCGGTATTTTAAAATCTAAATACTCTCGAGCTGATGTTGACTATCTTCAGGATTTAATAGAAGTTGTAAATACTTCCTCATCTTATGGATATAATGTTGCTCTTCCGACAGTCGATCCTTCAACGAATATTCGAAATGTACACTGGAAAAAATGGGACGAATTTTTGAAACAACATTTCCAAACCATTCCACACATTACGAATTATCATCATTTTGAATTTTTTTCCAATGGCGAAATTCGAGCTAAACAATTCGTTGATTCGACACAAGAAGTTGTTCATCCTGAAGTGCAATTAAATGAAAAAGCGCATGAAGTAAAAAACATGCGTTCTGATGGCCTTACAAATTAACGTCAGTGGTATTTATTTGAAGAAATACGTCCATTTTGCTGCGATGAAATTAAAAAAGACGCAGTTGCACCTCATCCGAAATGCCCGAAGAAAAAAAGAAAAACTGATTATTAGACCAAAAGTAAAATAATAATTTTTGGCATTTTTCAATTACTGTGATATTCACCAAATAACTACAATTAGTTATTAATTATTATATATTATTTTTAAATAAGATTTTAAATATTCTAAAATTCACACCATTTTATATTCTGTAACATGTTTAATACATTTTTAACTAAGAATTCTTTTCATTTTCCTTTAGTAAAAATAAAATTAAAAGTAATAAAATCATAATTAAATCATTTGTTTACCTACATATTACTGGATTTTCTACTGTTTATCATTTTGAATTTGAAAAATATTTTATAAAGTTTGAAAATTCCTTCTCAAATTTAAATATATTAGTAATTTTCATTACATATAGTGCTAGTACTTAATAACAAAATTAAAATAGCACAGTCAAAGTCGAATTTTCGTCAAAACATTATCGCGTCACGACTGCCACGCGCGTATATCAGAGTATGTAGTATGTATACAGGGTGTCCGAAAAGTATGGAAACACTCAAATATCTCGGAAAATCGACATCGAATCGTAAAAGTAAAAATACACGTATTCAATGGTTTCAAGAGAGCTATCCAGTGACACCTAACACAACCCCCCACCCCCACCCGCTGGGGGTGATAGAGGGGGTAACTTAAAAATTTTAAATGGGAACCCCCAATTTTTATTGCAGATTTTGCTTCCTCAGAAAAAGTTACGTAAATTTTGCCTACCATTATAATTGTTTTTGTTGACAGATGGCGCTGTAATCAACGAAATTAAAAAATTATTCTAAAAAGTTTTAAAAATCTCGCGAAAAACACAACGGATCAAAAAAGTAAAAACACACGTATTTAATGGTTTCAAGAGAGCTATCCAGTGACACCTAACACGACCCCCACCCCACAGGCTGGGGGTGATGGAGGGGGAAACTTAAAAATTTTAAATGGGAACTCCCAAATTTTATTGCAGATTTCTCTTCTTCAGAAAAAGTTACGTAATTTTTACCTATTATAATTATTTTTGTTAACAGATGGAGCTGCAATCAGCGAACCACGTACCTGGAATAGCGGACCCACGTTTCCAAAAATTTAAATGACGTCCTTTTGCCTTTAAATATTTCAAAGTTCACCGATTCTTACCGCGAGGAGGTAGACGATTTTGAGAATCTTTTTTTTTTATTTTGTATATTTTTTTTTTTGTTTTTACCTTTTTTGTTTTTTTTTTTTTATTTTTTTAATTTTTTTTCTATTTTAAAGTTTAAATTTTCCTTCGCTTCTATTTTTCTTTACTGGATTTTTAACATGTCTATGCCCACTAATTTATAAGATGTTCGAATTGAAGTCCTTCAGCAACTTGACAATATCCCAATCGTGCATAGAAAGTTATCATAAACTTTTTGCAGCATTTCTTGAGATACTGTATTAGAACCTTGAATTATTTTTTCTTTCAACTCATCAATGTCTTTTGGTTTCGTTTCGTAGACCTTGTTCTTCAAGAAACCCCAGTAAAAATAGTCCAGAGGAGTTAGATCAGGTGACCTCGGTGGCCACTCGATCGAACCCCTCCTACCAATCCAACGTCGGGGGAAAATATTATTTAATAGATTGCGTACAATCAAACCAAAATGACAAGGAGCGCTCCATCCTGTTGAAACCAGACATTATCAAACGCTATACCAGCAATATTTCGTATTGCCGGTATAATCTGGTTATTTAACAAATTACAGTACCTTTCAGCCGTGAAAATTCTCTTCAACGAAGAAAGGCCCAACAATTTGATTGCACAAAATGCCAGCCCAAACATTGATTTTCTGTGGATGTTGTGTGTGAGTATCTCTTCATCCAATGAGGATTTTCGTCCGACCAATATCGTAGGTTGTGCCTATTAACTTCTCCACTCAACTGAAACGTAGCTTCATCAGAGAAGCATATCCAGAAAGGAAATAATTCATTTTCGTCACAAACGTCTCATCATTTCCTCACAAAATTCTAATCTCCGATCGAAGTCATCTTCCGAAAGTTCTTGTACATATTTTATTTTATATGGATGGAAACTTATTTGCTTTTAATATTTCATGGACAGACGATTTGCCGATACCAGTGGCTTGCGCAATCTTTCTTACCGAAGTATGGACGTCCTCAACGACACTTGCACAGACCGCTAAACTGTTGTCTTCGTTTCGTGGACGTTTTTGGTCTTCCTGATTTTGGTCGATCATTGACAGAGCCAGTATCTTGAAACCGAGAAACAGTCTTACAAACAGTTGATTTGCAAATAGGTAGACGATCAGGATGGGTATCATTAAATTGGCGGACGACTTGTTCGTATGTTCTTTTTTTTATCGCCGCATCCTCGCAGAATAAGGATTTCGATCCTTTCTTTTTGTGTCAAAGACATAGTATGCCAAATTACAACAGGAGGCAGAATACAGAATGTATCGAAATGGAAGAAATATGAAGCAAAGAATGAAGAAAAAAAAGAAATATAAAAAATTAGAAGAAATTTCAAATGTTAGAGAAACATTACATTAAGTATCAAATAGCGAGAACGAAGAGAATTGCGATTTTTTTGCGGTACGAATTTGACCAAGTTTTCGACAAGAGTGACGCTCGCATGTGTAATTTTCACAAAGCTGAAAAATAACCGAGACCTTGACTCATTCAAACAATAGAGCTTAACTAATACTAAGACGTGCTGTTTTGATTTGGACGCTGACGATGTTCGATTATTGACTACTTTCTCTGTAACACTGGCAGTTGAAAAAAATCGACCGAGTGTATGCAATGGGTTTCCGCAAGCGATACCTACAGTACTTTCACACAAGTATAACAAAATCACAGTCATGCAAGAAAGCCATAACACCATATGCGGATTTGGTCACCATTTACGCTATTCGGATACACGACATTCACTTCCTCGTAGAATAAGGATGTCGATTCTTCATTTTTCTGTCAAAAACTTTGTATGCACAATTACAAGGGGGGAGCGAATAAAGAATTTTAATATCTGGAAGAAAAAGGTAAGCAAATACATTAAAAAAAAACATAAAAAAATTTAATAGTGAAGAATAAAAAAAAGGTAAAAAACAGAAATCAAATAAAAAAAAAAGTAAAACAGAAGATTCTCAAAATCGTCCTACCTCCTCGCGGTGAGAATCGGTAAACTAGAAATATTTAAAGGCAAAAGACGTTATTTTAAAATTCTGAAAACGTGGTATGCTATTCCATGTACGTCAAGTTAAATATTTTTTTAGTAATTTTTTAATTTCGCAGATTGCAGCTCCATCTGTTAACAAAAATAATTATAATAGGTAAAATTTACGTAACTTTTTCTGAAGAAGAGAAATCTGCAATAAAATTTTGGGAGTTCCCATTTAAAATTTTTAAGTTTCCCCTCCATCACCCCCAGCCTGTGGGGGTGGGGGTCGTGTTAGGTGTCACTGGATAGCTCTCTTGAAACCATTAAATACGTGTGTTTTTACTTTTTTGATCCGTTGTGTTTTTCGCGAGATTTTTAAAACTTTTTAGAATAATTTTTTAATTTCGTTGATTACAAGCGCCATCTGTCAACAAAAACAATTATAATGGTAGGCAAAATTTACGTAAACTTTTTCTGAGGAAGCAAAATCTGCAATAAAAATTGGGGGTTCCCATTTAAAATTTTGAAGTTACCCCTCTATCACCCCCAGGGGTGGGGGGTGGGGGGTTGTGTTAGGTGTCACTGGATAGCTCTCTTGAAACCATTGAATACGTGTGTTTTTACTTTTTTGATCCGTTGTGTTTTTCGCGAGATTTTTAAAACTTTTTAGAATAATTTTTTAATTTCGTTGATTACAGCGCCATCTGTCAACAAAAACAATTATAATGGTAGGCAAAATTTACGTAACTTTTTCTGAGGAAGCAAAATCTGCAATAAAAATTGGGGGTTCCCATTTAAAATTTTTAAGTTACCCCCTCTATCACCCCCAGCGGGTGGGGGTGGGGGGTTGTGTTAGGTGTCACTGGATAGCTCTCTTGAAACCATTGAATACGTGTATTTTTACTTTTTCGATTCGATGTCGATTTTCCGAGATATTTGAGTGTTTCCATACTTTTCGGACACCCTGTATATACGGAGTGCAGTAGCGCGAAGTGAGACGGCGCCCTCAATGCATCTCTCTTTACTTTCCGAAGGCGATCGAACACACAGACGCTGACTCGAGTTAGTAGTGGTACAGAAAGAGAGTAAGAGATATCGGAAACTCTGCGCCGCGGTCTCACCTCTTCTTTTCCCACTCCTGCACAATTGCCGTGTGGGCGCTTAGGTCCCTTTCTTCGGAACGCGTCACACACACATATATATATATATATGGGACATTCCTTGTCAATGCAGACAGTGACACCGGCAAAATTCAGATCAATAAAAAAAAAGTTTGACACGGCAAAATACTAGTAATTACACGTACTTTCAACTACAACCAGGCCTTTTTATCGACTCTAATATGGACGACGACTACACTATGTCGAATCCGCAAAATCCTCGAATGTATGAATAAAATCAATTATTACAAATAGGCACTTACGCAAAATTGAACGTCATACTTTCAAGATTCAAAATGGTGGCGTCAATATGGCGTCGGTAGTTATCGGTACCGTATGCATCTTATCCGCGGTCGGTAAGTCGTGGGTCTTATCTCGGATAAAGATGGGATAACCCCGCCTCGTACTCGCTATGGCACAGACCGCCGAATCTGCTGGTGGTACCGATATGGGGGTAGGGGGGACTGGCTCTGAGTGGGTGTTGTGTGTGTATCTGCCTAGTTCTGTCACGTACTGTCTGCCTTTGTCCTGTACCTCTCCACCCGAGCCGACCCGCAAATAGACATATTCGTCATTAACGCGGGGAAAAATTTCCTGTCCTTTGTCCTTTTTTTATGCCAAATAAAAAGGATACTGTGTCTATTAAGATTGGCGATAAAAGGACGAAATTACAAAAACGATTATTGTTATGTGATATAAAAATTCTGCATACACAACTCATCGAACAAAATCCAGAAGGTGCAGTTGGCTTAAGCAAGTTTGCGGAACTTAGACCAAAATGGTGTATACTTGCTGGATCAAAAGGAACCCATAGTGTCTGCGTCTGTGTAATCCACGAAAATTTTAAGGCGATGTTCAATGCTGTCAATTTTCCGGCTATTACGAAAGATTTACAAAATCCGTTGATCAGTTACAAAGATTGTTTTAAAATCACGACGTGCAGAAATGAAAAACATGCTTGCTACTTACGTACGTGTAATTCGTGTTGTGGAGTGGAAAAATTAGCTGAGATTTTACCCGAATGTTTAGATAAGCAAACTATCACAGAAGTAATTTTTAGTATTTGGCAGTCAACTGACAGATGCACATTAAAGAAGGAAAGTTTGACAGTGGATGATTATGTTGATGAACTGTGCAGTGGTGCGGAAAAACTATTACCTCATCACTTTATTTCTACGAGCCAGGCAGAATATGTAATAACCCGAAAAAATAATCTGCGTGAAGACGAAGTATTAATTCACTTTGATTTTTCCGCAAATTTCCGCATAAATGATTTTAACACAAAAGTCTAGTCTTATTGTCCGATTGCGCTACACATGATACAACTGCAGTATATATTCTTCAACGAACGGTTATACCAGAAATTAAGAAAATATGTCCAAAAGTTAAGAATATAATTGATGTAACTGACAGCGCAAAACAGCATTACAAAAATCGATATCAAATAATCAACTTGATGCATCATGAACAGGATTTTGGTGTACCTACAGAATGGCACTTCCATGCCGAGGCTCATGGAAAAGGTGCGTGTGTCGGTATTGGTGCAATTTTAAAAAGAGAAGCCACCCGTGCCAAGTCCACAGAAGCTATACTAACATCGGAAAATCTTTATAAATGGGCTGTCAAAAAATTTGATGGCATTCACTTTTTCATTATGGCAAACAAAAGCATAAAAGAACTCTGAGAAATCTTCAAAGAAGGTACGCAATTTCTCCCAGTATTACGAACATTCAACTCGGGCATGCATTTCTTCCTGATAAAGGGAAACAATTACAAGTAAGGAGATTTTCTAGCGCAAAGGAGCTTCTATCCACAATTCAATACTAAATTAATGGAATGTACTTGGATCACTGTCGTGATATCGATACACACGCGCGCGCTCACACACACACACCCACACACACACGCGTGCGCGCGCGCGCGGCGAATTTCCAAACAGGTGACGGCAAGGAGCATCTGACCAAAGCACCCCTAAGACATGTAAATCCGACTGTGCGACCTCCGCGGGGCACATGTTGGATGACGCCAGCGGTATCAGTGTCAATGTCTTAGGTCTGCCACTTAACATTTTTAAACCTTAGCCACAGATTTGGAATCGACGACTTCAAACCATCCAGAGCACGGGGTTTTATTTTAATCGAATAATTTTCTATTTCTGACGGCGATACTTGAACCGCCATTTTGTATTTTGAAAATGTCGATTTTTAGCTTATTTGGAATAAATCTTCAGAGCATTATGGACATTTCACCATTTTATTACATTTTACCCAAGTATTACACAAATCGCAATACACATTTTTTTATTTAGAATTCCGCGTAGAATAAATTTTATTTTTCGAAAAATTATATTTTTATCTTAGACGGCGGCCCAATTTTTGAAGCCGCCATTTTGAATTTTGAAAATCCAACCCCAGATTCGTAATCAGTGACCCCGAAAACCTGTAGAAACATAAAACATCTAATCACAGAACAAGTCCGGCGATAATAGAATATTAATCATATGTAATCTGCGTTTTGGAAACTTTGGCATTTTTTTCCCTCGGAATCAACGCAATCTTAAAAAAAAATCGCAAGAGATATTTTTCATTCAGAATTTTACATAGAATCCGATAGTATTTTTTATATTAAAAAAAAATTGAAATTTTTGGCCCGACGCACAGTAGGCTGAAGTGCTACATTACTTGGAAAAAATTCAATTTTTTTATATAACCTAATTCTGCTTTTAAGTATATATACTTTTACCAGACACCCAAATTAAGAAATAAATGATATATAAATCTTAAAAAAGGAACATAAGCAAAATATCAGTAGAATAACAACATGGGTTATATTAAATTGTCAATGAAATTCACGACAACTTTAATATTTCGCACAACACTTTCTCATCAAAGAAGGGTTGTTAATACAGGCATCGACGAATACAAGTGTACGCAATTTATGGTAGAATAACTTGATATACGTACAATTGTATTTTAACCATTTTTAGTCACTTTTAATAACGTTTAAATCCAAATTTTTTAAAAATTGTGGTCAATTTTTCTAGAAAAAGTGCTATTACTAAAAATTAACACATTTTAACAACAAAATTTAAAATAACAAACGCAATATATACTTCCAGAAAACGAACCCACTTTATTTCGCGTGCATCCATTTGCCCCAGTGATTTTTGTAGCGTATTGAAAATTGAAATTGGCGTATGGGGAGTTCGAGCGTTATGCGTCTTAGAATACTCGGTTCGAGATTTTCACGTTCGGTATAAATTCCGTTAGAAGGACACATTTCCCGCGGATAAATTGGATTGGCGTTTCATATAAGTGTAGCTGTTGTCGACAAAGAAATTATCCTTTTTCTGAAAGCAATTCATGATGGCGTGTCCGAACGAAAGAAAAAATAACAAATTCTTATATGACGATTTATTTAAATTACTGCGTAATATAGGTGATTTAAATCCGTCAAGTATTGAATCACGCAATTACATCTTCAACGAAATTGTAGAAAAACATAATGAACTACAGTGGGATAATTTGGCTTATGGAGATCTTGTCAAAGCTAAAATTATTAACTTTAGTGTAATATTAAAAAGAAAGTGGTCTCAATGTAACCGGTCGATTTCAAAATTTTTTGAACAAAATGAAAGCTGGCTTAAAACTGATTTTGAATTACCGCCTATCCCAAAGATTTCGTCTTATCAGCCGTCATTAAAAAGATCGTCTGTTGGACGTCCATAAGAAAATTTTGACGAATGCACTGACAGATCGAAAAGACAAAAAGTCAGTTCTTTAATAGATACCCTCTCGCTGTCGGAACTAGCTTTTCTACAGTAACATCACTCAATAAATGTGGAAAATGAAGTGCTGCAGATCTTGTCAAAGAAATAGTTAAAACTCCTGATGATGCCAAAGCCTTCCAAATGAAGCAAAATCATACTGATAATAAACCAATTCCGTATTCAAACGAGGAAGCCTTGGCGTTTCTTATTGACAATGATTTAAAAAAATCACAGTACATGAACATCCGTCTTGGTGCTAAAAATCGAAATAGCGATATATATCCATCATACGAGAGAATAATGGAAACGAAACGAACTTGCTACCCGTTAAATATTTACTTGCTTCCGCTTCAAAATCGTCTAGATCACACAGCTTCACGTATATCTGCAATTAGTAACATCGAAAAATTACAAGAAATTATGGAGAATTTTGAAATAATTTATAAATGGGGATACGACAGGAGTAGCGGTCATCCCCTCGTTCTCTGAAATTAACCGAGAGCGGTTTCGATCTAAACTGTATTTTTTTCTGATTTAGACTCACTTAAAAAATATGTGCATGTAAACAAATGATATCAAATAAGCAACAAAACGGCCTATAATTAAAGAATTTTATAGGTTACAAATTTTAAATTACACAAAATGCAGCTGCCATATTGGACCTACCATTTAAAGTTTTCGAAATCAGACATCAAATATATACTATCTGACATAAAGTACATAAACAAGCTAAGTTTCGCAGACATCCGTCCATTAATATAATATTTTCCGACTAAAATAGCGCTTCAGACTACTGTACGACGGCCGCCATATTGACGCCGCCATTTGGAATCTTGAAAGTATGACGTCGGATTAATAAACAGCGACCTTGAAAATCTTTAAAATGTAGTTTTCTTTCAATTTTGCGTAAGTGCCTATTTGTAATAACTGATGTTATTCAGACATTCGAGGATTTTACGGATTTGACGTAGTGTAGTCGTCGTCCATATTGGAGTCGATAAAAAGGCCAGGTTGTAGTTGAAAGTACGTGTAATTACCAATATTTTGCCGTGTCAAACTTTTTTTGTGGTTGATCTGAATTTTGCTGGTGTCACTGTCTGAGTTGACATGGAATGTCCCATATACAGGGTGGCCGATTTATCTTAAGACATAGAAATATCTCGAGAACTATGCACAGAATCAAAAAAAGGTGTGGGATGAAAGTTGTTCGACACAAAGGGGGGAATCCAGTGATAATGAAATTGACTCCCTCCCCCACACCCTGCGGTGGGGTGGGAGAAAAACAATAAAACTCAAATAGGGACACCCCATTTTTTATTGTAGATTTGGATTCCTCGGAAAAAGTGCACCAATTTGATCGACGAGTTTTTGCGCTTTGGTTGGATGATAAAAATGAAAATGTGTAAAATATCGTTACAAATTGAGAATGTCACGAGAATTCGTTTCAGATCAAAGAGAGTAAAATGGTTGCCCAGCACATTTTTCAAGAATAGCAAGGGAAGTACTAGTACGACCGTGATTCCAATGGTCGGTGGATTGGTAGAGGTGGCCCAATGGGCCGGCGAGGTCACCTGATTTAACATCTTATACATCGGATTTCTTCCTATGCGGTTACCTAAAAGGTAAGGTTTATAAACAAGTACCATCGACTCGTGAAAACATGGTGGAACGCATTACAACTGCTTGCGCAGAAATTTCTGCAGATATGATACTATCCTGTATAAAGTTATTTGAAGAAAGAATAAATAAATGCATTGAAGTGGAAGGTCAACATTTCGAACACTTACTCAAGTAAGTGAACAGTGAGAGGCAAGGGGACTCACGTAAAACAATCACTCCAAAGGGAACAGAAAAATACTACGTCCGCGTCGTTGTTCCTGGGTAACGCTAAATGTTTTTTTTTTCCCGGCTTTGTTAGAATGACAATGAAATTTGTAAATTCCGCCTGAGTGCCCGTGCGCATACGTACTTCGTTCTCATTACTCCCGTGGGACGAAAAGTGCTGCTCGCGGGAGTAATGGATGCGGCCAGGAAAAAACTAGCGTATGCGTCACGAGAGGAATGCGCGCGCACCTCATGAGAGGGCTGCCCTCGCTTCGCTCGCGCAGCAAACCTTCCACTCGAGCATCACGCTCTTTCCTCCCTTAAAGAATAATATAAAGTCAAAGAAAAACGATCATTTCGTAGTGGTGGCATTGAATAGTATTTTCAAAATAAAATACGTCTACTATTATTTATCAGATGTGATGTAAATTCTAGAGAATTTTAGGGATTTTTTACTTTCACTTTTTGTCGACTACAGCGTCACCTGTGAACCACAATGTAATAGCTCCTAGGTCAAGTTGGTGTACATTTTTCCGGAGAATCAAAATCTGCAATAAAAAATGGTGGTTCCTATTTAAGTTTTATTGTTTTTCCCCCACCCCACCCCCAAGAGGTTGGGGAGGGGGCCAATTTCATTATTACTGGATGCCCCCCTTCGTGTCGAACAACTTTCATCCCACACCTTTTTTGATTCTGTGCATAGTTCTCGAGATCTTTCTATGTCTTCAGATAAGTCGGCCACCATGTATAACTGATATTATTAGAAAAAAAGTGAAAATTGAATTCTGGTTGTCAGATCTCTAGAGCACCAACTACTGAGCCATATTTCGAAGACATGTCCCCAGACTAACAATGCGTTTCGGCTACCTTCGACTTCAGGACTCTCCCGATAAACTATTCTAATCCAACCTCTACAGAACCGTACCTAGACCAATGCTGAAATGTCTTAATCGATTACGAATTTAATGTTAGATTTCATGATAGATTCAATGTGACGCTAATTTCTTTAAAAAATAATCGTGAAATCGTATATAAATAAATATACAGGGTGATCCAAAAGTCCCGGAACACCAAAATATCTCAGCAAGAGGACATTTTCACGGAAAATGTTTCAGACAAAAGTTTAAGGATTTTCCCCTGGATATTTAAAGGCAACATAGAATTTGACCTTGAAGGTTATTCCAAGGTGAAGTTTATTTTTTTAAATGGAATCTACAATTTTTTTTCACGGATTCGGAAAGAGCACAAAATTTTACGTCTGAATATGCTATGGTCGATTTTCCGGCAAGGTCACAAGGGGGTTTCCATTTAAAAAAATTAACTGTACCTCGAAATAACCTTCAAGGTCATGTTCAAGGTCAAATACAATGGTACCATTAAATAGACAGCGAAAAATCCTTCAACTTTTTTCTGAAACATTTTCCCGAAAATGCACTCCCGCTGAGTTAATTCGCAGTTCCGGAACTTTTGGATCACCCTGTATATATAAATATGTGAAAGGGTTTTTATGGGGACAGTTGTATATAAAAAGTAGCTATTATGAGGACATATGGTCCATTTGGGTATAAAAAGTGTATATTTTGGGACCATGTTACTTCGGGGATATTTAAATATATCGATGAACATACGAGTATAATACAGAACCTAGTTGAGGCGAAACATTGGTGTAGGTACGGTTCTGTAGAGCTTGGATTAGGATAGTTTATCCGGAGAGTCCGGAAGGCGGAGGTTCCCGAAAGGCATTCTTAGTTTGGGGACATGTCCTCGAAATATGGCTCAGTAGTTGGTGCTCTTGAGTAGTCTGACGACAACCAGAATTCAATTCCTACTTTTTTTCTAATAATAACAGTTATATACATTTATATTGGGATAAAATTTAGTTATATAGAATTGTATTAAAAAAGTAATATTTTGTCTGGTATGGATATACTACCATCACACTATAATTCAGCGCTTTATTGAGTTGTCGCCCACCTAATGGCATATAATGAAAGCGCAGCTAGGTACACCCTATGACGCAGCGCATCAATGACCGTCGGGATGTGCGCTCTTAAAAAAATCATAACTTTGGAACGGAAAGAGTCTCCATCAATTTTTTCTTTCTAAATGAAAGATGAGACATTTTTCTACAAGATAACATGTCACTGGAGGAAAAAAATGCCTTGGACGGCACTTGAAATTAAGTTTAAAAAATATTTTATGGAAATTCTTAGGCAAGACAGAATCACAAAATTTTTTTTTTATTTTTGCATGAAAGTGCTCATTTTTCTGAAGAAAATGATCTTTATAAAATTAAAGTGTGCAAAGTGGAAAGATAGATATCGTAATTTTAAGAAATTAAATAAAGGTGACCTCACGGTCATCATTTTGAAATTTTTTTAAAAATATTCTACCATAATGTTTTTCAAGTCTATATACCCTTCAAATATTTCATTTTGGAGGAATTTGGAGACATCGACCTCAAATTTGATATTATTGACGTGAAATGACTCTATACGTACTTTTGCAATTATCAATTATTCACTCCTAAAATACCAATTCTAGTTCTAAACTGTTGCCATATTAAAAATTAACGCTTCTTCGGAGCAGTCTCCCCCTATAACGACAACATTTCCCCTTGCATAAAAGCCTCCCGGCAGATTCATAACAAATACCAATTCTAATTTTAAATCATCCCACCTATATCGTGATGCTGCCATACTAAAAATTAGCGCTTCTTCGGAGCAGTCCCCCTATAACGGCATCATTTCCGCTTTGATAAAAGCCTCCCGGTAAATTCATAACAAATACCATTAAAAAACGGGCGAATTACGTTATCACCAAAATAAACACTAGCGCTTCTTCCGAGCACCCCCCCCCCCCCCACCCCCTATAAAGTGATGAGATCATTTCGAAAATTGCACACATTAAAAATACTAGCGGTTCTTGAAGACCAGCCCCCCCCCCCTCTACCCTTAAATTATCACCGTGTTTTGCCACGTTACACTGTTCCAAACTCTGCGCAACCGTCAAATTAATAAATTTACTGCATGTATATAATGGATGCGCTTCCGTATATAGAGCGCGTTTCACGGATCTGAGTGCATCGGCATGGTGCAGTTGAGCGTGGAAGGCAGAGTTTGACTTAGATTTAATCGACGCAGCATTGCGCAGATACTCACAACCGACCGAAGCTGCATACGACCGAATCTTGGTGGTCAAAAAAGTCCTTAATTATTCGACATTTGCAAACTCGTCATTGTTTAGCGAGAAATCCCACGCCTCTCGCGTCCTACGATCAAGCCTTTGCGTTATAATAAAAATAAGAATATCACCTGACACTGGACGATTAAATTTAGCAAGCGCATCAGTGGACGACTGTGAATTGTCTAAAGGCGGCGAAGTTCGAGAGGCGAACTTTCTCGCGAAATCGGCTTTATTACGAACAACTTATACAGGGTCATCGAAAAGTATCGGACCCCCCTAATATCTTCAGTTAGAATGCACTTTGGAGAAAATGTCCAATAGCAAAGTTGTATAGTTTCAAGCGGGGAGTAAGATGATGACCTAGACTTTGACCTTGACCATGTCCTTCAAGGTAATTTCAAGGTCAATCTTATTTTTTTAAATAGAACCCCTTACATTTTATTGCATATTCTTATAGCTTATCTCGAGAGCTTTCCAAAACACTATAATAAAATATTTTTTTATTAAGTACTTTTTGAGTTATAAAGGTTTGAAGTTAACAATTTTTTGACACAAAATGTAGAATATCTTGTAAAATATTATTTAGTTTTCAGTAATCATAACCTTAATACTTTTGTGCGCGGAATAATGAGACCAATTAATTGGTTTAAAGAAAATACATTAATCGGAAAGTATCGGACCCCCCTAATATTTTCAGTAAGAATGCATTTTGGAAAAATGTCCAATAGCAAAGTATTGTACGGCTTCAAGCAATTATGCTAATAGGCTCTGGCGAAAAACTGCCCGAACGTAATCGCGAGAAGCTGCTCGAATGCGTGATTTCCGAAGGCGTTAGCGGGAATCTGACCGAAAGCGTTGGCCAATCTTTATTCTCTCACTCTCGCAGGCACCAATGTACGAGCTCTTGAGCAAACAATACGGATCACTGATTTGAAACTTTGATGCAGTGCTGTCTTCTTCTTAGCGAGCAGCAGTCACCTCGTGGACGAAAACGAACAGCCTCAAAAATTTTTTCTGTAACAAAAGAAACCATTGCGCTTCAATTGATTATCCCAAACATCTTCATTTTGTTTCCAATAGCCCAGAATTTTTTCGTAAATATTATTAATTGATCTATTAGATTTTCTGTTGCTCAACGAGCTTTTTGCTAGTGCTGGTTAAAATAAACAAATCGATAGTTGGACCAACACTTAATAATTAGTATTTTTCTCTACTTAATTATCTAGATCAATTTCCTATCACTTACCTGATTAATTCTTCTTCGCTCTAATTAAGAATGGCGGAGCTTTCTAAAAGAGATCGAATAACACTGTTAATGATGCGAGGATGGGGAGATCAACAAAGAGGGTATAAAACAGTAACGCGATTATTTAATGAAAATTTTCGGAATGAAAATAATAGGATATCCAAAAGTACTGTAATCCGTACTATTCAACGTTTCGAGGCCATTGGTAGCGTTAAAAGCCGCCCAAAATCTAGTAGACCTAAAACAGCAACAAATAATGATAAGGCATTAGATGTTTTACAGTCTTTCGTTGAAGATCCCCATATTTCCATCAATCGCGTTGTACAAGAACACGAAATCGGTCATGCATCTGTCAGTAAAATTCTGAAATTGAATAAATGGCATCCATACAAACTCCATTTGGTCCAAGAGTTGTCCGAAGACGATTTTGATAGACGCATCGAATTTTGTGATCTTATGATGGAGATGATTGTCGACGATCCTCTATTACTTGATAATATTGTTTTCTCTGATGAGGCAACATTTGAACTGACTGGAAATGAAAATAGACACAATTGTAGATACTGGAGTGACGTTAATCCTCACTGGAAAAGAGACAATCATACTCAATATCCACAAAAAGTTAACGTATGGGCTGGTATTCTTAATGGTAGACCAGTTGCCCCTTTCTTCATTGAAGGCAATTTGACAGCACAAGTATACCTAGTCATGCTTCGCGAACAAATTGTTCCAGCTATTCGAGACATAGCTGGTGGAAATATGGATGAAATTTATTTCCAACAGGATGGAGCTACACCTCATTATGGTGTCATTGTCCGTCAATATTTGAATGAGGTCTTTCAGGACAGGTGGATAGGGCGAAGGGGTCATATTGAGTGGCCACCTCGGTCTCCGGACTTGACCCCACTTGACTTTTTTTTGTGGGGATACTTGAAAAGTAAAGTTTATGCCACCAAGCCTCAAGATTTAGATGATTTAAGAGGGAGAATAACTCGAGAGATAGAACTAATACCGCCAGAAACGTACCGGAATGCGGTTTCGGCTGTTTATAACAGATTGGCACATTGCCAGGCTGTTGAAGGGCCACAATTTGAACATTTGTTGTGAATTGTTTGGTACAATTAAATATTTTGCCCAAGCTAACCAATTGGAATTCAATTTGCCTTAACTGGCCGGACTCACACACCACTCTTGCCTTAACTGGTCGGACTCGCACACCACTCTTGCCTTAACTGGTCGGACTCGCACACCACTTAACAAATTGTTAACTTCAAACCTTTATACTCAAAAAGTACTTAATAAAAAAATATTTTATTATAGTGTTTTGGAAAGCTCTCGAGATAAGCTATAAGAATATGCAATAAAATGTAGGGGGTTCTATTTAAAAAAATAAGATTGACCTTGAAATGACCTTGAAGGACATGGTCAAGGTCAAAGTCAAGGTCATCATCTTACTCCCCGCTTGAAACCATACAACTTTGCTATTGGACATTTTCTCCTAAGTGCATTCTAACTGAAGATATTAGGGGGTTCCGATACTTTTCGATGACCCTGTATAAATGAATATGTAATAAATATGTAATAATATGTCTTTTGTTTTCGAATCGATCCGACAAAAGTGTCCACGCGTAACCGAAATTATCAACCGGTCATACTAATATTTTTTAATAACTTCGCGGCGTCATTGGTCAAGCATGACTTTAAGTAATATAATTTTGAAAAAGAATCGAAACTACTATCATTAATAATCATGGCCGAAAAATGGTCTCGAAATTCTGAACAACCGGTGATCTCGCCGGAGAAATGTGGTAATTTTAAGTTTGGTAACTGTCATCGGCGATGGGTTTCCATTCTTGCAGAACTACCTGGCGTGGCGGCGATTGTTGAGCTGGCTGAAGCTCGATCAAAACGCATAGTCACACCTGTCCACGGTGGGCTTGAAGCTGGAAAGTTCCTAGCAAAAATGACGAGAAAATCGGCAAAGTAGGATACGTTCAGATTGATATAAACATTAAAAATCACTTTTATTTAAAAGCCTAGCTGATCATTTAAGCGAGATATCGCGAAATCAGCCTACAATATACGGATTAGTATCGATAAAGTGATTTTCTGGGAAAAGTATTGGTTTAACGAAAAAAAGGTTTATACAAAAGTTGTAGCTTTTCAAATTCTAAACATTTTATATCGGTATACTTTTTTTGCTACCTTTAATAGTTTTCGAGAAAAAATAGAAAAATCAAATGTAAACGTCTACTTCAACTATCATTTTCAAACTCGACATAAATTCATCCGGTTGGTTCTGAAACTCATCTATTTCATTTATTCTATAAAATAACATAATTTTGGAGTATGTGGTGACCCATATTCAGTAGCATTCAATGATTAAGTTTGTATCTACTGCAAAACGATACGAAATTAGTAGAACTGAATGTTAAAGTTAGATTACATGAAATTCGAAATATAACATATTCTATCTATTGAAAACACTATAAAGCAGTTACATAGAGGTTCCTAGACGCGTTGGAAAAAAAATCTACCATTACTCTCATCAGTCTCTCTGCACAAGCTGCAAATGATCCCTCAGCGTCTACCACACAATTAACTCATTACAGGTAATGCCTAGCACAACAGCGTGAGTGCCAAACTAACTAGAGGACATGGAACATTAGCAAAAAATAAAGTACCCGCGGTTTTTTGTTTGTCGTTTTTTATTGTTTATAACAATTTGTTATAAACAAATACTTTTAAAAGTGATTTTATGTAAAAACTGAGAGCGCCATTCGATTCTACGGGAAAAATTATATGGAAGTCATGTCTCGTATGTTGTTAAAAATTATCGAATTTGTTATAAAAAATATAAATAACCAATACGGCGGAAAACCCACTTCCGCCCATGCTTACCATAGTAAAGATAGTGCCGGAGTAATTAGTGGATATAGGAGGACGGTTCAAATATAAAATATTAGTGTTTCTTGTTTGTAATTTTTTAATGTTTATAACAATTTGTTAAAAACAATTGGTAACGAACAATAAAAAATGGCAAAAAAAATAATACGGGTATTTTATTTTTGTGCTAACGCCCTATATCCAATACTTATTTTGGATATTTATTTATTATTTATTAGCATTCTTTATTTATTTTTTTTTCAACAAATTCGATAATTATTAATAACATACGATACATGACTTCCATGTAATGTTTCCCGTAGAATCGAATGGCGCTATCCGTTTTTACATAAAACCATTTTTAACGGCATTTGTTTATAACAAATTATATAAACAATAAATTATTATTATTATAATAAACAATAAAAATTGATGAGGAAAAAACCGCGTGTATTTTATTTTTGGGTAATTTCCTATATCGACTACTTAGTTTGGCACTCACGCTCTTATACTAGTGTTAATGGGAAAAGTTTATACGTTCGCTAAGTTTTTAGAAAAGAATGATGGGTAGTTTCGCCGAATAATAACGCCGAATATTAAAATGAGTTTACATACAATTTGAACAACAAAATACTTTATTTATTGAAAACGTTACAAAAAAGTTACATAGAAGTTCTTAGACGTGCTTCCACGACTGCTCTCAACAGTCTCTCTGCATAAGTTGCAAATGATCCCTCTGCGTTTACCATACAATTAACTTTATATTTTGTCCACGTGTTTAGAAATGAATGATGGACACTTTCGCCAGCTTGCTCGGACCAAATCCCTAAGCCATCTTCTCATTTCTTCCCAAAAACTGCAAACATTGCACAAGATGATCTAGAAGCACGTGGATCTTGAGAGTTGAAGTCATTTCAGTTGCTTGATAAGTTTTTTTGACGTTTTCTATTTCATTATTTAATGCAGTGTAGTTGACTTCTTTTGTAGAAAAACAATTGTTTACTAATTTATCGAAAGCTTTCAAAGCAGATACGAAGGGAACCAGTGTAAACTCAGTATGATCTTCATAAATTTGTGGATCCAACAACTTATCTGCTTCCGACAAAAGTTTTCTGCAACCATTCCCTTCAAATACTTCACCATGATAAGACTTTGAGATAACACCAACTTTTCTAGGCCATATAAGAGCCTTTTCACGACCGACAAGAGGCACTATCCCATTCCAAAACAAGTGGTTAACAAACCCCTGAAGAATATGTAGTTCAGGGATAATACATTTCTTTAATATGTAGAGGTCATCGGATTCTTCGAACAATGATGCATTTATTGTACTATGAACATTTTTCGCATTTTTTTTATCTTTTCCCGCGTCACAAAATGCTTTAAAGTCATTCTTCATCTGTCCAAAAGTTTTTAACTCGCGAGACTCTGGAAATGCGTTATATGTTGCTTTATTTACATTTGTATCGTCGACCTCGTTTGAATTTCTCAAAGTACGCAGCGATACCCAACAATATGGGCACGGAAACATCGAAGTAGCGGTTTGCTGACCGATTACCATGAGTATCAGCTTGAAGTCAGCAATGAATTTAAACGTGATATTATTCAGCTTAGTCAACTCAAACAAAACCTCTAAGTTTTCATATGTCTCCTTGATTTTCGGAACTATACACAAAATTATTAAACGATTAACACTTGTTAATTTTGCCTTTTTACCGCTTACTGCGCCTTCAGAATAACGACTTCGTTTGCTTATAGATGATTCGGGATCAACATTTTCATGTATATCGTCTCCAGCACCAATTTCATTATTAGTATTATTATAATTGAATGGAAGTACAGTCATACAAATTTTGAAAAAACCTTGCCCTCCATCTGCAAGAATTTTAATATGGTAATCATCAATCAAATTTCGGTGCTCAATAATTCTGGAAACTATCTCTTCAGCATCAGCATACACAACGGGTCTTTTTTCTTTGACGCCCTTTACGCCTTCTACATCAAAGTCTTTGACATCATATTGATACAGATCAGATAATAGTGTCGATTTCTTCGACAAGTGCGCGGCTAACCCAGGAGATACCGAATGTTTACCAGCAAAGCACCTTACAAAATTAGCCATTTTCTTCATGAAATTTGTCGATGATCCTGTATTAGCTTGAAAATTGCTAAATTGTTCATTAGAGACAGTAATCTCCTTCTTCACAGGATAGAGGGCAATTTTCATCAAAGGTGCTGATACATTGGTCAGCTCAATATTAATATTATTTTTTTTATTTATATTTTCTAGGCTTGTGCGATCTCGCAACAAACTACATATAATGCGTTCCTGTTGTTTTTCCGGAAGTTGTTGAACAAAGTTAACCACATTTTCGCAAGAAACATTTTGATTGCGCACGCAGCAGGCGTGTGTTATGCCTTGACCAACTATTTGCAAACAATTGCTGCATCTCGTCGCGGATGTAACAGATTTTTTTTCCTTTTCAAGAGTTTTTTCAGGCTGTTCGCAGTTTGAATTTGAAGAAATAATATTTTGGGTTGATGGAATGATGTTATTTTCAAATTTTCTTTTGTACCCGGTACCTTTTTTTTGACTTGACATGACCTTTATATCGAGCCTTTGTACATATGTAGTCAGAACATTCAATGTCATTATTTTGACGAGTATTTTTTGGCAATAGGATATCTAAATAATTCGGCATTGTTGGTACTGGTCTTTTGAAGATACCCTTCGCGTACTCATCTAGTGATAAACGGCAAGAAACGCAAATACTAAAAAAGGAAACTTCGAATCTTGTATATCAAATTTTTCGCACACAAATTTTTTTATCAAGTCTTCATATTTTCCTGTTATGGAAAACCACTCTAACCTTTTAACTTTGAGAACGATTTTTTTACCACACGGAGCACAAACTTTTCGGCGGTTCTCTTCGTGGGTAGCTGAGATATTACTTTTCAACATTTCTACGCATTTAAAATTTTTCTATAACACTCAACACTATCTTTACACGAAATCTGTGATAAATTTAAGATAGGATCGCAGGTTACATTACAAAAGTAAACTACACTGATTAAAAAAAAATGACTGGCAGACGTTTCAAAATATGCTTTTATGTGAAATTAATGGATGAGCTTATAAAGATACTGAAATATCCGCAACTCTAAATAAATACCCGTATTCTTTTCCTTGTAGATTTATATTGTTTATAATAATTTGTTGTAAACAAATGCCCTTAAAGGTTTTTAACATGTTTTTAAATTTTTAACAAATGTTGTGAATAATTCTCGAATTTGTTGTAAAAAATATAAATAAACAACAGTAATAAATAATAAATAAATATCCAAAAAAGGAATTGGATATAGGGCATTAGCACAAAAATAAAATACCCGTATTATTTTGTTTGCCATTTTTTATTGTTCATAACCAATTGTTTTTAACAAACAGGGAACACGGCTATTTTATATTTGGATAATGTCCTATATCCACTAATTAGTTCGGAAGTGAATTTCCCGCCGTATTGGTTATATATAATATATTTTTTATAACAAATTCGATAATTTATAACAACATACGAGACATGGCTTCTATATCATTTTTCCCATAGAATCGAATGGCGCTCTCAGTTTTTACATAAAATCACTTTTAAAAGTATTTGTTTATAACAAATTGTTATAAACAATAAAAAACGACAAACAAAGAACCGTGGGTACTTTATTTTTTGCTAATGTTCCATGTCCTCTAGTTAGTTTGGCACTCTCGCTGTTGTACTAGGCATTACCTGTAATGAGTTAATTGTGTGGTAGACGCTGAGGGATCATTTGCAGCTTGTGCAGAGAGACTGATGAGAGTAATGGTAGATTTTTTTTCCAACGCGTCTAGGAACCTCTATGTAACTGCTTTATAGTGTTTTCAATAGATAGAATATGTTATATTTCGAATTTCATGTAATCTAACTTTAACATTCAGTTCTACTAATTTCGTATCGTTTTGCAGTAGATACAAACTTAATCATTGAATGCTACTGAATATGGGTCACCACATACTCCAAAATTATGTTATTTTATAGAATAAATGAAATAGATGAGTTTCAGAACCAACCGGATGAAATTATGTCGAGTTTGAAAATGATAGTTGAAGTAGACGTTTACATTTGATTTTTCTATTTTTTCTCGAAAACTATTAAAGGTAGCAAAAAAAGTATACCGATATAAAATGTTTAGAATTTGAAAAGCTACAACTTTTGTATAAACCTTTTTTTTCGTTAAACCAATACTTTTCCCATAAAATCACTTTATCGATACTAATCCGTATATTGTAGACTGATTTCGCGATATCTCGCTTAAATGATCAGCTAGGATTTTAAATAAAAGTGATTTTTAATGTTTATATCAATCTGAACGTATCCTGCTTTGCCGATTTTCTCGTCATTTTTGCTAGGAACTTTCCAGCTTCAAGCCCACCGTGATGTCAGTTGAGCCACGACTTCAAGATACATGTCCTCAGCGGTTGCGATGAATTCATCTGTAAAATATGGGTCGCTGGAACATTCTGGCAGTTGCTTTAGATCTAGAAATTCGTCGTGACGATCCTTCAAAGTTTTTCGTGTAGCGTGGACATGGGGTAAGCGAGTTGATGTCCGTTCATATGACAAGTCTGGCGACCTAGCTGATAAAGCAGCTCCGCAGCGATACAAAAGCTTCCTATTGTTTATCAACTAATTGAACACAATCGTGATACACTTGATGCTTATTACGAGTCATTTTGATTGCGGAAAAAGCATAGATTCACGTATAAATAAAGCGGTGGAATTTGTATAATATACAACTTGCCACAGGTGCGAATGTTCGTACAATCAGAGTTCAAATGAGACACTGGAGGCAGAGAAATTGGTGTGGTTCACGCGTAATAGCAAATGAAATGCAGAGTTTTCGCTCATTCGTCAACGGTTTCTAAAGCAATGAAGTCATAGGCGGAGCACTAGAAAGCGTACTGCGGTGCATTTGCATGAATGTCAAATGACTCCGAATGCGGCCGGCGAAGACTGAAGTGTCAAGCCTTGCTGAATGATCTGCACCAGTGCCATCGCAGTTAACTAACTCCGAGCGTGTCCGAACGATACCCAATAGCGTACGGCACGAACGAGGAGGACTACCGGTGACGAAGTCTCCTGCTGTGACGTTACGAATTAACCGAAATCGGTCTTTTTCCGAAAAGGGCCGAGAACCGACGAAATTACACGAGTTGTGTTGAATGCAATGTAATGCAACACGACGCACGTGCATTCGAAATTTTAAAAGTTTCACTTTAAGGTCCGTGCACGAAATTCGGAAATTTGTTAATAACTGTCCTTAACCGAATTTAGCACTTTATTAATCGATGCGCGTGAATTCGAAGTTCCACTGTACCTACAGCTTCGAATTGCGAGTTTACTGTAATGTGTGCACAAGTCCGTGAAAATTTAAACTGTCCAGCAAAATATCCAGAAAATATCCAAAATTGGCCAAAACTCCAAAATGTCCGAAACTCCAAAAGTCCAATAGCGTTGACCAATCCCGGTAGGATGGCCAAAATGTTTGCACTTGTGCTATTCCTGCAGCGTTAGCACCGAATATGCCAACATGTCGGGGGTGCGGGCCCCGGATAAAATAGAGAAAGCACAAGTGAACAACTTTAACACTTTATTTCACAATCGTACAATTTGAAACTTGGCACGGTCGACATGCGGTCGATTCGAGTCGAACATAAACAATTAAATTTCAGGTTGTGCAAAAGATATAGCGACGACTCGCTAATTAATGCACTTCGGCGCGTAATCGTATACGAGTCGAAAATGCTGATTATAATAAATCGCGGCGATACCAATCGCGAAAAAATTGCGTAGCGTCGTTTCTCGTAGACAATGTGCTAAAGCGTCTATAGTTAGCGGAAGATTGATTGAAGACGGAAGTAGAATTACAAAAAAGAAACTCGTAATGCCGAAGGTGACATGGCAAAATCAATAAACAATGGCAAAATCTATAAACATACGTCACCTCCTAATTTGTTGACCGAGCCTTACCCGCCAATAGGCTTTAAGGCTCGAGCCCCATGGCGCGGAGCCGGGATACGCCCGGACCAACGCGAGACCCGTTCTTCCAGGGCCACTACCAAATCTCTCTCCAAGCAGCAAGACTTCTCGAGCTCCTCGGTGAGGAGAGGACCTTTCTAATCCCTACGACTCTCTGCAGGGCCGCACCCGAGTTGCATTGCAACTTACACAGCGGAGCAAGCGAGACCTTCACAGACCCGGGGAGAGTCCTTCCAGTCCTATCAGAAAATCAATAAACAATGGCAAACAATAATGCCGTGAAATTCAATTTGGGCGTTTAAACAATAATAAAGCGCGAGTAATGCGTAGTCGTAGTCGGAACGCCATTAGATGGCGTGAGTTGCAAAGTTTGAGCGCGAATATGTAACATTGCTAAGTCGAGCACACGCAACCACGAACACATGGACATACCTATTATATAACATCTAACCTATAGCAAGCATATAACCTTCAAACGTGTTTTTTTAAATGGCTGAATATTGCGTCGAACGACTTTCTGGTAATTATAAGGACAGTAGGCAGTGCATTATGGAAAAGTTTTAATAAAATCGGTGAGAATTACACATGAGCTCCATCCATGGGGCTGTTAGCCGTTGGAAATAGTCACAATAATTTAGCTCTGGATTCCTCTATATTGTAATCATTAACTTGTAATTATTATATGGCTGATTTAAGGGATGTATAAACTCGTGTCATTAATAACCTGAACTGAACTTAATTGAAAAATAAAGAAAAGTCAAGTGTTTCTATTTACCCCACGACACGGTCTAGTTTACGCCACCTGTTTCAGTTTGCTCAAAAAAGGTAAATTTAACAATTCGATATTCCATTGGTATACGATACCGTAATAAATATTATCTCTAGGAAAGGTTGCACATTGAGATAAAGATTCAAATCACAATTGCTACTGGTCGATTAGTTCCGCTTTTCTGTTTTACATACAGAAACAACGGTGTTGAAAAAAAGGCGTTGCGCTTTACACCGTCTTCACCGGTGGTTTTCTTTTTTACTTTCAGACAGTTTGGAAAACATATAAATAATCATATAATGTGTAACGGGGCATTACGTTGTTCAGGAGTCGTGCCGCGGTCGAGAGAGTGCGGAGTGATACAATAATTCCAATCGATCGATAGTAGGATGAAGCTGGTAGTGAGAAAGAACGAGAAACCGAATCAAGCCGTCGAGGACGAGTGCGAGGACGAGACCTGCCGTCATCAAGTTGGACGAGACGCCGATTAATCGGGAGCGAGCGGGCGAAACGCATAATTGCAAGGAGCGAACAATCTATGTAAGTCGGCCGTGGGCCACCTTTGGGAGTATAATAAAATTGAGAGGGCCAAAAGGCCCAATATCCTTTTTTATAAAATAACATTATTTATTGTTTCTCTGCTACACCCCTTCCGTAGCTTGTGCGGGCGGTGTGCGAAGGGTATTTCGCGATCCCCGTTTTCAGGCGCGGAAGGAGACAGAAGCCGACCTCCTCTGGGCGAGTCCGTGCCCTACCGGGAAGTTATCAGCTAGCCGGGATGAGTAACGCGTCATCCACCTGGCGCGGAGTTTTCCCGAGAAAACTACAAAGCCCGCTTCACGGGCGGTGACGACACCATCAATTCTGATCGTTTAAAAAAGCAGCCATTATAAATGGCGCCACATCGCGGGGCTCAAAAGTGCGCGAGTGGAAAAAAATTAGTGAGAAAAAGTTTCGGCGTCGCGGCCACGAGGCAGTTCGCCATTTTTCCGGCGAACGCGAGTCAAAGCCGTCATCTTGGGCAAGTACCGTGCTTGTCCAAAGGGAGGCGCCGAGCGGGGACTTGGGCAAGCAACGTGCTTGTCCAAAGGAGCGCGCCGCGTGGGGATTTCCGTTGCGCGGAAACGGTGCGCGTCGGGCGGGAGAGAAGTGCCCCCGGCAGGGAACACGCGACGGATCGCATAATGTGGGGACGGGATTCCCCTGCCTGCAGAGAGGCACCGCGTCGGGCCGAGTAGGAGTATCCCCCACCGGAGTAGGGACCGCGGAACGCGCAGTCGGATAGACAAACCGACGAGAGAAGCGTGGAGTCGCAGCGCCGCGGGCGGTTGACAGAAGCGTGTCGGTAAATCCGTACGGTTCGTTCTTTCCGCGAATATTTAAATTAGAGATAGAATAGGATAAGAACAATAATTAGAATATGATAGTAATAGAAATGAAAATATATAATATATAAGTTAGATTAGTAATATAATATATTAATTTTAGATAATAAGTTGTAATCAGTTATTGGAGAGAAAAAAAAAGATACATAACCCTTCCCTTTGATTAAGCGATTTAGGCTAAACACGAAACCGCGCGTGCACGTCAGTCGACTGTCAAACCAGTCGAACCGCGAGCTTGCTCGTTTCTCCGTGAGGCGCGTGCGCAACCAATCGCAGAGGTCGAGTTGTCGGATTAGGGCTACTCCAGTGCGGCCTACGATTAGGTGAAGTATCCGCGTGCGAGAGCGGAAAACTCCAGGTGTGCAAGAGAATAGCGTGCACAGTGCACAGAGCACACCAAATTGTTGTAAAGAGTGGAGAGAGTGTGTGTGTGGGATAGAAAACGCGAGTGTATAAAAACAAAAGAAAGAACAGTGAAGTGCCGGGGAGGTCAGTGCTGAATGGAGTAACCTTGAGTAGTCCGCGATCGCGAGAGGCCGCACTAGGCAAAATTTAGAGTAGGACATTGCGATGACCAAAAAGACGACCGTCGCTTCGAAGATAGATTTGAGTGAGGTCTCGCAAGGCGCGGAGGATCCGGTCGGGTTGACCCGCGGAGAGGTCATTGCATGGCTCAGAACAGTAGGCCTGAGTACAGTCGGACATGAGGAGGTTCTACGTACCCGACTTGCGAGAGCTCAATCGGAGGAACTCTCAGAAGGAGAGGCCGAGAGCGCGAGGAAATCTGGCGCTTCCGAAACAAATATTCACGTCCAGATCTCAGAGGGACGAACACCAGCGAGGGACATCGAGGGACAAGAGGAGTTTTCGACCATGATCGTCACTTGTCAAGCCGTGACGAAGGTCACGAGAACGTCCACGGCTACGAGTTGAGCCACCTCGACATGCACGCCACTAGTTGTGAGCAGCTAGCCAACCTGGACCACAACGGGTTCGAGAGTGTCACCCGGAATTGCGGACACCGCCAGACCAGGGTTCGACCATCCAGTGGGGACGATGACATACGCCGTGCCAACGACATATGTCACTTTGAGCAGCGGGACGTGGCATCACCCGCAAGGGACAACAGTGATCCACAACGGCTCCGAACGCCATGCACCAGGGAGCCATTCCCCGCAGATACTGCTCGGAATTTTCGGAGAGGGCGCTCACACTGCCGGAAGAGACGGAGACCGAGGACGATCGCTTTCGCTCGCGCATAGCAGCAAAGCGCACTCATTTTGCGGCTCCATCCGAAGAGGAATACGAGTAGAGCCCGAGCAAAGGGTACCAGGACGATCGTCGGAAAAAAGCCGAACGAGCTCGAGAGGGAGAGGAGAACGAGGTTCGACCACCGAGAGACCAAACAAGAAGCCGCGCAGGCGCGAGAATCAGGCGAGAGACTCGTCCTAAACGCGGCTAAGAAGAAGCCCGATGGAGGATCACGAGGAAGTAGCCTCGGATAAATGAAAACTCCATAGGGTGATAGCACGGCCGAGATGGACGTTTCCCGAGCACGGCCATTATGCTAGTCCGCCTGAGGAACCAAGGAGACATTCTCAGGGCGGATGGACCCTGAAGCAGCTGCGATCGTGGGGTCTGAAGTTCGACGGGTCCAACGTCGAAGAATTTTTAGCCGGATGGCACGAGTGCATGGATTGCCTCGAGCTACCCGAGGGAGACGTGCTACGCGTCTTACCGGGCCTCTTCAAAGGGAAAGCAAGACAGTGGACTCGGGACGAGCCCACTTCACTGAGAACGTGGAGAACGTTCGAAAGAGGGATCAAGCGCCGCACGTTAGGACATGTTGAAAACGTTATGTCAAAACCTAATGGCTCACTGTAGAATTGACCAAAATGGACGGGACTAGCACGACATTGAAGATAATGGATTGCAGAATAGAGGAAAAGTATAGAGGAATATTTATCATAATGTCTTGACCTTGAAAATCCATAAAAGACACCAATTTTTTATAAATCGGAAAACACTATCTCTGGATCTAGTAGACTAAAACGAACGTACTTCGGTTTCCGATGGTTTTTCGGGTCGCTGATTACGAATCTGATGTCATATTTTTAAAATTCAAAATGGCGGACCCAATATGGCTGACCAAAATCAGAAATGTTTATTCGATTTCGATGACACTGGGTACGGGGGGGGGGGGGGGGGGGTTTGAGGGTCGCTGATTACGAATCTGACGTCGAATTTTTAAAATTCAAAATAGCAAACCCAATATGGCTGACCAAAATCAGAAATGTTTATTCTATTTCAATGAAATGGGGTACTGGGAGGTTTCTAGGGTCGATGATTACGAACTTGTTGTCATATTTTCAAAATTCAAAATGGCGGACCCAATATGGCCGATATATTCTTCAACATTCGAAGTTATTCGATTTTTATTGCATTTAAGTAATTTTTTATTGCATTTAAGTTGCGTTCTTCAAGATAAAAAGAAACTACATTTTTTTAATATAAAGAATGAGACATTGTAAACAGGTACAATAAGAAACTATTAAAAATGCAATAACAAGTAGTTGCAAAAATTCTATCTATTTTGTTCATCTAAAGGATTTTTGATATTTTATACTATATATATATCGGAAGGAGTGAACATTAAAACCCATTTATGCAATAACAATTTTTTATTTAAACTTGGAGTTTAAAGTTGGAGAAATTGGAAAATTTCAGTTGGATAACATACCGGAGGCACTACGAACTGTATCCTTGGGTTAGAATGAATCCATCGCTTCGTAAGCTCTTAAGTCACGGGTGTCAAGTGGCTCGTATGTTACCGCTGTCATTAGCTTACTACGCGGAAGATGCTGCAGAGTCATGGCAAAAATATTACAGAAGGAATATGACTGCCCATGCTCGCCAATCCAACAGAGAACATCGCAAGACAGATGTGTTTAATAGAGCAGTTTGTATGTCAGATCCTAAAATATCGTTAATGTATCTGGAAAAAAGACTTAAAAAATCAAAGAAAGAGATGCCCCTGACTTCAATAATGTCAGAATTTATATCAAATAATTAAAAATAATAACTATATTAATATTAATTTTTTATATATTTAAAATAAATGTTAAAAAAATATTATTATTCATTGTATTATATTCAATATTATTTCTATTACATTTTCCTACTCAATAATATTCAATTACTTTATTATTCCTTCCAACTTCCGTATGAATAAAAGACTTTTAAATATGATGATAATTATTTCCGGAAATAGTACGACAGACCTGATTTCATAAACATTGACTACAATAACTGATTAAAGTACGGATTAACCAAATACCGTTAGAAAAATATACTTCTCTAAATAAATTTTAATTGAGAAAGAAAATTCCCAAGATATTACGATTCATCTTCAGCAACAAAGTTTTCACATTTTGCGCGGCAATATTGGGTCCATCATTTTGAGTTTTGAAAATCTGACATCTGATTACAAAACAGCAAATAAAAAAAAACCAGTAATGATATTCGTCTGCAATGCGTGAGATTGGACATTTTGGTTAGCCATGGTGGGTTCGCCATTTTGAATTTTTAAAATATGACATCAGATTCGTAATCAGCGACCCGAAAACCCATCGGATACCGAAGAACGTTCGTTTTAGTCTGCTAGATCCTGAAATAATGTTTTCCGATTTATAAAAAATTGGTGTCCTTTATGGATTTTCAAGGTCAAGACATTATGATAAATATTTCTCTATACTTTTCCTCTATTCTGCAATCCTTTATCTTCAATTTCGTTATAGTCCCGACCATTTTGGTCAATTCTACAGTGAGCCATTAGGTTTTGACATAACGTTTTCAAAATGTCCTAACGTGCGCCGGTTCGGAGTAGAAATCGAGGTCACCGAGATTCTTCTGTCGATCCATGAACGGATTCAAGACCCGACAGAAGATATGGAGGATTTCCTGCAGGAATTGCGGCGACGATTCCGAAAAATGCGAATGCCACCACCAGAAGAGAGCCAAGTTAGGATGACGATCCGAAACTTACGGCCGGATTACCGTAAGTCCACGAGTGTCCGAGATTGCACGACGTTCGTCGAGCTGTTCGGAGCTAGTTGAGAACTCGCAGAAGATAAGCGATGGGATGCACGGTACCGGCAACTCACGTCGACAGCCCGCACAGAGGGCGGAAACAGAGTGTCGTCCAGGAACGTCAGGGTGGCCGCCGGGAAAGAAGTGTCCGATTCGTCGTCGTCATTGTCGTCGTCATCGTCGTCGTCGTCAGCGAGCGAGCCGAGAAGACTGAGCAGTCGACGAAACCGCAGGAAGAGGGGTAGAGCCGAAAAATTAAGGAGAAGCGGCCGTGAGGAGATAGCTGCGGTATTGCCAGAAAGGCAAGCCAACCGAGAGCCGCCCCCTCCGAGGAGATCAGCACCGAGAACAGCAGCTGTTCGGCCACATAATCGGCTATATCACGCCGAATCCGACCCCCTATTGGACCCGGTGACAGGAGGGGAGAACCGCTGGAAGTTGGTACTGCCGGTCGGATTGCGAGCGCAAGCCCTCAGATATGCGCATGAGGAGGCGCATGCCGGACACTATGGCGTCGAGAAGACGTGTTGTCGCCTAGCAGTAGTTTACTACTGGCCTGGCCTTCGATATGATATACAGCAATTTATCGAGAAGTGTCGCGACTGTCAAGATCAGAAGGCAGCGATGGGTCAACGGATCGTTGAAAAGCCGTGGACCGTTGTGTCCGCCGACATCATGGGTCGATTTCCGCCTAGCCGTGGACAGAAGCGGTACATCCTCGTGTTCACAGATTTGTTCACCAGGTGGGTGGAGCTGAAAGCGCTAAGGACCGCCAACGGCAGGAGTATCGCTCGAGCATTCGAAGACTTTGTATTATTCCGATTGGAGATGCTTCCATACCTCCTAACGGACAATGGAAAGGAATTCCGGAACGAGGTGATGGACAAGATGTTGTCGGCGTACGGAGTGCGATCAATTACTACGCCTCCGTACCATCCCCAGGCCAACCCGGTTGAGCGAGTGAACCGGACGATCAAAACTATGATCCCTACATTTGTAGGTGCCGATCGTCGAAACTGAGACTTGCATTTGCCCGAGTTCCGGAGGTGATCAACACCGCCGTACAGGAGAGCTCGAAAGTGTCACCAGTTTCCTGAATTTTGGCTGACAACCGTCACCGGTCAAGAGTTTGAGGCGTCGATTGGAGAGGGAAGCACCAGTACTACGCATCGAGAATAAAGAATGGAAAGAACGCCTAAAACGTCTAAGTGCCCTACGGGATCTGGTACGTCGGTTTCAAGACCGAGCGAGCGAGCGCCAGAGTCGACAATATAACCGAGGCAGACGTGACATTCGATTTAATGTCGGGGATCTAGTGTTGCGGCGAAATCACGTCCTGTCGTCGTACCTCAAGCGGTATGTTGCATCCCGCGGATACCGTCTAGTCGAGAATTAATTCCGTTTTCATTCGTGTTACAGATGTGGAGATTAACGATAGTGAGTCGGACAGGAGGGAAGCGCCCCCCCCCCCTACCATAGGGAATGGAGACCCCCTTTGTATGGCCCCGATAGGGAAGAGGCCACGAAAGTGGACAGGCCAACAGTAGACGAGGGCACTCCACCGGCCGTAACAGGAACCCCCGAGAGCAGTCGGGAGGAGTCCTCGCGGCCCTGATAACTGGGGTGCGCATAGAGGAGGCGCCCACCCCGGACGAAAGCTGGGTCATCCTGCAGGAGCCCGGACCCGACGACGTCCCAGTCGAGGTGCAGAGCGCTCCCCTCTGGTGTGAGGAAGAGGACCAAGAGGTAGCGGCTGCACCACAACGTCTACCACCGATGCCGAGAGATCAGCCGGATTGCCAGGGGGATTTTCCTCTCCCAGTGGGTAGACACCCAAACTCGCGGCCAGTCACTCGAGGGATCATGTTTTGCGGGCTGCGGGAGCTGCCCAATGACGTCGAGTGAGATCCTCCTCCCGGGAACTGCTGGCGCGAGAGGCACCTATGGAAATCCTGCCCGGCCCCGCGGATTCACCCATTCTGTTTGAACTGCGGGTTCTCGGGTTTGTCGATTTCCGGGTGCCCTCGATGTGCAGAGCGCTACCAAGAGCGGATGTGTCACGGAGAGCGGAGCTCTTCGGCGACCCGCGTCGAGGATGAGGGGATCAGCGACCGTACCCGCCGACATCGATCGCGAAGGCGACGGGGTCAGGAGATCCGCGAGGAGCCGTCGGCGCAAAAGGGGGAGGAGAGCGCCCGAGGAAACCCTGAATCCCATCAGGAATCCAGCCCCCGGGGAGAAGCAGCTGCCCCCGGGGAGAACGCGGGCCACGGCCAGGAGGCCAGTCCGCCCCGGCCGGAGGAGGTAAGTGAGGACTAGAACATTAGCGTGGAGCGATCGCGACGATTTCCTGGACAAACTCTTGATCCGAGATACGGTAGTTCTAAGATGGGAGTTCTGAGTAATCCCGAGGTAGGAGGGGGGTTTGTAACGGGGGGTTACGTTGTCCAGGAGTCGTGCCGCGGTCGGAAGAGCGCAGAGTGATACAATAATTCGAATCGATCGATAGTAGGATCGTTACAGAAACGAACGGCCCCGAAAATGCCCGAGCGCCGCTGGCAACGGCGCACGGAGATGCGCGGCTGAAGAGAGCCGCAGAGCAGTATCGAGGCAACCTTCGAACGAGAAGGACGTCGGGTACGAGTGATAGAGATTGAGAAGAGGTAGTGAGAAAGAACGAGAAACCGAATCAAGCCGTCGAGGACGAGTGCGAGGACGAGACCTGCCGTCATCAAGTTGGACGAGACGCCGATTAATCGGGAGCGAGCGGGCGAAACGCCAAATTGTAAGGAGCGAACAATCTATGTAAGTCGGCCGTGGGCCACCTTTGGGAGTATAATAAAATTGAGAGGGACAGAAGGCCCAATATCCTTTTTTATAAAATAAAATTATTTATTGTTTTCCTGCTACACCCCTTCCGTAGCTTGTGCGGGCGGTGTGCGAAAGGTATTTCGCGAGCCCCGTTTTCAAGCGCGGAAGGAGGCAGGAGCCGACCTCCTCTGGGCGAGTCCGCCCTACTGAAATTGTTCGTAATATCATATGATAAATCATATGAGATTTTTAAAATATCAGTCGATCCGGAAAATTTGTATGTGATTTCTCATGTAATTATAAGAAATAATAATAATATGAGAAAACGAATTACAATCATCTGGGTTCCTCTAAGATATTAAAGAAATTATAAAAATCATATGATTTTACGGAAATTTTCACCAGGGCGTGCCCTACCGGGAATAAGTTGCCAGCTAGCCGGGCTGAGTAATGCGTCGTCCACCTGGCGCGGAGTTTTCCCGAGAAAACTGCAAACCCCGCTTCACGGGCGGCGGACGACACCATCAATTCTGGTCGTTTAAAATAGCAGCCATTATAAATGTGTAAATTAAGCACACATATTCTTCAAGACATAACAAACCTGTCGTGTTGGAGCTACTATTTTTTTCTTATACAGAATTGAATCTTGTGAGCGATTTTTCCTCAAGAAGCAACTCGATTTATTTGATTGAATAATCGGGGTTCAAAGTAGGCAGCTTAACTGTTAACCATGTTAAACCATGTTAGGGAAAGAACGAAATGTTGACTTACCTTTCCGATGGTATCTAGCGCTTGTTCTAACACTTTAACATCGCTTATAGTGATTTCCTCTTGCTTAACAAATTCTGGACACGGAGAATTGCTTATCGAAAGTGGTTCTATTTCTTTTTTCTCTTGTCGCTCTTCTTCGATCTTTTGCTCTTCTATTTTTATAATTTCAATATTAGTTCGATGATCCATTTTCCCTTCTTTTTCTCCTATAGCTCCTTTTGTGCGCGCTACCACTGTGTCGGGAAGAGCCGAAATTGTTGCTTTTAGTTTATCCGACATAGGAATGGTATCCGGTACCATAAGGGCTCTAGAGAGAAGTAGTAACGAAGGAGGGACTTTCTTGTCCAAACTAAGGTCAAGCCATTGAATTAATTGTTCTCTTAGTTTGCTTTCTGGCATTCCGTACGCTCGCATTCCTCGAGCTTTGCAAGCTAATTGTAACTCTGCCCTAGTTAATGATTCAATCCCTTCTTTTTCAATTAACTGGAAAAAAAAGATAAAATATCATCTTGGTGTGCGAAATTAATTTCCCATTATTAATTGCATTTAAAAAATGATATGCAAAATTCGAAATGAGGTTAGGGCACTGCAAGAGTTAATTTACTGAAAGAATGTTTTATTATTATCAGGAAAATTTATTAAATCAGTAAATAGGTTTTATTCAAAATTAAAAATTAAAAATGTACTATTCTTGTTTCGTTTGATTCGATTAAAAGCAGATAGATACTTATATCTGTACAGCATGATTCACATTCCTCTAGTATGCTATTTCCCCTATTATTTTTAATCTTAGAATTCACCGGATACACCTACACCTATTTTATATAAATACCTCCGGACATTAAGGAGATCTGATTGTTGGTAGTGATTAAGTACATAAATTTATTAAAAGGCGTTAAATTTATTAATGGCATTGTAACAACTAATGTCAATAGTATTAAGGGGACAGTACACCACTTTTTTTGAAATTTTAGATTTTTCAAAAGCATAATTTTCGTGCACTATACGTATGTAGGATTAGTGTAGAAACCCTGATTTGCCGATTATCGACCGAGAATGTGTTGAAAAGTCAATTCGCAGGTAGTGCCTCTGAACGCGCACAGAAGGCGTTTCGGTTAATTCTGCACCACATAGGCTTGCTTCGATTTCCCGCTTGTTTTAGAAGTGAGGTTCTCATACGTTTTCGGTATGCAGTCGAAATCGTTATTTTATAAATAAGGTATGATGGTGAGGATGAATTAAATAGAGAGTAAATTTGACAACAATGAAAATATTTCCTTCGTGATTCGGGTGTAAGCAATTTTTATTTAAATCTATAAGGAGTGATATGTACATCACGTCGTAAACCATAGACGAATCTAAAAGATGAATTTAATATTCTCATTAATTTTGTATTTAAATAACGTGAAGTATCATTATACACTAAACGCAGTAGTCCAAGACTGGAATTATGAGAGTATTAATCAATTGAAGTTTAATATTCGATGGAAGTGAATATCCTCCAAATTTGAGACTTTATAAAGTACTATAAGCTTTTCTTGAGATAGAAACAATATGGTCATTCCAAGACAAGGCATTGGATATAATCACACCGAGATTACGTACTTTGTTTTCATATCGAACTACGGTGTTATTGACAATTATGGGAGGTATGTATTAACTATTTAAATTTTTATGTTGATGACTACTGCCTAATATAATTGCCTTCGTTTTCGACGTGTTTATTTGAAGACTAACATCGGATACCCAATTTAGAATGTTAATAATGACAAAGTTTAGGTGGTATCAAATCGCATGGAAAGCAGGACAAATAAATTTGTAAGTCGTCCGCAAATAAAGCAAATTTTAATTTGGATTGGTTTAATACCTTTGCAAGAGAATTAATGAACACGAGAAATAAAACTGCACCAGGGGAAGTACATTGCGGGACACCAGGTGTAGTGTTCATAAATTCGGTTGGTATACCGTTAACATCTGGAAAAGATTGACATCTTTTAGATAAATATGATGCAAGAAATTTAATCGCTCGTTTTGAGAAACTCAAATCTCTAAGACATTTTAACAGAATTTTATGATTTACGCAGTCGAAAGCCTTACTAAAATCGAAAAGAACTAGAACCGTTAACATACCATTGTTTATACCATACCTTACTTCATCCGTGAAGAACAATAGTGCTGTTTGTGTACTATGATCTTTCCTTCTTTCCTGTATCCCGATTGCAGCGAATGAATCAATTTATTATTTTCCAAAAACATTATAATTAGTTGAGTAAAGAGAAAGTCAAATATTTTTGCAAAGTGAGGTAGACCAACTATAAGGCATGTTTGTGGTGGAGAATCAGGTGATTTCACTTTGACAAGCGGAGTGATACACGCCATTTACGCCATTTTCCATACATCGGGATATATATTTGATGGAAGAGAATGATTATATAGGAATGTAAGATAAGGAGCAATAGTTGGGAAAAAATCTTTTACATCACAGTGGTATATTATCTGAACTATAACTTGATGTACGGGATAAAAAGTCAGAGAACGTTTGTCGAACGGTAACTATATCTATTGGTTCAAAATAAAAAACTGGAGTATCAGGATATAGTGGTTGCGAAAAAGTGGATGCTTGGATGATACAGATACATAATGAGCATTTAGCGACTTGGGATAAAAAAATTCAAGTGCAGAATTAGATGTTTCAGAAGTTATACGAAACTTTTCTAGGAGATTCCCTTCTTTTGCAGGATTTTTTGCATCACATATTTCTTTTAACTAATGAACATACATGAACATGAACACACAAAAGTGTGCAGAGTGCTAATATAACCCTATAATGACGTATAAAAAGAGTTGTAAAAGTATCAAATCAAGACAAGATCTTCAATAGTATATAAATGATATATTATAAATTGTATTATTTCCAGGAATCTAGGAAATCACCTAAATTATAATCTGAATAGAAAACGGAACTAATGGGACAAGGGCTACTTAGCGAGTGGTAAACGTAGTCACAAACCATATAAATACCGCTGCAGGCCACCATCAGTCAGTATTCCGTCCGAAGGTCTATCGGACTGCATCGCGAGTAAAGTACCATTGTAGATGGTAGAGTATAGACAGGGTGATTGAGGAGAAGAACAAGAAGAGTTCTGTTTGCCCTGATTTGCAGGACGTGCTCCCATCCAGTGTTCTCAGATCTAGCAGGAAATTCGGGCGTGCGCGGTGCGACTTCTCTCACATTGGTCGGCGGACCGCCCGCGATCCCGTAGACATTGAAATGTGTAGCCGGCGCGCCGAGGCACTCAGTGTGTCTTTAATTTTCGCTTAATTACGCTTATACGCAATGCTTAAAAATTCTGTTTTTTGCGGGATTCATTAGCAGAAGCATATCATATAATATTTATGAATAGAAAATGTAAAAAAAGAAACTGAATGCATTATTTTTAAGATAAAACTTATCCAATTATCAGTTTACAAAGGCAAATCGTATAAGCGGATATCGCAAAACGCCTTGATACTTTCAACTTTATACTGCACTTGCAAATTAATTGCTATTCGTAAAATTTTAATTTAACAAACTATAGTATCATTATATAATATTGTTGTTTTCCTTTTCAATTAATTTTAATAATTTTATTTAGTATTTTTATAAAATTATATATACTCCTTCGGATTTTCTTACTTTTCGTATAAACTGAATATAATAATAATAAATAATAATATTTTGAATTTTTCTTAGAAAATATGTCATTACATTCATGTAGCTGCCAGGAAGATTTTTATAAGTTTTAAAGCAAACTTGATTTAAACTTTTCTTTTTTAATTGAAGTAACATTGATTTAAATAAATATGGTTCAATATTACTAAAAAGTGTTGAAACGCAGAAAAATAGTAGAAAACCCTAATAAGACTTTTATAAATTATAAATTTATTTTAATATTTTATAAATTATATTCAGATTATGAGTATCTTCAATTTTAGTAAGATAATTAATTTTGAAATTTAATGTCAAACATTTCAGAGAGTGTAGTCATTTAATAAAATATCGTTCGGTATCTAAAACTTTGATTTCCTGCCAATTAATGTGTTTGTGTTCCAAAATATGTTCGAAAATTAAGAGTATTTTTTTTAGAACATCTAAATAAATTGCGTTTATACTTCATGTTCATGAATTCTGATATGATCCTTTTTTTGTCTTACTTATGATACATCACAATGTTTACAAATTATAAGACAAACAGAGTTATATTTGTTCATTTTATTAATTCTATCTTTGCATTTTCTGGAGATTGAATTCCAATTATGCCGTACTACTATAATATTCCAGCGTTTACGTTTACTGCCGAAATACTTCTGGGTTATTTTCACGAGATTGAATTCGTTTTTAATGTGTTTTGAAAAAATCTTTTTACGATAAATTGTTGTCACGTGAATATTATTAAATATTACTAATATTGTGTTTAAGATAATGTGGTTCCGAATTTTTAATTAATATGTTAACATTGTATATGACTGTAATGTTTTATTTTAATTGGATTTTATTATTAAAAGATGTATGAAAATAAACATGCGAAATCTCACTATCTCCTAATTTTAAAACTTACTTTGTTCGCCGCTGGAACTGTTAAAAATTAATTTATACACGTCAGTAGTACAAGAACTTTATTTCGCTTATGAAATGCAATCAGCAGATAACATTAATTATAAAAAATAACGCCAGCTGTTGATCAAATGTATAGTTCTTACTGTTTATACTTAAAGATATTCGTAGAGGAATAATAAAGGTTAGCAGGATTGCATATTACTTCAATGAATTTTTTACAATACTATAAATATTATATATCATTATCTGTACTGAATCCGAGGCAGTTCTCTGGTAAGTATAATTGTAAAATTAGGCTTTGCATAAAATTATTAACTGTTTTTCCCACACGTTTATGTAAATGGTTCCCTGTCAATGAGTCGAATTTTAAAAACTTAAAAGTACATGGACCATGAAAATTAACTTCACAGCTCGATAATTTATTACTTTTACCTCGCAATTTACGGAATTTGAGGTAAAACACTTTTTGCTGAGCAGCTCTATATATATATATTATGGTCATTTTGCGGACTTTTTTTTTAACAGATCGGTCATTTTGCGGACTTTTTGTCATTTCGCGGACCGTCCGCGAAAAGAAAGTATGTTTTCTGGTCATTTCGATGACTTTTTTTTTATACATGAGGGGCATTATGAGGACCCTTTGTTCTTGCTATAGGGAACATAATTTCGCACCAAACTTTAGGCACAAATAGGTCTAGGCGAGGTTTGGTAGGGTTTTTTCAATTTTATATATTATATATTATATATTATATATAAAAGATTTAGTTCTAATATTTAGAAAGCTGTCTGTATAGAACACCAATTTAATATACTTGATAAGCAAGCAACATTGGTTTATATGAAGAAAGTGTTGAAAAATTTCATCCAATTGCTTTAATTAACGAAGAATAATTAGCTTTACATGAAAAACATTGAAACTAGTTGCATTGAAAGGTTTTTGTAGGAAACTGCCCTACATTTTTTTCTTTGGGATAAAAATTAAATGGGCTTGTTGATAAAACACCGCAATTATCTGTAGTAACATTTAACATTGCATTTATTTAATTCTCAAGAAGGTACCTCCTGTCTGAAATAAAATATGACGACACAAATAAAGGAAACTAAGTTTACAGAACATATGCATTTTTCTACCATTCATCGTTTAGAAAAAGGCCATTTCAAGTTTAAAAACCAATAATGCATGAGTCTGTTCCTCGCATAAAAATGGTTGCAGATCAGACTTTTTTAATTACACCATAACTTAGTCTAAAAAACTTGGGGATTATCGTTTCCACACCACCATGCGGTAGATAAATTGGCGCGTTTTTTTAAAGTGGTTTTCCCAGGAGGCCTAATCCACTATTGAAAGCAATAAAATAAATTATTTTACATTTTTTTTAAATTATAAAAAAAAAATATATATATATATAAAAAAATAAATACAAATATAAATAATAAAAATAAATGGTGTATAAAAAAATAAATATAAAAATAAACACAAATATAAATAATAAAAATAAATATGTAAATAAAAAATATAAAAATAAATATAAATATAAATAATAAAAATAAATATATAAAAAAATAAATAAAAAAATGAATATTTTTTTTATTGGCACGTAGTTGCAATTTTGTTTTTATTATTGTACATGGTGTAAATATCACTCATTTTTTTAAGAACTTTTTTTAGGCAATATTCAGAATTTTATTCATAAGTGATGTTTTTTGTGCAGTTTTTGAATAACTCCTTATAAAATCTATTGCATAATTCTTAATCGATGTTGTTGATTCAATGCCACAAATCTTCGAGAAATAAAAAAATCTTTCAACTAAGAAGAACAAATAGAATAAAAAGGATTTCTCACTGAATATTGCATTTATTACAATGACTTTTTATTATGAAATCGACTGGTTCTTATCTTATTTGAGCGTTTAGTATTCGCAAGTCATTTTGTGCCTTTTCTTTTTTTTTCCTTTTCACATTTTCTTTTCTCTTGTTGTTTTATGTTTCTCAATTCTTGTTTCGGTTTTTGTCGATTACTTTCATCCATGTCTATAATTTCATAGAGGAAAAACAAATATACAAAATATTTACAACTATTTACAAATATACAATTATACAAAATATACTATAAAACGTAGAATGACAATATAACATATGTATTACTGTTATAAGAATTAAAATATGCGTGATAGTAATTATGGAAAAACAAACTATTGTTTTATCTGTCTTTACTTCAGATCGGTATAAGTACAATCACTTGAAAATAGTGACATACACTTAAAAATATATCAAACAAAAAAGAGCAATGCATTTTGTGGTTTTTCATATGTCAGAGACATATATGTCTCTATTGAAGGAACAAGGACCGTAATTAATACAAGCAGGAAAGGAGAACATTATAACTAAGCTAGCTATTGTTAAATATATAAACTTTGAAGCAAACATTTATAACAACAATAAAATTCCCAATTTTCTAATATTGATAATAAAACTTTAATAATTTATTAATTATACATATCTTTGTTATGTAAAGTTAATTTTTTTTCATTTACTTCAAAGCTCGTACAATTAGAATTATTGGATTGAAATTGTGAACGTATTAAACAAATTGAATTTAAGCTGACATCTCCCATTTTATTTCTTTTATTACTTTTAGTATCTGTAACTATTGAAAATATTCTTTCTGCTGCGGCATTTGATTGCGGAAGGCACAGGACAAAGTTAACTGCTTTAATTAATATAGGATAAGAAAATTCGCCATTTACTTCTTTTAATTCCGAAACATATTTCCAAAATGACTCTACATCCGAATTTAAAAGTCCAGTTTTATCATCTTCCGAAAAAGCGTGGGGTAATGACAACCATTCTGTGGCTAATTTAGTTTCATCTAAACCGAACTGTAAAGCAATTCTGGACAAATTTCTTAATTCCATCCTCGTTCCACTCGATAAGGCCACTTTAGGATTTAAAAATGCCAAATTCTTTAAAAAGTTATCGTTAAGTGGAAGGCGTTTCAATATTTCATTTACAGCAGTTATGTAGAACTGCGAGCAGGTATTTTGAATTTCCTTCTTCACTTCTTCATTTGTAATAGATTGCAAAAACCGCTCGCATTCTGGTCCTAAATTGACATCACTAATATTCATCATTTTATCCGGTCCGAAAGTATCGTTTGAAAAAACTTTATCGTTTAAATATTCGTACGAAATATAATTCTGCGGTATATTCAAAATTAACTTTTTACTCTACGGAGCCAGTTCATGGATTAACACCTTTTCCGATTGAAAAATGGCATTAAATCTGTTAAAATATTCCAAGACGTACTTCAAACATTTAATATATGCAGTAATATCCGGATTACTTAAAAGATCGAATAATTCTGAAGCCGTACTTTTTAATTCTTTTGTATTGCTTTTCTCGAAAGTTTCTAAACGAAAAAAATCGGTCAAAGGCGCCCAGTTGTCCAGCAACCGAACAACACACTGATGCAAACACAGCCATCGCGTAGTTCGCAGTTCCTGCGAATCCGTCAGAATCCGAGCAGTTTCGCTTATCTAGGTTCATTATTACGCAAATTAAAATAGCCTTTCTTACCAAAATCCGAGATCGATGAACTATTAGACGAACCCCGAAAGAAACACCACCAGAAAGAAATAATCGCGAAGGTTATGTCAATTAAATTCACGTCCGTGCGACGTCAGGAAGATCGGAAAACAAATGATTGATAGGTTACTTAGTTACTGCGCGGTTAATGTTTTGAATGCTATCATTTGAATCGGCGAATTCTTTTATCCTGTATCAATTAAAGCAGTTAACATCGTGATGTGCCTTCCGCAATAAAATACCGCTGTAGATAGAAGCTTTTCAATAGTCACAGCTACTAAAAGTAATAACAGAAATGAAATGGGCGATGTCAGTTTAAATTCAATTTATTTAATAGTTTTGAATTAAATGAAAAATATTTAACTTCACATAACAAATATATATTTAATTATATATAATTAATAAATTATTATATTTTTATTATCAACATTAGAAAATTCTGAATTTTATTGTTGTTATTAAATATTTGCTTCCAAGTACACATGTTTAACAATAGTTAAAATAGTTATAATGCTCTGCTTTCCTGTTTGCATTAATTACCGCCTTGTTCCGTCAATAGAAACATATGTAACTGCAGATTTTTTAAATAATCTATTTTATTGCTTTCAACGGTGTCTTAGTTAAGGCCTCCTGGGGAAACCACTGAAAAATGAAACGCGTCAACTTATATACCGACTGTTGGTTTGCAAAGGTTAATCCCTGCGTTTTGTAGGATAAGTTATTATCAATAACTTAAACTATTCAATGATCTAAATTTACCTATAAGTAAGAAATAATTATTGCACATAAATTTAAAATATAAAGCATGGAGGTAAAGCGTTGCACATTTGGGGGATCGTGCAAAAATCGCAGTTTTGACGTCGTTTAGTTGAAATCACTCTCTCCCTCTCTATCTCTCCCTTCCTCTCTCTCTCTGTCGACACGCGAGTTCAATAAAAAGTGCACATTTTTAAAATTAATTACACTTTTTTATTCATAGTTAACATTCTTGATCACAATGTTTAAAAAAATCATCCATGTCATATATAGGTATATATGTATACAACATATATACAACATATACATGTTCCTTGAAATTCAAGAACACTGATTATATAACATTTTTATCTGATATATATATAAAACTAAAAACTCGCGGTTTGTTAAATGAAATTTTATAGTATTTTCGGTTTGAAACATCATATAGATTATGGAATACTTATACCAAATATAGTCCTTTGATACTGAGATACCCTGTGAAGACATATACGTATATACTCGTATATAGATGTAAGTAAGATATTTAGTTAAATAATAGAGTTTAAACGATTTTTTTAGTGCAAAAAGACGGATAATTGCAGATGAAATATAAAAATTATACCTTAAAAATGAAATAACTTCTACAATTTTTAATATTTTTTTCTGAAAAAAATTGGGCTTTCATTTTTCATGGTTTCAAACAATCAAGGGTATGGATTTTTAGTTTCGTCGTATTGTTCACGAGAAAAAAATTCTAAATCACCGAAATAATTTTTTTTATTTTTTTTAGTATCCACCTTAATTTTGGTGTTAAAATAGTGTCTAAACGTATTATCAACAATGCGTCATATTCTAAATATCTTGGGGCCAAAATCTCACTGATCCGTCCCCTTAAAAATAGATAATCTTTATGACGTTTTTCCGTCACACTCCCTATTGCAGCATGATTGAAAGGTGCGTGTGTGAGCGCGACAGAGAGGACAAAGCTAGCGTCGGTCTCCTAAGCTCTCGTTCTCATTTTTTATTTTCATTCATTTCATCCACTTCATGCAATACAAAATAATAAAGTCAACAAATTCGGTGCATTCAGATCAATCAACTTGCGTCCAAAAATAGTAAAATCAAAATTTGTTGGATTCCCGAACTTCCCCCAATAGTTTTGTCATTAACTGGGTGTTTTAGAAATTTCCTCATTCGACCATCTTCGTATAGTATGGAGAGTATGTATTTCAAATTTCAACGAGTTTTATTTATATGTTCAATTTCTATATTTTCCCTCAAATAATAGACCGTATAGTAATCTGATAAAAAGTAAAAATAGAAAATAGGTCCAATTGGTTAGCCTCCACAATGTATTAGTTTTTTCGATACGATTAAAGAAAGTTTCGCATTTCGTTATTTCAGGCGGTTAACGCACTGGACTACGAAGTCGTAGGTCGTGAGTTCGATCCCCGTCTGGTGACAATTTTTCGATTTCGTTTCCAAGCAGCAGCTCGCTGTTGGTAAGACGAGCCACGTTGTTTGTGTTTACGTTTCGAAAGTATTGCTTATCTGGCGGAAATCGACTCATGACCGCTGCTGTACTTGGTGTAGGTTTCTGCAGTCCTACATTTCATACACAAATGTGAAGTACGGCGCCATCTGTCTAAGTCGATCTGCAGCTCTCGCAAAATCATAGTAAATAATAAGGCAACAATGAGCAAAAAAGGGCGATTCCGCCCGTTAATTAATTAAATAAAAATAAATTTCTATGCTACTTGGACAAAACTTCTACGACATTTTTAAGTCATTTAATTGATGCCCATTTTTATTGTATGAGAAATGGACAATTATGTGAGGCTTTATCATTTATGATTGGTTTTGCTTGGATTTAAGTAATTCTTGGCCACTTTGTAGACACTTTTATTGGGTACATATTTTAAGCAATATATTTGTCGAATCAGTAGTTTCAGCGCAATAAAATTGTTTAGAATTTCTACCATAGTCACAACAGGGTAACATCGCGAATTTAGTAAAACTAACCTCTGATTAAAAACCAATGCCAAACCCTCAAACAAATGAATTTCGTGCAAATAGAATTACTTGTATATCTCAACATAACGAGTGATTGCATTTTCGAAAAAAAACCAATTCATAGTATCGGCCAGTATTATATTAATAAGCCAATAAATACCAACCTATTATGATGGATTACTTGAATGGACACCACGAGTGCAGATTATCATACATTTTAACCAAAAAGAAATTCAGGGGTAACGTGATGGTCAATTAAATGTTCTCTAATTACGTCAAGTATTTGTACATTGGAGAAATTGTTTCATATTCGGCGTACAGATCTTCCGACTCTGCGTGAAACGCGTGTCTTTAAAGTGTTATTAGACGAACAATATTTTAATAAATATAGTTTATCTAATATAATGTGCGAAAATTCCTCCAATAACAATCACATCGAGCCATCTGCGGCTTTATTTATTCGTAATGCAGTGCTGTCCAAACAGATAAATGTCGAAGTCATTAGACTCACTACAATTGAGAATACTGGGTGACAACACTGTGCACGAGGATGAAAACGAGGAGCTTGCGTGGAACGGACGTCTCTATATATTTCCGATACTTTGAGAATGAAGCACGTGTGGTACATCTCCGGGAATCATTGGCAGATTTCAATTGTTTATGGACACATCTCCACGTGAATTTGGGCTCGAGACTATATCTCCGAGAGGGCGGCGCTGACAAGAAACGCTGTAAGTTTCGATAGGGACAACACGTCGTGCTTCCTCGACTTCGTCTCTTAGACGGAGTCCTGGGTAAGTCGAAACATTCCTACCATATTCCAAGATACATCGGTCTTCGTGATAATTGGGCATTGCCCTTTTTACATTTTCATGCATACGTTAACTAAACGTCGAGAGTCCTGGATTCGTTTACCAGTCAATAGAGAAATCGTCTTGGGAATTGACACCATTCCGGTTCCCGGCATTCCGAGCTCAAAGAATATATTCCAAAAAGAAAGGTTATGACAACCCCTTTTGATCCACGTGGCCAAATAGTAACTGTGTTAATTGAATGATTCTTTGAGGACAACATTTCTATTATAAATTAATATATGAAATAGAATAAAATTCGTTACAATAATCAGCCGAAAATCGATTAATTTTTATCAGTTTAGTGGTAAGTACTTTAAACAACGGTACAATTAATGTCTACATGTAAGGAGACAGCACACAAAAAACATCTATCAAGCTGGCAGAGCAAGGTCGCCCAAAACGAAAAAAAAATACTACCATAATTCTGTGCTTTTTAGGTGCTAATTATGTGCTCTAATTAAAAATGTTGTGCTCCTAACGTTTTTCTAAGAATAGACATTTTATATTGCTGGCATGATACAAGCTAGCAGAGTATACGCACAAAATCGATGAAGGACTAATCAGGTGCAATCCGGAAAAGGTGCATAATTATGTGCTTTTTATGTGCTTTTGAACTATGCAAACCGATAAATCCAAATACCAACCCTTATCGCGAAAACCACCCTTAGCAAAGAATCAAACCCACAAAAATGCTTAAAAAATTAAGTAAATGTGCTAACAAAGAAGATACATAATATTTTCTATATCAGAGAAACATTCCGATCTTTATGCTAACGAATGCAACAAATATCTAATTTCGCGATCCAGTCCTCATTTGAAAAGCCTTAGGAAACAAATGCATTATTTAAGAAGGGAAAGTAGCACAAAATTATTTTACACATGAAAATGTACCCTTGAGTAGTTTACTAAACGATAATACGATTACCGAATTTTGTGCTTCAACCCCCATTGACAAAAAAACCACCCATAACGGAAAAAAATGTATTATTTAAGAAGAGAAAGTACCACAAAATTATTTTACAGTTAAAAAAGTACCCATGTCTTATTTAGTAACCAATAAAATAATTACCGAATTTTGTGTTTCAACCCTTATTAGAAAAAACCCACCCTGAACGGAAAAAAATCATTATTTAAGAACGGAAAATAGCATAAAATTATTTTATAGCTGAAGACTTATCCTTGAGTCATTTACAAACCAATAGGACTAATACTAAATTTTTTGCCCCAACCCTTATTGGAAAAATCCACCCTTAAGGGAAAATAATCATTATTTATCAAGAAAAAGTAGCACAAAATTATTTTTCAGTTGAAAACGTACCCTTAAGTCATTTATTAACCAATAAGACTAATACCGAGTTTTGAGCTCGAACCCTTATTGGAAAAACCCACCCTCAACGGAAAAATGCATTATTTAAGAAGGGAAAGTAACAGACAATTATTTTATAATTAAGTTAGGTTGACTTATTTAGGTCCCAAAAAGTCATTGAAACGAGCAACAAATGCTAAATACTACTTTTTCAAAATACTTTTTTAGTAAGTGAGCTTAATAAATAAGTACCTTTGAGTTAATAAATAACACAAGGGTACATTTTCAACTATAAAATAATTTTGTGCCCTTTCCCTCCGTAAATAATGATTATTTTCCCTGAAGGGTGAATTTTTTCCAACAAGGATTGGAGCACAAAATTCAGTATTAGTCTTATTGGTTAATAAATGACTCAAGGGTACGTTATCAATTATAAAATAATTTTTCGCTGCTTTCCCTTCGTAAATAATGATTATTTTCCCTTAAGGTTGAATTTTTTCCAATAAGGGATGGACCACAAGATTCGGTATTAGTCTTATTGGTTAATAAATGACTCAAGGGTACGTTTTCAACCACCAAATAATTTTGTGCTATTTTCCCTTCTTAAATAATCCATTTTTCCGTTGAGGGTTGGTTTTTCCAATAAGAATTAGAGCACAAAATTCGGTATTAGTCTTATTGGTTAATAAATGACTCAAGGGTACGTTTTCAATTATAAAATAATTTTGTGCTCCTTTCCCTTCGTAAATAATGATTATTTTCCGTGAAGGGTGAATTTTTGGCAATAAGGATTCGAGCACATAATTCGGTATTAGTCTTATTGGTTAATAAATGACTCAAGAGTACGTTATCAACTATAAAATAATGTTGTGCTCCTTTCCCTTCGTAAATAATGATGATTTTCCGTGAAGGGTGAATTTTTTCCAATAAGGATTCGAGCACAAAATTCGGTATTAGTCTTACTGGTTAATAAATGACTCAAGAGTACGTTATCAACTATAAAATAATTTTGTCCTGCTTTCCCTTCGTAAATAATGCATTTTTCCCTTACGGATGGTTTTTTTTAATAAGGGTTGAAGCACAAAATTCGGGAATCGTCTTATTGTTTAGTAAACCACTCAAGGGTACATTTTCATGTGTAAAATAACTTTGTGCTACTTTCCCTTCTTAAATAATGCATTTGTTTCCTAAGGCTTTTCAAATAAGGACTGGATCGCGAAATTAGATATTTGTTGCATCCGTTAGCATAATGATCGGAATGTTTCTCTGATACAGAAAATATTATGTATCTTCTTTGTTAGCACATTTACTTAATTTTTTAAGCATTTTTGTGGGTGTGATTCTTTGCTAAGGGTGGTTTTCGCGATAAGGGTTGGTATTTGGATTTATCGGTTTGCATAGTTCAAAAGCACATAAAAAGCACATAATTATGCACCTTTTCCGGATAGCACCTGATTAGTCCTTCATCGATTTTGTGCGTATGCTCTGCTAGCTTGTATCATGCCAGCATTATAAAATGTCTATTCTTAGAAAAACGTTAGGAGCACAAAATTTTTAATTAGAGCACATAATTATGGTAGTATTTTTTTTTCGTTTTGGGCGACCTTGCTCTGCCAGCTTGATAGACGTCCGAAACAACATCGGACAATCGAATCAAGAGCAGTTACGACGTGCTCAATCAGGCACAGCTCCGCGCGTTCGGACTTGCAAAGCGGCAAATCCGTGGGAGATTCTATGAACAATAATTAATTAATTAAAAAGTTGTTATTGGGCCATTCTGAAATTTTAAACGTATTTTCTACATAGTTGAACGAATATTTTTAATGCAAAAAAATTTTTCAAACCAGGCCACTTTTGAGAAAATTCAATTTGTTTATAATATTTACCAAATAAATACGTCAACAAATTTTGTTTTCAATTTTTTTATATTTCATCGCAAAGCATCAGCAAATACGAATCTTCCATCCCAACAAATATTTTTTCTATATTCAAACGAATTTGAGTTACAGGAGTTTTAAAATGGTACGTTTTACGTACGAAAAAAATTTGCTGCAGGATTTAATATTTTGATTGTAAATCTGACATGGAATGACCCAGCTACATTACTATCTAACAAAGAGAACCTTAAGTGTCATTCTCACCGATTTTATTGAAACTTTCCTGTAATGTAGTCCTTTTAATTCTTCTTACTAATTCGTAAAACGACAGTCATACAACGCAATATTCAGCCGTCTCCAGAAAAAAATGAGTTTAAAGTTTATACGCTTATCATAGATAAGCTCTTATATAATAGGTACGTCCATGCAATCCGAAACAGCGATAGCTCGGGTGGTAGCGAGCTTACTTCACGTTCTGGACGTCGTCAATTCGTTTCTTAAGGTCGGATTTTTTTTAATCGCATAGTTTGTTAAAAATCATTTAAAAATAGTAATTTTAATTTTATTCCTTTATTGTCATTTTTTAAATTATAATTGGCCGAAAAAATATTTTTTCGTGTTTCTGACTATTAAGAACTTTTAATGTGAAAATTGATTAATTAAGAAGTTAATACTTTGCAGTAATTAATGAACAATTAAGAGATAATTATCGAAAGTAGAACTATATTGTACAATAATAAACACATATAATACTTCTTTTTTTATTATATTGTATTATATTTATTGTATTATAAAAGTAAAAAGAAAACTGTAGAAAGGAATAAAAATCTATTTTACTATGTTTGTATAAAAAACATTCATTTAATTAAGTTTATCATAGTATTAGCTAAAAATCCAGGGCACCACAAACTTCAAACCAATTCCCACAATGATAATTATCATAAAAACACACGAAACAAAAAGTAATAAAACACCGAGCACATCCAATAAAAGTGAAGATTTTAGAATTACAATGTTTCATAATACTTCAACGTAAAAACACTTTAATTATGAATGTAAATTAGTCATGAATCGAGCAGTATTTCTTAATTTCTTAATTGTTCATTAATTACTGTAAAGTATTAACTTTTTCATTAATAAATTGTCACATTCATAAGTAATTAGTCAGAAACAGGAACAAATTATTAAAACTACTTAAGCATTATAGTAATATTAATTCTGTTCCTTTTTTGTCCTTTTTTAAATTAAAAATGGTCGATTAAATATTTCTTCCAGCCATCGCGGCTTCGGATTGAATGGATGTACCTATTATATAAGAGCTTATCTATAGTAAGCGTATAAACTTCAAACGTATTTTTTTCCAAAACGGCTGAATATTGCGTCGTATGACTTTCTGAGAATTAAAAGGACTACATTATAGGAAAGTTTCAATAAAATATGTGAGAATCGCATCAGAGGTTCCTCTTGTTACATAGTAATGTAACTCCGTTTTGAGTTAGCTCTGTTCTAGAGTCGGCGAAGATGGTCTGAAGGGAAAGCAAATTGCGTAGTCAGTCTCCTATCTACAAAAAAACAACCTCGTTAATTGTCACTATTTATGAGAGATCATATCTTGAACTACCTGATTATCTTTTCACTCTGATTATGGGGCCAAACTTATCGTTATCTTGCAGTGACGGACGCTAGTGCCGTGTTTTCGTTATATTTTTGTGCATGAGATATTAAAATCGTTCTATCACTAGGGCTGGGTGCGTTAACTTTTATAGCAGCGTACGAGATAAATTATAGGTGTTTGAGTAATTCGTGCAAATTTTGCAGCTTTAACGTGACAGAGTATTTTTTCATCAATTTAGATATCCGCATTTTTCATTAATTTCATTAATTTATGCGGTTAGTTTGATTTAATGCCGGATAGCTTGGGTTCGGTACGTCATACGGAAATTTTAGTTTAGTTAGTGTAGTGTAGTTATAGCGAGGGCGCGTCATCGGACAGCGCGCATAGAAAGTCCCTGTCGAGTTCATCAGCGAGCAATCTGTCCGAGAAAGTCCTGGTAAAGGATGTCGCCAGGCATGGTATGTAGGAGGTCCATCATAAAGCTTCGTGTTACTACAGTCTTTGCCGAAGTAGTCGCAAGGCATAGGTTTAAGAAGTCCCTTCGAGTTTCCGTCAGAGAATCGCATATCGGATATGTAGTGAATGTTCGTTAGGAGTAAGAAGAAGAGATAAGAATTGCTGAACAGTACTCATTAGCCGTGATCGCGAAATTGTCTGTGCCCGACTATACCGCCCTCTACCTTTCCGAGCAGGGAACCCGTAAACGACAAATGCGTAACAACGATAATTATTTATAACCACTTTACTTCAAAAGTTCATACTCAATTATAATCAAGAAGCATTTCCATGAACAATCCAACAAAATACAATTGGGTTCGACAAAGAATGTGTTTGCGCCAAGAATAAGTTCAAAGTATCTGAAAAAAAAATGAAATCGGGTCACACCTTGGTTCTTAGTTTTAAGGCTGCAAAAAAAGACTACCTAGATATAATCAGTTGTAAGAAGTGTGTGTTTCTCGTTGTCTCGATATCGGGGAACGCAAAAAGAAAATTGCGTAAATCACCGCGTTTTGGTCCCAGGTTCGAGCATAATGGTACACCCCGAAAGAAAGCTCAACAATTTATAATTTTTAAGTTATTCACCACTTCTTTATTTTACTTGTCGAATGACAATTTTTTGTTGTCGCATCAGAGTTTTCGCAAAACGCCGAACCAGTTCACACAATAGCAATCGGGTAACTGAGCCCCACTTAAAGACGCTACATTTTGATCCGCAAAAAGCGCATGTATCGAATGGGCAAAAGTACATGATTTAATAATTACTCGCGACATTTCAAAATAGATACATACCGCAACAGCGTGCATATATCGTAGACAACAAACAAATTTGCGACGGTACATAACTAAGCGGATATTTGGAGTGCGGTCTGTATTTATCGAAAAAGGCCCATTGTTGAATCGTTGGTTTCAGAGGACTCCTGGAGATCCCACTTTTCAACAATTTTTCATCGCATAAATGACATACCGGGAAACTTCAACGGATAGCATAAGGTTTCTCAAGGTAGGAAAAGCCTTTGGTCCGGACGGATTACCGACCGAGCTCTTTAAATTTTTAACTCTTTTTGGCTTCCCCACCTTTGAACCTTTTTAAGGGTGTTCCTCCAAACAGTCGGAAGTCAGATTTGACTGTAGCGACGCCTACAACTTTTAAGTGCACTGATTGGAGTGACATCTGCCGACGATATTACGAAGTTCGACTTTCGTTCTCTTGTCAGGACCGTATCAAAGATTTTCTCGAAGGGTTCTTACCGGGGCCCCACAATTTTGTTTACATGTGTACGTATACACATGTATAGGACAAACGATATTCATACATGTAGCGGGGAAGGCCGAAGTTGGCCGAGATCGTCAAGAGCATCCCGAAAATCGGTGCTGTAGCTGTAAATATATATGTATATGCATTTACAGCGATCGTCCGATAGTTTCGACGGCGAAGCTCATTTTTTTTCTTGCGATAGAATTTCTCCCGGCTGTCCGACGGATTCGGACGAGGTAACTCGTGCGTCTTCTTCGGAAAATCGTTTCTACATGAAGTTATCGCATAGAATATATGGCTAAAACTTTTTTTGCAAATATGTAACATTAGTATATGTATAGTTATATTTTAATTTTCAGCTAAGGTTTTATTTCTTTTCTTCATCATTTTCAACCTAAAAACATATAGAGTGGTACAAATATCCAAATTGTAATTTTTTATCAGTTCATAATTTTCCATTCTTTACCACTTTTTTCAAATCCACGTGAGAAGTTTAAAATTAAAAAATATGCATAGAAAAAATATCATCGACGAAAAATATTAAAAATTGTACGACAAAATACATTTGTAATAGTCAAATTTTACATTTTTTTTTCGCTAAACAGAGTTTGAGCCTTTATTAATAAATACTAAATTTTAATATGTAATATTAGACTTTAGCATAGAAAATTAAAAAACATTTACCATTAGTAGTACACTTCTTAAACATGCCTAAAAAAGTATATGGGTGCATATATGTATGCATATATGTGAATAACGCACATTATATATATATATATATATATATATATATTGTAACGGGGCGTTACGCCGGCGGACCTATTACGTTCGCCGTCGTGGAAGTCCGGACGTTTCGAATCGTCGAGCATATTCGTTACGGTCTAGTATTGCAGGAACGGCCCCGAACCAGCCCGAGCGTCGCCGATTGGGGGCGCTCGGTGGACTCCGGAAGCGAGCGGAGCGACCGGTCGAGTCCAGACCGGCAGTTCGCCTGGGACCGTTGCGTAGAGGAGTTCGCGAAAGTTCGCCTGGGACCGTTGCGTAGAGGAGTTCGTGAAAGTTCGCCTGGGACCGTTGCGTAGAGGAGTTCGCGAAAGTTCGCCTGGGACCGTTGCGTAGAGGAGTTCGCGAAAGTTCGCCTGGGACCGTTGCGTAGAGGAGTTCGCGAAAGTTCGCCGGGGACCGTTGCGTAGAGGAGTTCGCGAAAGTTCGCCGAGGATAGTCGGATAGAGAAGTAGTCCTGAAGGAGTTGTCCGAGTTACGTCGAGGTAGTCGAGTTCGCCTAAGTCAGTCGAGTAGCGTCGAAGTAGTCGAGTTGCGTTGATATAGTCGGGCATCGTCGAGGAGAGTCGTCCGAGTAGAATCGGGTGAGTCAGTCGAGTCGCGAGAAAGGATCGAGGGGAGCATCGAGCCCCGAGACGAGGCACGAGGTGCCCATCTAGGACGGACCCGAGGACCCGTACCGGGGACAGTCGTCCCAGCGAGCCCGGATTTTCCCGGAGGAACGAGCGAGCGAGCGCAGAGGCAAAAGGGGATCGCCGACCGCGACATTTATGTAAGTCGGCCCTGAGTCAACATTTGAATTTGTATCGGGCCTGGAGCCCACTATATCCTTTTTGTTTATTTGGAAAATAAATTTCTATTATTTCAAAATATCAGATTGTGTCCCGCGTGTTCCTTGCCCCAAATATTTCCGTAACTGTGCGAGGCGGAGTGCTGGAGCCGCCCTTAGGTTTTCGCGATTTCAGGCGCGGAAGGAGGCAAGGACGACCCCCTCTGGGTCGAGATCTTGCTCACCGGGATTATTGAGCCAGCCGAGTAAGGCCGCTTACCTGGCGCGGCGTTTCCCCCCTGGGAAACGCCAAAGTCCGTCGTCCGGACGGTAAACGGTCGAAAAGAAATTTTAATTCGGCACCAAGCCGCTTATTGTGCGTACTTCTAAAAATACGTCACAAAATTTTTGGCGCCCAACGTGGGGCTTAGTAAGGTGCCTAAAGTAGGCACCGGTCGTATTAAAGTGCGCGATAGAAACAAAAAAAAACCACGAGGCAGTTCGCCATTATCAAAGCGAACGTGCCAAACAGCGGCCATATTGGGCACGCAACGTGGTTGTCCTAAGGGACATGGCGCGCGGGAGAAGTTCGTTGCACGGAAACCGTGTGCGTGGCGCGGGAGAAAAATTCCCCCGTCTGGGAACACGCGTCGGACCGCACCCAGGAGGGATAGTCTTCCCCGCTTGGGAGGTCGAAAGGGCCGCGTCGAGAGGGGATAGACCTAGGCGCCGCGAAACGTTGCGCGTAAGCCGCCCGCGCAGCTCGCGTAGTGGGAACGGGACTTCCCCCGTTATAGTAGGCACCGCGGGACGCGTTGCGCGTAAGCCGCCCGCGCAGCTCGCGTAGTGGGGACGGGACTTCCCCCGTTATAGTAGGCACCGCGGGACGCGTTGCGCGTAAGCCGCCCGCGCAGCTCGCGTAGTGGGGACGGGACTTCCCCCGTTATAGTAGGCACCGCGGGACGCGTTGCGCGTAAGCCGCCCGCGCAGCTCGCGTAGTGGGGACGGGATTTCCCCCGATAGCGTAGGCGCCGCGAAACGCTGCGCGTAAGCAGCCCGCGCATTTCGCGTAGTGGGGACGGGATTTCCCCCGTTATAGCAGGCACCGCGATAGGTTGCGCGTAAGCAGCCCGCGCATCTCGCGTAGTGGGGACGGGATTTCCCCCGTTATAGAAGGCGCCGCGAAACGTTGCGCGAAAGCAGCCCGCGCACTTAGCAGAGTGGGGACGGTATTCCCCGTAACAGTAGGCCCCGGAAATCGGGCACGACGGAAGAGCTCCGCCGAGGAGCCGTGCCAGGACCGGGTGCAACGGTGCAACGGTTCACCGCGTTAACACCGGCTTAGTGAGCCGTGACGGACGGGGTCAACAACCCTTTGGTGACCCGTTTCGTCCTCCCCTGCCCCATCAATTCCCCATATATGGATGCTTGGTGATTTAATATTTTCATAAATTGTACTTTGTGTTAAGAGTGGCTACAGCCACCAGCTCGAGGAGCGCGGGTGACAAGAGCGAGGTGCAACCGTGCTCGAAGCCCGTAATCGTAGTCGGTGCGAGACTACCCGCGAGCTTCGGTCGCTTCCTTCGCGCTCGTGCGCGGTCGGAGAGATCGGTCATTAGCCCGCGCGGCCTATCGCCGAGGTCGGACCGTTACTACGCGACCGTAGCCGAGTGGTCAACGCGATTGGAAGTCACCGAGGGCTTCCTAGAGCGAGGTGTAAGGGTGTGTGTGTGGATGAAGAGAGAGTGAGTGTGTGAGAAAGGAGAGAGAGCAAAAGAAAAGAGTGATAACAATACCAATAAATAACAACAAACAAAACTTTTCGAGGTGGTCAGTGGAGCGCGGGGTGAGTGTGGCCGCGTTGCGAGAAGACCACTCGGTTAGTAGTTCCGGAAACCATGCCTCGGAGTAGGGGTAACGGTCAACGTCAGGATCGGGCGGTCGGGATGTCGCAAGACGAGGGTAAGGATTACCCCCTCTCACGAGAGGACGTAATCGAACGGTTACAGGCCGAAGGCCTAAGTACGGTCGGACACGAGGAGGTCCTGCGCGCGCGTCTTGCGCGATCCCGCACCGGAGAGACATCCGATAGCGACGCGAATATCGCGGTCTCGGGCGCTTCCGACCCACATGTCATCGCGCAGGTTTCGGAGGGACGAAATCCAGCGAGGGACATCGAGGGACTTCATCAGGCACCACGCCCCGGCGCAGGTCATGAGATGACCCATCAGGCCCAGACATCGACGGTGACGTCAAACCCGACGTCGACATATATCTCGTCCCACATGAGGAGCGAGCCTACCTGGACGAACACCGGAGGGAGGGCGTCCCCCTTGGAGACGAGGACAGCCCTGGATACGACCTGGTCGACCTCGGGCCCTCCAGCTATGGGATCGATGCCGCACGAGCCAGTCCTGCCAAAGTCGACTACTGGAGGCGTATCGTGGCATTTCCCCCACGGGGAAACGGTCTGTTATCGGCCAATGAAGAGAGATTTGGCCGGTCTAGGGGCGATTCCTAGGACTTACCGCCCGGAATTCCCCGAAGTAGTCCGAGGAGAGAAAGACTACGAGAGGCGAGGAAACGCAACACAGCTAAGGGTAGCTGCACGAAGATTGCTCTTCACTGAGCCGTCGGAGGACGAGGATCTCGGCGACGGGACAACTCAGGACGAGTTGGGAGACGGTCCGAGGGAGCGACGTCAGGAGAAGTCGCCAAGGAGAAGAGAATCGGACGGGAGAAGAAGCATGCCGAATGAAGCGGCAAGGGAACGGCGACCAGCGCGCGATGAGGCAACGTCGCAACGACGGGTCCAGCGGGAGTACCGCCCAGCTTCACCGTTCCTAGGAGAGGAACGAAGACGTCCACAAGGAGCGTGGACGTTGAAGCAACTTCGCTCATGGGGAGTGAAATTCGGAGGGGGGTTGGACCCCAACGTCGAGGAGTTCCTGACCAGCCTCAACGAGTGCGTGGACTGCCTCGAGCTCGACGAAGAGGACGTCCTGAGGATAATGCCGGGGTTGATGGACGGAAAATCCAAGCAATGGGCGCGAGATGAGCCCACCGTCCTACGCACGTGGAGGACCTTCGAGCGGCAGCTGAAAAGGAGATTTGCTGAAGAGAAGGACGACACCGATGTCCTTTTAAAGATCCACGAGCGTCTGCAGGGTCCGACGGAAGTCACCGAAGACTTCATCGAAGAGATGCGACGCAAATTTAGGAGGATGAAGGTATCGCCACCAGAGGCATACCAGGTGCGGATGACCATCCGGAATCTACGACCGGACTGTCGAAAATCTGAGGCGGTGAAAAGGAGTGGTACTTTCGACGCACTTTTCACCGCAACTCGGGAGATTGCAGAGGAGAAGCGTTGGGATCTTCGTTATCGCCAACAAGTAGCGAATCAGCGACGAGAAATTCTGACGAGGCCAGTGATGCGAAATTCGAGAGTCGCAGCTGGCAGGATCGTGTCGGATACGGCGTCTGAAACGTCATCCGGCAGTACCGGACGAAGAGCTCGTCGCAACGAGAACTCCGAACGGAGAAAACGGCGAGGAGGCCGAAAAAGTAGGAACTCCGAAGAAGTGGCCGCGACCGAACCCCGGCGCCGATCGGAGGCTGTGCCGATCAAACAGCCGGTTGGACCGCGACCAAGGTCAACCAAGGTCGCCCAGACTCAGACGGTCCGGTCGGGCGAGCCCAACGCGACGACGCCGCTATCGTCACCAGGAGGAGAGAGAAGAAGAAGACCACGTAGACCCGTTGAGCCGCCTCTTGAAAGATGCCCGGTCCTCCCCGACACATTTCGTCCAAGGAGGGGGGAGCCGATGAGAGCACCAAGAGAGCGAACGTGCTATACCTGTGGCGGGACGGGCCATTTCGCGCGCGAATGCCCGAAGCCCCGGCAGTGTTACGGGTGTGGTCGAGTCGGAGTGATTCGACGAGAATGCAACGAATGCATGGAAGCAGGAGCGAGGGACTCGGGAAACGAGCCGCGCGGATCGGGGAACGAGTTCTCCCCACCCGACCCGCTGTCACGTTCCAGATGGAGAACGAGTGCGCGCCCCAGAGAGGAGCGGGAATATGCCCGGAGAGGGAGGTACTCCGATATATAGAGGAAAAATGGGGCATCCCGCCGGCGCCAACGAATACGAGTTCCGTCAACGAAGAAGAGGAGGCCGCTGCCGGAAGAGACAGCAAGGACCGGAGGTTGTATTTCGACCTGGTCATCGCCGGAGTCAAAGCCCGAGGGCTTTGAGATACGGGCGCAACGCGGTCATTTGTCGGACCGAGAATTGCCGACATGCATCGCGATCGCATTCTACCCCTGCAGGGAGCAATGCGAAGTGCCACAGGCCATACGGCGAGGATAACTGGACAGCTACCGTTGGTCGTCGACGTGGGAAATCGGACCGAGCAGGTTTCCTTTCGCGTCGCGACCACGTTAGACTATGATGCCATCCTCGGACTAGACTTCCTGAGAAAAATGAGGATGACCGTCGACTGCGAGAAAGGCGAATGGCGGAGTGGCGACGGCAAATGGAGAAGGTTCGCCATCGCCGAGGAAGCGACGATATACGCCGAATGCGCCGGACTGACGGAGGTTTCGTCGAGGCAGGAGCAACAGCTGAAGGAGTTATTGGATCAGCTGTTGCCCCCTCCAACCGCCACGCTAGGGACCACTCCCTTAGAAGAGCACGTCATTGACGTAGGGGACGCGCGACCGATCAAGCACCGGTTTCGCCGCGTATCGCCGGCCGTGCTAGAGGCTGCTCAGGCGGAAGTTGACTCGATGCTCCGCAATGACATCATCGAGCCGTCGAGTAGCGCGTGGTCCAGTGCACCCGTAATGGTCAGGAAACCGAACGGAGCGTATCGGTTTTGCATCGACTTCCGGGATGTAAACGCCGTGACCAAGAAGGATGCATATCCGCCTCCGAATATCGACGGCATCCTGGACAAAGTGCGCCGGGCGAAGTTTATTAGTAAACTCGACCTGAGCCAGGCGTACTTCCAGGTGCCGCTCGAGGCGAGAAGTCGGGAAATCACCGCTTTCGCTGTCGCAGGCCGAGGGCTTTACCATTTCAAGCGGATGCCCTACGGCCTGACGAATGCCCCAGCAACGTTCCAACGCCTGATGGATTCGTTGTTCGGTCCAGAATTCGAACCGCACGTATTCGTGTATCTCGACGACATCATAGTCGTGAACGAGTCGTTCGAGGACCACCTCAGCTGGGTGCGTAAGGTCCTGGAGACCATTCTGAGGGCTGGTCTGCAGATCAACCGCGAGAAAAGCGAGTTCTGCTGTACCAGTGCCGTATATCTCGGCTACCGAGTCGATCGGGAAGGATTACGGCCCGACGAGGAGAAAATCCGCCCCGTATTGGAATACCCCCCACCCCGGACGCTAAAGCAAGTGCGACGATTCCTCGGTATGGTGGGGTGGTATGCGCGATTCATTCCGAATCTGGCGGAGAAGCGATTGCCCCTCACGAAGCTAACGAGGAAGGACCAGCCGTGGGAGTGGGGCGAAGAACAGGAGGAGGCGTTCGAGTCGCTCAAGACAGCACTGACGGAGGCTCCAGTGCTAGGACGGCCCGATTTCAGCCGCCCATTCGCGTTGCAAACAGACGCGAGCGACTATGCACTCGGCGCCGTATTAACGCAAGCGCAGGATGACGGAGAACACCCGATAGCGCATCTAAGTCGCACCCTCACTGCCGCCGAGAAGAACTATTCGACAACAGAGAAGGAGTGTCTGGCGGTGGTGTGGGGCGTGAAGAAGCTCCGAGCATACTTGGAAGGATACCCGTTCGAGGTCATCACAGACCACAGTAGTCTAAGGTGGCTCCATAACTTGCGAGATCCGACGGGGCGGCTCGCGAGGTGGGCCTTGGAGTTGCAAGGCTGGAACCTCACGATCCGGCACAGGAAAGGAGCATTGCACCATGTCCCGGATGCTCTTTCCCGGAGAGTCGAGGAAGACGTTTGTGCCATGAGGATTGCCTCCGAGAAGGATGACTGGTACGAACGGAGGAGGAAATTGGTCGAGGATCACCCTGAGCGGTTCCCAGAGTGGAAAACCGAGAACGGTACGTTGTACCATGCGCGGTCGGATCCGTTATTGGATCCGGTGACAGGCGGAGAGAACCGCTGGAAACTAGTGCTACCAGTAGGCTTACGAGAAGAGGCACTAGGAAGCGCCCATGAAGAGGCCCACTCCGGATATTATGGCGTGGAGAAGACATATTGTCGACTAACGGTGGAGTATTACTGGCCCGGAATGCGTTACGATGTACTTCAGTACGTGCGCGGATGCCGCGCATGTCAGATGCAGAAAGCATCGCACAGCGGCCCACCCGGGCTCATGGGACAACGAGTGGTCGAGAAACCGTGGTCGGTTGTATCCGCCGATATCATGGGCCCATTTCCGCCCAGCCGTGGACAAAATCGGTATGTCTTGGTGTTCACCGACATGTTCACACGGTGGGTGGAACTGAAGGCGTTAAGGACGGCCGATGGCAAAAATATCGCGCGAGCCTTTGAGGATCTCGTCCTGTTCCGATGGGAAACTCCGGAGTACTTGCTCGCCGACAACGGTAGGGAGTTCAGGAACGATGTCATGGACAAGATGCTCCATGGGTATGGCGTGCGGGCGACAACTACCCGCCGTACCATCCTCAGGCTAACCCGGTGGAGAGAACGACCGAACGCTTAAGACGATGATTCGGACGTTCGTCGGAGCTGATCACCGGGATTGGGACTTGCACTTGCCCGAATTCAGGTGTGCGATAAATACCGCCGTCCACGACAGCACCAAGGTGTCACCAGCCTTTTTGAATTTCGGCCGTCAGCCCGTGCCGGTCAAGAGTTTACGGCGAAGATTGGAGGGGAAGGCCCCTATCCTGCATATCGAGCCAGAAGACTGGACCGACCGCATAAAGCGGTTAAGCGCCCTCCGAGACCTAGTGCGTCGGTATCAAGACCGAGCGTGCGAGCGCCAGCGTCGTAGTTACAACCGTGGCAGACGTGACATTCAATACAATGTAGGCGATTTAGTTTTGCGAAGAAGTCACGTTCTGTCGTCGGGAGTAGATCGGTTCGCCGCGAAACTCGCGCCGCGTTACGAGGGGCCGTTCCGTATCGTCCGCGTTATCTCTCCGATCGTGTACGAGTTAGAGGGAGGGAGCGGTCGGAAGGTAACCAAGACACACGTGTCTGAATTGAAGCGATACGTTGCACCTCGTGGGTCTCGGCGCGTCGAGATCTAATTATTTTTGGTTTCTGTTGCAGGTATCGATCTTGTCGTCACTTATGCCGGGTGAGACGCCCCCCCTACCAAGGGGAGTGGGCTCCACCCGTGCATGGCCCTGACAGAGAAGGGCCCATCGTGCCAGCGCCGCGGTCACCCTCACCCGCCGCACGAGCGAGCCCCTCAGAGTCGGAGGCCGAATTCGTCCTGGCGCACGACGTCAGTGCCATCGCCCTCCACGAATCGGACCAGGAGGGAAAAGTGGTGCCAGCCGCACCCCTGGCGTGGGCAAATGAAGTGTCCTCAGATGAGGACCCGGGGCTAGCAATGCCCCCTCCTCCTCCTCCGAGGAGGGATGAGACGGGAGATTACCTCCCGATCCAGCGGTTGCCGCGGGGACGGCCGCCCCAGGCTCCCCCGGTAGGACGAGGTGTCCTATTTGGGGACCTCCCCTATATGGCCAACGACATCGACCGAGACCCACCGCTCGGTCGATGCTTCAATTGTTGGATCGGCCGGCACCTATGGAGAAGGTGTCCGGTACCGAAGACCCGGTCGTTCTGCGTCAATTGCGGACGGTCCGGGAATTCCGTGGAAGGGTGCCCCAGATGCGCCGACGGATACCGCGCGTGGATGGTGCGCGGAGCGAGAAGAGCCCGCAGTCGTTCGGGGACCGAGGAGGAAGAGGCCACTCCCCCCAGGCCGCGTCGCCAGCGGACCAAGCATCGACGGATTCAAGAGGAGGATATCGTCTTCCGCCAGGAGCCGGCGAGGTCCCACCAATCGGGGGCCGACGAAGAGGTTAGTCGGCAGCCACAGGAGGAGGAGCCAGTGAGGGACCGACCAAGCGGAGGCCCCGAGCCCGAAGAACGGGCCGTCGAGGATCGGGTCGACGAGCCCCTACCACCAATAGCCCCGGAAGGATCCGGGGCCGAAGAGAGGGCCGAACCAGGCGGCAACCGGCTTCAACAGGCCATGGAGCTGGCCCGATTATTGGGGCAACTATGCCCGGAGGCTGCCGCCTTCGTCGCGGGAAGGGTTGGAGAGGGCGATGCCCTACAATGGGCCCGTCACCTGAGCGGCCTATTACCACCATTGCAGCAGATGGTGGTCACCGCGGCCCAGCAGCCCGGCGCCGGGGAGGAGTAATCCTCCGCGTAGTGGGAAGGTTGAGCCCTGCTCCCTTCCCAGCCCTTCGGGGGTAAGTAATTCAGGAGATGAGGAGTTAACGCATGAAGCGACAGCGACGTATGGTCCGAACCGGTATCGCGCGGCGATTCTGCAGGTGACCCTGCGACGAAACTCCCCCGGAGTTTTGGCAAAGGAGGGGGGTTTGTAACGGGGCGTTACGCCGGCGGACCTATTACGTTCGCCGTCGTGGAAGTGCGGACGTTTCGAATCGTCGAGCATATTCGTTACGGTCTAGTATTGCAGGAACGGCCCCGAACCAGCCCGAGCGTCGCCGATTGGGGGCGCTCGGTGGACTCCGGAAGCGAGCGGAGCGACCGGTCGAGTCCAGACCGGCAGTTCGCCTGGGACCGTTGCGTAGAGGAGTTCGCGAAAGTTCGCCTAGGACCGTTGCGTAGATGAGTTCGCGAAAGTTCGCCTGGGACCGTTGCGTAGAGGAGTTCGCGAAAGTTCGCCTGGGACCGTTGCGTAGAGGAGTTCGCGAAAGTTCGCCGAGGATAGTCGGATAGAGAAGTAGTCCTGAAGGAGTTGTCCGAGTTACGTCGAGGTAGTCGAGTTCGCCTAAGTCAGTCGAGTAGCGTCGGAGTAGTCGAGTTGCGTTGATATAGTCGGGCATCGTCGAGGAGAGTCGTCCGAGTAGAATCGGGTTAGTCAGTCGAGTCGCGAGAAAGGATCGAGGGGAGCATCGAGCCCCGAGACGAGGCACGAGGTGCCCATCTAGGACGGACCCGAGGACCCGTACCGGGGACAGTCGTCCCAGCGAGCCCGGATTTTCCCGGAGGGACGAGCGAGCGAGCGCAGAGGCAAAATGGGATCGCCGACCGCGACATTTATGTAAGTCGGCCCTGAGCCAACATTTGAATTTGTATCGGGCCTGGAGCCCACTATATCCTTTTTGTTTATTTGGAAAATAAATTTCTATTATTTCAAAATATCAGATTGTGTCCCGCGTGTTCCTTGCCCCAAATATTTCCGTAACTGTGCGAGGCGGAGTGCGGGAGCCGCCCTTAGGTTTTCGCGATTTCAGGCGCGGAAGGAGGCAAGGACGACCCCCTCTGGGTCGAGATCTTGCTCACCGGGATTATTGAGCCAGCCGAGTAAGGCCGCTTACCTGGCGCGGCGTTTCCCCCCTGGGAAACGCCAAAGTCCGTCATCCGGACGGTAAACTGTCGAAAAGAAATTTTAATTCGGCACCAAGCCGCTTATTGTGCGTACTTCTAAAAATACGTCACAATATATATATATATACTAGGTTCCGGATCTGCGTCGAAACGACATAGTAAATAGATGGAATGATTGCATCTCTCCTTCCATATAAAATGTATATTTGAAATGCATATTTCCATTATTTTGGAAGTAATGTTGAAATAATTGTGAAATAATAATGTGAATTAATAATCTATAATATGCATATTTACATGGATATCATTTTTTTTGTAAATGGACTTCTTATAATTCTCTAGCAGGTTTCCGATTGTTCTTTGCTTTATTTACTCATCAACAATCATCTAAAAGTTGTTGCGGGCTTTATCAACAAAAAACTGTAATGTTTCTAAATATTTATCGACAGTTGACAATGGAAAACAATATAAATGCGCATTATTACAGAAAAGTATAGAATTTCTGTATATTCTTTACCAATAAATTGTTATAAACAATTATTTTTTATAAACAAAAAAAACGGGTATTTTATTTTTGACATATCGTACTTCCAATGGTTAGCATCTAATTTTTCACATAAAATCGATGGGCGCAGCCAGATTTCCCCTAAAACCAATTTTGACAAAATTGTTGATAACAAATTGTTATAAACAAGTATTTTTTAAAAACCAAAATACAGGGATATTTAATTTTTGGCATATATCTTATTTTCGATAGTTAGTTTGGCGCTATCTGTGCTGTGGTAGGCATGGGCCTTAATTAACACTTTCTAATGTAATTAATATGGATTTTAAATGGAAATTATTGATATAGAGAATATATTCTATAACACGATAAATTTATAAAGATTTAGAAAACGAATATTGTAGGTGAACTATATTCCATTTCAAATCATGCAATGAAAATAAATTTAAAATTCAAAATCATGTTTTATACAATTTTTATTGTTATTTTGGGTAAATAAAGAGATCCTTTTTTTTTTGTTTTGCAAACAAAAATTTTTTCGCGAAGTTACGGCCTGCACAAAAATTTCGCTGGTGATTTCATTTTTGTCAATCAGGTAGGAAATTATATTCAAATCTCTCTATTTCCGTTAAAAATCGATATTTTAGCATTCTGTTTTCTCAATTTAGTAGGGATTAAAATGTTCTTTCATGGCCATTTTGAAATTTTATAAAGTTTGAAAATTAACGAAATGGCGGCCATATTTTGAAAAATAAAAAAAACATCATTTTTCAACATTTTTGTTATGATTAGACAATATAAAAAGGAATGTTTTCCAATAGGTTTGGTCTGCGCTAAAATGGCGTGGAAGCGTCAAGATTTTTTTGTTTAATTGGCATTTATCAGGTTGCAGCGACGTCATCTTTCAGTTATTGAAATAAAAGAGAAATTTGGGTCATATCTATTTGCCATAGAAACTTCCAAATATTATTATTAATAAACAATTTGATTTTATTTTAAGAATAAATGCGTGCTATTGTTAACGACCGGTGGAAGACATTCGTTGAAAAATGTTCATCCGTCAGTATATACAAATGAACGTGTCGTTCAGGTTTCATGTTAGAGATGAAGCACACATCTACTTATTTAATCGTGAAACAATTAAAATTCAAAAAGCACCCCAATTCGTGAGAGGCAATGGGACTCACTTCTAAAAGTACCCCAATGGGATGAGAATCCTATCACGTCCATGTCGTTCATCTCGGGTAGAGCTAAGTAGGGTTGTAATATTCATTGTAAGATTCTTAATTTATGAAAGAAAAATTTCTCCTGAAAAATCTGTACTTTTCTTATTTTTTCTTGTTCTGTTTACGCATTATTATTAGACATCAACAGTGGCGATACGCTCAATTTTATGACGGACCTAACGGTGTTTGAATATATTTTCCTTTGGCGATAACGGAGTAAGCGGTAGCACGTTTTTATTCTTAAAATATAGAAAATTGTTTGTTAATGTGTAAAAGTTTCTATTTGTAATATATATTCTCAACATTTTCCTGTTGTTTTACTAACTTAAAGATGACGTCGCTGAAACCTGATAAATAACGATTTCTTTTTTCCAGAAATAAAAATCTTGAAAACTTTCCTTTTTATAGTGTCTAATTATGATAAAAAAAAATAAAATTTTGAAAATCAAGTTTTTCTTTTTTTTTCAACAAATGACCGCCATTTTGTTAATTTTCAAAATTTTGTAAAATTTCAAAATGGCCATCAGAGAACATTTAAAACACTACTGAATTAAGAAAACAGAATGTTAAAATATCGATTTTTATCGGAAATAGAGAGATTTAAAAATAATTTCCTACCTGTTTCGGACAAAAATGAAATCACCAGCGAGAGATTTTGTGCAAAACAAAAAAATACGTGTCTCTTAATTTACCTAAAAGAACAATAAAAATAGTATAAAACATGATTTTAAATTTGAAACTTTTTTCATTGCAGGATTTGAAATGGGATTGGTCAGGTGGAGAATTGCAAAACCTTACAAAATTATGTCGAATACCCAGATATAACTTAAAAATTGTCATAAGAATTTTTTATTTTGGGCCCTGAATCGCGATGCTCTTCAGTTTCTAAATATTGATCGAGAAAAATAATGTAAATTCATAATTATTATTCGTAAAAGAACAGACTTTGAAGATAGATAAAATTATAAACGTATTCTTCAAAACGTGCAAGTAACGAAGACACGTTCTTACGCACTGTTTGACATTATTCATTACAAGTATTTTTATTTGTTGGTAAAGAATAATTTAAAATTTTTTTATAGTACTGTGAATTTACATTGTATTTTCAGTGACAACTGTCAATAAATATTTAAAAATAAAGTCACGCAACAACTTTTAAATGAATATTGATGGGCAAATAAAGAAAAAACAATAGGATACCCTGCCAGAGAATTATAAGAAGTCCATTTACAGAAAAAAATGATATCCATGTAAGTATGCGTATTATTGATTATTATTTCACATTAGTATTTCATAATTATTTCAACATTACTTTCAAAGAAATATTTCAGTTGAACATATTCTAGGTAATGCAGTACAAATTCAATATTAACTGTTGAAATTTAGTATTTATTAATAACAAGACCTTTCCGAAGAGTCAAAGACTATCACTTTTCTTACAATTTTTAATAATTTTCAACGCCGACATTTTTATGCATATTTTATAACCAATCGATTTCTAGCATGCATTTTAAAAAAAGAATATGTGGAATCCATCTAATTGTAAAATGATGCAGGCAGACCGATCGTATGTTAAGAATTAACTTCAAGATGCAATATTCTACTTGAAAAATAAAGGAATACGTGTTTGTTAACATTTTTATAAACAATTTTTTTTGCATTGTTTAGCAAAATTTATTACTTCAAATTTTGTCAATAACACAAATTTTTGTAAGTTTCTTATTCAGATGCTCTGAATTTACTTACTTTTTAACCTTTCACTCGTGCCCTGGATTTTTTTCTTGCATTTTTCATACTTTTTAAAAATATGAATTTTAAATGGAATCGACTTATAAGTAGTGAAAAAATAAAATTTCTAAAGTGATAAACAATATGAATGTTCAATTGTTCGACACGCTATCATTTTGTAGGTCGAAAATGATAAAGAAACAAAAATAAAAGGGTCAAAATAAATTTGATGATTCCCTTTAAACTTCTGAATGGATATTTATACATTGCACTATAGGTTTTGAGTTTTGGCTTTGGTTTTGACATCTTGACTCTACTTTTCAAAAATACGACGTTTATCAACAGATCTATTTTTGCAATGAGAAATGTTATTTGTATTTTGCATGTAAAATGGAGATATTTCTTAGTTATTTCTGCCAGTAATGCTTCATACTGAACAGATAAAAAACGCAGGGATGTATTGGTTTGGAACTTTACTCCCATGATTCGTGCTACATAATGGAAAATTCGTTAGAAGCGTAGAATCTGAATCTACTTCAGACAAACGCGATATAACTATTAGAAAATAATGGATATACATATCGAGAAAACTTAGTCATTTAGTATAGTGAATTTAGTGCCAAAATTTTGAAGGTTTTCACTCCTTAGTTCGCCCAAAGTCGTGGGTGCGTAAATTATACTCAACTTTTCTCTTTTTTCGCAAGTGTGGTGTACATAACCTTAAATAAATGTTATGAATGCTGTCGCTCAGATTTCTAAGACTACTTTCTGTGCCTTATGCCCGAAGAAACCACCAATAAAGAATCGATCTGAATTGGGGAAGTGTCCATCTACCTGTCAAGAAAATTTTCATCGCAGTTGCTTCAAACGTCATATTCGAGCTGATAAGACATTTAGATGCTCAGACGGCAAAAAATTGCCTGATATGAAAAGGGCAGTTGAAAAAAGAGGTTTTACTCCGCTGTCTTCTGGTAAACTCAACTCAGTTTTATCACCACTACCACCGGCTAAGAGGCTTTCTATCAAATCTCCATCTCCGACAATCTTAAAAGGGGATCAGTCGTCTAATCCTGCAGTGGAGGTATCCAACAAAGATATTTTTGATCTCGTTTCCAGTTTAAAAGGTACCATTGATTCGCTGACTAAAAGACTTGATGATGGCTTAAGAGATATTCGGGATGAGGTGGTGAACATTCAATGAACCGTTAATACACTGACAGCGGATTGTGCAAGTAGGAACCTTAGACTAAAATCACTTGAAGACAAAGTAGCTGCTTTCGACAAAGGTTTATCGTGGAGAGAAATTAAAGAGAGAGATGCTAGAAGTCATAATGTGATAATTTTTGGTTTATCGGAATCTTGTGATAACTCTGAAGATCTAAAACGTTTTGTTGATTTAACAACTACGTTATTGAACGACTCTAGACCTAATGTCTCTTCAGTTAGACGCATGGGTAAACAAGCAGAAGGCAAAGTAAGACCTCTCATAGCAATGCTTGGTTCTCCTAGCGAAGCTATTTTATTTGTTAAATCTAAATCTAAGTTACCTCATGGACTTACTGCTATTACAGATAAGACTGACCTTCAACGCAAAGAATTTGATGAGCTCATGATGAATGTTAAAATGCACAATGAATTGCATCCGGATAATAGAAAATTTATTAGGTAAGAATATGGAGCACCGTCAATTGCCTCGATTCCTAAAAAAAATTGGAAATTTAAACTGAATAGGAAGCGGCCTACAAATTTTTCACTCTACTATCAAAATGTTCGCGGCTTACGCAGTAAATTATCTGACTTACACCAAAATTTGCACATTTCATCGTCAACACCTGAGGTCATAGCCTTTACTGAAACATGGCTCAACGACAGCATTTCATCGAATGAATTAGGGTTAACTAATTTCAATGTGTTCAGGACTGACAGGTCGTACAATCTATCGAACTCTAGTAGAGGTGGCGGGGTTTTAGTTGCTGTAAAGAACTCTATTTCCGTATCTCAATGGGTTGTAAATTTCACTAGTCCGTTTTGTGAACATATATTTGTAATCCTTAATACGGAACACAGGAACTGGATCATCGGAATTTCTTATTTCTCTCCTAATCAACCTGCGTCGTGTTATCAGGAGTTTTCTAACATAGTTGAAAATCTTCATTTTCAATATCCGGACTATGAAGTTGTGCTCTTAGCTGATTTTAACCTTCCAAACATTCAATGGGATAATACGCTTGTAGACGGGTTCCGTCAGATAGACTATGTTCAACCACAAATATTGGAAAGTGCGAAGTGGATTCAAGATTCTATATCGACGTTAGGATTAAATCAGTTCTTTCCGGAGATGCCTGGTAAAAATTATTCTTTGGATCTACTGTTGTCATCGGTTGCTCCGAACCTTCACCATTCTGATGTTGACGTCTTAATCAACCCGGATTCACATCATCTGTGTTTTTTATGTGATTTTAAACTTAGTGTACGTTTATTTTTAGATCATTCCGAAACACGATATGATTTTTCAAATATTGATTATTCGGTTATAAATTTAAAACCTGCGTCTTTAAATTGGGATAATATATTGTCCTGTTCCGATCTCAATCTGGCTGTTCAGAATCTATATGATAGTGTATTTTTAGTTATAGACAAATATGTGCCGAAGAAACTATCGACAAATCGTAGTAATCCTCGTTGGTATACTCGTGAGCTTCTGCAGCTTGTGGAATTAAAGAAATTGGCACATAAGCTCTGGAAAGAGTCGAATGACCAGAAAGATTATATTCATTTTAAATATTTAAGGGCGAAATGTATACGTGTATCTAGATTATCTTTTAAAAAATATATTAATGAAGTTGAGTATCACTCTAAGAAAAATATTAAGGCTTTTTGGACTTATGTCAATAATTTAAAGAAAAGTAATGAGTTTCCCTCGCAAATGTTTCTTAATAGTAAATCCAGTGATGATAGCGAGTCTATCGCAAATTTATTCGCAGATCACTTTGCGTCAACGTACAATCGGTCGTTTCCATCTCTCCCACTAGCAGTTATTCCAGATAATATTTTAGCGAATTTCCAAATTACTCCTGAAGATTTTGTTTATGCTGTTGATAGAATGCAAAACAGCTTTAATTGTGGCCCAGACTTCATACCGCCTATTTTCGTGAAGAACTGTAAATCGACTCTGATGACACCGCTGCTAATGTTATATAACAAATCCTTAAATCTAGGAGTCTTTCCGGAATTGTGGAAAGCTTCGTCTATTACTCCGATATTTAAACAGGGAAATAATCAGAATAACGAGAACTATCGGCACATATCAATAATTAGTTGTTTTCCCAAAATATTTGATGCAATAGTTACCAATAAAATGATTAATTTTCTTTTTTCTAAAATTTCAACTTTGCAGCATGGTTTCATCAAAGGTCGATCTGTTATGACAAATTTACTATTGTTTACTTCCTTTCTCAATGTGTCTTTTGAAAACGGCGATCAGGTTGATTGTATTTATCTAGACTTTTCCAAAGCATTTGACTCAGTAAATCATGATCTTTTAATTGTCAAACTGTTGAATGCTGGTATCTCGGGTTCGTTGTTGAATTGGGTGAAGTCTTACTTACATGGTAGAGTTCAAAGGGTGTTATTTCTAAATCTTTCGAAGTTTTATCCGGGGTTCCACAGGGATCTCATCTAGGTCCTTTGTTATTTTTAATTTTTATATATGATATCACAAACGTTATTTCTTTTGTTAAAGCTTTACTATAGGCTGACGACCTTAAACTCAACCATGTAATAAAATCTCCGTTGTGTGCGTCCAAACTGCAAAAGGACCTGAATAGTATTGAAGTGTGGTGTATTGCCAACTGTTTATCCTTAAATGTTGCGAAAACGAAAGTGATGCACTTCAGCAGATCAATGAAAATTCTTAATTATCATTATTTATTACGTAACACTTTTCTGGATTCGGTTGATTTCATTAAAAACCTCGGTGTGATTTTCGATAGCTCACTTTCGTTTTCGAAACATGTAAACTGTTCAAAGACAGCGAAGCCATACTGTACATATTTAAAAGTTTGGTGTTGCCCCACTTGCTTTATGCATCGCCGGTCTAGTCTCCATACACTATTTTAGCCTCTTCTCGTTTGGAGTCACTTCGCAGAAAGTTTTTGCGTTTTCTCTCCTCTAAATCGGGGAATTTTATGAGCTATGATAACCATAATTATAGTCCAATTTCAATTAAATTTAATATTCCGACTATCGAATCCGTTCATAGATTTAATGATATTCTTTTTACTAGGAATCTTTTGAGTATCAAAATTTTATCTCCTGAATTGCTTCGTTTGTTTAATTATCGCCCTCAATATTATTCTCATAGAACGCACCGTGTTTTGGAGGAGAGAAATTGCAGAATAAATTACTCATTTTATTCTGCTATTAACCGGTTAATCAGGTTATGGAATTGTCTTCCATCTTCGATAGCGGAATCATATGAGTCCAATAATTTTGTGATGCTTTCCAAACAACATTCTTATGCTCTGTACTGATTTTATTATGTAAATTCTATATTGTTTGTGCTATATTTTGTATATTATTGCTTTTGTTGTATTATTGTATGTACTGCCTTGCGACAAGTTTTATATTCTAAGGGTATTTTTGCCCGTATAACCTCTAATAAATAAATAAATATGTATAGATTCTTTTTTAAACTAGTTAGTCCAAGTATGGTGATGCAAAACTTCACGCTATCAAACTACAAGGGTTAACAAGGAAAAATGTGTCCAAAAAATAGGTTTTTCTGAAATAACTCTAAAAATATTATATTAAACAAAAAAGAAATTCACGAAAATTGTATTTGGGGAAATTCTACACAATATCGACTTTTAAAATAGCTTCTACGACCAATAGAAGCCGATATCGTTTTTTTTCAAATATTGGCAGTTTTGCGGAGTAACTGTGAAGCGCGTTTTTTGCTTATAAGTCAAAAATAAACATTCCCCTCGCATAATACTTGCAATAAAAGTTGTAGAGGATGAAATTACGAAAATTTTATTTTTTTTATGTAATGTTGTACGTTCAATATTTACGAAGATATGAACGTTTAAAAAACAAATTAACGCACAATCGGAAAGTTTTTTGCGATGAAATCAATAATTACTCGAAAACCGTGCTTCATGTGGGAAAAGTGCATACAATGAAAGTTGCAAAGAATGAAAGTTGCAAATAATGAAATTTTGAATCTTTATGTTTAAGAAAGAAATCGTTTTGATCATAAATCCACGATGGTACAAAAGAAAAATATGAAAAATTGTTTTTTTCGTACTTTTTTTGTAAATAAGTATTTTTTGGCTATTTTTAGACAGTAGTAGAATCCGAACTACTTTGAAGAGGATGAAATTATCTGCGTAAAGTGAGCATTTGTTGAAGTTTCTACGATGAATAATTGTTGAAGAGTCATAGCCGTCTGAAGTTTCATGCAAAAAGTAAAAATTAGTAACAATTACAGTTTTTGTGTAAAAACAAGCGTACAAATTTTTGTTCGGTTATCTACTGATATTGAAATTGAATTATTAATAATAATAGTAATAATAATAACAAAAGAAATAAAGGGGGCCAAATTTCACACTGATGCTGATCTGGTAGGGATTTTATCCAAAAATTTATCACTTTTCGGCAGATTGAGCGAGATAAAAAACAAATGTTGCTGTTAAAAGTTGTTATTTACGTAATAATAATAGCAATAAGAACAACAATAATAATAATTTGAATCATTAAAATGATTATAATTTATTACATTCATTTACACCCATCCAATTTATTCGAAAGAACATTTTTACATAAAAAAATATAAATTTACAAATGATAAAAAAAAATGATTAAAAAGCGAAGAATTTTGTTTCATATTGTTGTTGTTATTAATATTAACTATTTATAAATAGAACTTAGAAATGTTGTTATGGGAATATTATTACATAATTTTCATTATAAGAAAGAAATGAGAGAAAGTTAAATTCTCCTTCAAAACATTATTTAAAAAGGTTAAAAATAATTAAGATTCACAATTTCGACGGTTCATGATTAATTTATAACAAATTAGGCTTTAAAAAAGAAAAAAAAATTACTCCTCTGTCGAGATTTGAACCCATGAAACATTAGTTACGAAACAAGCGCTATACCGCCTGAGCAAACATAGCTTCTATAAAACATTGCGATATTCGCTTCATATAAGTTACTACTTATAGCTTAAAAAGTAGGAAATGCAAATGTGATTTTCTAGAAAACGATTGAGTATTGCATCGATCATTCTGATAATCAAAAGGGTGGTAAGTATGTGCGATATTATGAGAAAGTTTCAATAAAATCGGTGAGAATCATCGCACCTGAGGTTCCCTTGTGAGAGAATGAGATGATAGCCTTTTACATTCTTATCCGCCCTCTCTCTCTCTTTCTGCTCCCGTATATGCCGCCCCGCCTCGAACCCATACCCTTCCTATATATATATATATACAGGGTGGACCTCGGCTGGCGGATCATAGGCATCCCATGTTAAAGAAGTAACTAGATCATTAGTCGATTAATTCCGTGGTAATTAGGGTTTGCTACAGGATTTTAATTTCTCACAATGCATATCAAAACAGAATTAAGAATTGTAGCAAAACCGACAAGTTCTAAATACCGCGTGATTAGTCGGCTGATCTAGTTACTTCTGTAACATGGAATGCATATGACCCGTAAGCCGCGGTCCACCCTGTATATATATGTAGATGTGTTAGTCGTCACGATAAAAAAGGCTTATTGCATCGTTTCGATAACGCTAACGCACAAGAACAGAGTGGACGTGCATTCCTGACACTTCGCGGATTACATTGAACCCATTTTTATGCAAATTAATTATGTTTTCGAGGCGTAATCTGCAAATTGCGACTCAAAGCGGGTAATGGCGGCACAAGCGAAAGATTTGACATATGAGGGGCCGGATCGTAGAACCGGCCCTGTGGGATTTTAGTTGGCCCCTGGATTTCTCCGGCTATAACTCAGCCAATTTTCAACCTTTTCACGTGTAATTTTAACTGAATACTTCTTATAGTATTCTGAGAATAATAATAAAAACGAAATAATATTTTAAAAAGATATAACATTGCTTTTTGCTTCTAATAAATAATGGTTTATAGATGGATACTTTCATTTGCTACGGGATCAATAATTCGATTACTAATATATACCTTAGACAACGGTTTCTTATATTTTCGGGATCGCCGATTGCGAATCTGATATCGAATTGTCAAAATTAAAAATGGCGGATCCAATATGGCGGACGAAAGTTATATATATATATATATATATATATATATATATATATATATATATATATATATATATTTATTATAACGGTATTATTGTATAAAACATGACCGTTACCTTCGGGAATTTTCTACATCCGGTAACTAAAGGTAACTTGAATGTTTAATAAAAGATTGAATAATAAAAGGTTACTTCGAGTAACGAAACTCCGCAAAAATAGTATGAATACAGGAAAGGTAAAATAAATAATACAAAGTAATTCTTAATTAGACAGAATTAACTTATTCAATATAGATAAACCAATTTTGAGATCAAATTAACACTTGAAGGACTTACAGTTTTGTTGACTATCGTACTAAAATCCGTCCTTATAAAATGTATTCGGTTGTCGGTAACCTCATATTTTTGGCACAACACACCGAAATTTGAGTTCAACTTACTTTGACTTAGTAGCGGTAAGAAATTCGCTACTACTTATTAAAAACGAATTTAATACGAGGAATCGGTATTCTGTCCAATCAATCAATTCAATAATTTATTGGAGGGTATTACTTCGCGTAATGAACAATGAATCGTAACGGTACGAATCGGTAGGAATTTACGTTACAGAAAATCGTAATTTAATTTACCGGACCTTAAATCTTCAAATTGCAGTGAACTGCGTACTTTCCTTAATAGATATAATTGTGTAATACTTAATGTTATGGATGAAATGAATTTACACGTAATATAGAAGGTTATACGGACGAGTTTTTTTTTTTTTTTTTTTGTTGTTTTCAAAGTCCATTCGAGTTTGGGGATAAGAAGTAAAGGGTAAAATGATACAACGATAGGCTTTATGTAATGACTTATATTATAATATACGTTCACTTGTCATCCAAGTATCTATTGATCCCAAATTCTGTCTTTTTTTTTATTTTAATTACTCAAAATATGGTTTTAAATCTTTGATGTGACATTTCTTAATTAATTTTCCATTGGCATCGGTAAGCTCAAAATCTACAGATGACAGAACTTTCGATATCACAAAAGGACCCGAAAATTTTGGTGCCAGTTTAGCAGCCACATAATTAGGACCTGACGACAACACATGACTTCTTTTCCAAACTTTATCAATGACGGTAAATGATCGCGTTCTTTTTCTTAGATTATAGCATCGTGATTGTTTCAGGTAAGCATTATCTAAATTATGTTTTACTAGATCTTTCAGAATTTCTAACCTATCTAACCGTTCGGTCCATTTATTCGGTGTACTCGGTACGATCTCCACCCCTCCTTCGATTTCGCGTCGTGCTCGGTTTACTGAATCTAATTCGCGTCCAAAATTTAGGAACGCTGGAGTAAAACCGGTCGATGTATGTAACGCGGTGTTCATCGCGAAACAAAATTCTGATAGATGTTCATCCCATTCTCTTTGGTCTTGATTAAGAAAGGCAGATATCATGGTTTTCTTTGCCATTCCCTTTATAATTTTATTATCGTACTCGGTACCATTATCGTTATGAAGTACTTCCGGTACACCCCATCGATTTAAAATTAACTCATAAAACGCTAACTTGATATTTTGGGCATTAGCTTTCTTTAGCGCTCGGCACTCTATCGACTTTGTAAAAAGATCTTGGAATACTACTATATAGATGTTTCGTTTACGGCTCGCCGGTAATGGACCCATTATATCAGTTGCTACTACGGCCCAGGGTTTTTCGATAACCCTCTGACCCATTAAGCCTGCTTGAGCTGCTTGTTATGGCTTACTGCGCTGACATCTTTCGCAGCTGCTTACAAACTTCACAACATCTCGATGTGTGGTAGGCCAGTAGTATAACCGAATTAATTTGTTAAAAGTTTTCTCAATACCCAGATGACCGGCTTGAGGGGTCGAGTGAACTTCTTCGATGATCCGTTTTCTAGTGACTTCCGGTATCACTATTTTCCAAGCGTCGTAGTCTTCCATAACGTCTGCGGTAATTTTATTAGGGCGATGGTAATATAGGCAGTTGTTCTCTATTTTCCACTTCGGGAATTTCTCAGGATTTCTTTCTACTTGTCCTTTTCTATAAAAATACCAACGATTAGCTTCTTCATCTAAATCTGTGATTGCATTGACTTCAGCCTCATACATTCTGGACAAGGCATTCGGCACGTGATGAAGTGAAAACAATCAACTCGAGGGCACATCTAGCTAAACGTCCGGTTGGATTTTTAAGATTTTGGAGCCATCGTAGACAACTATGATCAGTTATCACGGTAAAATGGTATCCTTCGAGGTAACATCGAAATTTTTTAATGCCCCACACGACCGCTAAGCATTCTTTTTCGGTAGTCGAATATTTTCTTTCAGCTTCCGATAAAGTGCGGCTGGCATAAGCGATGACATATTCTTGTCCATGTTGTATCTGGGTGAGAACAACTCCTAACCCAAAATCACTTGCATCGGTTTGTAGAGTAAACGGTAATGAGAAATCTGGTCTGGTTAAAACAGGTGGTGACGATAAAAGAGATTAAATTAGTGTTAAAGCGTTCTCTTGTTCAGTACCCCATTTCCACTTAACATTTTTACGTAATAATTGGGTTAATGGCGCGGTAACTGCGGCAAAATTATTAATGAACCGACGGTACCATGAAGCCATTCCAATGAGTCGGCGTAACTGTTTAAGTCTTTGCGGTGCTGGATACTCGAGAATTGGTTTTACCTTTTCTGGGTTTACTTCTAATCCTCGTTCATTGACGATATATCCTAAAAATTCGACTTCGGTACGGCAAAATTTCTACTTTTCTCTTCATTAATTTCGAATCCTGCTTCGTTTAATCGCTTTAACACGAGTTCTAGCCAATGGATGTGTTGGTCGAATGTCTCGGTAGCTATGATAATATCGTCGAGATATTTTATAACATACGGTTCGCATTCGGGACCAAACAAACTGTCCATTAATCGTTGAAAAGTAGCTGGCGCATTTGATAACCCAAAAGGCATTCTGCGGAATTAAAATAAACCCACACGGAGAAAAATTGTCTCGTTATAACTCCGTGCAGCACAGGGTTCGAGTCGGCGGTACTTGATTTGCTCGAGGGATGGGGCGGCACAACACCGGAGAAAGCTTTACAGAAAGTGTCGCAACTTTGTAGAACACCTGTCACGTGAAAATCCGTGCAGCGGTAGTGGGGAATAGGCGGTTCTTGATTTGTCCACGGAATAGCGTACGAAGCGCCGGTAAACCGTTTACAACGTGTGTTGAAACTCTGGGCATACATATGCACACTCGTTTGCTTGGAGCTGCACGGAAAAAGACTGTGCACTGGCTGACTGCATGCACTCTGCAGACCCAGCAGCGAAAAAGTTTACACATGTATATGCCGAGAGTTTCGACTCGCGCTGTAAAACGTCTTTCGACGCTTCGCACGCCATTACGCGGGGAAGTAGGGTACCACCGATTCAGCGTATCGATGCACGAAATTCCATGGGGGCACTAGTGATCGCAGAGTTTCGACTCTCTCTGTAAACTTTTTGTGGATGCTCCTACGCGCTATTCCACGTTCAAGTCAAGTAGCACCGATTCGCCAGCGCTGCCCAGTGTAACACCGAGGCAATTTTTCTCCGTGCATCCCCGGTACTGAGAATGCGGTTATCTCCTTGCTCCTTTTCTCCAATTTAATTTGCCAGTAGGCCTGGCTAAGGTCGATAGTTGTGATATATCGCGCTACTCTGATGTTATCGAGCATTGTCATCATAAATGGCAATGGATAAGCGTCCTTAACCGTAACCTCATTGACTTTTCGGAAATCTAGGCAGAAACGGTATTTCCCATTTGGCTTTTTCACCATTACGATCGGACTTGACCATGCACTCGACGATGGTTCGATCACACCCGCTCGCAACATATCCTGTACTTCCTTATGCATCGCTTCCAATACTTTGGGCGATACAGGATAGTGCCGTGGTTTAATGGGATCGTGTCCTTGCACATCGATTTTGTGTTGGGCTAAAACTGTCATGCCGGGTTTTCCGGTAGGCTTCTCGATATAATGGCGTTTTAAATTTTTTAATATTTCATTCTCTTCTTTAGATAATGTCGCGATTCCGACGCAGGTAGAATTCGGCACGATTTTTCGGGATTTATTACGTTCAAAAATTTTATTATTATTATTCATTACGGATTGATCGGTAGGTATAATCGTGGCCAACAATTCCTGTCTTCCTGATCTCCCTGTGTCACTCGGTATTCGATTTCCGGTGGACACTTCATATACTTCCGGGTTTCGACTTCCGGTATTTTTCATCGCGTGTACTGGGTTTCCATTTCCAGATATTTTAACATTATTGGCCGGGCTTCGATTTCCGAACCTATTATTTTTATTTTTATTCGTATTAACATTATTACTGTTTATCCCGTTTGTACATTTTCGTGGCTGATTCTTTTGTTTATTAAATTTTGTATTTGCCGAATTTTTCCGTTTATCATTAATTTCTGTAGGTATTATTTCTTCATTTATTTCCGAATTATTAGATCTTTCGCTTCAAGTTTCTTCAATACAAATTTCTACTCCGACATTAGTATTCTTATTAAAATTATATTTATCTTGAGGCGCATTAATAAAAAACCATTTTTCTAATAAAAATGCTATTCCTATGTTAAAAGTCTTTAAAAAATCTAAACCTAAGATACATATTGACGCTAAACGCGGTACTATATTAAACGTTACATAATTAAGTCGGTTTTTCAATAATACTGGCGCGGTAATTTCGCCAGCAATAATATCGACCGCTCCATTGGCTAGTAAAATCGCCTTATTCTCTGGTTTGGCTATGGGAAACCCTAATTTGCTAATTAGGTCCCCTCCACTTTGTACTAAATACGTTTTTGTGGATCCGGTATCCACTAGTGCCAAAATCGGTTGGTCCTTGACGTAAATTACTAAATGTAATCGGCAGTCGGTATAGTCATTCCCGATTGGACCGCAATACGGTACTAGCGATTGCTTTCCCCTTGGGGACCAGTTCACTAGGACCGGTGGTGACTGTCGCCTTATTAGTTTCCCTGGCAGATACGACAGGCATCTGTCCATTGTCCGGGAGTACCACAGGTTCGACAGAATCTTGTCAACCGGTACTGGCACTGCCTCCATCGATGATTGTCAGAGTAGCAATTCCTACAACAATTTTCCGGTGGCTTAGTTACCAATCCTTCGCCAGTTGATGGATTTGTCTCGCGGACCTGGATTGGAACACCAGTATTTCCTTGATTGTTAGTGGGTGCTGGTTCAGTTCTCAGCCCAACTGCACTATTGGTGGTTACTGGTACTCCTTGAATTGCATTTGGTACTGGCATCCGTATATTTCTGGGTGGTATACATCTTCCCTTTCTACTGACGTATGGATTCCGATATTCCTGTGTTATTGGTCGGTACCATGAGTATTGATAATTATTCATGGGAAATTTAGGTGGACCATTACCGCGATAATCGCCTCCAAATTGATTCGACCAGGTTTGATTGGCGGGCTCTTCCCGGAAAAGTAGCAATGCTGGTTACTGGCTTAATAATATGAACTTTCTTTTTCGGTATCGTTTCAGTTCTTTTTACTGTATTTCGTGATCGGGTAATTTCCGTTTCGGTATCGGAATCGATCAGGGCGGTTAGATTTTTTTCTTTCTAGGGAGTACTATTTTTAATTGCGAATGCTGGACTAAATGAACTTTTCTTTCGTGATTCTATTTTATTTTGATCTTTTTCAAATCTATCGGTATATGCGAGATCTGGTGCGACTTTATTCGTGACGGTATTCGACGTCATTGCCTCTCGCTTACATTCCACAAATCTATCATATTCTCGCGTTAGTTGTTCTAATTCGTCTAAATTAGCGAAATCCCGAAATTGAATATACTTTCGATATTTCTCGTGTAATCCGGACAATGCTAATTTATCTTGATAATTCGGATCGAATGGGGGATTCATACGATCGAACATGGCTCGTAACGCTGTAAGATAGTTTCGGGTCGATTCTTTTGGTCCCTGTATCCTTCGTCTAGCTTCTTCTTTTAAAGCTTCTTGGTAATCGTAGCGACCAGACCGTTGTCGAAAATCGTATAAAAAATCGCGCCATGACCCCCATGTCCGTTTATGTAACCGAAACCACGGTAAGGCTTCTCCCTTTAATAAGTAGGGTAAACAGGTTAGGATTTCACGACCTGTCACATTCGTTGCTTCTTGACATTCCTCGATTCGCAACAAGAATTCCTCCGCCGATTCACCAGGTTTACTGGAAAAATCGATATTCCAACGCGACACTATTTCCCACAACGGCTTCGTGTGATAATGTATTTGGGGTACCATATAAGTACTGGCATTCGGTAGGGGTCGCGGTATTAGTGGTGATGGAGTTCGATCGACGTGATGGCGATTTTGGGGCCTGTTTTCATTTTCCGCGCTCCTAAAGTCGTCGTCCTTTCGGAAAGTATTCGTATTTCGCTGGATCGAATGGCGTCGATTTTCTTCGCGTGGTGGCAAACCTTTCCTTCGCGCTCCATTCGTAGGCGTAGGGAAAAGGAGTTCTTCGCGTGACGGTGAACGCCGTCGTTCGGTAACCCTTCTCCATGTCGAGAATCGAAAATCATTGCAGCTCAATCGACTGTCTTCGCGCTCAGGATCCCCGCGCGTCGAAAAATGATTCCCCCTCAAGGCGTTTTCATTTTCTGGATATCGGGAATCTTGGCCACCGGTACTTCGACGACCTTCTCGCTTTTCTAAATCCTTACCTCTCCGACGCGTAATAAATCTATATCTAGGTATTTCCTCATCACAGCAATCTATATTTTCCAATTCTTTATCCAATTTTTTTCTTAAATTATCTATTGCTTCCCCACTTGCCCCATTCAAATCGATATCATCATCATTTTCCATATCGTTAGTAACTTGGTTACTCTCTCGGGACTTATAATTATCTTTTCCGGAAATTGAAAAAATTTTCCACGGTAACGACATTTTCAATTCGGAATGTTTAAATTTATGAACTTATCTCTATGACTACTATTTTCTTTTTTTTTTTTTTAATTATTGTAACTTTTTAAATTATCATATCCTCACCTCTTAAATTTCTATAACGCTTATATATTTTTCGCCCGATTACTAATATACATACTACTACGACCCAAATCGAATATAAACTTATTCCTAATATAATTTCATTTATTTCTTTTTCATTTAACATTATTTGCCAAAGTACCACGGTATATTTTATCCGCCAGTAATATTATATACAATAAAAATTTTAAAAGCACATAAATTATTAACTTCCAATACCGTACTAGTATTAGATCAATTTCATCATAATTTTGCATTTCCTTTATTTTTTTAGCATTGAACTTACTAATTTCCTATTATCTATCAAACGCCAAAACGATATTTTATTTAATTCTTTACGCCGGTAATCTACTATTTAACTAATTATTAAATCGGTACATTATTAAAAACGTTCATTGAGATAACCACAATCAATACATTAATATTCAATGTATTGGTTATACAAGTACACTTATTGGTATTTACACTTAATTTTCGTTAATTTATATTCACAATTTTTTTTATCAAAATATAATTTATTTATAATTAGTACTTTTATTTTAGACCAAATTAACCCATTATTATTTATTACATTCATTAATATTTATTTAGTTAGGGTTAAATAGAAAACAAAATTATTTAGTATATTTATAAATTTTTTATTTTCCTATTTATTATTTTCTAAAAGAAATTGAGACATTTGTAAACTTTCAAATTATGAAATTTAGAATTTAAATACAACAGAAAACCAAAAAAAAAAATAATTATAAAAATATCATAAAATTAATAAAAAGATTTTAAGAGAAAAAAAATTTAATTCATTAATTTGTAATTTTAAATTGATTACTTCCGTTGTATAAACTTCAATTTTGATTAGATAATTATTTCAAATTAAAGTCGAGTATTTCTTTATTATAAATATTTAAATTCAATAGTTAATTTTCATTTACATTTCGTGGGCGAGATATTGCTATCGATCGAGGATCATTTACGCCGGCCAATGTCAACATTGAATGTTTACATTTTCATCTCTGATTTCAAAACGAAAGTTCAAAAACTTATTTCTTTATAAAATATCGGTATATCATTGGCGCAACATTCAACCATACTATATTTTAAAAATTTGAATAAACTATTGAATTCTAATTAAAAGGAATACCCAATAAACATTGAAACAAAGTAATGCAAAAAATGTTGAGTTTAAATCACTAATTTACGGTAATATTTACTTTTAGTTTTAATATAAGACAACTTCAAATTAATTTAAAAGCTTTTAAATATCCTTATTCTATTAATTTTATTTTTAAATCAGTTCAATTTTCAAGGCCGTTGTTTAATTTCGGCTTCTCTGTATTGTCGCCGCGACCTCCCTTTTCCCTTCGGCCGCGGTAAACAATGTTTGAACTTTTCATAGAACTTTTATCTTTGTTGACCGGTGTTCGAATTTGAAAAATTTCACTGACTTTCAGTTGTTGTCATTTGTACCAGTAAATTTTTTTAACTTTTATGGTTTCCAGGACTGATACAAAATAACTTAGCACATTTACAATTTTAATAAGTTAACATCAAAATAATACAGAACAATTTATATTTTCAATTATTTGTTTAAATTCTTTCTCCAAAAATTCTCGTCTGTTTCAGAGTTTCTTTTAATTAATTTCTTTTGTTTACTAAATTTAACCGTTATGAATTTTTACCGGTTATTTTCTTTTACTTACTCAAATTGTACTGATTAAATCACTATATGCTACTATCACGCACGATCCTAATATCTGTCATAAATATAAAACTTAACGCTAATAATAAATTAAAACATGAAACATTAAAAGGTATTAATATTAGTAATATTCAAAATTCTGCTACCGGTATTCTTATATTTTTCAACAATTTTAGCTTTTTATTTCTGATTCACCTTTATTATTCTTTTATTAATTGGATTTCTGTAATGAAGTATGGAAAAATTGTCATATTAATGATTTACTATTTCGGTGATTCCGCAGAAACTGTGATATTTTTTACTCGATATTATCAAATCAACAAATGAAATAAAAAATGTATCTTCTCCATTTTTTATTTTTTTGTGGCATATATATGGTGTGTTATGTGTATGTAATGTACGTCAACTCCAATTTTTTAACTTTTTTAACTCACATTTTTTACCTAACATTTTTTAACTTATTAAATACAACTTTACGGCGGTAATGACTTCGGCGGTACTGACAAACTATGTTTGAGGTTGTTTTATGGAGCAATCACTGTGTACATAAGTTTTTCCGCATTCATTCTTGAAGTAACCAGTAATTAACATATGTATGCTTCGGGAACTACACCTAAACAATTTGTCACTTAAGCACTTTTTACAAGTGGTACTGACCACAATTTTCTGAATCGCAATTGCTTGAAAATTAACTATCCGTGTGTGCGACGAAATATTCAGTGAGCACTTGGTGCGATGCTTGTTTGTTTATCGATATTAACCTTTCAATGGGCACTGACGAATTATAAATAAAGTCATAGAAATATATCATAAATATTGGAAAACTTACAGATTTTTAGAATTGTTCATAAAATCGTAGACAAATTTCAAATTGTTCTACTCAAGATAATTAAAGAAAGAGAAGTAGAATGTGAATGATAATCATTTACCTATCTATAGACAAATATTTTAAGACCAATAACGTTTATTTAGAAACTATATTCTGCACTCAATTCATAATTGAACGAAAAAAATCGGAGAAAGACACACTGGTGGTGCTGACATTTTACTTATATTTCAGTCTGCAGAACGATGATAATAATTTTTTTATTCATGGTTTTCACGTGTACAGGTTAAAGTGATTGCCTTTTAATACGTTACATGAGAATACATTTATTCTACATACGTATTATTCTATTTTTTTACACAAGACCTGAAGTATCACAGTTTCCGCGGAATCACCCATTTATTTTAGTTCTAATTCAAAATGTAACATCAAGAAAATCTAACACTGTATCCAGGCTTTAATTTTTAAGTTACAAACACGAACATTGAGTAATATCCTGGCAGGATCGCCAATTTGTAACGGGCTATTTGTTGGATTTATCTGATTTAATAATTTTTATCATTAATAAAACAAATCTCAATTTCGGTAACCGTTCAACTTTGGGATTAGCATGTTCAACCGGTATAAAAGTGATACTTTTTGTCACTCAATGTTTGTTAAAGTATAAAAATATAATATAGACGAAACAAGATAAAACAACGAATATACAATAAATAATAAAATATAGAGACTTGAAATAAGATAATTAGAATTTTCTATTCTTATTGTAGAAAAACCGAATTTTACAATAAATATAAAATTAAAAGAATTCGGTATTCATTCACCTAATAACAAAATTACTTATGTATCATATCATAATACGTAGTCGGTAACGTCGAGAAAGATTCTAAATGATACGGTAATTTTAAATTTGAATTAAATATAAAATACTCATGAACTTATTATAAAGCTAGCAAATTAGAAAAATTCAAAGAACCAATAATAATAAAATGGTATATTTCGTATCGATAGAACCGTTGGCTGAACCGTAATCTGGAATTTTCCTCCCTGGTAGCACAAAATTGGTCACTAACGATCGGCGGTATTAAATACGTAATGTATTTCGCGACTCGGTATTTATTCTCTCGGTAGAGAAAGAATATGCACAAAATAATGTTACCCAATTTATTAATTTTAACCAACCTTAAGGGTTGCCGCGAGAACAGAGAATGGCGTTAATCGGAAAAGATTGACAAATTCAGATCCGTGCGAAACGATTCGGTCATAGTGGGGGTAGAGACTTAAATCCGTAGTCTAGAACGACACTACGCGGTAACGAGTTCATCTTGTGATAATAGTCGGGCGGTAAAATAGATCCCTGCTAAAATAATTTAATTTTCTTCGATGGAAGAAAACACAGGTGGAATATCCATTTAGAGAAATCCGAAAGGTGGATGAATCCAAGGTTCACCAAGATGGCGATACCAGCCAGAGCAGAACTCACTTGATCCGATGTAGCATATTAGTAAAATACAATACTGAATCTGCCCTATTAATCTTATTTCGCAAAGTCCAATCTGCCTCTCTCCCTCTAGTCAACCAACATCCTCGTCGCTCCAACTCTTAATAGTTCTCCGAGTATACCATACGAAAATAAAAGAAATATACAAGATATAAGTATCATTGACCATGAAAGAAAAATGAGTATAGGTTCACCAGGTCACCAAAAGGTTTATTATTTTTGGAACAATTGAATGTATTACGAATTAGAATCGTTCTCGATATAAGATTCTCTGTTCTCTTAGATTACATAACATTCGGTAATTTGTAACGGGGAACATCGAAATAACCCGTTACAATATATCTCAAGTGAAGTAAGGTTGTGAATATAATTATGATTATATCAATTAAAACAAATTATTATTAATACTTCGAATACTCACTCTGTCATCGGCAGCTAGACTTCGTAATCTCATTCTTAATAGAAACCTGAGAAAATTTGTGGTTCCTAGTGTTTGCACATCTAATACCTTACAAAGCGCTATCAATTGCAGACGAGAAAGAGAATCAAGTGTTATCTCATCTTCGAATAATTTACTAAATTTCATTATTTCTTCATTAGTGGCAATAGCTCCAGTAGATCGTAATTTGTAAAAAAATTCGGTGAACTCTTTAGCTTTTTCTGATCGGTGTTCAGAAGACTGAACCGCCATATCATCCAAAGTTTTTTGCAGAAATTTAGCCATTTCTATTTTTACCTGGAACATTAGCCAAGAATTGATTAATAGATACTAAAAGTTATCAATAAGATATGAACCTTTACCTTCAAAGCTTGTTTTAATTTATCTTCTTTTTCTGTAGCTGTTTGAAAAGTAGACGGTAATAACCCTGGGAAAAACTTAATAGCCAGTGGAAGTAAAAATTCCATAAAAGGTACAATTATGAAGACCGAAAATGGGATTAATCTAAACATGTCGCCTGTTGTTTTTACTAGCTGCAAAAGAAGTAAACTGCAAATAAATGCTTATGTAGGGGATCTTTGTTTCTGAATTTGCATTCAAATTTTGGAAATTTAAATATCAAGGACATTTTAAATTAAAAATGTGGATTTACATATTATATATCGGTTTAAAAATATATCACATTGTTAGCTCGTAAAATATAAGAGATTGTGGATAGTCAGGTATCAGTTATCGATTTTATCGGGCCAAGATTTTACAAATCGGATCCTATGATTGAAACCCGATTATTGAGATTCCTTGTACATTTGTTATGATCGGTTTTACTGTAGTATAGTATTTTAATGTTTCTGCAATTACGCTTTACCTAATGAAACATGGCGGCAATCGGTGTCAAAAAATAAATGATATTCTTTAAATTTGTGACGGTACTCTTCTGAAGGGGGATCCGAGTGGACTGTATGATATAAACTGCAGTGGTATTACGTTTTAGACTATACGATTAGATCCTTCTTCGTAATATACTGAAGTAGAAAATACCCTACATTGGTCGCTATTGAGATGGAAAGCCTGTGTTGCATTTTGTACGATGAAAGCATAGTTTTCCTAGAAATCAAATAAAACGAGTATTTCGCCATCTGCGTTACCTATTCTAACGTACATTAATGTAGTGTTTAAATCATTATTATAGAATTCATCAATTTTCTAGATGACTGAAAAAAGTAATATTTTTCACTGCAGATTGCATTTTTTGATCGATGACAATGACTAAAAGTCTCAAATGAACATGACCGAATCCTTACCGGACCGCAGTGCCTTATCGCGGAACCGACAATGAAACAACAGATAAGCGCAGAGTGGACGGAAGGCTATGTTATTAATTCTTTCGCATAACGCGACATTAATAACTGACATTTTCATCAGCATTGATTTCATGATGTATGTTTGCATTTGAATGTGACAGTTTTTTGTATTTCAAACATTATACATTATCCATTTATTAAATTGCTAGATGGTTTAGATTTCAGTGTGAATATTGTATTGCGAGGTATTTTGTATTTATTGACCAATATTAAAATGGACTACATATGGGACATTTCACGTCAACCTGATCACCAGTGTACCTAAAATTTAAATTAAATATCAAGACGTTTGAGTACTCAAAATGTTCGTCTGGTCGAGCGCTTTAAAAAAAGTTCTGTTCTTTTAGAAAATATGCGAATATGGCGCATAAAATATGGCACATGAAATTCAAGTTGTCATGGAACATTGAAAGAAAACGATGATAAAATGTTCTAATTTCATAAATACCCGTTCAAAAAGCATGTAAAACTCACTTTGGGACTTTTAATTGTAATGCTACTGGAATTCTGAATAAACAATGGCGGATCCAAAATGGCGACCATTATACACCACAAATTCCATTCTATTGCCACATATAATTTAAGACCATTTCAAAGTACCGATACAAGGTTTTTAGATATTGAATATTATTATAATCTCGAAATTTTAAAATTCAAAATGACGCATCAAAAAGGCAGATATTGATTGAATCTCACTTGATTCTTATGTCGATCTCACACAAATCCAGTTTCAATTTTTCATGAGAATCATATGAGAACAAAATTTTTCGAAGGATCTGATGATATATTTAAATCAATGTACACTCAAAACTGCAATATTAATACTTATAACTATATTTTGGAGGACGCTGATTACGAATCCGATGTCAGATTTTCAAAATTTAAAACGGCGGATCCATTATGGATAACCAAAAATTTTAAAGATAATAAATTTAGCTAATATTTGGTATATAGGGGTTTTGGAGCCTGGTGATTACTAATTCGGTGTCAGATTTTCGAAATTCAAAATGACAGAACCAATATGGACGACAAAAATGGTGAGAAATCTTAATTTTGATAAATTTTTAAATTCAGCATGGCAGAGATAATATAGCGGACAAAAATTAAAATAAGAATGTTTTTACTTTCGGTGATTTTTGAGTATTTCATTAAAAATCATTAAAATAATCCTAATTTGTATGAAAATTCATTTTTGTTAAACTCCCTATTGTTTAGTTTTGTATATTCTGTCTACTGCTCTCGGCAAAGTTTTTTCTTTCGTCAAAGCTATTATTTCTACTGTGCGGCAACTGCTCTCAGTTAAAACCAGAGACACGTACGGGGTTGTGGCAGTCAACCATTAAGACCCAAAAAGGTGAAATTTGTATCTTACATTTGAGCTACTGAACCTTTATGAAAAAGTATGAAAATCTTTTGGAAAACACCCAACTCTACTAATTTCGGGTACGCTCTACCCGATAAAATGGTTTAAAAATTTCAAAAATTTTGTTTTGAATTGTTGATTGACAATTTAAAAAAAAAATACAATTTTTTTATGAAAAATGTTTATTTAATTAAAAATTTGAGCCTGAAGGAAATTTTGTTTACTGTCGCAAATATGCACAAAATTGCACAAAACATCTAAACCTTTCAACCAGCTTTGGTTTTTTATCGTACGATTTTTTTAACAAAATGGCGGCCAAAAAACAAAAGCTAAAAAATCAAACTTTACAAAATCACTAAATTGCTTTTGACGTTTTTTTCATTGGAATCGTCTAAACTAGGGGAGAGCGGCGCGGGACGATTTTCACGATTTAAAAAAAAAACAAGGTTTCTTTGTGCCTTCATAATTTTTTTCTACGTGCAAAATTGTATTCCGCTTTTTAAATAATTAAAAACAGTGTTATTATTACAAAAAAAATGCTCTTTTCTCACGGGCGGTATGGGTTCTCGATTTAGAGTTTTAGCACACAAAAAGTACTGCTTTTTTATTTTGTAACGATTTTTTGCATAATTATCATGGCAGACGAGTTCTTTAGCTTTAAAATGTTTTTTTGAAACGCACTGGTTTTTTGAAATTTAATTTTTATTTTATAAGCATAACTGTTTTTATCTGGGAAGGTCGTTGGGCGAAATGGGTAAAATATCTGAGGGGCGATACGGCCACTATTGTCCCGTTTATTAAAGTTGTTACAGGTTATGAGCGCAAGAATCAACTGCTCGTACCGCCCCACTGTGCAATATTGCCGGGTGTTACGTACGAGCCACCGCCACAACCCAATCTGGCAACACTGCCACTGGTGTACCCTGGTGTGTCCCGCTAAGCAATGCTCATCTCGCCCCGTCTCGTGCCCATATTACCCCACCGATGGGGCGCAATGGGCCATTTTGCCTCTCCGCACTAATTACCATCCTATTAAATATTATTGCATCTTTACTAGAAACTGGGTACCGATATTCATTCTCGTATAGTTCAATAACAAAATGCAAATGCGCCCACTTCATGACTTTCAATATTAAAAAAGAAATTTCACTATAAAGCCAAACTTGCCCATAACGCCCCGCTCTCCCCTATTCAATTATTTGAGTAAAAATGTACTTAAATGTAATATATTTTTTAAATAACTATAAAAAAGGTTAAGTATGAAAAATAATGTTTTTAAGGTTTTAAAAGTCGTTTTTTACGGTTTCTCATCATTATTTCAACGGAAATTAATGTAATAATCTGAATATCGTTGATTTTTGAAATATTCGTTTGCATTTTGATATTTTCAGAACAAATCTTAGTAAATCGAGTAAATCGAAGCATTTCTCAATTTTCGTCTCTTTCCCGTTATTTTTTTCTTGAATAACGTTGCCCGACTCTTACTGCGTGGAGGGAGGTCTATGAATTCAAGTCTTAACATTTTTTAAATCTTTTTTTTATTTTTTTTTACTGCTTTTTTTTATTAGAAACGTTTATTATAGTTTAGTGATGCATAAAACGTAATTATAAATATTTTCACCGCTAGTGGTCGTTTGTTGATAAACAAGTCTTACAAATATACTGTTTCCATGTATTACAGAATAGAAAAAAACATTATATTCAAGTACATTTTTACTGAAATAATTGAATAATTTTTCCAATAAAAAAAACGTCAAAAACAGCAGTGACATTAAAGTTTGATTTGTTAGCTTTCGTTGTTTGGCCGCCATTTTAGATATTCCTACGATAAAAAACCAAAGCTGGATGAAAAGTTTAGATGTTTTGTGCATATTTGCGATCGTAACAAAAATTCCTTCCCGTTGAAATTTTTAATTAAATAAAAATTTTGTGTAAAGATCGTATTTTTTGTTTAAATTGTTAATCAACAAACCTCCTATGTACGGACGTTTTAATGTCCCCTATAGGTCCTCAATTGTATTTATTGTAGGAAAAAGGAATAAATTTGATTTGATTTGATTTGAATTCAAAATCAAATTTTGGAAAAGTTTAAACCATTCTATCGTGTAGAGCGTACCCGAATATAGTAGGATTGGGTATTTTCCAAAAGATTTTCTAACATTTTCACAAAGTTTCCTTAGCTGAAACTAATATACAAATTATGCCCTTTTGGGGCTTAATAGGTTAAAATCTCCAAATTTTTTAAATTTTGTAATTTTTATAATTTTTTTTTTATTTTTTAGATTTTTATTATTATTTTTTCTTTATATTTCGGAGACTTTTAATATTTCTGTTATAGAACGGGAAGGTTAAGTGGTTACCGTGCTCGCCTCGTAATCTGAACGTTCTCTAGGTCTCGAGTTCGAATACCCGTCAAGGAATGTTCTTCTGTTTGTTTTCCATTTGTTTAAAAAATCGACGAAGTAAACATTACTCGGCGAGGATACGAATTCGGGACCGCTGTCGACCTACGTCGGCAGTTTGCCGGAACCGACCAGCGGCTTTTCCGCGGTCGGTGCGTCGTGGGCATGACCTCGGAAAAAGATGGGGTAAAACACGCGTCGTACTTGCCCCGGCATAGATCGCCGAATAGGTTAATGGCGGTACCGACATTGGGGTGGGGGGACTGGATCTGGGTGGGTGTTGTGTTGTCCTGTTCCGTCATGTATAATTTCTGTGTGTTGCCCCTTCTATACCTCTCCACCCGAGAGCCGACCCGAGAATATGCATCAGTCATTAAAGCGGGGGAAAATTCCAAATCCTTTATCCTCCTTTATCCTTCTAATATTTCTGTTGTAGTTTTAAGATTTCTTTTATATTTATAAAACGTTATATTTGAGATACATTTTTTATATCTGTTAAATTTTTTATTTTAACGAGTGCGACATTTTTCAAAGCAATTTTTACCTTCACTTAGACACAGTGGGGCGTCGCAAATTTTACAGTACCAGCTAGTTTTCATCTGATGATCTTTACTACTGCATAGCGTACACCGACGCCGTTTTTTTTCTGGCAATCATACAGGCAGATTAAGATCTGAACTGTATCTCTTTTCATGCGAAACAGACCGTTTGTGACAGTTAGTGAGAGCTGACTGAGCTTTACGTCTTAATTTTATAGGGCTATACAAGCCAAGCAATGAGTCTACAATCTGTAACCTGAAATTTTTCAAAAGTACAGTTTTATGCTGGCTGTTTGCTGAATATATAATAAATGCATTTATTTACAATACAAACATTGATAAAATGCCAAAAAATGCTATGCCACCAATTTTTAGATTGTAGCGGTCCTTAAACATAAGCTGACCACAACGTATATACGACACGAATCAATAAAGCTCATCGGCCCCTGGGTTAACGGCAACCATGCGTACACGTATACTCTAGTGAGGTGGCGCTGAAATAAAAGTTTAGGGGAGCTAACCCACTAGTGAAGCGCATTCTGACACGACTGACAAGGAGTTCTCTGGGCGCGATTCGGGGATTTCAATCCGATCGTCTTCCTACAAAGGAAACATAAGGGAGAAAATCTCCGACGATATTTTTTGGGGTTTCCTTCCTCCTGCAGCTAGCGGATGTAGCTACCGACTCACCAAGCGGACGCATTCCAGGCTCTGGCTCCAGTTATCTTCACTACTGCAGACAGGCCTCAAGCACCATTCAACTACCGGCCTAGTCTTCGAGTCTGCGCAACTATTCGGCCTACGAGGTTCACCGAGAAGCAGCATCCAGTGTGGACTTTCAGCTCAGAGACCGGGCCTTCAAACGGCGGCAGCAGTTTCGCAAGAAAGTGCGCATTCGTCCGACATCGAGCTCTGCCACGTGCATCTCCGTTCGATCGTTGGTCAAAGTCTCCTCCGCGCCGTTGTGGTTACTCCTCAGGCGCCCGGTACTCCACTACCTGACTATAACTATTATTGACACAATATTTCTCATTATAGTAATAATCATTATGATCAGTTCGTAAGCATTAACCGTAGACCGATCTTCGGGTCGATTTCGATCAATTTTTTTTTGCAATTCGAATATTTAAAAAACATTTAGATACATGGGTCTGCGCTTCCATGACTTTATTGCTTAAAACATATTAAACGCAATGCACGTTGTTTTTATCATGTTCTATAAATTATTTGCAGTTCATTTCTACTTTGGGACATTTTTACAGTTTGGGTCGTTTTCGACCCGTACACGTAATTTGGTATATATAATTATATATTTATATTCATTTATATATTAATTATATGTAAATCTTAAAATACGTTATATATTGGGTTTTCAATATGCGATGAAATTTTCTACCCCTACCAATCAAAAGTAAACAAACACAACATTTATTTACCTGCTATTATATTCTCGTAATTGTATATTGCTCGTATTGCAATGTGACGAGTCACTATAATCACAGTTTAGAATTGATTGTGAATGCATGTGAAATTCATCGTTTGAGTTTTTTTTGTTGTAAAATGTCTGGACGTAGAAAATTATTGAGTGACGAATCAATCAATGAATTGTTGGATGGGTCATGTGACGATGATTTCTTAAGTGGCAGCGATGACGAATACGTCGAGCAAAATGATTCTATTGCCGAAAGTAATGAGGATGACGATTCGGAGGATAATGGTGACGAAGAAACATTAGATAGATCACATTATAGCACAGATCCTCTTTTTGTTTCTAAAAATGATATTGTATGGAGTTCAACGCCATTGAATCCCCCTAGTAAGTCATTTTTTATTTTTATTTTTATTTCATTTGTATTTTATTTTTATTTTATTTTATACTGAATAGCTATTGGTATTTTAGCTGGCCGTGCTCGTGTTGAAAATGTGATAACAATGAAACCTGGTGTTACTCGTTATACTATCACACGTGTAAATAGTATTCCAGACGCCTTTTTGCTTTTTTTCCCGCCTGCTGTTGAGAAAATAATTATTGATAATACAAATAATTTTGGAAGAAACAAGTTCGGCGATAACCATAATGACATCGACAGAAATGTTTCCATGCATATCTTGGTGTGATTCTTGCAGGAGTTTACAAGTGAGTTATTGTTATACATTGTTATACATTTATTAATATAATTTATCATGAATTTGTTTATTATATATATTTTTATATGTATTATATATATTTTTATATGTATTATATATATTATTCTATACATTTATTCTGTATTCTATATTTTCAGATCGAAAAACGAACAAATTGATGACTTGTTCGATGCAGATTTTAGACGGCCCATATTTCGTGCAATTATGTCTAAAAGAATGTTTCTTTACATAACAAAAATTCTTCGATTTGACGATCCTTTCAATCGCAGACGCAATCGCCTTACAACAGTAGACAAATTCGCACCGATACGAGAATTGTGGAGCAAATGGGTTGAATTACTTCCACTTTTTTGCAATCCTCACGAATGTGTAACGATCGATGAACAATTACTTGGTTATCATGGACGGTGTCCATTTCGGCAGTATATTCCAAGCAAACCTGAAAAGTACGGTATAAAATTTTGGCTTCTGACTTGCGCTCAAACTTCATACGTGTGGAATATGTAATCATATCTAGGCAAATCTGCTGGAGCTATCCCGGAGCGTAATCAGGGAGAAAGAGTTGTTCTTGATTTAGTTCAAGGGTTGAAAGGGCACAACATAACCATGGATAACTTTTTTTCTTCATACGATTTAGATCAAAAGCTATTAGATAAGAATTTGACGATGGTTGGCACAATGCGAAAAAATAAACGAAGTATTCCGCGTAAACTCTTGGTAGAGAAGAAACAACCACTATTTCAATCGACATTTGTATTCACCGAAAACACTATGTTGGTTTCTTACATTAGCAAGAAAAACAAATGCAGTTATTCAGAGTACAATGCACGATACGGCTGACATTGGACCTGAACCGAAGAAAATGCCTGAAGTTGTTTCATATTACAATAAAACGAAGGGCGGCGTTGATAATGCCGATAAAATGATTTCAGGATACAGTTGTAAACGAAAAACAAATCGCTGGCCGATGTGCGTATTTTCTAATATTATCGACATTTCTGCATTGAATTCTCTAATTATCTATAAGCAAATAAATCCAAATTGGGAAAAACAGCAGATAAAACAACGCCGTAGGAAATTTCTTCACGAACTTGGCCTAAGCTTAGCAAAAAATTACATTTTGAGCCGTTCTACAAATCCTCGAAATAAATCGTTCCGTTCATTGAAAAATATTTTATCAAAATCAATATGTGATATAACCGATGAAGAAGATGAAGAAGTTGAACCCCCTGCCAAGCGGGCTAGACTGGTTCCACCTCAAGTCAAGAAACGTGGCAGATGTGCAGCTTGTTTACACAAAAACACTTCAACCAAAGAAAATAAATACGAATTGGTTGGTTGTGTATGTAAAAATAACGTTTGTAAAGGTATCCATAATAGAAATATATGTGTCAATTGTTTTACTAATTTATAAAAATAAAAGTTGTATCTAGGTAAATGCGTTTATCGTTTTAAATTACATATAAAATACATAGGGGTCGATTTCGACCCGGCAAGGTCAATTCGTCGAAATATTTAAAGGTCGGTATACGGTTAAAAGCATTTTATATAAAAATAAAGGCTAGAGCGGGATAAGATGGTCGAAACTGCCCCGGCCAGGATTTTTCTTTTAAATTGGTCATTTGAAAGGACATATATAAAAACCCCTTTAGCCAAATTTTCAGCCCCCTAGATGGTAGTAGGTTGCTCCTATCGTAAAAAACGTGTTTTTTTAGAAAAAAAATGTTCTTGTTCCGCTGTTTGATCCAAGTAATCTGAAAAAATTCATGAATTCGACTGAGAAAACACCCTGATTTTTGTCAGATTTTTCGGGTCTAAACCGGAGCCACAAAAAATTCTTGACTATTTCAATGATATTTTAGGGCATGAAGGTCATGTTTGGCCAACTTCTAAATAACAATTTTTTGGGTACTCTTTTCCGTACTTTCGAATGATGATGTTAGAATTACCATTTTCAAATCGGAACATTTGAAGAAAAAAAAACGATTTTTTCGCATTTTTCCCAATTTATTGGTACATAACCTCAAAATTGTACAGTTCAATAGGTATTAGAACACCCAAAAATAATCCAGGACTTTCTTTCACGTCTAATCAGTTTTTAGAATCAAGCATTACTTTAAATACTTTAAATACTAAGAAAATAGTAAAATAATGATTTATTACGTGACAATATTGCATCAATTAACACTTTTAAGAGTTATAACATTTAACTAGGATGTTGTTAATGTTTGTCACAATCGTTGTCTGTAACTTCAGTTTAGTATGTATTCAGTTGAACTGAGCAAGGTCCTAGGGAGTCCTAGGGTCACGGTTACCAACCTACTTTCCAATCGATCGAAACTCAAACGGGTAAGAATCGAATAACTTGGATGTACACCCAACTGCAACGATTCGCTCCTTCGGGTTTTCGAACAAGACATGCTGTCTTTGGTTTTAACGTAGAGACATATACATGTAGGTGAAAACAAAGAAAGCATGTCGACCGGAAGGTGAAGGTACGAATCGTCGGAGCGAGATTCTGTCACAAGTTTGTATTGTGGATAGAGGTTTTAGGGACGTGATATCATATTTAGAAAGTCCTGGTTTTAAGGTTCTCATGCCCGCCTTGAAAGGAAAAAGGCCCAGCTTAACAACAATAGTATCTAATGAATCTCGATATGTTGAGAAATTGAGATGGGTAGTAAATAGAAAAACGATACGAAAACAAGACAGAGGGACAAGACAGAGGGACAACAAAAGCAAAAAAAAAAGGCTCATTCTCCTCGTCGTGTTGAGGGTGGGTGCATATCCCCGCCAACTGTAGACCGTGACCGTGCGCCAGTGCTTGTGGTGTTATACTGGCGCACGCCCGAGACATGCTCGACATAGATGTCCCGGTCCCAAGAGCCGAGGGCACCGACGACGACGGCATCGACCGTGACCTCATAACCGCTCCGCCGGAGGTTCTCTGCAAGGGGCTCGTACTTGGCCAGTTTCCGAGCCCTTGCTGCATCGAACGCGATGTTGCGGTTCTCGAACGGAACGGTCACGTCGATCACGGTGATCCTCCTTCCTATCTCGTCACGGATGACGAGGTCGGGACGGAGGTTCGCCAATTCACCCTCAGCGCCCTCGACGGGCCTATAATTGCGCATGTCCCCGGGAAGATGGCGCGCGGCGGCTAGGCGATCCACGATGTTGTTGTGGCGCCTTTGGATCGCGTCCGCATGGGGGCCGCAGTGGCCGATCACGTGCGGGACAGTTTCGAGGTCTGCCCCGCATCGCCTACAGCGCTTGTCACCCTCGCCCCAACGCCTGGCTCCATTCAGGGGCAGGACATCGAGACGAGCGCGATGTACGAAGCGCCATTCGGCGAAACGGGTATTTCTGCCGTCGCGCATGAAGTGGTTGGAAACCCCACATTGCGACGACACCTCGAAAACCTTGCCTTGATCTTTTTTGGCTAAAAGGCTCTCCCGGTATCGACCAGCCACTGCCGCCCTCAGGCGGCCGATAACTTGCCACCGCGCGGCGGGCGGGATGATAACTCTACCACCTCGCAACCCACGGCACTCCAGGGCGAACTCTGCCCGATGCTCGCTCCACCGCCAGCAGCGGTCAAGATGTTTAGTTTGTCTCCTGGCGGCGGACCTGGCATCGCTCCACGTCGAGGCGAGACTACTGGACGGTCGCCTCAGCACACCGTCGGCCGGACCCCAGCATTGCGGCCACCACCAATATGGAGTGTGGCACACTTTGCCGGGTTAAAAGATAATCCGACCCACTCCGCCGCCTCCTGCACAGTGCGTCGCTGCGCCTCCATCTCCTCCTGGATGCTAGCTAATAGCACGGTGTCGTCCGTGTAGGTCAGGTTGTTGATGGACCTACCCCGCAGCATGTAACCGCCCCCTAGAGTGGCCAAAGACCGTAAAACGGGCTCAAGGGTCAGGTTAAATACTATGGGGCTCAGGGGACAACCCTGTCGCACCCCGGAGGAGATTCTGATGGGGCCCGTTTCGCCTTGGGCGGTGCGAACACGGGTCGTAGCTCCCTGGCCGGACGCAAGGATAATATTTCGTGTCCGGCCAGGGACCCCGTGCTGTCTCAGGGCCTCGGCTATCGCCGCGTGGGGGACCGAACCAAAGGCATTGGTCAAGTCCAACCACGCGACGACCAGATCTTTTCTGCGGCGGCGCGCGTCCCGAATGGCCTCCTGCAGCACGAAGTTATGTTCGTAGCAACCCTCGTACTGCAGGAAGCCCTTCTGGGACGCACTAAGACGGCTGTTGGCTACAGCCCACCGGGTTAGCCGGTCCGCCAGGAGGGCAGCGAAGAGCTTAGCGATGGTGTTGCCCATCGCTATCGGCCGCCAGTTGGAGAGTTCGCTCACGCAGCCCTTTTTATACAGGAGAACGGTGGTCGACTCCTTCCACGGCTCCGGCACGACCCCCAATCGCACGCAGGTGTTGTAGTATGCGGCCAGCAAACGACCTCCTCCGACGGCCCCCCTCAGATCCCGGTAGGATAGGCCGTCCGGCCCCGGAGATGAATTGGTCATCTTCCGGAGCTGTTTGGCCACCTCACCGGCCCCAAAGGGCGCCTCCAGAGCATCGCAGCTGGCTTGCGATGGGGGTTCGAACCGTGGCAGCTGCAACCCGCATCCATCATCTCTAGGGCGATGCACTGTCGAGAAGTGCTCCTTCACCCTTGCCAGATCAATCTGGCAGCGGGTCCGATCTTCTTGGAGCACTTGCTGCATCGCCCTACGTCTGTTCTTTCGATACAGACTTGGGCCGTGGACTCGGGCGCGAGGACAACCCTCCCCCCTGGGGCCTCCTCCGCCCGCCCTCCCCGCAGTCCCGCCATTGCCCCTCCGCGGCTCCTTAGACCCGTTAAAAAAGGACGAAACTAACGCGGCCGTCCTCGCCAGGTCCTCGGCAGATTCGACCCCTCGCAGGTACGCACAAGCTCGTCTATCGGTGTCCTGCGAGAGTCTCTTCTGGTTACCGCTGAGGGGCCCCGGCGTGGCCGCGTTGTTGCGCCGCCGCTGCCGATGTTCCCCGGGACACGGGGAGCGACGCCCCGTGTCGCACCCTGTATTTGCCCCAGGGCATTCGGCGTCCTCTTCGGGAATATTACCGAGGACGCCATATTGCCCCAGGGTTACACCCGCCCTCAACACAGCCCCTCCCAAATCCACCCCACTCCCCTCAGCCCCCAAACCCCTTACGTTGGCTTCCACCAGTGGTAGGGGGAGGCGCCCGGTCGTAGTGCGCCCCCGCCCGCCCCGCCTCTCCCGAGTCGGCATCCAGTCTTCATCCGACTCCCCGTTGCTCGACGACTCCCTTATTGTCGGGAGGACAGCCGTCGATGGTGGGATTGGGCTGTCCTCCGTGGTCCGACACTCTACCCCACCCATTGCTGTGGCGATGGTGCTGCCTTGGGCCCTGCTTGGACGGCGGGCCCTCAGCGTGGGTCTACTCCCGGGTGGTAGTGATGCCTCCCGGGTGTTTCTTGCCGGGGTAGACGTGTCCATGACCTCATCCCTGTCGGCCGGGACCTGTTCCGGATGCCAGCTGGAGGCCCTCAGCGACCGCGCCGTGCCGGTGGCACTCCGGGCCCTCTTGCGTGTTAAAACAGCCACAGAGCCCGTTATGCACCTTTTCCTTGGCGCGGTCGCCAGCACCGATCCAGTGCCTCCGGACATAGCTGTTAACGTACCGGCCGTGGTACAGATGACAGCAGGGATGGGTCTGCCACATGTCGTGGTCGTCGTCGTTGCGGTCGTGAGGGTGGCCGGGGCGCAGGATAATACCAACGTGGGTGGCCTCAGGATTGTGGGGGGCCTCCCACGTGACGCGGGGGCGATACTGGCAGTCTCTGCCCGCACCGTCCCCGCGCCCCGTCCCGTTGACTGGCTGCGCGTGACCCGCAGCTCCCCCCTGGTGACCTCCGCAAAGGTGGTAGTTGGAGTCACCAGTCCTCCTAGCCTCCGGGGTGGATCGCTCGAGGGGGGCACGCTGCCTGCCCTCCTTGCCTGCAAACGGGTGACTGGGTTGTCACCGGTTGAGGTGGAGGGACTTTTATGCAGCGTGGTCGACGTGCGTCTTGTGTCGACCCAGAACAGCGCGATGGTATTGTGCCGTCTGCCCCCCCCCCCCGCGCGGACCAGCCCTCTGCCGGATGCCAGGTTGGGGGAACCCTGGCCGGCGCTTCTTCGCTGCCGACGCAGGAACGCCTCAATACTGGCCGATTGCCTAGTACCAGGCGTGCTGACGGGGCGGGCCGGGGTCGCAATAATTTGCTGCGGCACACTGTCACCGCCCGGCACGAGGTTACTTCACGGAGAGAATATTTGAATGATTTTACGTCAACTAGTTACAAGGTAAATAGCCCCAATGCCTCTTCGAGGCAAAAGCGGTTGATATTCGAGGCGCACCGCGTCGATAGCATATCGATGCATCAGGCCCCGACGATCGACTTCTCACGCCTCGACCGATCAATGTAAAATCCGCCAAATCGCCGAGGTAGCGTCGCGGAAAGGAGGGGATGGCACCATCCCTTCTTTTTTTTTTCATTCCATCCCCTCCTTTCCGCGGCGCTACCTCGGCGATTTGGCGGATTTTACGTTGATCGGTCGAGGCGTGAGAAGTCGATCGTCTTGGCCTGATGCCTCGATATGCTATCGACGCGGTGCGCCTCGAATATCAACCGCTTTTGCCTCGAAGAGGCATTGGGGCTATTTACCTTGTAACTAGTTGACGTAAAATCATTCAAATATTCTCTCCGTGTTACTCCGGGGTTATCGTGCAGGTCCGAGAAGTGCCTCCTCATCCTCTTTAAGTCACCGAGGGTGAGGCTGCACTCCACGCACCTAAACACTTTATCATACCCCGGATGCCTGATCCGGAGATGTTTACTCAGGTCCTCGTGCCTGATGTATATGCCACGACCCTTGACACCATGTGTATACGGTGTCCGGCCGTCGTGGCAAAATGGGCATATGACATGGGGGGGGGGAGGGGGAAGTGCACTATCACCTCCCTACTGTCCTCCCCCATAGCGTGCCGCAGATGCCGGAGAAGGAGCAGATAATAGGTGGTAGGAAAAAAATAATTGGGGGAAATATAAGGGCAGATAAAAAACAAATAATAAAAAAAAAAAGGGGATGGGATGCAAGGGCACAAAAAAATAAATAAGTAGGGGAAACGTAAAATAGAGGGAAATAAATAAGTAAGGGCAAGTAATAAATAAGTATAAGAACCACCAAATAAATAAACAAAAAAAAGGGGGATGGGAGACAGGGGTATAATGGCACACAAAAAAATAGAGGGAATTAAATAAATAAGGGACAATGGAAATAAATAGATAAACAAAACAAAACAAAATAAGTATATAGACAAAAATAAATAAATAACTAAGCAAAATAGTATAGTTTCAAAGTGCAGACATATATATATATATATATATATATATATATATATATATATATATATATATATATATAAGAACAGATATGATCGCATGTCTACACTTTGATCTTAGCCAGTAGGCCGAGAAGCGATCAGTTTGTTGAGTTTGAGTTTCGATCGATTGGAAAGTAGGTTGGTAACCGTGACCCTAGGACTCCCTAGGACCTTGCTCAGTTCAACTGAATACATACTAAACTGAAGTTACAGACAAAGATTGAGACAAACATTAACAACATCCTAGTTAAATGTTACAACTCTTAAAAGTGTTAATTGATGCAATATTGCCACGTAATAAATCATTATTTTACTATTTTCTTAGTATTTAAAGTAGTATTTAAAGTGTTCTAATACCTATTGAACTGTACAATTTTGAGGTTATGTACCAATAAATTGGGAAAAATGCGAAAAAATCGTTCTTTTTTTCTTCAAATGTTCCGATTTGAAAATGGTAATTCTAACATCATCATTCGAAAGTACGGAAAAGAGTACACAAAAAATTGTTATTTAGAAGTTGGCTAAACATGACCTTCATGCCCTAAAATATCATTGAAATAGTCAAGAATTTTTTGTGGCTCCGGTTTAGACCCGAAAAATCTGACAAAAATCAGGGGGTTTTCTCACTCGAATTCATGAATTTTTTCAGATTACTTGGATCAAACAGCGGAACAAGAAAATTTTTTCTAAAAAAACACGTTTTTTACGATAGGAGCAACCTACTACCACCTAGGGGGCTGAAAATTTGGCTAAAGGGGTTATTAAATATGTCCTTTCAAATGGCCAATTCAAAATAAAAATTCAGGCGGGGGCAGTTTTGTCCTTTTCATCCCACTATACCCTTTATTTACAAATAGTGGCAATATAGAATCAATAGCCGAATATAATTATTGCCGTCTTTACTTAAATATACAAATGTGAATATATTTTCAAAGAAAATAATTTATAGAGTATCTGTTAGCAATATTTTTAAAATTGAACATTAAAAAATGCGAATTAATCCTTCCATCACACACGGGGTCCAGTGGACCCCCGTCTCCTTTCACGCTTCGATTTGACCCCCCTTAATATCTAAAATAGGACTTGTGGTGCCTTCTATTCTTTATTCGACAATTCTAAAAGCAGTTCATGCTGGTAGCATCCTTGTCTATTGCCTACTATACGTTTGGCAGAGACCAGAAGCAGATGCAAACATTCACTGGGGTCTTAGAGCAACAGATAAATGAAGAAAACGAAGGGGAGCAATTGGGCGACATTTTGAGCGATGTTGAAATTGACAACGTGTCGGAAATGTCGGACTATGAGGACGAATGTAGCTCTAATGAGCTTAACGACGTAGAAAATGCAGGGCTTTCCAAACGACTGAAAGAGTCGAAAGCCCGCGGAAGACCATGATCGAATTATGATATTCAAAATTGCAGCCGCAATCGCCGTTCTCGTCATTGGGGTCCGACAGACCCCCTGTGTGATGGATGATTGAAATAGGAGGTGTGGTATGGAAGGGTTGAAAATTGTTCCATTTCTTATATTTGGGTTCTTATACGATGTAAAGATGCGATAAATTTACATGTTCCATAAAAATGTACTTAATAAATAAATGCTGACGGAATGGAATCCGTTTAATAAATAATAAATGAAGCATTCAGTCAAGCAAATAGTCATCTATTGAATAAACGAATGAACTTTAGTTAGGAATAAAAAAGATGACAATAAATACACTTGAACAGTACCTTCCATTATACAATATAAAATCTTATACAAACGAGTAATTTATTTATACTGTATAACTACTTCACAGTACGTAGTTAGATTTTTGAGTTTTAAATTGGGGTTAAATTATAGATTAATGCCAGAAAGAATTTATTTGATAACGATCAAAATACTAAAAGTAATAAAAAGTAATAATTCAAATTTCTTAAACCTCAATTTTAAAATATTGCTGAGAATTCCTACGAAACGTAATTTTCTTTACAAATGTATTATGTTTTAAATAAGTTTCGTTTTTAGGTAAAATATTTGCCTTATTATTTATAATATGTGCATAATGAAGCTGATGTAAGGCTGTGAGATTATTTATTTAATATTACGATTATTTCAATGATCATACAGTATTGCCAACTTAAATCTGAACAAAAATTATCATCTAGCGAAACAATGTTTTTACTCGGATGCAATGTTTTTCAATCGCTCGAGTGAGATACAATGTTTTTGAAGTGTTAAATTCAAATGCAATGTTTTCGGAACAATTGATCGACATACATAGTCCAGGCAATAGAGACAAGAACGTGCAGAAATTAATATCCGGAAAAAAAATACGTTCTTATAGGAAATTGAAAATAAAATTGAGTTTCTATTTCGTGCAACTCGATCCTGAATGGCGAACTTAACCGAAAAAATTGGCAAAGTTGCAAAAACATGTTTTTCCTAAATAACGCGAAAACAGTAGCTAGAATGAAAAAGAGTTAAATGAGAAAGTTATAGATATCAAAAAATGTATAAATTTGTTTATGTGGTTAATAATTAATTAATAATTAATGATCGCTAGGCGCGTTTTTTGACATTTTTGAGAAATTAATTTATCTTCGTGCGGCTGATTTCGGACCGCCCGCAGGGTACTAAATATAGCTTCCCAAAGCATTTGCGCCTTGTACGAAATCATTCTACATTCTCTTCCTCACATTAATTTAAATTTCTTATTAATATTATGACCCATTTCCTCATCTCCCTACGAGTTTTAAAAAATAAGTAAAAAAATGGTAGTATCTCCATTAGGCCAAATCCAGAAGTTTGCTATTCATTTCTCACTGCACAACCCATGCACATTTGAAAGTTATGTTTTAATTTCAGAAAATACTGAACACTGCACTGAAGCTGTTTACGTATTAAAAAAAAAATTAATTTCTTAGATTAAGAAAAAATATGGATCAAATAAAATTTATTATTTCTCGGATGGAGCCGCATCGCAATATAAAAATGAAAAGAATTTTGGTAATTGCGTGTATCATTTTCATGATTTTGGTATAAAAGCCGAATAGGACTTTTTTGATACATCTAACGGAAAAATTGCTTTGCGATGGAATTGGTGGTACAGTAAAAAGGTACGTTAGACATAAAAATTTACGTAGACCAGATACTGTACCTATTTCAACTCCAAAAGCATTTTTCGACTTGGTTGTACACCAATTTGACACAATAACATTTGACTTTTGTTCAAATGAGGATCATAACAAAGTAAAAGCGTTTCTAGTACAACGATTCTTAACTTGTAAAACAATATCTGGTACACGTAGTTTTCATTTTTCTTTCCGCTTACGAATAATACAATTAGATTTAAAACAGTTTCAAGTTTCGACGACAGTGTTTCTTCTGTATCAAATATTTAATAAAAACTACTTGAATAAAAATATTAAATGTCACTAATTTAACATGCTTAAATGTACCAAATTTATTCACTGCCTATATACAAACAATATTTCATATTTCTACTTTTAAATATAACAGCGGTGTAGAAAATGAAAAAAACCGGTGGATGAGGCCTAATGGGGACACCACAATTTAAAAAAAATTTTTTTTTTTCAAAAACGCGCCGATTGTACCCTCCCTCCTGGGTAGTGAGGAATTGAGTCATAATATTAATAAGAAATTGAAATTAATGTGAAGAAGAGAATGAAGAATGATTTCGTACGAGTCGCAAATGCATGGGTGAGCCGCATCTGTTCAACTCCGCAAATCCACTATAGCGGGTTACCGATCCGCAATTACCAAACTACAGTCATCGAACGCGCCATCTATCGGCTGCGTCAACTGTCCGACGGGTCAAATGTCTGACTCCGCAAATCCAATATAGCGGTTGCGGTTCCGAAAATGTCGGGCAGTAACGTATTATAAATAATGGGGGCAAGCTGGTTGGGTTAACCAGAAATATCGTTATATTTACTATTTTTCTGATTAAAATAATTCGAATGTCTGGTTCTTTCAATCAGAAAAACTAGTAAGGACCTATTCAACCCAATTTCTGGTTATTTTAACTATATTTTTGTTTGCTGGTACATATATCTCCAAAAAAAAACACTTCTTGTAATATGAATTCGTCATGTTCTTATCAGCAGAGCATACTAACTGCAAAAATATATTAGCAGAAATTATGTATATGTTGATATTCTAAAAAAAGCAATAAAATTATGTAATAAGGCCACCCAATAAGCAAAAAGGAATTTTTAAATATTCAAAAAGAATTCTTCTTGAATGCTTTTATGAAACGAGGATTTTAGAAGAATTCTTTGTGAATGCTTAAAAATATAACGAATGTCCGCTATAGTTATTAAACTAAGAGTTAGATAAGAATTCTTTTTCAAACAAATATGGTACCATTTTTTTTAAATTTCAAAATTTTTTAAATTTTAACATTTTTAAATTTAAGACCTTTCTAAAATTGTTTAGATTTTCAAAATTTAAGCCATTTTATACAGTTTTTAAATTGTCAACATTTCAAATTTTCAAAATTTTCATGAATCAAATTGTATCTATATTTGAACATTCGAATACATTTCAGATTACTGGGCACTTATTTACTAATAGTTTTATATGCTTTAATATACAGTAACATACGTAAATTTGTTGTAAAAGAATTCTTTTTTGTTACTTCTTATGTACTATAAGTATATGAGCACGAGGACATTCGAGAAATCATAAAGTAATCTTTTTTTTTCAAAATCTGTGCTTATTGGGCAAGTTCTTTCTAATGAATGAGACCATTTATTAATGCAATATTCAATAATTTGGAAAAAAAATTTTGCGTACATTCAGAACACCTAAAAAATGTTGAAGAAACTTCTTTGAAATCAAAATAGTTGTAATCATTTGTATAATAAAATTACCATTTAATTAAGAAAAAAAGCCGTCATGTAGTAATCTGTTTATGGTGTTAAGTAATAATAGTATTGTAAACGACTTGTGAAAGGGCTTGTAAATGAAACACCCGGTTTGATCTGCCACACGAAAATATCAATTATTTATTCTCACGTTCCGGAACGTTCTCTCTAAACACGGAGAGAAATCTGAAAGGATGAAACTGTAGGTATTCCTTCCCCACTGTACTAAGATTTGGTGCTGGTGCTGCACCATGTGTCGCGTGACATCAATATAAGAAACCCACAGTCTCAGACTGTGAAAACGCTTAGGATGAGACTGCAAAACTGCGATGCTTTCTTCGAGGCTCTCGCGGACTCGCAGTCTCATCCTAAGCTCTCGCGGACTCGCGGGGCCCTAGTCTAAAAAGTAAAATTTAGGCGGGAGAAAGCCTCGAAGAAAGCATCGCAGTTTTGCAGTCTCATCCTAAGCGTTTTCACAGTCTGAGACTGTGAGTTTCTTACATTGATATCACGCGACACATGGTGCAGAACCAGCACCAAATCTTAGTACAGTGGGGAAGGAATACCTACAGTTTCATCCTTTCAGATTTCTCTCCGTGTAGTTCGACTTTTCAAACTCTCGAATATTTAAATAGACTACAGCGTAATATTATACATCGATATTGTACTATTCGAATTACAAATAATTTTATCGAGATCGTCACCATTTTGAAGGGCCTTTTAAATAATTTACCTAACAGGCCTGCTTCATTTTGAGAGGTACCCCCATTCGGGTGCGCAGTGGCGTAGGGAAAACCACCTTTGTGGGAAAAACCTACGCCGGGTACCGCAGTCGATAAAACATCGATTCTGTCCATAACATTTTCCCCCCTGTACGAAGTCTACGGACTCGTACACTCCACGAGAATCGATGTTTTCATAACCCATTCAATTCATCATCGAAATTTTCGCACGTCGTGCACTCCACATTATCAAATTTTGGGGTTCGTAAGGCACTATCACATAGTACCATAACTCAACAACCAAATACAATCTCATACTCATTCCTTTCAAACTCGCTAATATCGTTACATATGCTTTCGTCAATAGAGCTTCCATTTCACATTCCCTTAAATTCAAACTCACATCAATAACATGTGATACATCACAGCATAATTAGCTCCAGGTCATCAGTAGTTACGTCCAAGTCAGTGAAAAAGACTAAAATATTACTTAAATAATAGCAAAAATAAAAACAAATTTAGTGATCGTAAAGCAAAAACTGAAAAGCGCATAAGCCGTGCTAAAGGACGAGCGCTACCCATGTAAGATGGTTGCAGACGCCCGTAACGCCACTCAAATACTCCTCATGTTCTATGAACTACACTACAAACGACAAATCTAAATTTCCACAGTAATGATGTAAGTTATTCAGGTCAGTCTTACAACGAAGATATACACTCTCATTAGATCCCGCACTGTATACTATATTACTCCCCCCGCTGAGGGAACATCATCGAAAGAAGGTCCGCATACAGCGACCACCGCTTCGCAATTAATATGCCGACATTATGCCATAATAACTCATAAGTATCCACACATTACGCACCAACTGCACCAAATATTCATTCGTATATCGCACGACTTTAGTGACGATATGGATGTTGAGTCGAATCATTCCATGTCACACGCGGCTTTCATAAATTCATAAGACAAAAATTAAAGCAGCCAGGAATACGAACATTTCTATGGTTATCTGTAGCACAATATTTTTGATCGCGACTTTATTGAAGTGGCGGAAACTGGTGATGACCGATTCCCGATCGGTGATAACGATGCTTATTAGCAAATTCTCGATGACGAGCGAATCGCAACTGAGGAGTTGCCCGATTTTTAAATTTACCAGTTGCCAAATACATCAGTAAGGGGCTCCATGCTTTTATTTTTTAAGATCCGCGACGAATCTAGAAATTTCGATTCCGAAGTATGGGTGATACCTTCTTAGCCAACCTTACCCTTTCTCTCCTCTATCTTTCCCTCTATTTCTATAAATCCATACGCACGAAAAAAAAGGGAAACCAACGAAAACGACGATCCCTGCATTTGTAAATTACCGACCATCGATCTCCGGTTTGCGAACCTTCGGACTTTTTGTTCGCCAGGGGACCAGCAACGGCAGCAATCGACTCCTCGATCTACGTGCGTAGCACCCACTGGTTACTATCCATCGAAAGGCGAATCGCCGGTAGATCGGTTTATCGTACCTCTGATTTACGAACTCTCGGACTTCTTGTTCGCCAGGGGACCAGCAACGGCAGCAGTCGACTCCCCGACCTCCGTGCGTAGCATCCACTGGTTACTATCCATCCGGGAGCGAATCGCCAGTAGATCGGTATACTTGAATCTAAACGAGTCTCTTTTCAGATTCAAAACTAAGATACACTTCGACTAAAAACCAAAACGAACAACCTTGCTCCGAAATGTAATAACCCTGCTCCTAAATGTAACATCCCTGCTCCGAAACGTAACATCCTTGCTCCGAAATGTAACACCTTTACTTCGAATCGAAATCTTTATATATGAATACTTATTTAATCGCGCGTCTATTAAATCGCGACTCCTCAAATACCATTGAATATAATTATTTATAATATAGACACCCTTCTTGCGGCTGCCACAAATTTTTATTTTTCCTTTTCGCGAATGGTTGTTTTCCTTCCTGCCTCAACTTATACATTCGATGCTTTTGAATCGTTTTGAACATCTAGCAATATTTACATTTACTTAAAACAATTCACGTCGCAGATCTGCAAGCTCTGTTTATATTATATCGCCATCGAAATATTACATCAATGGGTTGTTCTGGACTCTCGAATAGAACAAGTACTGTGTTTCAATCACTCTCGGTTTGGTATCAATTTCACTTGAAGTTTCATTTCGTCATATGGCGGCTGACTCGACACTAAAAATCCATAGATATTCAAAATGCCTTTCTGTAAAAGTCGTCATAAACCAACGATTTCACTCTCGATCTTTACCAAATACGACCGTCGCCCTATATAGGGGATCAGCTCGTGATCGTCGACTCTTTCGATCGACTGCCTCAATGGTTTTCAAACCATTCCGTAAGAAATAAAAGAAGGCTCATCCTTCCAACGAATAATAATAAGATCAAAGGGCTCATATTTTTGGATTCGAATCCAAAATACGTAACGAAATACGTAACGATTCCAAATCGATTCATCACGTCCCATCGCCATCCAAATAATTGGACTTATCATTCAAGACAAGTGTATATATAATACGTCAGGCCCGCGATCCACTGTCCAAATCGGGACCCGGGCACCATCAACATTGACGCCTATCATGCCCTTCACAAAGATGACCAGTCATTTATATTATTATGATTTACATTACGTTTCTACTATTCAAATTGTCATTCGCGTGCAAAATTTGAAATGAAATCGATACCAAACCGTTCACGATAAGGTGCAAACATTTCTTTTTCACTTGTAATTAGAATCATAATCCCAGTATAGATTCATGCTACTTTGTTCACATATTTAAATACAAATACATTTCTTTAATCTACATGATAAAGTCAATAATTAATCGCCATCATATTTTCTTCAAATATCAATGGCCATACTGAACTTTCGAAACACCGCTAAAAATGTGACATTCTTTAGAATGTGTACCAATAAATATTATCTTTCAGCAAACTTCTGTTTGAGAAAGTGGGGGTGATGTTTCCACAAACATCGGACAAAACATGACGTTTTACTAACACCTATTTAAGGCGCTGGTATTTCGATTATCTTTCAATGCACCAAATTTATGTTCAAAACGGGTAAAATAAAACGTGCGGTCAAGCTTTCCAAACTAAAACTTTATTCGCTCGAAGCAGAGGTCTCGTCCGCAATGTCTTTAGAACGATTCGAACTGTTCGCAACAGTTTCATCTGAACATTTATAAAGGCGCGATGTTCTTACGGACATCTAGAGAATGATGATGTCCGTCGGAACAGTTGTCAAAGACGCTGACTGGTATATAATAGTCAACAAACTCGAAAGGATCGATATTTCGACTTAAATAGCTGACTGACAATGTAGAATAAAACTTTGCCAAACGCATTGTAAAGTGATTTTGACATAATCGGAGGCCCAATATACCGTCATCCAACTTCGTAGTATCCTCACTTTTAATCATTAAAATTACAATCGTCGACTTAATAAGTCGTCGTTCAATTTCCCTGTAAATATGCACGTATTTATGTTTGATTTTCAATAAATAGAATTTAAATTAGATATCCTCATTCTAAAAATTCTGTCGATTTCTTACTCGTTATTAATATAGTATTAGTTATTAAATCTGCAATTTGAATAAATTAATTATCGTCAATAATAGTGAATTCGAACAGAGCTTGCAGAACTAATTACATTTCATATTGTACATCATGTACTTCATGGGACGTCAATATCGGAACTACCATTGACTACAGTAGAATCTCTATTTTAAATTCCGACTGACTTCTCTAGGAGTATTTCGAGACGCACCAACCTCTTTGTGGTAAAAAAACAAAGGAACATCTAAATTAAAAAACAGGAACCCGGTCAACTTACAGATTCTACGTTTTTCGTTTTCGCCATAACTCCGAAATTCGAAATTCGAAATTCCCGACGGCGATGTTCGTTTGAACACCTCCCAGAAAGTACTCTTGTGGAAACGTTAGTTTACAAACGGCGTCGTTTCGAATGACTATCAAACGCGTTCCATTTTCAACATTTCTAAAAATGACATTTTCAATATATTCATATAATTGATATTCTTCTGAATATCCACCAAATCGACATTTATTATATTGAATATTTATTTACCTTTAACGTTTTAATAAATTATATTTAAAAATATTTCCGATATTGCCATTCCAGAATTATCCTTATCTCTATCGCGAGAAAACTCATTCACCTAGATGCGTACGAGTTTACTATACCGAACGTCGCGTTCCTAGAGAATTCGAGATTTCAATTTCTAAACATGAAGTCGAAATATTTTATTCCCGCTCAATCGCTTCAACGGTGTTCTAAAAACAATTGACAGTCCTAACCTAACCCGATTAAGGAAAACGTATTCCGCAGTCCGCTCCGACCCAAAGTACTATGCTTACGGAGTACAAAAAACAGGTTAACTATAGCCGACCGGACTTTCACGAAATTAATAAAGGTGTATATAGGGTTATGAAGCAATTAAATTAGAACTGTCAACTGTTTAAGGTTATATAGAGTCATTTCTCGACACTTCGAAGCGATCTAGCATCTCTAGTACAAAGAGAGATGTTCGAATTTTAAAGTCGGCGTCGCGGAGGGCGACAAAACACGATCGCGCGTCACGAGCATGAAATGGAGTCGTTAACGCAAAATGAACGCGTTGTCAAATATTGAAAACCGCATGCTACAATCACTCTATCACAGTATCGCAAAAACGTTAGCTAACCATGCCGAAGTCGCTTCTACACTCAACGATGCAGACAATTCATCCCATATATCAAACTCCGACTCAGCACCTGGGCGAATCCTGACGGTCCTTCACGATCAGCCACCTCCAAACTCACCATCCCCTCGCCGTACCGGTACCGGTGTCGCAGTCGCTGTCCTCAATAAATGTCCCGAAGATTTCTTGTTGACATGCCCAAAATATCTCAGCACCGAGTCACACACACACGGGACACAGTCCATATTATATATGTACATATGATACAAAGTTCAATCGCGATCACCACCAAACCAACTTCCACCATTCCCGGCGATTATTCCCGGGTTTCGGCACCAATTTTGTAAACGACTGGTGGAAAGGCTTGTAAATGAAACACGCAGTTTGATCTGCCACACGAAAATATCAATTATTTATTCCGATCAGTGCCGGTGACGATCCGATCGCGACGCGGACTTCCTAACCCACTCACGTTCCGGAACGTTCTCTTCAAACCCGATCGTCACTTTTTCTCATGTTAGTTCGACTTTTCAAACTCTCGAATATTTAAATAGACTACAGCGTAATATTATACATCGGTATTGTACTATTCGAATTACAAATAATTTTATCGAGATCGTCACCATTTTGAAGGGCCTTTTACATAATTTACCTAACAGGCCTGCTTCATTTTGAGAGGTACCCCCATTCGGGTACGCAGTGGCGTAGGGAAAAACCTACGCCGGGTATCGCAGTCGATAAAACATCGATTCTGTCCGTAACAAGTATAATGCTATCGGAAAGTACAAAACTATTTTTCTCAAAATGAAGTCCTGAATTAATAAGTCGTACAATTTTCAATACAGTATCGTGTTTCTCGATAGCGCCATATTACCATTCGCCAAAAATATACGCTAAATGGATGAAATTGCAGAAATGTACATGAATCAGAAATGAACAATAAAACAGCAATTGTGATATGGTATTGCATTGACAAGCAATACCTTGAATGGTAAACAAAGAATGGTTAATTTTACAAAGCTACGGCATATGCCCCTCCGTTAACGGTCGGGCACTACCACTATAGCCTCTAAAACAAATGTTTTTACTTAATTTAGTATGCTTTTTCCCCTCATCTAATAATGCAATAATACCCCAAAGCAACTTATAATTATCCTAAATAGTAGCTTTTTACTAATAGAATTACGTAATACTAGAATTTTTTGTCGTATCAAATACTGTAAAGATGAATATTTTGTTGTGCAAATCAAAGTTAATACTGTGTGCTGAAAAATTAACCGAAATATTTGCTTAACGAAATGTAAGAAATTGCAAATAATACAATACATTGACTGACAAACTAATGCATGTATTCTGAAAATTGCATGACAATTCGGAATGATCCTCATTTCAAGATTCGCCGCTAAATTTGACTATAAAAGGGCAGTCAAGTTTTTGACAAGCCAGTTGTGAAATGCTTGGTATAAGGGTCAAAGTGAATATTACTCGTGATATTGCATCGATTTTTAAAGTTCAACAAATGCATTAACATTTTTTTATTACGTGGTAATTTCATTAAACAACTGATTATAATTATTTTGATTTGAAAGAAGATTCTAGAAAAATGTTGTGGTGTTCTTAATGTACGCAAAATTTTCTTTACAAATTATTATATATTGCATAAATAAATATTTTAATTCATTAAAAAGAACTTGGCCTTATTACATGATTTCAGTGTTTTTTTAGAATATCAATAAAACATATACATAATGTCTGCTAATATATTTTTACAGCAGTATGTTTTGCTGATTAGAGCCTATCGAGTTGTTACAAGAAGTGTTTTTTGGGGGATTTCACTCATTTTTGCGAATATATGCAACAGTGAATAAAAAATACTATTTTTATTGTGCTCTTTTTGTAAATTGTATGCTTCTTGAAAACGAAGAATAATATACAACCTTAACATTTCATGGCCATGTTCATAGTTGTTTACTTTTATTATTTTTTGTTATGTTGAGGTCTTTCAATGGTCCGAGGGTCATGATATTTCCACGATCGATTCTGAAGGTCATTTATAGGTTAAATCTGTTTAAGCTTCAAATAGACTTAAAAATGATTCCAAGGAAACAGATTTTATCTGAAAATGACATACAAAATTGATCACTTAAACACATTTGACTTGAAATGTCCTCCAAGTGCGACAGCAAGGACGGAGACCTTAAATATCTTATGGAGGTATTTTGGCTAATGAGATAAACTATGGACTGGAATACAAATATTTTATCTGACAAAATGAAAATTAACAAAGCGCGATACCTGGATCCCCTAATCGGCGATCGTTAACAACTGGTGAACCTATTTTAGCTGATCATATAATAAAAAAAAAAGAATTTACAATCCTTGAAAAAAAAGGTTTTAAAATAAATATAAAGAACTGTTTAAGAAAAGATAAAGAAATGGTTATCATAAATGAAGACTATTTAGATAAGAACTGTTGACGTATGTCACAAGTGTCGCGCTTATCGTACGCTGAAATCATATACTGCGCGCCCTCTGAACCGTTCCGCGCAAAGTTCCGTTTATTTCTATGTTACCGACATCGGTGGTCCAATCGGGTGCTCCAAAATAGTTGCAAATTGTTATTCGCGCCAAATAGCACTTTGCAATTGTTATCGGAAAGCCCGTTCGTGACGCCTAGTTATTTCCGCTGAAAATTGTATAACGCCGAGAAAACCCGAAACCGTCAGTTCCGCTGTAGCCTCTGTGAACGCCAGATCGCTATCGTCCGAAAACGATAAAACCCGCTTCGAAAGCCACGCGTATTTCGAAAAGAATCACATATCGCGTTTCCTAAGTCTCTCTCGCAGAAGTGATCAAATAACTTCAATCGGCATTACCCACCGGTTCGCGTGAACCACGTTTTGTCCGCGTCCGGCTTCGGTATCGCGGCGTGGATAACTAACTGTGGATGTACCCGTAAAATTAGAAATATAGTTTTAGTGAAGTGAATCGGTGGATTTATTTTGATTTCCTGCATTCTATCCTGAACCCGCACACGCGGCCAAGCAATGGATGCGCGAAAGCATTGACCGCACCATTCATAGGCAAACATAGTGGCGATCCTGCCAGGATCAGAATGCAAATGAACTATCGTGATTTAAAGGATAATGTGCGCGCTTAAATTTGAATTTTAATATGAAATTCACTCGCATATTTTACGGAGCATAGAATAGTGCAGTGAAGTGCCGGTTGAGCGATTCGGACATTTTCGCCGCACTTCGCTACCGTTCGGTTCCATAAGTGGACCTTCGTGACGTCACAGCGGACAGCGCGTCGTCTGTTCCGACTTCGTCAAGTTTCGGGACTCGGCCCTGTTCGGCCCGCGACGGAATCTCGCGAATTTCGCTACGGCACAATTCGTGCCGTCAGCAAGAAGGAGATACCTCTCAGGCCTCCTACCACCACGCTTCGTTGCTTCGGCAACCGCTCCTCTCTTGTCGAGCCATCCTAGCGCTCGATTGGTCGCGCGGCACTAACCGCGCCCAAGTCTATCCCATTAATTTCGGCATTGGGGACAGCTGGCGAAACATTTTCGCCACGACTTCGTTTCATTGCCCCGCAACGATCGATATAGATCAAACCAGAACGTTCGCTTTCCCGTGCGACGACAGCACAAGGCCCGTTCGACTTCAATTTTGACTCGATCTGCAATTTAGCACATTTCCTTTTACAAGATTTAAACACCATGCCGAAAACTAGGCAAGCAGATTGCCCTGATGCGTATCATGATTGCGTCCAAAAAATTGTTCGGCAGCATTCCGCATCCGCTACAATTCAACGAGCAGCGGAAGCGCTTCAAAAGCCACAGCTCACGTTGGAGCAAGCACGCACGCGCTTGCACCTTGTGGAAGCAAAATGGAAGGCAATCTCCGAGCAACACGAGGAGCTCCTGGAATTTTCGGCTGTGCCGCAATGTTCCGGCGAAGCCTATTTTGCAGAAGACGAAATCGGTACTTTTGAGACGATGTATGTGGACACAGCCGCCGGTCTGAACGCGGTTATCAACCTACTACAACCACGATCGACAACGGGAAGCATCACAGCATCTCCAGCTCCAGCTCCAGCAACCAGCAACGAGACACATCGACGAGCGCAAGTACCATGTATTAAGTTACCGCGGTTTTCGGGTAATTATACGGAGTGGGTAGAGTTTCGCGACCATTTTCGAACTTTAATTATCGATGATCCGTCATTTGATTCCTTTTCGCGTCTTTATTATCTAAAGTCGTGTTTAGATGGTGAAGCCGCTAAAGTTTTGAGTAATATTACGGTAAACGCGGAGAATTTTGAAGTCGGATGGAAATTGCTGTTCGACCATTATGAAAACCGACGTAGATTACTTCATACGTTATTATCGCGATTATTTAGCATAAAACCGGTTACTCGTGAAAACTCGCCATTCGAACTTCGTCGACTATTAGATGAAGCGAAGTCCATGAAGGACGCTCTTGTTAAATTAGATCGTCCAATCTCGGATGATGTCTTAGTTTTTATCGTATGTCAACGACTTGACCGTGGGACGCGAGAGGCATGGGACTTTTCGCTGCAAGACGATAAATTTGCAACTTTTAATCAATTAAGCGATTTTTTATCTACAAAAATCCGCTCTCTTGAAGCATCTACCGGGTTTGACTCCGCGAGTCGTCTTAAGGCAGCACCTGCGTTACGGTCCAAAGCCACTACCGCCTCCCACGCTCAAGTCCATCATACTAATTCAAGTGCATTTGCGAACTGCATTATGTGCACCGAAGCACACGCTTTATATAGATGTAAGCAATTCTTAGATTTAAGTTCAACCCAACGATGGGAGTTTGTGAAGGAAAATAAATGCTGCGCAAATTGCCTTTCCACGTTTCATAAAAAAGCAAGTTGTAAAAGCACACGTACTTGCACGCATTGTGGTGCATAACACCATACATTATTGCACACGAAAAAGGCGAATAATTCTACACAATCGAACACCAACCCAGCGGCCGCTGGCACTAATCAGCAGTCTGATCAAACTCCAACCGTTAGTTTTGTACAGTCTCATCACAGTATTTCTCAACTACCTGCTCATGTGGTGCTTGCGACTGCGTGGGTGTTGGTGTCTTCGCCTTCTCAACGCACCGCGAAGGTGCGCGCGCTGTTGGACCCGGGTTCAACGCATACGTTTATTTCCCGCGAAGTAGCGAATTCGCTGCACACAAAGTTTCGTAGGACCTCCGTCGCTGTCACGGGTCTTGGAAAAAATGGATCAGGGAAGGTAAACGAGATCGTCTCGATCACGGTTAGTAATGTTAAAACCGATTCAGTAATTTTATCAACTGACGCGCTAATCATGAACTCCCTGACACATTATACGCCAAATTTTAAGCATCCGCTTTCTCATTGGTCGCACATCAATAACTTAGAACTGGCTGACGGATGTCCTACAGATGACACGCCCGTGCACCTACTTATCGGCGCAGATGTGTATCCGTACGTGATTCGCGAAGGTATCCGACGCGGACAACGCGACGAGTCGATCGCGATGGACACAATTTTCGGATGGGTGCTATTAGGCGCAACGGCAAAAATAACTGAGACAGATCCCTCCACCGTGCACGTGCATCACGTGCATGTGCATGAAGATCTTCAAGCTTCAATTGCCCGATTTTGGGAGATTGAAGAGGTTTCATCCACCCGTTCCCTTTCAAAGGAGGATGAGCGCTGCGAGCGACTGTTTCTTGAAGGACATTCAAGGTCTCCGGATGGTCGGTATGTGGTGCGCCTTCCTTTTATCACTTATATTCCCGAGATAGGAGACACCCGTTGTCGCGCAAGGCAATGCCTTAAGTCCATCGAACGACGTCTTTCCACGCGCCCCGAAGAACGCGAATCATATGAGCGATTTATGAACGAGTATGGATCACTCGGATATATGCGTCCAATTTTCGAAGAGACTACTCCAAACAGGGTGGTTTATCTGCCGCATCACCCAGTGATTAAGCCGGACAGTACTACCACGAAGATGCGTATTTAACGCCTCAAGCCCCTCGACCAACGGGAAGTCAATCAATGATTGGCAACTTATCGGTCCAAAGTTGCAGACCGATCTCCCCACCCTGCATCAGCAGTGGCGCACGCACAAGTTCGTCTACGCTGCGGATATAGAAAAAATGTATCGGCAGATCCTCGTAGACGAGCGTGACGTTGATTTGCAACGAATCCTGTGGCGATCGTCGCCGAATGACGCCATCACAGCGTATCAATTACTGACAGTGACATACGGTATGTCAAGCGCACCATATCTAGCTCTGCGGGTCCTTCGTCAATTAGCAGAGGATGAAGGAGACGCGTTTCCTCTCGGTAAAAGGGTTCTTCGCGAAAACTTCTTTGTAGACGACGTTTTATTTGGAGCAGACTCCATCAAAGAGTTGAAGATTATACGCGATCAGCTCAAGGCACTTTTATCGAAGGGTAAATTTTTGCTTAGAAAGTGGATCAGCAATGACCCCCCATCTGGCCGATATCGACAGTTCTAATGTCGGCCTAGCATGCGACAAAACGCTCCAACCGGACGAGAGCGTAAAAATCCTGGGCATTCGTGGCAACCCAGCTCTGATTCTTATCGCTTTGTCGTGAATCCACTAGAGTCTCCAGTCATCACAAAGCGCGTGGTACTGTCGCACATCGCTCGCTTATATGACCCTCTCGGTTTGCTAGCGCCCATAGTAATCGTGGCCAAAATGTTTATGCAACAGCTTTGGCAGTGCGAAGTCGACTGGGACGCACCTCTCCCCGTTTCCTTGGATGTAAGTTGGCGCACCTTTCAAGATGCACTGCCAACGCTATCTGCGATATCCATCCCGCGCTGGTTGGGCACTTCCTCGACCTCCATCGAACTTCACGGATTTTCTGATGCGTCATCCAAGGCGTACGCAGCGGCTGTGTACTTGAAGGTCGTAGATGAGTCAGATCACGGCGAAATCTCGCTGCTTATTGCCAAAACGAGGGTCGCACCCCTCAAACAAATCAGCACTCCGCGTCTCGAACTTTGTGGGGCAGTTCTTCTGGCCCATTTACTTGCGCGGGTCAGTGCTATACCCGCATATTCCTCAGGCATTGTCCAACCCTGGACGGACGCGACTATTGTTTTAGCCTGGCTCCAGGCCCCTTCTTCACAATGGAAGATATTCGTAGGCAACCGAGTGTCAGAAATTCACACTCAGCCACCTGACATTTCCTGGCGACATGTCCCCGGTAAGGACAATCCTGCCGACCTCGCGTCACGCGGACTGTCAGCCGCCGAGTTGAGGGAGAATGATCTGTGGTGGCATGGACCCTCATGGCTACGATTTCCGCCGTCGAATTGGCCAACGTTGGATCCCGGCATCGATGAGGACGCTGAGCTCGAGCGTAAGGTTCATGCGCATCATGCCGCGCCTTGTGTCGATCACGCTGACGAGATCTTTCGGCGCTTCTCAGCATGGCACCGGATGGTCCGCGTTCTTGCTCGCGTGCTTCGAGTCTTTAAGGCTTGGAGAGCACACCTGCACTTGTCCAATCCCTCGCAGTCTTACACGCGAGAATTATCGTTAGTCACAAATCGAATATTCTCGGTAATACAGGAGTCGGCTTTCCAGGCTGAGATAACTGTGCTATCTGCGAATGATGCAGATGTAGATGGCAATAGACGCCTCAAAATCGCCCAGCACCTGCCCAGCACCAGCCCACTCCGCCGCCTAAATCCTTTTTTAGACCCTGACGGTCTACTCCGAGTAGGCAGGCGGCTTTCACTAGCTCCGCTCCCCTACGCCGCCAAGTTTCCAATTATTCTGCCATCGGGCTATGTAGTTCGGTTGCTTGCGCGTCAAGCACATGCACGGTGCCTACATGGAGGACTTAACCTCACGTTAAGCACTCTACGAACGCAGATTTGGGCGTTACAAGGACGTAAAACGGTTAAATCGGTAATTCATCACTGCCTGCAATGTGCAAGGCAACTCGCGGAAAAACCTACCCAACAGATGGGTCCATTGCCGTCGGCTCGCGTCGCTCGTTCACTACGCGCGTTTTCAGAATGCGGAGTTGACTACGCGGGCCCCATGAAGTTGCGTTTGGCGGGCGGCCGCGGTCATCGCTCACAACTAGCCTACGTTGCGTTGTTCGTATGCATGGCAACGCGGGCCGTGCATCTAGAAGTCGTGTGCGATTATACTACCGCAGCGTTTTTAGCCGCATTCCAGCGCTTTTCTGCACGCCGTGGTCTCCCTGCGGTGGTATACAGTGACTGCGGAACAAATTTTGATGGCGCCGATCGAGAGTTACGCGCCGCTTATCGAGCTGTGATGGAATCGGATGACCTTCGAGACCGTGTAGCTGAGGATGGCGTGGAATGGAAGTTCATCCCGCCTGCAGCACCTCACTTCGGTGGGTTGTGGGAGGCTGGAGTCCGCGCTATGAAACGTCACCTCAGGCGCGTCCTCGGAGCCCGGACCCCCACATACGAGGAATTCGCAACGCTCCTGTGTAAGATTGAAGCCTGCATGAATTCTAGGCCTATCGCGCCATTAACTGAAAACATCGAGAGTTTAGATGCTTTGACGCCCGCGCATTTTCTCATCGGCGGCCAGCTGGTTTGTTCCCCAGCCCCACTCACTGTCGACTACACCATTTCCCGACTCACTCGATGGAAGCTGTACCAACATCTGCTCGAGCGATTCTGGACTGACTGGTCTCGTGACTATGTAATGTCATGCCAGCATCGCTCAAAGTGGCAGCGCGTAAATCCGTCGATTGTACCTGGTCAAATGGTCCTGTTGCGAAACGATCAATTGCCACCAGCGAAATGGGAGTTAGCTCGCGTTGTCAAGTGTCATCCCGGTCAAGACGGATTAGTGCGCGTCGTGACGATCCGCACTGCTAGAACGGTCTTGAAGAGGCCGATAAGTAAGCTCGCGCTTTTGCCCATCGACATTGACAGCGCGAAAACAACCCATTAGAATGAATTAGGTTAAGGTTCTTTAGTATTAAGTTGTGCTATTATGATCTCACTATCGCAAGGCGGGCGGTAATGTTGACGTATGTCACAAGTGTCGCGCTTATCGTACGCTGAAATCATATACTGCGCGCCCTCTGAACCGTTCCGCGCAAAGTTTCGTTTATTTCTATGTTACCGACATCGGTGGTCCAATCGGGTGCTCCAAAATAGTTGCAAATTGTTATTCGCGCCAAATAGCACTTTGCAATTGTTATCGGAAAGCCCGTTCGTGACGCCTAGTTATTTCCGCTGAAAATTGTATAACGCCGAGAAAACTCGAAAGCGTCAGTTGCGCTGTAGCCTCTCTGAACGCCAGATCGCTATCGTCCGAAAACGATAAAACCCGCTTCGAAAGCCACGCGTATTTCGAAAAGAATCACATATCGCGTTTCCTAAGTCTCTCTCGCAGAAGTAATCAAATAACTTCAATCGGCATTACCCACCGGTTCGCGTGAACCACGTAATGTCCGCGTCCGGCTTCGGTATCGCGGCGTGGATAACTAACTGTGGATGTACCCGTAAAATTAGAAATATAGTTTTAGTGAAGTGAATCGGTGGATTTATTTTAATTTCCTGCATTCTATCCTGAACCCGCACACGCGGCCAAGCAATGGATGCGCGAAAGCATTGACCGCACCATTCATAGGCAAACAAGAACATATACTCGTTTCAGTTAATTTATTTCAAATTAGTGTACAAATTTCAAATCAAATAAGATACAAATTTATTTATTTATTATAACAACATACATTGTAAGCATTCAATTGGTCAACAATTTCGGAGACACCTTCATAGAAATAAAAAGCGAAGATTTGACATTCAGCCAGTGACAAAATTAAAATTTTGTAGCTTCTGAAATTCTACGGAAATGTAAGCAATCTTTTCTCAAATGTGATGTTGAAACGATCTTGAAAATACATTTTTTACTTTACGAAAGATTCTGCATACTAGATTTATGAGCGAAAAGAAATTGAAAATGATTAAGAAGAGCGAACAATCCTGTTAAGAATTTGAATAATTTCTGGTAGTGTCATATGTTTTTATTATTTTCATCTCTAAAAATCATCCACCTTTATGCATGTTTACAATTTTTAAAGCATTTCCTGGCATTTTGAGCATGAAATGGACTAAAAATATTTTACAAAAATAAATTAATAAAGAAACTATCTAATGGTAATGATCCTGTTTAACTCGAAATAGTCCCCCCTGTTGAATTCCATGCTCTGTGACATAAAAAACTATTGATGTGTAGCTGGGAACAGCTTCATGAACTTGGTCTTTTGACAAAACTTCTCCGAAATCCTTTCTGGAAAAAAATATAATTTTTGAAGGTTCTGAATAATTACTGAAACGTAAGTAACTAATCATTTCTCAAATGTAATGTTGAATGATCTTTGGAGTATGTTTTTTAATTTACAATAGAATCTCTGTACTTGACTTACGGAAGAAAGGAAATCGAAAAATGATTAGATGAACCTGTGAACAATCGTATTAAGAATTTAAATCTTTTATACTAATATGATATATTGGTATTATTTCGAGTTACAAAGTTCTTCTAGGTTTATCTATTTGTACTGCTTGTAGCATTGTTTGTCATGGAAATCGTGACAACGACTGTAGAAGATAAATCTATGAAGAGGCACGTTTATGCTTGGATACTGCAGACGCGATATTTTGAGGTGAGACCGTTTTAGGTCCTTAAAGGTGCAAAGCCAAAGTCACCAAACCCAAACAAAAACAGTCACAACATCTGTTACTTTTTTGTTGCTAATTTGTTACTCAAGTGCCGATTTTGTTGCTCAAATATTAAGAAAAAAAAATCATAGGGTTTGCCAGCTTCAGATAAAACTGCCAATCCCTAATTAAGAAAACATACTTAGAGATGTCAAACTTAAACCGAAATAGGTGGAAAAATTGTTACTTTTTTGTTGCTGAGAGGTATTGCTGGTGCCCATTCGGTTATTTACTTATTTAAAAAAAAAGCTAGGGTTTGCTAGCTCAAGCTAAAGCTATCCAACTCTAAACTAAAAAAGATATAAAGCCGCATCCAAATAAAAATGAAAAAGCATAGGAATTTGTTGCTCAATTGTTACTTCCGAAAAACAACAAAAATAAATGTCCAGTACGCATTACTGGCCAGTTACCAGTTCGTGACCAGGAGAGCGAAACATTAGCGGCAATGAAAAAATCACTTCACTGCTGCTACCAAAAAATCTCCCGGCTTCTTACATTTAATATGTCAAATGTGTTTTCCATCGAAAACCGAGTAGACACTTAAAATCAATTTAACTTAATTTTGTTTAGTAAGTTGACCGACATATACCAAGACTATTCAAATATTAAATTTATATTTTCAAGCGGTCGAAAAATTTATTGGATGCTTTCGCATCAAAGTATTAGCTTTCAATTATATTATAAAATTATATCGATATTTGGGGGTTCAATCATATTTAGGTCCAAGTAGCTTCGATAGATATGTTACCACAATATAGTGTTTCTTACATGTATGAAAATTGAAAATGAGTTACAACTAAGACCTATGGCCTGAGTCGACGTAAAATTGAAAAGAAGCATTTTCAAAACTTCGACCCCGATGACAGACCAGCCGAAGTATTAATAAATAAAAGTTGCGAAACACTTACTTCATGCACTTGTATTGTAATAGACTATTCGATGCATATTACATGTTTACTACATTTTAGTAATTACTGTCTGTATTATTATGATCTTATATATACAATATATATACATATAATTCGTCAAAGATATCTTGAAAGTGTCGAAAAGATCTCTGACGGATATCTTCTTGATATCTGTAAGACATCTATCGAAATATCGAAATAGTTATTTTCGTATCAAGGGCGTAAAAGAACTTATGCGCCCGTAGGAGATCACCGCGGCCGAGGGGCTGGCGAAGACTTCACCTGGGGGATAGGGGGTCGAAACGTCGGGACTAACTTAAATTTTATTTTACTACGTCGAATTAAATTATAATGAAAGTATCAAATGTAAATATTATGAATATTAGTTATTATTTAAATAAAGAATTAATTAAAAAAGAGAGTAGCTTAAAAAACATATATTCGATTTACCTGCAATTTGCAGGTTTTGTAGGTTTCTTTGAATTTGATCACATGCCAATATAATAGAAAATTCATTCTTCCAGTACGTCTTTCCCAGACAGCAGAATTAAAAATAAACTTACAAAGAACTCTAAACGTTATCTAAAACAGATCAGATGACTCACTTTCTGAGATTTTTCGTTCGTTGAAATCAGTTGCTGTAAATCGAATTTTTCTGGAATTGAGAGTTTGAATATCAGATGTCAGGATTAACCCAGTATATTTTAGATACAATATTTTTATACGATTCATCGTTACGTTGTCGCATATTTATTGTCAATTCGTCCTATGAAAACAAATTAGCTCACAACTCTGCAGTTCCTAAACAACCGAAATGTTTTTCCATTTTATCCCTTGACAATCGTACGAACCGAGTGTCTTCATGCACGGGTGGAAGTTGTAACAAATCGCCGTAAAGTAATATATGCTTCTTTCCGAACCAACCATCATAATCCTCCGAGGTATCAAAAATTACCAGTTATCTCAAATTGATGAAATTTAACGTTATATTTGATATCATTGATACTTCGTCGATAACAATTAAAGTTACATCCATCAATTGATCACGTATTACTTTCAATGATGCATTTGAAAGTTGAGTATATTTCGGAGTTGAACAGTGCTCGACTGGCAACTGAAATAGCCTATGTACTGTTAAACCGTTTATGTTAAATGCAGCAATACCTGTAGGCGCTCTTACTGCTACTTGTTTATGGACAACTTGTTTGGTGTAACTTCTAACTGTATCAATGAGAAAGCCTTTTCCAGTCCCGCTTTCTCCACTGACATAAAGGCGTGAAATGTCGTTTTCTGAATAGATCGCTGCAGTGACTTTATCAAATATGCGTTTTTTGTCAGTGCTAAGTTCGGATATCATTTGTGAGATATTTTGGTCTTTTGCATTTACAGATACATCCCTAAAGTCTTTCATAGCTCCTTGAACTTCCATTGGTGCCCAATCTACTGGAAGATTAGTAAGATTATCGTCAGCGTCCTCATTATCGTGCTTTCATCTTTTCCTCAACCAACATCTTCGCATGTTCGTAACATTCTTGAATATCAGTTATTCTCTCATGATCAGAGCAACGCTTCAAAAGAATCTTTGCACTTTCAACATTCCGCGTACGTATTACATCTATTTTTAAGTTCATTTGTATCGCTCCATGGTTGAAATAATAATAATATAGAAAAGAAATAATTTTCCGTATTCGTAACTGCATTGTATTTAAAGTGATTGATACGATAATCGCGTGATCTTTTCTTCAAAAATACAGAGTAGGCTAATTAGTAGTATTCTGCAGAATCATTTTATGGTTTTGTTTTCGTAACATCGTACCACTTGACGAAATCATACAATTTTACATTTTCTAATTCAGTAGGTCGTCTCGGATATTACGTATCAGTTAAAGAGGGGCAAAAATGTCAACTAACTCGCCTTCTAAATTTGGTATTTCTTTCTTTGATTTTACTTTGCGATTTCTTGTAATATTGATATCTAACCATCTAATTGTTGTGTGACGATCAGTACTAAATAATGAATGACCCAGGAGTGTAGCAGCAGCTTTGAAAGCTCCACAGTCTCTATGATTCAATGCGCGTAAGCCAGCACTCCACAAGCGACTGCAAAGCGATTTTGTGCTATTGATATTTTCAAACGTGAGGTCTACATTTCCTTTTTCATGTTTCGACACGTATTTGGTGCAATACCAGTTTAATAAACAAGATTTTTCACTAATAAACTGTAAGTCCATATTGCCTTCCCAGACACTAAGGATCACTGGATTATAGTCATTTATGAACTTCTCAATTTCTCTTCGAGGTAGATCGTACAATCTGCTGTTTTTCTTTAACTTACGTCTACCAGACACAAATGAGGAAGTTGCAGCATCTCTGAGAATAAAAGTATCAGTAACTGGACAAGGAAATCCAAATCAACAAACCCAGGCAGACCTTTTCTTTGATTTTTTATTACGTAAACAGTAACTGTTATGATTATGCCGGTGATGAGTTGTTACACTCCGATATAGAACAGGTGAGATATTCATATCAGGCATTTTGCAGGTGACATATTTTTTAACATATGCTGCAACTTCCTCATTTGTGGATATTCCAAGTGTGAGGGCATTTTCTACCCACAGCAACAAATGAAAATGTTGAAGCCCTCTATTTTGATATTCCCTTCTCCAGAAATAATGTGTTATTTTTCCAATTGGATTATCACCTGTAAATGTATTATACCTTTAAATTTATTATCAATAAAACGAGATGCAGATACTGGATCATTAACTATGACTTGACTCGGAGACATTTTTTCAAACGCAGGTCCATTAATATCTCGAACATACTGCAATAAATCATCCCAATGCCCCTCGGCGGGACTCAATGTAAGGAACCATGTCGAGAGTCTATAATGATGTATCATACAAGATAGATTAGCCCTAGGCTTTCTTCAGTATTGTTCATTATTGCGCAATCTGGAGAAGATAGTACTCAAATCGTCTTCCAATTCGTTATTAAATAACTTTCTAAGGTATTTCGCTACTGTGATACGGTTACGAAAAATAACGACATTCATTTTCGTAAAGATGCCACCGTTTAATAGCCGAATATTTGTTTCACTTAATAAATAAAATATGTATTGCACATTTAATCGAAATTGTGACTTTGCAGACATTAATTTTAATTTAATGTACTCTGAATTGCGAAGGCGAAGCGGTCTATCGCCGTACTGGCCATTGACGCCGTACGGATAAAAATCTGGGAAGATTGATATAATTCAGATGCAGTTTTGTTAATACGTTTATCGTACATAAGATAAATTGCAACATGTTCATAACAATCATCAGATTGTGAAGCTTGAGTTAGTAAAGCAGCTTCAGCTTTAGCACTAGCGATATCTTGAGTATTTTTAGGATTTCATCATGAACAGATGACATAATAATATTTTCATTATTCTCAGTAATGCAATTCTCTGTTGATTCTTCGACTTGATATTGATTAATGTGTAAGTTTTGCAGTGTCGCAGACCGAAAATCATCATACGATTCTGGTATATTAATATCACAATACAACGGCTTTCAACCAAATCAATGAGTTAAATATCTTCCTCAGATCGGCTAGATCTTCCCATATTACTTTTGATTTCGTCTCAACGCCTCGAACCAAAATATACAATACACGATTTAAATTGATTGGCGACTTCGAAGAAAAAACTTTATTTAACGTTTGTTGCATTGGTAAAGGCAAACGAAATGTACCTACCTTTCAATTTTTGTGCTTGTTCTCTGAAGGGTATATTTTTTTGTAACTGTACCCATTCTTTGAATAGTTTGGAAAGCTTTCGCTCTTTGAATTAATATTTTTTTCATAGTCATTCAATGTGGATATTACATCAGGTATTTCAAGTACTTGTAGAATATTTAAGACGCATGTGGGAAATAAACTATTAGATCGAAATTTTTGTCAATAATGAGAAACGAACTCAGTTTGTACCGAGTAATTTTTCTGCGCGTGCTATTAAATCTTTCCAATACGGATTCATTATGAGATTTGTAAATTTGTTTGTTTGTTTGTTACGTCTCTTTTGTAACACAATTTATTGCAAAATATGCATATATATGATTGCTGGAGTATCCAATTCTCTTCTTTTTAATGCGGCAAAAGATGAAAAGTACAATTTCTGTATTTCATCTTCATGCAGATTAATATCATGTTCTGCAGGAATTAAAGTAGTACCCATAGTTTTACTGTCATTTGCAATTTCCTGCAGATGTTGTGCAAGAAATTTTTGGACTGTGATGTGTGCATTTGTTGCAAGAAATGTGGCACGTTATTCAAAGTTAAACCGCCAAGTTTGAGGAGTACTTGCTCATTGGTAGTAATAATGTAAGTATCGTCGGTTTTACGTATGCTTCGCATTCCCACACGATTTTCGCACCTTTTCCACAATTTATTAAAGGTAAAATATTTATAGCTTGACCTAAATTGTTCATTATAATTGGCATCTTTCGAAGCGAATATGTGTCATATGTTGAATCACCAAAGTAAGATTCAGTTGAACCCGTGTGTTTTGACGTTCCACAAAGAATCTCATACTTATTCCTAGTGTCTTGATGAGAACATTGTTGTATTGCGTTAAACGCAAGTAGAGGGGCTAGGGGGTCTGGATCCCCCCACCCTACCTCCCATCGATGATAGTGTGATGGAAAAATTGCGCAAGTGGGCCGTCAGAAGGTCAGGAGTGAAAGGAGGTTATTATAAACAATTTCATGTATTGTTATTACAAATTTCGAAAGCTGTGAAGGTCGAAAAACATAGGTAATTTAATGCGTTACATTGTCGAATGAAAAGAGAAGATAAAGGTCAACCAATATTTATTATTTCATTAGATATTGTTATTAATAAAATGTTTTTACATTATCATTGAAAACGACATCTTTCTAATGCTTGATCTTACAAAATTCAATCAGAGAGATTGAAGTGTTGACCGTTACACATTAGTATTGCCATGTATCGATAATCAAATTTCAAAAGTCGCCTTTATTAAAGGTCGGATATTGCTACATTATAGTCGTTTATGGAAATACATCGTAATCTAGGAACCGTATTGAGAGTGAAAGTAAAATGACCTTTTCCTCGTGCGTCCTACTAACATCTCTCTCACTCTCGCATACTCTTTGTTATGTAGTTCCATTAACATTAGCAGTATACCGTTTTCACGGTCGTTAATTATCCATCGATCACTTATTCACCGTACATTTGTTTTCCCGAAAGTTTCGAAACTGTATACAGGTCCAGACGCGTTTAAAACGTCATTGGACAATTTCTTCAAAACATTTTCTCTTTACCAAAATTTGGGCAATCCGTGACGTAATAGAAAGGAGACATTCTAATTCATATAGTCCAATGTCATAATTTCTATGATTTTTTTCTCAATTATCTATTGATTTCATTTTACTGCGATGTGGTGGGATTTTTTTTTTCAGTTTAAATACAGACTGAGTAGATGTCATTTACATCAGTTACTTGTAGTCAATCATTCTATGTATTCGAAAGACGTTCGTGTTAAAGCTCGTAAATTACAAGAACAAATTAACACATTTTTAAACAAATTGGAAAAATTAAAGTCCGAACTTAAATTCCAATCAGATCTATTGATAATTCATCGTGAAGTAAAAAATTTATACATTTGACAAGATGAATTCAGACGCAGTAGTAGCAGCAATTGAAAAAATTAATAATATAGATGCATCAATAAAATTTTTACCTACTGTAAAGCTATCTGACTTACAAGTAGGACACTTATATAAAGTTACAAAACTGCGGAAAGTCACAACACGTTATGGATCTCGCATTACCGTTGACCTCAACGGAGAATTATCATGCTTCCTACCTGCGAGATATGCATCAATGTTCCAAATGGATTCTAATACATTCAAAAACTTTGAGCAAATGGTAACGGATAATCATTTATACATGGAGTATCTCGGAGGACGTATGAATAGTTTAAAATTTTCTAGCAATTAATGCGAGGATGACTGCCGAAACGAAGAAGAAATGGGAATGGTATGTATATTACATATTACATAAATATTAAAAAAAAAAATATATATATATATACAGGGTGGCCGATTTATCTGAAGACATCGAAATATCTCGAGAACTATGCACAGAATCAAAAAAGTTGTCGGATGAAAGTTGTTCGACGCGAAGGGGGGCATCCAGTGATAATTAAATTTACCGCCTCCCCCATCCCCTGGAGGTGGAGTGGGGGCAAAAACAATAAAACTTAAATAGGAACCCCCATTTTTTATTGCAGATTTGGATTCTCCGGAAAAAAGTACACGAATTTGACCTAGGAGCTATTGCATTTTGGTTCACAGGTGGCGCTGTACTCGATAAAAATCCAAATTTATCCGAAGACATTGAAATACCTCGAGAACTATGCACAGAATCAAAAAAGTTGTCGGATGAAAGTTGTTCGACACGAAGGGGGGCATCCAGTAATAATGAAATTTACCCCCTCCCCCATCCCCTGGGGGTGGAGTGGGGGCAAAAACAACAAAACTTAAATAGGAACCCCCAGTTTTTATTGCAGATTTGGATTCTCCAATATTGACAATTTTCGCCCGCGTAGCGGATATGGAATACGGTCATTCTAACAAAGCCGGGAAAAAATACATTTAGCGTTACCCAGGAACAACGACGTGGACGTAGTATTTTTCTGTTCCCTTAGGGGTGCTTGTTTCACGTGAGTCCCCTTGCCTCCCACTGTCTCACTGTTCACTTACTTGAGTAAGTGTTCGAAATGTTGACCTTCCACTTCAATGCATTTATTTATTCTTTCTTCAAATGACTTTATACATGATTCTTAAAAAATAGAATCATATCTGCAGAAATTTCTGCGCAAGCAGTTCTTATGCGTTCCACTATGTTTTCACGAGTCGTTGGTACTTGTTCATAAACCTTACCTTTTAGGTAACCCCATAGGAAGAAATCCGGAGATGTTAGATCAGGTGACCTCGCAGGCCAATTAATGGGGCCACCTCTACCAATCCACCTACCATTGTAATCACGGTCTAGTATTTCCCTTGCTACTCTTGAAAAATGTGCTGGGCAACCATCATGCTGAAACCACATTGTCCGTCGGACGTCCATAGCAACATCCTCAAGTAGTAATGGTACTTCTTGTTCTAGGAAATCTCGATATTTTGTTCCATTCAAATTACCTTCAATGAAATAAGGACCAATGAGTTTATTTCCTATGATTCCACACCAAACGTTCACCGACCAAGGACGTTGATGATTAACTTGTCGTAACCAATGGGGATTTTCTACGCTCCAATAATGCATATTATGCCTATTGACGCCACCATGGTTCGTGAATGTAGATTCATCTGAAAATAATACATTAGCAAAGAAATTGTGGTTCGTTTGCATTTTTTGAAATGCCCATTCACAAAACACCACGCGGTTATGAAAATCATCGCCATCTAGTTCCTGGTGCAGTGAAATGTGATATGGGTGAAACTTATGACGATGCAATATTCTTTGAATACTGTCTCTGGAAATGCCGGAATCGCGATGTAATTGTCGTGTGCTTACATGTGGATTTTGGTGAATAGCTGCTAGTACAGCTACTTCGTTAGCTTCTCCTGTAACTGTTAATCTTCGCTTCCTTTTTTTCATTTGTACGCTGCCATCAGAGTGAAAGGCATTCACAACTTTGTAAAAAAAAGAACGCGAGCGAGCATTATCTGGAAAACGCTCAGCATACAACGCAACAGCATCGTCAATATTCCTCTTACATTCACCATATATAAGAATCATTTAGATTTTTTCGGGAACTGTAGCAGGATTCATTTTTAACTTGCAATTCGATTTAATCAATGAAGGGTAGACAAAAAATAGTCACGTAAACGGAAAGTTGTTATTCTAAAAGCAAAGTGACCTCCGACCGAATTACTACCAATACAATGGACTTGAAAAACAGTCTTACACTGAGAGACCGTGAATACTAAATTTTAATATGGGGATTAGAAAGTCGCGATATGCATTTACTTCCCTTCAGGAAAGTAGAGAAAAATGTAGGTGAACTGGTTACGTGTGACTCAACTTATGTATAAAATGATATGCTACTTTATTTTCGAGATATGTCGCCCTCTAACGTTATGTAACAGAACCGGCGCCGGTGATGGCCGAAATGCAAGCGATGTACATGTATGAAACCACGTGAGTTCTCTCGGGGTCCGGTAGATGGCGACGAAATCCCCAAATGAAGTAAGAGTTTCGTTTTGTTTAATAGAAGCTGGTTTGACCGTCAATGCTCAGCTTATTTATTCTCATTTCGGAAAAAACATACAGAGAGAGAATGAATGAGCTGAGTGAAGGGACATGACGCGTTTTTTAATGGATTGCGTGATGTCCTCTTTTTGTTTATTAAATAATAAATTTAAAACCTAAAATGTAATTTTATTGAAGGTAGAAAACTTATTTATAAAATTGCTTCCATATTGTATGCACAATTTTTATGTAATCAGTTTTGATTTTTAATATGAAGAATATCAATTATTCATAATCTTAATTTTTCGAATGGACATTATTAAAATTTCATATTCAGAATAACAATTTTCGCAATTGATATTACTAAATTCTAATATTAAAAATTCTGCTATTAGATTTTTTAATATTAAATTTTCATAAAGGGATCAAATTGTCCCTATTTGCCCCCTGGATGCCCCCCTTCGTGTCGAACAACTTTCATCCGACAACTTTTTTGATTCTGTGCATAGTTCTCGAGGTATTTCAATGTCTTCGGATAAATTTGGATTTTTATCGAGTACAGCGCCACCTGTGAACCAAAATGCAATAGCTCCTAGGTCAAATTCGTGTACTTTTTTCCGGAGAATCCAAATCTGCAATAAAAAATGGGGGTTCCTATTTAAGTTTTATTGTTTTTGCCCCCACTCCACCTCCAGTGGAAGGGGAGGGGGTAAATTTAATTATCACTGGATGCCCCCCTTCGTATCGAACAACTTTCATCCGACAACTTTTTTGATTCTGTGCATAGTTCTCGAGATATTTCGATGTCTTCAGATAAATCGGCCACCCTGTATATATTCTTACTTTATATTTGTCTTCAATTATTAAGTAATCTATATAATGTAATATTTTTATAATTTATTACTCTTATTACCATAGGTTGGTGATTGGCCTGTTTCACGACATCAGACATCTTCGAGAACACGGTGATTACATAAGGATCAATCTTCTATTCATCTGATGAAGCGTTAAAATATCATTGGTAATAACAAGGATAACACAATTATATTAAAAATAGAGTACTTTTTTTTTTTTTTGTTTTTTTGTTTTTTTTTTGACGGAGGGGGGAAATGCGTTAGGCACCATAGGGGGTTGAAGATGTTGTGTAACCCCCCGTGTGTCGGACTCCCTCACCTTTGATGTTAACGGCAAGGTTTACCGACTAAAACCCTAACCTCCCTTGGCCCTCCAGAATCCACGTGTGCAGTCTGCAGCAGAAAAGTGGCTCCGATATCCATCTCCTCCGCTGCAGACTGCATCGGGCCATTTCGTTTGCAACTGTAACCACTCCCTCTACCATTGGGTAAGTGGTTACAGGATCTCGTGTGACCTCAGTAGACGGAGAGATCCCAGCAGCACTGCTTTCTGCATTCGGCCTGCGATGGAACTTGCATGTTCTCGACAGGCCGGAATGCTTTTGATGTTTTGGAGGAAAGTTGGTCTCATTCCTCCCAGCACTCCAATTATCAGTACGACGAGCTTGATTTTGAACCCTCGATAATACAGCTTGCGAATCTCGAACAGGAGTTCCTGATATTTCATCCGTTTTTCGTCCTCTTTGCTGACTATATTTGTTTCTGCAGGTGCAGAAAACTCGATGACGAAGATGGATTTGTCATCGAAGTCAACAAGGACGATGTCAGGCTTATTAGCTGATATTTGCCTGCTCGTCGGGAATGAGTAATTCCAGTATATTCGGCACGACTCATTCCCGACAACGGATTCAATATCAGTGGGGGCGTACGGCAAAACTGGGGTTGCATCAACACCATAAGTGCTGCGAAGATGGTAATACAGCACTCGAAGGCATTGTGACGTTCGATGTATGCTGAAACTGCATACATTGGGCATGCTGCCAAAAGATGCATGAGTGTCTCAGCATGACATCTACACAATCTACAAAGCGTACTCTGTACCGCCTGGTGTAAGATGTTCTGGCGATACGCTAAGGTATTGATGACCCCATCCTGGCACGCAAAGATAAAACCCTCGGTCTCGGATTTCAAGCCGGCTGATCTTAAGAAGGTCATCTCTGCCGACAAGCCACATTTCAAAAGAATTGTCCATGCAACGGCTTGTCGATATGCCTTCCCTCCAACATACGGAGTTGTTCCTTCCGTATGTTAGCCCTGAGACGCACTGGGCACAGATTGATGACTGATTCAGCCTCCTGTGCACCACTACGTCCCACGTTGAAAACCAGACCGAGGTTTCGCGCCGCTCGTTCCGCCGTGTTGTACAAAAACGACCCCTTCCCCTGAATTTCATGCTGATGTACTAGCATCATCAGGGGATCCTCCGTTCGATTAATCACGTCGCAAGCTGTTTCGAGAACCAATCGGTCATGCATACACTCCAGGCTTAAAAGGCCACGACCTCCCATATTTCGGGGCAAATACAGTCGTTCCACGGAAGATCTTGGATGCAAACTGCGTTGCATACAAATCATCTTCCGTGTGCTTCGGTCAAGATCCCTTAGCTCGTCAACGTTCCACTTCAGTGCTCCAAAAGAATAGAGCACTGGTGATACGGCCAACATATTCGTGGCTGCCACCTTATTTCTCCCGGTCAATTCTGATGACCAGATCTGACGGAGAATGCGCCGGTATTTCTTAATGATGGTGGTTTTAGCAGCCTGCACATCCTGGACATGCCTTTGAGGTACGCCCAGATATGTGTAGGCTTCTTCGGCGCTAAGGTGGCGGATGACATTTCCGTTGACGAGCTCCATATCGTTGTTATGGGAGCCTGAACTTCCTCTGTGCAAATGAACGACTGCACACTTGTCCAATCCGAATTCCATACCGATATCTCTCGAGTATGTGAGGGCGATGTTCAGAGATCGATGTAATTGATCTTCGCCTGATGCGTATAATTTAAGATCATCCATATAGAAAAGATGGGTGATCTTATGTACACGTTCACCAGGCGGTCCACACATGTACCCTTGAGATTTCCGGAGAACAACGGATAGAGGCAATAGTGAGATGCAGAAGAGCAGAGGACTCAGAGAATCTCCCTGATAGACACCTCTTTGGAATTGAACCAGTCTAGACATGGTTCGATGCTTGCCCGATGTCATGACAAAGCGTGTTTTCCAAAGAGGCATCAGGTCTTCTACAATTCTCACTATGTTTGGGTGGACATGAAGGCGTTTGAGCAACAAGCTTAAAAGCTCGTGCGATGTTGAGTCATACGCCTTCATGTAATCCAGCCAGGCTATCGACAGGTTACGCTTGTACTGGACTGCGTCCTGACAAACACACCTGTCGATAAGCAAGTTGTCCTTGCAGCCGGATACACCCATTTTGCAGCCTCGTTGTTCTACTATCCGTTGCCACGCCGGTTTCACGGATTTCTCAATACGTTCGTTCAAGATGTTAGTGAATAATTTGTATAACGTATTGAGACACGTGATCGGTCTATGGTTTCTCGGATCGGACAAGTCTCCCGATTTTGGGATCAGTGTCGTTCGGCCCTCCACCAGCCAGTGCGGAATGGGTTGGTCTCCATTTATATAAGAGGTGAATATTCGGGCTAGGTGTTGATGGACAGAAGTGAACTTCTTCCACCAATAGTTGTTAATTCCATCCCAGCCCGGCGAGGAGAAATTCTTCGCTCCTGTGATGGCATTTTTCACCTCTAATGCACTGACGGGTGGGCAATCTTCACTTTCTTGTGTGACTTCGTCGCACAACTCGGTGAAGATTTCAATACCTGGAGTGTCTGCATTAAGCCTAGATATTTTCTCGTAGATGCTCCCCCAGAATTCCTCAACTGTGGTCATCGACGGAAACTCGCTTGAGGCTGCGATACGATGTTTGAAGAGGTTGGAAGGATTCGTCCAAAATATTGCATTTTGTCGAATTCCATCCTCCCGTCTTTGCAGCCTCTTTTTGGCATCCGCCAAAACCCGAATTTTATCAGCCAAACGTTGCTTGATGTTGAGCAACTTCAGCTTGTTCAGTGTGTGATAGTACGTCCGCAGTTGTTGTGCGAACTTCTTGACTTTAGCCGTAAATGAACGGCCAGATGTTAAATAGTCGATCACACACTGAATTCGGGAAGCGAGTTTCCGTGTCAGTCGAATCTTGTCGTTCAATTGAGACATGCGTTTTGTAATCTGCCGACTCCCCGATATCTGTACCAGATTTCGCGGAATCACCAGATCACTTGCAGCCTCGTAAACGGCACAATTGACTTGCCACAGGTCGCAGTTATCTGGAAGAGCATCCAGAAGTAGGCTATTTGCTCTGTCTATTTCTCGTTGCTTAGGCAAAACTTTCGTTGTTAAATTCTGCCTAAACACGAGTGTCGTGCTTTCATAATGTGGAGCATCTCTCTCAGCACCGCGTACGGGCTCAGTTTTTATTGCCCGCACATCCGGTACCGGTTGACAGCTGGGAACAACGAAACCCGTCCGCCTCAGATAGGCCACATAATCTCTCAGTTATTGTTGAGAAAAGCGATCTGCCAAATCGGGATGCATTACTGCAAACCGACTGTGCATTCGCGCCATGTAGCCCCTCTGTTGCGGACAGCTCTCCTCGTAGCAGCGCATTAGATCTTGTCTGAGATCCTCCGTCCACTGAAATCGTCCGTGGACATTAGCTGGTCGTCGTCCCGGGACACCTGTTTCGGCTCCTCCACCTCGGGACTGGGCTGCATCCGAAGCAGCCCGATGGTCAGGAGCCCTGCGCGTTGCATTGCTTGTAACCGCAAATACAGGGAGCAGGGTGGTTAGCCCTACTCCCCGTTGTTATGCCTCTCTCGTTTGTCTCTTACCTCGCCATCCACTGGGGTTGGTTACCCAATCTCTGGCAAGGTTGCTAAGAGTCCAGGGCCCACCGGCTTTAATAAGCACACGTGGAGGTGAGAGTAGGCCATTTGGGAAGATAGGCTAAGATGCGGCTTTTTGCATAGCCGCATTGTGTTACGCATCATTCCCTTTGGGCCCCATTATATTAAAAATAGAGTGCTATTATTATTATTATTATTACTATTATTGTCATTACTATATTATAAAACGGTTTAAAAATAAAAAAAAAATAAATAAAAACAATAAAGATAAAAAAATAATGCTAATAAAAGTTTACTGTTTTATTAACCTTCCATTTTAGGGTGTTTGGGATATTTATGTAATAAGTACTCGTGGAATATATTCAATAAACTTTATTTTCATATTTCATAATTAAACATTACAATAGTTAATGAATATATTGAAAATACATATTATTATTCGTAAAATTAACAAGACTCTCATTGAAAGTGACACTTGACACAAACCTTAATCATAGGAGGTTGTCCGTCTGGCACGTCGCCGCTGGACTCAAAATGTGTGTAGCATCTTCGACATTCTCTTATATCAGGATGCATTTGCATAGCAAGTGGCAAGCAAGTCCATGCTTCTTCAATTTGTCGTTCAGCAAACATGCAGATGAAATCGATAGGTAGACATTCTATATCTTTTGTTTCCATCAATGCGAGACGTTTCACTTCGTAATAAATCCTTAATGAACGTTGAAGTGATGCAGGCTGTTCAAGTAGATTTCCCAATACCTAATTTTGAATTATTTGTACATTTTCTTTAGTGCAAGTTCCATTAATCGAATGATTTTCACACTTCTCCAACAATTCATATTGCTGCTGTTGCTTCAGTTTTTTCAGAGATGGGCAGTCCAAAACGTCGAGATCAATAACATTTTCAAGGTTTAATATATCCTCCAACCAACATTTATTATCGACTCCTTTCACATAAATTTTGTTGGCACACTTAATGATATCCTCCAAAGTCTCGTTTATAGCATCAAAGGGAACGTCACCAGATTGCCATGGTAAGCCGTGGTAATTATGCATTAACCAGTTATTCACTCTTTTATACTGTAACGGTAACCACACCCATTGATATGGCGCTTTAAATACAGAAGTCTCAATTTCACCGACGAAAATATTCATCATAGACATTTCCTTCGGTATGAAGTGATTACCAGGCCCGCGGAATCCCTGCACGTCTACAATGTATTCAATTTCGTATGATACTGATTCACTAGCAATTAAAGTATGACGATACTTTATTCATTAATTAGCGCATGAGCGATAATGGCTAACCCCCTCTCAAACCAACTTCTTTACATTTCCACTTATGGGATTATATTCTACAATACGGTCATGTAAAATTAAACAATAAGCAGAAGTGTTTGCAGGACAATTTTCTTTTGATTCAAATTCGAGCCGCACATCGACAGGTGCGTGTTTTAAAGCTTCATTCTGCTTAGAACAATCAATAATGATTAATGGAGCTTTCTCTAAAAATATTGATTTATTCAATATAGGTTTACCATTAACATTTTTATTATAGTAACTAGCTTGAAAATTGATATACATATCGTATAATAAAGAAAATTGATTATTTGCAATATCAAGGTTTAAATTACCATACGGATAATATTTTGAATTAAAAAATACTTTAACATTACTAATGTTACAGTGATCAAACAGGCTAGCATTTTCGGCCTTGTCATTTTTTCGTGCTGTTTGGAAGCCGATAATAATATATCGTGGCTTTTCTAGTTGTGTCGGTGTTTTCACGGACCATACATGGGATGATGTTACCGGTAATAGCGGATATTCATAAAGTTCCCATGTACGGAAACTTAAAGATATGCAAGGATCTTTTTCAATGAAATGTAACAGCTGTATCCTTTCCCTATCAGCCAACGTCACATATGGAACTAACCATTCTATTTTATTCATCTCAATTTTGTAATGTTCTTCTGTATTTTGTATAATTGCATTATCATCATGTTTAGATCTTGTTAAAACAAGTTCATGCTTCGCGTTTACAATTATCTTACGATAATCTTCAGCAAATCCGAGAATCATACTCGGAGGCATGATCACATCAAAATAACCATTATCGTTTGTTATCTTTATATTTGAACTAGATATCTAACCTGCATTAATTAAAACGGGTTCATCATTTGGCGTGTAAGAAAGATACCCCTTCATCAAGCTAGTAATACAACATTTCTATTGCGATCAATTTCAACACCATTTAACTCATACCGCGCCTCATCAAATAAATGACAGATTGCGTTAGACGTTAGATTAGTATTATTTGCTTTAGTTCCGACGGTTTTCGTCAACCTTCCACTAACATGTATCAAACTTTTACATGGTAGAATACATAAATCTTGATTTTGCACAGAAATGCGAATTTCATCATTTTTACCAAAAGAACTTGTATTGTAAGATTGATGTGAATGCAGCTCGTAATGAGCGACAGATTCATCAAAACGACTGGGTTTTGAATGCTGAGTATTGGATCCTCCATTATTGCTATTATGATAATGTGCGATAAGTATGCAAATACAACAACGGCAATAACAATTTTTATCATTCACTGTTTGATATTGTGATGATAATGTAACTTGAATCCCAAGCTTTTCAGAAATAGAGCGTTCCGACGTGTTAACGTCTTGCGAATTTGACGACGACTGATATGTTTTGTCCATGATGTTTTATTATTATAGTAACTATTAAGGTTCTGACCATTGTACATAATACCCATTGTTACGTAGATTTAAGATGGAGTCGTATTGAAATTGTTTCACCCCGAAAATTTACCAATTCACCGTTCTGATCAACAATACGCAATTGAATATGATCTATTAATCTGACGGCAACAGGTAGGTAAAGGACGTGATTCGGCACTTCCACAATCTTATATCCGGGCGCCACTGTAGGAAAAAATTCATGAATCGTGTGCGCTCTACTGCTATTAATATAAGCGCCTGTAGTTATATTGCATTCCGCGCGAAGTGCATTAACTTTAATTATGGTTACTGGCAAATCTGAAATGAGCAACTTGTTTGCTTCCAAAATTCGTCTATTGAAGCCCAATGTTCACCCAATCGAATCGATTGGTGTAAAATCAATGTCTCGATTAGATCTGATTTCACTGCGTAGTGTATTATTATTCGGTTTTATATCTAGCGTAATATCACTATACTCCGACAGCTTGTTTCTAATATATTCTGCTATATCCTCAATTTCATAGCTACCGATCGGCACAATAATTTCATGGTTACCAATATGAAATTTATTATTAACGTCAACATTAGGGATTGAATTAAACGTTAAAAGTTCTATCAAACCCAATTCATAATTCTTCTGCGGTGAAAGTTCAATAGGTGGAAAGTATTGCGCTTCCAATACTGAAGACTGTCCCGAGAGCGTCAACGTAAAAGAATCATTCATACTGATTGTTCAAATTACGCTGATTATCATAATATTTTATGCGATATATTTATACAACTGATACTTGTTTGGACAAAACAGCTGATTGCATAAAAATTTGAGACATAAATGTCCACAATCAAAAGTGGCATAGTCTTGAAATTTTTCACGGTTATACATAATGCTACCTACACCGAGATATTTTCCCAACTCAGCAGGTTGGCTAAGGTTTCCAAAGCTGTCAAAATAAACGACTTTAGAACCACGTTTTCGATATGCTACCCAATGTGTCCCCGGACCGCTTGCATCGTCTAAATTTATGACTGACGTTCATTAACTTGGGGATTCTTTGGTAAATTATTACGCATAAAGACACCTCTAAAATTCGGAATTCCAGCTTCTTTCGAATATCTCAATATATCTACATCGGTGAGTGCTCGATGCGGTAGCTTTACAAGTTTTTTCGATTTTTTCTACATTTAACACCTAAACCCGTTTTATATGGTTTTAATTTCAAACCTAGCCCATTTTTATAAGGTTTAAGTTATAACCCTTTACCTATAGCTATTGTCTCCATAGCCCTATTATGCCGTTCACTTTCATATAACTGCTTTTGAGCAGCTTTTGCATCATTAACAGCCTTGGTTATACCCGCTGCGCCATCGACTAATGCACCTACAGCACTTAATCCAGTAAATATGGGTGCTAGGAAAGGTAAGAATCCTCCAACCTTTGAAGGTACCGATAGCTGTCGAGTTTTTTGAATGAATCGTTTGGTAATTTCTAATTAAAGAATTGACCAAACCTTTCCCACTCTTTATCCGTTTTTGCTTTTTGTTTTTACCCACATATGTAATCATTTTAAGATGTCCATCATTCAAGTAACAAACAGTTAATGACTGACATTACATATAAAGGCGCTACTTATACTTTTATGATCAGTTATTATCAAAATGCGATTTCATAAACAACCAACAAAAATTCCAATCATCAATTTTGATGATTTAACATCGTCTGTACAAAATAATGCAACTAATCATAAACGACATGGGGAGTTGCTGCCAAATAGTATACGTGCACTTTTCTGTAGCCCGTCTAATTGTGGAAAAACAAATACACTACTCAGTCTAATCATCGATCAGAATGGATTAAAGTTTGAAAATAAATATGTATATTCGAAATCGTCAAATCAACCGAAATATCAATTTTTACAAAACTTACTCGACTCTGTGGAGGGTATAGGAGACTTTCCTTTTCACGATAATGAACAGGTAGTACCACCCGCCGAGGTCAGGCTAAACTCTATTATTATATTTGATGATGTTGCGTGCGAGAAGCAAGATAACATTAGATCCTTCTTTTGTATGGGTAGACATAATTGCGTCGATTGCTTGTATCTCAGTCAAACGTATGCACGTGTTCCCAAGCATCTTATTCGAGATAACGTAAACTTTTTGATTCTCTTTAGACAGGATGAAATGAATCTTAAACACATCTATAATGATCATGTAAATACAGATATGCCATACAACACTTTTAAAGATATATGCACACAATGTTGGATAGAAAAGCATGGATTTATTGTAATCGATAAAGATAGTGAAATAGAAGAGGGAAGGTATCGAAAAGGTTTTGATTATTTTATAAGCATAAATGATTTTAAGAACAAACAAAAAATGTTGTAACAAGTCAGTGCAGAGTGAGACTTGTATGCATTAACATGTCTTCTCCTCGTAAACAGCAGCAAGACGTTTTACGTCAAATTGTCAAAGCTAGCGAATCTATTCGCCGAAAACATCGATTATGAAAAACGGGTAAAGAAACGCATGACCTTGCGATAAGTGAAACGCTCAAACCTCTGATAAGTCCATTGGAAAAAATAGCAGACGCTACAACAATGTCAATCAACAAAAATGCGATTGATGATATAAACGTACAGGATAAAGTAACAGATAGCATAGAAATTAATGATGTTAACGACTTTGATGATGATGATGATGAGCAGACATTTAGCAGTGATATTAAAACACCTACATATCATAATGAAGAAAGGTTATCAAATAAGTTTCTAACTTTACTGGTGAGAAATATTCATGAGAAAAGTGATATTATTGATACAATTTATGGTGTTCGCATAGAAGGTGGTACTACAAGAATCGGTGATTCGACAATAGAATTTAAGAATAAAAATGTCATTGTTAAGGATAACAAATTTGCTATTACTGAAGGTTTGCTAGACTTATTATTTAAGAAAAAAGCTGATATAGCTATAATCCAACAGTCTGATTTAAACAATTACAAAAGTATACTAACCTTAATTAATGCACATAGGAAAGATTGGAATCAGGAAAAACCTATTCGGTATAATGCTTCCCACAAGTATCGAAACTATATCAAGGAAATGTTCAAAGATGTTCCGAAAAAGGGTGGCAATTTGCCTGAATACATGATTGTTGAACAAAACCACAAAATTGACTACGTGCATTGGGATGATCCAAATGAACATGTCGATCGTTTGCGCCTTCTAATAGCATTGCAAACTACTGGTAATTCAAGTCTTTCTAATGACATTTTATCGATTATTGAAGAGTTGCGCGAGGCTAATATAATCTATTAATTGCGTGATAATTACGTCAGTATCATAATGAGCATCGATGTATTTGGACGTTCGTCTCAACGAGCACGGAAGCAAGTATTTCAAAGTGTTGAAATTGCTACAGATGGTTCTTATGATTTTAAGAAAAGAAAGTTATGTAATATCCGAATTCCGACAGATTCGGATGATGCCATTACTTTGAGAATGTTCCACACATCTATTCGTGATATTAAACAGCAAATAGATGAACTGTGTAAAGGTGTAATTAAAAATAATGAGAAGATTGAATATTTTGAAAAAAGTATAAATAAAATGCATCAAGGTATAAATAAAAATTACAATGAAATAGAAAAGAGACGGATTATATCTTCAGATATCGGAAATTATACTATTGAATTAAATCAGGAAATAACTAAACATACCAGTAATTTAAATAAAAATAATTACACTCTTAGCAATCTTACGAATAATATCACTGTCTTAGAGCGGGAAGTAAAGAAAAATAAAGATGATTTGAATAAAAATAATAGTTTGATTGATAGTCTTACGGTAGATATTGCTAATATAGAAGGAGACTCGGAAAAACATACCTATGACATAAGGGAGAGTAGTACTGTAGCTCACGATGCTGAGAAATTAATTTTTCTCCTAGAACAAAATGTCAATAAAAACAGTGAAGCCTTAAAGAAGATTAATGTAATAACTGATGTTATGAAGAGGGACATTTCACATTTGTACTCCTTACGGAAGAATTAATTAGTTAGTCTGAAAAATGTGAATAAATAAACTATCTGCAACAATCCACCCAACAGTTTTAATCAAGACGTTGCCTTATATGTTTAACAACAATGACTTCTAAAGAGAAGAGAGAAGTCGTGAAGGAGCTTCATAAACCAGCAAGAAAAAATTATACAAGTCGGCGAGTACATATTCGCGGATTAGATGAAACTTGGCAAGCTGATCTTGTAGAAATGATTCCATATGCAGATGAAAATAAGGGTTATAAATACTTGTTAACTGTCATTGATCTATTCTCTAATTATGCATGGGCCCGCCCAGTAAAAAGAAAGACTGGTGATGACGTCACAGCTGCCATGAATTCGATATTCGAAATGGGTCGAATTCCAAAAAATTTACATACCGACCATGGAAAAGCATTTTATAATTCGAAATTCGAAAATTTAATGAAAAAATGTGATATCAATTTATATTCTACATACAGTATTCTAAAAGCATCAATTTGCGAACGCTTTAATCGTACTTTGAAAAATAAAATGTGGCCACAGTTTAGTCTTCATGGTAATTATCAATGGCTCCATATCTTACCAGACTTGGTTAATGATTATAACAATAGCACACATCGTACTATTAAAATGAAGCCGCGAGATGTTAATAAAGACAATGAAAAAGAATTATTGGAACGTGTGTATGTATAATGTAATTGTGAACGAAAAGATTCATCCAAAGTTTAAAGTAGGTCAACAAGTTCGTATTAGTAAATTCAAACCTATATTTGAAAAGGCGTATACACCAAATTGGACGACTAAAGTTTTTAAAATAATAAAAGTTAAAAAAACGTATCCAGTAACATATTTACTAGAAGATAATGCAGGAAACGCAATATCAGGTGGATTTTATGAATTTGAACTGCAACGTACTAAAAACCCAGACGTTTATCCGATTAAAAAATTCTACGTAATAAAGGTTCTAAAGTATTTGTTAAATGGTTGGGCTTTGAAGATAAGCATAACACCTGGATCGACAAGGAAGATATAATACTTTAAGACTAAGATGGTGGAATAAATGATGAATGAATAGTTGGAAGCTAGTTTTACTTAATATAAAGTTAGATGCAATTATTGTACAAGGGCAACAAGGATATTGCAACGTCGTTGTGGTTTACGAAGTCCACATCTTCGTCGGGATTTGCGGAGAAAGAAGGTGGGAAAAAAAAGGTAAGAATAAACTTATATTGGTTAATTTATTAATATTTTTCTATGCGTATTATACATAAATCCATTTGCATGTACATATTTACATATACAAGTACATAAATCATACATCTACCTCCATTACATCATTATGTCCCCACGGTAAAGTGTCGGTAGAATTTTTAATTAAATATCGCTTATCATCATGGGGACTTAGAGCAATTTTTTTCTCACATACGGTGTATACGCTGTGTAATTTTGAACGAATACATATTTGCTCGCGCGTAACTGTAGACGTATTTTGAAGGCAGTTGAGATAGTCGTGGAAAGTGATTGTTTTTCGGACGACGACTTCTTTTACACCTTTCGCTCTCTTCTTCTCACCTTCGCCTAACACACGCAACGCATACATTTTTGACCTGAGTCCGACAAACTCGGTCATTATCTTTCCACTACATTCATTCTTCATTAACCCTAAAACTTTTTTATTGACTAGCGGCATACCGTACTCATTATTTTTGGAATAATCACTCGTATCGTACATATTAATATCGCGTTTCATACAATCATATACATCATAACACTTAAATTCATAAATTAAACTATCGGTATCGGTATATAACAATTTCGCCTTTTCTTTAAATTTTTCTAAAACATAATCGTAATGGAACTCGTACAATTTAGTCTTAGAAATATCTAAAATAGCCATTCCGACATATATAGGCTTGTCTATAACTACTTCTAATTTTTTTAGTTGTATCGCGACCAAGTCTTCACTAAATATTACTATTCGATGAAAATTTGGTTACGAAATGAACGCTTCAACGCCATATCTTCCATCCCATTTCGATTTTAAACTTACATCCACTCTTTTACGAACATTCTCCATTGTTTTCCCAAATACCGCATTGTTCATCAATTTATACAAATTTTTTTCGAAATCATTTGTCGCAACTGTGCGGAGTTTGGTATTTAAATCAATGTACGACTTTAAGCATGGAGTCTGCTTGAATGTTAGTATCCTATGAATTGCATTTAAAATAATACCGTGGGTAAGCGCTTGCTTTAAATTTCGGTAATGTATGACATACCGTTCCTTGTCATTTAATGTAGCGAGTAATTTCGGTTATTTTGAACCGGGTGGAACTGCTCGCTCGGGGCATAGCGGGAGATCTTTCTGCTTATTATGTATTTCTCCAGGATAGGTCAAGTCGACTTCGAGAATATATCCAATTTCCGAGTCATCGGGTACATTTTCCAAGTCAACGTTTTCCACCCATTCGAAACCTCCGGTAGGTAGTGATTGACTCATTGCCCATCCATATAAATTATTAATATCAAAGTACATTAAATACTTTGACTCTTTTGATGGGTCATAATCGGGCATGTATTTGTTATTTGCCTTCGCGTACCGGTTTGAGCATTGAGAAAGACCTCCCCTTATACCGCTCTCGATGAACATTATCATGTCTATATCGGTAAGTAATTCCAACTCTACTCGAGTATGCTTCAGAGCACAGTCCCAAGTATATCCAGGTACGGTGTAATAATGTGCGGGAAACGGTATACTGCTAATGTTAATGGAACTACATAACAAAGAGTATGCGAGAGTGAGAGAGATGTTAGTAGGACGCACGAGGCAAAGGTCATTTTACTTTCACTCTCAATACGGTTCCTAGATTACGATGTATTTCCATAAGCGACTATAATGTAGCAATATCTGACCTTTAATGAAGGCGACTTTTGAAATTTGATTTTCGACACATGGCAATACTAATGTGTAACGGTCAACACTTCAATCTTTGTGATTGAATTTTGTAAGATCAAGCATTAGAAAGATGTCGTTTTCAATGATAATGTAAAAACATTTTATTAATAACAATATCTAATGAAATAATAAATATTGGTTGACCTTTATCTTCTCTTTTCATTCGACAATGTAACGCATTAAATTACCTATGTTTTTCGACCTTCACAGCTTTCGAAATTTGTAGTAACAATACATGAAATTGTTTATAATAACTTCCTTTCACTCCTGACCTTCTGACGGCCCACTTGCGCAATTTTTCCATCACACTATCATCGATGGGAGGTAGGGTGGGGGATCCAGACCCCCCCCCTAGCCCCTCTACTAACGCACGTCCGCTTTATCTTTTGTGTTATTTAATCATTTTTGCGTTTCGCGTATGTGCACATTTCGTGCATGCATGCACCATTTGACTATATTTTCTGCTTCAAGCCTAGCAGAGTCGCGAGACGTAGTTATCAAAGCTCTCTTAATATTTCGAATGACCAGTACGGTGCCACTTTTTTGTTTATTGTTAATGTAATTTTTGTATTAATTTCGATACAACTTTGGCGAGAGGTGTTAAATTTGATATATTTCTTAGGAATTTGATTGGCACGGATTATAGTTTTACTTTGTTCTTCTTTCTTGTCCATATAGCTTAATTTTTTACAAGAAAGTATGTAATCTTTATTTTCATTGTAATATATCTGCCTTGCATGCAATATTTTACCTTTTTTTGCATTATAATTCTGTAATGCTTCAGAAAGTATTCTATGTTTATTTTTGTTATAATATTCTTTCTTGTTTGATAAATTTTTCTTATAATATTCTTTCATTCTAGACGTATTTGTTATTTTATGTTTATTGTACGACTTCCTATTTCTTGCATTTTTATGGTACCTTTGTGTACTGTAACCTGTCAGTTTTGGCGCGGTTAACTTTGTTTCTTCGAATGTCGAAAGGTATGTGACAATTTTAAATCATTCGATCGAATTTTCTTAGGCGACGAATACCCGTTTGTAAAGCAATGGATGACAATGTTCCTGAAGATCAATCGAATCACCTGGACCAAATAACGTGCGGAATGAGCAGTATAGTGGGACCAATTTTTGTATTAATTATTACTCGTTATTAATTAATGTAAATGGAGTTTTATTTTCTCTATACAACTATGCCGCCTAAGCTGTGGTAGCGAGCGTTATATCTCACCCTACTTAGAAGTAATATAATCTATTATTTCTAAGAGGGAGGCCTACGATTTTAATGCTAACTAATTTTGCTCCTTACCCAACTTACATATCGAGGAGCCGATCCTGCAATGAAAACCCTACTTCCACATAGAAGTAACACCAGTTGCTACCAAAATGGGAAGACCTATAGAGAAATATCAGGCCTAATCGACTGATATCCTTCTAACTGCGGCCCCTCTGCTCTCACAAATGGACTTCTTTCTTATGAGTTTGTCAGAGACCTTCTGCTCTTCTCCGTCGCTCTCCGATGATTGTCCGCAGATGCCCAAATTGGCTTACCAGAGAAAGCCAAACGAAACGGTGGGATCGACGCGTGATCGATTCTACGCGACACCGGAATGCGACGCGCAATTACGTGTTAATAAGTCAAACCCGTACCTTCTAACTAAAGTACCCGTAAATCGGGGACGAAAAATATAATAAAGTTCCGGGCCATGGTTATAAGGGTTCATTTACGTAGTAAAGACTCTAGACTTTCTTCTGCCGCACCAGTAGAGTTTACTATATGCAAAGACTCATTTTTTAAAGAATTAGAATTTTTTAATTGCGATTTTTGTGTTTGATTTTATTTGTTGTGAAAAAGTTTGTTGAAAATGTTTCATGCAATAGAGAACAGTGGGCGGAAAATTTTTTTTAACAGAATTCAGAGTATTTATAACTATACTATCACTTGTATCATCAAACTGAATATCTTGTAGTTTGCGACCCTCAGAAACGTTGTTAAGCTATTTAATTGATAAAATAGGCATTCTCGGCTGTATTATTTTACTACAGATATAACTTTTATTGACAGGTAATTCGTGTAATTTTCGATGATTTAATGCACAATTATTTGCACAAGAAGTTTGCTCCGTTGCATACTTTCCTAGTTTCGAAGACATCAAAAAAGAATTCCGTGAATTAGACGTTCTTTTCCTTACATTTTTTGTTAATAGTGATATAGAACGCCATTATTTCATTTTGTAGAAATAAATTTTCTGTCGAAGTAAGCGTTGTCGTAACAGTGGATTTCGTAGTATCGTTCACAGAATAACTTACATTTCTTACTGCTCCCAAATTACGCGATTGAGTGAAATCTGTATTGAGACATTTCAAATATTCAAGATCATTTACAGCTTGAAGTTTTTTCATCCTCACAATGTTTAGTGCTGGAATTTGTATTTGCAATTCAAAATAAAAAAAAGACTTGCAAAGTGGAAAATGGGTTATATTTTTTGTTTTGAAAATTTCTAAGAGATGTGAGCGCATGCATGAGTAATCATATTTCATGCGAGTAGCACTGCACCTCCTATAGCAAATCCCCCCGAATCTTTGACGTTCATATCATTTTGAACTTGTGAGGAATTAACGGGTTGTTTTTGAAAATCGTAATATGGAAAAAGCTGTCTCAAATGCGATTTCTGATCTTTCCGTAATCTTTTGAAATTCGTACAGTCGTACAAGTCAATCATTCCACTTCTTGGATCATAACACACACACGTCTAGTGTATTCGATTGTTTTGTTTACTATCAGTCGGTAATATCTGTATGTGTTCGTCAAGAGCCGACACTGGAGCAATAATCTGTGACTCTCTCAAGTGTACCAAAGATCGATGCAAGAAGTCAGTACTGAGTTGACAAATTTGTCCAAATTGTTCAATTTCGGAATCTTTTAAATCTTGACAATCAGAATTTGAAAATGCAATACTTGATTTATCTGAGAAAGCATTCACACATTTCTTGTCTTCAAACGTATTTGTTTGTAATCGCGAAATTTCCTTAGGAATTCTGTCGTTTGCACTATCATCTGGTACATTGCGTATTGTGACTGGCATCTTTAAATCATACACTTCCGTAATCTTAAAGTTTGTCATGCCAGATGTAAGGTTATTACCATTACGAGCGTGATCTGAGGAAACAAATATTGTTTGTGGCATCGGTAACGCTAGAAATCATTCATGCGTGCTTCTGACGTTATTTAAGGAGGGGTTGAACTTGATTTCTTCATTTCTTTCTGTGTCGTCATATTTTGTTTTTTTTTTTCAAGCATTGAATGCCCATTTCCACTAAATCTAAAATGAGTACCCTATGTTGTCGGCGTCTTCGATGCTTATCAGCAAGTGCTAGCATGTTCTGTTTTATCTTTTCCAAAGTAATACTGGGGAGTGGTTGTTCACCTTTTAAAAGTCGAGGGAATTGTTCAATATATCTACTTTGTACAATTTTTGTCAAGTGTGGGCGAAGTAAATCATTCTGATATACAGGTGTTTCTGGTTTAACATTGTGCAAGACAGACAACCAAAAGGCTACTGCAAAAACTCCACAATCAGTAGAATTGCATTGTTGATAAACTTGTGGACAACATTCGGGCTTATTTCGAAAGTCATACCAAGGATACTGTTTTTCTAATGTGGGTGAAGTTTCCTTAAATTTAAAGAGTCATATATGAAAATATTTTTTTTTGTCGTAATAACAACATACCTAATGCCCTATATCGCTAGTTTCGGATTTAGCGACAGTTCCAAATGGGGCACTATTACCGAATAAAATTTGGACGTGCGCCTCACCTTCAATAACTAGATTAATTTCATTAGAGGCTGTACTTAAATTACGTAACGCAATTTTTTGGTATTGTGGACCCCCCCCCCTAACGCTATTTGCCCAACAATTTGGGTTATAAAAAAAAGGATAAAGGAATTGGAATTTTCCCCCGCTTTAATGACTTGAACTTTAATGACAACCTCTCGGGTGGAGAGGTACAGGATGGACCGCACACACATTATACATGACGGAACAGGACAACACAACACCCACCCAGAGCCAGTCCCCTCTACCCCAATATCGGTACCACCGGCAGATTCGGCAGTCTGTGCCTTAGCGAGTACGACGCGGGGCTTATCCCATCATTATCCGAGATAAGACCCACGACGTACCGACCGCGGATAAGACGCTGACGGTACCGATAACTGCCGACGGGGGTCGGCAGCGGTCCCAAATTCGTACCTTCGCCCAGCAAAGTTCCCTGGTTATTCCACACTGGACACAAGCAGAGAAAATTGCCCGGACGGGGATTCGAACTCGGGACCTTCGCGACGTTCAGTTCGGGCGGACTAAGACTGACGCCTTAGCCCGCACGACCATCACGCCGACTAATAGTACGATAAATAGTACTTTTTTTACCATCGTTTGAAATATGTCAACGTGGTCATCATCTAAACATGGACCTTTTATAACCGCATCTTTCATTGTTGCTGTTACATACCGGTGGTACGTAGCGTCCGTCCCACCCATATTCTATCGTTTGTTTCAATAAATAAGCTGACTATCATTTATCCAACGTGAGAATATCTGCCGTACCCCGGAAGAAAAGTCGTATCTCCATTTTCGGTGAAATTGGGATAAAATTATATTTATATTCCTTATAATATGCTAAAAGAGGCGCAAATTCAAAAATGAATGTATTTTATTATAAAATCATATCCCAAGATTCTTTGTATAATGAAATATCCTGTATATTTTCTAAAATTAATCGTTAAATTAAGTAATTTAGTTTTTGGTTAGAATCGATTTATTGGCGATACGACAAAATCGAAAAAATGGAGATACGACTTTTCTTCCGGGGTACGGCAGATATGCACAGGTTGCATCCACGCACTGTGAATCCGAGCGAAGTAAGTGCACCCTCAGCATAATCACACGGTTGGAAAAAAATCTGACGACGAATTTTCGTCGCTCTCTTTTCGAGACCGCATCGGAGAAGTCAGTTGGTGGACGGCGTGCAAATAATAAACGTCGCGGATTTTATGTCCAAACTTAGTTGTGTGATAATACACAAATTCCTAGCTCTGCCTTAATAAACTGGAACTAAAGTTTGGCACTGATTATGTACAGTACAGTATCCCATGTATGTATAGATATTTGCATGTACTATGTGTGCGGGGATTCTGGGTATCGGGCTGGCAGTACTGTGCATTCATCTGGATTATCCCTGGACTCTTTGGTTGCGTTCCATTTAAGCTGAATCGTACCTTAATCCAACTTTGTCTAATAGCCCAAAGCACAATGAGTCCTCGAACGCAAATTTCAAACCTTTGTCTCAGACGTTTTGTCTTCTTTTATTTATTCTAATGACCTATCCATGTCTATAGATAAGGATGGAGCATCCTTCGAAGCCAAAATTCGAGTCCGAGGACTCATTGTTCTATGAACTAATTTTCCTTGTTCAACGGACACGATTGCAGTACGATTGGGGTGCAATTCATATATATGGCGCATTCAGGAACGGCACCGGCGCAGCGATTACTCGATCGCTGGCTATATTCGCTACATTTTAGTGCAAATATGGTGCAAAAGTGCAGAAACGGTGCAGATCCACAATTAAGTAATAGAGAATAAAACGTGCGTTCGATTTGGGCTCTTTTATTGTTCGTTCGGTAAATCGTTTGGTATGCCGTTCGGGGCGAACATACCCCTTCTCTCGGAGTTCAACCATACGATATTCCACATGGTTAATGCCTCCGATGCGCCATCTGGTGGCTTAATTGGAACTACTGAGTACCCCCCGAACGTCATTTAAATGTCGTAAAAATCTACGCATATAACGATACATTTACGTAAAACAAAAATTACTTAATTCACTGAATTAAAAAAGTAATTTAGACACGAACCCCGTGAATATACGAACAAGAAAATATTTTAGAAACTAATCGCTACATGTATTATTTTATTTTTAGAGGTTAAAAAATAATAATTATTGCGCTAATGTCTGGAATAAATACTGATTTGCAAATGAAAAATATTCCCCGTCAACAGACTTGTTCTCCACAGGCGCTTAATATTTTCTGTTAATTTCATTATTTAAGAAATCAGTGCTGTACAGAAGTTAATTGCTATGTGCATATTCTCTTATGGCATTCAAATAACGGTCAACGGGTTCTCAATAGTACCAAATTAGCAACCAGGTGACGCTTCCGAGCTACTGACCATGGCGAATACCGAACGAACGATAAAAGAACCGAAATCGAACATACCTATTATGTTGATGACGATTCAACCTAATAGCGAATTCTGGAACTGCACCGGGAACGGTACATTTTAGTGCACAAACGGTGCAGATCCAGAATTCGTTATAAATCTAATGCAACCCACGGTAGAAATAGAAAGGTACAGCAATAACAGTATCAGAAATTCTCTCTTCTGACAGTAAAAGCATTACGAGACTTGAGCCATAACAAAATAACAATATGATCCTGACAGCAATAAGGAAAATTGTCATAATTTTGCTCCGGCTTTCCTGTCATCGCAAATCCAGATAGAGCGAAGCAGTGTAAAACCTGTTATGAATGGTTCCATGACAGCTGCTTTAGGAGAAGAACTATTAGGGAGGATAGACCTTATAGCTGCTGCTATAAAAAAGACCAAATTCTTCATCCTGGGTCTTTGCAGGAAGTGTTTGATCTTTCCAGGATTAGATCGGAGTCTGCCTTAAATGCTACGCAACCTTCATCACCAGGTCTAGTATCAAATCCTAGTCAACAACCATCAATTGAAGCCATTATTTTACAAATGGCTGCTGATATAAAGGATATTCGCTCTGATCAAATTCAAGTAAACGCAAATCTTAAAATTCTCAAATCAGAAACTGGTATACGTAAGGAGTATTCAACTCTAAATCAGCATATAACTAAAACCGATAGCAGTGTCCTTAACTTAGATAATAAAATAACTGCAGTTGAAACGAAGTTGGAAGATGTCATACATAAAATCAATGTATCGCCAACCGAACCATCAACTCGCGATGAAGATATCCTTGCGGAAGCTACGGAAAGATATCGAAGATCCCATAATCTCATTTTTACTGGAGTCAAGGAATCAAATTCTCTCGATGCAGTTAAGGAGGTTATTCTAAAATTCCTGCGGTTGGATACTGTCCGCTCGTATAAGTTAGTTGATCTGTATTATATTGGGAAATCTAACAACGATAGAAAACGTCCAATAGTAGCTATATTGGGTTCTCCACAGGAGCCAATAAATTATATATGATCAAAACCGAAGATGATGCTGAAGTTAGCATAAGATAGCCAGCATAAGATTCGAAAAAGCAGTGATTCTCGACTTACAATAATTTCACGTATTATTAATAAACTATCGCATGGATCAATCTGAAATTTGCGCAGAAGCTTCTTGGAGATTTCAGAAATATGATCCAAATGTTAATATAAAAAAGTTTATATGTCACTTAATAAATTGTTTAAACAATGCCCCGATATTTGTTAATTTTTTCTGGGACTCGGAACGTGATTCTAGGTACAAGAAGAAGCCCCTGTAGTAATTTTAGCCCCGGACGCGAATTTGTATTATCGCATTTCGTGTTTTTATTTTAATTGTTTATTAAATTATTTAAGCAGTCTTGCCAGATTTTTTATATTTTTATTAACATTTGGAACATATTTCTGAAACCTCCAAGACGCTTCTGCGCAAATTTCAGACTGATCCATGCGATAGTTTATTAATAATACGTGAAATTATTGTAAGTTGAGAACCACTGCTTTTTCGAATCTTATGCTGGATATCTTATGCTAACTTCAGCATCATAGGAAGTTACTAATCATAACGCTAAGCACCCGGAAGATCTTAAACAAGTCAAACACATCCACAACGTCGCTACAATAGTCTCCAAATCAAACATCCACAAATCAAACTCAAATTTTTAAATTCGACGTCGCAAAATTCACATTTATTATATTACCATAATGTTCATGGCTTAAGAACTAAAATACATTTTTTAAAACAAAACATTGAAATCTTGTCTGTCTCTCCTGATATTATTGCGACGGCTGAAACTTGGCTCAACGATTCGTTTCCTGATGCTTTTTTAGAGCTCGACTCGTATAACATCTTTAGATGTGATAGGAAATATTCTCTAACAAACCCATCACGTGAAGGTTGTGTCCTCGTGGCAGTAAAGAAACATATCCAACTAGTTTCTTAATGCGAATTGTTACACGATTACCCGCTGACCGAGCAATTGTCAGTTCGTTGTACTATTGCGAAGAAGAAACTGATAATATCTACGGTTTATTTTTCACCTCTGTCACCTATAGAAGCTTACATAGCGTTTACCAATAATCTAAATAATCTTCATTCAAATTTTAAAGATCACGAATTGATCATAATCGGGGACTTTAATATTCCGAACGTACTGTGGATGGACTCTACTCCAATTATTCCAACTTATCTTGGTTATTGCCCTCCAAATCTACTGGACATTACCGAACACATAGCTTATACAATGAACCTTCTAAATACGAAGCAGCTAATTCCATCGCTATCATCAAAGAAGTATACACTGGATCTGCTTTTCTCAACTCCCTCGGATATAAGAACTAAACTTGACGATCTCGACTCAATTCTGCCTTGAGGTTCCCACCATGTAGTCAGTTGGTTCGAGTTATCTCCACAACCTACTGAAGTTATGGTCTCGAAGCGTTTTCACTATGATTTCTCCAAGGCTGACATACCTGGTATGAATCACTATCTATCGGCAGTTGATTGGTCTGTACTTTTACATGATCAAGACATCGAAATAAATGTGGCAAATTTCTATGATGTGCTTAACGCAGCTATTAGTGCTAATGTTCTTACCGATCATATTAAACCCTTGTCCTATCCCCATTGATACACTCAAGAGCTGATCAATGTTATCAAGGACAAGATAATAGCTCATACACAGTGGAAACGCACCAAAGAAATAGTGGACTATATCCACTTTAAGCGTCTTCGCGCACATGCATTAAAACTTTCGCGCTCCGTCTATCTGGAGTATATGAAGGTAGTTGAAGAAAGATCACGAACAAACATTAAGGCCTTTTGGTCTTATGTGAACAAATTAAAGTCATTGAACGACATACCAATTTGCATGAAGTATGGTAATCTGGAGTCGTCTACAAGTACTGAGTGTGATAACTTATTTGCCACTTATTTCAAGTCTGTTTACAAACCATAAATCTTGCATATGTATCATCGGATGGAGAGAAATTCTTTATATAATAGTTACTCGATTACATCGGCCGACATTTTGTTGGCATCGCAGGGATTAAAAGATACGCTAACTTCTGGACCGCACCAAATTCCCTCTACTGTTGTAAAAAATTGTTTATCTTCCCTCATGATGCCTCTTCAGATTCTTTTTAATAAATCGATTAATCTGGGAGTATTCCCTAGTTTCTGGAAAAATTCTTATATTACTCCAATTTTTAAATCAGGCAATAAATGTTTAATTACTAATTACAGACCGATATCCATCATTAGTGCTATCCCTAAGCTGCTCGATTCAATAATTACATCTAAACTGTCATGTAATGTATTTTCATTAATATCACCTAGGCAGCATGGCTTCATGAGGGGTAGGTCAACAGCTACCAACCTCCTAGTTTTCTCTGATTTTGTTAACGGAAAGATATGCTACGGGGCATCTCAGGTGGACACCATTTACCTAGATTTCTCTAAGGCGTTCGATAGTGTTGACCATCAAATACTAGTCGAAAAACTTAGGGGTTTTCGGGTGGGTGGTCGCCTCCTTGAGTGGATTATATCATTTATTAGCCATCGAAAACAAGCAGTGAAGTTAAAAAACTATGTTTCTGAGGATTATTTGGTCACATCGGGTGTCCCACAGGGCTCACATTTGGGATCCTTACTGTTTAACCTATTTATTAACGACATCTTAGATAATCTTTCACACGTGAATGCGTTGTTGTTTGCTGATGACATGAAGCTGTATACTGTCATAAATTCGATTGCTGAGGCGATAAATTTGCTTCGGCAGATTATTTGTCAGACCTTGGGGTCATTTTTAATAAGAATTTAGATTTCAGACAACATCTCATTGTAGCAGGAAACAAGGCAGTTAGAAACTTAGGTTTTCTGCGTAATGTTACTCGGTTGTTCAAAAATCCTCAAACGATTCTAAGCTTATACAAAACTCTAGTCATGCCTTCTCTATGTTATGGTTCGCCTATTTCGTCACCATACTTGTTGAAGGACATTAAATTGTTAGATTCTACTCAGCGTAAATTTTTGAGATATCTATCGTGGAAAACCGACAGACCCATGAATTATATGGATCACGACTTTGGACCTATATCTTCGTCGTTTTCTATCCCCACAATACACTCGGTTCATAACTATTCCGAGATACTATTAATTAGAAATATAATTAATGGATCTGTAACATCTGCTGAGGTTCGTAAATTATTCATAGATAGACAGATTTTGAGAAACGTGAGAAATATGCGTCCCTTACTTGAGCCGCATAGTAAATCAAATTTTGTATTTTTTGCTTTATCTAATAGGCTACGCAGAGCATGGAATGCCCTGCCCTCAAACTTGCGAGAAGAAACGACTCCAGCCACGTTTAAAGCAAATTGCAAAAAAGTAGTCTTTTGCTATTACTAAGTACTCAGTTTTATTAATTCATTATAAGTTATATTCTTGATTCATTTTTTTTGCGACGTCATATTAGACATTTGTTATGTTTGTTATATTGTATTTTTTATATTTTTTACTTCTGTTCCCTACACAACCTCGAATCTACTGTATTTCTGTTGTATATTGGGCGTTTACGCCCGTACTAAATAAATAAATTAATAAATAATTAATTGACATAGTTTAGTGCTCCCAAAAATCAGTTTTTTCTGTACTTATGTAAGAATAAAGGGAGAAAAAGGAGAATATAAATGTATATTTCTAAATATTTATATTTCTGCAGATGGGGTTACATTATTCATGTTCGACCATCGACCTTAAAAGTAACTCAACTTTTAATTTATACATTTTATTTAGTTTTTTAACTTTCCTTCCTGCACGGCATCCTCTGGATTTTGACAGTAAATAAAACAATAATGTCATATAATTCTGTTTAAATTGAAAAACTTCAATATTTGTGTATATACCTTATATACCTTCTTCTTTTGTAATTGTGTCAAGACCTGAGTGTGGACGGAGGGAAATATCTAAACCCCGCGTTTACACAGTGGTTACGCGTTACGTCAAGAGCGGAATCGTAAACGGTGTGGTCGGATTGACGGAACGTATCGTATAAGAAACCTCGACGTATAGATTGAATTCCGGTTCGAACGGTGCTTCTCGGTCCGTCTAACCGTAACGATTACAACAGCATAAACGCAAGTACAATCAGCTACGAGAGCATCCACAAAAAGTGGTACCATTGCAGTTCTTACGTTATCTCCATTTAGGCAGGCTCTTCAGGACACTGAAGATTAAAAAAAGCGAAGCAAGAAAAGAAACAGAAAAGAGAATCTAAATAAAAGCAGGCAAAAAAAGAAAAACGCCGAAAATCGTCGTGCTAGGTAGTACCCCAGTGAGTTAAGTTTATTTAAAATTATAATTTTTGTACAATTCTGTTCCGCCAATAAAAAAATACTTTTCCTTTATGCCATTTTGCATCATTTTCATTAAAACTTTTCCAGAAGTAATTTTAACACCGCATCCCACTTTGCCTCTGGATTTTCATATTCTTAAAAAAAAAGTTTTTTCGTAAAATTAAAAGGGCCTAGCAGAGTAGGCATGTAAAATCTGCCCTCGATCATACAGAGCTGACATTAATGTCACTAGTCAGCACCAATACGATAAAACTTTCTACAAAATATTATTTTAAAAAATTCATTTTTCTAGGAGTTATGGGGGAGGGGGGAAGAAAAATAAAGAAATGTATTTTTTTCGAAAACCACTTGACCGAATTTGATGAAAAAAAATATATGTTATGTAGACTAATGAAAGTAATTAACAAAAAGAATTTCAACAATTTTTACTAAAAAAAAGATAAAAAAAAATTTTTGAATATTATTTTTGAGGGCGACATCTTAGAGGTACCACTTTGAAATTTTCACGAAAAATTCTCATCCATTATGTCATATATTTTTTTCAAATCTTTTGAAATGGTGGAACATAGTTAAAAATGCAAAAATTTCGAATATAATCCCTTTTTTTTTAAAAACGGAGTTGAAATTTTCAAAATCGTTAAAAAGTTCACTTTTAATTATATCACGACAAAATCTATAAGAATCAATGGTAAAAAATTGTTCTGTATGCTTTCATACAAAAGCTACATGCATTAGAAAACTCTGCCTAAAAGCGCTGTAATTGGTGGTGGTATCGGTTGACGTGGGACGCAACATATACATTTTTACTTATATAGTTCCAAAATTGGACCTCATATTCTTAATCAACGAACAAAAAATCTCTGCATAGAAACTTTCGTGTTCATCGATCAATTGGAACCAATCTTTATAATCGATGACTGTCGTTTTGGATCCACCATTTCGGATTTTAATATTTTAACCCCATATTCGTCAATACCGACCAACCAATTCCCTTTATACCTTCTTGTTCATAAAATTGGTAATAAGTTGTTGCCTAAAGTTGGACTATATTGTAGGATACCGTCATTTTTAACCCTTTCAGTCACGCATTTTTCTATTCACTGAATTCGCTTGAAAAAAAAAGTTACTCGGGGGTTTTTTGGGGTCGCTAAATACGAATTTGATGTTAGTTTTCAAAAATTCTAAATGGCGGATCTTGTATATTTGTATATAATTATATTGTTACATCTTAACGAAAATCGTAAATAGGTCATGCCATGAAACGACGGCTTTTCTGCATCGATAAAAATAGAACAGATAAGAAAGGAACAAAGACGTTTTCTAAAAGAAAGATATTAGTGCACAAAACTAAAATGAACATTAATAATGAACATTAATAATGAACATTAAGTGAACCTAGTGATTAGTGAAGAGCGTTAAGAACTAGATCACAAACTTAAGTTAAGAATAAAAATGAAATATGATTAAATAATACTCAAAACAATAATTAATTTTTGTTTCAAACTAAACCAAACTATTAAGTGTTTGGACTTTTTTTAACGCTAAATTCATACCTAATCAAATGAAGTTAATTAAATTTCATTTTTTTAATTTATACAATAAATTAAAAATTAGTTTTTAGATGCCTTTGGTCAAAGAGAGAAGCCGCCCAATGCACACACGATACTTGAGAGTTTTATGGCCTACCCAATAAAACTATTGCACTCGGCGGAAATTCATTTTTAACGAATAGGAAAATTTAAAAGATAGACTTCCGTTAGAAAACTTTTGCCGCCAAAAGTTTTTAACCAATAAGCTCATTCTACAAATATGTATTTCCTATCTCATCTTCGCTTTTCGTCCAACGCATGCAAGTATACGTAAAAATTCTGTATAAATGCAGCCTCCTCTAACCAGATCTTCACTGCATTTTAAACGCTAACCAGCGGTTGAGGTCGTTCCTATAACAATCCTAAATATTCCTTTTCCCGTAAAGCAAGTAAGTAAAAAGAGAAGTAAAATGTATATATTTATATATATAACAAAATGTTCTATTCACAATCTCCCTTCCCTACAGTTAATTCCCCTCCACCTGCTATTCCTATAAATCCTCTCCAATAACCGATGATGACGAAACGAGCAAAAAGGGATATGATATCCACAAAATTAATCAATTACTGATTAAATAAAAGCTCAATACTGAGGTTATTTTTCCTTTCCTTCCTTTCCTTAAACTCATGATCATAGGCCAGCTCCCAGGTAAAGGGCTTAAGTGCCTTGACCAAAAAATGGCCAACTAAATACGTTCCAGATCTGCTTCTCAGATCTGGGATATAAGAAAATTGGCGACAGCGGTGGGATAAATCAATGATCATGATTGGAAATTATGACGGTCGAACACTCTCCAAAACCTCAAAATCGCGCACTTCGTTCTAATACCACGGTAGATAGATCAATTTTCGACCAAGATCCAAAAAACTTAGAAAAGAAAATACATAACAATTTAGAAACCGATATAAAAATTAAGGTAGATTATTCAAACGAAATGGCTTAAAATACACAAACAGTCACGCTTCGGGACGCTCTCGAATCCGTACCTATCTTTGACGGGAAAAATATTTCAGTCTACACCTTTCTAGAAGGATGCGACGAAGCATTGTTAATGCTTCCAGAATCTGCAGAAGCAAACCTCGTAAAATTAATTAGAACGCGTTTAACAGGTGAAGCTAAGCGCGTAATAACTGGACAAATATATGAAAAACTGGCTGATTTTTCGAAATATATTAAAAGTATATATGCTCCGGCTTTATCCGCAAACCAAATTCGACGCGAATTAGGCAAAATATTTCAAAAAGAAAATGAAGATACGATTTCCTATGCTAATAAAATGCGAGAAATAGGCAATCGCATCCTCGAGGCGCGAAAAAAAGAAATTGAAAATGATTTAAGCGAAGAACAAATAGCTTCCATCGATCAAGAAATTGTCGATGCGTTCACGGATGGATTATTACCCGATTTTCAATTGCGACTTAATAAAAAATTTTCTAAACTCGATGAAGCCGTACCTTCGATTATTACAATCGAAAAAAAACTAGCTGCATTAAAACTCCTTCGAACTGATAATGCCAATACACGCGATAAAATTAAAAAAACACATATAGTACAAAAAACTGAAATAGTAACATGCCAAATCTGTAAAAAACCAGGTCATGACGCCTGCTGGTTTAGAGGTGTCGCGAGTCAAGAAGCAAACACCCGCAATTCTTCCCGTGTTTCTAATCCCTACCATAAAAGAAACATTAGTCAACAACCGGAACAATTCTTTCCTAGACAGCAAAATACACATTTAAGAGAAACTAATTTTGACCAAAAAACCCCTAAAAACCACTGGCAATTTAATAATGCGAATAATAACCATAATAATAACTATAATAATAAAAAATTCTGCAATTATTTCAAAAATCCTGGGCACACTATAAACGAATGTCGTAAACGGGAATTTAATAACTCTCAAAAAACACAAAATCAGGGAAACTCGCACGGTCCCCTCCCAACGGACGCTCCGAGGGAGACTTCTCAAGCCGAACGTCGCGCCCGAGCAATAAATGCCGAAACGAATTTGTCCGAACGGTCAATGTCCGAATAAAAGATTCTGCACCATCGATTCGTGTAGTAGCAAAACCATTGAAGGGTATACAGAGCTTTCTCCTAGATTCATGATCAGGTCCCAATCTCTTTAGGGCAGATTCGGTTCCATCCGACATATTTATTGATCAAAAGGAAATTTTAAAGCTGAATGGAATAACTCGTCACCTAGTGACTACCTTAGGGACTGTCACGGTCGAGCTCTTAGGATGTCTCGTGAGTTTTCATATTGTTCCAGCTGATTTTCCGATCAAACAAAACGGATTATTAGGAAACGAATTTTTCTGGCAATCAAATGCTAAGATAAATTACGATGACCGACGCTTGGATCTCTATGGAGATGAGAAGGCTGTGTGCTTTGATTTTTATGACACTCAACGCATTCCCCCGAGGCGTACCACGATTTGCTACGCTCGAGTTGCGAATCCAGAGTTACGAGTCGGACATTTACCGGACTTAAAGATAAGGCAAGGAATTTACGCAGGAAAGGCCCTTGTCAAGAATACACGCGGAAAAACATATTTTTCGGTGTTTAATACGACGGAAAAAGAATTTGATTTGGAAATTCCTACACTGGAAATCGAAGAAGTAGGGAACATAAACGAGAGTCAAAATTCAAATACAACTGATTCATTATTAATAAAAACCTCCGAAAAAATTAGCGGAGCAAATCAAAATCTACTAAATCAAAATCCACTGAATCAAAATGAATCAGCTCTAAAAACCTCCGAAGAAAATAACGGAGCAAATAAAAACTCTCTAAATCTAAGTGAATCAAAAAGGGATAATCCACAAATCTTCAAATTAAATAAAAACAAAAAATTACTAAATCAAAATGAAAACAAAAAATTACTAAATCTAAACAACAACGAAAAATTACTAAATCAAAATGAAAACAAAAAATTTCCAAATCTAAACAACAACGAAAAATTACTAAATCAAAATGAAAAAAAAAATTACTAAATCTAAATAACAACGAAAAATTGCTAAGTCAAAATGAAAACGAAAAATTGCTAAATCCAAATAAAAAAATACTAAATCAAAATAAAACGAAAAACGAAAGTTTCGATGAAATCTTGACACACGAAGAATATAAAAATCGAAAGAAACAAGAATAAAAAAACAATAGAATATTTAACATAAATTCGATAAAAAATGAAAGAATCAACGAGTTATTAAAACTGATTAATTTAGAACATCTGAATCCAGAAGAAAGATACAGTGCCGAAAATATATTAAGGGAAAGTACTGATTGCTTTTACTTACCGGGTGATGAATTAAACGGCACAGATGTATTACAACATCGAATTATAACAACAGATGATGCGCCCATAAACACTAGGCAATACCGATATCCTGCAATCCACAAAGACGAAGTAAACAAACAAGTTTCCGAACTTCTGGAACAAGGCATCATAAAACCTTCCAAATCTCCATACAACGTACCCGTATGGGTCGTTCCAAAAAAGGCCGACGCCGAAGAAAACAAACGCTGGCGCATGGTCCTCGATTTCCGTAAAGTAAATGAGAAAACAATCGGTGGAGCAAAATATTTCTCTGTGTTTGATCTAGCAAATGGTTTTCACCAGATAAAAATGCATCCGGAAGATGCGCATAAAACAGCCTTTTCAACTCCTTATGGTCACTATCAATTTCAAAGAATGCCGTTTGGATTAAAAAATGCTCCAGCGACGTTCCAACGACTAATGGATGTTATCCTTACAGGTTTACAAGGGATAGAACTCTTCGTTTATTTGGACGACATAGTTGTATATGCATCATCATTAAGCGAACACGAAGTAAAAATGCATAAATTAATGGCACGACTTCGCGAAGAAAACATAAAACTCCAACCCGAAAAATGTAAAATTCTACGACACGAAGTAGTTTATTTAGGACACGTTATCGGCAAAGACGGAATTAAGCCCAATCCTGAAATTCTGAAAGCAGTACAACAATTTCCAATTCCTAAAAATCACAAGAATATTCGCCAAATCTTAGGCTTATCCGGTTACTATAGACGATTTATTAAAGATTTCTCAAAAATAGCTAGACCTTTAAGTAATTTATTAACAGATGGTGTTGCCTTTAATTGGACAACAAAACAAGAAATTGCATTTAACATTTTAAAAGATAAACTCATTTCTGAACCGATATTACAATATCCTGATTTTTCAAAACCATTTATTATTACAACTGATGCTTCGGGTTTCGCGATAGGTGGAATATTATCTCAAGGAGAAATTGGCAAAGACCGACCAATAGCATACATTTCACGAGTATTAAATGATTGTGAAAAAAAATATGACATTTACGAAAAGGAAGCACTAGCCATAGTATACGCCGTTTCACAATTTCGACCATATATATACGGAAGAAGATTTACCTTAGTCACTGATCACAAACCACTAATTTGGTTTCGAACAACAGAAAATGCCAATTCTCGTGTTTTAAAATGGAGATTAAAACTCGCGGAATACACTTACGACGTAGTCTATATAGCCGGAAAAACTAATGTAAATGTTGATGCATTATCACGAAACCCGGTATTTGCTATAAACACTACACACAGTTTTGAACCACCTCGTCCGAGAGGCAGGCCAAACAAAACTGAACTACACCTTCCACAAAAACCCCAGATGTTGCGAAGAAGTGAGCGTTTGAAAAAGAATTTAGAACTGTCAACAGTCATAAAAAAACTTCCTTCTACTTCTAAACCCTATGTTGAAGAAAAAAATGTGAAACTAAAAATTGATAAGGTATCCAACGAGACAATCACGAAGGATTATTCCGATGAAAACTTAAAAATAAATGGGTATGATAACGACGATTACACTTCGGAAACGAATGCAAATAATTCAAACCAATTGACCGTAGTTGCCGAGGTACACGAACGGCCTCGTCAAAGCGACCAACCAAACGGAAGTGACCGTCATAAACTCATGACACGTCCAGACGACGATCCCAAAATACAAAAACTATCCACCGGAGTTTTCCAGGAAACTGATTATAAAAACGATAGTGAATCGGAAGATTCAGCTTCCGACGAAGGCAGTGAAAATGATGATTGATATCACTAGATAATGCTGAACCTCTGACTTCAGAAAATACGTACGATATAGAAAATGTGCAGCAAAATTATGAAAAGGTCCGTCGATTACGAAAAATATTATAAACTCTCGGGATCAGATATACATGCGTAAGGATAATTTCTTATATTTTATAAACGAAAACAACGAACCCGAGGATGCAGGTTCAGAAATATTAAAATGCAGGCATGAAATATGCCAGTTTAAAAAATTAGAAATAGGGAAAATTAGTTATACAAATAAAAACGGAAAATATCATATAGCTTTGATAGCACCAAAGATTTGCACAAATTTGGTAGATTCAGCTAAAATAATAAAAAATGTAATAAATGAACTAGAAAATTTATTAAGGGAATTAGACTTGCGATCGATTAGCATTTGTAAATCAAAAAAAGTTAAGTATGTTGTGACAAAGTCACGATATTAATTAACAATATGAAATTGCTACAATATTAATTATATTTGGGCGAAAAAAATACGCGTCGTAAGAACTGCAAGTTCTCTCTTGGCAGTGGGAGCGAGAGGCATGCGAGTTGCGCCGGCCCGGGTAGTGGTAAGAGAAGGACGCTCCATCTCTCCCGCCGATCGCCGGTTTGTTGTGTCGGCGACGGCGTCTCCCATCGTGCGACGGAGAGGCGACGATCGTCTAGCTGACCACGCGGGTGTGCATGTATACAGGCGCTACACATACTAGCGCGTTATATTACGCACCAATTAACCATTCAAAATTCAAACGATAAATTAGCGAGAGAGGTGGAAATTCGTCATCGTTCAGTACCGATGTCAATTTCAAAATTCAGTACGTTCGTGACCGCGACATAGTTTGGCGAGGAATAGGGAGAAGTTACAGTTTTCTTGTGTGGTGTAGGGAGATAAGGGGGCCGGAGTGCAAAAAGATAAGTGCGACTGATAGAGAGAGAGAGAGAGAGAGAGGAAGAGTGTGGGCATAGTGGCTAGAGAGAGAGAGAGAGAGCCAGAAAGAGACGGAGGGCAGAAGCCGTGGGTGAAAGGATTTGCGAGAGAGAGAGAGAGAGAGAGAGAGTGATGGAAACTGAGGTAAGGCGGCATAGCCGAAAAGTACAGTGATTTCGTTAATTAAATCTCCGAATAACAAATCGAACCGGAAGTGGCGAGTAGTGGTTGTAAAGTCGAAAGATCGTTTTTTTTAATTAATGAGTAGACGGGAAGTGGGCAGAGAGACACGGGAGACATTTTTTTTGTTGTCTGTTAAATGATGAAAATAATTAATTATTAAACCAGAAGTGGCGAGCGACTAACGTAGAGTCGAAAGATCGGTTTTTTTTAAATTAATTAGTAGACCGGATGTGGCGAGTTGACGTGGGTTGCGAGAAAAATAGCGAGGAGTAGGGAGAGGTGACAAGGAAGGTAAGAACGGGAATTTCCACTTCCGGCAACGTGGGCCTAGGAGGAGAATAATCATACCAGTTCAGCGGAAACCGCATTTTTGGGTCGCGTCCAAGAATAGGAATTTGTGTGTAACTACAATAATTTTATGTATATGTATTTTTTAAAATAAATAAAGAAAAATACAACGTTACAATGTTGAATGGGAAATAGTACATAATGAATTAGCTCAAGTTTTTAATATAATTAATACTAAATTAATTTTGGCGATTTTGTATTTTTACTCAAGGGTGGAAAAATTCATAAATTCCAAATTAGTACACAGGCCCCCATAAAGTATTAGAAATGATAAATAAGAATAATGTAAAAATCAATATTCAAAAGAAAGATAGAAATAAGGGAAACACAGTAGTAGTTAATATCAATAGATTAAAAAAAATCACCTATAACATCATAATCTAATAAAAACCAAACCACGTCTGATTTTAGGAGATTTATCCAACAAAGACAAGATGATCAATTCACAGATTATATAGTCGATATTTTTATTAGCATCAGTAACTTACGGCGCAGATCTAATTGGGTATGACTGCGGGAGTCCGCAATTAAATATAACTACCTTATCATTGCTGGATGTTGGAGAGTGTGAAATTCCAGAACCAACGGTTAATCACACTTTATTATATATTCATTTGTTGCAACTCGCAGAATATTCAACGACGAAGGCAATTCAGTGCAAAGTATTAGTTAAGAGACATATTACCTATTGTGGAATGCATTCGCATGCATCGCCTGTATTAAACGGAATAACGGAATATATCGTAGAACTTTCACACGATCAATGTAAAAATATTCATAATACCAATACTATAGTATTAGGAAATAATGTAATAATTTCGGGCCTGAGCGTTGGTCAGCTGAATATTAGAAATGTAATGCTCGCGGGAACTGTCATAGCCGATGGAAGTTGTAACGGCGCGCATTATTCTGGTCCATACGGATCATGGAACAATGTAATAGTACAAGCGGTAGTGGAAATAATCCTACATACAGACACGGTATCTCTTAATGGTATCTCTTAATAAATATAATAAAAACAGGACGTGCACATTTAAAAACTGGAACAACTTATTCCATAAGAGAGGGTTCGTGTTTTGATTTAGAACGAGGTTACACTTACTAGGATCTTTGAGAGAAAGATAGTTGCGATTTCAATAAATATGACGTTCTGTATAAAGGAATATCCTCTCGTATAAAAGAAATTAACAATCAAGACGCACCAGTATTAATAACCGTAGAAACGGAAGATATTACTTTTGCGTTGACAGTAAAAAGCGAGCGAAAATTATGCGGATATCCAATATTTCAAACCGAACATCCGAAATTGTTTAAAGCGCCATTTTCAGTCAGACGACCAATCGTATCAACTGTAACAAAAATCAAGGTAGAAAACGTTGACATTTTTGCATATGTTAATAGTAAGTTTATCTATGTAGAGAAACACATTCGTAGCGAGTTAAAATCTTTATATTACGATATTTTAGTACAGCGTTGCACATTAGAACAGCAAGTTTTAAAAAACAGTTTGTCCATCGCCGCCAGCAATCCCCCCCCCCCCCCCCACCCCCCCCCCCCCCCACCCCCCCCCCCCCCCACCCCCCCCCCCCCCCACCCCCCCCCCCCCCCACCCCCCCCCCCCCCCACCCCCCCCCCCCCCCACCCCCCCCCCCCCCCACCCCCCCCCCCCCCCACCCCCCCCCCCCCCCACCCCCCCCCCCCCCCACCCCCCCCCCCCCCCACCCCCCCCCCCCCCCACCCCCCCCCCCCCCCACCCCCCCCCCCCCCCACCCCCCCCCCCCCCCACCCCCCCCCCCCCCCACCCCCCCCCCCCCCCACCCCCCCCCCCCCCCACCCCCCCCCCCCCCCACCCCCCCCCCCCCCCACCCCCCCCCCCCCCCACCCCCCCCCCCCCCCACCCCCCCCCCCCCCCACCCCCCCCCCCCCCCACCCCCCCCCCCCCCCACCCCCCCCCCCCCCCACCCCCCCCCCCCCCCACCCCCCCCCCCCCCCACCCCCCCCCCCCCCCACCCCCCCCCCCCCCCACCCCATTTGCCCCCCAAAGAGTTCTACAACTTTGCTGTATGAAAGTTTTTAATCTGATGACAAATGGGAGAATTACAGGCAGTCTGTTTTTTCCAAAAATAAAAAAATTTCAAAAAATCAAATTTTTCTCTGGAGTTCCATTAGCCCCCCAAAGAGTTCTACAACTTTGCCTTATGAAAGTTTTTGATCCGATGAAAAATGGGAGAATTACACAGGTAGTTTGTTTTTCCAAAAATCAAAAAATCAAAAAAATTCAAAAACTCGGTTTTTTCTCTGGAGTTCCTTTTGCCCCCAAAGAGTTCTACAACTTTGCCTTATGACAGTTTGTGATCTGATGACAAATGGGAGAATTACAGGCAGTCTGTTTTTTTCCAAAAATAAACTTATTTCAAAAAATCAAATTTTTCTCTGGTGTTCCTTTTGCCCCCCAAAGAGTTCTACAACTTTGCCTTATGAAAGTTTTCGATCCGATGAAAAATGGGAGAATTACAGGCAGTCTGTTTTTCCAAAAATCAAAAAATCAAAAAAATTAAAAAACTCGGTTTTTTCTCTGGAGTTCCTTTTGCCCCCCAAAGAGTTCTACAACTTTTCATTATGAAAGATTTTGATCCGATGAAAAATGGGAGAATTACAGGTAGTCTGTTTTTCCGAAAATCAAAAAAATTCAAAAACTCGGTTTTTTCTCTGGTGTTCCTTTTGCCCCTCAATGAGTTCTACAACTTTGCCGTATGAAAGTTTTTGATCCGATGACAAATGGAAGAATTACAGGCAGTCTGTTTTTTCTAAAAATAAAAAAATTTCAAAAAATCAAATTTTTCTCTGGAGTTCCTTTTTCCCCAAACAGTCCTACAACTATTCATTATGAAAGTTTTTGATCCGATGAAAAATGGGATAATTACACAGGCAGTCTGTTTTTTCTAAAAATAAAAAAATTTCAAAAAATCAAATTTTTCTCTGCAGTTCCTTTTTCCCCCCAAAGAGTTCTACAACTTTTCATTATGAAAGTTTTTGATCCGATGACAAATGGGAGACTCACAGGTAGTCGTTTTTTCCAAAAATCAAAAAAATTAAAAAACTCGGTTTTTTCTCTGGAGTTCCTTTTGCCCCCCAAAGAGTTCTACAACTTTTCATTATGAAAGATTTTTATCCGATGAAAAATGGGAGAATTACAGGTAGTCTGTTTTTCCGAAAATCAAAAAAATTCAAAAACTCGGTTTTTTCTCTGGTGTTCCTTTTGCCCCTCAATGAGTTCTACAACTTTGCCGTATGAAAGTTTTTGATCCGATGACAAATGGAAGAATTACAGGCAGTCTGTTTTTTCCAAACATAAAAAAATTTCAAAAAATCAGATTTTTCTCTGGTGTTCCTTTTGCCCCCCAAAGAGTTCTACAACTTTTCATTATGAAAGTTTTTGATTCGATGACAAATGGGAGAATTACAGGCAGTCTGTTTTTTTCCAAAAATAAACTTATTTCAAAAAATCAAATTTTTCTCTGGTGTTCCTTTTGCCCCCCAAAGAGTTCTACAACTTTGCCTTATGAAAGTTTTCGATCCGATGAAAAATGGGAGAATTTCAGGCAGTCTGTTTTTTCCAAAAATCAAAAAAATTAAAAAACTCGGTTTTTTCTCTGGAGTTCCTTTTGCCCCTCAATGAGTTCTACAACTTTGCTGTATGAAAGTTTTTGATCCGATGACAAATGGGAGAATTACAGGCAGTCTGTTTTTTTCCAAAAATAAACTTATTTCAAAAAATCAAATTTTTCTCTGGTGTTCCTTTTGCCCCCCAAAGAGTTCTACAACTTTGCCTTATGAATGTTTTCGATCCGATGAAAAATGGGTGAATTACAGGCAGTCTGTTTTTCCAAAAATCAAAAAATAAAAAAAATTCAAAAACTCGGTTTTTTCTCTGGAGTTCCTTTTGCCCCCCAAAGAGTTCTACAACTTTTCATTATGAAAGTTTTTGATTCGATGACAAATGGGAGAATTACAGGCAGTCTGTTTTTTTCCAAAAATAAACTTATTTCAAAAAATCAAATTTTTCTCTGGTGTTCCTTTTGCCCCCCAAAGAGTTCTACAACTTTTCATTATGAAAGTTTTTGATTCGATGACAAATGGGAGAATTACAGGCAGTCTGTTTTTTTCCAAAAATAAACTTATTTCAAAAAATCAAATTTTTCTCTGGAGTTCCTTTTTCCCCAAACAGTCCTACAACTATTCATTATGAAAGTTTTTGATCCGATGACAAAAGGGAGAATTACAGGCAGTCTGTTTTTTTCCAAAAATAAAAAAATTTCAAAAACTCGGTTTTTTCTCTGGAGTTCCTTTTGCCCCCAAAGAGTTCTACAACTTTTCATTATGAAAGTTTTTGATCTTATGACAAATGGGAGAATTACAGGCAGTCTGTTTTTCCAAAAATCAAAAAATCAAATTTTTCTCTGCAGTTCCTTTTCCCCCCCAAAGAGTCCTACAACTTTTCATTATGAAAGTTTTTGATCCGATGACAAATGGGAGACTTACAGGTAGTCGTTTTTTCCAAAAATAAAAAAAATTCAAAAACTCGGTTTTTTCTCTGGAGTTCCTTTTGCCCCCAAAGAGTTCTACAACTTTTCATTATGAAAGTTTTTGATCTTATGACAAATGGGAGAATTACAGGCAGTCTGTTTTTTCTAAAAATAAAAAAATTTCAAAAAATCAAATTTTTCTCTGCAGTTCCTTTTTCCCCCCAAAGAGTTCTACAACTTTTCATTATGAAAGTTTTTGATTCGATGACAAATGGAAGAATTACAGGCAGTCTGTTTTTTCTAAAAATAAAAAAATTTCAAAAAATCAAATTTTTCTCTGGAGTTCCTTTTTCCCCAAACAGTCCTACAACTATTCATTATGAAAGTTTTTGATCCGATGAAAAATGGGATAATTACACAGGCAGTCTGTTTTTTCTAAAAATAAAAAAATTTCAAAAAATCAAATTTTTCTCTGCAGTTCCTTTTTCCCCCCAAAGAGTTCTACAACTTTTCATTATGAAAGTTTTTGATCCGATGACAAATGGGAGACTTACAGGTAGTCGTTTTTTCCAAAAATCAAAAAAATTAAAAAACTCGGTTTTTTCTCTGGAGTTCCTTTTGCCCCCCAAAGAGTTCTACAACTTTTCATTATGAAAGTTTTTGATCCGATGAAAAATGGGAGAATTACAGGTAGTCTGTTTTTCCGAAAATCAAAAAAATTCAAAAACTCGGTTTTTTCTCTGGTGTTCCTTTTGCCCCTCAATGAGTTCTACAACTTTGCCGTATGAAAGTTTTTGATCCGATGACAAATGGAAGAATTACAGGCAGTCTGTTTTTTCTAAAAATAAAAAAATTTCAAAAAATCAAATTTTTCTCTGGAGTTCCTTTTTCCCCAAACAGTCCTACAACTATTCATTATGAAAGTTTTTGATCCGATGAAAAATGGGATAATTACACAGGCAGTCTGTTTTTTCTAAAAATAAAAAAATTTCAAAAAATCAAATTTTTCTCTGCAGTTCCTTTTTCCCCCCAAAGAGTTCTACAACTTTTCATTATGAAAGTTTTTGATCCGATGACAAATGGGAGACTCACAGGTAGTCGTTTTTTCCAAAAATCAAAAAAATTAAAAAACTCGGTTTTTTCTCTGGAGTTCCTTTTGCCCCCCAAAGAGTTCTACAACTTTTCATTATGAAAGATTTTTATCCGATGAAAAATGGGAGAATTACAGGTAGTCTGTTTTTCCGAAAATCAAAAAAATTCAAAAACTCGGTTTTTTCTCTGGTGTTCCTTTTGCCCCTCAATGAGTTCTACAACTTTGCCGTATGAAAGTTTTTGATCCGATGACAAATGGAAGAATTACAGGCAGTCTGTTTTTTCCAAACATAAAAAAATTTCAAAAAATCAGATTTTTCTCTGGTGTTCCTTTTGCCCCCCAAAGAGTTCTACAACTTTTCATTATGAAAGTTTTTGATTCGATGACAAATGGGAGAATTACAGGCAGTCTGTTTTTTTCCAAAAATAAACTTATTTCAAAAAATCAAATTTTTCTCTGGTGTTCCTTTTGCCCCCCAAAGAGTTCTACAACTTTGCCTTATGAAAGTTTTCGATCCGATGAAAAATGGGAGAATTACAGGCAGTCTGTTTTTTCCAAAAATCAAAAAAATTAAAAAACTCGGTTTTTTCTCTGGAGTTCCTTTTGCCCCCCAAAGAGTTCTACAACTTTTCATTATGAAAGATTTTGATTCGATGACAAATGGGAGAATTACAGGCAGTCTGTTTTTTTCCAAAAATAAACTTATTTCAAAAAATCAAATTTTTCTCTGGTGTTCCTTTTGCCCCCCCAAAGAGTTCTACAACTTTGCCTTATGAAAGTTTTCGATCCGATGAAAAATGGGTGAATTACAGGCAGTCTGTTTTTCCAAAAATCAAAAAATAAAAAAAATTCAAAAACTCGGTTTTTTCTCTGGAGTTCCTTTTGCCCCCCAAAGAGTTCTACAACTTTTCATTATGAAAGTTTTTGATTCGATGACAAATGGGAGAATTACAGGCAGTCTGTTTTTTTCCAAAAATAAACTTATTTCAAAAAATCAAATTTTTCTCTGGTGTTCCTTTTGCCCCCCAAAGAGTTCTACAACTTTTCATTATGAAAGTTTTTGATTCGATGACAAATGGGAGAATTACAGGCAGTCTGTTTTTTTCCAAAAATAAACTTATTTCAAAAAATCAAATTTTTCTCTGGAGTTCCTTTTTCCCCAAACAGTCCTACAACTATTCATTATGAAAGTTTTTGATCCGATGACAAAAGGGAGAATTACAGGCAGTCTGTTTTTTTCCAAAAATAAAAAAATTTCAAAAACTCGGTTTTTTCTCTGGAGTTCCTTTTGCCCCCAAAGAGTTCTACAACTTTTCATTATGAAAGTTTTTGATCTTATGACAAATGGGAGAATTACAGGCAGTCTGTTTTTCCAAAAATCAAAAAATTTCAAAAAATCAAATTTTTCTCTGCAGTTCCTTTTTCCCCCCAAAGAGTCCTACAACTTTTCATTATGAAAGTTTTTGATCCGATGACAAATGGGAGACTTACAGGTAGTCGTTTTTTCCAAAAATAAAAAAAATTCAAAAACTCGGTTTTTTCTCTGGAGTTCCTTTTGCCCCCAAAGAGTTCTACAACTTTTCATTATGAAAGTTTTTGATCTTATGACAAATGGGAGAATTACAGGCAGTCTGTTTTTCCAAAAATCAAAAAATTAAAAAACTCGGTTTTTTCTCTGGAGTTCCTTTTGCCCCCCAGAGAGTTCTACAACTTTTCATTATGAAAGATTTTGATTCGATGACAAATGGGAGAATTACAGGCAGTCTGTTTTTTTCCAAAAATAAACTTATTTCAAAAAATCAAATTTTTCTCTGGTGTTCCTTTTGCCCCCCAAAGAGTTCTACAACTTTGCCTTATGAAAGTTTTCGATCCGATGAAAAATGGGTGAATTACAGGCAGTCTGTTTTTCCAAAAATCAAAAAATCAAAAAAATTCAAAAACTCGGTTTTTTCTCTGGAGTTCCTTTTGCCCCCCAAAGAGTTCTACAACTTTGCCTTATGAAAGTTTTCGATCCGATGAAAAATGGGAGAATTACAGGCAGTCTGTTTTTTTTCCAAAAATAAACTTATTTCAAAAAATCAAATTTTTCTCTGGTGTTCCTTTTGCCCCCCAAAGAGTTCTACAACTTTGCCTTATGAAAGTTTTTGATTCGATGACAAATGGGAGAATTACAGGCAGTCTGTTTTTTTCCAAAAATAAACTTATTTCAAAAAATCAGATTTTTCTCTGGTGTTCCTTTTGCCCCCCAAAGAGTTCTACAACTTTTCATTATGAAAGTTTTTGATTCGATGACAAATGGGAGAATTACAGGCAGTCTGTTTTTTTCCAAAAATAAACTTATTTCAAAAAATCAAATTTTTCTCTGGTGTTCCTTTTGCCCCCCAAAGAGTCCTACAACTTTTCATTATGAAAGTTTTTGATCCGATGACAAATGGGAGACTTACAGGTAGTCGTTTTTTCCAAAAATAAAAAAAATTCAAAAACTCGGTTTTTTCTCTGGAGTTCCTTTTGCCCCCAAAGAGTTCTACAACTTTTCATTATGAAAGTTTTTGATCTTATGACAAATGGGAGAATTACAGGCAGTCTGTTTTTCCAAAAATCAAAAAATTAAAAAACTCGGTTTTTTCTCTGGAGTTCCTTTTGCCCCCCAGAGAGTTCTACAACTTTTCATTATGAAAGATTTTGATTCGATGACAAATGGGAGAATTACAGGCAGTCTGTTTTTTTCCAAAAATAAACTTATTTCAAAAAATCAAATTTTTCTCTGGTGTTCCTTTTGCCCCCCAAAGAGTATTACAACTTTGCCTTATGAAAGTTTTCGATCCGATGAAAAATGGGAGAATTACAGGCAGTCTGTTTTTTCTAAAAATAAAAAAATTTCAAAAAATCAGATTTTTCTCTGGTGTTCCTTTTGCCCCCCAAAGAGTTCTACAACTTTGCCTTATGAAAGTTTTTGATCTGATGACAAATGGGCGAATTACAGGCAGTCTGTTTTTTTCCAAAAATAAAAAAATTTCAAAAAATCATATTTTTATCTGGAGTTACTTTTGCCCCCCAACCAGTTTTACAACTTTTCATTATGAAAGTTTTTGATCCGATGACAAATGGGAGACTTACAGGTAGTCTGTTTTTCCAAAAATCCAAAAAAATTCAAAAACTCGGTTTTTTCTCTGGAGTTCCTTTTGCCACCCAAAGAGTTCGGAAACCGCCGCAAGGCATTACTTCGAGTGGGGCAGGCTTTGTCTCAGTAGGCCCTCGGCCGATGTTTTGGCTCTTCAAGTCTGGGCGATGTTGTTGCCTCTTCCGTCTTCTTCTCTTCTGATGGCATTCAGCCTATCGATGATGGAGGTGGCGATGATGACCACCGCGTCCCATCCCTCCTGTGAGGCGAGCAGACATTCCCCAATGCCCTCAGGTGTTAGTGGTCCTCCTACCGAGATCCGGAACTGTTGCCGTTCCGCTTCTCGGGCAGTGGAAGAGGACATGGGCCACGTCTTCGTCGACACCAGGGCATGCCGGGCACTGCGCACTTTGATAAATGCGGAGACGATGTAAGTAGCTGCGAAAGCAGCCGTGCCCGGTGAGCACCTGGGTGAGATGAAAGGTGGTGTATCCGTGTTGTCTGCCCGTCCACTTTGCTACATCTGGGAAGACGCAGTGGGTCCACCGCCCCGAATCCGCTGAATCCCATCTTTTTTGCCACTCTTCTATGGTCCTCATGGACCATTTGTCGTGGTTCGGCTCCTCGTCGGCGATGTCCTGCCTTATACACCTGCCTTCGCGGTGTACTGCTGCCCTCTCCATAGCAAGAAGGTCTATGGGAGGGTGTCCCGCGACCACCGAGAGAGCGATGTCCGATACAGAACGGTAGGCACGGGCCACTCTTAGGGCGGCTGTTCTATAAGCCCGCCGGCAGGTGGCTCCGTAGCTCTTATGGATGTTCATGGCATCAGCCCAGATCAGTGCCCCGTAAAGAATAACGGAGCTTACTACCGATGAAAGCAGGGACCGTCGCGGCTGTTTCGGCCCCCCCCCCCCCCCATATTGGGCATGATGCTGGAGAGCGTGCGAGCCACTTTGGAAGCCTTTGCGCCTGCGTTCATGAGGTGTTGTTTGAACGACAGCCGCGCACCTAGAGTGACTCCAAGATATCTAATAGTGTCCACCGTCCTGATCAGCGTATCTTCCACCGTGAAGGTGGCGTACACCCTTTTCTTTGTTCGAGTGATGAGGACCGCCTCCGTCTTCTCAGCCGCCAGATCTAACCCATGGTTGCTCAACCACCTAGTTACGATTAGTGCAAGGTCGCCTGCGAAAGCTACCATGGACAGCCCGTCTGGAAGGGATTGCCTGAGCAGTCCGTCATAAAAGACGTTCCAGAGCAAGGGTCCCAGAACCGAACCCTGTGGCACGCCTCCCGTGATGTTGTAGGAGTGCCTGCCGTCATCGGTGTCATAATACAGGGTTCGGTCTGTTAGGTAGCTTGATATGGCTTCTCTTAGGTAGAGAGGCACCTTCAGATCTTCGAGTGCCTGCATGATGCAATCCCACCTGGCCGAATTGAATGCGTTCCGGATATCCAGGGCAATGATGGCACACATGCACCTGGTGTTTCGGCTGCCACTGATGGCATCCGTGGCTATTGCTTTCACTCGGCCGATTGCATCGATAGTTGAGCGCCCCTTGCGAAATCCGAACTGGTTTTCGGAAAGACCTCCGGCATTTTCGATGGCTGCTTCCAGTCTGGCACAGATAACCTTCTCATATAGCTTCCCGGAGATGTCAAGCATGCAGAGCGGTCGGAATGAGGATCGGTCGTCCGGGGTTTGTTTCCCTTAGACACAGTGTGTGTGTGTGTGTGTGTGTGTGTGTGTGCGCGTGTGCGTGTGTGTGTGTGTGTGCGTGTGTGTGTGTGTGTGTGCGTGTGTGTGTGTGTGTGTGTGTGTGTGTGTGTGTGTGTGTGTGTGTGTGTGTGTGTGGATGATTTTTTAATCATTTATACTTGAATCTGTGCAGAATAAGGAAACAACAGTCAGTTGCTCGTCAGCTGGTGCATTTCTTCGAAAAACGCCATTTAAAAGTCACACAGTTTTTTTTTCTTACATTACAAAATTAATCCGACTGGAGTGCAGATGACGACACAAACGGTTTTTTGAAAATGAATTTTAAGTTGAATTTATAAATAATTTTGAAGTACATTTCAATGCAAATAAAACAATTCTTCAAAATACTCTTAACTTCCCTTCAATATTATGGATCGCACCACTGAGAAAAATATGACTATAATAGGCTTTAATACAAAAAAATGCAGCTGCCTAGCAGTTTACCACTTTTATCTTGATCGTTTTTTATTTTAGTTGTTTTACAAAATCGCATGAATATGTAGGATAGAATTGCTGCAATATATAATAGTAAGAGAAACGCCGAAATTTCGTTAAAAGTATGGCTTTTAGATGCCGTTTTTAGAAAATGCATCAGCTGACCGACAGCTGACTGTTGTTTTCTCGAAAGTCGGTCTTGAAAAAGATATTAGTTAAACCTGCAAGCTTTTAACCTAACGTAACCAAACCTGGAGAAAGGCAATCTTGAAAAAGATAATATTTTAACCTACAAGCATTTGTCCTAGCTAGCATATCTGGAGCAAGGCAATCTTGACAAAAGTATGAGTTAACAAACTAAGTATAATCTAAGATATTATTTGCTTGTACACGTCTATTACCGTGAGCTGAATTTTCAACGCAAATATCCCCTTCTGTCAAGTATCGTCATATCAAGTTAAATACTTGTGGGTTAAGCAATTAAAAATCTGCCTTCCTCCAGGTTTAGATTTGTTAAAACTCCAAAACTCCAACCGCTTTGCACGACCTCTAAACGTTCCTATAATCGATTTTTGCCAGCAGAGAAAAAAGTTTCCTTTTTTTTCTCTACCGAATAAGCGTGGTTGCGATATTTTACGCTGACTATTCATTTTTTTGGACCACCTTATATGTATTTAAAAAAAATACGTAATAAAGTATAAACTGTATAAAATTTCATCCTCATAAAAATCAAAATTTTTTCATCGAAAATCGGACATGTTTGGACTGACGGGGAACGCACCAACTTAGGGGCAGCTGACGAGTGCCTTTTGTTTAATTTACTATCCTTTATAATGTATCAGAAGATCAGTCACATAAAAATCAGAAAAAGTTAACGATTTTTTACGCGAGCTCCCGGAATAATATTAGGCATTCTTAGTGAAGTGAATCATCCCTCCACCCACCCTGGACAAAATTGGTTTTTCACTTTATACAATCGTTGGACCCCTGAAAATGTCAGAAAAAGGTTCTGGTTTTCAAATTTGAGTGGCCCATTTCGAAAATCTAAGATGGCGTCTTGATATAACGCTGCGAGTAAGTAAGGGGTAAGTCATGAAAATTGTTACATATTTATTGAAAAAAAGTATATTTTCCAGGGATAAAAAAATAATATTTGGGTTTTAATTACACCTTATATTATGTACTTTATATCGCGATAGTCTACATTTCAGAAATTTAAAATGGCGGATACAATGGGGCGGAATAAAGATAAAAAGTTAAAATTTTGAATTTAGAAAAATATGTGCATGTTCTACGTAAAATTTAAAACAGATATGCCCTCCTGCTATTTTTCGATAAAATGCACAATTTTTTGCGATAAAAATTCATGAATATTAAAATGGTCCTTAACCTATTATCGCCTGGATGGGTGCATTTTCAGCGTAAGTTTGGTCGTCCATAATTTGTATATAAACCCCGTGGGAAAAATGTTGGTATCACTATTTCTAAAGTAAACTTTTATGCTCTTTCAGTATCTTATCTAAAATTTCGATAAAATGAACCGCAAGAAAGTTATACTCATTTTTATGTAGAAAAACATAATTTTTTATATTTTTCATTTCTTTCAGACATCACTTTCTCCTCGAAATGACATTGGAATTCATGTATAAGAGGATCTTTTATTTAACTTTCTTTGCATTCGGCTATGATCACTTTTGCTGTAATGCATAATGTCTATATTTGTAAAATACGTTTTTCCCCAATTACGAAGACTGCTTGCCGGAAGAATTGCGTGGGTTTGGCCAATAAACTAGCACGTGCAGCTTGTCTCTTGACTGTTACTCCGACACCATCACAAGATCTCTTTCCATGCGCTGGTGCCGGTCTGCTTCAATCCCGACATCGCCTTTATGATTTACGAGATCAATCATTAGTAACATATTCTTAAAACGTTGTTTCGCTCCGTCACTGAAGTATATAATCTTACGAACGTCGAACTGTTGCTTTAATTGTGGTATTAACCCATTAACGCCCAAATGCACAGAAAATTTACACGAACTTTAACGCTTATTTCCAGTAAGAAATAAATTTCGAAAAAAATCATACTTACCAGATTCTAACATTTTCGGTGTCGCTCTTTCGAGTGGTGAAGAGAAATTTATCTATGATTTTAGCATATATAATAAAAAAAGTTTTTTCAGGGCGCATTTCTTACAAATATCAAGTTTTCGATACAATATCGTGTTTTGAAAGAGCTAAAATATATTAGAAGCGGGCACTCGATAGTTGTACTTGAAAACTACACTTGTATATATTTTAAATTTTGCGATGTTAAATCCAAAATGGCCACCGCAACAACGAATTTCTATTCAAAATTGAACAATTTTTTCTTCAAAACCATACACTTTAATGAAAAATTTCTAAGGACCATTTTGTTTTAGAGTGAGTCAAAGATTACCCTGGAATTTTTTCGAAATGTATTGTTACAATTTTAAATTTTTCGAAAATTTGAAAAACCTAAATTTTGTAAAATGTCAGTTGAATAATCTAAAAAAATTTTAGGGCATTCTTCAACCAATTTTAAAACATTTTTGTTCTGTGGAAATTTTCTCTAAAGACTATAGTTATCAAGAAAATAAATTATTGGTCTAGATATCTAGAGAAGTTTAGTAATTTTTTTTTCTGGAAAAGTATACAATTTAGAGAAAATTTGCACCGAACAAAAATGTCTTAGAATTTATTGAAGAATGCCTTAAAATTTTTTTAGATTTTTCAACTAACATTTTGCCAAATTTAGGTTTTTCGATTTTTCGAAAAATTAAAAATTGTAAATACATTTCAAAAAAAATTGAGGGTATTCTTTGACTCATTCTAAAACAAAATTGTTTTTAGAAATTTTTCTCTAAAGTCTCTGGTTTTGAAGAAAAAAATTGTTAAATTTTAAATAGAAATTCGTTGCTGCGGTGTCCATTTTGGATTTAACATTGCAAAATTTAAAATATATACCAGTGTAGCTTTTAAGTACAACTATCGAGTGCACGCCTCGAATATATTTTAGCTCATTCAAAGCACGCTATTGTATCGAAAACTCGATATTTGAAGGAAATGTGCCCTGAAAAAAAACTTGTTTTTTAATTATATATGCTAAAATCATAGATAAATTTTGAATTTTTTGGAATTTTCTCTTCACCACTCGAAAGAGCGACCCCGAAAATGGTGGAATCTGGTAAATTTGATTTTTTTAAAATTTATTTCTTACTAGAAATAAGCGTTGAAGTTCGTGTAAATTTTCTGTGCATTTGGGAGTTAATGGGTTAAAATCGATTGAACAATGTAAACTGCGGCTGTATCGAGCTCCGTACTGTCGGATAAAAATATAAAACACTTGTGTTTTATCTCTGAAGTATCTTTATAGTAGCAAACAACAGAGAACACGGTTGTTAAAATAAAACGCCTGTGACGCATCTTCTACAACGTATTTATAATTTTTGGCAAACTCTTACGTGATTACCATTTTACCTAATTTTAGGTTGTTCTTGTATTCTTCAAAGTACTGTAACTGTTGTTTTGCAACACATCAGGAATGCGGTTTTAACATTTCCAGCTTATGACACAATTTTGTAACGAACTCATCACTGCAACAAAGTGTGTTTTGAGGCGTAGATCTGTCTGTTCCTGTCCAAAAACTAAATAATACATCTTCAATAAAATTATTTTGCAGACATTCGAATAACTCAGTGAGAGTTGTGAAAAATCTAGACAGGTTTCGCTTTGGAGATTTGCATGTCATTAACTGGAAACAATCTTCATATGTAATAATAGATTCATCTGATGTTTCAGTAAAATCTCTTATAGCTTCCAAAATAAGCTTGCAGATTTTGTGTATCCTATAAAACGCAAACAGTAAAGGAGCCACCAGCACCTGCAAGTATACAATGTCGCGGTCGAAATTGACAAAACTTACTAATACTAACCTCATGTTCAGGATTATTTTCATTGTATTTAATGTGCAGGCTTTTTAATTCGAACTTTAAAAGTATTTTTTGTGTCAGAGTACGTTTACCATTACGCAAAGGATGTTTGAAGTTACCTACAACAAAGTATTCGTATGCAGACGGATAGGGCGGCGGGTGTAATAGAATGCCCACTAGTTCACGAGATCTCTCCTCACTTGAGTATTCCTAATAGGGCTATTTCAACAAATATTTGGTCAAAACCGGCAAATATTAGGCCACTTGAGCGAATACACGATGAAATCACTGGAATTTAATAATACATGATTGACAGGGCATTTTGTCAAGAAGTTGGCGCTAATCGTTTTTAGCACAAGCTTTGAACAGAGTACTATTACGTTGACACAAATAAAATACATCATCTAGCCTTAACCAGCTATGTTCTTGTCTTGTCTTAGTTGGCCTTTTGGTCTCTTGATCTTTTCGTGATTAGCCGGGTCCTCACATGACCTAGACTAGGCAGCCGCATAGCTAATAGTTGTAGCGTAGTGTTATGTTAGAGTAGAATGGGTGCGATTAGGTTATGCTAGGATTTATTTATTCCCAAACAATACCCAACCTTATGACAAAATTAATTAAGGCTGCCGTAAAATTATCAACCTTAAATTCAGCTTATTTATTCTTATTGTAAGGTTTGGTTCTGTTTGTGATAATATTTTCAAATTAATTTTTTTAATGTTGTTTGCCAACATTTTTTCATCGTAGTTTTGCTTGAAAAGTTTTTGTGACATTGATCCACGTAAATCATATGTTGTGTTCAACATATTTTATACATAACATTGCTGGATATTAATCCATCTTGACTTCATCTTAAGGTCACCCAATTCAATCCTATTTAATCCTTCGCCTTCTGTAAAAAGAGGGATATCTCGTCGTACCCATAGAAATCCTTCGTAAATATACAAAATCCATGTTTTATAGAACCCACCATCAATGATCATAGTTTGAATACTCGAATAAGAATCGAATACGTTCGGAATATTCAACTGCATATCCCCCCCCCCCCCCCCCTATCTTAGGATGGACATCGCTACCACACGGTGGGTCGGAACCAATTTCAACCCAAAGGTCGAGACACTGTAAATTTGTTTGTTAATTTCTTTTCTATTATGTTTCCTGAGTTATTTAAGACCAAACAGAAAAAAAATCGTTAGGCAGATTTTTGCGAAAATTGAGTTCTTGCATTTTTTATGCTGAAAATCCTGCTGCTTTTTCTGTTATTTATTTTTTTTAACTTCGAATATTTTTAATAAATAAAAAGCGAGAATAACAATGATATTTTAATAACAGTTGTTTATTTTTTGTTTACAATTAAAACCCTAAACCCATTTGTCTTGGATCACAGAAATCTTCTACATGAAAAAGCACAGCCTATACTTTTGGAGTTACAGATTCATCTAAAGCAACGTAACTTTATTTAAAAAGTTCGCGATTTTTCTCTTGTAATCTGGATGTAATTGATTTTCAAAACACGACGTGACAAGTGTTTTAAAATCTTCAGGTATTTTACGAAATGTCAAGCAAGCCAAAGAACATTTTCCACGTAAAATATCTATTTTATCCAGCAGCGTCTTGCAAGAATTACCTTTAAACGACGAACTACCATTTTTGCGTTGAACGTGGCAACTTTTTGCCTAATCTAAACCTTCGTTTCCAAATTCAGACAGCATGTGGGTAAAAATACAGTTAACGATACCCAACGTCATATGGAACTCAGGCGGTGGGATAATGTCAAGAATCAGTCCGTCAGAAAGTATTTTGGAAATCAATTATACCCAGATTACAAGAGAAAAATTGCTAACTTTTTTCAAAGAAAATTACGTTGCTTTAAATGTATCTCTAACACCAAAAGTACATGCTGTGTTTTTCCATGTAGAAGATTTCTGTGAACAAACACAAATGGGTTTAGGATTCTTTAGGGGAACAGGCCATGAAGTCTGTCCACTTTGATTTTAATACAGTTTTGCAAAAGTACACACTATCAACAGATCATCCTAATTATGCACCGAATCACCTCCGTGCTATATGTTAATATAACAGCCTTCATATTTTAAGAAACACTTTAATCAATAGGTATCTTAATTGTTTTCATTGTGCAAATATTTAATTGTAGTTTAACAAACAAACAAATAATAAAAAATTCTTATTAAAATATAATTGTTATTCCCGCTTTTCATTTATTAAAAATATTAGAAGTTCAAAAAATAAAATTAAGCTTGAATAACAAATCATATGATTTAAAACATTCAGAGCAAAGATCTGTTTCGTTGTAAGCATATTTAACTATTTTTTTTTTCCTTTTTCTCTTTAATATCTGAAAACATATACTGCAGATATGAAATTTATAAAAAATATTTAAGGTCTTTGGATTGAACAACAGCTAAAGTAGCAGGATTTTCAGCATAAAAAATGCAGAAACTCAATTTTCGCAAAAATCTGCCTAACGATTTTTTTCTGTTTGGTCTTAAATAACTCAGGAGACATAACAGAAAAGAAATTAACAAAAAAAATGACAGTGCCTCGACTTTTGGGTTGAAATTGGTTGCGACCCACAGTGATCAGTTTTCCACTTATTTATTGCTACCAATATGATGACCGGGGAATGAAGTTCCGAAAATCTAAACCCGGAAAGGCTAAAATTTCGATATTGCGTGAGGTGTTCCGAGGTATTTTAATTTGCTTTCTTTTTGTCAATGGGGTACCTTTGGCCGCTACGCGTGGCCGGCAGACGAATCTTTAGATAGGTCAGGGGTTAATGACCTCATAAAGAGGTGTTAATGGTTATTAATGGGTAATTAATGGCAAAACAAATAATAAAAATGTCAATAAATAATGTTAATTGGGTAATTAATGTCAGATAAAAAATAATTTATGATCGTAAATATCCCTGTAGCCGCATTTTTATGTAGGTCAGTGGTTTGACGAAAACAAAAACGTACGGGGTACCTTTGGCCGCTACGTGTGGCTGGCAGACGAATCATGAGATAGGTCAGGGGTTAGGGACCTCGTAAAGTGATAGTGGTTATTAATGGATAATTAAAATAAAAACAAACAATAAAACCGTCAATAAATATTGTTAATTGTACAATTAATATCAGATAAATAATAATCATGACCGTAGATAGCCCTGTAGCCGCTTTGTGAGGTAACTCAGACGTAAACAAACCTGTACGGGGTCCCTTTGGCCGCAACGTGAGGTAGATTATGGTTCAGCGACCTCTCAACGACTATACGTTAGTTTTTGTGCTTGGTTTGATACGTTGATCTACCCGCACTCCTCCTTATTATTTACTAAAATTTACCAATACATTGCGCAGATGATCTTTATATACATGTTTCGCATGCGGCAGTCCACTTGTAGGTCGAAAACGAGAGGCTGTAATTTCCTACGACGTCGAAACATACACACGTGTTTTTTACTCGAGGGGACCCAGTTTTCTAGGAAAAATTTGAAGACGAAGGGGAGATAAGACGTTGAATATACGAAAGGGGAGACACGAAGATTTCCTATGAGCAGAGTGGACAAGCAACGGGAAATATGTTGCGTAATATGTAGGAGGTCTGGAGTTGTCAGAGTTGTCTGCGACCTTGTATTAATGGATGAATGTTCAGTACTTGTGTTCAGTCGTAAGGGTAAATAAAATATTGTAAAAATTTTTCATTATTTTCATTATTATCAATTCCTTTACAAATATGTTACTTCTTATATTTATAGTTTCCAATAAAAACGATACATCTTTTGTATGTACAATAATTTACAATTACCAAGTATACCACCATTGTGACTGCCTTTATTGTCTATGTATACCCAAAAGGAAACGAATATCGACTCGAAACGTGACGCCCTTTTTTCAAAACTATTTGGCATGTTTTTCTTCCTGTCGCGTTACAATTTCATGGGGTACCTTTGGCCGCTACACGAGACCGGCAGACGCATCTTGAGATAGATAGGTCAGGGGATAATGATCTGATGATAGTGGTTATTACTGTATTGTGAATATCAAAACAAGCTATAAAAGTATCAATAAACAATGTTAATAAACATTATTGGGCAATTAATGTCAAATAAAAAAAATAATTTAGGATTGTAGATAGCCTTATACCCACCTTGTTAGGTAACTCAGACGTAAACAAACCTGTACGGGGTCCCTTTGGCCGCAACATGAAGTAGGTCATGGTTCAGCGACCTCTCGATGACTATGTATTAGTTTTCGTGTTTGGTTTGTTATGGTAATCCACCCCCACTCCTCTTTATTATTTACTAAGATTTACCAATACATTGCGCAGATGACCTTTATATACATGTTGCGCACGTGGCAGTTCACTTGTAGGTCGAAAACGACAGGCTGTAATTTCCTACGACGACGAAACATACACACGTGTTTTTTACTCGAGGGAACCCAGTTTTCTAGGAAAATCTTGAAGACTAGGGAAAGATAAGACTCTAAAAGTAAGCTAGAAATCGTACTATACAAAATAATACATATAATAATAATAATAATATACACGTATAAACTAGAATAATTAATGTCGAAAATTTCCGATTTTGGTAAAATAAGAAAAGATTCGATTGATTAAAAACACGTTTTATTCAAACATAGCATATTTTAAAGGCACGGTGATCCTACAAAATTTGAATAAACCAGCCTTGCACCTACGAAAACTAACGACGCAAAGTAACTTCTGCGTATAAAAACAATACCCTCTTCAACAAAAAATCGATACAAATACATTTTTTAGGGATAAGTCAATTTTTTCTAAGGATGCTGAGATAATGCTGGAAAAGCGAGAATATAAATCAGTTAGATTGATAACTTAAATTTGGAATGAACTAATTCGTTTTTTAGTTTATTTCAGTTTTTTTCGCCTTTGGTAAAGTGAATTTAATTGTTTTCATTGTCTGAAAGTTAGCCCAGTGCAGTTACTCCAATATCAAACAGAAAGTTGAAAAAATTAATAACAGTAAATCAAGAAACGTATCCAAATGTCTGTCCAAATTTGCCCTCCTAATCAAAAATGGAAATTTTTAGATATTAAGAAGATATACAACTTTTGCCTACGTCAGTGATTTCATTAAAAAATTACAGCTTATTCGGAACATAAAATGTTAAGTCTCACGTAAAGTTAATGAAACAAATCTTTTTTTTTGTGAAAAAAAATAAAAATTAAAAACGCAATTTTTTCGATGGAGAAACATGATGTATATAGAGGTTGTACATATTTGTAATTTCTAAAATATTCCTATACCACAATATACAAATACTCCATCCACATATTGTCTATAATACGAATGTTGATAAAAACGAAAAAAATAGAAAGAAACGGGCTTATCTAAAACAGTGTATCTTTTTCGATTTTTTTTTAACGGGGTTTGTTTTTATACATTAGTAGAAGTTACCTCACGACGTTAGTTTCGGGGTGCAGGGCGGCTTTATTCAAATTTTATTATTCAACACCGTGAAACATACAAAAAATGTATCATTTTTAGTATTTCTAGAATTTTAATTTTTACTAAAAAATTGAGCATGCCACTTGCTCACAACATAATCGTTGTTTTTCTAATATTATTCCAGAAATTCTGGCAAATATCATGTAAACTGTAATCTTTAGACATAGTATGTAAAAACATAAGGTAATATTGAACGCACACAAAAAAAGTAACGCTCTGAAGGCATTTATGGACCCATCGGATTGTCTTACAATTGCTTCGGAGGCAGCGAATGTGATGCGTGATTCACGGAGGCGATCCACAGATGTCAAATAAGATTCCATTAGAAAATTCGTCAACATAGAATGCTACCCAGTGCCTGCGAGAACCTGGTTTTATCGGCCGTGTTAGCGATTAGTACCGCAGGCTTCGTCTACACCAGAGAAATCGGATCTACCCGATACACGCCTGTCGGGATTTAACCATTTGAAACATACATTTTTCTTAACACGGAAAATGGCTGAAAATCTTTAGTCGGTGGTTATTGGGGTCACTGATTACGAATCTGACGTCCGATTTTCAAAGTTCAATATGGGGGAACCATGATGGCGAACCAATAATAACATTATTTTTTTCAACACACAATGTAGAACTAAACGACAAATACCTGTGAGTTTTACACCATCGAATTGTACAATTTTAACATTCCAGTATCGCAATCCGCGACATTCCGATCCGCCATTTTGGATCTAACGTATTGAATTTCGAAAATACTAGTTCAGATCAGCGGCCCCCGAAAACGGCTAAAGTACCCAATTTTGTCATGTTTGAGTGGTGTTTTTCGTCTCAACACACGTTTTTGTGAAAAAATCCACCAAATTTACAATTTGTTTATTATTTCAAACAATATGACATAATAATTAATGATAAATATTGATTTATTTATGTTTCTAGCATGTCCTCAAACTTAAGAAGCAAAAAATTGCAAAAAATTAATTTATTATTACCTGAATTATGTAAAAACTGCATTACAAAAACGACGGATCGACACTGTGCTTGTAAGGGTTAAGGATCGTAGTACATAGGCTCGAGATCGTTTTTCGTTACAGCTGTGCTGTTTTCGTTGTTGCGTTTTTGCTTTTTCTCTCTCACTGCCACTGTCCCCTACGATGACGATACTTTTTGACAAGTTTCTTCATAAACTTGTAGCTTTTAAAATATCTCTGAATTTTTACCAAATCGAGGAGTACCGGCGAGCTTCCACAAAGATTTGTTGACGATGGAATGTGATAGGATACTTTCCGCACGAAGACTACGGATAAATTCTTCGCGTTCAACTGGTTAACAACATCGACAATGTCAGGCGCGATAAGCTCATCACCGTGTATATGGTTACACCTTCATTTTTCTATGTTCCGTGCGATGTAGATGTAGTTCAGTAATTTCAAATTTTTTTAGAATTTCGGAGATAACAATCGGATTTGTCAGTGAAATTGTGTCCTTCTCCTTGAATGTTACTTCATTTCAAGCTCCGTCCCGGATGTTTGCACCGTTCTCTTATCATCACTCGCCCTGTGTACTATACTTTCGGGAGCTAGTATCATTTTCTTTGCTTACACTATAAGACCAATGTTTTTTAATTGCCGTTGTTGCCGATTAATTGCGTGAAAATGGCGTTGATAACCGGTGTCAGAAGAATTGGTATTCACCACCACCATCACCGCCGCCGCCGATCTGTCTTATCCTCTTTTTATAGTTTCTTTTCGTGGAAAAGACGAGTGTTTTTTGCTTTCGAAGTAAACACCTCCATCGGGATTTTAAAGAAATGACAACCCACGCAATATATTGAGCGCAAACATGCAGATATATTTGACGAGTTTTCTGTCGTCGGTTGTCAGCACAGCTGTACGTTGTCGTTTACCCGCAGGACACAGAGCGTTCAATAAAGTGAGATATTTTTTACAGACAATGAAAAACACGAAATACTATCGTATCCTTTTTGTGCACGTTTTATGTCTTTACGATTTCTTGCGATGAGATGACTTTTGTTATTTTTAAGTTTTTCTACACTCGATACCATAATCGGGATTTAGTGGATTCTAAAAATTATAAATATCTGTGCGTTTTTTTTTAAACTTGTTGGCTTTCATCTACGTACACCCGCGTATGCAACGTGAGGTTGTTAGTTCGGAAATATACATGCACGAAATCTTAAATCATCCGATATGGTTTGCTGAAGATCTAAGAGAAGATAACCGCGTCTGTGACATATTGCATCTCTATAAGCTTCTTGGAGAAACTTTGAATTTTCCGAACATACTTGACGTGCGAGATGTTGAATTTGAACCCTATCTCGACGATTTTTAAACAAAAGCAGCTTATCGGTATTAAGTGAAATGTCGTGCCGTTCACGACCCTTATGAAAAATATTTTGCGTAATGAAAATTACACTCATATTTTTACGGGGACTGTCTTTAGTAAAGAGGTCCATACTGGTATTATTCGATGATTCGCTCAAAAGATCGTCCATTATAAATAATTTTTGCTATTGTTGTCCTTTTGAATAATCAACGGGGATCGGTAGACCTTCTAGAAATTCGAATCCACGTTGCGTTGCAGGTGATTTGTCACCTGAAAACATTTTTTACGACACTCATTTTACCATTAGGCTTAATAAAAAATCATTCGATCGAAGGAAACATCTGCTAATAATGACAAATTTATTAACAATTTTGTCACATACCATACACGTCCACGGATGTTTCCATCTCGTGTCCACCGACAGTTTTGAACTTGAAGACTTGTTTTCAGAGCCACCGTACACTATACTCAATCTTAAACAACTGAATGTTAAAATAAAATAAAATAATAACAATAATAACAACTAATTGTATGCTAATAAATATACATCGCGGCTCTCACAAGCTTATTTATCGCGAGTAGCTCCTAAACCACCGGGGGGCTTTCGCAAGCTTGACAATCGCGAATTTCGAAGAGGGGGACCGCGCTCAACAAGCTTATCAGGGTCCCCCTCTTTGATGAAATTGACTTATCCCGAAAAAATGTATTTGTATCGATTTTTTGTTGAACAGGGTATTGTTTTTATACGCAGAAGTTACTTTGCGTCGTTAGTTTTCGTAGGTGCAAGGCTGGTTTATTCAAATTTTGTAGGATCACCGTGCCTTTAAAATATGCTATGTTTGAATAAAACGTGTTTTTAATCAATCGAATCTTTCCTTATTTTACCAAAATCGGAAATTTTCGACATTAATTATTCTAGTTTATACGTGTATATTATTATTATTATTATATGTATTATTTTGTATAGTACGATTTCTAGCTTACTTTTAGAGTCTTATCTTTCCCTAGTCTTCAAGATTTTCCTAGAAAACTGGGTCCCCTCGAGTAAAAAACACGTGTGTATGTTTCGTCGTCGTAGGAAATTACAGCCTGTCGTTTTCGACCTACAAGTGAACTGCCACGTGCGCAACATGTATATAAAGGTCATCTGCGCAATGTATTGGTAAATCTTAGTAAATAATAAAGAGGAGTGGGGGTGGATTACCGTAACAAACCAAACACGAAAACTAATACATAGTCATCGAGAGGTCGCTGAACCATGACCTACTTCATGTTGCGGCCAAAGGGACCCCGTGCAGGTTTGTTTACGTCTGAGTTACCTAACAAGGTGGGTATAAGGCTATCTACAATCCTAAATTATTTTTTTTATTTGACATTAATTGCGCAATAATGTTTATTAACATTGTTTATTGATACTTTTATAGCTTGTTTTGATATTCACAATACAGTAATAACCACTATCATCAGATCATTATCCCCTGACCTATCTATCTCAAGATGCGTCTGCCGGTCTCGTGTAGCGGCCAAAGGTACCCCATGAAATTGTAACGCGACAGGTAGAAAAACATGCCAAATAGTTTTGAAAAAAGGGCGTCACGTTTCGAGTCGATATTCGTTTCCTTTTGGGTATACATATAGACAATAAAGGCAGTCACAATGGTGGTATACTTGGTAATTGTAAATTATTGTACATACAAAAGATGTATCGTTTTTATTGGAAACTATAAATATAAGAAGTAACATATTTGTAAAGGAATTGATAATAATGAAAATAATGAAAAATTTTTACAATATTTTATTTACCCTTACGACTGAAGACAAGTACTGAACATTCATCCATTAATACAAGGTCGCAGACAACTCTGACAACTCCAGACCTCCTACATATTACGCAACATATTTCCCGTTGCTTGTCCACTCTGCTCATAGGAAATCTTCGTGTCTCCCCTTTCGTATATTCAACGTCTTATCTCCCCTTCGTCTTCAAATTTTTCCTAGAAAACTGGGTCCCCTCGAGTAAAAAACACGTGTGTATGTTTCGACGTCGTAGGAAATTACAGCCTCTCGTTTTCGACCTACAAGTGGACTGCCACATGCGAAACATGTATATAAAGATCATCTGCGCAATGTATTGGTAAATTTTAGTAAATAATAAGGAGGAGTGCGGGTAGATCAACGTATCAAACCAAGCACAAAAACTAACGTATAGTCGTTGAGAGGTCGCTGAACCATAATCTACCTCACGTTGCGGCCAAAGGGACCCCGTACAGGTTTGTTTACGTCTGAGTTACCTCACAAAGCGGCTACAGGGCTATCTACGGTCATGATTATTATTTATCTGATATTAATTGTACAATTAACAATATTTATTGACGGTTTTATTGTTTGTTTTTATTTTAATTATCCATTAATAACCACTATCACTTTACGAGGTCCCTAACCCCTGACCTATCTCATGATTCGTCTGCCAGCCACACGTAGCGGCCAAAGGTACCCCGTACGTTTTTGTTTTGTCAAACCACTGACCTACATAAAAATGCGGCTACAGGGATATTTACGATCATAAATTATTTTTTATCTGACATTAATTACCCAATTAACATTATTTATTGACATTTTTATTATTTGTTTTGCCATTAATTACCCATTAATAACCATTAACACCTCTTTATGAGGTCATTAACCCCTGACCTATCTTAAGATTCGTCTGCCGGCCACGCGTAGCGGCCAAAGGTACCCCATACGTTTTTGTTTACGTCAGACTACTGACCTATCTCAAGATTCGTCTGCCAGCCACGCGTAGCGGCCAAAGGTACCCCGTACGTTTTTGTTTACGTCGGACTACCGACCTACTTCAAAAGGCGGCTACAGGGATATTTACGGTCATAAATTATTTTTTTCTGACATTAATTACCCAATTAACATTATTTATTGACGTTTTTATTGCTTGTTTTGACATTAATTACCCATTAATAACCATTATCACCTCTTTATGAGGTCATTAACCCCTGACCTATCCCAAGGCGCGCGTTCCGTCTGGCGCCAGACCTACCTCAAGGTGGAGGAGTGGGGGGTGTTTACATCTGGCTATCGGTACCCCTATACTACTGCTCATTTTCAAATAGGGTTTCTTGAAAAATATTCACAAATTTGTCCATAGAATGTATAAATGCATTATGTACATGTATATAAGTGGTTAAATAAATTTCTAATGTGATAAAGCAGGAAAATCTATTTCTACACTGTAACAACTATTATCGATTTTCTTTAGGATGCTGCTGCCATGGACGTTGGCTTAGTCATAATAAAAGCAATGAAAATTATAGTAAAATATATAAAAGAATGATAAACGTGCGATCGTTATCATGCAGGAAGTTTCATGTCTTGGAGTCACCCTTATGTTTTATTAGTTGTTCTAAGTACACAGTTCGATCTATATACAGCTCGTCGTTTAAAAAGGGCCAGGAACCGTCCTCAAAAGTTGAAGAGACCGTAAATCGGATCAAGGAAGAAAATAAAGAAAAAATGGTTGAAGCTCGCGCAGCATATAATTATACAGACGAAAAACCTGAAGTTACTAACCGAACATTGTGGCAAAAAATAAAATGTGAAATTATTCATTACTACCATGGGTTTAGATTATTAGGATTAGACATGAAAATATCGGCAAAACTGATATTCAGGATTCTGCAAGGGCAAGATCTGAGTCGAAGAGAACATCGTTTAGTAAGTACATATTACACTTACAAATTTAGATTTTATTATAAATAATTCGAATGACCTTGCTAAGAGCAGTGGGTTTGTTAAATAATAGACACTTTATATGTACATCTACATAATTAGTACGTGCACACATTATCAGGAAATGGGATACAAAATAGAATTAGGTATTACCCCTAGTTTTAATCATTGCCTATTCGCGGGTCGGCTCTCGGGTAGACAAGGTAGGAAGAACGACGACGCAAAGAAATTCTCAAGACAGAACAAGACATTTCACAAGGTATCACTCACCCAGAGTCTGTAGCCCGCTAAATGGATTCACCCTTTTGTATCGCATTTGCACTTGAGATCACGGAAAACTGCGGAATACCCTTACCGATACAGTCGACCATATACTTTATTGTTACAATAGAGCATCGATCTCCCGTTAAGGACGTCTCCCGAGGGAAAAGTAACAGAGTTAATAATCGAATGGGGTCTCACTCGCTCTCTTACATGCATAGAAGTGCGAAATCGAAACTGCGTCTTCGCTCAATTTCGTCTGTAAAGTGCGATAGTTGCAACACTCTGACAAAACAACATATTGTTACATAAATTTAACATTAAATAATGTTAACAAACATAAATTTTGGTGTAAAGTGTCTATTTCTGTGACGTCATCGAAATAACAATCGAAATAATAATCGCGGTCTGGGACGGTTTCGTCTGATTACCTTAACGGCGGTAGGCGACCCACCCAATGTTACCAATACAGCCATTTCATAGTTAGTCACCGAAGTAGGCATTTGACATACATAAATATATGGGCAAATCCACAGAACTTTTGACTTTTATGATATTTTAAGATTCATTTAAATAAGATATATAATAACTATTTATAAAACATTGCTATTTACCAAAAAGGATATGCTTTTCAAGTTACAATTATTTGTTTTGCATGATAGTTGATTAAAAACCCATAGGAAACACGAAAACTCATGATATTTGAATAAACTACTGCTTGCAAATTGTATTTTCTTTAATATTTTGGTCTGTAACTTTTGGAACGTGCATTCTTTTCATTTGAAAATCATGTGGTTGATTATTTGCACTTTATAAAAGCTAAAGATTCTTGAAAAATAGGTGTGTCTATCTCTTAATAAGAATGACATGGGTCCATAGTCGCGTGCAGTCAATTTATGAAAAATGGAATTTTTGTTCATTTCTAACTATAACTTTTGGAACAAACAATATTATGGCTCTGTACTTTGGGAACTTTTAATTTATGATATAATAAGTGACGTGTTCCAAGGAATAAGGTGTGCCTGGTCTCATAAGGTGTAACTGTTGTTGAAAAATGACACTTTTGACTGGCACACGACCTATACACAATTACATGTCTCGATTATCGACGTAATTTATTGTTTTACGAGTCATAATAATACTCTGAACTTGTACCAGAAATACAATACTATGTTCAGGGGTAAAACATGACATGAAATTATCTCTTTGAGACAAAATCTTTTCTTTACATGGAAAAATGCTGAAATTTGTTACAACAGGGTTTTCTTGGCATTTTATCATCAATCCATTGACAAATATTCCAAATTCAAGATGGTGGATACAATATGGCTGATCGAATTCCTAGAAAGTTACTTTAATCAGCGGAAATTGCGTATTGGGGGGTTTTCGAGGTCGCTGATCGGTCGAGATTCGCGATAGTTTTGATCCAGAAATAATGAAAATTTGATTTTGCGTAACTTGAAGTAGGTAGAAAAAACCTCAATTTACCTCCATTTAGATAAAGAAAGGTTTGGTTGGAGGTGGCCAATTAATTATGTGTTAAAATTTTAAATATAAGTTATAAGTGTGTATTTATGAAAATTTAAAGTACTTATAATAAATATAACAAAATAGTTAATGTATTTACAAACTTAAAAATAAATCGGCAAACCGCCATACACTTAGAACGCGGTATAGTCACTCGGTTCACGGTAAATGGTACACGGGATTTTAATGCTGTGAATTTTGGCGCGAACATTGGTAGATTATCGAGAATTATCGAAAGATATAATCGATTTTATGAGTAATTGACAGCGCTTATATATGTGTATCAGAAAGTAATATAAAAGTAATTGATGTATGTGTATATGTATGTATGTGGTGACCATACTATTCAACACAGCACTTTTCAACATAAATACATTTACATCACAAGACGATTTCATCACGGACGTTTCAACATAGTATTGTTTCATCACAAAACATTTCAATACAAGAACATTTCAACATAATATATTAAATTATTACGGACATATTTCTGATAATAACCTAGTTCTTTCACGTGACGATAAATACATTGCCCAAAATGAAATAAACAGCCTTGTATTTCTGATTCGGAAAAAACATTCAGTGATGCGTTAAGAAAGGCATGTTCATAATCAGATATTATTATATTTGGTTGCATTATATGTTGACTGCGTTTAACTTTTTAGGGATACTTTTATAAGTGTTTTCTGTTTTATTTGGAGCTAGAATGTAAATCAATGGCAATGGTTTATTATGAAAGATTCCATGAATAGTATAGAGCTGTTGAAATATTGATGGAACAGAGATGAATGTGCCGTCACACATCCACGTGTCACAATCACTTACGGCATGTGGATTTTTGTCGGTAGTAAAAATTATCTATCTATTGTTTGTTTGTCCTTTATCGTAATACAAGAATTGTTCATCATTGTACGAGTTTTTATGGCATTCTGGTATAATTAACTCATCTCTTTTGTTCGGAGTCGGAAATGGTGGATAAGTGTTTATTCTGGTCCGTTGAATGGTGCGTGACATTGAGGAAAAATTTGGCAATTCGACCACGGTGCTTGTCGAAGCGTTTGCAATAGTTTGTTGTATTATGCGTGGTTTATCATCAAATTTTTTTGCCAATTTTTTCGATTTGTGCATAATTTTTTTATATTCAATTTTTCCAATGTCTGGAGCATGTGTGTGAGTAGTACTTTCTTTAATGACATTACCGTAATGTAAACAAAATTATATGTAATGATGTATATTTTAGAAAAAAAAATTTCATCAATTATATACTTAGTTAAAATGTAACATGATATAGATATAAGAAATTTCATTTTGGGAAAGCATTTAATAAATAAAAATTGATTTCCATGACATAGGTCAGGGGGTTGCGGGAGAAAGAGGGCCTCCGAGCGGGTAAAAGTAGCACGTGTGCGGGGGGAGGGGGGTGCTGGGGGCACCCCCCCTTTATATTAACCTAACCTAACACTTACAAAACCTACCTAAACCGCAGATGTTATTTCGATGACACAAATGTATAGTCACCTAATTAATACTAGACCGATTTTTTTATGACGGTAATGAAAGTAGCCACTTGTCATCGAAATAGCCACCGAATCATAAATTTTGTCATCAAAGCAGCTACGTTACATATTTATATGTGTTGATTACGTACTTAATCTTAGATTTCATGTTAGATTCAATATGACGGCTAAATATAAATATATATGGGGCATTCTTTGTCAAAACGGCCACCCCCCTGCGCATTTCAATTTTTGAGATAAAATTATTTATAAGGGCTTAAAATTTTGCTTGAAATGTCCATTTTTTAGAGCCGTATGGTGTTTTTCGAAAAACCAAAATGATGGACCTTTTAAGTGGCCAAAAGTGAGAAAAGTAATGAAAAAAATTACATTACTTAAAAAAAACAATACAATCGATCATAAAAAAAATATGTAATAATGCCTAAATTGTAGAGTTAAATATGGACTATTATTAGTAATATCGTATTTTATAGAATTCAAAATTATACATTATACTAGATATGTGTTTGTGTTCTAGGGCAAGTAGACTTTGATAAGACAATTGACCTTAAAATTCATTTATTCAAATTGGTAAATACGATCTATTATAACAATTTTCTAAACTTAAAATCATTACTAAAAATTCACTTGTTTCGCCGCGATAACATCTATTCCGTAGTCCTTAAAAGGACTGTTGATTCTTGCTGCTGTTCCGAGAGTTCCTACTGCTTGCTCGATTCCGAATCGAATGAATGCTCCCTCTGGTACGCGTCTGCTTTAATACACAAGATCGGTCCGCGGCTGCGCCAATCGCGAGCTTCGTAGCGCTGTCCTTTTCTATTTCGCGAGCAGCGCCACTCTAATCAGCGCGCTAGACTATGTCGCGTGATTTCTACGAAATCGGAAATATTATTTTCGCTAATATTAACTTACGCAATAATACTTAAATTAAATAATTGCTTAACTCTAAATCGTTGAATTAAATTTATACGCGATACGAAAATTGAAGATGCGTGATTTTCCGTCTATTTAAAATTAACGAACTTGTTTTTGTAAACAGACCCGTCGTATGACAACAAAACTGAACGAAAACAAAGTTCATGTTTCTCGCGTTTTTTTACAGATTATAAAGTAGCTAATGTCGAAATTAATAAATAATTTCGATGATCCGCTACAAACCTTTATACGTTAACATGTTTGTTACACATTTACAGCTTAAAATAATTTTTTTAATTTTCAGCAGAAATCAACTATTTGACAAAATTTAAATTGTCATTAATTTCACATTTATATGTACTTGAATTTTTGAAAATAAACAGACCTAATTATATAAATAGTTAAAAAACTCCTTACTGTTATAATTAAAATAAAAGAATTAAGGATACAGTGCATTATTAACCGTTTTGCTGTAAATGTTCTTATTTGAAGGAAACATAGTAAAAGTACAAAATCTAGTGTATTTCCCAGCAAACGAAAAAGTATGCAGAAGTATTAAATTTTTAATACTTCTGAATGTTATTTCTTAATCCTTATGAAAGTATTAGAAAATAAAAAAGACAGAGAATTTGAATGCTTCCGAATGCTTCTGAATTCTTCGCTACGGAGGTATTAGATCTCTTTGTCGGTAAGATATCCCAGTAAATGAAGAAACAATTTTCCTAAATTAACATATGAAATATTAAAAAATAATTATTTCTAGTATTATATTTAATTTAATTTTACTGTATATACAACACTTTCCACAGTATTAGGAAGTATTTGTTTGGAGAAAACATTCAGGTCTATTGAAAAAAATTCAGGTGTATTAAAAATATTCACATGAATGTGAGGAATCTAATAAAACATATGTTTAAGATGCTCGAACTTTATTCGGTTGTCGTTACAGTTAATCGACCGAAGTTCCGTCACAAACTGAACTTCCAAATCGGAAATCGTTTCCTCGTAGGTAGCAACAGCGCTACCTGTGTTCGTGAAAATACAACACCGCTTTTTCTTCCATATTCGAAATAGATCTTATAGTTCGTTCATCCTGCATGTGATTCGACCCGAACCGCCGCATATAAAAATCGTGGATAATTTTGTAATTGTTATAGTATTAACATCTTTTAGAAACATTTAAATTCCGGCAATAACCATAAATTAACCCATTAACGCGCAGAAGACGCAATTTCACAAATGACGCCGAAAAAATATTCGGGAATCATTGTTTCGTGTGTTTTCTAGGATGCTCTTTCCAATGGTGATGGTTACAATATTCCAAAATGACTTTTAACCACAAAAAAATAAAAAATTAACCAAAACGATTTTTTAGTGATATTTTTGTTTAAAAATGAGGTTTCGTTCCTTTAACGTTTGTTTATATGTCCAAACTCAATCTAGAACGTGATCTTGATGTCTAAACTTAAAATAAATACGGTTAGTAAAGGCCAAAAAAGTTTTGTTGAAAAAAAATGGAGGCCGAAATGATAATTTATTTTTTTTAAATTTAACAAATTTTTTTCTGGTTAACTATAGACTTTAGAGAAAATCTTTTTAGAACAAATATGACTCAAAATTCGCCAAAGAATACCTTCAAATTTTTTCGAGTGTTTTGAAACAATTTTTGATTTTTTAAAAATTCGTAAAATCGAACATTTGAAAAACGCCGGAAAATTCCCTTCTAGAAAATAACCCCCTTGGTAATTTACCCCCCAGAAAATAGCCCCTCCGGAAAAATAGTTTCTGGAAGTTCCCCTCCTCCCTTCGGAAAATCATGTTTTATGAAAATAACGGACTTATTTATTTTTATCGTAAACCAATGATACATTTTTTTAACAGTTTTATGCAAAATAAATATTTTTCTCTCTTTCATGCATTATTTTACTTAGAATTTGAGATTGTAAGCCACGCCTTTGAGATAATCCAGGGTGTCCAATTCTCCATATTGCATGACAATCGCCTTAATCCTCGAATCCAGGTCCTTATATTTTTTCCGACGTGGTTCAGTGGATGCTCCTGCGAGAGTTTGAACAGCAATTGCGTCAGTAAGAATTTGTTCTCTTTGTAATAATTCGCAGAATTTCCACATATTTAAGTGGGCGCTTTGTGCTTTCGATCTTATAGAATTATGCTCACCCTCAACAGGATTGTTCGTGCGAGATTGTTCATTAATTGTTGTTTCATTCCACAATTGAGGTGCAAATGTTGGCCCACGACGCTGATTGCGTACCGTTGTACCAATCTATGTAGCTCGAAAGTACTCTACGACGGGATTTAACAGATCCTGGTGTAATTCAAAGTACGGGGATTTGATAAGAAGGTCGAAGGTATTTTGCACGTCTTCTGTTGGCACAAGAGCAAAGTAACGTCTTCTGTAACGCAAGAGCGCATAGTTGGCGAATTCCTGTTGCTGTCTTTTGTGTAAAGAGTTTGAAGGCCACATGATTGGACATGGCGCCATACAGCTTGGCTAAAGTGAAAAAAGCACCCACTCATTACAGTAGCTGGAAACTCTTTTTCGGTAGAATGAATGAAAGCTCGTTCGAAATCACTATGCATGTATTGTGGAGAGAGCTCAGGCTTTGCCGCTTTTATTTCGCGTAAGATTTTTTTATAAGTTTTCTTGGTCTTATTTGTAGTTAATGCGAAAACTAGAGGTCTTATTTTGTTACTAATCAGCGCGTGAATCGTGTATAGCTGGGTAAAAATGGATGGGACTATCACAAACGTGCCATCTGCGTACCACATTTCGTTGTTAGCAAGGATTCTCAAGTTACTTTTCGTAGTGAAAATCAAGACACGTTGAGAATCTTGAGAATCATATAGTAAGAATTTATCGTTTGCCTCTGTTACTTGGTACTCATGGGGTATGGTCAAATCTGCGGCTGACTGTGGTAACGGATGAATCGGATTTTCATGTTGACGTACGTTTCTAATAGTTCTGGACATGTTGTTTACATTGGGCAACCGGGTTATGGCTTCGTCGGATGTTGAACTAAGGACATTCCGACGATTTTTGAAGTGCTTTGGTGGCTTTTGATGGCTTTCTTTTTCATTTTTAGTGTTGCTGTCTTCGCATCGACTAGCGCCTGGTCAGGCCCGTGCTCATGTGTACCCTCTTTAATTATAGAGCCTGTTTGTTTTGCCGTAGTAGTGTGACATATAGCACGACAGGATTTACTTCGGTACTTAATGCATCGCCAGATCACTTTGGTGGCCGTTTCTTGATGTTTATTAAACATATATCCATTTAGTATTAATATCGGTTTATGTCGATTTGGTAATGTCAAGAGGCATTTTGATACTTCCTGTGCTTGAGTCAACTATTAACTAGCGCGTGAACACTGTAACTGAGCAACATATATGATTGGAAATTTCTGGGGGAATGATAAAACGTAGTTCTCTTCATTTCCTGGAGGGGCTCTTTTCTAGAGGGTAAATTTCCGAATGAGTTATTTTCTAGAAGGGAAATTTCCGGAGAGGTTTATTCCGGAGGGCGAAATTTCCGGGAGGAATTTTCCAGGGAGGAATTTTGGGGGGGGGGGGGATTACTCCGGGATCCATCTGAACATAATTGAGAGAATTCTTTAACCAATTCTAATGCATTTTTATTGTAAGGAAATTTTCTGCACAGCTTATAGTTTTCTAGGAAAAAGTTATTAAGCGTTTCTAAAATAAACTTTTATATTTTTGTGCAAAATGAAAAGAAAAACGTCTTAGCCATTTATAGTGCACAAATATTGTTCATTTCTCACCGCGTGGAGGTAGATTTCACTAAGAACCATTTTTTTGTTTGCTCTTTTGTTTTTTTTTGTTTTTCTCTTTTTTTGTTTTTGTTTTTTTTTTTATTTTTTGTATTTTGTTTAAATAATTTTTCTCTATTCTTCTTCGTAAATATTTGCTAAGATTTATGTGTGGGTGGAATGGAAGCATTGTAAGCAGAAATATAAATTGCAATCGTCACAATACTTGTTACTTCTGATTGCACAGGTACCTCCATTACAGTTCTTCTTGGCGTAGTAGTTTTGAGCGAATGATTTTCTTTTTTGTTCACATGTGATTTTGCCAAATAATGTCGACTTATATCCAGAGCGAATTCTTTTGTCCCAACTTTTCGATCAGCGTTGTTACATATGTTGTATAAAACAGTAGCATTGGTTATAGACGATTGTATTAAACGCATGAAAATGACCCATGTCTATTTGTTTGACCTTATTATCGGGAGAAGCCTGTTGCCGTGTTGATCATGGACATCAACGCCTCCCATATATTGATTATAATCAGTAAAAGCTTTTGGATATTGTAAATAAGTTTTTTTCTCTCTATCTTATTGTAACGTTGAACGTTTGATAACGGAGTGGCACCCTAATCAGTGGAAAGAATCGACACAGGCTTTGAATCAACGAGCGTAATACAATTCATTTTACTGCCTTTCTCGTGCTTTACGACGTAGGTACCTCTAGCAGCTTTTTTATCGATGTCATTTTTTTCTGAAACTCTATCGCTTCTAAACGTACCAGTTGCTCTAAGACCGATTTTTTTCATATGAACCAACAAATCTGGACTAGTGAAGACGTTATCGAAATAAATATGATACTGTGAGAGTTTTCTACGAGAAGCATTTATAAGTAATTGTTGCAACATTTGAAGAACGACCCTACTTCCCTGAGCACAGCTAGGTAAGAAATCGACTATATTTGATTTTTTGCCACAGTATATATCGCAATCAAATAAGTAACTTTCGGCACTGCACACGGCCCACATCTTTATGCCAAATCTAATTGGTTTCGATTTCATGAACTGTTTGAGAGAATTTCTGCCAAATTTTTCGCCATCATTTCATCAATACAAAGAACTGTCGAAAAAAAACAAATTGCCTGATATTCTTTCTAAATATATTTAGCATTGTCCGAACTTTGTTATTGTCGTTTTGTTCATCAAGCATTGAATAATTTATAGACGACTTTATTTTCTCAAATTCATCCAGAGACATTGCTGATACTACGCCTTGAGACCTCAATAAAGTGTCGGTAGATAAAAAAAAATTTATCATTTCGGCCTCCAGTTTTTTCAACCTTTACTAGTCGTATTTATTTTAAGTTTAGACATCAAGGTTACGTTCTAGATTGAGTTTGAACATATAAACAAACGTTAAAGGAACGAAATCTCATTTTTAAACCAAAATATCACTAAAAAATCACGTTTTTTTTTGTTAATTTTCGATTTTTTTTTTGTGGTTAAAAGTCATTTTGGAATATTGTAACCATCACCATTGGAAAGAGCATCCTCGAAAACATAAGAAACAATGATTCCCGAATATTTTTTCGGCGCATTCATTGTTTGGCGACAGCGCAAACTTGAATGCCGAAATTGCGTCCTCTGTGCGTTAATGGGTTAACGCGATAAAATCCGACTGCTACGGCTTCATATAATATGCTTCCTTGGTACCAACATATGCTTTCTGCGTAATCTGGAAATTATCCACGTCGGCAAGAATATATTTATCATTACGCAAAATTTTCTTTGGCTCACAAGGGTCTTTATAAGATGGAATGAGCTTCTTTGGAGATCCGACGTAGTCTCTTATTTTATATTTATGTCCTTGTTTCCTTCTCTTATCAAAATACAATTTATTGTAATTCTGAGACTTTGATTTTTTTCGCTTGCTTCGGACCTAATGGCAACTAAATCACGATTATTTTCGGTTTGTGGTGCTAGTCGTAAATGTTCAGCTACAAAGACTATGACTTTTCCGCGTTGGTTTATACCAAATAGTAATTTACTGGCGGTAGTACCAGTTGATCGATTTGCCATATTATTAAGGGAGAATTCCACGGGATAAAGCATTTTACACCACTGCTTTCCGGAAATGGTATCCGAAAGTTTAGCAAGCATTGGGCCTATTATTCTGTTAACCCGCTCGGCCTCTCCGTTGGCCTTTGGTGATGCGGTCGCTACAAGTATATGGTCAATATTATGTCCCTCCATAAAATCTTTAAAATCTTAGGAGGTAAAACAACTCTCACGATCGGATATAATAGTTTTCGGCCTGCTATAATATTTTAAATATTAGTTAAGGCAATCTAAAGCCTCTGTAGTGTCTATTGTTTTCACCGGGTATAGTTTTGTGTATTTAGTAAAACCATTGATCATTAGTAAAATATAACGCTTTGATAATTTGTTACAATTTGTCATCAGAAACTTGCAGTCGTTCTTTTCATTCTCGAATGTTCGGATCTAGATTCTGGGTTAAATTACGTTCTAACAAGTTCGTTTCGACAATCGTAATATTAACCGATGTACTAAACATATCTACGTGCTTCATTTTGTCTCCAGTACGGTACCAGAATGTTTTGTCATAATTTTCAAATTTCAACGCCCACCTTCCGATTCGTGGATTGGCGTCCTTTTTATCTAAGGTAATTTCAAGTGGATTACCATCTGTGACTATTTTAAACGGTATTCCTCGAAGGTAAATCCGAAACCGTCTCAAAGCGTAAATTATAGCTAAAGCCTCGAGTTCAAAACTATGGTATTTACTTTCTACTTCGGTTGTTGTTTTCGAGAAGTAAAAAAATCGGATGGAACTGTCCATCTTGTTTACGTTGTAGCAGAACTGCTCCGTATCCTAAATGACTTGCATCGCAGTATAATTCTGTGACGTCTTTTGGATCGTAAATACTTAAACCCGGAGCTTCGACTAATTTATTCTTTAAATGTTCGAATGCATACAGCTCTCGCTAACCAAATTTAAATTCCGCGTTATTTTTCATTAAGCAATAAAGCGGTTCAGCTATGATGGAAAATCGCTCTGTAAATTTTCGAAAATAGGAACACAACCACAAAAAACATTGAACTTCCTTCATACTTCACGGGATCGGAAAGTTTTCCAACGGCCTGAATTACGTGATTCGTCGGGCTCAATCCATCTATCGAAACCATATACCCGAGATATTCTAGTCCCGTTTCTAAAAATTTACATTTGTCCAGGAGTAATTCGAGTTTGTTTTCAACTAAAAGATTGAACTTTTTAAGAATTTCGAAATGTTCCTTTAAGGTTTTTGAAGCGATTAAAATATCGTCAAGACCAGTCAAAGATGGTTGGTCTGAAGCCCGGTGTAAAACCGCTTTAATTCTTCGTTTTAAGAAAACAAAACCTATCCTAATAATGTAATGTTATTCGTAATAATAAACTCTGGGCGCGAAAGAGTTCCTGATTTCATATCAGATACATTTAATGATTTAAACAATAGAAAATTGTGTTTAAAACTTCTGTAACGTGACAAAACACGTTACAGTGCTATCTGCCACGAGACTCACAACGGGGATAACTTAAGGGGGGGGGGGGGGCTGGTCTTCAAGAACCGCTAATATTTCGAATGGGTGCAATTTCCGAAATGATTTCATCACCTTGTAGGGGGACTGCTCCGAAGAAGCGCTAGTGTTTATTTTGATGATGACGTCATTCGGCTCTTTTAAATGGTATATGTTAAGAATCTGCCGGGAGGCTTTTATCCAAGGGGGAATGTTGCCATTATAGGGGGGACTGCTCCGAAGAAGCGCTAATTTTTAATATGGCAACAAATTAGGATTGATATTCGTTATTAATCTGCCGGGAAGCTTTTATCCAAGGGGAAATGTTGTCATTATAGGGGGGACTGCTCCGAAGAAGCGCTAATTTTTAATAAGACAACAATTTAGGCATAGAATTCGTAGTTTAGGAATTAATAATTAATAATTATAAAAGTAGGTATAAATCGGGTTATTATTCAATATTTAATTTTGATTTGATTATTTCCTGAAATAATATGTGGCGTGCGATAAATATTTCAGGCGTAAACATGAATATTCTATTTGCTTTGTTTTGGAAGTCGGATCAAGGACGGCCTTGTTGTCAATTTTCTGAAGTACAAGACCTCAACATCCAGGGTATATCGTCAAGCACGCTGCTTATTACGGGCGTGCAGGAGGGGAACGACGCGTGGAGATTCTGGGATGTTCGCGAAGGAGAGGGTACGCGAGGGCGACGTGCCGAAACTTCGCGAATATTCGAGAATGTGTAAGAAAAGAGGACCGGGAGGGGGCGGCCAGTCATGTATGCTCGTACGAGCCGCGGGGCGCTCCCTACCATCACGATCGCGGTAGAGAAAGGGTAAACGGCGGCCGGCGCGGCGCGAGAGTCACGATTGCAACCGACGCGCAGCGCGGCCAAACTGACCAACATTTCCGATCCTACTCAAGGCGCGTTTCTTCTCCCACCGCTTTCCGCCGCGTCACGCGAGACTCCGCCTCTCGAGCAATCAGGCGCGAGCAGGGATACCGCGACCGTTTCAATTATATGCACGCAGTGGATTTGCATACTTGGATCTTCTCAATGCACTTTATTCAATATTTCGCTTTTATTATAATTGAACAAAACATAATAGCTGTTCATTTTTCTACGAGACGCATTATTTTCTAGTATACTAGACGTGCTAATAACATAAATCCGCATTCATTTTCAAAATCGTATTTTCGTATGATATAATTTCATGAATATTTTTTTTACAATTTCAATATATTTTTCATGAAAACAAAAAATATCTTCTATACATATCTTTTTATCTAAAGCAGGAATTCAATGAATCATTTTTATTTATTTCTTAATTCTATTTCAGCATTAAAATCTACTTTTGGGTTAATAAAATACACAAAATTCACTTTTCTGATATGAGAATACAATTTCATGCCACGTGTTAATTTTACTGTATTGTGTGCATGCTGTTATAATTTACGTAATTACTTAATTAATTTGCACTAATTTTATAAACTGTATTTTCATAATGTAATCAAATTTCATTAATCGTTACTTTATAATTTGGTCTATTCTTCTTTTGAGGATTTTGAATATGGAAAAGAAACATTTAAGAAATATCTTTTCTATTTAAATCCAAAATTCTATGAATAATTGCTACTTATTTCGTGCATTTATTCTACTTGTAAATTTGTAAACCATTTCATAAAGTATACAAAATTGATTGATGTGTATGATATGACATAATTCCATAAATTATATTCGATATTCCGCTATGGTAAAATGGATGCTAGCGTTTGTCAATGGGCTTTAATAACAAATTTTATTGTCTTATAATTAAACAGATATTACTCATTAGTGATTGTTCTATGCGATGTATTATTTTATTTCTCCAATGTACATACGCTTTTGTATCCGGTTCTTTTCAACGTAACCTATGAAGTGGAACAACTTTACTCCTAAAAAATTAAACTAATTAAATCGTTGGTTTTCTACAGTACGTAGTTAGTCAGTTTAAAGAAAATTTTCAGAGAATTGATGGACAAAGATTTATACAATTTAATATTATTCCAATTAATAGAAATGTTTGTTATATAATATTATTAGCTAGCTTTCATATTATTGTAATTTAATTATATTGTATTAAAATAGACTCTTTTAATGTTTTTTTTTCTCGTAATGGTTTCAGTAACTTTGGTATTCATTTTTTCATATTTAATCTTTCATTTCAAATCTACAAAATTAGTTTGGCAATTTCTGTTCTTACAACCATTCTGTTTACATAATTCAAGCAAACAGAGTATATTATTATTATATTTCGTAATTAAAAATTTAGACAACATTTGAGATTCTCAACAAATTTCAACGCCTAATCGTTTTAGTGGACATTATATGGTATGTTTAAAAGTGTGTTTCGGTTTTTCCCCATTTTGGTTTATCTAATGTATGAATCTAATTTTAAGTACCCTTAACAAAGGATTTTTAACGATCCACTGGAAATATGACTCTGAAATGCATATATGCATACAATAATTAAACGTACAGGTCTTCAAGTTAACTATTATCCCTTTTAAAATTAACTATTTCCCTTTTAAATGAATTAATCCATATAACGAGGATGCGAGCATGAAATAATTGTTTTTCTTTTTAAGATAAGGATCAGAATTGCAAATTATTTGGCATATCAATCAAGTAAATCATACAGCTTATATATTTGACATTACTGTCCAACATGCAATATGATATTTCCGAAAGGGCGTTTATAAGTATTAATTCCAAAATTCCATCCCAAAACTGAAAATTAAATTCCAGCACACAATCATCTTGAAGCAATTAATTCCTTCCTTTTCATAACTTCAAATTTTATGATTATCAAATCGTAATGATATTTTCTAAAATAAATTTAACTTAACTAAAATGAACTAAAAATTATTAAGGAAAACATTAATGAAGAAAAACGACCAGGAGAATGCACTATAAAGACACAAATATAAAAATAAATCAAAATTATGAAGAAAAGATTATTGAAATTCAATAACAACTACGGAGTTGCGCTCGAGCCGTCGGACGGAACGGACGTAATTAATACGACATCGCAAATGAACTGCAATATTGTTGATTATTAGCTAGCCTCACCACCAACCACTGTAGCAAACAGTTCTGCATCATTGGAAAATGTGGAAACTGAATATACCGAACATATTGAAAACACTGCAAAAACGGTTATAGCCCCGCCTATATTTATCTCGGGTGTCGGAAATATCAGTCCATTAATAGATCTGCTTAATACAATAGCGAAAGATAATTACTACATTAAAGTACAGAATCAAGAACAGGTTAGAGTCCAAGCTAAATCTATTGAAACCTACGATGTAATAAATGCTTCACTAAAAGAAAAGAATACAGAATACCACACCTACAAAAAAAAACGATTAAAGTGGTACTCTGTTATATGCAGTATTCTACAGAAATGGAAAGCATTAAAAATGAAATAGAAAGCCATGGGCATAAAGTTCGCAATATAATGAACATGCGTCAGAAAACAACAAAAAAACCTCTGTCCCTGTTTGCTGTGGAGCTAGAACCAGCAGACAATAATAAAAGTATTTATGCAATTGAATTTTTACTTAATATGTAAATCAAGTTTGAAGCACCGCATTATCGTCGCGAAATACCACAATGCTCTAACTGTCAGAGATACGGACATACTAAGAACTTCTGCTCTCGTGCACCGCGATGTGTCAAGTGTACTGGCAGCCACAAAACATTAGACTGCTTACGTAAAGAAAAGTCTGATCAAGTTAAATGCGTTCTATGCGAAGGAAATCACCCTGCTAATTACAAGGGACGCATCATCTACAAACAATTCCGAAAAGCCCAATTTCCAACTTTGAGAAATAAACAGATAACAACGAACCAAAATGTTGCGACAAATATCGCACAAACCTCGCTGCCCGTTCCACGGCCTAGGTCGGACGGACCTATTCATCCAGGTTCTACTTATGCCCATGTAACAGCCAACCAAAAGACTCAAGATCACTCAACAAACAATGTCGCACCCAACAAACCATACCATATCCAGCAATCTAACGACCTTCAGGAACTAAAGTCAATGACGAAAGGCCTAATGGAACAGATGAGTACCATGTTAAATCTACTCACCTCAATAGTCTCTAAAATGTCGCAATGTTGACTCTTCAACTAGCAACCTGGAATGCCAATGGCTTAGCCAAACATAGAAATGAAGTGCAAGCTTTTTTGAGAGACCAAAATATTGATATAATGCTAATATCCGAAACTCACTTCACCAAGAAAAATGATATTAAATTCAATAGATATGCTGTTTACCATACCATGCATCCTGACGGTACAGCTCATGGAGGGTCTGCAATTGTCATTAAAAATAACATCAAACATCACGTTATTAATGAATACCAATCGGAACAAATCCAAGCCATAAATGTAGTGGTGGACGAGTGGAATGGACCGCTTACCATCTCTGCTGTGTACTGCCCCCAAAGTATGCTACAAAACAAGACGAGTTCGAAAAGTACCTAGAAAAGCTGGGAAATCGCTTTATTACAGGAGGTGATTTTAATGCCAAGCATCCACAATGGGACTCTCGGTTAACATCTCCTAAGGGTAGAGAACTTTCTAAAGCCATGAAGCATTTGAATCTAGAATCAGTGTCAACGGGCGAACCAACTGGCCCACAGACAGAAGAAAAATACCGGATTTCATTGACTTCTATATTACGAAATGCATAAATAAAAAATACTTAAAAGTAAAATCATGCCTTGATCTATCTTCAGATCCCTCGCCTGTATTACTTGCATTAAGTAGTATAGTTATCAAAAAGAAAAACCGTGCGTATTGTGTAGCAAAAAGACCGATTGGACATATTATAAAACTCAAGTCGAAGAAACGCTAAACATATTTCTACCGTTAAAAACAGAATATGACATCACTGAAGCGGTAGAGCATTTCAACCAGTGTATCCAACAAGCAGCATGGAATGCAACTCCAGCCAACTCAACAATGAGAAATGCTGATGTATCTTCGGCACTAGTAATACAAAAAATAGCAGAAAAACGACAAATAAGAAAACAGTGGCAAATAACTAGATCCCCAGAGCTGAAAAGTAAGTTGAACAAGGCTATTAAAAATCTGCATAGAGTGCTAAAAACGGAAGCAAACAATAATATACAGGACTATCTACGAACACTTGGACCAACGCAGGGATCTGATTATTCACTTTGGAAAGCAACCAAGGGATTAAAACAACCTCAAACCTCAATACCACCGCTACGTTTACCCGACGGCAAGTGGGCAAGAAGCGCGCAGGATAAAGCTGAAATATTTGCACAACACCTGACAGAGGTATTCACTCCACACCCCAGTCAAACGCAATCCGAAGAATATGAAATACGCCGAAAACTTAACGAAACCTATCAGCTGGAACCTCCACTAAGAAAGTTTAAAATAAGCGAAGTAATTAAAACTATTCAACATGATTTAAGTCCCAAAAAAGCACCAGGATACGACTTGATCAATGGCCAAATTCTACAAAATCTTCCAAACAAAGGCTGGAATTACACGGTGTTTTTATGTAGAAGTATATATAATAAAATAATGATAAGGGTTCGGCTTTGTCCTACAAAGTTGGTTGCTGATGATTTTCCTCGACGTTTCGAACGACTTGCGTTCATTTTCAAGAGGTTACTGTGGAGCGTCCTGTTGTGTTGCCGCTTTTTATATGTTTCCTGTTTTCCTATGGTGGGGAGGTTCCTGACCGTTTCATTTGTGTAATGATGCGTTCATATGCGGTGTGTAAACTTTGGGTATCTTCAATTTTGTTGAGTGGAGCTTTTTGTAATTTGATGTTAATCATTTCCGATATACGTCTATTGTGAAATTTATTTTCGATATCCAGTATTTTTGTGTTATCCCAGTCAAAATTATGTAGTGTTTGGATTCTGTGTTCTGTGATTACTGTGTTTGTTTGAGAAGGTCTATTGATATTGCGTTGATGTTCGTTTATTCTAGTTTTTAATGTTCGTTTACTTTCTCCCACATATGATGCATCGCAATCCATACATTTTATGCAATACACGGTGTTGTGTGTATCCATCTTTTGTAATTTGTCTTTACCTTTTTGTATTATTGCGGATAGGTTGTTTCTTAGAGATGGTACGATCTTAATGTTAGTGTTGCGAAAAAAGTTTTTCATTTGATTCATATATATGTTTTGTATATGGTATTTGTAAATATTTGAGTTGATTTCTTCTATTTTCTGTGTTAGCCTCTTGTGTTTGTGCATTATGCATGTGGATTCGTCTTGTAATATATTTGTCAATCATTGACTTCGGGTAATCGTTATCTCGTAAATATTGTTTGATTTTGTGAATATTGTTATTATGGAATTTCTTATCACTTAATTTTAGAGCTCTATCTGTGAGAGACTATTATCAAATGAGAGACTATTATTGTTATTTCTGATGATCAGAAGTTCTAAAAAAGGTATTTTGTTAAGTTATTCTATTTCGTGTGTAAACTGTAATCTATGATGGTAACTGTTGAATGTGGAGAGTATTTCGTTAACTTTGTGTTTTGGTATACACGTAAAGATGTCATCAACGTAACGATAAAAAAAGGCAGGTTTAAATGTTATTTTTTGAAGGCATTCAGTTTCCAAATCATCCATAACAATATTCGATAGTACTGGTGACACCGGTGACCCCATGGGTGTTCCGAGTGTTTGTTTGTAAATACGGTTGTTGAATTTAAAATATGTGTTACCGAATAGAAATTCTATTATGTTAATTATATCTTCCAATGGTATTGTAATAGTCCGTCTCATATATGAATATCTTTTGGTGATACTGTTTATTACCAATTCTACCGGAATGTTTGTAAACAATGATGTAGCGTCTAATGAAAGTAAAACATAGTCGGTTGGTATATTGATATCCCTGATTAACGAGTGTAGGTGTATACTATCTTGAACGTGAGAAAGTGGTTTTCTTGTATTGTTTTTAATTATTTCTGTTATAAATTTTGCTATTGCATATGTGGGAGTTCCTATTGAAGATATAATTGGTCTTAATGGTACATCTTTTTTATGTATCTTTGGTAAAACCATATCCGCGAGCTAGTGTCTTATCTGTTTGTGTGAGGTTATTTTTGTGAATCCGGTAGTTTAAGTACTCGTTATCGTTTAGGTGTTTTAAGATTTTATAACACGCTGATTGTAATATTTTTGTGGGATCCTTGTGAACTATTGTGTAGTAATCAGTATCCGAAAATAATAATTCCATTTGTTGTATATAAGTGTTTCTATCTAACGCTACAGTTACATTGCCTTTATCTGCTGGTGTAAACATTATATCTTTGTTTGTTCGTAAAAAGTTTTTCGTTTCTATTGTATAGGATTTTATAATTTTATCAATTCTTGATTCGTGTGCATTATAATTTGAAAACCTTAACATTGTATCTATAATTTTGTTCCGTATATCAGTTTTTGGTATCTCAGTATTCCTGGTTATAAATGATTCTGTATATTTTATAGTATCTATTGTAGTTCTGTTATTTAATTTGTGTGGGGCATTATATCTTGGTCCCAGTTTTGCAATGAATTTTACATTGTCTGGAATATGTTTGTCTGTTAAATTGATGAACCATTTTTCCGTATCTTGTACTGTATTTGCATGTAAACTTGTTCGGATTAGTTTTTTTATTTTGTTGTTTAATGTTTCTGTTATATTGGCTTTGTACTTGTCTAACTGATTCCTTTGTATTGTCCTGATACTCTGTAAATCTTGTATATTTTTAATATATTTCTGTTTCTCTGTTACTAAATATTGAAGGTGCGTGTGTATGTCTCTAATTTCTATATTCAATAGCTTCTTTTGAAAATTCTGTATGCATCTGGATAAGTTCTTCTCTGCTGTTCTACTATGGATCGTTATGTGTTTTACGTGTTTTGTACTATTTTTTATATGGTTTGGGATAATATCCAGGTATCTCATTTTAATTAAAATCAACTCAAATATTTACAAATACCATATACAAAACATATATATGAATCAATTGAAAACTCTTTTCGCAACACTAACATTAAGATCGTACCATCTCTAAGAAACAACCTATCCGCAATAATACAAAAAGGTAAAGACAAATTACAAAAGATGGATACACACAACACCGTGTATTACATAAAATGTATGGATTGCGATGCATCATATGTGGGAGAAAGTAAACGAACATTAAAAACTAGAATAAACGAACATCAACGCAATATCAATAGACCTTCTCAAACAAACACAGTAATCACAGAACACAGAATCCAAACACTACATAATTTTGACTGGGATAACACAAAAATACTGGATATCGAAAATAAATTTCACAATAGACGTATATCGGAAATGATTAACATCAAATTACAAAAAGCTCCACTCAACAAAATTGAAGATACCCAAAGTTTACACACCGCATATGAACGCATCATTACACAAATGAAACGGTCAGGAACCTCCCCACCATAGGAAAACAGGAAACATATAAAAAGCGGCAACACAACAGGACGCTCCACAGTAACCTCTTGAAAATGAACGCAAGTCGTTCGAAACGTCGAGGAAAATATCAGCAACCAACTTTGTAGGACAAAGCCGAACCCTTATCATTATTTTATTATATATACTTCTACATAAAAACACAGTGTAATTATAATGAGCCCTGGGCGAGAATGGGCCAATCACTACCTGTCTATGGAAAATAGGAGATACAGAAACCATTTCTTCGAACTTAGGAAAATAGAAAAGAGTATTATTCGAACCATGCTTACCAAACAATTTTTAATTAAAATGAGATACCTGGATATTATCCCAAACCATATAAAAAATAGTACAAAACACGTAAAACACATAACGATCCATAGTAGAACGGCAGAGAAGAACTTATCCAGATGCATACAGAATTTTCAAAAGAAGCTATTGAATATAGAAATTAGAGACATACACACGCACCTTCAATATTTAGTAACAGAGAAACAGAAATATATTAAAAATATACAAGATTTACAGAGTATCAGGACAATACAAAGGAATCAGTTAGACAAGTACAAAGCCAATATAACAGAAACATTAAACAACAAAATAAAAAAACTAATCCGAACAAGTTTACATGCAAATACAGTACAAGATACGGAAAAATGGTTCATCAATTTAACAGACAAACATATTCCAGACAATGTAAAATTCATTGCAAAACTGGGACCAAGATATAATGCCCCACACAAATTAAATAACAGAACTACAATAGATACTATAAAATATACAGAATCATTTATAACCAGGAATACTGAGATACCAAAAACTGATATACGGAACAAAATTATAGATACAATGTTAAGGTTTTTAAATTATAATGCACACGAATCAAGAATTGATAAAATTATAAAATCCTATACAATAGAAACGAAAAACTTTTTACGAACAAACAAAGATATAATGTTTACACCAGCAGATAAAGGCAATGTAACTGTAGCGTTAGATAGAAACACTTATATACAACAAATGGAATTATTATTTTCGGATACTGATTACTACACAATAGTTCACAAGGATCCCACAAAAATATTACAATCAGCGTGTTATAAAATCTTAAAACACCTAAACGATAACGAGTACTTAAACTACCGGATTCACAAAAATAACCTCACACAAACAGATAAGACACTAGCTCGCGGATATGGTTTTACCAAAGATACATAAAAAAGATGTACCATTAAGACCAATTATATCTTCAATAGGAACTCCCACATATGCAATAGCAAAATTTATAACAGAAATAATTAAAAACAATACAAGAAAACCACTTTCTCACGTTCAAGATAGTATACACCTACACTCGTTAATCAGGGATATCAATATACCAACCGACTATGTTTTACTTTCATTAGACGCTACATCATTGTTTACAAACATTCCGGTAGAATTGGTAATAAACAGTATCACCAAAAGATATTCATATATGAGACGGACTATTACAATACCATTGGAAGATATAATTAACATAATAGAATTTCTATTCGGTAACACATATTTTAAATTCAACAACCGTATTTACAAACAAACACTCGGAACACCCATGGGGTCACCGGTGTCACCAGTACTATCGAATATTGTTATGGATGATTTGGAAACTGAATGCCTTCAAAAAATAACATTTAAACCTGCCTTTTTTTATCGTTACGTTGATGACATCTTTACGTGTATACCAAAACACAAAGTTAACGAAATACTCTCCACATTCAACAGTTACCATCATAGATTACAGTTTACACACGAAATAGAATAACTTAACAAAATACCTTTTTTAGAACTTCTGATCATCAGAAATAACAATAATAGTCTCTCATTTGATTGGTATTGTAAACCAACGTACTCGGGCCGTATCTTGAATTACAATTCACATCATCCGTACTCACAAAAAATATCCAGTATTTACAACCTCACAGATAGAGCTCTAAAATTAAGTGATAAGAAATTCCATAATAACAATATTCACAAAATCAAACAATATTTACGAGATAACGATTACCCGAAGTCAATGATCGACAAATATATTACAAGACGAATCCACATGCATAATGCACAAACACAAGAGGCTAACACAGAAAATAGAAGAAATCAACTCAAATATTTACAAATACCATATACAAAACATATATATGAATCAAATGAAAAACTTTTTTCGCAACACTAACATTAAGATCGTACCATCTCTAAGAAACAACCTATCCGCAATAATACAAAAAGGTAAAGACAAATTACAAAAGATGGATACACACAACACCGTGTATTGCATAAAATGTAATCACAGTAACACAGTAATCACAGAACACAGAATCCAAACACTACATAATTTTGACTGGGATAACACAAAAATACTGGATATCGAAAATAAATTTCACAATAGACGTATATCGGAAATGATTAACATCAAATTACAAAAAGCTCCACTCAACAAAATTGAAGATACCCAAAGTTTACATACCGCATATGAACGCATCATTACACAAATGAAACGGTCAGGAACCTCCCCACCATAGGAAAACAGGAAACATATAAAAAGCGGCAACACAACAGGACGCTCCACAGTAACCGCTTGAAAATGAACGCAAGTCGTTCGAAACGTCGAGGAAAATCAAAGGCTGGAAATTTTTAACCCAGCTTTTTAATGCAGTATTGAGAACCAGCTTCTTTCCACGGCAGTGGAAAGTAGTACAGATTATTCTAATCCTGAAACCGGGTAAAAACCCTGAAGATGTCAAGTCGTATCGACCAATTAGCTTATTACCAATTCTTTCAAAAATGTTGAAAAATTGTTACTTCTTAGGCTAAAACCAATCATTGAAAGGAAGGAGTTGATCCCCAGTCATCAATTCGGCTTTCGTAACAAACACTCTACTATCGAGCAAGCGCATCGAGTTTACAACAAGATATTATCAAGCTTAGAAGAAAAAAAGTACTGTTCGGGTGTCTTTCTGGACATAACTCAAGCTTTTGACAAAGTCTGGCACACTGGCCTACTGTACAAAATAAAGACAAACTTCCCTCTATGCTATTATACCCTTATAAAATCTTATCTCCAAGACAGGCACTTCTTCGTGAAATATCAAGATATATTTACGAAATTGCACAAAATACAAGCCGGTGTGCCTCAAGGTAGCGTACTAGGTCCGATCCTCTACCTTCTCTATACCGCCGACCTGCCTACGAAAATCGGATTAACAGCAACATTCGCAGATGACACTGCAGTATTAGCTTCACACGAAAATCCAATTCTGGCGACTCAAATGGTACAAAGCAATCTTGATGACATTCAAAAGTGGCTAAACATTTGGAGAATAAAAGCCAATGAAACGAAATCAGTCCATGTGACTTTTACTACCCGAAAAGAGACTTGTCCTGAAGTATCACTTAACGGCCAACAGATTCCGCAATCTGAGGTAGCTAAATACTTAGGCATGCACTTCGACCGCCGACTGACGTGGAAAACACATATATTTACCAAAAGGAAACAGCTTGGACTCAAATTACGAAAACTATTTTGGCTTTTAGATCGAGAATCACAACTCACGCTTGAGAATAAGCTCCTGCTATTCAAGGCGATTTTAAAACCAGTATGGACGTATGGAATACAGCTGTGGGGAACGGCAGCCAATTCTAATATAGAGATACTTCAACGCTTCCAGTCAAAAGTATTGAGAATGATAGTTGATGCACCATGGTTTGTAACTAATGATGCTATACATCGCGACCTACACGTGCTGAGTGTCAAAGAGGAAATCCAGGAATATAGCAAAAATTACAGTGAGAGACTAAAGAAGCACCCAAACATTCTTACAGTCAACATAATGAAACCACGACTAATCAGGAGACTCAAGAAGAAAATTCCATTCGATCTTACGCACTAGAATAGACAGATCCTTCTGGTGTATATTAAGCTTTTACTCCCAGTGACATAATACTTCTTAACTTTACTAAATTGATATTATAAGTGTTAGTTTAATATAATAATTAAGAATATCTGTATAAGGGCGCATCACTGTATGGTACCTTCCACAATTAATTTCTACAACAAAAATATTGCTGAATGTCAACAAGACAGATTGTAATAAAATTGGGATGTTAAAAAAAAAAAAATAACAACTACAATTTTTAAAATTAATACAAATTCAGTGAAATTAACATATTACATGAATTTATGTTTTCATATCAGAAAAGTGAATTTTCTGTATTTTATGAGCCCAAAAGTAGATTTTAATGGTGAAATAGATTGAAGGAATAAATGGAAATGATTCATTGAATTCCCGCTTTAGATAAAAAGACATGGATTGAAGATATTTTTTGTGGCCATGAAAAATATATTAAAATTGTAAAAAAAAGATTCATGAAATTATATCATACGAAAATACGATTTTGAAAATGAATGCGGATTTATGTTATTAGCACGTATAGTATACTAGAAAACAATGCATCTCATAGAAAAATGAACAGCATGCATATAATTGAAACGAAGCGAGTTCCGCGTAGCAGCGCGCCGGCAGTCAACTTTCGCGGTATCCCTGCTCGCGCCTGATTGCTCGAGAGGCGGAGTCTCGTGTGACCCGGCGGAAAGCGGTGGGAGAAGAAACGCGCCTTGAGTGGGATCGGAAATGTTAGTCAGTTTGGCCGCGCTGCCGACGCGTCGGATCGCCAGTCCGTGGCAGTCCGTTACAGTCTATTGGTAGCAGTCCTGGAGGCTACAGGTACGCCTGGTCATCAAAAGGTTGCAACAGCCCTGAGCGCAAATACTTTTCGGTTACGAAGTCCTTCCGTATGCCAATATTTCGATTCTTTGTGCTCACGGCTGTTTAAATAAAATGCGCTTTTCCGATTGTCCGTTGTCGTTTCGCGAGTGAAAGTGAAAGTGAAAAACGCGAATCGCCTTCGGTTATCTGGGTCGGGTGTTCGGTTCGTATCGGGTTTCGGTAAATGTCTGCCTTGGTTGCGAATTTCTCAATGGCTATTTTCCGGAATCTTTCCTTTCGCGGAGAATATCTCGAGTAGATTCTTTCACGCGACTGTGATTATCTTTCGTTATTTTATTCGGCATATTCGGGAAAAATGTGGTTATCTTACGATTTTTGTTTGTTCTCGTTACTTTTGGAAAGACGAAGCCCAAAGGCCGCGCGCGTCGGTATGGTTAACTATCGGAAACGCGATCGAAGATCTTTCTCTTCAAATTCCGTGGGATGCTTCGGTAAGTGGATAACTCCGTCCTCTCGAGGAATTCAGGAAAAAGCCGTCACATGGTTATCTTTCGTGATCGTTCGGTATCCGGGAGAAATAACTAGCGGTTCGGGCGAACGTAAGAAGGAATCTAGTGTGGTTATCTTTATTGTTCCGAAAGTGCGTGTCCGGTGATCAGAAATAAAGACGGTAACGAACACGGAAATACGACGCGTAAAAAGCAAATTCCGCCGAACGTGATGTTCTTTGACGTCACACCGCGACGCCGACAAGATGGCCGCCGGTTCCGATCCGCGGTCCGCGTTGCGATCTCCAGTTGGCTTGGCGAGCCGTTAACTAGCATGGTCGACATTTTAAATTCATAGTCTGACTTCTTATGATCGAAAACGCAAGCTTGTTAATTTTACCTTGGTTCGCTGGATCGCTCTTGTGAGCGATCGTATCTTGAACTTCTTGGTTATCTTTTCACTCTGTTAGAGTGAACACTGTGGTTATCTGTTATCTTGCCCCTCTTGTGAGGTGGCGCTATCTTATGAATTAACGAGCGGACTTTTTGTGCAATAAGAAGGTTCTTCTCGGGTAATACTCCAGCCGATCTGTCGGTAAGGAAAGGACCATGCGTGCGAAGCTAACTGGATCGGGCCCTCCGCGCGGTTAAGTTACCTAGATTGGTGATTCATGAGCAATCTTTGTGGGGCCAAGACTATCTCGCACTGCCGGAAGGTAGTGCCGTGGTTTTGTTATGTTTTTGTACGTGAGGCTAACTGTCTCTACGGAGACGCTAAAGTTGTTGGGTATAAGTGTGAGTGTGTTAAATTAAATAGCAGTGTCCGCGGTAAACGATAGTGTCCGGGTGACCCGTGTCAAGTTAGTAACGAAAGTGCAGATGGTTAAATTAGGGTATTCGGGAAATAATTGGTTTGTTAGTTCACGCGGTAAGTTCGAGTGGGTTTCGGGTGACGTAATTTTGGTTATTTGTCCGGGTTTAGCAGATTTCAGAAAAGGGGTATAATCTGTCAATTTGGTCGGTTTCGGTAAAGTTCGTGTGGTTCAGGTAACGTCGTTCACTGTAGTTTCGGTATGAGATTCGTGTAAGTTCATGTAGGTATCGTAGTGTCGTTTTGGGGAGGGCGCGTGTGTTTCGGATGAGCACGGTTCCTCGACAGGTTCGCAGCAGGGCGCCGCGACCGCGCTTCGGAAAGTCCTTGTCGAGTTCGTCACCAAGCACCGCGTGCGTAAAGTCCCTATCGAGTTCGTCGCAGGGCACCGTAATTAGAAAGTCCTGGTAGAGTTCGTCGCCAGGCACCGCGTGCGAAAAGTCCCTGTCGAGTTCGTCGTAGGGCACCGTATTAGGAAGTCCCATTCGAGCTCTCCGTCGGGGAATCGCGTGTCGTCGCGTATCGGGGAATCGAGTATAGAATTTGGCGTCCGTGATTTGGGTCGCGAGAGAGGACCAGATATACGTAGAGAACCGTCCTCGTCGGCCGTGGTCGCGGAGTAGTTAGTCTGCGCCAGAAAATACCGCCCTCTCCCTTGCCGAGCCGGGAACTCGGGGCTGAGCTAGCGGGCATACCAGCGCGTGCGGCGCGCCTATAAATTCGTCGAGCTTCAGCTTTTACCATCCGGCGCGCCTGCGGCGGCCACGAGCGACGGCGACGGGACGGGCGGGGGCGGGGGTAACACTTCTAAAATTAGAGAAAGATTTAATTAACACTAAACTTAAACAATCATTTTTAGTCCAATTGCAAAATCACGATCTACTCCCAAAACACATAATATACCGTACAAAAAAAACGGATAACATGTTTTTTTATAGTGGCAGAAGCCATAGAAAACAAAAAAATTGTGTTCACAATTTGCAATTAAAAACACTGAATTTAGAAATAAAAGATTTGTATGCGCATATAAACTACCTAAACATTGAAAAACAATCAATAAAACCTAATATGGAACAAACACACGATCATTTTTATAAACAATGCCAATCACACCAAAAACCACAGTTTAGAGAATATCAGAAAGCAATAGAAAATAAATTCCAGAAAAAATTAGAAATGGTGAAGCGTACAAGAAACATTCCATCAAATACACGTGATACAATGATAAATAATAAATGAACAGAAATTCCAAACAATGTTAAATCACTAATACAACTGGGTCCCAATATAATAAATACAGATATAAATAAAAAACACGTTATCAATAGAGTAAAATACATAGAATCGTTTCTATTTACAAATCGCAATAGTGGCCTGCCATTGTCTGATGTAAGACAACCAACCACCAACATATTAAAACGCTCCATACACAAAAAAAAAGAAAAAATCATCAAAGAATAAAGTAATAGCAAACCATTTGAAAGAAACAAAATTATTTTTACGTAATAACCTAGATATAATGTTTACAAGGGCAGATAGGGGTAATGTAACAGTGGCAATGAACATGATACAGTATACCGAAAAAATGGAATGTTTATTTTCTGACACCAATACATATATAACAATAGAAAAGAACCCATTAAAATTATAACAAACCAAAAACGTTGGTAGGTCTGAAGCCCGGTGTAAAACCGCCTTAATTCTTCGTTTTAAGAAAACAAAATCTATCGTAATAATTTAATTTTATTCGTAAAATATCGTCAAGATTAGCGACAACATCACCCGACCTCAAGAGCTCTTGAAGGACAATGTATCAAAACGTTAGAATTTGGCAGGTGCTGTCTTTAAACCAAACGGCACCTTTAAGTATTCGTACGGTCCCAGTGGTGTTATAAAAGAGTTGTATTGAACTGATTCTGGTGACATGACAATATGATGAAATCCATCTTTTAAGTCCAGCAGTGAGGAATACTTTTTGTTTCTGAGTCTATCAATCTGATCCTCAATTAAAGGAAGGGGATAATTATCTCTTAACGTGATCTTATTAAAAAACCTATTATCAACGCATACTCCGAACTCTCGACCGTTTACCGCCCGTTAAACGGACTTTGGTGTTTCCCTGTGGGAAAACGCCGCGCCAAGTAAGCGGCCTTACTCGGCTGGCTTTATGTGCTCGTGGAGCAAGAGATCGCCGGGAGGGGGTGGCCTTCGCCTCCTTTCGCGCCTGAAAATCGCAAAACCCTATGTGGCGGTTCCCGTTCGCTCGCTCGTAGGCGGCCTCGCTGCCGCTCCTCCTCGTCTCCGGAAATTCCGGGCTCACACGGACGACGGTCCCCGGTACTGTTCCTCGGGCTCGTTCTGACAACGTTCCTTGTTTCGCGATCACATTAGGCCTCGTTACTTTGCTCGCTGCTTTCGTCACTCGTAAATCCACGGTCTCACGCGCGCTCCGTTCTTGTTGCGTGCCTGGACTAGACTCTGGTCCGGACTCGACTAAGGTTTGGACTCGACTAAAGTCTGGACGATAACACGTTGCCGTGACGAAAACGCACGAAACAGTTCTAAATGGCCGCACTTCCACGACGGAGAACGTAACAGGTCCGCCAGTGTAACGTACCGTTACACTATATAATGCTTAAGTGTGACCAAGCAAGAGGTCATCGTGAAGATACCTGCTTGTACGTGAGCGGACAACAGAAAATCCCGACGAAGCCGCGCAGTGGTAAGTCGGCAGGATTCGTAGATCATCCTGAATCGCCACGTATCGTAGAGCGTCATTACCCCAATTATCTCCCCTATTTAAACATGGACATCCTCTCCTCTCCTCTCCCACCACCCGTCGTTCAACTGCAATTGTGGCGGTTGAACGGTAAGTATCAATTTCTCGAAGAAGCGTCCGCTCGTGTGAGAGCTTTTTTGTCGCGCCTTCGATGCGCGAGCCTCTCCCCCGCTTTTTGCCCTTCATATATCGCCAAGCTGTTGGAACAGTGGTCCGACGATCGTCGCCTCGACGCGCGAGAGCCGGTTTTCATTTCTCATCCCCACCATGGCGACTGCTCCGTTAGCCGTTCGCCTCGGTCGTGCGTGCATGCATCCATCGCACGTTCTCGACGCGCGAGTCCTCTCCCCCCGCTGGATTTTTCCATGCGGCGGCCTCGCCGAGACGTTCGTCGCGGCCGCGACACGAAAGAATTCGATGCTCGTTTCCTTTTCCCCACCACGGCTACGCACTCACCAGCCGTCCCAAGTCGTTCGAACGACAACCGCACGGAAAGCGCTGTGTGCCGATTATCCTATGAGGTAGTAGGTAGTAGAATCGCTTGCCACCAATCCAGACGCCAGGAGCGCTGCGATAGACGATAAACGCGTGAACTCAAGCTTTCGTCGTAAAGTGCACCTCTACACTGTAATCGCTTTCCACGCCAAACAATATTCGCTCGGAACCCAACCGATTCTCGTCTCGGTATCAGCTGTGCGACAATCGTCTTTTTTGCCGAGCGTTTTTTCGGCGGGGTTGCGCGATCTATTACGGGTTCACGAAGCGAGCTCCATCATAGTTTTTCGAACTTTCAGCTAAAATATGTGCACCAGTTGGTTAGGGTCGCCGAGTACGGGGTCCACGACGTGCGCTTCGTAGTTTTTCGTATTTTCAACTAAAATACGTGCACCAGGTGGTTAGGGTTGCTGATTACGGGACCAAATAGGGGCGCTCCATAGTTTTTCGTATTTTCAGCTAAAATACCCACACCAGGTGGTTAATTAAATCTACAGTATTTAAGTACGATTTAATTATACCAACGTACTATAACATAATGCCATAAATGCAATATTAATATAATTTATTAAAAATTAAAAAGGTTTCGAAGTCATAAGGATTAAGTAACAGACAGATTCATATCGCCTACTCTATTTATACTGTAGTTACAGAATGATTTAAAAAGTACAAGTACATTTCATTACATAATTTATACGTTATATCTGGTTGTTATTAGCTCTTCATTGTTCTTAACTGTATATAAACACGGCGGAAATCTAAGAACGAATTGCGTATCAATTAACATGTCCGGCTTTTAAACGTCCGACGATTAAAAAATAATGTAGTGTATTCCTGGAACTGGATGTATACATTTTCGCAATAGAATACTTCCTTTATTACCCCAGACTGGGGGCCATTATCGGTTATCCTTGAAATAAAAATAGTTCCTTGTCGAAATTTGTGACCAAGAATTTTATATGTTTCAAGGTCTTTACTTCTTCATCGATCCTAATTGAACATCACTATTCGAAATTTTAGAAGTTTCTTTTTTGTGACATTGTTGTAACTGGTGACGAATAGCAATAGTTAAGGGCAAGTGTTATTTCCTTCGCTTTTTTATTTTTACGCTCAAACATCATAGCTGAATATTGCATGACTGGGCCGTTGTTAGCAATTACTGTTGGGTAATGTACCAAAAGATGCATTTTAGGTTTGACAGGACCAATTCATATTTTATATAAATAATTATGTCTCTCTATGAGTGATTTTAAATTATCAATTTCACCTCTATTCAATTTTGGGGACGTTACTACTCCAATTATGTCTCGAAGGCACTGATACAGTTTTATTTTTAGTTGTTTACTTTCTTTTTAATTCGCCAAATAATACAATGGTCTTGGTTTATTACCTTTTTCCCCTTTGTTGTAATGAAATGTTTCGATTCTTCGATTTATTATTTCTATCGTTAATACCTTGTCCTTGATTAGAGCTTGTAACACTTGTGTGATTGTGTAGATCGCAACACCCTCAAAGAAATCATGCATTGAGTCTACGGTGACGTTTTATGTGATGTGAACATTTTTTATTCTATTGAACCTGCACCTGTCTTTTACACCTGTCTTTGAAGATTCATTTATCAATACGTCACTTTCATAACACTCAGGTGACCTTAGTAGTGTTGAATTTTCAATTGTCATCTTTTCGCATTCGCTGAAAGTGGCCGAACAAATTCTGCAATAATACTTTGCAGTAAAACTTTGAGAAAACCCGCATATACAGTTGAGTGTACGATTATCCCATAAAACCAAAACGCACTGGAAATAAACTGTTGTATTTTTTCCATTGATGTGAGTGAATGTCGATGCCTTCTTCAGCTAGTATATTTATATCATCGATAGTTTTCTTCAATATGATTTCATTTCCAAACCGCTTCAAGTTTTTAGCGTGACAAAGTGTTGATATGATAATATTTTCCATTTTGGCTTGCAAGTGTGGAGGCAGACAGGCAATACATAGGCACCGCCTAATTTTTGCTGTCCCGCGTAACTTCCTAGCGAATTTCCAGTCTCAAATTCGTCGAAGTATAGAAAGATAGGATAAACTTTTTTTATTTCCATAAATCTTTTTATATTTAAATAACCAAAGACTTGTCTGCCCATAATTGGATAAATGTGTTGAATCTTGTAACAATTCATAGTTGTATTTTTCAATTTGATTAAAAAAACCTGGAATGCCTAAAACTGCTTTCATAGATTTTTTTAAGGAAATGTTAACTTCATACACCGGTTTATTTGTAACAGTCAGATTACCACTTGCCTTTTCATAAATGGGTTCTTTACCTATTTCGAATAGCGTTGGATGCACGTACATACTATTTTGTTCATAAATATTGAATCGACAATTTTCTGTACGAAATGAAGGAAAAATGTTTTTACTGCTTTCTAAAATAAATTGAGTTTTGAAATATAATTTTGAATCAGTTATTGGTTTTAATTCTTTTTCCATGCGGGTTTGTAAAAAAGAAAGAAACTTATTTGAAATAAAATCAGTCATTGCATTAATTACAGAATCTACAGTTGTTCGTGAGAGAAGTGGATTATTATATAATTTAAGAGTGAACTTTAACATTTCTTTGTGCAAAACATTTGTACTTATGTCTCTTAAAATATTATCAGTTTTTATCTTGGAATCCATTTTTGGTAGAAATAATACTAGAAGAACGGAAATTAATAGTAGTGATAAGGAGATAGACTAATGTTGTCTATTTGTCATCGATTTGCATCACTGCGATTCGTTAAAAAAATACATTCAGTGTGTATTATAAACTACAAACTAACTACATTTACATTACAAACTAAATTTCATGAATAAGAACATCTTTGATATACGAAATAAAGCCACACGCTACAATTTCTGCACGAATTAAATGATTCCTATGCGCGACGACACAATACTTGTCTTATTTCCGAAAAGAAGATCGACCGGATAATACAAAAAGACACAACATTGAATAGTATTACTCTCTGATTTCTGTCGACAATACGTTTTAAAATCGTAATATACATCTCACGCTGTAACAAAAATGACGGACAACATTAATATATAAAAATTATGATTCATTACAGATTTTGTAATTATTTTATTACATCAGTTACGCCGGCGTATGGTTGTGTCATCATAAACTTATATACACTTAATTCCATAAACTGCCATATATGGTTACACGCAATTGGAAACGGCTGTTGAAAAATTTTCATGCTTTGTATGAATACATTAGCTGCTGCTGTCGGAGATGCGACTCCGTATTTGAAGTCATTTAGTATCACATAAGAAAATGTAATGTCACTTAATGTTGGTCCAATGATCACAATGTATGGTTGAATACTGAACTTGTGATCCAAGTACATCTGACATACGTCTTTATAGGCGTTTTGTAATAAAGTGTCGACATCGCCTTCTTCACAGTGCAAAATTGATATTTATATAAATAATTATGGCCCTTGTATCATATTATATATTTTATATTTAACAACATTTAACGCGTTCATAGGCTATATTTCACATGTTCGTAAGCTATGATGTTAGGAAAAAATACAAAAAATATTGATACAAGTTATGTTTTTCCTATGTATATCGTTTCTCTAGAGAATGGCTCTTTTATGAAATTGCAGAATCAGTACAGTGCAGTAATTGTACATGCATTACATTTATGTGGTAAACGAAAGACTTTAATACTTCAGCTTTTGTGGGGACTCCTGCTGTGTGCGTTGTGGATTTCGCACTTACTTTGCTGATCCGTTTACATACAAGTGCCAATAACACCAATGCTAATGTTTTTATGTGCTCTGCAAAAATTAAAAATAGAACAAATAATAGTCGTTTATTATCAGCTCTTAAAACAGACTTATACAATATGCACTAAAAGTTTGCCTCATTTGTGTTTAGTTATATATTAAAATTAAAAGTTAACATGGCTATCATCGGGCTAGGTCCTCAAGAAAAGATACTTTAGGGACTTAATGAATTGAAAATGACACTAAAATAAACTGAAATTATAGTAAAAGGGACAAAAATGGCTCAACACGTCTAAAATTTATGGAAAAGAGCCAAAAAAATGTTATCAACATTTTATGAATTTATTACGAGTTATATATACTCAATTTCTCGTCGCTCTGAATTAAATTATAGCAAAAATGAAATGCAAAGAGGTGGTTTCGATTTTAATTATATTGAACTGTTTAATGATCTCCACTTTCTAAAGAAAAAAAAAATCATAGCAATGAAATGAAATTATCTCACTTTTTGTACCCCTTATATAAAATAATTGTGGTGCTACCTAGCGCCATGCCTATTTGCAGTGGCGTTATCTAGCGCCACGTTTATTTTCTACATGGCCGATTATTTTTAGCCACTTATTTATATTGTACACAATTAAATTAATTTCTACATTTAAGTTTATCTTCTACTTAGGGATATTTTAAAGATTATCATATATATAAATAGTTTTCTCAGAGAATGTTTTACATATAATTGCATATAATTTTTCTACATAATTAACTGACTTTAAAATTTCAATGACAATATTAAAAAAGTGAACCCCATACAAATGTAGAATATTTTAAAATTCTAACTATTTTTACACAAGTATTATTTTCCATCATTATATGTATACCTTGTACATCCAAAAGTATCATTTTTTTAAATATGTGAAATTGTGTATCAGATTATATTATAGAACAAATGCAAAACTGATTTTGTTGAGTGTAACATACACAGTAATGAGTAAAGTATTTTGAAGATGCGACCTACTTTCGCTAGAAGGTGACAAGTTGTGGAGAAAGATATTCTGAATATCCACATCCTTTTTTTTCTTTTCAGCAATATGTATAATTTTTTTGGCTACAGATGTCCAAACTGGGTCAAATTCTTAATTTGATTTGCCAAAATAAGTACAAAAATCTGTTTGTATCTAACAATACAATAATTCCCTGATTATTTTTCGCGACTGGATTTCAGCCAATCAGAGCGCGATATTCAAAGGGTTCTGTGGTCACTTGTTTAAAATTATACTGGAAATTCCACGGCAGCTCCTGGAAATTGCATTCGAAAATTGCATACTCGCTACTCATTTGTTAAAACTTCTAAATTTATATATTCGTCTCTCCTCTCCGCTCAGCTGTAACCTCAAATACCGGTCACAAAAAATAATCCGCCGAATACCCCTCGACCTTCAAAATTAATCGCAATATTTCCCTCTAACTTTTCTGCGAACAAATAAATATGTTAAGTTTTGCAGAAAGATCCCTCGTTCTACGCACTCGGGATCTTTAACCTGAAAAACTTGACATATTCACTTGTTTGCAACAAAGCTATCGGGAAATATTCCGATAATTTTGAAGGTCTTGGGGTATTACAACTGATAATTTTTAAATTTTGAAGATACTAGTTACTTTAAATTACATAAGAAATAAAACGGAATTACAATAATAATTACCAATTTATATCCGGATGAATTACGAAAGTTTTTAAACTTTTCAAAGATAGCATTTAAATCATTCTTCTTATAAAATTCGATTCTCCTATTTAGGCCGGTGTGGCACTACTTGTTGATATTCAGTTGATATTCAGTATCCATAATTTCGACTTCTTCACGAAGGTCTTCGTACGTGTCATCCGATTCTGGAATATTATTGGGAATTATTAAATTCTGGACTATATTAAGAATTAATCATATTAAAATTTTCATATCTGTACAAATTATTATAGTTGTTTATAGAAATGAATGGGTGCAAGTCTAAATAAAACATGACAAACTGAACATAAACAAACTGAAAAGAATACAAACTCAACACAAGATATAATCACCTTCAACAGAAACTTTTCAATGTTTTTTTTTTTTATAATTATGTTTTATAAAATGTTTCTTGCTTGATTCGGTTATTTTTGAAAAATTAATTTCTACAAAAATGTATGTCATAATGTATTGTTTCAGTTCTATTGAAGTTGCATATATCGATAATATGTGTTATGTTATGTAGGCATAAAACAAAAATCAATATCCTACTTTTCGCTACAGATTGATATATAATACAAACTTTCACCAGCAACACGTTTTCTTTTTCGGCTTCTGTCGCGAGATAGAAATTCGCGCCGACACGTAGAAAGAGTGGTTTCAAGACCGCGTCCGACCAAGTGCGAAATGTTAATGTCAGAAAGAAAAAGAAACAAATACACTGAAGGCACTTTAGATGTAACAAATCAACTTCACTATTTTCTTATCTTCAGAGAGAGAAAGATAAACAAACTAGCGATTTACAGTGATTTATAGCACAAAGAATTGTTCTTTCGCGTACAATTTTCGACTTTTTGAGACCGGCTTGCAGAGCATGTAGCCTCGACGGGATCTCCAACGGAACAGACCATATATGAGCGTAATGTGCGCGATAAGCACAGGTGCGACGGCGCTGTAATCGCGTACGCGGCGACATCTTATGGAGTTATTTCGTAACCGATCGCCCCCCCACCCCCCCCCCCCCCCACCCCCCCCCCCCCCCACCCCCCCCCCCCCCCACCCCCCCCCCCCCCCACCCCCCCCCCCCCCCACCCCCCCCCCCCCCCACCCCCCCCCCCCCCCACCCCCCCCCCCCCCCACCCCCCCCCCCCCCCACCCCCCCCCCCCCCCACCCCCCCCCCCCCCCACCCCCCCCCCCCCCCACCCCCCCCCCCCCCCACCCCCCCCCCCCCCCACCCCCCCCCCCCCCCACCCCCCCCCCCCCCCACCCCCCCCCCCCCCCACCCCCCCCCCCCCCCACCCCCCCCCCCCCCCACCCCCCCCCCCCCCCACCCCCCCCCCCCCCCACCCCCCCCCCCCCCCACCCCCCCCCCCCCCCACCCCCCCCCCCCCCCACCCCCCCCCCCCCCCACCCCCCCCCCCCCCCACCCCCCCCCCCCCCCACCCCCCCCCCCCCCCACCCCCCCCCCCCCCCACCCCCCCCCCCCCCCACCCCCCCCCCCCATCCTTTACAGAAGTGTCTTCACCTGCTGTGGACTATACGGAGGCGGCGGTATGGGCGGAACTGCTCCGAAACAGCTCCGTGGCTGCACTGCTAATGGCCAGGGTACCCGTCTGCCACACCGTGTCCACCGAGGCTTTGATCGTCCTGGCAGGCGTTCTCCCATGGGACCTTAATGTGCAGCTGCTGAAGTTCGGCTACTGCGCGCGCAAAGGGCTGCCTGATCCGGTGGGTGTGCCCGAAGCGCGCACGGCCGGGGCTGACGGGGGGTTCGTCCCCCTTCAGGGTGCCGAGTTAGAACGCGCCAAGTGGTGCGTTGAAGAGGCACTGTGGTCTCGCTGGGAGGACTGGTGGCAGGGTTGCGGCAAAGGGACATGGATAGTATGGGCATCCTTGCCCGTTCAGCTGGACTCTGGAACGTGGAAGGGGCCGTTACGACCCCGGAAGCGTTCGCAGCCCTCAGAGACTTCACGAACTGGGTCCGTCTGGCCGCTATTGGCGGGGAGGACCCGGTGGCATCGCGGTGTCAGTAGGATGCTTCCGATCCCTCGTGCCGAGAAGTGCAAGGGGGGGGGGGGGGCTCTGGGAGTCCGGCGGACCCATCCCCTACGGGATTAACGATCCCGCACTACCTGAGTTGGGCGACCAGTCCCGCGCGCGCCGGCAAGGGCGCCACTGGAAGTGGGCCATGTTGACCTACGAACGTCCCACCGTTGACGATGGACGGTACCACGGGGGCCGGTTTGCTCGGGGTGGGCGTGTCCCATCCTGCCGGCCGATTGGTGTAGGAGTCGTGGGGGCAGTGGTTTAAAGCCCGCAAGCTGGGCTAGGGGTCCTCTTCCGGGGCTCTCCTCACGGAGGCCGCGTTGGCCGGGCGTATCCCGGCCCCTCGCCATGCGGCCCAAACCTTAAAGCCTTGCGGCGGGTAACACCCGGTTATCAAATCACGAGGTGACGATTGAACAGAATCTAGAAGGTTTTATCCCGGCGCCATCATTGAAAATATGTTTTTCTGAATTTTCTTATTAATCAGTAAATTAGTGCTTAATAAAATGCGTTAAAAAATTCAACAAAAATATTTGCAAAGGCGGCGCCGAAAAAATCCTTCTCGATTCTGTTCAGAATATTGTACGTAATAATACAAAATTAATAAAGTTCCGAGAATCGAGTGCAAAGGTGGTGAAATCGCACCTTTATAAAAAAAAATCGTAATTTACTCCCTATTAAATTGCATTGAAAAATTCAACAAAAGATGTTTACAATGACGGCGCCGGAATAAAACCTTCTAGATTCTGTTCAGAATGTTGTAGGTAATAATATAAAATCAATAGGGTTCCGGGAATCGAGTGCAAAGGTTGTATAGCGAAAAAATTTTTTTTTGTAAATAACTTTCAGAACCGTATTCTGTACTGTTTGAAGATGTAAGAAATTATTTTTGCTTCCACCCCAACCAATAATACCGTATGACAGTGTAGAATTGACTAAAGCATGATAGATTGTTTTACATTTAAAACTTCTCTTAATTTATAAAATATAAATTGAATGTAGCTGAGTTTCAAAAGAATATCGTTCATATGTTTATCCCACCGAAGGGGACTGTCGATGGTTATACCCAGAGATTTTGCTGAAGTCACAACCTTGATATGTAAGCAGGCGCAGGGAAGTGGATTTGTGCAGTTTTCTTCGTGTATACTTATTCTATTGGTGGTAGGGAGACTGCCGTAATAGCATCCAAAAGCTACTTGCTTGTGTTTTCTTTATATTTATTGTTAGGTTATTTGCAGCAAACCAATTTTTTATTTTCGGAAATTCTGTACGAATATTTTCAAAGACTTCAGGCCATGTGCGACTTTTATATATTACAGTGGTGTTATAATATCTCCTTGGAATTGGGAGGTAAAAATATCGTTAATATTAGAGTATAAACAATTGCAGTCCAAGTATCGATCCCTGCGGTACTCCAGAAGTGGTTGGGCCTTGATTGCTATAATGATCTTTTATCTTTACAATCTGTGTTCTGTTGGTAAGATAACTTTCCAGTAGCCTATACACGTTTCCTCGAAGTCCAGATCTTTCCTGTTTAATGAGTAAGATTTTATGATTCAATGTATCTTGGACTAATCTATGAATAATGCAACTGCAGGTGTTCCTTCGTCTAGTGCTTTATATATATTCTCCGTTAGTGTAGCTATTGCTGTGCTTTTTGACTTTCCAATTTGAAAACCATGTTGTGATGGGTGTTGTATTCTTGAATATTTTAAATAGCTACATCTTCGATTTTTAAGGCATTTCTCAAAGATTTTTGAGATACAAGTGTTACGAACGAAAGACGTCCTTGACAACGGGTCCTTGATGGGTCAGGTCAGGTTCTGACACCAGCCCTGTCGGATGTAGGTCGAGGATATTTGGGGAAGGTGGTGGATCTACGATCACCAGTTTAGGTGATGAAGGGCCGTTTACAAACCCCACCTGAAAAGTCCCTTTGCCGTGCGGACAAAGGCAACGTGCAGAGGCAACGGCGCGCTATATCGAACGCACGGGGCGGGTACTTCGATTTCCCGTCGTTCCTGACTCGCGACAGATTTCGAGCCCGTTCTTCTGGATCTCGATAGATCGTGCGTTAAGTTTGTTGTTGAGTCAAGACTGTCCTTCTTGTTTGACATCCGACTGTCGACGGATCGTTCCGACGTTCCAGTATACGTCTGCAGTTTTTGCCCCTGGGAACCTGCTGAGCTTTTAGTTTTGCTTCCGAGCACAGACCTTTGCTACCATGTTATTTGTCGAAGCCTGCAGGTTTCCAGCCGAAAAGTGCTTATACTTTCCTGGAACGTTCGTGTCGAATTAATGCAACTTCAACTCCGATTGCGCACCGGGTCTCACAGCTGAAAGACGAGACTAGATGCGCGGTGTTTCGTTACACCGTAACGCTAGACAGCCTATATTATTTCCAACATCTTAATTTGTTAAAATAATTATCATCTAGCTAGTCTGTAATATATGTTTCAATGTTAACTAGTTATAGTTATATTTACAGCATGTTGAAGTTTTGATTGATCATTGATCGAAAAAAATTATTTTTTTTCCTCAAAGCACTCCAAATGAGTATAAAATAACATCTAATGATGAAAAAAGTGATTCTAACACGTCAAAAAATATTTATAAGCGATTAAATAACGATAAAAATGATTTTAAAATATCGAAATAGAACGAACGTGGCCTACATGCGAATAATTCGACACGGGTGAATTTCGCCCAGTTTCTTCTTTCAGGATATATGTTTATGTATCCCTAGGGAAGAGATCGACACATTTACCTAGACCCCTGAATCGACGGAAAAAATTCTGGACCGTTTTTCATACACGCAAAAATCGATCTACGGCATACGTTTTCCTGGCTAAGTTCAAGTCCCCATATCTCGGACTAGGGGAATTTCGCCCACTTTCTTTTTTCATGAGTGGTTTATATATCCCTAATGAAGAGTTCGACACTCTTACGTAGACCCCTGAATCGTCGGAAAAAATTCTGGACCGTTTTTCATACACGCACAAATCGATTACGGCATACGCTTTCCTGGCTAACTAAGTTCATGTCCCCATATCTCGGACCAGGGGAATTTCCCCCACTTTCTTTTTTCAGGAGTTGTTTATGTATCCCTAAGGAAGAGATCGACATATCTACTTAAACCCCTGAATCGTCGGAAAAAATTCTAGACAGTTTTACATACACGCAAAAATTGACCTTCGGCATACGTTTGCCTGGCTATGTTCAAGTACTCATATCTCGGACCAGGGGAATTTCGCCCACTTTCTTTTTTCAGGAGTAGTTTATATATCCCTAAAGAAGAGCTCGACACTCTCACCTAGACCCGTGAATCGTCGGAAAAAATTCTGGACCGTTTTTCACACACGCAAAAATCGATCTACGGCATACGTTTTCCCGGCTAAGATCAAGTCCCCATATCTCTTTCCAGGGGAATTTCGCCCCTTTTCTTTTTTTCCGGAGTTGTTTTAGTATCCCTATGGAAGCGATAGACACTCTTACCTAGAGCCCTGCATCGTCGGAAAAAATTCTGGACGGTTTTCAATACACGCAAAAATCGATCTACGGCATTCGTTTTCCCGACTAAAATCAAGTGCCCATATTTCGGATCAGGTGAATTTCGCCCACTTTTTTTTCACGAACTATTTTTTTATTTCTTTTAACTTGAGAATATTAAAAAAAAAACTACTTCAGAGAAAATATAATGCGAATAATGTATTCATATACATGTGAAAGGTAAAGCTGTGTTCCTCCTCACAACTTATTACATCGCATGCATATTTCTGAAAACCTGCAGGAAGAGCAACAACTGTTAAACTTTTCGTGGTTAATTATTTTTGTCTATAATATTTTTAACTTGATAAAAAGAAGAGCAGAAATGTATCAACTGCTTAATTCATATTTTGTACAAATACGACTGAACTTTTCCTCTCCGTTGACACTCGATCATTCTCCACACTAAATTCAAGTAATTTTATACTGACAAAATATTTTGACACTTCTCATAACAATTAATGTTTTATCGATGATGTATCAATCATCAAGATGAATGACATAAATATGCAAACTTACATAACAGACCCTCGAAATCCATTTTCATAATTTTTTGTAGTATTATCTGATGAAACAACTGAGCGTCTTTCCATGCAGGTGACCATAGCCTAAAATGTCGAATGTTCTTTACTTGTAGATTTTTAAATGTAAGATACGAATTTATTACCTTTGTTAACCATTTCAGTTAAAATATGACACATAAGTCACATGTATTATAATATCCCATTATGTAGACTATATTCGGTTTTAACTAACCAAACTAAGTCAAAGTTTTCTAGCTCATCGTAATAGTTAGTTATTTACGTAGTGTAAGAACCGAAAACAACTTAATGTTAGAAATTCAAAGATACTATTATAAATGCGACGTTATATGTGTACTATATGCATGTTATATTCTGAAGAGATTTCAGAAAAAGAATAATATACTTTTTTGCGCTATTTTTAACGAAGATTATAAATTAAAAAAAAATAATAAGCTCTGGTGATGAGTTTGAAGGATTCGTTTTTTTCTTTTGAGCTCAAGATATCTGAGTGACCCAAGTATGTACTACTTTTTATACTTTCTTGAACACATTACCTATATCAGTTACATCTGTTTCTTCAATTTTTAATACGAAAGTATGAATCCAAAGAAATAGATAGAAACATAATATGAGTAATGTATTCAAGAAAACTGTAAACGTATAAATACGTATGAAATAACTTTTTCGACTAATGGAATAATTTATTTTTTTTTATTTCTTTTTTTATGTGTGCATATCATACATATATCTCCTTACAAGTTTTTAGTTGTAATACTGTTCGCGTGGACGATCGTGAAGGACGATCGTCTTCAGCGCCGGGTTACAGGCTGGTTGGGCGAAGATCTTGGATTAAAAAAAAGGGAGAAGAGATGAAGAGTTTATGCTCACAAAATTATATTTTGGCAACTTTCCATTCACAAGAGTTTTACAATTCGCACACGAGCACGGCGCAGCTTGTACGCGTTTAACTGGTTTGCCGATCGGCGAATTTAAAGACCAAAATGTCGGTTTCGTAGCGCGACAGAAAAACGTGCGTGTCGATTCCATGCGAGAAAGTGAACGCGACTGACTAACCGGAACCACCGCGAAAATTGCGAAAAGAACCACTTACCGCGATTTTGAGAGATGGGAAACTCTGCTCGACAGAAAACGAGCCAGCGCGAGGAACTCCCACTACCGGCGGGCCTTTTGACCCAATTTACTCAAGAAAAATTGATTACCACGATTTTCTAGTTCCAATTTTGACACCCATGCGGCAGGCGATGCGCGATCGCGAACAAATACGAATAAATAAAGTAAAAGAAATATATACAATTGTGTATGGAATGTCTGGCTACACAGTTACAGGCCTATGAAAATATGAAACGAAATGAATTAATTTCGAATGGCAGTTCGAATAATTCATTTACCTCTTTTAGTGTAAAATTCATAACAGTTATTCTGAGAAATTCATCAACACAATCTAAATCTGTCACAAATATAATATAGGTATTTTGACAATTATATAATAGAATTAAACTGACATTCAATTTTAAAACATAGCATTTTAAGATGTGCTAAATGCGTATTTGGACACTGATTTCAAATATCATCATTTTGTAAATTTGCATTTCAGATTGTAACTAAAATGTATGGACTCTACTTTATTATTGTGCGAAATGAAAAAGATGGCATAGATAACAACGGGGCTTAACTTACTTCATATTAGAAGGAACCTGTTCCCCGCAAAGTGAAAAAAACATCCTGGATACGTTTCACTAAATTAGGGATTGCACCAAGTATCATTTTCACTTTCGCATCGATAAAGTATCCTTTCTTTGGATTGTTCGACATCTTATAAAACAAAAAAAGTCGACAAAAATTAAAAATTGAAATGCAAAATGCAGACAGCACTTACACTTGTGCAATTTCACATATGAAAATATGCAATGCATGTGCACTGGCAGTCAATTTTCCTTCTTTTTGCCACTTCGAATTGCTGTTATCCATCGATTATGATCGCTGATCACACGTGTTATAATCGCCGTTCGTTGCGCAAGTAAGTACACCCAACGCCATTAATTTGCATGGGGAATCCCCGAGATTTTTAAGAGCATACTTTCTGCACCAAGTTACATAGTTCATGGTTGACGAATTAACCTTGGAAAGTGGGCACAGAAGCGCTATGTCTCGGTGAAAACGGGCGTTACTGTAAAGGGGATAAAATGACAATAACATATCGGATAATTTGTTTTTTAAAATATCTCTGCAAATATATCGATGGTTTTCGGTAACATGATATTCCGAAGTTACTTTTCATTTCTCCTCAACTACTTAATGAAATGATAATATGGAAGTAAAAAAAAATTATTGAAATTATTGTCGATTGAAATAGCTTTCGAGAAACGAAAACTAATTTCTAAATATGATGTTATCAAAAAACGTCTATTTGCAGATATATTTCGAAATACGTTATCAGATATATGTTATTGTCATTTTGTCCCCTTTATAGTAAAGCCTGTTTTCATCGAGAGATGGCGCTTATGAGATGTGTATGAGGGGTCTAGGTAAGAGTGTCGATTGCTTCCATAGGGATACATAAACAACTCCTGAAGAAAGAAAGTGGGCGAAACTCCCCTGGTCTGAGATATGGGGACTTGAACTCAGCCAGGAAAACGTATGCCGTAGATCGATTTTTGCGTGTATTGAAAACCGTTCAGATTTTTTTCCGACGATTCAGGGGTCTAAGTAGACATGTCGATCTCTTCCTTAGGGATACATAAACAACTCCTGAAAAAAGAAAGCATGCGAAATCCCCCTGGTCCGAGATATGGGGACTTGAACTTAGCCAGGAAAACGTATGCCGTAGATCGATTTTTGCGTGTATGAAAAACGGTCCAGAATTTTTTCCGACTATTCAGGAGTCTAGGTAAATGTGTCGATCTCTTTCCTAGGGATACATAAATATATCCTGAAAGAAGAAACTGGGCGAAATTCACCCGTGTCGAATTATTCGCATGTAGGCCGTACGTTCTATTTCGACATTTTTAAATCATTTTTATCGCTATTTAATCGCTTATAAATATTTTTTGGCGTGTTAGAATCACTTTTTTCATCATTGGGTGTTATTTTATACTCATTTGAGGTGCTTTGAGAAAAAAAATTTTTTTTTCGATCAATGATCGATCAAAACTTTGACATGCTATATTTAAGTGTTTTGCGATTGTCGTTTAATCTTAATGGATCACGCGATCGGTTACGACCCGTCGGTCGTAACACAAGGCAATAATGCAATCGGCCTATAATTCATATATACCGGTTTTAAAATATAAGTTAATTATATAAGCAAGAGGTTTAACGATGTAATTTCCACATATCTGTAAAGTTTTCGAGTTTATATACTTTAGAATTTTATGTTCGGTAACTTCTGTTAGTTACATTGAGTGCGATATACGCTGGAAATTCAGTTTGTACGATCTTTTTCGATTTGCTTGCTGAAAAGAAAAGGTCTGTGGTGTTCGAGTACCTCCAGTAGACGAAAAAAATTTGTTGAACTCAGTAGCTATTTTAGTTTTGTCGCAGATTCTTTCTGTATCGATTGTGAGTTCTTGAATTGAGTTGCATTTCTTGGTAGGATTTATAATTTCTTTAACAGTTTTCCACATATTTGTGGGATTACTGTTTCGTATGAATTTAGGACCATGATAGATGGATTTTGCCTTCTTTCTTGTCGACGTTAATGCATTTCGATATGTTAAAATACTTAGCATAGAGGTGTTCATTTAGGAGGTGCAATTTTGCTTGTTGGTGTAAACGATCTCTGGTTTTCATTGAATTAATTATTCCTGGTGTAATCCACAGTTTTTTTGGCAGGCTTGAGATAAGACGTAGTTTTAAAAGTAGCACGGTGAATATGGTGGCATAAGTTATCTATAAAGTCGATAGTAGCAGAATTTGTCATTTGAACCTAATGTATTAGAGCAGGTTTCTGTTTTTAGATTTTTCACTAAAAGATGTTAATTTAATTTTTTGTGTTCTAGTTGTTTAGAAGGTTGTGTTAATTTTTCTATGTTTGGTAGTTGTACTATAATTGGGTAGTGATCTGTACTGTTCGTTTCGATTATTCCAGCAGTTATCTTTTCTATATCATTTTTTGTTTTCATAAAGGCATGATCGATGCATGTGCAAGTAGTCCCTTGTTGTCGTGTGTAGGAGTTTATTAGAGATATAAATCCCAATTCCGCAAACTGATTAGTATAATCTACAAGATCTGTGCTAGGAATCATGAAATTGAGATTTGTATCACCGATAAATAGTATTTCATTTGAGTTGACTTTTCTTAAGTATGTAAATATGTGTTAAAAAATTTTCCTTTATTTGCAAAGTTTTATCTAAACTAGGTTCAACACCTATTGACCAAATTTGTCACCAACTTCCTCGTCTCTGAACAGGGTCAAGACGATTAAACGTAAATATTAAATGCCGGTCCCACTAACTGCATACGCTGGGCATCCGCCCTTCAGGGCGCGAAATAACTAAGACACAAATTAGAGGAGTAAATGTATTTTTCACAATCACTTTATCCAAATGCACAATCGAGCGTGTAGATTAGCCGCTATCGTGAGTCGCGTCGAATTGTAAGTTTTTTAATTGAATTGTGTCAAGCGGACACATACGAGCGTGCTGGCTAGATCAGGCTAGATTGCCGCGGGTTACAGAACTGGGTAATAAACACGGAAGTCTCGGAGCTAACAGAGGTATTGCGTAGACGGCGTTAGTGTAGTTGCAGGGTGGGCAACTGTACAGTTTTGGCGGTCCGTTAACTTTGAATACGTTGCTTATTAGACAAACACTAACATTTTCCGCTCGCCTCGTTAGTATACTAACGAAACAATTCGCAAAACCTATACTGAGCTTTCCATTCAGTCAATTCGCCGAAACACACCGTAAACGCAACACACTATAAGCGCTGCTCTCTGTAACACACCATAAGCGCCGCTCGCCATAGCATACTATAATCGCCGCTCGCCATGACAGGCTATAACCAAAAATTGAACGCTGTTGCTCGAAAATATTAATCACATTAATACACGTCGCGAAAGTGATAATCTAATCTCTGAAATGCAATACAGGGCAAACATATTAAATAATCATCGGCATTCGCATCGGTCACCGGAAGACGACAAAGCTTATGTACAGGTCTGATAAAGGTGCCGGTGGCAGTTTTCAACTGGCAAACCCTGGTCAATCCATCCCTATCGGGAAAGCACGACAGTACGCGTCCTAAGTCCCATTTTGTAGGTGGGAGTTTCTGATGCTGGATAAGAACTACGTCACCGGCAGCAAGGTTCGTTTCTGGAAAACGCCATTTATTGCGCTTATGCAATGTGCGCAAGTAATCCCGCAACCAAGTTTCCCAAAATCGTTCCTGCAGTCTTTGAACAAGCTTCCACCGGGTTAAGAGGCTTTTCTGGCAATCTGAGAGCAATGGCTCCGGGGGACTGACCAAAGTAGTACCAATCAAAAAGTGTCCGGGCGTCAGATACGATAAATCATCTGGATCATTATTGAAGGCAACTAGAGGCCTAGAATTTAGGCATGCCTCCACCTGACATAAAAGGGTCCAGTATTCTTCCACGTTCAATTTGTGATCGCCTATAATGCGACGTAATTGAAATTTGACTGCCCTTACGCCTGATTCCCAAATCCCGCCAAAATAGGGGTGCTCCCGGAGGGATGAAGCGCCAAGTTATGCCCTGTTCCGCCAGAGTGTTGGGGATCGCAGAGTCAGTTAGAGTGGCCTTAAGGATTCGGCGTAGCGTGCGGTCGGCACCCTTAAAATTGGTACCATTGTCGCTTAATACCAGCGTTGGTAAACCACGTCTGGAAGTGAACCGTTTGAAGCATGCTAAGAAGGCCGGTGTGGTGTATTCCGTAACCAACTCTAGATGAATCGCACGTGTCGTGAGACACACAAACATGGCGATATACGCTTTGCGAGAATACTGGCCTCTACCGGAGAATGACTTTACACTAACCGGACCTGCATAATCAATACCTACTCTTTGAAATGGGCGACTACGAGTGACTCGGACTTCTGGTAAATCAGCCATTCGTTGGGAGACAAGGGTCGCTCGGTGGCGAACACATCGAACGCAATTAGCGAGCTTCGATTTTACCATCGGTTTCGCTCTAAGAACCCAATACGTTTCAAAAAGAGTGCGCATTACCTGGGAGGTCCCACCATGGAGAGTGCGTATATGGACGTTCCGAATTATCAACCAGGTAATTCAGTGCTTGCCTAAAATTATCGGATGCTTGGTATTGAAGTCCACGGCGGCGTTCTTCAAACGACCGCCCGCGCGAATAAGTCCATTTTCATCAAAAATAGGGACTGAGAGACAACAGTCGATTCCCACGAGGTAATTTACCTTCCTTTTTTAAAATAAGAATTTCCCCTGAGAAAAAATCGGCTTGAACTTTTCGGAGCCAAAAGTCTCGGGCTTCAGAGCGGCATTGAAGAATAATATCGGACGTGGGTTGTACTAAGGGACTGGTAGACTTACCGGTCACTCTATTTTTTAATATTCTAATGTAACGAATAAACACGGAAGTAGCATGAATTAATGTAGCCCAGTTAGAACAACGTTCTGCTATATCAATAGATTTTGTCGTTACATGAGCCACGAGAGGTCGTTCTTCTAAATCAATGGAAACAGGAATTTGACTAGTTGAAGCTGGCCAATGGGCTGGCGTTTGTTCCAACCACTCGGGACCATGCCGCCAGAGTGGATTATCGATCAAAGTCGTCACAGGCAAACCCCTTGATGCGAGGTCAGCGGGATTTTCCTTGGTAGGGACGTACCGCCAAGTCACATTTGGACAACGAGTTTGGATTTGCGAAACTCGATTTGCCACAAAGATTTTCCACCGCGATGGTTGACCTTCGATCCACGACAAGGTTACCGACGAATCTGACCAAGCGATAGTAATGCATTCTTCATTGAAGTAGCGACCCACCGTAACAAACGCGATAGTAATTCCAAACGTGGAATAGTCAGAGTTTTAAGGGGCGCAACCTTTGTTTTACTGGCAACTAAATGAACTGATACACTGTTTTCGTTTTCGACCCGAACGTATACGGTAGCGGCATAAGCCAGCTGAGATGCATCACTAAATCCATATAACTGGATGTTCGAAGTTTCCATGGTATCGACTCAACGTGGGATTTTTATTAGCTATAGATGGGAAAACGCATCCACAAAGGAACTCCAAGTTTCCACCAAATCCGTTGTGAGTGGCGAATCCCAACCGAGTTTATGAAGCCAAAGGCTTTGAATGAATACTTTCGCAACTATTAACATGGGGGCCAGCCATCCCAATGGATCGAACAGTTTGGAAATAAATGAAAGGACTGTTCGTTTAGTGAGAATGTCGGGGATATCGTATTCGGGTATATACTTGAAGCAATCTTCCTGAGCGCACCAAACCAAACCTAAGAACTTCGATTTTTCATCAATGCGAAAATTATGCTTCAATCCGATCGCTAAAGTTTCTGGAGGTAAATCGTTTAATAACATTGACGAATTAGCCTTCCATTTTCTTAATGGGAGGCATCCTTTTGAAGTCAAACTAATTAATTCATCCCGAATTAGTCGCGTTTGTTTACACGATGAAGCTCCGAAGACGAGATCATCGACGTAAGTACTTTCGCGAATTTGAAGTGTTGCTAAGGGCAACTCCCTACCTTCATCCTCTGCAAGTTGATGCAAGATGCGAAGGGATAAAAATGGAGCTGACGCCGTTCCGTATGTGACGATGGTTAAACGAAAAGTCTGGATTAAAGCGTCAGGAGTTGGTCACCACAAAATTAGGTGATATTGCGAAGAGACTTCGTTGACCCGAATCTGGCGGAACATCTTTTCCATATCAGCTGTCATCACAAATCTATTACATCGCCAACGTGAAATAATTGCCATTAAATCCTGTTGTAGCTTAGGGCCACAAAGTAAATGGTCATTCAGCGATTTACCATTATCGGTAAGGCAGGACGCGTTAAAGACTGCGCGAACTTTTGTGGAAGTACTGGACTCCTTTATGACAGGATGGTGTGGCAGATGACAGACCTGTTCGGAATTTGACATAGCAACGTAGGGAACCGTGTGTCCAAGTTCGAGGTATTCTCGCAAAAACTTATGATACGCTTCATACAACTCCGGACTTTTCATCAATCTCCGTTCCATTCGCAAGTATTGTTTTAAAGCGATAGAATAGGAATTGCCGATGTCTATGGGAGGTCCTGATGCAAAGGCCAAACTAACGCAATACCGACCACTTTCGTCGCGATGTGTCGTAGTACGAAAAATATCCTCGCATTTTTCATCTTCAGAAGATAGAGATATGGTACTCGGTACTTCCTCGATTTCCCAAAATTGCTGGAGGGAGTCTCCCAAATCCGTATTGGAAATAATGTGAAGCGAATTTACAGAATAATCGAGACTAGACTCGCAAGAATTCTTATACGGACCCGAAAGAATCCATCCAAACACAGTCAATTGGGCCATAGGGGCGTCAGGGAATTTTATCAATCCATCCAGGAGTATCTCTCCATAGGCATCGGCACCTATCAAGAGATCGATCGATTTATCGGAGGTCGGATCGTTGTCAGCAAGAGTAAGATGGGAGAGGTGCGGCCAGACTTGCGCAGAAAATGATTGTCTCGGTACATACGCGGAAAGCTTCGGTAATATTAAACAATCTACAGAGATTGTGCTCTCCGAATCTGATACTGCGTGTAAATAAATCTACGTAGAAAATTTGATTCGACCTGACTGCACGCCTCCCACTCCTAGTATTGTGGCATTAAGAGTTTTACGCGTAACATATAAACATTGGGCAGCTGACTCCGAAAGAAGAGATCTCTATGAACCAGGATCTATAAGCGCTCTTAATTTCATACTTCGACCTTCACGAGTAGATACAGTCACGTAGGCAGTAGCCAATAAAATTTATTTCATTCGAACATGATTTGAATTATATCTATTATTAGGTTCCGCCGATGTATGGGACGACACACTGACCAACGGAGCCACAAGTGTCGATTCAGATTCAGAAGCATTCGAATTATTCGCGTTTATCGGCGGAGTCTTATATGAGTCATGCAAAAGTGTGTGATGACGCCTTTGACAAATCGAACACCGGGACTGATCTCTGCATTCTTTTGGCAGATGGCCTTTTCGCAAACAATTAAAACATAAGCGTAATGTTTTTGCCATTTTTACCTTTTGTTCGCTTGACAGTTTCAGGAATTCATCACACACTTTTATTGAATGAGACGCTCCACACATTTTACACGTTATATTAGATGCGGTAGATATTGACGAGTTAACTCTTAATTTCGAATCGACCCTTTTTTTCTCAACCTTTGACGGGAAGGCATTGCCTCTATGCTTCGTAACACCCGCTTTTATTGATGCGATTGCGTCGGCGTGTATCCGCGAGTTCAAAAAAGTCTCTAGTTCACTATATTTAGGGAAGGTCTCTGGTTTACCGACCTTAATTTCCCACTCACGTCTTAAATCAGAATCTACGCGCAACACGGTCAATACAACTATGATCGGATCCCACTGATCTATATGAACTTTCAACGATTTAATTGACATTAAAATTTCCCGAGTGTCTACGACTAAACGTTCTAATTGACCGGGTTTCTTTGAATTAACAGGCCCGAGTTGTAATAATCTGACGATTAATTTGAAAATTAAAGCCTGATTATCTTGATAATAATCTCTCAAAATTGTCCACGCGCAATCAAAACTATTATTATTTAACGGTACGTTTTTAATCAACGACAATGCATGACCTTCCAATGCTTGTTTCAAAGAATGAAATTTAACTACATTACTTAGTGTTTCGTTGTCGATAATCAATGACGTGAAGAGGTCGTGAAAAGACTGCCAATTTTGGAGATTACTGTCAAACCTTGGTGGAGAAATCCGTTGAAGCGTTGACATTTGACATTGAGTAGAAGCTGGTGGACGTTCCTTTTCCGGCGGTGGCGGTTGACGATCCACAAGAGTGTCCAAAGCATCCATGACATCGAAACAGTGTTCTTGAATTATTTTGAATTCTTCATTCACCAAATAAGCATGGACATCTGAAGTGTCGGATTCTTCAAGTAATTGCGAATGCAATTCCTTTCTTCGTCTTTGGGGGACTCTTCCCCTCATTCGACGTCGACAACAAAAAGACTCCGACTCCCCCTACGGGCCCTTCATAGGAATAGCTACGAGGCGCTGAGTTCCGTTTGCTCTCTCTCTTTCCCCCCCCCCCCCCTTTTTTTTCCCGGCACCGACGCGACGCCGCGACACGTAACTTCGCTTCCGGCATCATTGACGAGTAGACGTGCGTCGTGAATCTGCCTCTTATTCTGATACAATTATTGTGCTCTTCGCGTGCGAATCGTGGATTTTTGGGTTGAGATTCCGTGCGCAAAAGACGAAAAAAAAAGGAATAACCAGTGCTAGGATTTTTGGTGTCCGCCCCAAAAATCAGTGTAGTGAAAAAAATTTTCTGACCCATCCGAGCCCTTCAATCCAACTGATATTTGGAAACTGCAATCCACGCAGCGCAGCTGGACCAAGGGGACAAAGTGGTGACCTTGGTGATTACTGGTGCATCTAGGTGAGGAAGCGTCCGCAACCCCCGTGAGTACGGTTTGACCATGTCGTTTGAGTTATACCCCCCCCCCCCCCCCCTTTTTTTTTGTTATATCTACTCTTGTTTTTTTTTTGTACCGCGGGTTTCGATTTCGTCCGAGGCTTTCCCCGCCATTCACGACTCCCGATAAAATCTCCGGTCATGAGCAAGCAGCCCACCGTCGAGTGATTTGCGAACTCTCGAACTAAATGTCGCGTACCAAAATTTGTATAATTGAAAATTTTTTTTTGTAATACATTGTGTTTTAGTTTGTTTAGTTGTGAGTATAGTTTATTAACGCGCCTCTAACCCATTTAATAACTAAAGAGAGTTATAGTATAAACGTTTAGGAACAATTATTAGAAAAACCAAAATTAAGTTTAAAAGTACTTATAATCCCTTTTTTCCAAAATCTTTAAAAATGACGTTGATTCCGTTTTTGAAGATAAGGCAGTTCAAAAAATATTAACCGGGATTGCATCAGACTGCAACCGATTAGATTTGTTAAATATTGGTATAAACAATTAGGAACAATTGTTACAAAAAATAGATTCAACTGTAAGGGTACATTCAATCGTATTTTTCCGCAATCTTTAAAAATAACGTTAATTTAATTTTTGGAAATGGGACAGTTAAAAATATATTAACAGGTACTGCATCCAAATAGAACAGGTCAGACTAATCATTGCCATCATTAAAAACTATTCGAATAACAAAACGAGTGGCCTAACTGTAATTGCAACCTTTATGGGGCGTTATGTGTATTTTTGGCCATTTTTCCTCCTCCACCGTTGTATGTGATGTTCACTATTTTTCGCTCTCTCCGCCGAACGGTTCCTTCCTGTCATCCGAATTTTTTGCAAGTTAGTCAGATTATTTATTGCCATTATTATTAACTACTGAAAGAAGAAAATGAGTGGTCTAACTGGATTTGCAATTTTTATGAACAGTTGTGTGTGTTTTTCACCGTATTTCTCTGCCCAACAGTGCCTTTGTAACATCATAGAAAATTAAAAATATCTAAAATATATTCTTATTTATTTATTTATTTATTTTACACGGGTATTATTACCCTTATTCAATGAAAACAAAATATTGTCGCATATACGAATTGAAGAATTTTAATAGAAAAACTGAATGAATAACTTGATAAAACTAAGTAATGTTAAGAAACATTGTGTTAAACAACTTACATGATAATATTATAATACTAATAATTGGCAAACAGTAGTTTTAAGATTAAAAAAATCAAGAATCATAGAAAGGAAGTCGGGATTGCCTACAACTGGTAACAAACTCAGCAAATGAATCAGAAGTGTTCAGATCACAACTAACAGTATTCCGTAATCTAATAAGACGAGGCAGAGTTGAATGAAAACGCGCATTATTCCTATAATTTCTTTCAAGCAGTGGACGAGAATTTCTGCAGGTGTATATAAGTTCGCGATGGCGTAATTGAGAAAGCAAGGCATCTGATTTAATACGGGCCAAATACCGGGTAAAATACTAAATATAAACGTTAAATCATTAACAGTATTGAGCGATTTTATTGTAAGTCGAAAATGTATCGACCATTCACCAAAGTCATGACTAAATCTATTCATAGGTTTATCGGTTTTTAATGACAAGCATCTAAGAAATTTCCTTTGGATTTTTTTAAGTGTAACGATGTGACAGCCAACATAAGGAGATCAAATTTGGGAAGCATACAGCAAATGTGGCAGAACAAAAAGCTGTTAAACAGGACCCCGAGGTTCATTATACTACTAACGTCATGTAAACTATGATTAGCAATCTTATAGCGAAAATCAAATACATGTTGTTTAGAGCTAACAGAAATGGATTTACACTTATTAAGGTTTAAAGATAATCTATTATTGGAACACCACTTGAGAATAGTGTCAAGGACGAGCTGTAAATTAGAGGCATCTCGAGGTGTTTTAACTACTGCAAATAATTTGTTTAAGTCATCGGAATATAATATGTAACTGACTGAAATGAATAACCGTAAGAATGTCATTAATAAATAAAATAAATAATAAAGGATCCAAATAAGAGCCTTGCGCCACTCCTGATGTAATTGTCACAGGTTCCGATAGTGAACCCTTGATCCGAACTAGCTGGGAACGACCTGATAAATAAGAACCAAACCAACATAATAAAGGACCGTAAATGCCAAAATTATTAAGTTTAATTAATAACAACTTATGGTCCACCGTACCGAAAGCTTTGGAAAAATCGAGATAAATGGTATCAATTTGGCTCCCAGCTTCCAAAGCATTATTAATGAAAGCCGTGTATACTATGTAACACGAACCATGTTGTCGGTAACAAAATCGGTCGGTAAGTTAGAAATGCGAGTTAGCGACCTAACATCTTGCGGCAATGGAGAGAGAGAGAGAGAGAGAGAGAGAATGAGAAAGTTACGAAGAAAGAGAAGTACGCGATATGATGTATGTATCGAAATTATGTATGAGTAATAAAGACGAAAGTATACGTGATAATAGTAATGGGAGAAAGAGAGAGAAAACGCGTAGGAATATAAGTTTGTAAATAAAGTAGTGCGCGAACCCGGAAGTGTTATAAATTCTATCAAATAGTGACACAAAGTGAATTCGTAGATAATCGCATTAGTGAAAGGAAAAAGAAGAATTTATAAAATGAGGAATAAAATAAGTCATTTGGAAATAAGAAAAGATTATAAAAAATATTTTGTCTTCTACATAAATCAAAATAAAAAACTTCACGTGGTGCGCATGCGTGGCGGATTCCATGTTCATGTAAAGAATGGACACTTGCAATGGGCGTTATATGTTTATTGACATCATCTTTGTATTAGTATGATAATTTGACGATTCCCCCAGATGGGGGAATAGTGTAAAGCCAAGAGCACTCAAAAGAGCTCTCTCTGTTTCTTTTCGGCGATCCATGAGTCCGCCTTGCATTAATTCTACGCTCGTCAATCAGAATGCGGTCATAAACTACAAGGCAGGAAATCCGCCATTGACACGTCGGAAAATAACCGCTGCTAATAAAAGGTCGAAGTGGCAGTTGTTTTGAGAACGTTTGGGGACCGTTTTTTGGAGAAAATTTGGAGATCGTCTGGAGTCATTGAAGACCGTTCTGAATTTGCATTTGGAACTCCGGTACAACGGATATTGGATATCTCTCATTGATAGCTGCATTGATCATCAATCTCGATTCATCGCCATTTCACCGGCCCGCCCGAATTGGGAAGAAGGAACTTTCGATGGTGCCAAATTTGGGAAGTTGGTTTTTTACTAAAGAAAAAGAACAATAATTACGTCGAGAAAACGTGAGTTAATTTGTAATTTGTGTGCTATCGTAGAAGTATGCGTAGATAAATCGTTCGCATTTCTCACTTTCTCCACGCGTGTTAGAATATTTTAAAATCACCAATTTGTTTTTTTAACGCGACATTAATGTGGGGTACATACGAAATGACACTTCCGCGCTTCCTTTTTTGATCGCTGTATTCTCCCTACGAACGTGTCAATAATTTTGTTAATGTAGCGTTTTTTGATATGATGTATAATTTAATATTCTGAATAACATGTGAAATCATATTTTAAATATATAAATCGGCTTCGTAGCTCAGGCGGTAACGTACTGGACTACGACGTTGTAGGTCGTGAGTTCGATCCCCGGCTGGGCAATTTTTCCAAATTGTTTACAGGCAGCAGTTCGCTATGTGTAAGACGAACCACGCTGTCTGTTTAGCATTTTCGAGGTATTGTCTTCAGGCGGAAATCGAGCCATGGCCGATGCTGTACTTAATGTGGGTTTCTGCAGTTTCCTACATTCTCGACAAATGTGAGTATGGCGCCATCTAAGACGACCTGCAGCTCTCGCAAGGATACTCACCTGTACCCGGACAAGCTCCCTGGGAGCTTTTGGGACACCTCGATCGAGGTGGAAGGTAGAGGATAAAAAATAAAAAAAAAAAAAAAAAATAAATATTTTAAATAAAAATGAAAAATGTTATATGGCGCCCAACTAGTAGGCTCGAAGCACACCGATTTTTAGTAGCTTCATTGATCATTTTTATAGATAAAAATTAATATATTTTGTCTCTGTTTAAATTTAATATATTATAAAATGTTAAATTATAAATTATTTCATAAAAAATTTCTTTTTCTTTCAATTTAAATTCTAATATTTTAAAATTAGAAAATGTTTCATAATATAATATTGTTTTCTTTAGTTACGTATAAATTTGGTAATATTGAATAATAAATAGATGAAAATTATTAAACTTTATTTTTGTTTTTCTTTTCAAATTTTGAATAAGATAAATTATTAGTAACAGTTGATAAATTCGAATAAAGGTACATAAACAAAACATGTTTACAATTGAATACATATTTCTATATGCAGATTCGACAATATTATATGAGATGGGTGCAAATGTTAAGATGGTTATGCCACGATATGATAATAGAGAAATAGGGGGATCAGGACAGGTCCAACAAACTGAAGCTGACAAGCAAAAGGAAATTGATCGGTTACTGTTAATAATTGAACAACAAAAACGACAATTAGAAGAAGCGAATCAGGGATCTAGAATGACGGGTGAAGATCAAAACGATCAAAATCCTAATAATGCCGTGTCAATTTCAGTTTTGGGAGCCCTATTAAATAAGTGCCAATCAATTCAATGTGATATTAAAATTCCCAAATTTGTCAATGAAAATTCATTAAATCCAAAAGAATTTTTAGAGCAATTGGCAAAATATTTTCGGGTAAAAAATATACGTAATGAAAATAAAATGATTATCGTAGAACAATCGTTGACAGGCAAAGCTGCTCTTTGGTTTGCTCGATCTCGGGAAATGGATAATTTTGATGTATTTAAAGATAAATTTTTAATCGAATTTTACTCTGCGGATATCCGAATTAACTTAAAACAGCGATGGATGAACGAAAAATATAGAATGCAGGATGAGGGATTGCAAATGTTTTATTATCGCAAATTGAGGTCTGCAAATTACTTTGAACCGCTAGTCTCTGAATTCGAAATTAATTATTTGATAATTCAGCAATTGCCAATATGGGCAAAAGAAACCTTAGCTACCATTCGATATAATGATACTGAGACCATAGGACAAACCTTAGCGCATTTAGATTCAATAAAATTTGAAAAAGATAAAGAGAGAGAGAGACGGCAAGGTCATTTTTCGAATAACCAGCAGATCCCAGTTCGCGTAAGACAAATGCAAGACGTAAGCATCATTATAGAAGTAATCAAAATTTAAATTTTTATAGAAATCCTCCCAATAGATCAAATTATAATAATAACAATAATTATAGTCAGGGAACCAATGGCTCAAACAATTGTCAAAATATGCGCCAGTTTAATACACAAAATACTATGCCAGATACAAGGTACCCTCCACCCAATTATGGCCATAATGAAGTAAATTTAAGGCAACCGCCTCAAAATGGTGGGCCTTTAAACTTTTAACAGGCGCGTTGAGGTGTGACCCAACAATGCGTCTGCATAATTTTGATTATATACAGGACCTTGAAAATGGTATTAATATAGATGAGAAGAATAGGGCGATTAAATTAAATAAAATAATAAAATGTCCCCATGTATTATTAGATATTCAAGGAAAACAAACCTGGGTGTTGCTTGACACTGGAAGTCATGTAACTTGTCTATCGGAAAAGTTTTATAATGAAATTAAACAGAGAGTGTCGGTAAGGGAACTTCCTGTATCAAATTTGCTGGTGACAACCGCGGTAGGAAAAAAGCGACAACTGTGAAAAAACAAGTTTTTATTGAATTTGTAATCGGTTCCACGATAGGAAATCATATATTTTTGATAATCCCGTATCTTTCTACAAATATAATTTTAGGTAATGATTTTCACACTAAATTTAAAATAATTTTGAACTATCCGGAAGAATCTATTATATGTATGGGAAATCGAATTATGAATGAACCAGTTCTATTTGGAAATGGTCGTCATAGTAGCTTCTTGTGTGCAAATAATGATGATACAACGTATGTATTTGTAATTGATTATCAAGATGTTTATGATCATTTTTGCAACAATGATAATGGTTTTTTAAATCCTAATGATATAATGCATTTTAAACGGAACAAGAAATCTTCGGTCGATTCTGTGAATATTGGTGAGAACTTGAATGGGACTCAAAATAAATATCCTGCATCTGATGCTCGTGATAATATTTTAGCGAATAAAAAGAATGATTCTAAGTTTAGAAATGAAAATATGGTTAACGATTATGTTGGAAATTATTCAGAAATGAATTTCTCAAAAAATCAAGGTGCAAATAAACATGATCGATTAACGTATTTTACATTATCAACAAATTCTAAAAATCAGTTTATAGTAAATAATAATGATGGTATGAATTACATAACAACTAATAATAATAACAATTCAGATAAAATCAAATCAGTCGACATGCACGAGAATATAATAACAACTAAAAATAAAGATCAAAATATTCACGAAATCGAGGGAAGAACGATATTAGTTGATGCTAATAAGAATGGAACTGATCAAACGATGACTAATAAAAAGTTAAGTATTTCTTATGACGTTAAAAATAAAAATATAAACAAGGATTGTGCTTCCAGGAATTCAATCAATTGTAAACAAATTGATTATAATGAAATTTATAAAATTAGGCCATACCCAGTTGAAATGATAGATACTGGTAATAATAGTAATAATCTTATTGATAAAAATATGAATGACCCAGTGGAAATGATAGATACTGGTAATAACGATAATAATGTCAATAACTGGGTAGTTGAAATGATAGATACTGGCGATAATATAATTGTAAATGTAGATGTTCATGTGGATGCTATAAGTTCAGTTGAAATGATAAATACTGAAGATGTTATTGACGTATGTAAAAAATGTGGTGTACGAAACGATACTAATAAAAAATGTTTATTATGTAATGAAAATGATTATGAAAATAATGATTTAGAAGGGGAAATTGATATAATTCTTGGAAGCAAAATTAATTAAAAAAATATTGTTGTATGTAAAAATTTAAATGACGTCAAAAGTAATCTTAATATGCAAAGGAATGATGATTTTGAGAACAGTGTGCAGAAAATTACCGACAAAATGGAAGATATAAGTGGAATCTAAAAGGAGTTATTTATTAAGTTATTAAGTAAATATAAAGTTCTATTTTCAAATAAGTTAGGATGTGCTACTGGATATCAACATCAAATAACATTAATTAATGATAAACCATATGTATATAAAAATTATCCAGTACCTTTTTTAATGCGACAAGCTGTGGGTTGCGAGATCCTTGAAACGGAAAAACAGGGCATAATTGAGAGAGCGATTACTCCTTATATCAATCCCCTCAGGATTGTTAAAAAAGCAGATGGTCCAATTCGAGTTTGCTTGGACGCCCGACAACTTAATGACGTCATAGAAAATGACCATGAGTCTCCACCATTAATAAAGGAGCTCCTTCAAAAATTTCATGGCCCACAAATATTCTCGAAACTTGATCTAAAACATGGGTATTGGCAAGTTCCATTGCATCCAGAGTCGCGTAAATATACGGGCTTTATTTTTGGCGGGAAATTGCATTTGGAAATATACGTTTGCATCCTCCAACTCCGGTACAACGGATATTGGATATCTCTCATTGATATCTGCATTGATCATCAATCTCGATTCATCGCCATTTCACCGGCCCGCCCGAATTGGGAAGAAGGAACTTTCGATGGTGCCAAATTTGGGAAGTTGGTTTTTTACTAAAGAAAAAGAACAATAATTACGTCGAGAAAACGTGAGTTAATTTGTAATTTGTGGGCTATCGTAGAAGTATGCGTAGATAAATCGTTCGCATTTCTCTCTTTCTCCACATCGGGCTGAAGCTAGCGGCCGCAACCTAGCGGCCGTTCGATTGCGGCGGAAACCCTTACGACAGCCTAACCGTCAATTGATACAAGTATACATAAAATGCGACATTAAAAATGTAATCCACCTTAATATTTTTAGGTATTACCAAAGCGTGTCTACTGAAGGATATTCCGAACTATTTTCACAAATAAAATCGAATTCTCTATATACAACAATAAATAATATAATAATATAAAATAATAAAACTGATCACGCCTCCGCAACGGAACCACCAGAAAGTAAAGTTCCGCCATTATTTTTCGTGTTTAAATATAATTCTGCTTTCTTCTCACTAGTCTTGATTCACTCTATATAGAGTGAAGAATATGCAGTATATTTTGCAGTATCAAAATCGCGTTCTTTATATATAAGATATATATAAAACGAATGCCGCCTCCCTCCGCGCGACCGATTGATGTAAACTTACGGTATCTTTTTCCATATTTAAATATAATTCTGCTTTGTTCACACTAGTCCAGATTCACTCTTTAAAGAGTGAAAAATGGTTGGTAAATTTTGCAAAATCAAAAATCGCGTTCCTTATACATATTATATATAGAAAAGTGACAGCGCCTCGGCCGCGGAAAGGCGTTAAAGTAACTTCCGCCGTCTTTTTTCGTGTTTAAATATAATTCTGCTTTCTTCTCACTAGTCTTGATTCACTCTATATAGAGTGATGAATATGCAGTATTTTTGCAGTATCAAAATCGCGTTCTTTATATATAAGATATATATAAAACGAATGCCGCCTCCCTCCGCGCGACTGATTGATGTAAACTTACGGTATCTTTTTTCATATTTAAATGTAATTCTGCTTTCTTCACACTTGTCTAGATTCACTCTTTAAAGAGTGAAAAATGTTTGGTAAATTTTGCAAAATCAAAAATCGCGTTCCTTATACATATTATATATAGAAAAGTGATAGCGCCTCGGCCGCGGAAAGGCGTTATAGTAACTTCCGTTATCTGTTTTCGTGTTTAAATATAATTCTGCTTTCTTCTCACAAGTCTTGATTCACTCTATATACAGTGAAGAATATGCAATATTTTTTGCAGTATCAAAATCGCATTCTTTATATATAAGATATATATAAAACGAATGCCGCCTCCCTCCGCGCGACCCATAGATGTAAAGTTGCGGTATCTTTTTTCGTGTTTAAAAATAATTCTGCTTTCTTCTCACTAGTCCAGATTCACTCTTTAAAGAGTGAAAAATGGTTGGTAAATTTTGCAAAATCAAAAATCGCGTTCCTTATACATATTATATATATAAAAGTGATAGCGGCTCGGCCGCGGAATGGCGCTAAAGTAACTTCCGCCATCTTTTTTCATGTTTAAATGTAATTCTGCTTTCTTCTCACTAGTCTAGATTCACTCTTTATAGAGTGAAGAAAATGCAGTAATTTTTGCAGTATCAAAATCGTGTTCCTTAGACACATTATATATATATAAAAGGGATAGCGGCTCGGCCCCGGAAAGGCGCTAAAGTAACTTCCGCCATCTGTTTTCAATGTTTAAATATAATTCTGCTTTCTTCTCACTAGTCTAGATTCACTCTTTATAGAGTGAAGAATATGCAGTATTTTTTGCAGTATCAAAATCGCGTTCTTTATATATAAGATATATATAAAACGAATGCCTCCTCCCTCCGCGCGACCGATTGATGTAAACTTACGGTATCTTTTTTCATATTTAAATATAATTCTGCTTTGTTCACACTAGTCCAGATTCACTCTTTAAAGAGTGAAAAATGGTTGGTAAATTTTGCAAAATCAAAAATCGCGTTCCTTATACATATTATATATATAAAAGTGATAGCGGCTCGACCGCGGAATGGCGCTAAAGTAACTTCCGCCATTTTTTTTCGTGTTTAAATGTAATTCTGCTTTCTTCTCACTAGTCTAGATTCACTCTATATAGAGTGATGAATATGCAGTGTTTTTTGCAGTATCAAAATCGCGTTCTTTATATATAAGATATATATAAAACGAATGCCGCCTTCCTCCGCGCGACCGATAGATGTAAACTTACGGTATCTTTTTTCATATTTAAATATAATTCTGCTTTATTCACACTAGTCCAGATTCACTCTTTAAAGAGTGAAAAATGGTTGGTAAATTTTGCAGAATCAAAAATCGCGTTCCTTATACATATTATATATAGAAAAGTGACAGCGCCTCGGCCGCGGAAAGGCGTTAAAGTAACTTCCGCCATCTTTTTTCGTGTTTAAATATAATTCTGGTTTCTTCTCACTAGTCTTGATTCACTCTATATAGAGTGATGAATATGCAGTATTTTTTGCAGCATCAAAATCGCGTTCTTTATATATAAGATATATATAAAACGAATGCCGCCTCTCTCCGCGCGACCGATTGATGTAAACATACGGTATCTTTTTTCATATTTAAATATAATTCTGCTTTGTTCACACTAGTCCAGATTCACTCTTTAAAGAGTGAAAATGGTTGGTAAATTTTGCAGAATCAAAAATCGCGTTCCTTATACATATTATATATAGAAAAGTGACAGCGCCTCGGCCGCGGAAAGGCGTTAAAGTAACTTCCGCCATCTTTTTTCGTGTTTAAATATAATTCTGGTTTCTTCTCACTAGTCTTGATTCACTCTATATAGAGTGATGAATATGCAGTATTTTTTGCAGCATCAAAATCGCGTTCTTTATATATAAGATATATATAAAACGAATGCCGCCTCTCTCCGCGCGACCGATTGATGTAAACATACGGTATCTTTTTTCATATTTAAATATAATTCTGCTTTGTTCACACTAGTCCAGATTCACTCTTTAAAGAGTGAAAAATGGTTGGTAAATTTTGCAAAATCAAAAATCGCGTTCCTTATACATATTATATATAGAAAAGTGACAGCGCATCGGCCGCGGAAAGGCGTTAAAGTAACTTCCGCCATCTTTTTTCGTGTTTAAATATAATTCTGGTTTCTTCTCACTAGTCTTGATTCACTCTATATAGAGTGATGAATATGCAGTATTTTTTGCAGTATCAAAATCGCGTTCTTTATATATAAGATATATATAAAACGAATGCCGCCTCCCTCCGCGCGACCGATAGATGTAAACTTACGGTATCTTTTTTCGTGTTTAAAAATAATTCTGCTTTCTTCTCACTTGTCTAGATTCACTCTTTATAGAGTGAAGTATATGCAGTATTTTTTGCAGTATCAAAATCGCGTTCTTTATATATAAGATATATATAAAACGAATGCCGCCTCCCTCCGCGCGACCGATTGATGTAAACTTACGGTATCTTTTTTCATATTTAAATATAATTCTGCTTTGTTCACACTAGTCCAGATTCACTCTTTAAAGAGTGAAAAATGGTTGGTAAATTTTGCAAAATCAAAAATCGTGTTCCTTAGACACATTATATATATATAAAAGGGATAGCGGCTCGGCCGCGGAAAGGCGCTAAAGTAACTTCCGCCATCTGTTTTCAATGTTTAAATATAATTCTGCTTTCTTCTCACTAGTCTAGATTCACTCTTTATAGAGTGAAGTATATGCAGTATTTTTTGCAGTATCAAAATCGCGTTCTTTATATATAAGATATATATAAAACGAATGCCGCCTCCCTCCGCGCGACCGATTGATGTAAACTTACGGTATCTTTTTTCATATTTAAATATAATTCTGCTTTGTTCACACTAGTCCAGATTCACTCTTTAAAGAGTGAAAAATGGTTGGTAAATTTTGCAAAATCAAAAATCGCGTTCCTTATACATATTATATATATAAAAGTGATAGCGGCTCGGCCGCGGAATGGCGCTAAAGTAACTTCCGCCATTTTTTTTCGTGTTTAAATGTAATTCTGCTTTCTTCTCACTAGTCTAGATTCACTCTTTATAGAGTGAAGAATATGCAGTAATTTTTGCAGTATCAAAATCGTGTTCCTTAGACACATTATATATATATATATATATATATAAAAGGGATAGCGGCTCGGCCGCGGAAAGGCGCTAAAGTAACTTCCGCCATCTGTTTTCAATGTTTAAATATAATTCTGCTTTCTTCTCACTAGTCTAGATTCACTCTTTATAGAGTGAAGAATATGCAGTAATTTTTGCAGTATCAAAATCGCGTTCTTTATATATAAGATATATGTATAAAACGAATGGCGCCTCCCTCCGCGCGATCGTCTGATGGTAAACATACAATCATGATGATGCAATCAAAGTTCCCCTATTTTTGTTCATGGCTAAATATAATTCTGCTTTATTGAAACTAGTGTAGATTACTCTTTATGGAGTGAAGAAGACTAGGTAATTTTTTCAGAAACCAAATCCCGTTCTGGGTATACATATTATATATAAAATGAGAACGCCTTTGCTACGTACGTGGCTTCACTCAAAGTTCTCCCATTTTTTTTCACTCTATATACAATGAAGATTCGTAGCTAATATTTTAGGATTCAGATGACCCTGAAGTTAGCGGCCAATTCGAAATTTAAGGGTTCTCTCTTATATTAGCTTGCAAAAAAATACATCTAAACATAAATATAACAAATAAATAACAATAAACGCCTACTGAAATGATTAGAATAATTAGAACACAATTTTTTTGAATCGGCCGCTAACTTCAGTGTCATAGGATTCAGATTAGTGGTAGATTTTGCCCAGTGGGCAATATTGACCGTTTTTTGGTTGTTGGAGATGAATTCAGCAACGGGTACCGGACCGTATTCATCTGATCCAGGAAGAACTAAGGCGTAATAAAACACTGATTCATCGATATGTTCAGGACGAGCAATTATAGAACCAGTTGCATCCAAATATAAAAAAATGAAACTACCTAATGAAAGCAAATAACGTATTTGCTTTTCAGAAAAGAGGATGACACCGAAGGGTTTCACAATATATATACTTGGATGTATCCTGAACACACTGTCCCTTTCCAATTTTCTTCAAACTGCTCGATTAATTTCAACATGAATGTGTGAAAGTCTTTATCCAGATCCTTCTTCAGCCTATGTCCGCTAATTATTTTATGCAGTATTTCGGAACTGGGTGCATTATTCCTATTTCCAGCTTGCAATACTGTTTCGGGAACGGCCGTAATCACGTCCAATTTAACGCAGCTTGGAGCTTTGCTCTCCAGGACTTTGGCTAAGCTTTCTCTATTTTCTCCGCGATAAAATCGACGATGAATTTCATCACCTTCATGAAGTATTTTTCTGTTAATCGACACAGAGAACGTGATGTTTTTTCTAAATGAATCGATCGGGTGCAATACTGTAAATTCGAATTCAGTGCACGCAGAATTTTTGCAATGACCTCTCGCAAGAAAATATATATTATTTCTTTTCTTGTCGACAGGTGAAAGGTAAATGTTTTTCCAATCTATTGTTAGGACACATTCCGAAAACTTTTCACTAAAATGTTTATTGAATTCGTCCGTCCATCCCCTTGTTAGTTTGCCACCAGTATGAAATTTTTCCCAGAAATCATAAGGGACTTGGATTTCACAAACAAATGTGAATGGATTTTTGGACGCTTTTATTTTGGAATCGTTCTTAGGGGCAACAGCAGTAGTAGTAGACACTTCCTCAGCGTTGTATATTATAAAGCTGACAGTAGATGAACTGTCTAATTCTGAAATGGAATGTTCGGTTTCTGATGGAGGATCTTTTCTCATATCATTATCATCTTCGATTCGGAAAAAATCATCTTCAGATACTACATCAAATTCACTAATCTCTAAACACTGGAAGGATTGAAAATCATTTGGTTCTAAAGGTTCTTGTTCATTGAAATTAACTTCAGAACCTACTAATACAGAATTCTGCGAAATATCCCTATTAATGGAAGCTTGAAAAATATCGCAAATTACTTTAACATTGTATTTAAAAAAGCTATACAAACGTTTAGAAAATTTTAATAACGACTTACGACTAGAACATTTTGATATGTGTCGAGCTAAATTGTACCAATACACATCTTGAAATTTTAAGTAACGAAAATCATTTGTGGATGTAATTTCTGGAGAAAATTCTGCAATGGCTGCAATAAATTTCTGAGAAGTTAATCGCATTTTTATGTAAAATTCTTTACGCCAAATGCAAGGAAGGCAAATATTACCAGGAAGAACGGTATAAAACCTATTATAAAGTTCAAATATCGTTCAAAGAGTATACGAAATAACACACGAATCAAAAAAATGTTCCCTACTTCATCACTTAAGTACTTCCGCGGAAACCATTTTTTACATTGGTATCATCAACGCCAACCGCATGAGGAACGCTTCGACGCCACCTCGTGGTAAATCAGAGAACATCTATTTTTTATTTATAGAGTAAGAACGAGCACCCGGTGTAGTCAAAGCGTTTCTTTTAAAGGTTGCGTCAACGTTTCTCATTATGAAATTATTTCCGGCGAAGTACATAGGTCGCATAGTACTGTTTTTGAATGGCTGTAATATATTATTTTTTCTGTTCTTTTCTGGACAAGCGAATTATTTTCAGTACTATTTGCCCTCCAAACCTTTTTATGTACTGCATTTTCATGCACAGGGAATATCAAACTTCCCGTGTGGAAATGCGATTAAAAATGTTTTTCTTATATTTTACGGTAGCATTATCATTACTTAACTTACAAGTATATTTTAGGAATATATTAGAATTTTTTAATGACATGAAATAATTTTAAAAAAACCATTGTACCTGGCGGGATTTGAACCCACGTCCCTCGCGACAGTAGGCAAACGCTCTAACCACTGGACTACAAGGTCTTGTCGTTGCCGCTCATCAATATATTATGAACATTTACACCGGATGCTTTTGCGTTAGCGGAACGTATTCCGATAGTTTACGAATATTCATTCGAGTTTCAAAAGTGACAAAATTAATATTTTTATTATGTTATATTACATTAATTTCTATTAAGTAGAAATATAAAAATATTGATTGAGAAAATTTCCACACGGTTTGTTGCAGCCACTGCGGAATTTTTTCCTCATTTTACGTCCTCGAATAATTTTTATTCCTTACGGTTTAAAGATGTGTATTGGAATACATTGGAAAAACACATCGTACAACGTTTTATTCATAAGACACTACTAACATTTTCAAAACGTTTATATGGACGTTTGAAGGATAACTTTGATGTAATCTGCGATAATATTAATCTCTGATTAAAATGGTACAGTGATGACACCATTTCGCAGAAGTTTTGTCGCATCCTCTTAATTTATTTAAACTTATGTAATTTTTTAATTAATGTTGATTTTTAGTCTTCACGATCTCTAACCATTGATTAAAGCGACGAATCGTATGATGAAATATTTTACAAATCGAAAATAACGAAGATCTGACGATTTCAATAGATTTTGTTTTAAATATAAACGAAATGAATAATACTCCATCGCATAATCAAAATACGATACTAATAACTTTATCTGCTGCAATTTATCAAACAACATTATCAAACAACATCGAAAACGATACTATTATTACTAACAGAAAGAGGATTCTGAAATTAAAGCGCCCAAAAATTCATTCATATTTATTTGAAAAATCCAGTGTTCACATTATGTCGGCAATTGTAGCAAATTCGCAAGTGAATGAACCTATGAGTTCGCCTGTCGCCAAGAAAAGAAAGATATATACTTTTTCATAGAGACATGCGTTATGTACCGACTTTCAATTTGCAGTATTTAACAAAATAATCGAATCATTCAAGAAAAACAAACGTTCTTATGTATCAATTTTACATGTAATTGTTCATAATATATAGGAAATTATTCACAACGATAATGAAGTTCATCGCCGATTTTCTCTCAGAAAAAATCAAGCATTTATCCATGCTTCACCAAAGAAAAGCTCCAAGCTACATTGATCTAACTAGATTACAGTCATTCGAAAAAGTGAACTACAAACTGGAAAAAAAATAATGCATCCAACTCCAAAATACTACATAAAATACGCAGAGTAAAAGTAGACTTACGAGAGACATGGATAGACTCATAGTCTTATAATCGATTGTGCAGTTTAAAAAACTTGGAAAGGAATCGACTGCTCAGGGTACATTCAAGTTATAGTTCGCAATATCTACGCACGTCGTCGTTGTCTAAGGAAATAGGAATATCACAGATTTGCTAAATTCATCTCCAGCAAGCATACAAGATACATACAGGAAAAAGTTACATAATATTGTTAGCAGAATTATATTAAAATTCAAAAAAAGTTGGTGGAAGTTACCTTAGTGCCTTTCCTTGGCCGACCCGCCATTACTTTTCTATATATTATATATAAGGAACGCGATTTTTATGCTGCAAAAATTACCTGTCATTCTTCACTCTATAAAGAGTGAATCTTGACTAGTGAGAAGAAAGCAGAATTATATTTAAACACGAAAAAAGATGGCGGAAGTTAATTTAGTCCCTTTCCGCGGCCGAGCCGCTATCACTTTTATATGTATAAAAAACGCAATTTTTGATTTTGAAAATTTACCAACCATGCTTCACTCTTCAAAGAGTGAATCTGGACTAGTGTGAGGAAAGCAGAATTATATTTAAATATGAAAAAAGATACCGTAAGTTTACATCAATCGGTCGCGCGGAGGGAGGCGGCACTCGTTTTATATATATCTTATATATAAGGAACGCGATTTTGATACTGCAAAAATTACTGCATATTCTTCACTCTATAAAGATTGAATCTAGAGTAGTGAGAAGAAAGCAGAATTACATTTAAACACGAAAAAAGATGGCGGAAGTTACTTTAGCGCCTTTCCGCGGCCGAGCCGCTATCACTTTTATATAGATAATATATATAAGGAACGCGATTTTTGATTTTGAAAATTTACCAACCATGCTTCACTCTTTAAAGAGTGAATCTGGACTAGTGTGAGGATAGCAGAATTATATTTAAATATGAAAAAAATACCGTAAGCTTACATCAATCGGTCGCGCGGAGGGAGGCGGCATTCGTTTTATGTATATCTTATATATAAAGAACGCGATTTTGATACTGCAAAAAATACTGCATATTCTGCACTCTATAAAGAGTGAATCTAGACAAGTGAGAAGAAAGCAGAATTATTTTTAAACACGAAAAAAGATACCGTAACTTTACATCTATCGGTCGCGCGGAGGGAGGCGGCATTCGTTTTATATATATCTTATATATAAAGAACGCGATTTTAATACTGCAAAAAATACTGCATATTCTTCACTTTATAAGGAGTGAATCTAGACAAGTGAGAAGAAAGCAGAATTATTTTTAAACACGAAAAAAGATACCGTAACTTTACATCTATCGGTCGCGCGGAGGGAGGCGGCATTCGTTTTATATATATCTTATATATAAAGAACGCGATTTTGATACTGCAAAAAATACTGCATATTCTTCACTCTATACAGAGTGAATCAAGACTTGTGAGAAGAAAGCAGAATTATATTTAAACACGAAAAAAGATAACGGAAGTTACTTTAACGCCTTTCCGCGGCCGAGGCGCTATCACTTTTCTATATATAATATGTATAAGGAACGCGATTTTTGATTTTGCAAAATTTACCAACCATTTTTCACTCTTTAAAGAGTGAATCTGTACTAGTGTGAACAAAGCAGAATTATATTTAAATATGAAAAAAGATACCGTAAGTTTAATCAATCGGTCGCGCGGAGGGAGGCGGCATTCGTTTTATATATATCTTAGATATAAAGAACGCGATTTTGATACTGCAAAAAATACTGCATATTCTTCACTCTATAAAGAGTGAATCTAGACAAGTGAGAAGAAAGCAGAATTATTTTTAAATACGAAAAGAGATACTCTTTCTCATGGTGGAAATCATACATCGATCACATTTAGTGATACTGAAACTAGGTCAGCAGAATCATCATTTTTTTGCTACCAAATCACATCTCATAAATACAGCACGAAAACCTACGATCTTCACTCACGAGTCAGCGTTAGTGATGTAGGTGTTGTCAACAACAAAACCTTCGGGGGGTTTCACCTCGGAATGAAAGATAATGCGCTGTAAATTGGTATAAATCTTTGTTTTGTCGTTCTAAATGTTGTCCCAAGAGGGACAAATGTTATCGTGTTCGCGAATTAAGATATTGAAGGTCTAAGGTCATAAAAATCGATTTTTTGCGAACATTTCGCTTTCTATTGCATAACCCATTAACGCCGAAATGCACAGAAGCTTTACTGCAACTTCAACGCTTATTTTGAATATGAAATAAATTTCGAAAAAAATAAAAACTATCAGTTTCTACCATTTTCGAGACCGCTCTTTCGAACGGTAGTAAGAAAATTATTAAAAAATTGAAATTTATACATGATTTTGACATATATAGTAGAAAAACATGATTTTTTCAGGACGCATTTTTTACAAATATCGAGTTTTCGATACAATATGTTACTTTGAGTGAGCTAAAATATATTGCGAGGGTGCACTTCATAGTTGCACTTAAAAGGTACATATATATGAAATTTATATGAAGTATATATTTGAAATTTTCGATGTTAGATTCAAAATGGCTACTGCATTTACAAATTCCTTTTCAAAATTAACAATTTTTTTTTTTGAAAACTATGGACTTTAGAGAAAATGTTATAAGAACAATTATGTTCTAGAATAAGTCGAAGAAGACCCCCGAATTTTGTCAGAAGACGCGTGCAAATAATGCATTTAAAAATTACGGAACGAATCAATTTCTTAGCTTGAACAATCTAAGCTGTTTGTCTTAATGTATGGAGGGTCAACTGGAGTCCTTCACGATGACATTGCAAATGGGTATGCAAGACGAAGAGTCGTACCGCCGGATGGGTGCTGAAACTTACCGGATGTCTGACACCATACGCAAGTGATCTGTGGCATAATCCACCAACGGGGTTGAGCCCGTCTGTGTAAAGAAAAGGTTGCAGCGAGTACAAATGACTTTTGGGAGCGACTGAATCATTGTTCTGTAAGCAACGCAACTCAGACGCAAACAATACAGACTGAAGCCACAGAAAAATGAGAACTGTAGCTCACTTTAATTCATTAGACGTGAGCCGCCCGCACGTGACACCTCCAGTTAAATACGATTTCCATCGAATTACATAAGCAACTACACGAACAAGTTTGTTCCAGAACGAGACTCGATCAATGAGAGACAAAACAGTGTCGCGTATTTCCAGAGGAGCGTCACACGCAAGTTCCGGATTGCTTGAAGGTCATGAACTCCGGTCCTCGCTCAGCCAATGTGGTCCGACAGTCCATAGAGGATTGGCTAACAATTCAGAGGCCGAACAACCGCGTGAGGCCAAGTCAGCCGGATTTTTTTCACTCGGAATGTGTTTCCAAACCACACCAGGTAACAAGGTTTGGACTTCCGCCACTCGATTCGCGACGAAGCTTTTCCAGTGGTTTGGATCATGTTGTATCCATTGGAGAACAATACAACATCCAGAAAACGAGCTAACAGAACCGCGGCGCAGAGTTGGGGCCAAGGAATGCTCAATGTTTTGATAGAGCCGACCTTGGTTCGAGAATTGAGCAAGGTGGCGAACGGTAGATTGTCACCATCGCATACGCGCAGATACAAGACAGCTGCGTAAGCGGTGTTCGACGCGTCCGAAAATCCATAAATTTCGCAATGATTTGGGTTCGTTCGCAATCCAGCACAACGGGGAATTACAAATGAGTTGAGAACCGTTAAATCGTTTTAAAATACCGTCCAATCGGTTTGAATATCCGCAGGGGGTTCGGTGTCCCAATCTAATTGAAGACGCCGCAAATGCAGAACTAAAATCTTTGCTTTCACGATTACAGGGCTCACCATTCCCAGAGGGTCATAGAGTCGTGCAATGAGCGATAGAAGCGTACGTTTGGTCAATCGTGAAGTCTGAACCAAATTGATGTTAAATTGGAAAGTGTCCGAACATGGATTCCAGGGCACTCGTAAAATTTTCAATCGATCGTCTTCGTGGAGGGATTTGGAACACGCGAGTCCGTGGTTAGAAGAGTCGATATCGACGAGCAATTCGGAAGAATTGCTGGCCCGTTTCCTTAATGAAAATTGACCACAACCAAGGGGAACGGTTAGTTGATCTCGAATGCGTCGGGCGGATGCGAGATCATTTGCGCCAAATAAGCAGTCGTCTACATACAAACCACTCCGGAGAACGTAAGCAGCCTGTGGATAGTCCATGCCGTGGTCCATACCGAGTTGTTTGAGGACACGGAGTACTTAAAACGGTGCGCAAGGAACACCGACAGTTACTGTGTTGAAATAGTAATCAGAGACTGGAGCGTCCGGACGCCTTGGCCACAAGATTCTCTGATAATCACGGCCGCAAGGATCCACTAAATTTTCGCGGTACATCTGAGCGACGTCTGCGCAGTAGACAAACTGAAAAGTATGCCACCGGAGAGGCCAGAACTTTTGGACCCGTTAGCTGGTGGTCATTAAGAGAAGTCGAGTTGGACGTCTTGTGCGAGGCGTTGAAAACCACGCGAAGCTTTGTCGTCATGCTCGTCTCCTTCATGGCACTGTGATATGGTCAATAGACGACGGGTAAATCACGTTCCGTCGTTTCAACACGCGTCATGTGAGATTGGGTTTCGTAATCACGCATGAAATCAGAGTACGCCTGCTCATGCTCTGGATTACGTGACAATCATTTTTCACATGAGTGAAGCAAACTGAGAGCGGATCGTCTTGATTCACCGATATTGACAGGCGGAGGTAACCGGAAGGGCAACCGTACGATGTATCGTCCGTGGACGTCGCGTGAGTGAATTTCACTAAAATGCCGTTCACAATATTCGTCTGCCGGAGTAAGTGGCCAAACCGAAGGAAGGTTTCCAGTTTCCCAAAAGTTTCTCAAATCAAAACAAAGTTTTGCGTTGTCTTTGCAATGATGCACTAGAGTAGTCGTCAGTGCCGAATCTGCATTAGAGCCATTCCACCCAGACAAAATCCAACTGAACGTCGTGTTCTGAGCGATTTTTGACACGCGGATCCCGTAATCAGACCATCTAACGATAAAGAGCCGTAGAGGTCAGAATCTATAATAAGACTAATAGGTTCCGAACTACCCGAGTCTGGATCAGCTAAAGTAAGATTGGACAAATGTGGCCATTGCGATAAGTGTTTTCGGAGTAGTTGGCACATATGACGTCAATGTTTTCAAGACAAGCACACACGTATGAAACACTGGTTCAGTTGCATACGCCACTTATCGTGTTCGATACAAGTGAAATGCGTGGATTGAGTGCGTTTACAACGCTTTCTGCAATGAATGTCCACGTAGATGTAAGACCCGACCATTGTCCGCATGTACCCGAACTATAGCCGAGGCAAGCAAAATTGACGATGTTTTAATCGGCTGATTCGCCGCAAAATGGGTAAGAAAAATGTCGTCAGTTTTGGTGTTTCGTCTGTCAGTCGGAGGAGTCACGGTGTTTGACGATATCGCAGGTGTTGAGTTGAGTGGAGAAATTCGACGAAATATGTGGCCCGAGATAATTAAAACATAGTTTGTGACGTTTCACAAAGTCAGTACGTTTTGACACATCTAAATTCTTAAATCGTTTACATACATACAACAAATGATCGGCATAGCAAATGGGACATTGTTTATTTGCAAAGGTCGTAGCGTGAGATTGCACTATATTATTCGACTTATTTACATATTTTGTCAAATGTTTATTTACAGCTTGTAAGCCAAAAGCACGACTATTTATAATGACTTATAATTCTTCGAATTTTGGATATTCCTTTTTTGAACCCAAACTAAGTACCCAGCTTCTAAATGTTTCGGGATCGAGCTTCGAACTGACTAAATGCACTTACATTGAATTCCATTGTTCGACGGGTTCGCCTAATGATTTTAATGCCCCTAATACTGAAGATACCTTATAATAAATTTCCTGTAATTCGATCGCGGATTCCTGTCGCAAACCCGGAATTGAAAATAATGTCTGTAAATGAATTGCAATTATGCAACGTTTATTTGAAAAAATGCTCTGTTAGTGATTCCCAAGCTAGAGCAAAATTCCCAGAAGTAGAATCAAGATGTTAAATCATTGACAAATCCTCACCACTGAGGCATGATTTGAGGCAATGAAATTTAAGTATATTATCAATAGAAGTGTTATTCACAATTATTGATTTAAAATAATCCGAAAACGAGTCCCATTTACTAACTCACCTGAAATTGGAAGATGCGTGGTAATCCTAATGTTGGATGAGCAGTAGCCGGAGCAAAGAATGTTTCGTCGTGAGTAAAGGGCGTGGATGATATTGATTCCAATGCCGCCTTTGCTTCCTCGATCTCTGCAATTGTTTGCAAAAAGAGTAATTCCATCGTATCGTACCTCTTTTCATTAAAGTATAGATGTCGTAATTCCAGTTCACTGGCAATGTGAAGCAAAACGTGCATGTAACTCTCGACAATGACGCGAAGTTGATTCCAAATATGAACCTTGAGTTTTGGAATTTTCCTTTCATCAGCTGGAGGCAAGGTTGGACGCGCACATTCAATGCTCTCAAATTACATTCTTTGTGTTGCCACCAACTCGTCGAAACAGGCCGTGTTATGAAGATCCGATGAAAATTTAGAAGGAGAAGATGACGGCGAACAGTGTCCAATTGTGGGTAGATGTTGAAGCCCAATAGTGTTTCGAAGACGATGAAAACAGGAGTATCACTCCAAACGTGGAGGCAGATGTGCGGTAGCGATCATTGAAAACGTCTATTGAAAACACAGCTGATGCGCGGTCGCGGCACGAGTGCGGCGGCGTGAAGAAACGATGTGGCGAAGTAGTCCGAAGTAGTCCGAACTGTCCCGAAAGCGGCGCACGAATGCTACGGCTGAGATGAGGTACCGACACTGACACTGACTACGGCCGATCAACCCGAACTCGTTCGAACGTGTCGGCGGAACAACTGGAATTAGTCCGAAAGAGACGGCACGAGTGAATTAGCCGAGGCGAGATACTCACTATGGCCGAATCATCCGAACTTGTCCGAACGGCGGCACGAATGCGGTAGCAGCTCAGCTTGGTGCCAGTTACAAAAGGTGTCACAAAATGTGCTTGGTGGAAATTGAGAGACGAATCTAATTCAGCTGTGTACGAATTACGATCAGCGACGCGGACCTTAGCTTTGTGGAAGTGTGCCGTTGGAAAAAGTGAAAAAGCGAGCTGAAAAATGCCGGCGGATATAAACTTTCATGATTTGTCGGTAGTGGAGCTGAAAGAAATTTTGGGAGGCATGAACCTCAGCACCACGGGAAATAAAGTCGAGTTGATTGTTCGGTTAAGACTACATGATCCGACCGGTGAGTGTATCGCAGCGGCGCAGTACAACGTTGCCAAGATGGCGGCGCAAAATCCGCGGGAAAATGCGGGAATGGAGAAGGCGGCCAAGCGGAATTAGAGGCGCGCGAAACTGAAATGGTGGCGAGCGAAATTGAATTGGTGGCGCGGGAAAATGCTGAAGCGGATATGGCCGCATGCGAGAGCGTGCAGCCGAGAGAGCAGCACGCCAAGCGGAAATAGAAGCGCGCGAGGCTGAGATGGTATCCCGGGAGGCAGGCGAAGAGGTGATAGCGGCAAAAGAAGCGCGCGAAGCAGACATCGAGTTCAAATCGGAAATGGCGGCACGGGAAGCAGCGCTAGCAGAACGAGAGGCAAGACTGCAGGAGCATATTGAACCTTTTAGCGAGTATTTGCATGAGAGTTTTCTCGAATATAGTGCCTATAGTGGAAGAGGAATTGACCGATTATGTAATTGACGGGACACCGGAGGCGGCGCTGCGAGATCAAGCTCGTATCCATCAATTTGAATCGACGGAAATGATACCATGAAATCACCTGCGGTGTTGGTCGTGACGTGTTTCACGAATTTGGACTTCAATTATCGCTTAGAAAAGATAACGAAGTAGAGCGCGAAGTCAGAGACATCCTTAATATAAACGAGAGGGTTGATATTTTGAAAATTAATCCCATAACTGCAGACGGCGTACAAAATAGTGTAAATACTCTGCTTCGCGATGAGTATGTCAATCCTATTCAACCCAAAGAGCCAAAAATCGAAGCAACCTTACAGATTGTTGTGAAAAATGAGCAACCCTTCCATTTTTCACCTCGCATACTGTCATATTCCGAAAAAGAGGAGCTTCAGAAGATAATAACTGATCTTCTCGAACGCAAAATCATTCGAACAAGTAATTCGGAGTACGCGTCACCAACCGTCTTAATAAAGAAAAAAAGGAGCATTGCGTCTGTGTATAGATTTTCGCGAGTTAAATAAACTTATTATAAAAGACAATTATCCGTTGCCGATTATCGAGGATCAGCTTGACGTGTTGAATAAGAAAAAGTACTTTAGTCTGCTAGACTTGAAAGACGGATTTTACCACGTTAAGGTTGCTAATGATTCTATTAAGTTTACATCATTTGTGACTCCCACGGGGCCGTTTGAATTCCTACGCATGCCGTTCGGGTTAAAAACGGCTCCTACGCGTTTATAAAGGTTCGTGAACGAAGTGCTCAAAGAGTTAATTATGTCCGGCGATATCGTAGTGTATATGGACGACATACTCGTTGCTACGCGAACCTTGGAGCACCATCTTGCTGTTTTGAAGAGCTTGTTCAAACTTTTGGTAGATAATAAATTGGAGCTTCGTGTGGATAAATGTAAGTTCCTGTTCACTAAGATTCGATACCTCAGGTATGAAATTTGTGAACAGCCCGACGACTGACGGTGTGGCTGCGGTTAAAACTTTTCCGGTGCCTAAAACTGTTCGCGATGTTCAGAGCTTTATAGGCCTGAGTTTTTATTTTCGAAAATGTATCGAAGGATGCTCTATTATAGTAAAGCCTTTGTATGATTTGCTAAAAGAAAAGACAATGATTTCAAATTCGGCGAGAAAGAATTGAGTGCTTTTGAAACGCTCAAGACGAAATTAACCCAGTCCGAAACTCAGCTGCACTGTGATGCGAGTTCGTTGGGATTTGGTGCAGTTCTAATGCAGCGCAATGAAGATTTAAAATTCCATCCGATATTCTATTTCTCCAAATGCACCAGTGATGCCGAAAGTCGCTATCATAGCTTTGAACTCGAGATGCTAGCGATTATTTATGCCTTAAAGAGATTTCGCGGTTATCTGCACGGTAGGCCATTCAAAATAATAAATGACTGTGATTCACTTGCACTTACCCTTAAATAGCATGAAGTATTAGAGTTACAAAGCTATGATTACACTACTGATCATCGAGAAGGAAAACGAATGGCGCACGTGGACGAATTGAGTAGAATAAATAGTGTGCTTTATCGAGTGTAGCTCATTCGAATCGAATCTCGTGACAGCTCAGCTTCGGGATGAAAAGATTTCAGAGGTGCGTGAAAAACTACAATAATACGAAGATAAATATTTCGAGATGCGCAACGGCGTTATTTATAGAAAAGCGAGTGACAACTTATTGTTCTGCGTTTCGAATTACATGGAAAAAAATGTAATTTTTAGATATCACAAGTTAGGGCATATCGGAGCAGAAAAGTTCTGCGATACTATCTCAAAAAGTTATTGGTTCCCCGAATGGCGGAAAAAGGTCACAGAACACATAAAGAACTGGTGTAAGTGTATCGCTTTTTGCCCGTCGTCTGGAAGAGTTAAGGGCTTCGTAAATAGTATTCCGAAAGGGTGCTGTCCGTTCGACACAGCACACGTCGATCACATTGGTATCTTAGATTCACGAGTCCCGTCGAAGAAGTATATCTTGGTAATTATCGGCGCATTTACAAATCATACCAAACTTTGCCCGACGAAATCAACGGCTTCTGCGGAAAAAATTGCGTATCTCAAGCAGTAATTTAAAGATTACAGTGAACCAAAAGTCTTAATCTCCGACCGAGGGACGTGTTTTAATTCCCTAGAATGTTCTGCATTTATAACCGAGTACGATGTGAAACACGTCAAAATCGCTACAGGCTCCCCTCAAGCGAATGGACAGATGGAGCGAGTGAATCGTACGCTCGCCCCTATGCTTGGAAAACTTTGTGATAACGATTGCGGGAAAAAGTGGCCCAAACTGCCAGCAAGGTTGAATTTACGCTCAACAATTCCGTTCATAAATCTACCGGTAAGACCCCTTGTCAACTATTATTCAGTATTAACCAGCGTGGTAAGATAAATGATAATATTCAAGATTATTAAGATGTCGAGGTTAATAAAGACGTGCGGAATTTGGATCAGTTTCGTTGCCAAGCCAAAGATCAAATTGAGAGAACGCAAGAGCATATCAAGACATATCGTGATAGGAAACGGAAAATTGCTTATGAGTATCATTGTGGTGATTTCGTAATGATCAGTAACTATGATCCGTAACCGCCGGAGAACGCGGATGTAAAAACAATTACAGAAAATAAACGATTGATTTCCAATACAAGACTTTGTTGGATCCTTTTCTTGCTAATATCTATGGACTACATATTACACTATTTAACTATAGTATATTATTAATTTTGGATTATATATTTTAATTATATTTTAAGTTAAAACGACAGTGAGGAAATATATTTTAAACATATATTTATTTATTATTAAATATAGCATATTATACATTTATTGAAATATGAGTTCAAATATTAAAAGAATTTTTGTTGATTTTAATTATAATAAAATTGTAAATGAAAACTAGTTATCTTCTTCTTCGTCGTCTTCTTCTTGTTGTCGCTCGAAAATGTTCAAATCATTGTCATCATCCTTATTATCGGTCATATTTATCTCCAAATCTTCCAGAGTTTCAGGATCGTATGTGCTTTCTTCATTGGGATTACTTGGATATAGTGAAACGTTGAGGCAAGTTTATCCATTGCACTGGCCACAAGCTTATCCATTGCACGGGCCACAAGCTAAAGGATATAGTAGCCCTGATTTTCTGCATTCACAGCGGGAACCATAACCGTTTTTGCAATCGCAAAATACAATAGTCCCTGTTCTAATTCATCTCGTCCTAAATCATTCTCTTGCCTAATAAACGAATATTACCCGTCCAAATTCACAATTTCCTCTCCGTTCCTCTCCCCCCTTCAAGACCCTTCACGCGACTGCAGTCAGAGGGAAACAAACCAAATAAAGAGCGCGCGCATGCACGAAGGCAAACTTGAAACGTTGGAGGGGAAAAAATGCGCCTCGGTTGGGTTATAGAAGTAAGGGAGGGGAATTAGGAGAGGGGCGTAAATACGAAAACTAGATACGAATAGAAAAGTAGATTATACATTATCGATAACCGACATAAGGGATAAGAATAATAAGTTACTAGAATGATTGTACATATTTGTGATATAGACGGAGAAAATAAATTCAACTGGGTCACCTGACAAATCATCAGCTTGCACCGATTTTTTCTGCTGAAATAGCTTTTAAAATATTCCTGAGCGGTTTGTTTGCCGATAATTTGCGCAAATTGAGCTTAAATAAATCAGCTAATGTAGCGAAAAGCCTCTTCTAAGGTAACATAAATTCTACATTAGCGGAACAGAAATAGCTAACATTACAGGTATTTTCGGCAATTCCTCTGTACCTGATATAAATCCGCTACTCTAGCGATGTCATTGTTCTCCGTGTGTATATTAGCATAATTTGTAATTTTATTGCAAATGTTAGAATAAAGGAAACTTTTTGTAAGTTTACATTTATTACAAGTGTGTTTATTATTTATACTTCGTTCGTATGAAATAATGATGAATTGTTTATTTATTTTATATGCCGGCAAACAATCGACACATTAGTGTATTTATTTTTAACAAACACGAAAGGGACCTCGGAGAAAGATCAAATTTTAAATACCATCTCATAATTGATAGCGGATGAAGTATTGATTTATCGTTGATTGCTTTTGTGTTGGAGGTATTTCTGGGTGAATTTCGATTATTTCATTTTACAGTTTTGAAGTTTTCAATAAAAATTTATTCGTGGCAATTTGTTTATTATGGCACCTGCAGAATAATGTACGTGACTTATAATATATTACGTTTTTATAAAAATGTATGGTCGATAGAAAAAACGAGTTATCTTCATTTTCTAAAAAAAGGTTCCAATGTATGCCCAATCAAACGAACGTACTTGTAAATTTAGTTCAAAGTTTCGGGTTACATACAACTTTGCACACGTTAAAATCGATATATCGAAGACAGTCATTCGGTTTTTCATTAAAATCATATTTATTCCTATTTAATCCTATCCACGGAATTACAGGAATTATGTTTAGTTTGTAAAGGTGTAATTTCGACCTGTGAGCGAGAAATGAGCGCTATTTTTGGAAACTAAGCGAGACACAAAGAAAAAGAGCCACGAAAGTCGTGAAATGTTGACTGTCTCAATTCGCTGTTAAAAAGAAGCATATTAATACCTTTTTTGTAAATTAATCTTACTATTTTCAGATACAGCCCAAATTGTGATATTATTGTGTGCAATTTCAAATCAACTCTCAATATTCCCTAATTCATTTTACATATTTTGAAGTTAACTGGGCTTTCCTCACAAACTATTTACATTTATTTTACATTTAAAATGTAATTTCACCAACGCTGCCGTGGATTTTAGAATTAAGAAAAGTTGTATATACATTTTTATGAAAATTATGTTTGACATCTGCATGAAATATCGATTGCATTGTAAATTATGAAATAATATTGTTTCGCTTTTAATTCCTGACAACAAATAATTTGATTAATATATAATGCAACTTTTATAAGTATTATTACCTGAAAATGTCTCAAGTATATACATATGGGGAATGCTACGTAACTTTTAATTCTAGTATCGCCATCGTTTCCCACAGTTACCAAGTAATTAACCTTTAGGTTTAGTGCTGGAATCCATAAAAACACAATCGAACAACGTATTTAGATATATTTCTAAGTTAATATATCAGTATTTCATAATCAATTTTAAACAATTGCTGGATAATTGTTTCCACCTTCTAAAGGAATCATTAGTCCTCCATATATATACAGCTGATTTTACGAATGTTACGTTATTCAAAATGGCATCACTTTTTATTTAACCAGCGAAACCAGACGGGACCTTATCAATTATTTATTCATATCTCTAAAAATAGTCGGAATCGAACAATAATTGCTGGATAATGGTTGCTGCCTTTCATTTTGGTTATAATTGCACTCTGTTCAAGAAGGTGTTCTTGATGGTAATCTACAATATTTAATATGTCATCTTATAGGGTGCGGGCTTATGGCAATTAAATCTATCTTAATCGACGTTTTAGCAAGAATTGAGCCACAATTGAGTGTTTACTTTTTTTCAAAGTATGCGTATTTTCCAATTTTTTTTTCTATGTTTAGCTAGCTTTTATGCAAGCCAGCCAAACCTGCTGTTTTTCAAATATTGGAGCAAAAAATACGGGATTAGGGTAACTTTTGAGCAACAATTGAGCAACAAATGTTGGCACTATTTTGGTTCGGTTTCGCCAGGTTTAGCACTTTTCATTTCGATGGTTATTCGGCGGATTATTTTTTGAAACTGTATTTCAGTCATGCAGAATGCGATTGATTAGAAAATAAATGAAAAGCTAGTGTGAAATTATCACGTCTATTTGAACCAGATAACTATCCCATAGCTTGAATATCGCGCTGTGATTGGCTGAAATCTAGTATCGAAAAATAATCGCGTAAACATCTGCAATTTTCTATTTTTACGGTATAGTATAGCCCTAAAATTTCTTCGTAAACCCCCTGAACCTTCACCAAAAATGAATTACGTGCACCGAATTTCTTTGTGGTAGACAATATCTATCACAAAAAAAAAATTCAAAGCTGTGCCTTAAAAAAAAAGGATCGTCTTTCTTTCTCGAAAGTGAAAAATTTTGTAGAATTCCCCATACGTGTGGTTCTTGCGTCCTTTTTCAGTACAAAAATGCTGTATATCTTCAAAAAGCTTCATCCACACTGCGTTTGAAGAGCATAGGTGTTTTACAGTGAGAGATGCATGTATGAAAATTACAACGCCCCCACCATGAATGTTGCGAACGTGTCTGAGGAGAATATAATTTGGAAGACTTACCAATGACCTATCGATATGCTCATCGAGTTTTGTTTCTGTGACAGCTATGATTTGCAAGTGCGGTTTTACAGCCAAGTAGAATTTCAATATCTCAATACGAGCTCTTAACGAATTAACATTTAGATGTGCAAACTCTGAGGTCATCAGCTATTTTTTTTTGTTATGCGCAGAATAGAAATTTTAAGGTGAGATGATTGGAGAGATGAGAAGCAACTCTGGGAAGGATGTATTATAGACGAAATAGGAGTGTGATGTGATTTATGGTTAATATGTGATATGATTAGAGTGCATTTATGTTGAGTATAAAAAAGAATTAAAATTTTTCTTCGATCTGATGAGAAGTAGTGTATCTTCTTTCTTGCGATTACGTAAATCTGACCATTTCGTATGAAAAATGTGAATTTATTTTCTTCCTGTTTGGATTTCTGCATCGCTTCTTTTTTAAGTTCCCAGTCTATGCCTTCGAGAAACTCGTTTATGTTTATTAGAGATGGGGTCAAGGGCACTATACAACCAGCTTGTATGAGTAACTCCTCATCAAGATCAAATGAGTAGAGTTTTCTCATTTTAATTTTTACCTGGATAATCGATTTTGCAAGGGCTGGCGAGTTTAGTGTTACCAAAATAGATGGTGATCGTTTCTTTTTTGCTGCACCTTTCCTTGATAAAGATTGATCCATATCCTCATCAACTTGTACAGTGGTGCTAGCTGCGGATGATTGCCCCGAAGAATTATGTACATGTTTAGAGACTAACTGTCTCACAGAAATGATATCATGCAAAATAATAGAAGGGCGAACCGCCTTCAGAATTGCAAGAGCAATTTTCCCGTAGTCAGTGGCAACCCCGTAGTCAACTCCGCTGATGATATTTGATGAAGAAGAGCGACGATTTGTATTAAGCCTCGAAATCATAAAGTTAAGCTGTTTATATTGTTCGTCTAATTGTTTTATTTTTCCAGCTGTGACCTGATCGATAGTGCTCTCTTTGGAGATTTGCGAATTTAACACGTCCCGCAAGGACTGTTGATTTATTTTAAGTGACTGAATTTCCTCCTCTACAGTGTCAACCCTCTTCATCAAACATGACAATTGATCCAATGGATAAACCCTTTCATTGAGTATTGAAATTTGATTTTTGACATTCATGAGTACTTCACTAGTATTCGTTTGAAAATTGCCAAGATTTGTAGTGAGACCATTTACTTGGGTAACAAGACCATTTACGTCAGAGCTCATAGCTTCAAGTTTCATTAAGATACAATCGATAGATGGATCATGCGTCTGTATTGGAGATGGTATAACCAATGTAGCTACAGAAGTACTGCCTAAAGAAGTACCAGGTGCAAAGGAAAAATTTATTAAATCTTTTTAGGATGACGATATACCCGAGTCATTGCTCGACGTCACATCTCGAACTGTTGTTCCCAGCACACCTCTTCACTGTTCACAAATTTTTGAAGTGATACCATACTCTTGACTGTAACGAAACCCTTGGAACACTGTGTGTGGAAAGGTAGTAAGCAGTTGTTGCATTCAACTGGCCTTGAATTATCACAAAAAAAACGTTTTTACATAGCGCGCATATTGTATTACTTCTAATCATTTTTATAAAGTTGGATTTTGTAAAATAGCAAACAAAACAATGAGATGAGAAACAAAATTAGATTAACAATGTCCTATATTGACGTAAGATAAATGTATTTACAAAAACAAAGCGTACACTCAAAGAAATTTCCCGACCCAGCGCTTCGACGCTCTCCTCATTTGCAGGCATGAAGCGTGTTCGGGACAATACGTCTTGACTATCTATACTCATAGGTTAGAAAGTCACTGGGATAGGCTAGGATGATGTTCCAATCGTAGCGTTTGAATTTTCACGGCTCAGATGCGTGAAAATCGAGACGCAGCGCTTTGACTTGGAGAAAACGTATCGACGTGGTTCTCAAAGGGTGGCGCTGCGAACCTCTCAGCGTGTACATACATATGTAATATATAGTTCATTTGTATCCATATTATTTTGTAATTAACCGGTTTTTTGTCGCTATGACATTGTCCGTATGGCATTCATTTCACGAGTGTCAAATTGATATTTGAAGTGAAAGTTTTATATATGGGGCATTCCATGTAAAAAGAGCCACTTTTTTTGGACGTATTTTTAAATGTTTATATTCATTACAGGTATATAAATGTTGACTTTTGGCCGATACTATATAATCCTCTATAAAAAATTTTTAGATCATTTTTTCATATTTTCGAATTTTCAGTATTGCCTTTTTTTGTTCAATTTTTGTTAACCCTTTTCATGCCAAACGGCCATAATTTTGTGATGTTCTTTAAGTGAATATTTATCTAGGTAATGATACGCAAAAAAATTTCACACCCATATTTTCTGACGTATTTTTGTCTGTCCTTTTCAAATCTGCTATTAATTTTATTCTATGACGTTCCCATTGTCGGATCGGCGCAAGTGTCTAAATCCTGTGGAATAATCACCATAACTAAAATTTAAGCGGCGCAGAATGTCAATATTCCAAATGGCCGATCCAATGTGGCAGCTTTTGTGAAAATCTGATTGTCGGTGTAACAGTTACCTTCTTTTAATATCACTAATGTACACCGTAGATCCATTAAATTTTCATTCTTAAGGGGGGACATCTGAGTAACTGGAAAAAAAGCGGATTTTCTGGAATTTTTTTTGGCCAAATGAAAAAGCCAATCAAAAATTTGTAAAGTAGGTTTTATAATATTAGATGCGAAGTACAAAATAAATTTTTTTCGAATAAATCGAAAACAAAATGGCGGCTGTGCAGCATTTCTTCGTAGGCCCTTTTTTGTTGAAAGGGGTCCGTGGCCGGACAGCTAACGTCCTTAATTTTTGATCTAGAACAAAAAATCAAGTTTGGTTAGTTTCTATACATTAACAGCTATCGACACACGTAGGATTTTTGCGATATATTGATTTTTTGAAATTTTCACGAAATAAAACGTCACAAAATTGTTGATAAAAAAAAAAGTAAGCAATATAAAAAAAAATCCTACGTGTGTCGATAGATAAAGGTATTTTGAATATACTGTCAAAATTTCAGATCGATCGGTTAAGATTTGTTCGAGTTATGTGTCCGGCGGTCTCAAAAAAAGTGGTTTCGAGATAAACGCGTTTAAAGTTTTAAGTACTGTAAAATCGTATAAAATGTTCATGTACCTTTAATCTGCGATGCCTGCACCATACAATTGGCCTTCTACATCGATGTCCTCCTGTTGCTTCTCCTTCCGAGCAGCTTTTAAGTCGAGGCGGGCCTGTTTTGCTCCATCACTCAATGATCTGCTTTTTTGATGCGGTTCTGGTCACAAAAGGTGCCCGGGATATACCTGTGAGGCATCGCCGCAGAATGGAAAATTTCGACACTTAGACACTTTTGCCGGACTCTATCTTATGGTATGTTATTTTTAAGACCCTAAAGAATTTTTTAAGCGAAAAAAAAATTTTTCGATTTTTTCAAAATTTTACTCAGATGTCCCCCCTTAACGTTTTTTCATAGAGTGCCTACTTTTCGAGATATTTGACAGTTTCAAGTTAAAAGAAACACCCTATATATATAAATATATATATATATATATATATATATATACATATATACAGGGTGGCCGATTTATCTGAAGACATAGAAATATCTCGAGAACTATACACAGAATCAAAAAAGGATTGGGATGAAAGTTGTTCGACACGAAGGGGGCATCCAGTGATAATGAAATTGACCCCCTCCCCCACCCGCTGAGGGTGGGGGAAAAACAATAAAAGTTAAATAGGGACCCCCCATTTTTTATTGTAGATTTGGATTCCTCCGAAAAAAGTGCTCCAATTTGATCGACGAGTTTTTGCGTTTTCGTTCGATGATAAAAATGAAAATGTGTAAAATATCGTTACAAATTGAGAATGTCACGAGAATTCGTTTCAGATCAAAAAAATTAAAATGCTTGCCCAGCCCATTTTTCAAGAATAGCAAGGGAAGTACTAGACCGTGATTCCAATGGTCGGTGGATTGGTACAGGTGGCCCCATTAATTGGCCGGCGAGGTCACCTGATTTAACATCCTATACATCGGATTTCTTCCTATGGGGTTACCTAAAAGGTAAGGTTTATGAACAAGTACCAACGACTCGTGAAAACATGGTGGAACGCATTAGAACTGCTTGCGCAGAAATTTCTTGCTCAGAAGTCATTTGAAGAAAGAATAAATAAATGCATTGAAGTGGAAGGTCAACATTTCGAACCCTTACTCAAGTAAGTGAACAGTGAGAGGCAAGGGGACTCACGTAAAACAATCACCCCAAAGGGAACAGAAAAATACTACGTCCACGTCGTTGTTCCTGGGTAACGCTAAATGTATTTTTCCCCGGCTTTGTTAGAATGACCGTATTCCATATCCGCTACGCGGGGCGAAATTTGTCAATTCCGTCTGAGTGCCCGTGCGCATGCGCACTTCGTTCTTATTACTCCCGTGGGACGGAAAGTGCTGCCCGCGGGAGTAATGGATGCGGCCAGGAAAAAACTAGCATATGCTTCACGAGTGGAATGCGCGCGCACCTCGTGAGAGGGCTGCCTTCGCTTCGCTCGCACAGCAAACCTTCCACTCGGGGATCACCCTCTTTCCTCCTTAAAGTATAATATACTATTTTTGACCCACAACCAAATCCATGATTATTTTTCAGATAATTTTCATTGTAGCGGCTAGAAAACACATTACAAGAATAATATAAAGTCAAAGAAAAACGATCATTTCGTAGTGGTGGCATTGAATAGTATTTTTAATATAAAATACGTCTACTATTATTTATCAGATGTGATGTGAATTCTGGAGACATCGAATTTTAGGGATTCTTTACTTTCTCTTTTTGTCGACTACAGCGTCACCTGTGAACCACAATGTAATAGCTCCTAGGTCAAATTGGTGTACTTTTTCCCGGAGAATCCAAATCTGCAATAAAAAATGGAGGTTCCTATATAAGTTTTGTTTTTCCCCCACCCCATCCCCAGGGGGTGGGGAAGGGAGTCAATTTCATTATCACTGGGTGCCTCCCTTCGTGTCGAACAACTTTCATCCCACACCTTTTTGATTCTGTGCATAGTTCTCGAGATATTTCTATGTCTTCAGATAAATCGGCGACCCCGTATATATATACAGTGATGGGAAAAAGTTCCGGAACGGTTAAATATCTCAGCGGGAGTGCATTTTCGTGGAAAATGTTTCAGACAAAAGTTTAAGGATTTTGCCCTGGCTATTTAACAGTACCATTGAATTTGACCTTGAAGGTTATTCCAAGGTCAAGTTTATTTTTTAAATAGACACTAAAAGTCTAGAAATGGTCAGGTAACTTTCGAGGGTTTGCTCTTTGAGGAAAAAGTTTCACACAAAAGTTGTAGGTTTTCTTCTTGGCTATTCAGTCATGATCTGAAATTTGACCTTGACGGGTGCTCACTTGCTCTTACCTTAGTTGGCCGGGTGATCACTTGCCCTCCCCCTAGTTGGCCGGGTAATAAAAATTAAATAGGAAACGTAAAAAGCGCAAAAATTATTAAAAAAAAAAACAAATAATAAAAAAAATGGGATGTAAATCGATCATTTACACTCTACGTGGCACATCCTGGGTGTACCTTTTTTTCAGATATAGCAGATCCTATAATTTATCAGCAACACAAAACATTCCTAGATTAAAATTACAGGAAAATTCAATCACGTAAAATTTTCCACTCTTTCCATTCCTGTTATTAAAAATATGTGCTTTTATTAAAAAAAGTATATTCGACCCTGAAACGACATTAAAAGTCACGTTCAAGGTCAAATTTCAGATCATGACTGAATATCGAAGAAGAAAACCTACAACTTTTGTGTGAAACTTTTTTCCTCAAAGTGCAACCCTCCAAAGTTACCTGGCCATTTCTAGACCTTTAGTGTCTATTTAAAAAATAAACTTGACCTTGGAATAATCTTCAAGGTCAAATTAAATGGTACCGTTAAATAGCCAGAGAAAAATTCTTCAACTTTTGTATTAAAGATTTTCCTCGAAAACGCACTCCCGCTGAGTTAATTCGCAGTTCCGGGAGTTTTAAGTTTTACCTTGATTTGATTTGATTTGAAACCGTTTATTTTTGTCCTGGACAAAAGCGTCCGTGAACAAACCACAACGTTTACAAAGATATTAACATATGAAACTTAATAATAATAAAAACTAACCTATTTTTAACTAAAAACTAAAATCAGATAGTAATAACTAATTCTTAATCTGAATTTAAATAGTTCCGTTCGATTTACGATCGACAACAAGGTTTCATTCCGCACCAATATATACCAAGCTAGTAAATATTGCTAGTAAAAGACGAGTATTCTGCGGTAATTTTACATCTAACAAAAGATATTCCGGATCATTAATAGACGCATTAATTGATGATTCTAAGACATTATCTACGAGTGATTCATGAAGGTAGCAAGCTGCTCCTCCACCTAACATAAACTTATTGCTAGTTGACCGGAAGGCTCTATCATTACGCACTGGGTTGTACGAGGGTATAGAGATTGCCTAGGATGAGATATCGGGATTCAACCAGGTTTCGGATAGAGTTAGAATGTGAGTGTTTGTAGTCAGGAGAAGATTTTCTACATGATTGAAATGAGCACGTATGGAGTTTACATTGCAATGCATAACATTTAGGCAATTTAGAGCATCAGTCCGATTGATAAGGGTGTGAGAGACGGTTGAGTTGCAGATCGGCTGTCATTGAATCAATTTAAGATCTGATTCAGTTACTATTGGTAGTTCGCGTGAATTACCATCACGCTTAAAAAATATGGCTCCATTGCGAACCCATATGCGCGACCCTGAAATCGATTTCGACAACTCTCTAGCTCTAAGCAACAATTGGTGACAGGGACAGGACAAAAGTTCATTAACATATATCGGGATACTGCCTTGAGAGTTGAAATTAGGAAAGATATCTACGCGGGTTATCTTTCCGATCTTCCTCTTCTGCTCCAAAACGAGGTTACGCAGTCCAGCTGATAGACAAGTAACAATGATGGAGAATCTAGAGGGCGTTGCGGCTGCAGCGTTAATACAATTCTCATTGCTTCTGTGCGCGACTTTTCTATTGCGGGTAATGAGAACTTTGGAATTGTATCTGGTTAGTTCTAAATTATTTAACACGCGACTGACGATTTCGTCCAATGGCAGCTCGCATGTAGAGGGTAGGCCAGTAATAATGATTTCATTATTAGGCTGCCCGTACGGCCACAGATCCTTTAAATCTCGAATTTCGCTATCGTACTTTTTCGTTGAGGCTGAGATGTCAGCTAAACTATTCGCAATGAAATCAAAGCGCGCTGTTTGGTTGAGTTGGTTCTGCATAAAAAACGACATGCGTTCATGTCTCGTCGAAGAGTCAACGGCTGGGACTGGAACGAGACGATGGGTATCCAGGGGGGGGGGGGGGGCAAGGCTAAGGAAGGTGGGTTATTAAGACGAGAAGATCCGATCGGTGAAGGATCGCGAGGAATTTGTGTAAACAGGGGCGAGATAAGAGACGAACCGGTAGGAGGAAAATCCAGCACAGGGGGGGGGGTTATTTAATTATTTGTTAATTACAACTACCATTTAAAATGTTTCAAAAGTTAGTTGAGATTTATTATCAATGCCGTTAGGAACCCCACATTTTATTACAATTTTTTAAAAATATTATATATTATATAAATATTTTATAACATTTTTTTCAAAATATGTCCGCCATATTGGATTCATCATTTTGAATTTTAAAATTCTGATTGCAGATTCGGAAACAGTACCTCTAAAAATCCCTAAATACCAATTTATATTAAAAAAATTCAAAATCTGTTCGCCATATTGGATTCGCCATTCTGAATTTCAGAATTCTGACCTCAAATTGGGAACGAGGGACCCCAAACACCCCCATAAACCAACTTATATGAAAAAATTTGTAAAAATGAGTTATGCGGTGTTTTTTTTCTTATTTGAACAATGCCAAAGATGATAAAAATAATTACAAAAATGTGTCTTTAAAAAAAATTAAGTTTTCTAATACCGACAAGTTTAAAAGTTTTAGAGATACGCCTATATATATCTACATATCAATGTCAAGTTTAGATCATTATTTAAATGCTCTATTTATTATAACTGTGTCCAACAAGTTTTTCAGTCATCAATCTTAAAATAATTATAAAGTTTGACCACCGACATGAGAGTCTAACGACATCATTTGCATACCAAAACATTTTACGTTATGCAACTGATACTCTTATGATATATTTTTATACAAAATTGAAGAAAATTATTTCTTTAGCAATTTTTAACGAGGAATTCAATGGTGGCAATAACATATGTAAAAAAATTTGTTGACCCATAAATATCAGCGCAAAACAAAATTTGTCTGCTTTGAAAAAAAAGCTACTACACTTTTCTAGATTAAGTTGTTAAAAATTCAAAGAAATTAGAGTGAATTAAAAAACACATAAAGTACACGAAATAATTTCAGATAGATTTTAAGAAATTTAATTCTTTCGAGAAAAATAAATTTTTTATGGCTCAAATAAATGTTGTACAATTTTCATTTTAGCATCATTCTGGGTATACCATCCCTTAGAAGGTTATATGGAGATTTGCCCGTATACGCGAGTAGTGTAATAGCAATCCGATGACGCGTGAATTCCGACCCCTGTGCCTTGGCGTCTATTGTTAATTCATGTGATGGCATTCTAGGCTCTGCGTCGAAGATGCAGTCTTTCGACAGCTGTTCCATGCGGAAGCTCGGAGTTCCAAAGGAGCGCGACGTGAACTTGTTCTAGCCGGTGCTACAATACGTACCTACTAAACGCTCAGTCGGGAAATTTCTCTGAGTGTATTAAAGAGCGCACGCGCACTTCAATTATAAGAATATATTATAAATATAAGTCAAAAGATGAGTCCATGAAAAAGTATGCGTGCAGAGAAAGAAAGAGAGAGAATATAGAATGAAATGTTCGTAAACTGTACGCGTCACCTCTTCGCGCAGTCTACGAAAAGTGGGGCTAGTTACAATCATTTCAATAATTAGTAAAGGTCTCGTTCATCTTCGGGAAAACATATACATCCGGAATAAAGTTCGTTGTTGCTGGGAGGATCACTCAATATTCGTTAGAAACCACACAATTTTAAACATAACACTAAAATAGCACATTATACATAAAATTACAATTAGGATAATCTTTTAATGTTCATCATTTTCCTTTTAAAATTTTATTAGTGGTGAGCCGAATTTCACATAACAAACATATTTATACGGAGAGGAATTTAACATATACGAAAAAAGGAATTCGTTACTCACAAACAATGTAAAATAAATATTCAAAGTTACAGCTTTAAAAGAAAAAAACGCAGTCGGTAACGTCGAAAAAGTTCTAATTGATATGGTAATCTTAAACTTGAAATAAATATAAAATACTCATGAACTTATTATAATGTAAGTATGTTAGGAAAATTCAAAGAACTAATATTAATAAAATGGTGCATTACGTATCGGTAGGACCGTTGGCGGAACCGAAATCTGGATTTTTCTCCCTGGTAAACACAAAAATGGACACTAACGATCGGCGATATTAAATACGTAATAATTCGCGACTCGGTATTTATTCTCTCGGTAGAGAAAGAATATTCAAAAAAATAATGCTACCTAATTTATTAATTTTTAACCAACCTTAAGGGTTGCCGCAAGAACAGAGAATGTTGTTGAACCGGGATCAATCGACATATTCAGAACGACACAACGCGGTAAAGAGTTCAGCTTGTGGCAACAGTCGGACAGTAAAACAGATCCCTGCTAAAATAATTTCATTTTCTTTGATGGAAGAAAACTCAGGTGGAATATCCATTTAGAGAAATCTGAAATGTGGATGAATCCAAGGTTCACCAAGACGGCGATACCAGCCAGAGCAGAACTCACTTGATCCGACGTAGCATATTAAAGAAGCTTTGTGAACCTGGCACCGGACTTTTCGAAATTCAAAATGTAAAACGCTATTTCGATAGAGTTCTGAATGCAGTTGAATGTAGTAGAACGAATTTCGTTTGTAGTTGCAGAAAGAAAAAGTTACAGGGGGTCCAAAAAAGCCCAGCACCCCAGTTTCAAAAATTTTTTGTTTCAAATTTTTTTCAGACAGAAAATCGTTTGTAGTTGATTGTAGTGAAGGAATTTCCGTTTGTAGTAGACAGGAAACCGTTTTATGATTAAAAATTTTTTTTTATTTTTAATTTTTTTTTATATTTTAATTTTTTTAATTTTTAATTTATGTAAAAGTATATTTATAGTTTGCATTGGCAAAATCCCACTACTCACAGACAAAGTTGATACGAAAGTGTTGCCGTCCCCCCCTTGACCCTCTGCACACCGAACAGCCTCCGATTAAGAGTAACCAAAACAGCCATAAATATTAATTTCGTGCCCAATTGCTCTAAAAACCAGTTTATTGCAAATTAATATATTCATAACCATTCGTAGTTTTTTTTAAACAACCGCGGAAACTATAAACAACTACAAATGTTTATTCAACATCTAATATGAATTACAAATCATGTCCTGGCGTTTAAATCGTTAGTAGTCATATTTTGAGCAACTGCAAACCTTCCATTCATCTCTAGTGTTAATAAAACGCAATGTTCTATGGTTTAAATCGTTTGTAGTCATTTCTTAAGCTACTACAAACAAATACAAACGTTTATTTCATCCCTAGTGTTAATAAAATACAATATCCTACGGTTTAAATCGTTTGTAGTAATTTTTTAAGCAACTACAAACATCCGTTTCATCTCTGGTGTTAATAAAATGCAGTGTCCTATGGTTTAAATCGTTTGTAGTAATTTATTAAGCAACTACAAATGACTACAAACGTTTATTTCGTCTGTAGAGTTAATAAAGTACAATATCCTATGGTCTAAATCGTTTGTAGTAATTTTTTAGGCAACTACAAACCTTCCATTCATCTCTAGTGTTAATAAAATACAATGTTCTATGGTTTAAATCGTTTGTAGTAATTTCTTAAGCTACTACAAACAACTACAAACGTTTATTTCGTCTCTAGTGTTAATAAAATACAATATCCAACGATTTAAATTGTTTGTAGTAATATATTCAGCAACCAAAAACTACTACAAACGTTTATTTCGTCTGTAGTGTTAATAAAATAGAATATTCTACGGTTTAAATCGTTTGTAGTAATTTATTAAGCAACTACAAACAACTAGAAACGTTTATTTCGTCTGTAGCGTTAATAAAATACAATATCGTATGGTTTAAATCGTTTGTAGTAATTTTTTAAGAAACTACAAACCTTCCATTCATCTGTAGTGTTAATAAAATGCAATGTTCTATGGTTTAAATCGTTTGTAGTAATTTCTTCAGCTACTACAAACAACTACAAACGTTTATTTCGTCTCTAGTGTTAATAAAACTCAATATCCTATGGTTCAAATCGTTTGTAGTCATTTATTAGGCAACTACAAAAGTCCGTTTCATCTCTAGTGTTAATAAAATCCAATACCCGACTGATTAAATCGTTTGTAGTAATTTCTTACGCTACTACAAACAACTACAAACGTTTATTTCGTCTCTAGTGTTATTAAAATACAATATCGTATGGTTTAAATCGTTTTTAATAATTTGTAGTTGCTCAGTAAATTACTACAAAAGATTTAAACCATAGGATATTGTATTTTATTAACACGAGAGACGAAATAAACGTTTGTAGTTGTTTGTAGAAGCTTAAGAAATTACTACAAACGATTTAATGAGTCGGATATTGGATTTTATTAACACTAGAGATGAAACGGACGTTTGTAGTTGCCTAATAAATTACTACAAACGATTTAAACCGTAGGATGTTGTATTTTATTAACTGTAGAGACGAAATAAACCTTTGTAATTGTTTGTAGTGGCTTAAGAAATTACTACAAACGATTTAAACCATAGGACACTGCAATTTATTAACACCAGAGATGAAACGGACGTTCGTAGTTGCTTAAAAAATTACTACAACCGATTTAAACCGTAGGATATTGTATTTTATTAACACTAGGGACGAAATAAACGTTTGTAATTGTTTGTAGTAGCTTAAGAAATTACTACAAACGATTTAAACCATAGAACAGGGCGTTTTATTAACACTAGATGTGGAAACGACGGTTTGTAGTTGCTTAAAAAATTACTACAAACTATTTAAACTGTGGGACATTTTATTTTATTTACACTAGACACGAAATGAACGTTTGTATTTGTTTTCAGTTGCTCAAAATATGACTACTAACGATTTAAACGCCAGGACATGATTTCTAATTCATATTAGATGTTGAATAAACGATTGTAGTTGTTTATAGTTGCCGCGGTTGCTTAAAAAAAACTATGAATTGTTATGAATATATTAATTTGCAATAAACTGCTTTTGAGAGCAATTGGGCACGAAATTAATATTTATGGTTGTTTTGGTTACTCTTAATCGGAGGCTGTTTGGTGTGCGGAGGGTCAGGGGGGCGGCAACACTTTCGTATCAACTTTGTTATACGAAAAAATGTAAAAGTATATTAACATTATAAACTATAAATATACTTTTACATAAATTAAAAATAAAAAAAATAAAAAATAAAAAAAAATTTTTAATCATAAAACGGTTTCCTGTCTACTACAAACGGAAATTCCTTCACTACAATCAACTACAAACGATTTTCTGTCGGAAAAAAATTTGAAACAAAAAATTTTTGAAACTGGGGTGCTGGGCTTTTTTGGACCCCCTGTAACTTTTTCTTTCTGCAACTACAAACGAAATTCGTTCTACTACATTCAACTGCATTCAGAACTCTATCGAAATAGCGTTTTACATTTTGAATTTCGAAAAGTCCGGTGCCAGGTTCACAAAGTTGTTGATCAGTACCTTTACAATATGTTCAATGAAAATTTAGACACAATGCGATTAACATTTGTTCTAGCGATGTGCATTTCACTAAAATAGTGTTTTGTATCTCTCGAGACTGAACATGAGTCTGAATGTTATTCCTTAAAAGATTTGCTGCTAGTTGATTAGGATGATTTTTCAATTTGTTTTATATTGATTAGAGCTGTCGATGACTTCTTCCGTAACGGTTTTGATATTTAGATCTTATTAGGGACGAGCCATGGAGCATTCAGGAAGTTTCTTAAGGTCTTGTTTTGAAATCGTTCCAAGATCTCAATGTTTGAGTTAGCTGCAGTTCCCCAGAGTTGAATACCGTACGCCCATATCGGTTTGAGTATACATTTATATACAAGTACTTTATGTTGAATAGAAAGCTTCGACTTCTTTCCCAAGAGCCAGTACATTATTCTCACTTCGCGATCAAGCTGTTTGCGTTTTGTCCATATGTGTTCTCTCCATGTTAAGCGTCGATCAAGTATTATCCCTAGGTATTTAACTTTATCGCTTTGAGGGATCGCATTTTTATTTATTTGAATGGTATCACGTGATTTTTTACGTAGTGAGAAAATTATGTTAGTCGATTTGTTTTCATTTATCACTATTCTCCAGTTTTTGTACCATCTTTCGATTTCAATTATGTGATTTCTCAAGTTTTGTGTAGCCTTTGTTTGAATTTTATGCGTTGATAAAATTGCCGTGTCATCAGCATATGTTGCCATAGTTGTTGCTTTCCTGGTGGGTAAGTCAGCAGTAAACAGCAGGTATAAGGCCCAGGACGCTTCCTTGTGGAACGCCAGCTTTAATTGGAAAGAGTTGAGTGACATCTTTGTTTACTTTGTCTTGAAATGATCTTTCACTTAAGTACGATTTCAATATTGTATATATAACGTAGTTGGTAACATACTTTTTAATTTAATGAACAGACCCTCGTGCCACACTTTGTCGAAGGCTTGTGCAACATCCAAGAATACTGCAGTACAAAAACTATGACTTCCGAATGCTTGTCTTATTTCGGACACGACTCTGTTCACTTGCTCTATCGTTCCATGTTGATTTCGGAATCCGAATTGGCGTAAAGGTATAAGATTTTTGCTTTCAATTATGAAGTTTAGTTTAGCCAAGATCGGTAGTAGGCTTATTGGTCTGTGGGAATTTGGAAGTTCTGTTGGTTTACCTGGTTTGCTGATGAGTATGATTTCTGCCACCTTCCACTGCATGGGGAAATAATCCACACGTATTACTGCATTTATTTGTATTGTAATGAATCTTATTCCTTTAATTGGAAGTTCTTTTATTAGTTTACCGTTTATACCATTATAACCCGGTGCTTTTTTTGTTTTAAGTTGAGCTATTATTTTATGAACTTCTTTAACTTTCACGCCTTTCATAATATAATCAGTTTGTAATAACAACTTTTCCTCTTTTTCTAATATCATTCTTGCTGATGGTTGAAATGTATGTTGAAGGTTGTTAATGATGGTTGTAAATGATGGTTGAATGTTTTGAGAAGACTAGCGCATTTTCCATGTCTTGACGGGATCGGTGTGAAGTTGGCCCCCGCTTGACTAAAAAAAAAAAATTACAACAGTTCTATATGCCCCCCACATAGTTCTGAAGTTCTTTATACATTTTGAAAATAGTTCTGTTGATTTTACCCAAAAAATTGCATTTGGTAATATCGGGGGGCCAACTTCATAAATTACAAAATTTAAAGACCCGTAACTCTCCCATTTGTCATCAGATCAAAAACTTTCATAAGGCAAAGTTGTAGAACTCTTTGGGGGGGGGGGCAAAAGAAACTCCAGAGAAAAAATCGATTTTTTGAAATTTTTGGATTTTTGGAAAAAACAGACTACCCGTAATTCTCCCATTTGTTATCGGATCAAAAACTTTCATAATGAAAAGTTGTAGAACTCTTTGGGGGGCAAAAGGAACTCCAGAGAAAAATTTGATTTTTTGAAAAACCGAGTGCCAGTAACTCAGCCAGTTGTCATCGAATCAAAAACTTTCATAAGGCAAAGTTGCAGAACTCTTTGGGGGCTATAGAAAGACCCCGGAAAAAATGAACTTTTTTTGTGAATTAAAAATATTTGCCATTCGTAATATAGGGTTAGTATTAAGAAGGGCAGCTCTGGTTGATCTCTTTAGTCTGGTTTCTACAAAACACGCAAGCCTTCTCGCCCGGCCTAAATATGCCTTCGTCACGGCAGAGATCTTGAGAAGGTTTTTTTTTTATTTTTTTTTATGAAATTTTTTTTAAAATTTTTTGTTAATGGTTTAAAATTTTTTTTCTTTCGTACTTTTTTTCCAAATATTTTCAAATTTGTCTTTTTTTTTAATTTGCTTAAATTTTTGTAGGAGAACATGTTTTCTTATTTAACTAATAAAATTTGTTATTGTTGAGAGTGATTTTTTTAAATTTTTTATTGGTCTCTCTCATGCAACATTTTTATAGATTTTATTTTACGTAGATGATTAAATGCGGAAGAATTTCTTCTTTTGATGTAGCTACTTTGCGCTTGGACGCGAGATCATCATATATATACCACGATAATCCGTTGTACGTAATGGCAACGTAATGTTCATAGGCTTGAATATACGAAGAAAAACCTGCTAAGTAATAATTTTCATTATTTATTCTCACTGTTTTCGGAATTGACTCGATTGTATGAGACGTTTGTACGTTTTATGACTTCGTATAATGTGGATCAGTAACTATACTTGTATCGATGAGAATCATTGATCCATACTCCCTCTTTTCAAGTGCTTCTTGTTTGCAATTCACACACGTCGTTTTTGGAGATAACAAGTTCGATTCAATCGCTTCCTGTAATTTTTGGAATCCATGGTTTAAAATGATTCCTACATCGATTGTCAAAAACGTAAGATTTTTTATATTCCTATTTAAACAGGTTGGGCAGGTCACCGTATCAATTACACTCGGCATAGATGTAAATATATATTGAGCAAGATGTGCCACATTACATTTCACATCCAGTTGATCAATGTAGCGCGTGTGTTTGGCCGTCTTGAAGATCGAGATTTCTGATAAATACTTAGCTCTAGTTTTATAGTCTTTTGCATTGACTTTACCCTTCTCCAATATCGCCAATGCTAGTTTTGTCACTGGCAGTGATTCGTCAATATTATCTTTGAATGACTGATAGGTACTTAACGCATTCATGTGAATCTAAATTATAGAATCAAATGCACATGTATTTTTTACCTTTAATCCGCGTGTATTTGAAATAATCGGCTCGAGCATATTACCATTTTTCAGCAATGGCGTTCCATAACAAATCTTGCTAGATTTCACAATATCCCAATCAGGGCATTTGTCCAAATATGTTGCTTCTTGCTTTTTACTGGAAACTTTTTTATCTAATTGTATCGTCTCAATTCCATCTACTTTCTTGTCATTTTTTATTATACTAATGGAATCACAAAGTTTAGAGGTTACATTGAATTCTTCAGTGTCCATCAAAGCATTTGTATCACTGTTATTTAGGGGTTTGCTACATTTTACTCCTTCGACATCTGACAAGATTGAATGATTGTCATGTTCTTCTTCATCGAAGTCAACTTTTGTTAACAAATTTTCATTTTCTTTAGTGGATTTACTCAAACCTCGCCAGTTTTCACATTCATTCCATTCGTCTGGACTGACAAGTGACTGGACTGCATTGCTAACCGAAGGTGAATGATTGTCTAGTTGAAAATTTCCAGCAGTAAGGAGTAATTTTCCTTCGATAAAATTCAGGTGACGAAACACAAATTTGTCAACACGAAGAGGAAGTTCACTTTTAAAAACTCTGCATTTTATATTGGAAAATTCTGCTTCCACGGCTGCAGATGTTGCCACAGTTACCTGGCGGTTGAAGTACTGCCCTAGAATTCCAGTCCACAGTGCAACGTATGGCAATAATTTAACAATTCTGCTAGCGACTTCTGGACAGAAATATGCATTGACTGTTTCACCATCTCTGGAGAAATTCGCTATCTTTTTCGCTTTGGTTAAAATGCGATTGCACCATTCCATCCAATTATTGCCGACGTCTTCAGAAATGTCTTCTGCGAGGCTTGAGTCATCCGGTGAATCAACTGTGTTCAATCTGCATTTGCGTGCTCAGTTGCATCTGAATTATCGACATTATGTGCTTCAAGACCATCTCCTGTTCTACCCCTTATAACGGATAATACTTGATTAAGATGGTTCTGCGATGGGACTGATATTCCAGTTTCATTAATACCCGTCGTTTCACTCAGAGCTATCACAATAACTGATGTAAAAAATTCCTCGACTTCTTTTATTTCTTGCATAAGATATCCTTGTGCCATGCATCGAATATAAAATTGACGAACTTTAGTCATTTTTCTTTTTAAACAAGGCCATCTTGCAATCATCCCAATAAAATGACTAACATCTAAGCGGATATAGCAGGAAGGTAATTTCGAATTGATTTGCAACACAGCTAGATCGTAACAAACATGCATATAATCATTTAAATTGCTGCAGTCTGCAAATGCCCTTGCCACCGCTATTAATATAGCTCGTCCAAAATCGCAAACAACAAGCGGAGGTTTTGGTGCTCCTTCTTTTAAAAGATCGGTGAGGAAACTCGTTATTTTTGCAGCATCTTGTCGAGCTGATAGCATTTGGAAAACCGGGAAACTTTCATCCTTGGTAACACATATTGTCTGGTACAGAAATATGTGAGGCGATTTGCATCCATTTGGCAATTTCAACTTGTGGCATATTCCCCCTGAAGCATCGATAACCAGGTATGCAGTATTGTCATTTTTTAATGCCAATTTATACATTTCCATTTGTTCCTCTGTCCAGTACATCACAAAGAAAGAGTCAATGCCAATTTCGTAAATTGAACGTGGAACTATTGAATACTTAGCTTGGCGCAAATTTTCAATCGGGTCATTTGTTGGCAGTTTTAACCTCTTCGATGCTTCCTCTTCCTTTGCTTTACGCAAGACATTAGCGTTATATAATATAGGGGGTTCCGTGTCACGAAATGCCATAAGCGACTTGCTTTCTTCAAAGCGCCATGTGCTGGCGTCAGTACGTCCGTCTAAAAGGACATTTGCAACTTCACGACGACATCTTCCAGTCAAATGCCGTTTCTTTTTGTGATCAATGTTTGCAAAGTGTCCTTTTACAGTACAGTTGAACACAACATCTGCCTTCTTAGCAGGTTTCGTGTAAAGTAATCCAATCAACTTAGAAGCACATTCGTTGCAAGTTGCTTCAAATTGACAATAATATTCCGCTTCGTTATTATTGTGAACTTTGTGACGCTTGAAAGTAAAAGCACATGCAATTTTTGTTTGGTCCCAAATTTTTCTAGCAAATAAATCAGTCCATTCACCTGGTTCCATTGCCAAATGTGTTCGGTCTTTGTACTTTATCGGCATTGGTGCAATTAACAACCAGTTATTCGCGTCAATGACAAGTTTAAAATTCAAGCGCGGATTAAATGATTCCGAATTCCTGCTTGTCGTTGAATCAAGACTGAAGTTTATTATTTTTTGATTTTTAGGTTTGTCGTTTTTCTCCTCTGTCAATGAAATTTTTTTCAATATCTTATCGCGAATTCCATGTCGATTATTATTGACAATAGTATGAACGTGCTTTGCTGAAATTTTAGAACCGCGAAGAGACATGGAATCTGAAATCGCTACATAAATGTCATTCGCAGGGGGCAATGTCTTTCCTGAACAATCGAGAATTTTATACTCATCTTGTAATAAAATATCAAATAGCATCTGTTTATCGTACATCGTTAATGTGAAACGCTACTATTACAAAAAAAAAAATGAAACTTAGTAAAAAGGCAAATTGTTCAAAATCAGGGTATCAGAAAAAGATTTGAAACTAAAAATATGTCAAAATAAGATGAAAAATGAAGTAACATTTTGAAAGATATAAACGGCTAATAGTAATGTAATCGATAAATGAAGGACTACCGCGTATATACTAAAACAAAGATTCATCGAACGAAAGCAACTCCGCGTACTGTGAGATGACACCAAACAAATGCTGCCAGAACGCGACGAAAAGTTGTTACCTTTTCTATACGCGCGCCGCCCGTTTCCCGGGCTCCGCCCATCGCCTTCCGTATTGGCGTCGAAGGTGCACTTTCACTTCGCTGCGGTTGGTCATCGATATACGCGCGATTTGGTTGATATGCAAACGTGTCGATATAACATAACGCCCGGAATATCGTCTAGTTTTTATACATTTTCACGTAACTTTGCCGCAATTATAATAGGGTATTGAATAATTTTATATTAAAAATTCATTGTTTTAGATTTTTCAGTGTTCCATATCCTTAGATCTATGACATTTCTACAATATTTGTTTATGCAACTGATGAAATCATAAGTTACGTTCTATTATTAAAATACTATACATTTGCGAAGTATGAACGAGCAGCTGCAGTCCGCAGTCGGTATTGCAGCGCATTCGCTCGCATATCTCTCTACTGTTCCGTGCGCATGCGCGGAGTGCCGGCGCCGTTGGCGCTTCATCAGTGCTTCCTCATGGCCGAGCGCGGCTCACTCCTCGCTCACCGTTTGACACGCGCGGTTTCTCTGTATAGATTACTGATTGATATTAAAAGGACCAAACCGATTATAGTCAACGCGATAAGTTCGATTCTTTTGTACTCTTAATTAGTTGGATATTTATAAGGTAATAAATTACTCTTTGATATTAATCGTGTCTCCTTTATTTGGCAAAACCCAGTCGCCCGATTCTAAACCTCAACAGGTTATGGGCCCAGCACGCTTCCACTGCGCGGGAACATTTTGCTGAGGCGACTGTCTTTTGCCAAACCGGTTCGCGAGTGAAAGAAATATTTCAAAAGTGTAGATCCGTTCTTAAGTTGGATTGCGATTAAAAAATTTAAAAAGTTGGATTTCGTGGACTTGCTGGACAAGTACGAGATAGGCGACAAATTCTGAAAAAGCCCGAAGCAGACGAGTAAGCGGAAAGATGGCGAACAAAGGCGCTTACAAGGTGCCGACTTCCAGGGGTAAGTGGACATTTTTATAAACCGCGAGTGATACAAGTGCTAAACCGCAAGTTAATAATTGCTTAACCCCTTTAATAAAAAGTCGTGCGCGTCCAAAAAGTTCGAAAACAAAAATGTGCCATTGCAGAAAATGCGCGATTGTAAAATTCGGCAAAAGAAAAGCATGCGATCGCGGAAAGTTCACGGTACAGTGAAATTCAAAAATAAAAAGTCGCGCCCGTCCAGAAAAGTTCGAAAAACAAAAAAAAAAGGCATGCGATTATTGTAAACGATAAAACATTCGATCGCAGAAAACGCCTGGGCGTAGAATGTTCCAGAACAAAAATGCTGTTCTAGAAAGTTCGGAAAAAGTACAGCATTCGATCGCGGAAAACGCGCCATCGTGGAAAGTTCGAGAATCGAAATAGTGCGGTTCAAACAAAATTTGGAAAAGAAAAGGTATGCAGTGGAAAAAGTTCGGGAAATCGGCGTTGGGTAACAAAGGAAGGTTCGAGCCTGTGTAGAAAAATAGATAGGCGCGAGCGCGGGAATCGACAAACCAAAGGTTGGCAATCGTTACGAATGGACGCGAGAGCGGGAAGGAAACCGTCGACGGTGCGTTCGATTGGCGTTGGGGCACGTGGCGCAAGCTGGGGGCGATTCGGGGCGCCATGGTCGCGCGCGAGAGGAACAAAAGAGGACGACGGCGAAGTTGCCGGTCGATGGCGCGAGCGGGAAATTCAAACGGCGCGTCGGTACGGGCCGACGCGAGCGGATGCATAGTGAACGGCAACGTAATTGATTGACTCGTGCATGAATCGTAACCTAAAAATTAGGAATAGTTGAAACCGTCAATTGAAATTTTGATTTGATACATGTAGAACTCGACACTGCCGTGCCGTGCCGATTGTCCCTGGAACTTGCGAAACATGAATAAGAATAATATTTAGATTATTTAGAACTTAAGTTTGAAATATTCGTTAACGAAAATTGGTCAGAATGCCGAACACTATAATAATTGAAAACAATGATTTCTCATTATCGATAATTTGAAATAATTGAATTGATGAAATTACAGACTTAACTTTTAATTAGATTAAAAGAAACAGTTGTGTACTCAAATTTTTAAGCCTGAAATCTGGAATATGTTAATAATCGATTTATCTGGTATATCGAAAACTTGAGTTGATATCTTGAATTAAAGAAAACTGGCGATGTCAGAATAAGCGAAATTGACTAAATTACTGAAAGCTTTTATAGTTCGAATCAATATACTAAAACTGGGTAAAATTAAAATACATGTTCGATTTTCATACAGATGAAAGGAATGTCCAATTGTTCCTGCTTATTCAGGACAATGAGCTGGGAATCACGGAAAAATTCCCAGACGATACGTTCTACCCAGATTTGGACGAGGAGGTGATCTTCATAATGACGTCCAGCGGGAATAAAATTCCAATAGGTAGAATAAAATAACATTTTACGTTGTTAATCTATTATTTATGTAAAATGAAATTTCTAAAAATTGCATGCTTAGAAACAGATCCAAATTACAAATATTGTTGGCCGGTACATGCGGTGCGGTGTCTGTTGTTGCGGCTGCACCGTGTGTACTGTTAGGCAACTGACATTTTTCAATCGATTGTTGTTCGTTGATTGAACGATTGTCCGAAAAATAATTGCCAGGCAATTCTCAGTATTCGATTGATTATTGTTCGTCGATTGAATGCTTGTCGTTACGAGACATTGTCAATGATGATTGAGAACTACTTCTCTGAATATTGCTAGTCAGAGAAGGAGGTAGTCGTTTGACACCTATGATCGGGGGCGACAGCTGTGTCTTTGATTGTTGTTCGTTGAAGACGCGGTTGTTTATTCATTGATTTATTTGATTGCCTAGTCATTTAGTGAATCATCGTAAACGACTCGATAGTCATGACTCATAAAATATTGCCATCTGCGATAAGGAACTGCTTCTTTGATTGTTGTTCGTCGAAAAAGTGGTTCCTGATTCTTAACATTTTTATCGCAGATAATTCGCACATCGAAGAAGACGTGAGGGACTCGGTGAAAAGAGAAGTGAAGCGACTGAAGGCCGAAGAGGTGGCTTCGGCGGAGGCTTTCTCAGGCCAACATGAGGAAGCACTGTCCTCTAAGCTGGATGCATCAGTTGGGATGTCTGACGGTGGGTCGGCCGGAAAGTTTGAGAGTGAAACCGAAATTTTACGTACTAAGTTAGAAGGTAATAAATCCACCCCAGTTGTTAAGTCAAATGTGAAGGTGAAACTGGATTTGGATCTGATGAAATCCCGTCAGAAGTTGAGGACTAGTGAAATGATTGAGTCTTATGAAATGACAAATGATGATGTCGATCATGATGTGTTAAATATTAACAATTCTGTTGATTTTTCAGAAACAAACATTAAACTGGAGAAGCTGGAGAAGGAACGAAAGGAGATGGAGGAACGGTCTGATGAAATGTCGTATACCACCCTGAAATGGATAAACGACTACATGGAAAAAAACGATAAAAACATGAGTCAATTTACGAAAAGGGTGGAAAGCTGGATGGAGGAGAAGGGGAAACAAATATCCCAAATGAAACCTGCTCCTATTGAACAGAAGAATGAGGTAATAAAGTTTAGTAAGAATAATAGTTCAGTTTCGGCTGAAGAGAATGTTTACAATAATATAGACAGAGAGTATGTTGCGAAGGCAATTAAAGAAGAATTGAACAAGATCGATTTAAAATCCAATAATATTACAGATAAAATTCAAATTGAGGTAACCAATAGAGAAAATATAGTTCGTAGAGAATACAGGTTAACTCCTGAGCTGGATTTCGATTCCTTTATGGATTATTTAAACTCCGAATTAACCATTTGCGATCTATCATATGTAATTGACGATTCGATTGAACCGGCCCGAGAACTAAATGAAATTAAAAGAGAAAAGAACAAGATTAGAGTCCGCGATATTCTTATTAACCGAATAGATATGTCTTATCACTCAAAGGTATCTCATATTCGCGATCCTGTAGAATTATTAAATAAAATTCAAGAATTAAAAGAAAACGAAACTGTAATGACTACAACCAGCTTGAGAAAACAATTACATAGTCTTAAATATAATCCTATTAAGGAAAAGGCATCCAGCTTTTGGGATAGATTTGACAAAATAGTCAGATTGTACAATAAATTGCCCAATACCCCTGAACTTTCGGAAGTTGAGATAAGAGATGCATTCTTTGAGGCAATTGTTGTTGCTCTCCCGCGTCTTAGAGAAACTCAATTTATTATTAAAAATGCCACAGGCAAAATATTAACGTTGGATCAGCTCAAAGACTATATTGTACAACAGGAATCAGCTCGAGGGGAGGGCAAACTGATAGCTGGACAAAAGACGGACCAAGGGCAGCCCAAGGCGTACCATATGCCTCACCCTGGCGTGCTGTGCCACAAATGTGACAACAAGGGGCATTATAAGGACGAATGCACCAGATCTGGCAAGATGTGTTTCCGGTGCAAACGCTACGAGGGGCACATCAGAGAAGACTGCCCCTATAGCGAAAGTCAGCTGGAGAAGATGCTACAAGACAATGTGCAACATAGAAGGTATGTACCCTCATTCTCTTATCGAGGTGGTAAACGAGGAAATATTAATCGTGGAATGAAACGTAAAACCGACGGCCGCGGCCCACTCAATCAAAGTGACTCGAAAAGATCTAAGTCTGATAGAGGCCGAGATCAAATTCAACCACGAGGAAGAGCAAGGTCAAATCGCAATCCTCGTAGCCCTTATGTGTCTAAAAACAATAGCTTTTCTGATCGGAAAACCAAAGCGGGTAAGTACGTAGCGCTAAATGTACAAAACAAGCTTGAAGAGGTAGAACGAAGCGATAACAGCCAACTAGTTAGATTTCTGGCTGACTCGGGTGCCACAGAACATATGACCAATTCGCGACTAATATTTAAAACTTTCGACAGTACTAAAACTTTTGACATTAAGTGTGCAAACGACAGTGATCTAGCGACTATCAAATCGGAGGGAGTAGCTAACGTTTATGGCTACGCGAACAATGAAAATCCCTTAAAATTGAGTAATGTGATATACGCTCGATCACTGTCGGAAAATTTGTTATCATTGAGAAAATTTGTCGATAAGGGTTTGGGTATTTATTTAGACAATAAGCGTATAGATATTTTTGACCCCATGTCCAAAGAAATCTTTGTGTCTGGAATATATGAGCAACCGTATTGGATAATCGAGTTTGAATCGGGTAGTTTGAATGAAACAGGAAATAAGTTTGAAACTAATACTAAGGTTGTTGCATATGTTGCCACACGACAGCGAGATTACAGAGTTCCCAATAATGAAAATATGATCGAAACTGAGATGGAAGTTGAAGAGACAATTGCAAACGATCAACTTAATGAATCCTCATTAATAAATAATGAGAAAAACTATAATAAACAAAGCAATGAGCAATGCTCACGTTACTCAAATTTCGAAGACACATTAAGAGATAGAAAAATAAATATGCTGGATAATTCAGTTGATTGTGTAGACACTAACTTTGAATCTAATAACGATGAAGTCAATCATTTATTTTATACAAATAAAGCAATGTTGTGGCATGTCCGTTTGGGACACGCTTCGTTAAAATATCTTAAAATATTCCAAGGTAAATTTCCTGAAGTCAAAGGCTTAAAAGACGTTGTTTTTGACGATTCCGTGTTGGACTGTGAAGTTTGCATTGTGTCGAAATTCAACAAATTACCGTTTAGCTCGACGAGACAAAGGGCAACATCGCCGTTGCAAATAATCCATTCGGATACAATGGGTCCTATTAGTCCGATGACATACCCTAAAGGTTACAGATTCATATCTGTATTTATAGATGATTTTTCGCGACTGGCGATGGCATACCCGATGAAGAGTAAAACCCAAACGGGATACTGTTTGGAGTCATACATAAAAAGCTCGAGGAATCTGTTGGGATATGATGCCAAGTTTTGTTACTTGCGATGTGATCAGGGTAAAGAGTTTACAGGTGGATATACGACGAGTATCCTAGATAAATTTGGAGCAGAGTTGCAGCTAGCTTGTCCTGATACACCAGAGCACAATGGTTGTGCCGATCTGTTTAATCAGACAATCCAGAAAAAGGTCAGAACTTTCATATACGATACTCATCTGCCTGAAAACATGTGGGATCTAGCATTGAATGCTTCGGTTTATATTTACAACAGAACTCCTCATAGCTCGAATGAGATGATACCTCCTTTGCAAAAATTCAGTCCGAGTGTGAAGTTAAACTTAGAGCAATTGAAACGCTTCGGCTGCATTGCCTATATAAAAGTGCAAAGGAAGAAGGGACCTAAGTTCGATCAGCTCGGAAAAAGGAGTCGTGTTAGTTGGATATAAACCAACCGGATATCTGTTTCTGAAACCAGAGGACGGCAAATACTATGAGAGTCGAGATGTTCGTTTTAACGAAAAACTCGTATTTGGCGATAAATATAATAAACGAAGTATCAAAGATTGGTCAAACACATTGGAAGATGTGAACCGGGAAACATGGTTTGTAAAGTTTGACGATGAAAAGGAAACTCTGATTTCGGAAACGGAGGGAGAAAAACGTAAAAGAGGTCGTCCGAGAAAAGAGAAAGTGACAGAATAACAAACAGAACCAATCGAACTTGAATCATACTTAAATTCGCTCGAAAATAATGAACAGTGTGCACTGATAGCGACAGTTCAAAATGATCCAACTTCATATTACGAGGCTATGAATTCTACAGACAAGGTGGAATGGGAAAGAGCCATTGATAGTGAATTGGAGTCAATGGAGAAAAACCAAGTCTGGACGATTATTGACAGGCCATCTGACTCAGATGGAAAAAGGCCGAATATTATCGACTCCAGATGGGTGTTTAAAAGAAAAGTCGGAATTGATGGCACTGTAAAACATAAAGCTCGACTTGTGATGAGAGGTTTCAAGGATAAAAATTCATATGAATTAAGTGAAACTTACGCGCCTGTTTCTCGTTTACAGCTGGTTAGGTCAGTTCTTGTTATAGTAAATAAGTTCGATCTGGAAGTATGTCAACTCGATGTCAAAACAGCTTTCTTGAATGGAACTATTGACAGTGAAATTTACATGGAGATTCCTAAAGGCGTTGATACTGCAATAGAAGCTAAGAGAAAGAAAGTTTGCAAAATTAAACGCGCCCTATATGGTCTAAAAATAAGTCCGAAAAGATGGTATGAAAAATTCACTGAAACAATCCTGAAGTTAGGTTTGAATGCTCATGATCCTGAGCCTTGTCTATTCACTTGGCGTGACAATTGCAAATTCATGCTACTGTTGCTCTATGTAGAGTACATATTAATAACTAGCAATGACTCGATCAAGTTGGAAGAAATCAAATTAAAACTCAAGTTCGAATTTGAATTGTCTGACTTGGGAGAACCCAAAAATTTCCTTGGAATCGAGATAAACAGAAACAGACAAGAACAGACGATAACTCTCACACTTGAAAACTATATTGATAAACTGCTTAAAAGATATGGATACAGTGAAATGCATCCGCAGAAAACACCTATGGTGACAAATCAAGTGGAAAACAGAGAGAGACGAGAAAGGGAAGAAAATGAAAATAAGTTCGATGACACACAAACTAAGTCAAATGGTCCTTACAGAGAAATAGTAGGTTCCCTGCTGTATCTGGCGAATACAGTTCGTCCAGACATAGCATACTCTGTGAATGTGCTGAGCAGGCATCAAATTAACCCCACTGACGTAGAGTGGAAAATGGTTAAACGAGTATGCCGATATCTGAGATATACCAAGAGTCTGGGTCTGAAGTTTGAAGGGAAGCTCGACGATTTGCAAGGATTCTCAGATGCAAGTTTTGCAGACTGCAAGGGTTCCATCACGACCAGCGGATTTGTGGTCAAGCTATATGGTGATACTGTGGCCTGGAAGTCACACAAACAATCATACGTCGCCCTGTCAACCTGTCAGGCAGAGTACGTGGCGATGAGTGAAGCTTGTCAGGAAATGGTGTCGTTGCGAAATTCTTTAAGTTTGATGTTAAAAAATTCCTTTTTGCCCATGACTTTGTGGTGTGATAATCAGGCGGCTGCAGCTAGCAGTCAAGTAAATTACACTGCTAAGCTCAGGCACATGACAGAGGTCAGAGAACATTATGTTCGCGAGTGTGTAGACAGAGGTCTAATAAAAGTTGCCTGGATTGCTTCGAAACAGCAAATTGCTGACATATTTACGAAGGCATTGCCTCTAGATACACATAGAAGCTTGACTGGATTAATATTGAATAATAAATTCCTGAACTAACACTTTTTCTTCTGTTTAGATATTAAAGAAGTCCGCAAGCTGGACTGAATCGACGAACGAGCTGCTTGAAACATCTGCTCGGGAGGGAGTGCGAAGTATGAACGAGCAGCTGCAGTCCGCAGTCGGTATTGCAGCGCATTCGCTCGCATATCTCTCTACTGTTCCGTGCGCATGCGCGGAGTGCCGGCGCCGTTGGCGCTTCATCAGCGCTTCCTCATGGCCGAGCGCGGCTCACTCCTCGCTCACCGTTTGACACGCGCGGTTCCTCTGTATAGATTACTGATTGATATTAAAAGGACCAAACCGATTATAGTCAACGCGATAAGTTCGATTCTTTTGTACTCTTAATTAGTTGGATATTTATAAGGTAATAAATTACTCTTTGGTATTAATCGTGTCTCCTTTATTTGGCAAAACCCAGTCGCCCGATTCTAAACCTCAACAACATTAATTCCATTATATAAAGTATAAATATCTAAACATGTCGCAATGAAAAATAAAAATTCAATTTGACACAAAAAGTATTTAGTATTAATATTCTAAACACACATGATATAATAAATATATTTGTGTATTTCTTAATCTTTAATCTTTGTAGTGAATATGTTTGACGATAGGTACTACAACATAATTTTTACATTACATTATTACGTTATTTTATATATATATATATATATATATATATGTTTTGTGGTAATTTTGCGGACTTTTTTTTAAACAGATCGGTCATTTTGCGGACTTTTTGTCATTTCGCGGACCGCCCGCGAAAAGAAAGTATTTTTCTGGTCATTTCGAGGACTTTTTTTTTATACATGATGGGCATTATGCGGACCCTATGTTTTTGCTATAGGGAACATAATTTCGCACCAAACTTTAGGCACAACTAGGTCTAGGCGAGGTTTGGTAGGGTTGGGTTAGGATAGTTTTTAGCGGGGGGTCTGGGGGGCAGAGCCCCCCAGCGCACGCAGCCTAGTTAAGCTTGATAAGATCCAAATAGACCAAATTTAATTTTTCCCGAAGTCCGCAAAATGACCGATACATAGACGAGTTATATATAAAAAAATCTGGTCCGCGAAATGACCACATTACGTGTTTATATATATATATATATATATATAGGGGAGAACGGGGTAATTCCGACCTACCTAAGCAAAATTGATTTTTGAGGTAGAGAATGTGATTTAATGAATTTGTACTTTATGCTTTTTTAAAGTGTATTGCATGGGTAAACAGTTATCGATACTATTAATACCTTGTTATAGGTATATTATAGGATTATACCTCCATTAGTAAAAAATTGCAATTCTTCAGATTCTGTCAAAGTATGGGTAATTTCGACCCCAAAAGGTGTAATTCCGACCGCCTTTATTTTCAGCACAATTTTGTAGTGATTTATAGGTTTAATTTACATTTATTAATAATAAGTAAAGTAGATAATATTTTGCTATCACAATAACTTTTTTATGTACAACACTACGTACACCTAATACTAAAGCAGCAACTGCTTTTTTCAAATTTCAGCGTCTCGTTTTGCGGTTTTTCGCATATATTTTCGCCCCATTTCCAACTAAAATCAACACATTTGTGATACATTATATATAATGTATATATAACATTGCATAATATGGTTGTGATAAAAAACAAATGAAAATAAACACGAAAAAGGGCGGTCGCAATTACCCAGTGTCCTTTTAGACGGACGTACTGACGCCAGCACATGGCGCTGTGAAGAAAGCAAGTCGCTTATGGCATTTGGTGACACGGAACCACCTATATTATATAACGCTAATGTCTTGCGTAAAGCAAAGGAAGAGGAAGCATCGAAGAGGTTAAAACTGCCAACAAATGACCCGATTGAAAATTTGCGCCAAGCTAAGTATTCAATAGTTCCACGTTCAATTCACGAAATTGGCATTGACTCTTACTTTGTGATGTACTGGACAGAGGAACAAATGGAAATGTATAAATTGGCATTAAAAAATGACAATACTGCATACCTGGTTATCGATGCTTCAGGGGGAATATACCACAAGTTGAAATTGCCAAATGGATGCAAATCGCCTCACATATTTCTGTACCAGACAATATGTGTAACCAAGGATGGAAGTTTCCCGGTTTTCCAAATGCTATCAGCTCGACAAGATGCTGCAAAAATAACGAGTTTCCTCACCGATATTTTAAAAGAAGGAGCACCAAAACCTCCGCTTGTTGTTTTCGATTTTGGACGAGCTTTATTAATAGCGGTGGCAAGGGTATTTGCAGACTGCAGCAATTTAAATGATTATATGCATGTTTGTTACGATCTAGCTGTGTTGCAAATGAATTCGAAATTACCTTCCTGCTATATCCGCTTAGATGTTAGTCATTTTATTGGGATGATTGCAAGATGGCCTTGCTTAAAAAGAAAAATGACTAAAGTTCGTCAATTTTATATTCGATGCATGGCACAAGGATATCTTATGCAAGAAATAAAAGAAGTCGAGGAATTTTTTACATCAGTTACTGTGATAGCTCTGAGTGAAACGACGGGCATTAATGAAAATGGAATATCAGTCCCATCGCAGAACCATCTTAATCAAGTATTATCCGTTATAAGGGGTAGAACAGGAGATGGTCTTGAAGCACATAATGTCGATAATTCAGATGCAACTGAGCACGCAAATGCAGATTGAACACAGTTGATTCACCGGATGACTCAAGCCTCGCAGAAGACATTTCTGAAGACGTCGGCAATAATTGGATGGAATGGTGCAATCGCATTTTAACCAAAGCGAAAAAGATAGCGAATTTCTCCAGAGATGGTGAAACAGTCAATGCATATTTCTGTCCAGAAGTCGCTAGCAGAATTGTTAAATTATTGCCATACGTTGCACTGTGGACTGGAATTGTAGGGCAGTACTTCAACCGCCAGGTAACTGTGGCAACATCTGCAGCCGTGGAAGCAGAATTTTCCAATATAAAATGCAGAGTTTTTAAAAGTGAACTTCCTCTTCGTGTTGACAAATTTGTGTTTCGTCACCTGAATTTTATCGAAGGAAAATTACTCCTTACTGCTGGAAATTTTCAACTAGACAATCATTCACCTTCGGTTAGCAATGCAGTCCAGTCACTTGTCAGTCCAGACGAATGGAATGAATGTGAAAACTGGCGAGGCTTGAGTAAATCCACTAAAGAAAATGAAAATTTGTTAACAAAAGTTGACTTCGATGAAGAAGAACATGACAATCATTCAATCTTGTCAGATGTCGAAGGAGTAAAATGTAGCAAACCCCTAAATAACAGTGATACAAATGCTTTGATGGACACTGAAGAATTCAATGTAACCTCTAAACTTTGTGATTCCATTAGTATAATAAAAAATGACGGGAAGGTAGATGGAATTGAGACGATGCAATTAGATAAAAAAGTTTCCAGTAAAAAGCAAAAAGCAACATATTTGGATTGTTACGGATGCTGGCTACGCACATAGCCATCGTAACATAGACAATACTTGTCTTTGTAAGATCGACAAGACACACACACCGAAGAGCCCGATTCGGCGTCGCACATATATTGCACACGTGCTGTAACTTACACTGGGAACCACGGGTTCCTCTAGCTGCAAGCCCAAACGGTTACGGTTAAGTAAACTTGGCAACGCCAAGGTTACCGATAAGTCTAAAGGGGTGAGCGATTCGTGGAAGATGGCACGTGGCAGATAACAAGTGCAGGTGTCCATCAAAAAGGACGATGATCTCATCGACATCTACCATATAAAAAGGGCAATCGCATTGCCCGAAAGCAGAGTCGCCCCGTTAATGATCGAGTGAACATCTCGGTGCAGAGTCGCCCCGCGTACGATCAAGCGAAGATCTCCGTTAGAGTCGCCCCGCGTACGATCAAGCGAAGATCTGCATTAGAGTCGCCCCGCGATTGACGCCGTGAAGATCTCGGTGCAGAGTCGCCCCGCGATTGACGCAGTGAACATCTCCGTTAGAGTCGCATCGTGAACAACACCGAAAGGATCACGCGCACGGGACTTAGAAGCTTCGAGACACATTAATCCGCGACTCTCCGCGAATCAATACCGGACTTGGTACTTATATACCCGGACGATCTGTACGACCTGAAGTTGGAATTTCCATAAGTTAAAATAAAGTTATCATTACTAAATTCGCCAGTATTTCGTCACTTGGGGTGTCGATCGCCTTTATGCGGAAGATCCCAAAAACGATTCTCAGCTACCGAGAATCATCCCTTACAACTCCTGATCCTGATAAAAATTGCATTACGAAAAACATAAAAATCGTAACAGGACAATGCCCTGATTGGGATGTTGTGAAATCTAGCAAGATTTGTTATGGAACGCCATTGCTGAAAAATGGTAATATGCTCGAGCCGATTATTTCAAATAAACGCGGATTAAAGGTAAAAAATACATGTGCATTTGATTCTATAATTCAGATTCACATGAATGCGTTAAGTACCTATCAGTCCTTCAATATTGACGAATCACTGCCAGTGACAAAACTAGCATTAGCGATATTGGAGAAGGGTAAAGTCAATGCAAAAGACTATAAAACTAGAGCTAAGTATTTATCAGAAATCTCGATCTTACACACGCGCTACATTGATCAACTGGATGTGAAATGTAATGTGGCACATCTTGCTCAATATATATTTACATCTATGCCGAGTGTAATTGATACGGTGACCTGCCCAACCTGTTTAAATAGGAATATAAAAAATCTTACGTTTTTGACAATCGATGTAGGAATCATTTTAAACCATGGATTCCAAAAATTACAGGAAGCGATTGAATCGAACTTGTTATCTCCAAAAACGACGTGTGTGAATTGCAAACAAGAAGTACTTGAAAAGAGGGAGTATGGATCAATGATTCTCATCGATACAAGTATAGTTACTTTTTCTTCGTATATTCAAGCCTATGAACATAACGTTGCCATTACGTACAACGGATTATCGTGGTATATATATGATGATCTCACGTCCAAGCGCAAAGTAGCTACATCAAAAGAAGAAATTCTTCCGCATTTAATCATCTACGTAAAATAAAATCTATAAAAATGTTGCATGAGAGAGACCAATAAAAAATTTAAAAAAATCACTCTCAACAATAACAAATTTTATTAGTTAAATAAGAAAACATGTTCTCCTACAAAAATTTAAGCAAATTAAAAAAAAAACACAAATTTGAAAATATTTGGAAAAAAAGTACGAAAGAAAAAAAATTTTAAACCATTAACAAAAAATTTAAAAAAAAATTTCATAAAAAAAAATAAAAAAAAAACCTTCTCAAGATCTCTGACGTGACGAAGGCATATTTAGGCCGGGCGAGAAGGCTTGCGTGTTTTGTAGAAACCAGACTAAAGAGATCAACCAGAGCTGCCTTCTTAATACTAACCCTATATTACGAATGGCAAATATTTTTAATTCACAAAAAAAGTTCATTTTTTCTGGGGACTTTCTATAGCCCCCAAAGAGTTCTACAACTTTGCCTTATGACAGTTTTTGATCCGATGAAAAATGGGAGAATTACAGGCAGTCTGTTTTTCCGAAAATCAAAAAAATTCAAAAACTCGGTTTTTTCTCTGGTGTTCCTTTTGCCCCTCAATGAGTTCTACAACTTTGCCGTATGAAAGTTTTTGATCCGATGACAAATGGAAGAATTACAGGCAGTCTGTTTTTTCTAAAAATAAAAAAATTTCAAAAAATCAAATTTTTCTCTGGAGTTCCTTTTTCCCCAAACAGTCCTACAACTATTCATTATGAAAGTTTTTGATCCGATGAAAAATGGGATAATTACACAGGCAGTCTGTTTTTTCTAAAAATAAAAAAATTTCAAAAAATCAAATTTTTCTCTGCAGTTCCTTTTTCCCCCCAAAGAGTTCTACAACTTTTCATTATGAAAGTTTTTGATTCGATGACAAATGGAAGAATTACAGGCAGTCTGTTTTTTCTAAAAATAAAAAAATTTCAAAAAATCAAATTTTTCTCTGGAGTTCCTTTTTCCCCAAACAGTCCTACAACTATTCATTATGAAAGTTTTTGATCCGATCAAAAATGGGAGAATTACACAGGTAGTTTGTTTTTCCAAAAATCAAAAATTCAAAAAAATTCAAAAACTCGGTTTTTTCTCTGGAGTTCTTTTTGCCCCCCAAAGAGTTCTACAACTTTGCCTTATGACAGTTTTTGATCCGATGAAAAATGGGAGAATTACAGGCAGTCTGTTTTTCCGAAAATCAAAAAAATTCAAAAACTCGGTTTTTTCTCTGGTGTTCCTTTTGCCCCTCAATGAGTTCTACAACTTTGCCGTATGAAAGTTTTTGATCCGATGACAAATGGAAGAATTACAGGCAGTCTGTTTTTTCTAAAAATAAAAAAATTTCAAAAAATCAAATTTTTCTCTGGAGTTCCTTTTTCCCCAAACAGTCCTACAACTATTCATTATGAAAGTTTTTGATCCGATGAAAAATGGGATAATTACACAGGCAGTCTGTTTTTTCTAAAAATAAAAAAATTTCAAAAAATCAAATTTTTCTCTGCAGTTCCTTTTTCCCCCCAAAGAGTTCTACAACTTTTCATTATGAAAGTTTTTGATCCGATGACAAATGGGAGACTTACAGGTAGTCGTTTTTTCCAAAAATCAAAAAAATTAAAAAACTCGGTTTTTTCTCTGGAGTTCCTTTTGCCCCCCAAAGAGTTCTACAACTTTTCATTATGAAAGATTTTTATCCGATGAAAAATGGGAGAATTACAGGTAGTCTGTTTTTCCGAAAATCAAAAAAATTCAAAAATTCAAAAACTCGGTTTTTTCTCTGGAGTTCTTTTTGCCCCCCAAAGAGTTCTACAACTTTGCCTTATGACAGTTTTTGATCTGATGACAAATGGGAGAATTACAGGCAGTCTGTTTTTTCTAAAAATAAAAAAATTTCAAAAAATCAAATTTTTCTCTGGAGTTCCTGTTGCCCCCCAAAGAGTTCTACTACTTTTCATTATGAAAGTTTTTGATCTGATGACAAATGGGAGAATTACAGGCAGTCTGTTTTTTCCAAAAATAAAAAAATTTCAAAAAATCAGATTTTTCTCTGGTGTTCCTTTTGCCCCCCAAAGAGTTCTACAACTTTTCATTATGAAAGTTTTTGATCTTATGACAAATGGGAGAATTACAGGCTGTCTGTTTTTCCAAAAATCAAAAAATCAAAAAATCAAAAAAATTAAAAAACTCGGTTTTTTCTCTGGAGTTCTTTTTGCCCCCCAAAGAGTTCTACAACTTTGCCTTATGACCGTTTTTGATCTGATGACAAATGGGAGAATTACAGGCAGTCTGTTTTTTCCAAAAATAAAAAAATTTCAAAAAATCAGATTTTTCTCTGGTGTTCCTTTTGCCCCCCAAAGAAGTCTACAACTTTTCATTATGAAAGTTTTTGATCCGATGAAAAATGGGAGAATTACAGGTAGTCTGTTTTTCCGAAAATCAAAAAAATTCAAAAACTCGGTTTTTTCTCTGGAGTTCCTTTTGCCCCCAAAGAGTTCTACAACTTTTCATTATGAAAGTTTTTGATCTTATGACAAATGGGAGAATTACAGGCAGTCTGTTTTTCCAAAAATCAAAAAATCAAAAAAATTAAAAAACTCGGTTTTTTCTCTGGAGTTCCTTTTGCCCCCCAAAGAGTTCTACAACTTTTCATTATGAAAGATTTTGATCCGATGAAAAATGGGAGAATTACACAGGTAGTTTGTTTTTCCAAAAATCAAAAAATCAAAAAAATTCAAAAACTCGGTTTTTTCTCTGGAGTTCTTTTTGCCCCCCAAAGAGTTCTACAACTTTGCCTTATGACAGTTTTTGATCTGATGAAAAATGGGAGAATTACAGGCAGTCTGTTTTTTCTAAAAATAAAAAAATTTCAAAAAATCAAATTTTTCTCTGGAGTTCCTGTTGCCCCCCAAAGAGTTCTGCTACTTTTCATTATGAAAGTTTTTGATCTGATGACAAATGGGAGAATTACAGGCAGTCTGTTTTTTCCAAAAATAAAAAAATTTCAAAAAATCAAATTTTTCTCTGGTGTTCCTTTTGCCCCCAAAGAGTTCTACAACTTTGCCTTATGAAAGTTTTCGATCCGATGAAAAATGGGAGAATTACAGGCAGTCTGTTTTTTCCAAAAATCAAAAAAATTAAAAAACTCGGTTTTTTCTCTGGAGTTCCTTTTGCCCCCAAAGAGTTCTACAACTTTTCATTATGAAAGTTTTTGATCTTATGACAAATGGGAGAATTACAGGCAGTCTGTTTTTCCAAAAATCAAAAAATCAAAAAAATTCAAAAACTCGGTTTTTTCTCTGGAGTTCGTTTTGCCCCCAAAGAGTTCTACAACTTTGCCTTATGACAGTTTTTGATCTGATGACAAATGGGAGAATTACAGGCAGTCTGTTTTTTTCCAAAAATAAACTTATTTCAAAAAATCAAATTTTTCTCTGGTGTTCCTTTTGCCCCCCAAAGAGTTCTACAACTTTGCCTTATGAAAGTTTTCGATCCGATGAAAAATGGGAGAATTACAGGCAGTCTGTTTTTCCAAAAATCAAAAAATCAAAAAAATTAAAAAACTCGGTTTTTTCTCTGGAGTTCCTTTTGCCCCCCAAAGAGTTCTACAACTTTTCATTATGAAAGATTTTGATCCGATGAAAAATGGGAGAATTACAGGTAGTCTGTTTTTCCGAAAATCAAAAAAATTCAAAAACTCGGTTTTTTCTCTGGTGTTCCTTTTGCCCCTCAATGAGTTCTACAACTTTGCCGTATGAAAGTTTTTGATCCGATGACAAATGGAAGAATTACAGGCAGTCTGTTTTTTCTAAAAATAAAAAAATTTCAAAAAATCAAATTTTTCTCTGGAGTTCCTTTTTCCCCAAACAGTCCTACAACTATTCATTATGAAAGTTTTTGATCCGATGAAAAATGGGATAATTACACAGGCAGTCTGTTTTTTCTAAAAATAAAAAAATTTCAAAAAATCAAATTTTTCTCTGCAGTTCCTTTTTCCCCCCAAAGAGTTCTACAACTTTTCATTATGAAAGTTTTTGATCCGATGACAAATGGGAGACTCACAGGTAGTCGTTTTTTCCAAAAATCAAAAAAATTAAAAAACTCGGTTTTTTCTCTGGAGTTCCTTTTGCCCCCCAAAGAGTTCTACAACTTTTCATTATGAAAGATTTTTATCCGATGAAAAATGGGAGAATTACAGGTAGTCTGTTTTTCCGAAAATCAAAAAAATTCAAAAACTCGGTTTTTTCTCTGGTGTTCCTTTTGCCCCTCAATGAGTTCTACAACTTTGCCGTATGAAAGTTTTTGATCCGATGACAAATGGAAGAATTACAGGCAGTCTGTTTTTTCCAAACATAAAAAAATTTCAAAAAATCAGATTTTTCTCTGGTGTTCCTTTTGCCCCCCAAAGAGTTCTACAACTTTTCATTATGAAAGTTTTTGATTCGATGACAAATGGGAGAATTACAGGCAGTCTGTTTTTTTCCAAAAAAAAACTTATTTCAAAAAATCAAATTTTTCTCTGGTGTTCCTTTTGCCCCCCAAAGAGTTCTACAACTTTTCATTATGAAAGATTTTTATCCGATGAAAAATGGGAGAATTACAGGTAGTCTGTTTTTCCGAAAATCAAAAAAATTCAAAAACTCGGTTTTTTCTCTGGTGTTCCTTTTGCCCCTCAATGAGTTCTACAACTTTGCCGTATGAAAGTTTTTGATCCGATGACAAATGGAAGAATTACAGGCAGTCTGTTTTTTCTAAAAATAAAAAAATTTCAAAAAATCAAATTTTTCTCTGGAGTTCCTTTTTCCCCAAACAGTCCTACAACTATTCATTATGAAAGTTTTTGATCCGATGAAAAATGGGATAATTACACAGGCAGTCTGTTTTTTCTAAAAATAAAAAAATTTCAAAAAATCAAATTTTTCTCTGCAGTTCCTTTTTCCCCCCAAAGAGTTCTACAACTTTTCATTATGAAAGTTTTTGATCCGATGACAAATGGGAGACTTACAGGTAGTCGTTTTTTCCAAAAATCAAAAAAATTAAAAAACTCGGTTTTTTCTCTGGAGTTCCTTTTGCCCCCCAAAGAGTTCTACAACTTTTCATTATGAAAGATTTTTATCCGATGAAAAATGGGAGAATTACAGGTAGTCTGTTTTTCCGAAAATCAAAAAAATTCAAAAATTCAAAAACTCGGGTTTTTCTCTGGAGTTCTTTTTGCCCCCCAAAGAGTTCTACAACTTTGCCTTATGACAGTTTTTGATCTGATGACAAATGGGAGAATTACAGGCAGTCTGTTTTTTCTAAAAATAAAAAAATTTCAAAAAATCAAATTTTTCTCTGGAGTTCCTGTTGCCCCCCAAAGAGTTCTACTACTTTTCATTATGAAAGTTTTTGATCTGATGACAAATGGGAGAATTACAGGCAGTCTGTTTTTTCTAAAAATAAAAAAATTTCAAAAAATCAAATTTTTCTCTAAAGTTCCTTTTGCCCCCAAAGAGTTCTACAACTTTGCCTTATGACAGTTTTTGATCTGATGACAAATGGGAGAATTACAGGCAGTCTGTTTTTTCCAAAAATAAAAAAATTTCAAAAAATCAAATTTTTCTCTGCAGTTCCTTTTCCCCCCCCAAAGAGTTCTACAACTTTTCATTATGGAAGATTTTGATTCGATGACAACTGGGAGAATTACAGGCAGTCTGTTTTTTCCAAAAATAAAAAAATTTCAAAAAATCAGATTTTTCTCTGGTGTTCCTTTTGCCCCCCAAAGAGTTCTACAACTTTTCATTATGAAAGTTTTTGATCTTATGACAAATGGGAGAATTACAGGCTGTCTGTTTTTCCAAAAATCAAAAAATCAAAAAATCAAAAAAATTAAAAAAATCGGTTTTTTCTCTGGAGTTCCTTTTGCCCCCCAAAGAGTTCTATAACTTTTCATTATGAAAGTTTGTGAACTTATGACAAATGGGAGAATTACAGGCAGTCTGTTTTTCCAAAAATCAAAAAATAAAAAAAATTAAAAAACTCGGGTTTTTCTCTGGAGTTCCTTTTTCCCCAAACAGTCCTACAACTATTCATTATGAAAGTTTTTGATCCGATGAAAAATGGGAGAATTACACAGGTAGTTTGTTTTTCCAAAAATCAAAAAATCAAAAAAATTCAAAAACTCGGTTTTTTCTCTGGAGTTCTTTTTGCCCCCCAAAGAGTTCTACAACTTTGCCTTATGACAGTTTTTGATCTGAAGACAAATGGGAGAATTACAGGCAGTCTGTTTTTACCAAAAATACAAAAATTTCAAAAAATCAAATTTTTCTCTGGAGTTCCTGTTGCCCCCCAAAGAGTTCTGCTACTTTTCATTATGAAAGTTTTTGATCTGATGACAAATGGGAGAATTACAGGCAGTCTGTTTTTTCCAAAAATAAAAAAATTTCAAAAAATCAAATTTTTCTCTGGTGTTCCTTTTGCCCCCAAAGAGTTCTACAACTTTGCCTTATGAAAGTTTTCGATCCGATGAAAAATGGGAGAATTACAGGCAGTCTGTTTTTTCCAAAAATCAAAAAAATTAAAAAACTCGGTTTTTTCTCTGGAGTTCCTTTTGCCCCCAAAGAGTTCTACAACTTTTCATTATGAAAGTTTTTGATCTTATGACAAATGGGAGAATTACAGGCAGTCTGTTTTTCCAAAAATCAAAAAATCAAAAAAATTAAAAAACTCGGTTTTTTCTCTGGAGTTCCTTTTGCCCCCCAAAGAGTTCTATAACTTTTCATTATGAAAGTTTGTGAACTTATGACAAATGGGAGAATTACAGGCAGTCTGTTTTTCCAAAAATCAAAAAATCAAAAAAATTAAAAAACTCGGTTTTTTCTCTGGAGTTCCTTTTGCCCCCAAAGAGTTCTACAACTTTTCATTATGAAAGATTTTTATCCGATGAAAAATGGGAGAATTACAGGTAGTCTGTTTTTCCGAAAATCAAAAAAATTCAAAAACTCGTTTTTTTCTCTGGTGTTCCTTTTGCCCCTCAATGAGTTCTACAACTTTGCCGTATGAAAGTTTTTGATCCGATGACAAATGGAAGAATTACAGGCAGTCTGTTTTTTCTAAAAATAAAAAAATTTCAAAAAATCAAATTTTTCTCTGGAGTTCCTTTTTCTCCAAACAGTCCTACAACTATTCATTATGAAAGTTTTTGATCCGATCAAAAATGGGAGAATTACACAGGTAGTTTGTTTTTCCAAAAATCAAAAATTCAAAAAAATTCAAAAACTCGGTTTTTTCTCTGGAGTTCTTTTTGCCCCCCAAAGAGTTCTACAACTTTGCCTTATGACAGTTTTTGATCTGAAGACAAATGGGAGAATTACAGGCAGTCTGTTTTTACCAAAAATAAAAAAATTTCAAAAAATCAGATTTTTCTCTGGTGTTCCTTTTGCCCCCCAAAGAGTTCTACAACTTTTCATTATGAAAGTTTTCGATCCGATGAAAAATGGGAGAATTACAGGCAGTCTGTTTTTCCAAAAATCAAAAAATCAAAAAAATTAAAAAACTCGGTTTTTTCTCTGGAGTTCCTTTTTCCCCAAACAGTCCTACAACTATTCATTATGAAAGTTTTTGATCCGATGACAAATGGGAGAATTTCAGGCAGTCTGTTTTTTCCAAAAATCAAAAAAATTAAAAAACTCGGTTTTTTCTCTGGAGTTCCTTTTGCCCCTCAACGAGTTCTACAACTTTGCCGTATGAAAGTTTTTGATCCGATGACAAATGGGAGAATTACAGGTAGTCTGTTTTTTCTAAAAATAAAAAAAATTCAAAAAATCAAATTTTTCTCTGGTGTTCCTTTTGCCCCCCAAAGAAGTCTACAACTTTTCATTATGAAAGTTTTTGATCCGATGAAAAATGGGAGAATTACAGGCAGTCTGTTTTTTCTAAAAATAAAAAAATTTCAAAAAATCAAATTTTTCTCTGCAGTTCCTTTTTCCCCCCAAAGAGTTCTACAACTTTTCATTATGAAAGTTTTTGATCCGATGACAAATGGGAGACTCACAGGTAGTCGTTTTTTCCAAAAATCAAAAAAATTAAAAAACTCGGTTTTTTCTCTGGAGTTCCTTTTGCCCCCCAAAGAGTTCTACAACTTTTCATTATGAAAGATTTTTATCCGATGAAAAATGGGAGAATTACAGGTAGTCTGTTTTTCCGAAAATCAAAAAAATTCAAAAACTCGGTTTTTTCTCTGGTGTTCCTTTTGCCCCTCAATGAGTTCTACAACTTTGCCGTATGAAAGTTTTCGATCCGATGAAAAATGGGAGAATTACAGGCAGTCTGTTTTTCCAAAAATCAAAAAATCAAAAAAATTAAAAAACTCGGTTTTTTCTCTGGTGTTCCTTTTGCCCCCCCAAAGAGTTCTACAACTTTTCATTATGAAAGATTTTGATCCGATGAAAAATGGGAGAATTACAGGTAGTCTGTTTTTCCGAAAATCAAAAAAATTCAAAAACTCGGTTTTTTCTATGGTGTTCCTTTTGCCCCTCAATGAGTTCTACAACTTTACCGTATGACAGTTTTTGATCTGATGACAAATGGGAGAATTACAGGCAGTCTGTTTTTTCCAAAAATAAAAAAATTTCAAAAAATCAGATTTTTCTCTGGTGTTCCTTTTGCCCCCCAAAGAGTTCTACAACTTTTCATTATGAAAGTTATTGATTTGATGACAAATGGGAGAATTACAGGCAGTCTGTTTTTACCAAAAATAAAAAAATTTCAAAAAATCAGATTTTTCTCTGGTGTTCCTTTTGCCCCCCAAAGAGTTCTACAACTTTTCATTATGAAAGATTTTGATCCGATGAAAAATGGGAGAATTACAGGTAGTCTGTTTTTCCGAAAATCAAAAAAATTCAAAAACTCGGTTTTTTCTCTGGTGTTCCTTTTGCCCCTCAATGAGTTCTACAACTTTGCCGTATGAAAGTTTTTGATCCGATGACAAATGGAAGAATTACAGGCAGTCTGTTTTTTCTAAAAATAAAAAAATTTCAAAAAATCAAATTTTTCTCTGGAGTTCCTTTTTCCCCAAACAGTCCTACAACTATTCATTATGAAAGTTTTTGATCCGATGAAAAATGGGATAATTACACATGCAGTCTGTTTTTTCTAAAAATAAAAAAATTTCAAAAAATCAGATTTTTCTCTGGAGTTCCTTTTGCCCCCAAAGAGTTCTACAACTTTTCATTATGAAAGTTTTTGATCCGATGACAAATGGGAGACTTACAGGTAGTCGTTTTTTTCAAAAAACAAAAAAATTCAAAAACTCGATATTTTCTCTGGGGTTCCCTTTGCCCCCACAGAGTGTTACAACTTTTCATTATGAAAGTTTTTTATCCGATGACAAATGGGAGAATTACAGGTAGTCTGTTTTCCAAAAATCAAAAAATCCAAAAAATTCAAAAACTCGGTTTTTTCTCTGGAGTTCCTTTTGCCCCCCAAAGAGTTCTACAACTTTGCCTTATGAAAGTTTTTGATCTGATGACAAATGGGAGAATTACAGGCAGTCTGTTTTTTCCAAAAATAAAAAAATTTCAAAAAATCAAATTTTTCTCTGGAGTTCCTTTTGCCCCCCAAAGAGTTCTACAACTTTTCATTATGAAAGTTTTTGATCTGATGACAAATGGGAGAATTACAGGCAGTCTGTTTTTTCCAAAAATAAAAAAATTTCATAAAATCAAAAACTCGGTTTTTTCTCTGGAGTTCCTTTTGCCCCCAAAGAGTTCTACAACTTTTCATTATGAAAGTTTTTGATCTTATGACAAATGGGAGAATTACAGGCAGTCTGTTTTTTCTAAAAATAAAAAAATCAAATAAATTCAAAAAATCAAATTTTTCTCTGGAGTTCCTTTTGCCCCCCAAAGAGTTCTACAACTTTTCATTATGAAAGATTTTTATCCGATGAAAAATGGGAGAATTACAGGCAGTCTGTTTTTTCCAAAAATAAAAAAATTTCAAAAAATCAGATTTTTCTCTGGTGTTCCTTTTGCCCCCCAAAGAGTTCTACAACTTTTCATTATGAAAGTTTTTGATCTTATGACAAATGGGAGAATTACGGGTAGTCTGTTTTTCCAAAAATCCAAAAATAAAAAAATTCAAAAACTCGGTTTTTTCGCTGGAGTTGCTTTTGCCCCTCAAAGAGTTCTACAACTTTTCATTATGAAAGTTTTTGATCTTATGGCAAATGGGAGAATTACAGGCAGTCTGCTTTTCCAAAAATCAAAAAATCAAAAAAATTCAAAAACTTGGTTTTTTCTCTGGAGTTCCTTTTGCCCCCAAAGAGTACTACAACTTTGCCTTATGAAAGTTTTCGATCCGATGAAAAATGGGAGAATTACAGGCAGTCTGTTTTTCCAAAAATCAAAAAATCAAAAAAATTAAAAAACTCGGTTTTTTCTCTGGAGTTCCTTTTGCCCCCCAAAGAGTTCTACAACTTTGCCTTAGGAAAGTTTTTAATCTGATGACAAATGGGAGAATTACAGGCAGTTTGTTTTTTCCAAAAATAAAAAAATTTCAAAAAAACAAATTTTTCTATGGAGTTCCTTTTGCCCCCAAAGAGTTCTACAAATTTTTATTATGAAAGTTTTTGACCCGATGAAAAATATGAGAATTACAGGTAGTCTGTTTTTTCCAAAAATAAAAAAAATTTTAAAAATCAAATTTTTCTCTGGTTTTTCTTTTGCCCCCCAAAGAGTTCTACAACTTTTCATTATGAAAGTTTTTGATCCGATGAAAAATGGGAGAATTACAGGTAGTCTGTTTTTTCCAAAAATCGATTTTTTCTCTGGAGTTCCTTTTGCCGCCCAAAGAGTTCTACAAATTTTCATTATGAAAGTTTTTGATCCGATGAAAAATGGGAGAATTACGGGTAGTCTGTTATTCCAAAAATAAAAAATCTAAAAAATTCAAAAACTCGGTTTTTTCTCTAGAGTTCCTTTTGCCCCCCAAAGAGTTCTACAAATTTTCATTATGAAAGTTTGTGAACTTATGACAAATGGGAGAATTACAGGCAGTCTGTTTTTCCAAAAATCAAAAAATCAAAAAAATTAAAAAACTCGGGTTTTTCTCTGGAGTTCCTTTTGCCCCCAAAGAGTTCTACAAATTTTCATTATGAAAGTTTTTGATCTTATGACAAATGGGAGAATTACAGGCAGTCTGTTTTTCCAAAAATCAAAAAATCAAAAAAATTAAAAAACTCGGTTTTTTCTCTGGAGTTCCTTTTGCCCCCAAAGAGTTCTACAACTTTTCATTATGAAAGATTTTTATCCGATGAAAAATGGGAGAATTACAGGTAGTCTGTTTTTCCGAAAATCAAAAAAATTCAAAAACTCGTTTTTTTCTCTGGTGTTCCTTTTGCCCCTCAATGAGTTCTACAACTTTGCCGTATGAAAGTTTTTGATCCGGTGACAAATGGAAGAATTACAGGCAGTCTGTTTTTTCTAAAAATAAAAAAATTTCAAAAAATCAAATTTTTCTCTGGAGTTCCTTTTTCCCCAAACAGTCCTACAACTATTCATTATGAAACTTTTTGATCCGATGAAAAATGGGAGAATTACACAGGTAGTTTGTTTTTCCAAAAATCAAAAAATCAAAAAAATTCAAAAACTCGGTTTTTTCTCTGGAGTTCTTTTTGCCCCCCAAAGAGTTCTACAACTTTGCCTTATGACAGTTTTTGATCTGATGACAAATGGGAGAATTACAGGCAGTCTGTTTTTTTCCAAAAATAAACTTATTTCAAAAAATCAAATTTTTCTCTGGTGTTCCTTTTGCCCCCCAAAGAGTTCTACAACTTTGCCTTATGAAAGTTTTCGATCCGATGAAAAATGGGAGAATTACAGGCAGTCTGTTTTTCCAAAAATCAAAAAATCAAAAAAATTAAAAAACTCGGTTTTTTCTCTGGAGTTCCTTTTGCCCCCCAAAGAGTTCTACAACTTTTCATTATGAAAGATTTTGATCCGATGAAAAATGGGAGAATTACAGGTAGTCTGTTTTTCCGAAAATCAAAAAAATTCAAAAACTCGGTTTTTTCTCTGGTGTTCCTTTTGCCCCTCAATGAGTTCTACAACTTTGCCGTATGAAAGTTTTTGATCCGATGACAAATGGAAGAATTACAGGCAGTCTGTTTTTTCTAAAAATAAAAAAATTTCAAAAAATCAAATTTTTCTCTGGAGTTCCTTTTTCCCCAAACAGTCCTACAACTATTCATTATGAAAGTTTTTGATCCGATGAAAAATGGGATAATTACACAGGCAGTCTGTTTTTTCTAAAAATAAAAAAATTTCAAAAAATCAAATTTTTCTCTGCAGTTCCTTTTTCCCCCCAAAGAGTTCTACAACTTTTCATTATGAAAGTTTTTGATCCGATGACAAATGGGAGACTCACAGGTAGTCGTTTTTTCCAAAAATCAAAAAAATTAAAAAACTCGGTTTTTTCTCTGGAGTTCCTTTTGCCCCCCAAAGAGTTCTACAACTTTTCATTATGAAAGATTTTTATCCGATGAAAAATGGGAGAATTACAGGTAGTCTGTTTTTCCGAAAATCAAAAAAATTCAAAAACTCGGTTTTTTCTCTGGTGTTCCTTTTGCCCCTCAATGAGTTCTACAACTTTGCCGTATGAAAGTTTTTGATCCGATGACAAATGGAAGAATTACAGGCAGTCTGTTTTTTCCAAACATAAAAAAATTTCAAAAAATCAGATTTTTCTCTGGTGTTCCTTTTGCCCCCCAAAGAGTTCTACAACTTTTCATTATGAAAGTTTTTGATTCGATGACAAATGGGAGAATTACAGGCAGTCTGTTTTTTTCCAAAAATAAAAAAATTTCAAAAACTCGGTTTTTTCTCTGGAGTTCCTTTTTCCCCCCAAAGAGTTCTACAACTTTGCCGTATGAAAGTTTTTGATCCGATGACAAATGGGAGAATTACAGGTAGTCGTTTTTTCCAAAAATCAAAAAAATTCAAAAACTCGGTTTTTTCTCTGGAGTTCCTTTTGCCCCCCAAAGAGTTCTACAACTTTGCCTTATAAAAGTTTTTGATCCGATGAAAAATGGGAGAATTACAGGCAGTCTGTTTTTTCCAAAAATAAAAAAATTTCAAAAAATCAGATTTTTCTCTGGTGTTCCTTTTGCCCCCCAAAGAAGTCTACAACTTTTCATTATGAAAGTTTTTGATCCGATGAAAAATGGGAGAATTACAGGTAGTCTGTTTTTCCGAAAATCAAAAAAATTCAAAAACTCGGTTTTTTCTCTGGAGTTCCTTTTGCCCCCAAAGAGTTCTACAACTTTTCATTATGAAAGTTTTTGATCTTATGACAAATGGGAGAATTACAGGCAGTCTGTTTTTCCAAAAATCAAAAAATAAAAAAAATTAAAAAACTCGGGTTTTTCTCTGGAGTTCCTTTTTCCCCAAACAGTCCTACAACTATTCATTATGAAAGTTTTTGATCCGATGAAAAATGGGAGAATTACACAGGTAGTTTGTTTTTCCAAAAATCAAAAAATCAAAAAAATTCAAAAACTCGGTTTTTTCGCTGGAGTTGCTTTTGCCCCTCAAAGAGTTCTACAACTTTTCATTATGAAAGTTTTTGATCTTATGGCAAATGGGAGAATTACAGGCAGTCTGCTTTTCCAAAAATCAAAAAATCAAAAAAATTCAAAAACTTGGTTTTTTCTCTGGAGTTCCTTTTGCCCCCAAAGAGTTCTACAACTTTTCATTATGAAAGTTTTTAATCCGATGACAAATGGGAGAATTACAGGCAGTCTGTTTTTTCCAAAAATAAAAAAATTTCAAAAAATCAAATTTTTCTCTAAAGTTCCTTTTGCCCCCAAAGAGTTCTACAACTTTGCCTTATGACAGTTTTTGATCTGATGACAAATGGGAGAATTACAGGCAGTCTGTTTTTTCCAAAAATAAAAAAATTTCAAAAAATCAGATTTTTCTCTGGTGTTCCTTTTGCCCCCAAAGAGTTCAACAACTTTTCATTATGAAAGATTTTTATCCGATGAAAAATGGGAGAATTACAGGTAGTCTGTTTTTCCGAAAATCAAAAAATCAAAAAAATTCAAAAACTCGGTTTTTTCTCTGGAGTTCTTTTTGCCCCCCAAAGAGTTCTACAACTTTGCCTAATGACAGTTTTTGATCTGATGACAAATGGGAGAATTACAGGCAGTCTGTTATTTCCAAAAATAAAAAAAATTTCAAAAAATCAGATTTTTCTCTGGTGTTCCTTTTGCCCCCAAAGAGTTCTACAACTTTTCATTATGAAAGTTTTTTATCCGATGAAAAATGGGAGAATTACAGGTAGTCTGTTTTTCCGAAAATCAAAAAATCAAAAAAATTCAAAAACTCGGTTTTTTCTCTGGAGTTCCTTTTGCCCCCCAAAGAGTTCTACAACTTTGCCTTATGAAAGTTTTCGATCCGATGAAAAATGGGAGAATTTCAGGCAGTCTGTTTTTTCCAAAAATCAAAAAAATTAAAAAACTCGGTTTTTTCTCTGGAGTTCCTTTTGCCCCTCAATGAGTTCTACAACTTTGCTGTATGAAAGTTTTTGATCCGATGACAAATGGGAGAATTACAGGTAGTCTGTTTTTTCTAAAAATAAAAAAATTTCAAAAAATCAAATTTTTCTCTGGAGTTCCTTTTTCCCCAAACAGTCCTACAACTATTCATTATGAAAGTTTTTGATCCGATGAAAAATGGGATAATTACACAGGCAGTCTGTTTTTTCTAAAAATAAAAAAATTTCAAAAAATCAAATTTTTCTCTGCAGTTCCTTTTTCCCCCCAAAGAGTTCTACAACTTTTCATTATGAAAGTTTTTGATCCGATGACAAATGGGAGACTCACAGGTAGTCGTTTTTTCCAAAAATCAAAAAAATTAAAAAACTCGGTTTTTTCTCTGGAGTTCCTTTTGCCCCCCAAAGAGTTCTACAACTTTTCATTATGAAAGATTTTTATCCGATGAAAAATGGGAGAATTACAGGTAGTCTGTTTTTCCGAAAATCAAAAAAATTCAAAAACTCGGTTTTTTCTCTGGTGTTCCTTTTGCCCCTCAATGAGTTCTACAACTTTGCCGTATGAAAGTTTTTGATCCGATGACAAATGGGAGAATTACAGGTAGTCTGTTTTTTCTAAAAATAAAAAAATTTCAAAAAATCAAATTTTTCTCTGGAGTTCCTTTTGCCCCCCAAAGAGTTCTACAACTTTTCATTATGAAAGTTTTTGATCCGATGACAAATGGGAGAATTACAGGTAGTCTGTTTTTTTCCAAAAATAAACTTATTTCAAAAAATCAAATTTTTCTCTGGTGTTCCTTTTGCCCCCCAAAGAGTTCTACAACTTTTCATTATGAAAGATTTTTATCCGATGAAAAATGGGAGAATTACAGGTAGTCTGTTTTTCCAAAAATCAAAAAATTTCAAAAAGGCGGATTTTTGTGTGGGGTTCCTTTTGCCACCCAGGGAGTTGTACAACTTTTCATTATGAAAGTTTGTGAACTTATGACAAATGGGAGAATTACAGGCAGTCTGTTTTTCCAAAAATAAAAAAATAAAAAAAATTAAAAAACTCGGGTTTTTCTCTGGAGTTCCTTTTTCCCCAAACAGTCCTACAACTATTCATTATGAAAGTTTTCGATCCGATGAAAAATGGGTGAATTACAGGCAGTCTGTTTTTCCAAAAATCAAAAAATAAAAAAAATTCAAAAACTCGGTTTTTTCTCTGGAGTTCCTTTTGCCCCCCAAAGAGTTCTACAACTTTGCCTTATGAAAGTTTTTGATCTGAAGACAAATGGGAGAATTACAGGCAGTCTGTTTTTACCAAAAATACAAAAATTTCAAAAAATCAAATTTTTCTCTGGTGTTCCTTTTGCCCCCCAAAGAGTTCTACAACTTTTCATTATGAAAGATTTTGATCCGATGAAAAATGGGAGAATTACAGGTAGTCTGTTTTTCCGAAAATCAAAAAAATTCAAAAATTCAAAAACTCGGTTTTTTCTCTGTAGTTCCTTTTGCCCCCAAAGTGTTCCACAACTTTTCATTATGAAAGTTTTTGATCTGATGAAAAATGGGAGAATTACAGGCAGTCTGTTTTATCCAAAAATAAAAAAAATTTAAAAAATCGATTTTTTCTCTGTAGTTCCTTTTGCCCCCCAAAGAGTTCTACAACTTTTCATTATGAAAGTTTTTGATCTGATGAAAAATGGGAGAATTACAGGCAGTCTGTTTTTTCCAAAAATAAAAAAATTTCAAAAAATCAAATTTTTCTCTGGAGTTCCTTTTGCCCCCAAAGAGTTCTACAACTTTGCCTTATGACAGTTTTTGATCTGATGACAAATGGGAGAATTACAGGCAGTCTGTTTTTTCCAAAAATAAAAAAAATTTCAAAAAATCAGATTTTTCTCTGGTGTTCCTTTTGCCCCCAAAGAGTTCTACAACTTTGCCTTATGACAGTTTTTGATCTGATGACAAATGGGAGAATTACAGGCAGTCTGTTTTTTCCAAAAATAAAAAAATTTCAAAAAATCAGATTTTTCTCTGGTGTTCCTTTTGCCCCCCAAAGAGTTCTACAACTTTTCATTATGAAAGTTTTTGATTCGATGACAAATGGGAGAATTACAGGCAGTCTGTTTTTCCCAAAATCAAAAAATCAAAAATCAAAAAAATTAAAAAACTCGGTTTTTTCTCTGGAGTTCCTTTTTGCCCCCAAAGAGTTCTACAACTTTTCATTATGAAAGTTTTTGATCTTATGACAAATGGGAGAATTACAGGCAGTCTGTTTTTTCCAAAAATCAAAAAAATTAAAAAACTCGGTTTTTTCTCTGGAGTTCCTTTTGCCCCCCAAAGAGTTCTACAACTTTTCATTATGAAAGATTTTGATCCGATGACAAATCCCCCCACCCCCCCCCCCCCCCACCCCCCCCCCCCCCCACCCCCCCCCCCCCCCACCCCCCCCCCCCCCCACCCCCCCCCCCCCCCACCCCCCCCCCCCCCCACCCCCCCCCCCCCCCACCCCCCCCCCCCCCCACCCCCCCCCCCCCCCACCCCCCCCCCCCCCCACCCCCCCCCCCCCCCACCCCCCCCCCCCCCCACCCCCCCCCCCCCCCACCCCCCCCCCCCCCCACCCCCCCCCCCCCCCACCCCCCCCCCCCCCCACCCCCCCCCCCCCCCACCCCCCCCCCCCCCCACCCCCCCCCCCCCCCACCCCCCCCCCCCCCCACCCCCCCCCCCCCCCACCCCCCCCCCCCCCCACCCCCCCCCCCCCCCACCCCCCCCCCCCCCCACCCCCCCCCCCCCCCACCCCCCCCCCCCCCCACCCCCCCCCCCCCCCACCCCCCCCCCCCCCCACCCCCCCCCCCCCCCACCCCCCCCCCCCCCCACCCCCCCCCCCCACCTGAATCGTCGGAAAAAAATCTGAACGGTTTTCAATACACGCAAAAATCGATCTACGGCATACGTTTTCCTGGCTGAGTTCAAGTCCCCATATCTCAGACCAGGGGAGTTTCGCCCACTTTCTTTCTTCAGGAGTTGTTTATGTATCCCTATGGAAGCAATCGACCCTCTTACCTAGACCCCTTCATACACATCTCATAAGCGCCATCTCTCGATGAAAACAGGCTTTACTATAAAGGGGACAAAATGACAATAACATATATCTGATAACGTATTTCGAAATATATCTGCAAATAGACGTTTTTTGATAACATCATATTTAGAAATTAGTTTTCGTTTCTCGAAAGCTATTTCAATCGACAATAATTTCAATAATTTTTTTTTTATTTCCTTATTATCTTTTCATTAAGTAGTTGAGGAGAAATGAAAAGTAACTTAGGAATATCATGTTACCGAAAACAATCGATATATTTTCAGAGATATTTTAAAAAACAAATTATCCGATATGTTATTGTCATTTTATCCCCTTTACAGTAACGCCCGTTTTCACCGAGACATAGCGCTTCTGTGCCCACTTTCCAAGGTTAATTCGTCAACCATGAACTATGTAACTTGGTGCAGAAAGTATGCTCTTAAAAATCTCGGGATTCCCCATGCAAATTAATGGCGTTGGGTGTACTTACTTGCGCAACGAACGGCGATTATAACACGTGTGATCAGCGATCATAATCGATGGATAACAGCAATTCGAAGTGGCAAAAAGAAGGAAAATTGACTGCCAGTGCACATGCATTGCATATTTTCATATGTGAAATTGCACAAGTGTAAGTGCTGTCTGCATTTTGCATTTCAATTTTTAATTTTTGTCGACTTTTTTTGTTTTATAAGATGTCGAACAATCCAAAGAAAGGATACTTTATCGATGCGAAAGTGAAAATGATACTTGGTGCAATCCCTAATTTAGTGAAACGTATCCAGGATGTTTTTTTCACTTTGCGGGGGAACAGGTTCCTTCTAATATGAAGTAAGTTAAGCCCCGTTGTTATCTATGCCATCTTTTTCATTTCGCACAATAATAAAGTAGAGTCCATACATTTTAGTTACAATCTGAAATGCAAATTTACAAAATGATGATATTTGAAATCAGTGTCCAAATACGCATTTAGCACATCTTAAAATGCTATGTTTTAAAATTGAATGTCAGTTTAATTCTATTATATAATTGTCAAAATACCTATATTATATTTGTGACAGATTTAGATTGTGTTGATGAATTTCTCAGAATAACTGTTATGAATTTTACACTAAAAGAGGTAAATGAATTATTCGAACTGCCATTCGAAATTAATTCATTTCGTTTCATATTTTCATAGGCCTGTAACTGTGTAGCCAGACATTCCATACACAATTGTATATATTTCTTTTACTTTATTTATTCGTATTTGTTCGCGATCGCGCATCGCCTGCCGCATGGGTGTCAAAATTGGAACTAGAAAATCGTGGTAATCAATTTTTCTTGAGTAAATTGGGTCAAAAGGCCCGCCGGTAGTGGGAGTTCCTCGCGCTGGCTCGTTTTCTGTCGAGCAGAGTTTCCCATCTCTCAAAATCGCGGTAAGTGGTTCTTTTCGCAATTTTCGCGGTGGTTCCGGTTAGTCAGTCGCGTTCACTTTCTCGCATGGAATCGACACGCACGTTTTTCTGTCGCGCTACGAAACCGACATTTTGGTCTTTAAATTCGCCGATCGGCAAACCAGTTAAACGCGTACAAGCTGCGCCGTGCTCGTGTGCGAATTGTAAAACTCTTGTGAATGGAAAGTTGCCAAAAATATAATTTTGTGAGCATAAACTCTTCATCTCTTCTCCCTTTTTTTTAATCCAAGATCTTCGCCCAACCAGCCTGTAACCCGGCGCTGAAGACGATCGTCCTTCACGATCGTCCACGCGAACAGTATTACAACTAAAAACTTGTAAGGAGATATATGTATGATATGCACACATAAAAAAAGAAATAAAAAAAAATAAATTATTCCATTAGTCGACAAAGTTATTTCATACGTATTTATACGTTTACAGTTTTCTTGAATACATTACTCATATTATGTTTCTATCTATTTCTTTGGATTCATACTTTCGTATTAAAAATTGAAGAAACAGATGTAACTGATATAGGTAATGTGTTCAAGAAAGTATAAAAAGTAGTACATACTTGGGTCACTCAGATATCTTGAGCTCAAAAGAAAAAAACGAATCCTTCAAAACTCATCACCAGAGCTTATTATTTTTTTTTAATTTATAATCTTCGTTAAAAATAGCGCAAAAAAGTATATTATTCTTTTTCTGAAATCTCTTCAGAATATAACATGCATATAGTACACATATAACGTCGCATTTATAATAGTATCTTTGAATTTCTAACATTAAGTTGTTTTCGGTTCTTACACTACGTAAATAACTAACTATTACGATGAGCTAGAAAACTTTGACTTAGTTTGGTTAGTTAAAACCGAATATAGTCTACATAATGGGATATTATAATACATGTGACTTATGTGTCATATTTTAACTGAAATGGTTAACAAAGGTAATAAATTCGTATCTTACATTTAAAAATCTACAAGTAAAGAACATTCGACATTTTAGGCTATGGTCACCTGCATGGAAAGACGCTCAGTTGTTTCATCAGATAATACTACAAAAAATTATGAAAATGGATTTCGAGGGTCTGTTATGTAAGTTTGCATATTTATGTCATTCATCTTGATGATTGATACATCATCGATAAAACATTAATTGTTATGAGAAGTGTCAAAATATTTTGTCAGTATAAAATTACTTGAATTTAGTGTGGAGAATGATCGAGTGTCAACGGAGAGGAAAAGTTCAGTCGTATTTGTACAAAATATGAATTAAGCAGTTGATACATTTCTGCTCTTCTTTTTATCAAGTTAAAAATATTATAGACAAAAATAATTAACCACGAAAAGTTTAACAGTTGTTGCTCTTCCTGCAGGTTTTCAGAAATATGCATGCGATGTAATAAGTTGTGAGGAGGAACACAGCTTTACCTTTCACATGTATATGAATACATTATTCGCATTATATTTTCTCTGAAGTAGTTTTTTTTTTAATATTCTCAAGTTAAAAGAAATAAAAAAATAGTTCGTGAAAAAAAAGTGGGCGAAATTCACCTGATCCGAAATATGGGCACTTGATTTTAGTCGGGAAAAACGAATGCCGTAGATCGATTTTTGCGTGTATTGAAAACCGTCCAGAATTTTTTCCGACGATGCAGGGCTCTAGGTAAGAGTGTCTATCGCTTCCATAGGGATACTAAAACAACTCCGGAAAAAAAGAAAAGGGCGAAATTCCCCTGGAAAGAGATATGGGGACTTGATCTTAGCCGGGAAAACGTATGCCGTAGATCGATTTTTGCGTGTGTGAAAAACGGTCCAGAATTTTTTCCGACGATTCACGGGTCTAGGTGAGAGTGTCGAGCTCTTCTTTAGGGGTATATAAACTACTCCTGAAAAAAGAAAGTGGGCGAAATTCCCCTGGTCCGAGATATGAGTACTTGAACATAGCCAGGCAAACGTATGCCGAAGGTCAATTTTTGCGTGTATGTAAAACTGTCTAGAATTTTTTCCGACGATTCAGGGGTTTAAGTAGATATGTCGATCTCTTCCTTAGGGATACATAAACAACTCCTGAAAAAAGAAAGTGGGGGAAATTCCCCTGGTCCGAGATATGGGGACATGAACTTAGTTAGCCAGGAAAGCGTATGCCGTAATCGATTTGTGCGTGTATGAAAAACGGTCCAGAATTTTTTCCGACGATTCAGGGGTCTACGTAAGAGTGTCGAACTCTTCATTAGGGATATATAAACCACTCATGAAAAAAGAAAGTGGGCGAAATTCCCCTAGTCCGAGATATGGGGACTTGAACTTAGCCAGGAAAACGTATGCCGTAGATCGATTTTTGCGTGTATGAAAAACGGTCCAGAATTTTTTCCGTCGATTCAGGGGTCTAGGTAAATGTGTCGATCTCTTCCCTAGGGATACATAAACATATATCCTGAAAGAAGAAACTGGGCGAAATTCACCCGTGTCGAATTATTCGCATGTAGGCCACGTTCGTTCTATTTCGATATTTTAAAATCATTTTTATCGTTATTTAATCGCTTATAAATATTTTTTGACGTGTTAGAATCACTTTTTTCATCATTAGATGTTATTTTATACTCATTTGGAGTGCTTTGAGGAAAAAAAATAATTTTTTTCGATCAATGATCAATCAAAACTTCAACATGCTGTAAATATAACTATAACTAGTTAACATTGAAACATATATTACAGACTAGCTAGATGATAATTATTATAACAAATTAAGATGTTGGAAATAATATAGGCTGTCTAGCGTTACGGTGTAACGAAACACCGCGCATCTAGTCTCGTCTTTCAGCTGTGAGACCCGGTGCGCAATCGGAGTTGAAGTTGCATTAATTCGACACGAACGTTCCAGGAAAGTATAAGCACTTTTCGGCTGGAAACCTGCAGGCTTCGACAAATAACATGGTAGCAAAGGTCTGTGCTCGGAAGCAAAACTAAAAGCTCAGCAGGTTCCCAGGGGCAAAAACTGCAGACGTATACTGGAACGTCGGAACGATCCGTCGACAGTCGGATGTCAAACAAGAAGGACAGTCTTGACTCAACAACAAACTTAACGCACGATCTATCGAGATCCAGAAGAACGGGCTCGAAATCTGTCGCGAGTCAGGAACGACGGGAAATCGAAGTACCCGCCCCGTGCGTTCGATATAGCGCGCCGTTGCCTCTGCACGTTGCCTTTGTCCGCACGGCAAAGGGACTTTTCAGGTGGGGTTTGTAAACGGCCCTTCATCACCTAAACTGGTGATCGTAGATCCACCACCTTCCCCAAATATCCTCGACCTACATCCGACAGGGCTGGTGTCAGAACCTGACCTGACCCATCAAGGACCCGTTGTCAAGGACGTCTTTCGTTCGTAACACTTGTATCTCAAAAATCTTTGAGAAATGCCTTAAAAATCGAAGATGTAGCTATTTAAAATATTCAAGAATACAACACCCATCACAACATGGTTTTCAAATTGGAAAGTCAAAAAGCACAGCAATAGCTACACTAACGGAGAATATATATAAAGCACTAGACGAAGGAACACCTGCAGTTGCATTATTCATAGATTAGTCCAAGATACATTGAATCATAAAATCTTACTCATTAAACAGGAAAGATCTGGACTTCGAGGAAACGTGTATAGGCTACTGGAAAGTTATCTTACCAACAGAACACAGATTGTAAAGATAAAAGATCATTATAGCAATCAAGGCCCAACCACTTCTGGAGTACCGCAGGGATCGATACTTGGACTGCAATTGTTTATACTCTAATATTAACGATATTTTTACCTCCCAATTCCAAGGAGATATTATAACACCACTGTAATATATAAAAGTCGCACATGGCCTGAAGTCTTTGAAAATATTCGTACAGAATTTCCGAAAATAAAAAATTGGTTTGCTGCAAATAACCTAACAATAAATATAAAGAAAACACAAGCAAGTAGCTTTTGGATGCTATTACGGCAGTCTCCCTACCACCAATAGAATAAGTATACACGAAGAAAACTGCACAAATCCACTTCCCTGCGCCTGCTTACATATCAAGGTTGTGACTTCAGCAAAATCTCTGGGTATAACCATCGACAGTCCCCTTCGGTGGGATAAACATATGAACGATATTCTTTTGAAACTCAGCTACATTCAATTTATATTTTATAAATTAAGAGAAGTTTTAAATGTAAAACAATCTATCATGCTTTAGTCAATTCTACACTGTCATACGGTATTATTGGTTGGGGTGGAAGCAAAAATAATTTCTTACATCTTCAAACAGTACAGAATACGGTTCTGAAAGTTATTTACAAAAAAAAATTTTTTCGCTATACAACCTTTGCACTCGATTCCCGGAACCCTATTGATTTTATATTATTACCTACAACATTCTGAACAGAATCTAGAAGGTTTTATTCCGGCGCCGTCATTGTAAACATCTTTTGTTGAATTTTTCAATGCAATTTAATAGGGAGTAAATTACGATTTTTTTTATAAAGGTGCGATTTCACCACCTTTGCACTCGATTCTCGGAACTTTATTAATTTTGTATTATTACGTACAATATTCTGAACAGAATCGAGAAGGATTTTTTCGGCGCCGCCTTTGCAAATATTTTTGTTGAATTTTTTAACGCATTTTATTAAGCACTAATTTACTGATTAATAAGAAAATTCAGAAAAACATATTTTCAATGATGGCGCCGGGATAAAACCTTCTAGATTCTGTTCAATCGTCACCTCGTGATTTGATAACCGGGTGTTACCCGCCGCAAGGCTTTAAGGTTTGGGCCGCATGGCGAGGGGCCGGGATACGCCCGGCCAACGCGGCCTCCGTGAGGAGAGCCCCGGAAGAGGACCCCTAGCCCAGCTTGCGGGCTTTAAACCACTGCCCCCACGACTCCTACACCAATCGGCCGGCAGGATGGGACACGCCCACCCCGAGCAAACCGGCCCCCGTGGTACCGTCCATCGTCAACGGTGGGACGTTCGTAGGTCAACATGGCCCACTTCCAGTGGCGCCCTTGCCGGCGCGCGCGGGACTGGTCGCCCAACTCAGGTAGTGCGGGATCGTTAATCCCGTAGGGGATGGGGCCGCCGGACTCCAGAGCCCCCCCCCCCCCTTGCACTTCTCGGCACGAGGGATCGGAAGCATCCCTACTGACACCGCGATGCCACCGGGTCCTCCCCGCCAATAGCGGCCAGACGGACCCAGTTCGTGAAGTCTCTGAGGGCTGCGAACGCTTCCGGGGTCGTAACGGCCCCTTCCACGTTCCAGAGTCCAGCTGAACGGGCAAGGATGCCCATACTATCCATGTCCCTTTGCCGCAACCCTGCCACCAGTCCTCCCAGCGAGACCACAGTGCCTCTTCAACGCACCACTTGGCGCGTTCTAACTCGGCACCCTGAAGGGGGACGAACCCCCCGTCAGCCCCGGCCGTGCGCGCTTCGGGCACACCCACCGGATCAGGCAGCCCTTTGCGCGCGCAGTAGCCGAACTTCAGCAGCTGCACATTAAGGTCCCATGGGAGAACGCCTGCCAGGACGATCAAAGCCTCGGTGGACACGGTGTGGCAGACGGGTACCATGGCCATTAGCAGTGCAGCCACGGAGCTGTTTCGGAGCAGTTCCGCCCATACCGCCGCTCCGTATAGTCCACAGCAGGTGAAGACACTTCTGTAAAGGAACCTCACGGCTCGCCGCCAGAGACCACACTCCCTCCGCATGACCCGACGAGCCGCGACATCTTCTCCCTCACCAGTTGAAGGTGAGGTTTGAAGTTCAGTCGTTCCCCCAGCATGATGCCGGGGTACTTGACCGAGCTAACGTACTCGATAGTCCGCCCGTCGAGTATGACGCGAGGGTACCGTCCCGACAGCCGTCCCTTAAGGAGAATACAGGCGGTGTTGCGGAGAGATATCTCCACACCCGCCCATACGCCCCATTCAGCGACAGCTGCCAGGCCCCCCTACGCGCGGATCTCCTGCTCTTGCCGGGTCTCCGCGCTCGTTATGAGAACGAGGTCGTCGGCGAAAGCCACAACCGTCCAATGTCCGCAAGAATCGATCGATTGCCAGGTTCCAAAAAATTGAACCCAACATCGATCCTTGCGGACGTCACCGCTCGACCGACACATCCGCTCAGCTAAACCCGGCGGATATCCCGGCCGATCTGGCTCTGAAGAGCTCCCGCTCTGGGCAGCGGAACTTCCGGAGTATCCCGAGGATCGTGTCCTAGCGGAGATGGTCGAAAGCCCCCTTAAAGTCAATAAGCATCCCAAGGACGTATTGACTCGCGGACAATAGAACCACCCCCATGGCTGTCACGCGTCCTCGGTTGACCATCCTGCGGAAAGCGAACTGGCGAGCCGAAAGGGCATGCACCGCCCGATCCCCCATCACTACCGTGATGGTATCCGGGCCCGGGGTCCTCCTTGGTTTCATCCTGGCAAGCGCCCAGTTAACCTCGCAGATGGTGCTCGGCTCGGAGGGTGCTTCTGAGCGGTCCGCCGGGAGTCGAGGGAAGAAGGCCCCGAAGAGGCCCTCCGCACTCTCCTCCCAGTTTCTGGCCCTTCCACCAACCGTCCGTATGCCGCCGTTCCCAGCAGCGGGGCACTTCCCCCTGAGGACCTTGTGAGCAGATCCCCAGGGATGATCGTTACCGACCGAACCCACGAAACTTCGCCAGTCCGCCTCCTTCACCTCACAGATCCGGGACTTCAGTTGCCTGTCGGCCCCGTCTGTAGGCAGTCCAGCTCATCCGACGGAGTCGGCCGCGAGCGTGCCCGCTGCCAGGATCTCCGCCTTACCCGGACCTCCCGCCTGGTGGCCGCCAGTTTGGTGCTCCACCAGGCGACCTTCTTCCTCTTCCTCGGGCGCGCCGCCTTCAGGGCCTGGTCGTTCACCCCATGAATAAGGGATGTGACGACGTCGGCCTTGGAGGTCGCGCCCGCGGCTAGGAAACTCGCTCATGTCGATTTCGGCAGAAGTCCGCGTCAGTAGTCAGCCCAGACGGTACCGCCCGTCGGCCACGAGTACCTCTCGACGGGCTCCGTCACCGCGCCCTCCCTCTCCAGGAGTATGGTCATCGCGTTGTGGTCGGATAGACTCACTCGTCCTCGTGAACGGTCCACCGGCCTTCCAACGCCACGGCCACTCCCTGAAGAGGGTGACATCGATGTCGGACCTACCCGTAGAGCCGGCATAGGTGAACACGGGGCTGGGGCGATTGAGGACCTCGACATCCTGGCGTCTCTCGCCCCGGCGTGACACCCTTCGAGTGCCACACATGCGACACCGCGTTGGCATCCACCCCGATCAGGACAGGACAACCCACCGTTCGGGCCAGCACCCCTTCAAGGTAAAAGAGCTGGTCGGTGGAATCGGCCCTGGGCGGGCAACTAGATTCTGTTCAGGATATTGTAGGTGATGATTCAAAATTAAGAGTTCCGAGAATCGAGTGCAAAGGGGGTTGAATCACGCTCTTATAAAAAAACTCACGCCATTTACTGCTTAATCAACTGCGTTAAAAAATCCAACAAAAATACTGGCAAAGACGGCGCCGGGATAAAACCTTCTGGATTCTGTTCAGAATATTGTAGGTAATAATACAAGATTAATAGAGTTCCGAGAATCGAGTGCAGAGGTTAAATCGCGCGTAGTAAAAGAATGGCCATAAGTAGTAACAGCCGAATATACTGCTAATTTCAGCGTCATATTCAAGACAGAGAAAAAGAAGATCAGAGAAACTATCCTGATCATCGATCGATCTACACTGATCAATAACTTTTTAAACGCATCCGCGGGTTCTCCCACATTGTGTTGAAGACTACACAATCGTCAACTATTCTGAGTGCGGACAAATGATATCTTTCACTTTTCCTCTCAACGGAACATTGAGCAATACATATATTTGAAATTTTGTTTTATCGTTTATATAAAGAAATTTCTTACACTTATAAAATGTAAATATTTGTGTATTATATTGTTAAAGCTCAATAAAGTTATTATTATTGTTAAAACACAAAAAGAAAGGAAAGTTATTTTATCTACAACCTTGCCTCGACCTGAGTTTTACTGTCGTAGTAGGATTGTAGGTATTGAACCTTGTTTGGATCAAACTTTGCGAATAAAGGAAAGATATTTTATCTACAACCTTGCCTCGACCTGAGTTTTACTGTCGTAATAAGATTGTAGATATTGAACCTTTTTTCGATAAAACTTTACGAATAAAGGAAAGATATTTTATCTACAACCTTGCCTCCACCTGAATTTTTCTATTGTAATAAGATTTTAAATATTAAACCTTGTTTCAATTACACGTATGGAATGGGAAAAGGAATTTACGTCTAAAATTAATAAGTACATTTTTAGAAATTAGTATGTACAAAATTTAATAAATATTGTTTTTAAATTTTGTATTATCTATAACTGGTGTTTAACACTTTTGTATACATATATGTACATATGTAAAATGTACATATGTATATATGTATGTAGTAAGTATGTACACAAACACATACACATATGCATTGGTTTGGAGTTGCAATAGGAAGCAGAGAGATTGTCTGTGATTGGTCATTAACATCACGTGATTAAGGCATAGGGGTGGAAGTGATGCTTCCCCTATTGGGGACAGTCCAGCAGGGTTTGCGGGGAAGACTCAGAACCGACCGTGACAATCCAGTAGGGTTCTGCTGAATATATATTCAAAGTTCCGTCTTGCACATAACGCACTCTGTCAAATGCGCACATGCTGTATGATTCATAGCTACACTACACCCTTCGTCCTAAATTTCATTGTGAGGATTTCAAATTGTTTCAATTTACCCGATGTTAATTATATATCTTAAACCAAACATTGTAATTCTGACTTCACATAAATTCGTTACTGATTTCAGAAACAATACCTACAACAGCACAAAGCATAAATATAACTGCCATACTTTCCATGTAAGTGAAATATTAGAATGGTTGATATTATTTCCCAGATCAGCCAAATTAAAACTTCTAACTAATGTCAACAGACCATATATAAAATTAATTATAAACTAATCATTTTTAGAAATGACTATAGATGTGGAAAGTTGCTACAATGAAAGTCAAATTTTTTATACATATTATGAATAATTATATAAATATTGTCAATATTTTTTTTACATAACATACATTCTAATATATTTGTTTATCATTTTAATTGATTTATTTGGCAATGGATACTTGCCTATAAAATTGAATCACATTTTGACGATAACTTTTTTTCCAAATTTTATTAAAATTTAGAAAAAGCATGATAGATCAGTATTATTTCAATATTTATTTAATTTTAACATTAAAATTTCTGACATTAACAACTATAACAAATATTCAAAATATTATTACGTGATATGTTGAATTACATTATCAGTATATTTTGTAAAGGAATATGTTTTGAAAATGACTTATGACATAAAAAAATAAAACAGTAAATCCTGTGATAATATAATTTTTAGAGGGAACTTTTAAAAATATAGAAAGCAGCGTACTACAATAATCCCGGGTGATAATGTTTGATTTATTGTAATTTTAAAATAATTTTAAAAAAAAGTTGCTACATCAATTAAAATAACGCATGAAATTAACAAAAATAAAGGACGCCAAAAGAGATGGATAACTTATCTTGTTTTTACTAGCGGAGAATTAAATAAGTCAAATATATTCATTAAAAATTTTCCTAAATACTTACGTCGAAAAATGCCAAAATGAGATGTGACACTCGTCTTACAATACGCAACAGGATTCATTGTTTATATTAATAAAATTATTAGTGACTATGATACACACGACAATAACGCTATATGCTTCATCACTATTCGCTTAAAGTACAAACAAAACGTATACTGTATGAGCAAATTTACACTACATACGTATCTAATCTCAATGCATAATGTTATTATGAGAATAGAACTCCACAGAACAATAAATAAGAGGACAAGAACCAAGAGATTCTATGTTAAAAGAAAGAAACAAACATCGGAGTCACCTGGCAGTGGGTGGGAAGTACTATGTAGTCGTAAGAGGGTAGATAAATGTTCTGTTGGTCAGCCACGGGCTGATCGTTCTTTTTAAAAAATAAGTTAGAAAAATTCCATCATATTTGTTCACTATAGGCCTTAAATTATCCGATTATACTTTATGGTAAAAAAGTGAACACAAACCCCCAATTTATAAATTTAAATCTTTTTAGATAGATAGTAATGCTTTTATTGGCACAACTGTTAGGTTACATAGCCAAGATACAATATCTGCCCTGAAGGGCGCGCGCAATACATATTCTAATATTATAATTGAAATACTTAATACCATTATACCACAGATTATGTCAATACCAAACATATATTATAAGGCGAATACCGTCGATTGTTCACTCAACGTCAACTTCCCCTCGTATTCCTACCTTACCGATAGTAGGTGTTTCAGAACATTAAACTTCCTTATTACCCTAATTACATTTTGCGATTAATATTCATTATAAACTATGCTTTTGGTTATATTTACATCGCAAAGAGTCAAAAAGGACGCCAAAGAGTATGGACCATACTTGGCTACTTTTCTAATCTCGCTAATCATTATCTCTCTTTCCTTCTTATGTAACTCACATTTCCAAAAAACGTGATCAATAGTATCGTCATCCTCACCACACTCGCACATTCCCGATGTTACAATGTATTTACGGAGTAGACTAGAATTTAAGGATGAGTGATTGCTCCTCAGTCGATTTAAAGTTACAATCACCTTACTCGAGAAGTCGTACTTGCGGAACCATGGCTTATTAGCGTTATTGTAAAAATGATCGAAATAGAAAATTCCCTTATTTTTTCCTCTATTAACAATATCGCTTTCATTTTCTGTTTTACACTTAATTTTAAATTTAGCAATGAAATCACTAAAGGGAATGGCTCGATTTAGTACCCTCCCTTCATTTGCACCGAATTTAGCATTAACATCTGCTTTTTCGTTCCCCACCAATCCTACATGGGCTGGAACCGACGTAAGCTGAATTTGAAGGTTCAAGTTATCAGCCGCACCCAATTTCTTCTATGATGACTGATGATCTACTGCCGGTACTATTCTTCAAAGCCTTTAAAGCACTTTCGGAGTCTGAAAAAATAATTATTTTATTCTCCTTCTTAAGCATGATTTTCTCAATAGCAAGGAGTAGCGCCAGATATTCCGCTGTGAATATGGACGCAAAGTCTGAAAGCTTAAAAAGACAACAGTACTCCACGTCCGTACTCCAGTTCGCCAAATCCGTTTTTTGTATATTATCTCTACCTTTAATCTTAGACCCGTCTGGGAAAATATGTAAAAATTCGCTATTGTTTGGGAACCTTTTCTTAAATTCCTGGTTTGGGTTACTTGCTTTGCAGATTTCTCTGCCAGAAATTAGATCTATGTTAGGTCTAAACATTGTGTACCCAAATTGTCCTTGATATTTATAGTGTTTTTCAAAAATCCCGTTTCCCATAAATATTAAATTTTTAATAAAGGCACAAATAGTTTTTGGGACATTGATATTAATTAGGTCATCTATTAGTATGTCTGGTATCACGTTGTCATATGCACCTTTGACATCTAAAAATACTGCAGAAGTTTCCGTTTTCATGTAAAAACACGCATGAATATCTGAGGTTAGAATGCTCAGATTATCCATACATGACTTTCCTTTTCGAAAACCATATTGCGTATCCGCTAAAAGGCCATTAAATTCGACCCACCACTGGAGTGTTTCCTTGAACATTTTTTCGATAATCTTGAGAACGCATGAGACCAAAGCGATAGGTCTCACTCTGGCCTTATTTTTAGGGATAAAAATGATCAAATATTCCTGCCACTCATCGGGAAAAACTCCAAAATGGAATATATCATTATATAAGTCTAGTAGGATTCTTTGATGTACTTCTGGTAAGTTGGGTATTACTTCGTAGCTTATTTTGTCTAATCCTGGAGCTGAATTTTTATTGACCATGTTAATTACTGAATTAAGTTCCTCGTTCGTAAAGGGAGAGGTCAAAAACCTAGCTTCTACGTCACCCCAATCCTCGGGCATATCATCAACACCTTTTAAAGAATCTCGATTTAGACATTTGGGTGAACACAACATATCAATAGTTTCTGACATGTGCTCCCGCTGTTTTGAATGGCATACTCCATTTTGTTCCCTGCTACATCCATTCTTAAACATTTTTATTTTTCTCCAAATATCAGTAACTTTGCTCTTCGGTGATATGGATTCACAAAACCTGTCAAAAGACTTTTGTTTTTCCTCTTTAATAGTCTTCTTAACTAAAGCCTCAATTTTCTTAGCCTCTATAAATTTTTCCATAGTGTAACTATGCTTAATTGCAGATTTATTTTAGCGCCAAATCGACGGACTCAACAACTTCCACACAAACAAAAGATGACGTTCACCTATTCACCGATATTCACTAACACCGACGCAGTATGAGAAAATGGCCGCCAAGCTCTCAGCCAATCAAAAACCGAACAGCATATGCCTTAACTCTGATTATAGTGACTCTAGTTCGAACTGAAAGTCGGGAAGGTCGCGAGTTCGAATCCCAGTCCGTGCAATTTTCTCTGCTTACGTTCAGTGTGGAATAACTAGGGAAACTTGCTGGGCGAAGGTACGAATTTGGGACCGCTGTCAACCCCGGTCGGGAGTTATCGGTACCGTCAGCGTCTTATCGCGGTTGGTACGTCCTGGGTCTTATCTCGGATAAAGATTGGATAATCCCCGCGACGTAGTCGCTACGGCCTAGACCGTCGAATCTGCTGATGGTACCGATATTGAGGTAGGGGGGACCGGCTCAGGGTGGGTGTTATGTGTGTATCTACCAAGTTCTATCTTGTAGTTCTGTCGAAAGATATCTTAACCCGTTATCGCTAGAAACCTGCAGCATCTTACTGCTTCTCCGTAAAGTACATGTGATATTTTATGTGTATTTGGGGTCACTCCAAAAGGTTACATGCTCTGATGTCATTATTATATGTAAGAAAACTCAAAATGACGAGGTTCTTACGAAAAACACGAAAAAAATCAGCATTTTTTATTTCGAAATTCAATATTTCCTACCGAAGACATTGCTGTGGCATAACAGAAAGTATCATGAAATGGCACAAATATATTGAGGTTTGAAAATATGCATTACAGTGTAAATTAAATTCAAAATGGTAATTTCGAATTAGTGATAATTGTACTAAAATTATGTTGGCTGTTAAAATAAATTGAGAATGTTTGCAGAAATGTTCAAAATTATTCAAAACCTCGCTAATTAAGAATTTATGGTTTTTGAAAATTCAAGTTGGCCGTTTCAACATGGGTAGGGAAGGGGGTGAGGAGTATAAATCGATACGTTTGTTCAAAAATAGGTGGTATATGTAGTTTTTGAACGAACGTAATATATAATGTAAAAGAAAAGGAAAAATATATGAATATTTTTAAAAAATTTCATTAAATCATTTCTGCAAATATTCGCAAATTATTATAACAGCGAACATAATTTTTGTACAATAATCAGTATTTGGAAATCACCATTTTGAATTTAATTTACACTGTACGGCATATTTTCAAACCTGAACATATTAGTGCCATTTTCTGATACTTTATCCACATTTTGTTATGCCACAGTAATGTCTTCGGTAGGAAATATTAAATTTCGAAATAAAAAATGCTGATTTTTTTTCGCGTTTTCCTTTTTCGTGTAACCGTCTGGAGTGATCTCAAATACACATAAAAATACCACATATACTTTATGAAAAATATTTTAGTAGGCGTAGGAGTAAAATGTTGTAGGTTTCTAGCGATAACGGGTTAAGATATCTTTCGACAGCCGAATCTACATTTTGATAAAAGAATGGTAATCTGCAAGCTCTAAAACATATTATAGAGATATTATATTAAATAAAAATATATCTTTGAGTTTGTAACACTTGATTTAAATCGGTAAACCCGCACGCCCAATGTTGCGCTCTAGAGCACATAACGCGCAGTAGTTAGAGACCTATCAGGGTCAGCCAGGTTTTAGACACGATAAAAAAATTGACCACTGCAAGCGATTTTTCTTTTTTTTTTTTTTTGTTTATTTTCTATTTCTTACCGTATAGTGCATCGTATAAGCGTTATTTTAAGCAATTGTTGAACCCTTTATTTTTTCTAGCAATATAAATTGAAGACGGCACACATTTTGTCGCTGAAACGTCTTTAAAAGAAACACCTTTTTCCTTATAAACCGCGTGCTCCACTATTTATTGGGCTCCCATTGGTCTCCATTGGTAACGTGCATCGCGAATTCGTAGGTTCGTAAAACTAACACGATAAATATACATAAATGAATGTACTTGGTTCAGTTTATTTATGCTGTTTCTTCCTGCATTGTTGACAAACATTATAAGAGTCTTCTTGACCAACGTGTAACCAACCTTCGTTTCTGTATTTTCCCTGGGTTAGATCGCCAAGAGGTGAACATCGCAGTTTGGATGGGTTGAGTTAAATTAATATTTGTTAATTATAGAATTACTACCGTAATTCTTCGCTGCCATCAACGGCCTGTGTCTTGCTGCATTCAGAAAACTTCGGATTAAAATTAAATTTAAAAATCATTCTGCGTCATTTTACTTAGTATTAATTATTAAAATAATTGTTAGTTTATTTGGTATTCCAGGATTTATTATTAAGTACAAATAACTAAACTTTCTTTATAAAAAACTCGTTTATTTTTTAGGACAACAAGCACAAAGGACAAGGCATTTTCCCCAACTTTAATGACGAATTTGTTTATTCGCGGGTCGGCTTTTGGGTGGAGAGGTACAGTACAGAGACAGGACAGTACAAGATAGAACTTGGCAGATACACACATAACACCCACCCTGAGCCGGTCCCCCCTAGCTCAATATCGGTACCATCAGCAGATTCGACGGTCTATGCCGTAGCGACTACGTCGCGGGGATTATCCAATCTTTATCCGAGATAAGACCCAGGACGTACCAACCGCGATAAGTCGCTGACGGTACCGATAACTCCCGACCGGGGTTGACAGCGGTCCCAAATTCGTACCTTCGCCCAGTAAGTTTCCCTAGTTATTCCACACTGAACGTAAGCAGAGAAAATTGCACGGACTGGGATTCGAACTCGCGACCTTCCCGACTTTCAGTTCGAACTAGAGTCACTATAATCAGAGTTAAGGCATATGCTGTTCGGTTTTTGATTGGCTGAGAGCTTGGCGGCCATTTTCTCATACTGCGTCGGTGTTAGTGAATATCGGTGAATAGGTGAACGTCATCTTTTGTTTGTGTGGAAGTTGTTGAGTCCGTCGATTTGGCGCTAAAATAAATCTGCAATTAAGCATAGTTACACTATGGAAAAATTTATAGAGGCTAAGAAAATTGAGGCTTTAGTTAAGAAGACTATTAAAGAGGAAAAACAAAAGTCTTTTGACAGGTTTTGTGAATCCATATCACCGAAGAGCAAAGTTACTGATATTTGGAGAAAAATAAAAATGTTTAAGAATGGATGTAGCAGGGAACAAAATGGAGTATGCCATTCAAAACAGCGGGAGCACATGTCAGAAACTATTGATATGTTGTGTTCACCCAAATGTCTAAATCGAGATTCTTTAAAAGGTGTTGATGATATGCCCGAGGATTGGGGTGACGTAGAAGCTAGGTTTTTGACCTCTCCCTTTACGAACGAGGAACTTAATTCAGTAATTAACATGGTCAATAAAAATTCAGCTCCAGGATTAGACAAAATAAGCTACGAAGTAACACCCAACTTACCAGAAGTACATCAAAGAATCCTACTAGACTTATATAATGATATATTCCATTTTGGAGTTTTTCCCGATGAGTGGCAGGAATATTTGATCATTTTTATCCCTAAAAATAAGGCCAGAGTGAGACCTATCGCTTTGGTCTCATGCGTTCTCAAGATTATCGAAAAAATGTTCAAGGAAACACTCCAGTGGTGGGTCGAATTTAATGGCCTTTTAGCGGATACGCAATATGGTTTTCGAAAAGGAAAGTCATGTATGGATAATCTGAGCATTCTAACCTCAGATATTCATGCGTGTTTTTACATGAAAACGGAAACTTCTGCAGTATTTTTAGATGTCAAAGGTGCATATGATAACGTGATACCAGACATACTAATAGATTACCTAATTAATATCAATGTCCCAAAAACTATTTGTGCCTTTATTAAAAATTTAATATTTATGGGAAACGGGATTTTTGAAAAACACTATAAATATCAAGGACAATTTGGGTACACAATGTTTAGACCTAACATAGATCTAATTTCTGGCAGAGAAATCTGCAAAGCAAGTAACCCAAACCAGGAATTTAAGAAAAGGTTCCCAAACAATAGCGAATTTTTACATATTTTCACAGGCGGGTCTAAGATTAAAGGTAGAGATAATATACAAAAAACGGGTTTGGAGAACTGGAGTACGGACGTGGAGTACTGTTGTATTTTTAAGCTTTCAGACTTTGCTTCCATATTCACAGCGGAATATCTGGCGCTACTCCTTGCTATTGAGAAAATCATGCTTAAGAAGGAGAATAAAATAATTATTTTTTCAGACTCCGAAAGTGCTTTAAAGGCTTTGAAGAATAGTACCGGCAGTAGATCATCAGTCATCATAGAAGAAATTGGGTGCGGCTGATAACTTGAACCTTCAAATTCAGCTTACGTCGGTTCCAGCCCATGTAGGATTGGTGGGGAACGAAAAAGCAGATGTTAATGCTAAATTCGGTGCAAATGAAGGGAGGATACTAAATCGAGCCATTCCCTTTAGTGATTTCTTTGCTAAATTTAAAATTAAGTGTAAAACAGAAAATGAAAGCGATATTGTTAATAGAGGAAAAAGTAAGGGAATTTTCTATTTCGATCATTTTTACAATAACGCTAATAAGCCGTGGTTCCGCAAGTACGACTTCTCGAGAAAGGTGATTGTAACTTTAGCGCTCTAGAGCACATAGCGCACAGTAGTTACAGACCTATCAGGGTCAGCCATTTTTTTAGTTATTTTCTATTTCTTATCGTAAAGTGCATGGTATAAGCGTTATTTCAAGCCATTGTTGAACCCTTCATCTCGTCTCTGTCAAAAGATATACCTTCTATAATATTGCCAAAAATGACGCTTTTTGCAACTTTGACGCCATTATGCTTGGAAACCAGAGCCAATCGAAAATTGTTATTATCGGATTCGGATTCAGCGACTCAAAATTAACAAAGATTAGCTACTTTCATCTCCGAAGTTTTTTATGACCGAATTTTATAGACCAGTGTAGCCAATACAAGGGAGCGCTTAGAGATTGCCGAGCAGTGCTGCATTGTTGGCTAATGCCGTGAATGAAACCGAAGGAAATGCGCATTCCAGATGGACCGCGTTTTTTTGTTTTTTGGCGCAAAGTGACGCTCGACGGAAGAAGGCTGTCAGAAATAGCGATCGTCTTCAAAATATATGCCTCGCCTGTAAGTTGCTTCCGACAGCAAGTAAACATTGTAATCGATCGGAATTTGAAAAAAAAAGAAAATTAATTAAAACATAATTTGAAAGGCAACTTTACATGTTATAAATAACGTGAAATAAATTCATGAATAAAATAAACTAGTAAAGTGAATTTTTAAAAATGATAGATGTTAAAGAATAAAAAATGTTTTTTACTTTAAATTATTATTTGATATTTCACAACATTTTAAGTTAATATATTTTTAATTAAAATATTTTTAATTTTCATCCTCATTATTTTTGACTCAGACAACTTTAGCGTTTTGTAGTTTTGTAACTTTTTATAAATCTAAATAATGGAATTAAAAAATTTTGCATTAATAAAGAAAGATGGCATTATTAAATATCGAAACAATTAATAAAGAAAGGAAATGGTGTCTCGATAGTGGGTGCACCTCACATACGTGTGCGAAAGAAAAAGTTTTTCAAAATTTAACCAAAGTAAATAAATCATTAAGTCTTGCGAATAATAATAAAACCAGAATCGATGGAGTAGGTTGTGTAAAACTTGAAATAAACAATGGTCAAGAAAACAAAATATTGAAATTGGAAAAAGTTCTTCATGTGTCAGATTTACGAACAAATTTAATGTCAGTTTCTAAAATTACTGATCATGGTTTTGAGGTTATTTTAAGGAAAAATGACAGTTTAATTATTGATAAAAATGGAAAAATTTGTTTGATAGCTGACAGAATTGGTGATTTATATTATCTGAGAAATGTCGAAGAAACAAATGTTGTTTAATCTGAAGTACGTATGAAAAACAGTTTAGAAGAATGGCATTGTAAATTGGGTCATTTGAATGAAAGAGATATTAGGTTCATGTTAAAAAAGAATTTGGTTCATGGTATTAATGTGAAATCTGGTGATAAACTTCATGACTGCGAAATTTTGTATCAAAGAAAAACAAATTAAAATTCCTTTTTCTGTATCTTGTGAAGAACGTACAAAAGAATTATTAGAAATTGTTCATAGTGATGTATGTGGTCCCATGAGTTGTTCATCACATTCTGGTGCAAAATATTTTATAACATTTATTGACGATAAATCTCGATGGTGTCAAGTATATGTTATTAAACAAAAATCTGAGGTGTTACAAGTTTTCCAAAAATATAAAGCTGCAGTTGAGAATTTAACTGGTAGAAAAATTAAAATGTTACAGACAGATAATGGCAAGGAATACTGTAATGGAAAGTTTGATCATTTTATGGAAATAAATGGGATTGGAAGAAGATTAACATCACCCTATACACCGGAACAAAATGTCATTGCTGAAAGAATAAATCGAACTCTAGTTGGAATGGCGAGATGCTTAATGAAAGAGGCTGATTTGTCACCAAGTTTTTGGGCGGAAGCAGTAAATACCGCTGGTTATATTCGCAATAGGTGTCAACCAAAATTTTGAATGGAGAAGTACCCCATAAAATATGGACAGGTAAAATTCCATCTGTCAATTACTTTAAAATATTTGGTTCAAAAGCGTTCGTCCTAGATAAAATGAAAAAGGGGAAATTTGATTCTAGATCTTACGAATGCGTTTTTGTTGGATATTCTACAGAGCCAAAGCCTATCGTATGTGGTGTCCTGCTTCGCAGAAATCATCATAAGCAGAGATGTTCGTTTCGTTAATGAAATGAGTTCTAACCAAAATTCTCAGGAAATTTTAAGCGAAAATTTGAAGGAAGATTTACAAATTAAAAAACCTATGTCTAAACGAGTTCAAATTGAAATTGAAGAGGTGATGTCTGATGATGAAAGCATTGATTCATCAGAGAGGATTCCAAAATCACCTGAGACTCCTATGACGTCACCAGTTCATGAAGAGTTTACAACAAGTACATCTGGATTACATCAAGAAGTTCAACTCAGACGAGGAAGAGGTCGTCCTAAAATTCTTCATACAGGTCAGAGAGGCAGGCCAAGAAAGTTATTTAATAGTGTTCCTGCATTAAATAACTATGATGATGAAACAGACAACGATAATATTGAAGGGGTCGAAAAGGAATTGACTAATGTTTTTGATAGCTATCAATTTGCCAATATGATCGTTGCCATTGATTCGCTAAACTGGGAAGAAGTTGCTGTTTCTCATGACGTAAAAGCATGGGAGGCTGCTATGGATGATGAATATATATCACAGATTGAAAATAAAACTTGGGAAATAGTTGAGAGACCGGCTAATCGAAAAATCATTGGTAACAGATTTGTTTTCAAAACTAAATATGATAATCAATTGCCATCAGGAAAGAAGAAAGTGAGACTAGTTGCCAAAGGATGTTCACAACGACCTGGTGAAGATTTCCATGAGATTTTTTCGCCTGTTGTGAGATCGACATCGGTTCGTTTGTTAGCAGTACTCTCTGCTGAATTGGGACTCCGTATTCATCAAATGGATGTAATAACGGCATATCTGTAGGGTGAATTGAAAGAAACTATATTTATGGAAGTTCCAGATCATCTGAAGGTAATCCTGGAGAAAATATTATCTAGTAAACAAGTTGGTTCAAACGCTAAAATCATTCAGGATAAGACAATCTTAGAGACAGCTAAACTTTGGTATACAGTGTTGAATAAACGTGCAAATACAGTATGCTTGATTCGAAAAGCTTTATATGGACTTCGACAATCAGGTGTCCAATGGCATCGTCGTCTTGTCAAGGAATTAAATCAAATGGGTTTGCATCAACTGAACCAGGATCCATGTATGTTTATCGCGAATCGTAGTAACGAAATACTAATCATTGTTATTTACGTCGATGATATGATCATTGCTACTAAAAGTACGAGCTGGTTACAGGAAGTCAACTCAAGGCTTTTAATGATTTTTGAGATGAAGGACATTGGTCTGATCAAGAATCGTCTGGGTATTGAGTTTCAACAGAGTGACAATAGGCATGCAATACATTTAACTCAACGTCGTTATACAGAGACGATACTTGAACGTTTTGGGATGAAAGATTGTAAATCTGTTTCATCTCCAATCGATATAAGCACAAAACTTCGAAAACCTGAAGTTATGGATATAAAGGTAATGAGTTGTTATCCATATCAACAGTTAATTAGAGCACTGATGTTTTTAGCAGTATTGACACGTCCAGACATAGCCTATTCAGTGAATTTTCTTAGTCAGTTCAATTCGAATTATAATGAATCTAACTGGATTGCAGCCAAAAGAGTATTAAGGTATTTAAATTTGGTGGGTTCTTCCTGCAACGCAATTGGTCGTGATTGCAACAATCAAACATTTCAACATGGTTGAAATATTTTTCAAGCGCCATCTGTCGGAATCCTTCCGATTCCCGAGCCAGCGGCTTTTTTGAAAAAACATTGTTAAAGAAAAATGTTAAAAATGCTGATTGGAGATGTTCATTATATGAAAAATATGAAGAATCCGAAAATATGTGAAAAATTCAGAAAAAATAACGGGGAACTTGGAAGAACATTCGGCAGATACCAGGGTACGATTCTGGGACCTTTCGATTTCCGGTCGAATGCTCTAACCAACTGAGCTATATCTCCCCACATCCCTCTGCTCCGTTAATTTTTAATTAGTCCCATATTTCGTATTTCTTCATACCTTTCATATTATTGCATTTGACTCTTTCGCATCCCGAGTCGGTTCGAATACGAACAAATATAATTTTTTTTTGCAGGATAAATTTATGCAGACAAAAATTTGCTGAAAAAAAAAAAAAAAATTAACGGAGCAGAGGGATGTGGGGAGATATAGCTCAGTTGGTTAGAGCATTCGACCGGAAATCGAAAGGTCCCAGGATGGTACCCTGGTATCTGCCGAATGTTCTTCCAAGTTCGCCGTTATTTTTTCTGAATTTTTCACATGTTTTCGGGTTCTTCATATTTTTCATATAATTAACATCTCCAATCAGCATTTTTAACATTTTTCTTTAAAAATGTTTGTTCAAAAAAGCCGCTGGCTCGGGAATCAGAAGGATTCCGACAGATGGCGCTTGAAAAATATTTCAACCATGTTGAAATGTTTGATTGCTGCAATCACGACCAATTGCGTTGCAGGAAGAACCCACCAAATTTAAATTTATTAATTGTATAATATTATCCTGCAAAAAAAAAGAGTATTAAGGTACTTAAAAGGTTCTTTAGATCTTGGTATCGTTTATAAACAAACCAGGAAAGTATTGTTTGGAGTAGCAGATGCAGACTGGGGTGCAAATCTTGATGATCGTCGCTCATATACAGGATATGCTTTTATTTTGGCAGGGGCAGCAGTGAGTTGGAACGCTCATAAACAGCGTACTGTTATCAAGTACCGAAGCTGAATTTATGGCAATGTGTGATGCTACGAAAGAAATATTATATTTACAAGAGCGTCTTAGTGAAATTGGTTTAGTTTGTGATAAAATTGTTTTATTTAGGTCCGAAGTAATAGTCGCGGCTCAAGCCGAAGCTTAGCTTAGCATTAAAAATTTTATGGAAATTTATTTTTCTATTTATATGGATTCGTCAGGGACAGAAAATGGATTCAAACGTATGAAATGAATGCATTTGAATCTTTTCTGAATGCATTTTCGATTACTGGGTAGATGTGGAATCTAAGATCTTGTATACTTGATAAAACATTGGTCAAAACAAGATTTAATATCTAAAATCTTGTAGAAGTTGTCAAAGTTTAATCGAAGGAAGGTTTTGGATGTGAAACTGTATTGATTGTAAAAGGCATGTTGAAAGAAGGTATTAGATCTTAAAACTTTTATTGGTGCTAGAAGTCTTGTCGAAAGAAGGTTTTAGAACCAAAATATTTCATCGGTGTTAAAATTTTGTTCGAAACAAAGTTTTAGACCTTACATCATTTATCGCTGGTACAATTCTCTACGACAGAAGGTTTCGGATCTGATATTGTCTATCGATCTTAAAAATCTTGTCGAAACTAGATGTGGAATCTAAGATCTTGTATACATGGTAAAACATTGGTCAAAATAAGATTTTATGTCTAAAATCTTGTAGAAGTTGTCAATATTTAATCGAAGGAAGGTTTGGATGTGAAACTCTATTGATTGTAAAAGGCATTTTGAAAGAAGGTATTAGATCTTAAATCTTTTATTGGTGGTAGAAGTCTTGTCGAAAGAAGGTTTTAGAACCAAAATATGTCATCGGTGTTAAAATTTTGTTGTAAACAAAGTTTTAGACCTTAAATCTTGTATCGCTGGTACAAGTCTCTACGAAAGAAGGTTTCGGATATGAAATTGCCTGTCGGTCTTAAAAGTCTTCTCGCAACTAGATTTTGAATCTAAGATCTTGCATATATGGTAAAACATGTGTCGAAGGAAGACTTTAGATAAAAATATACAAGTTGTCAAAATCTATTACAAAAAATTATTTGCGAAATTTCATTACAAAATATTTTGAAAAAATTTTGTAGAAAAACTGTATCCCAATTATCAAAGTCAGATAGCGAATTTAAAAATGAAAGAATGAATTAAACACTACACATTGTAATGCATTTCTGATTACAGAAATTTATTAGTTAAGGTGACATACGAAGGGCTTAAAAATGTGATTACTATAATACCTTACAATAAATCAATGTTGAAGAAAATGTACTTATAACAGTTCGTAACAAAAATATTTAAAAACTTATTTCATAGAAAAATATCAGTCAAACAATTCATTATTAGGGACTAAAATGTTAAATTACATCATTACGTAAGGACATTTTCAGATATTAAATCTTTCGACTGAGAAATAGTAGAAATAAAAATGTTTATTCAAAACAAAAATGCAGGAAGTCTTTCTTTGCACAAATTGATCAGCAACTTAGAATAGTACAATTAAAAACATTTAGTTGAAACAACAATGCTGAAAACTTTCTTCGCATAAAGTGACCAATAAATGCGAAACCGTAAAATAAAAGTATTTATTTGAAACAAAAATGCTGGAAAACTTTCTTTGCATTATACTATTTAATTTTAACGCCACTGTTGTAATATACGTAAAATGTCACATTTTTAAATCAACATTTTTTAAATTAAAATCAACCTTCACGACTGCATCATCCTCAACATTTTATTACAATTTACTTCAAGGATTTCAATGCATTCCTTCAGTAAACAGAACATTTTATTACGAATAATAATTTTATCATAAAATAACTTTAAAAATGTAAAATATTAATAAAATAAACTTTATAACAAACCCATTTCATAAGGTGACATATATGTATGCTACTGTGACGGAGAGGTTTAATTTATTGTTGGCAGAGCATTACACACATGAATTAAAGTTCAAAGTAATATGCACAGCCAAAAAAGACATCGATTATTAGGTGCTTTTTCTGATTCTTTGGTAAAAAAAAAATTAAAAACAGTAATTTTCATGGACAAGTGCAATTAATTTAAGACATATAACCATACATCAATACAAGGATGCATCAACAAACATATATTTGCCACTTACTTCTGTTTGTTTACTCATATCTGTCGTTTACAATTTTACTAAAACACAATTTTTTCGGAATATCCAATTTAATATTTTGAATGTTTAAATCGTCTGGCGGCGACTTGTTACGACTCAAAGGTCGATATACGTGTACATACATGGATTGGTTCGGTTCGATACACTTATATAAGTATTTTTTCATATATCTTTTGGAACACGCTACTTCCGGTACTTGAGCTCAGCTAAGCTTCGGCTTGAGCCGCGACTATTACTTCGGACCTTAATGACAACCAAGGCGCTCAAAAATTGATAAAAACTCGCGCTTTTCATTCTAAAACCAAACACATTAACATACGTTATTGTATTATTCGTGATGTATACGATAAAGGTAAAGTAATGTTAAAATATATGGAAACAAATAAAATGCCAGCAGATATATTGACTAAAGGTTTAAGTGGATCAAAGTTTCGTAAATGTATAATTTCATTAGGATTATCAAATCAATTAAATTGTTAAATTGATTTTACCAAATCACAACTTTGAGAGGAGGTGTTAGAATAACAAAGTCGATTTATTGTATATGTGTGTGTGTCAAGTTACAATGAATCACGTATTGTTTTCATCAGTTAGTTCGTTAATGCCCGTTACTCAATCGACACGTGTGTTATTCTCGCTCCGAAAAGTGTACTCCAATTTATAATATTAAATGAATACAATCCATATAATATTCTATGATATAAAATATTATCTTGAGATTCATTGTCTTCTCCAAGACACGGCCTAACACAAAGTACAATGTTTGCTCAGGGCCGACTTACATATTTGTCGCGGTCGGCTCGTACCCTCGTCTCCTCGATCGTCTCCCTCGCACTCCTCCTCCGGAATCCCGGGCTCGCATGGACGGTGTCCTTGTCCCCGAAACTGTCGGCTCGTTCAGACGACGATCCTCGACTTCGTCCTCCGGAAATACCGGGTTCGTACGTACGACGTCCTCGTGCCCGAAAATGTCGGCCCGTGACTCTCGTCGCTCGTTACACTTTCCTCGTTAGCGGTGTCGCGCGCGGTCCTTACTCGCCAAAGGTCTGGACTCGACTGACTCTCGGGACTCCGGAGTCCACCGAGCGCCCCGATCGACGGCGCTCGGGCTGGTTCGGGGCCGTTCTTATAACACGATGCCGTCACGAAAACGCACGAAACGGTTCTAAATGGCCGGACTCCCACAACGGCGAACGTAACAGGTCCGCCGGTGTAACGTCCCGTTACAGCGTAATGACATACATTTTTTTTTAAATACGTGTCTTGGCATAACTTAGATCTGATTAGATTTTGGGGCAGATGCATCCGTCCATTACCAAAAAACATTAGCCCCAATTACGTCTCTTCGTAGTTTTTTGCATTTATTTTGTAAAAATACAAATTTTATTCAAAAATGTTTCAAACAAAAAAGATAGAGCATTAAATTCTCTACTAAAAAGGTTGTATGCATTTTTTTCCTAAAGTCAACGATAATGCCATAAAAACTGGTCCAAAATACTTACGGCTATTGTCTGAAAAAGTATTGAATTTGAATAAAGATGAAGATGAATTTATCGTTCGGTGATATTTCAATTAGTGTCTGAGTTTTTCAAATTTCGCGCGACAAATATTTTGCCAGCCAATCAACTTTGAAACTCATTTTAGATGGAATGTGACACGAAATTTAAATTAAATTAAAGAATCTCAAGAATGATTCTTTAAAATTGTGAAATTAAGATGATAATTAATAGAAAATTCAGAAAAAATGAAATGAAGAAAAACACTTGAAAAAATGGGGTATGGAAGCACATTCGCAGCCGGTGGGGACGTACCCACGACCTTTCGATTTCGCGTCGAATGCTCTACCATCTGAGCTACGGCAACCCCGTGCATTCCCTCCGATTTAATTCAAGTCATGATTCATAAGTTCATTTTTTCTGGTTGCATCATTCCAACCCAGATGCGTTTTTAATAAAGATGAAGATGAATTTATCGTTCGGTGATATTTCAATAAGTAATTGATGAATTTATCGGTAATCCGAACCAAATAGTGTCTGAGTTTTTCAAATTTCGCGCGACAAATATTTTGCCAGCCAATCAACTTTGAAACTCATTTTAGATGGAATGTGACACGAAATTTAAATTAAATTAAAGAATCTCAAGAATGATTCTTTAAAATTGTGAAATTAAGATGGAGACATTCCATCTAAAATGAGTTTCAAAGTTGATTGGCTGGCAAAATATTTGTCGCGCGAAATTTGAAAAACTCAGACACTATTTGGTTCGGATTACCGATAAATTCATCAATTACTTATTGAAAGTATTGAATTTGGTCACCTCGGCAAAAAATTACCCTATAGTTTTTCATCAAATTTCGAAGTTTCGACCCCCTACCCTCCACGGACAGTCCTCGCCAACCCCTCGGGCGCGGTGATCACCTACGGGCGCATAAGTTCTTTTACGCCCTTGATACGAAAATAACTATTTCGATATATCTAAAAGATGTGTTATAGATATCTAAAAAATATCCGTCAGAGATCTTTTCGACACTTTCAAGATATCTTTGACAAATTATATGTATATATAAGATTATAATAATATATACAGTTATTAATAAAACATAGTAAACATGTAATATGCAGGGAATAGTCTATTACAATGCAAGTGCACGAAGTAAGTATTTTGCAACTTTTATTTATTAATACTTGGGCTGTCCTGTCGTCGGGGTCGAAGTTTTGAAAATGCTCATTTTCAATTTTACGTCGACTCAGGCCATAGGTCATAGTTGTAAACCATTTTCAATTTTCATACATATAAGAAACACTCTATTGTTGCAACGTATTGTAACGTGGCAACACGTTACAGCTGCAGTTATGAGCGAGAACCAACTCGTTGGGATGCTGCAGTGCTAATAATAGGGGGGACTGCCGATAGAGGCGCTAATATTTTTCTAGTACTGCAGTCGCGGGGGTCATATCCGCTGGGTAAATGGGGGGACTGTCGTGATGGCGCTAATCTTGAGGATGTGGCTCCAAACCGTGGAGCTGATATTACACCATAAGACGGGGGACAGCCGATCGTGGCGCTACTTTTTAGGAGTAGTTTTGGCTCCCGGAAATAAACTGCCACTTTAAATAATTACAGACTTTGTCTTGCCGGGAGGCTCAATCCGGGGCAAGGGTGATTTTTATAGGGGGGACTGCTGTAGTGGCGCTAATTTTTGGAATCACCTTGCATTGCGTTAAATAGCATAGGCGCCAATGTATTGAAAGAAGATACTGCGCAGCTATTAGTAAACTAGCATAGGCGCCAATGTATTGAAAGAAGATACTGCGTAGCTAGTGATTAAGTTTAGTTAGTAAGCTATTAGTTAACTAGCATAGGCGCCAATGTATTGAAAGAAGATACTGCGTAGCTAGTGATTAAGTTTAGTTAGTAAGTTATTAGTAAACTAGCACAGGCGCCAATGTATTGAAAGAAGATACTGCGTAGCTAGTGATTAAGTTTAGTTAGTAAGGCATTAGGAAACTAGCACAGGCGCCAATGTATTGAAAGAAGATACTGCGTAGCTAGTGATTAAGGTTAGTTAATTAGATAGTTTTTAGTTTGAGCAAGTGCATAGTTAGTCGATCTCGGCCTAAAGGATGTGGCCAGTAATTATTTAACACAAAGTTTAGGAAAAAGGCGAGATTACATCATGCTTCGTATAAATTCGTCTTGGTTTTCATCTAAGACTGAAAAGAAAATTTTAAAAATGCTTTTCTTTTGCATTGTTTAATCTGTTTGGATATCGTGTAGTAGCGGATTTGAGTAATTATAAAACATAGTACGCATACTTGGGCATTTTTCACACCATTTTAGAATATTAATTTCGTAGAATGTTCTCGATATTTTGATAATTTCGAAAACAGATTATATTTTGCATCGCGGATAATATTATATCGTTTATTGTTTTGAAATTCTCGTTAATAATTGAACATAAAGAGCCCGATTAGAAAGGTTCTCGCCGCTTTGTTATGATGGTTACGGAATAAACAAAGGCATCCGCTGTTTTGATAGAGGTATCGAGACAATGGATGTTTACTGCTACCGCTTCTGGAAGTCTCTAGAAGTTTCCAGAAGGCGTGAGGAGAATCGTTGGAAAAGGGGAAGAGACGCCGCGGTGAAAGCCGTGGTTGCCACGCGGTACCGCGGGAGCGAATCAGCGCGCTCCGTCTCTGGTACCGGCGGGCGGCGAGGACCGCGTGCTGGCAAGGCGGCGACGAGCCTCGGCCATTCTCGTTCTGGCAGCAGCAGCGGAAGGACTACCTGGGCTGTGGAAGGTGAGCGTCGCTTGGTGAATAGGTAACACGAGTTCCGGAAGGCAAATCGATCTTTTTTTGATCTTAATTCTTGTCGTTTTTGCAATCGCCTTCCGGGATTCGTTCGTGAGTTCCTCGCTCGCGTTCTTGAGTGAAGTGCCGCGGATCACTCGTGCTTTCGTTTCGCCTTTTTTTTTGCTTAAAAATCTTTCGGTTCCGGTCGTTTCGGTTAAAATTAAAATGTCGGGTCTCGTTATCCTGGAAGCATCGCGGCGAAAATGTAATTTTGGACGTAGTGCGGATTTCGTCCTTTGTTCGGCTAACGCGTTTCAACACCCAAGTTCGTGCGCGGTAGGCTGGCACCACGCGGTAAAATCAAAATAATAATTTCGTTGTTCCGTGTCGCCCGGGTTGAAAAAGTTCCAAGGAAAGTGAAAATTCCGTAACACTTAAATAACTCTTAAAATGGATATCGCCTTTGAATTGTATTCAAAGGGTTTAATTAACCTTAAAGGAAACCTTTTGCGGCTATCGTCCGTGACATTGGTCATGGAGACTAAACATTTCTTAATATTTAAATAATTCTTAAAATGGATATCGCCTTTGAATCTTATTCAAAGGGTTTAATTAACTTTAACGAAAACCTTGTTGCGGCTATCATCTTTGACTTTGGTCAAGGAGACTCTAAACTTTTCTTAACACTTAAATAAGTCTTAAACTGGATATCGCCTTTGAAACTTATTCAAAGGGTTTAATTAACTTTAAATAAAACCTAATTGCGGCTATCGTCCTTGACATTGGTGATGGAGACAATAAACTTTTCTTAATGTTTAAATCATTATTAAACTGGATATCGCCTTTGAATCTTATTCAAAGGGTTTCATTAACCTTAAAGAAAACCTTTTACGGCTATCGTCCTTGACAGGGATCAAGGAGATAATTAAAATGTTTTAGAGCTTAAATAACTCGTCCCGCGGATACCGCCTTCGAAGAGATTTCGAAGGGTTTAACCTAAAATTCAAAAGAGATTTCTTCACGGCTATCGTCCTTGAAAATATTCAAGGAGAGCACTCTTAATCTTGCAATCTTTCACGCGTTTATTAAAATACGATACGTCTTACCTTGGAATTTATTCAAACGATAAATGACATCGTCGTGCAAGTCCTGGCCTTGTGGCGTATTTCGTTTCGCGGAAATAGCCGTACCCGCGTTCGGAAGTGTTCGGATCAAGCGGCGCTGGCCTACGTAGTCGAAGCTAGTGTCGATCGCGGATAATGTGGAAATCTTGGTTACCGGCACTGTGTGCAACCGCGAGATTAATTAATTTCTTTGGCACCGATATTTTCATAACAATGATGGCTACGGACACCCGCTGTGGCGGTGTGGCGCGATTTTTTGTATTGAATTTTGTCCGAATGGCTCCCGGCCCCTACGGGGTAACCCAAAATTTTTTTGGTCAGGAAAAATTCGGTTTCGCTTCGTTCTGACGTCAGGTAAATAACATTGAATTCGCGTTTCGGTATCGTGACGATCGTGTGGGGTTCGGTCTTGAGGTTAACCCGTCCTCGCTGTTCGTGATCGCTAGTTTCTATCGTCGAGTTTCGGTTTCGAGTTTTGACTGCGCCTGCGAATACCGCCCTCTCCCGTGCCGAGGGGATCTCGGGGCTGAGTATAGCGGGTACACCATCACCTTGCGGCGCGCCTATAAATTCGGTATGCTTCGGCATGCCTGGCGCCCTTATTAACATCTTGCGCGTCGTAGGGTTTTGTGACCCCAGGGATTCGGTTGGTTTTGTTTTTCGGTTGCGGGCGGTTGCGAGCGGTGACGACGGTGGATAAATTTTGGGGTTATGTTTTTGGGGGGGTCACAGTATCTATTGAAGCCACTTGGACCTAAATATGATTGGACCCCCAAATATCGATATAATTTTATAATATAATTGAAAGCTGTTAGTAAACGAACGAGTAATAAGAAATAGCCGACTCTGCACTGGGTCGAAGTTTCTGAGTGAGCGAAGCGACCCGAAGTGTTGGCACTACGCCAACACTAGTTTTTTCGAAATTGCAGATTCATTAAAATACGCATTCGTTTCACTATTACACAAATTCCAAATCATAAAAACTCAAACAAATCGCTAATAAGTTAACTTACAATATATATTACATTTATTTCTTTTTCTCTACATCCAAAATTTTATCCTTGTTTTTAGTTAAAATATTAGAGTAAGATTCCATTAAGTGAACAGCTCGCTCAGTAGTGTCATTTACAATCTTCAAATTTTCAACAACTTCCAGTCCATTCTTAAAATTCTCATCGACCGGCCACATCAAAGGATCGAGTTTTAGAAATTCAGAACTGATTTCGAATCTCTCAAAAAAGGTCATGGTTCGTTGCGTCACGAAATGTTTTATTTGTTTATCACGTAGTGCCTCGAGGTCTTTCATATTCAGATGAATTTTTTTACAGTAAACTTCACAGGAGTCTTCACTTATTTCGTTTATCATCTTCCTTTTTATATCGTCGGATAATTCTGAATCAAAAAATGACATCGCAAATGTTTCTGGATTGAGGTACCACAAGTGATTTTTGAATTTTTGTCGACAAACTTGTGATAACCTCGGATCGTTTGATTTGTAATCTAGAAGACTTTTAATGAATTGAAGATCATTATTTGGCGTCTGGGGTTCTTGTGGACATGTGAATCAATCCCTAATGTAGATAATGATGATAAACCTGCATATTTCAGAAAGCGATTGTTCTTCATTCTTCGCTAACTTGAATTCCTCATGAAATACAGAAATTTTCAGGCAATAAATTGCTTTTGACATCCACCGAGCATGGTAAAATGTCCCTGGTTAGCGAAATTTCACATGATCTGTAGGAAGCCTTCCGAGAAAAATTTTAGCCAGTTCTAAAAATTCTCGATAATTATCTCTAGGTTGCTTCTTTTGCATCCTGCTGTCAAGAAATGAATCAATTCCTTCAATGTGATCTGAGAGCACCGCTTTTAAGTTTTGATTCTTCAATCCAATTTTATAGATATCTTTATTTAAATTACTCCATGAACCTCGAAACCTTTCAAATAAAGGAAGTTTCCGACCACACGACATTTTAGTGTCAAAAACACATTTCAGAATCAGCTCGTAGATGTGATGTCGACAAGGGAAGTATAAAAACTCCATATTGAGCATGTGCTCCAAATTAATTGCAGCACCTTTTATGTGTCCTAGATTAGAAGCTGTCGTGTCACAGCATAAGGCCCTTTACTTTCGATGCAATACCCCAATCTTCAAGAACGTCAAATATAGATGCGGCTTGAGATAAACCTATCCCATCTTCCAGTTCGGAAACTCCCCAGAGCTATTTCACTTTACCATCAGTAATGACAACTGGTAATTTCTCGACCAGATTATGTGTAGTTGCATCTAGGAGCTTTTTAGCATCCCAATGTAAAACAACCGTTTTCAACTCAGTATCTTTAAAGATTTCTTTAATATCATTGGTTTTTTTCTCACGCAGCACTTCTCTACATCGTTGGATTGAGGTTCGGTTCACAGCGATTGAATTAATATCATACTGTAGTGGCTGAGTTACAGTAATGATCAAGTGGACAGCATGTCTATCGCTGTTTCGACATTTGTCCAATACTGCAACAAGTTTCTCTGTAACGACTTGAACAGTTCCTCGAGATATCTTCTGTGGCGTTTCGAGGTCATTGTGAGATCAATCAGAGGAAGAATCGTAATCTCCAAAGGTAACACGTGAATGAGAACTTATGCTTTTCTGAGTTAAAGCTTCCGAACCTTTGATACTGGATGCCAACTCAGCAACTTTATCTGGAATCGAAAAGGAAGGAGAAATTAACGATTATTGCATCTTGTTTTTGATCGTCCGGTTGACAATGATTGTTATTATCGAATTCAGTCCAGGAATTGCACAATTCTCAATAAGGCTCTAACTTAATTTTTGAAAGTAACGTCCGTCGATGGAAAATATAATATTATACTACTAGATTTTCTTTTTTTGATTTTTAATGCTGAAAATAAGTAAAAAATGACAATTAAAATATCTGAGAATTTAAATGCTCCAAAAACGCTCCGGAAACAGCTGACTTCTCCCGAAACGATGAGTGACGTCACGATACTAGTTTGCTCCGTTTTTCAAAACAGGTTTACATTTAACAGCCCTCCAAAATCGTTAAAAACCAGTTAATTTATCGAAAAAATCATAATATCAGCACATACAAATGTGGTTTTGCGCCCTTGTGCAAAAATGCAAGCAAAAATTCGACTGAAAAAAATGTTATTCATGTGCCAAACATGAAGCGTTGAAAAACATGATTTCAAGTGTAGCTCGACATGAATGAAAAGGCAACTTGCTATTATGAGAATCATTTCATTGCAAGTAATCAATATAAATTAATGATTTTTTTAATATATAATATTATATGACTTACACAGATAAAACGTAAATCTAAACTGGGAGAACTAATACTTTGATCCAACATTATGTACATAATTAACATTATTAACACCAGCATATCATTGGTGCATGAATGCCTAATGAATCATTGTTCATAGTATGTAAATTTAACATATTAGGGGAGTTAGAACAACATATTTCATATGGCAGAAGTCTTTCATGTTTATTTAATAGCCAAACTATGTTGAACCAATAATATCCTTATGTCGATGGATAAACTCTTGTTGAATGAAAGTTTCAGATCTAAAAGTTTTAGTCGATAAAAAAGTTCTTGTCGAAAGAAAATTTCAGAACTAAAATCTTACGCCGGTAGATAAACTCTTGTCGAATGAAAGTTTCAGACCTGAACTCTTTAGTCAATATGAAAATTCTTGATAAAAGGAAATTACTAACCTAAAATCTGAGGTTAATAGTGAGGCTATTGGCAGAATTAAGAAGCATTTGAATTCTCTGCATTCAATACTTTCTAATAATTTTACAAGGATTAAGAAATAGCATTCAGAAGTACTGAAAAAAAAATTTAATACTTCTGAATAGTTTTTCGTTTGCTGTGATAGATAACTTTTGTTTCAATGTATTTCCTCCTTAATTAAATCAGCCCTTTCCTCATAAAAAAATCGACAACCATAAACGCATACATACTTTCGGTAAGTTTACGGAATCTGCCTTTACTAATCTTGCTTCCATTAGTGGATAATCACATTAATAATTAACGTCAATATTAATTTTTAACCTAATGGCAATACATTTTAAAACAGTAGTATCGTGACGTCTCGAACAGAGAGGCCAATCACAGCCGTTTTCGGAACAAATGAAAATATTTGAAAAATCATTATTGTATTGAATTAATTATTTTGACGTAAATGTACTAAATATACTATAAAATAACAAAATATTTATGCCATTTGGCTTTATTAATCATAAATTTCATTATATATTAAATTCAATAGAATGTGAATTCTAGGGTGTTCTTTCGATTGGTGTAGTCAGAACTGCATTTTATGAGTTTAAAAACCAATATTAAAATATAATTCTGGCTACGCCAATCAAAAGAGCACCCTAAAAAATAGTAAAATAGGTATATTTGGAATTTTCATTTCAATTTTTTACTGCAGAAAATAAGGCTCGAACATCAATTGAGAATTTTGCATTTGCCGGACTTAATGAGTTAACTGAAAGTGTAAAGCAAATGAGAAAAACTAACCAAAGATTTCCTTCTATCTTCTAGTAGTTTCCAATTTTGCATTTTTTTCTTCCTCCTTCTTCAATTAAGCTCTCTCAAGAGAATCATAAACTGTCTTTATATCTTCGATGTATCCCACACGTCCAGTCGCTCGTTGGTTCGACAAAAACTCTTTTCCCGCTTCATCAATCATCTTATTTATATTCGCGTGTACAATATCAAATATAGCATTGAGAGTTGAACAAAAGTCTTTCTCTTTTTGTAAGTTATACGAGTTTCCTGCACTTTTTTGTAAGTTTCTCCACTTTTCATATAAATTTTTTAATTTCGCCTCACATCGATATATTAGTTGAGTCCGTAAACGGGCTTTCTCCCAGAAAATGAAAACTTCTCTTATCACTAGTGAAGAACTGTCTTTCAAGTTGAGCTTAACGTGATGAAGATTGAAAAATAATACTTTCAAAACTTACAACTTCGATGGCAACTTATTGTCATAAATCTGAATGTCAAACCGATTAAAAAAATGTTTTTACGCAAAGTTGGCAGTGACATGTTGTATACGATATTAATTAATAAGATCTGAGGGCACAAACTGAAACAAAACTAAACCAAACAAAAGTAAAATAGAATGAGAATATCGTTCAAGGCTCTTACGAATTGAGATTACGTTAATGAGAACAATGTTATTCAGTATATGCAGTGTAGATAGCTCAGTTCATGGCTTTACGAAAAAATCCTTTAATTACAACTCTCTAAATCTGAATTAGTAAAAACTCAACAATCAACATATAAAATCGACTAAAATCTCCAATTTCAGTTATGTAAAAATTTATGTTGAGAACGGACATTCGATATAGTTTTCTAATCGGTCGAATAATTTTTCGAATCGTCAATCTAAAGAGAAAAAGGCGTAGAATGTCATCTTTGGTCCAATATTGTGAGATTTTTTCCTTACGAGTTGTAACAGGTAAAATGATATTTTATTTCCTTTTTCTTTGTTCTACCTGGACTCATTGGATCTGGAAAACATTCAAAAAAGATAGCACTTGTACCTCAGTAAATAAAAATAATGTAACAAAAGAAAAATGCACGCTTTAAACCATTTAAAGTAAACTGGCTATTTCCAGATTTCATGTCTTCCAAGAGAAGCAAAATTCAAGTGACCTCTACTAGATCAGGATTTTTTTTCTAGGTCATCAAGAAGGCGTTTCAAACCTGAAAAGGGTAAGGAAAAAGGTCGTCCATAGTGTAATATCGTTGGATTTTTTGCTTCCAAGTTGTAATGAATAAACTAGAAATTTATTTCCTTTACCTGATTTCAGCTAAAACATATTTCTTTATAAAAAATGCTATATCTTGGCTAAAAATAATCGTTTTTTACTCAACCGGGGGTAGTTTTAATTGGAAAACAGAAAGGAATTCGAAATTCCATGAAACATAATTTTAGAATGCATTCGATCAAAGTTATTGCAATGTAATTGGGATATTTTGGACCGTTGCTAGTTTTTGTGCGAAAATGATCAATATTCAAAACGCAATAACTTGGCCAAAAATTCATATTTTTTGATCGAACTACGCTCATTACCCTCGGAAAACATCCAAGAAAACATATGTCACTTTGTCGATTTTTACAGCGACTGTGCGTTAAAAATGTCAGTAGAAATACGGGAAAAAATGTTTTTCTTATGTAAAAACAATATTAATTTTGAAGGCTCTGCCGGCACATAAAGGAGTAAAGATAAAACTGTGGAAAAAATCAGGGATTTTTTTTTAATTATTTGGAGTCGATTTGGGGGGCGTAACGAAAAATTTTGGTCTTAAGGGCCACCATAATGCATATCGGGCAGCAGACGTCAGATCTCTTAGGGCAGCGCCCAGTTAACACAAGCTGCGGAAAGACGTCATAGAGGCGTCGTTTTCGAGACGACTTAAAGTCGTGTCTAAAAGCTAACAAAAAGCCGGCTTTTGAAGACCGTCTTGAAATGGTCGTCTAAGCACCGTCTCTATTTATGACGTCTTAGAGGCGTCTATAAAATGATGCATGATTTTGCCTTTCTCGCAAGTAGCAAAGTTTTATGCCGACCAGTATATATGCAGCTGAATGATTAATCACATATAACCTTTATGTTATGACATGCTTTGCACTTATCAAAGTGAATATTATAAATAAATAAATATGCACGTGTACCAATTATTCGTGAATATTAAATATAAACATTGTTCGCGCCAATTTTCTAAAGTCGAGATCGCGAGAATTGTCTCTCCGTTTGTCGATTGGTCTGGCGAGCGACGGCGGTCGGCTTATCGAGGGCGTCCAGCGATTGGTCGGGCGAGCGACAGCGGCCGGCTTGTCGAGGGCGTCCAGCAATTAGTCGAGCGAGCAGCTGGAGTCTGGAGAGGGGAGAGAAGGCTCGGCAATTTTAGGACCGCGAAGACGATGGGTTGTTGCCTCCTGAGAGCCGAAGAGTCAGGAGCGTTTCGGGACGAGCGTGAAGTATCAAGCGTTTTTGTTTAGCTGTATCGTCGACTCCCTTGGATTGCGGCGAAGTCCAATGGGCGAGTGCGTGCGTTATTGCGATTACAGGACCCTTGCGTGGGACAGTGTGTTTCTGGGGACGGTGTCCACGTGCGTAGCGGTATCGACGTGACCCATTCCCGGGCAGGCGCAGCACGCGGCAACGTCTTTTTCTTGTTGCCCGAGGCCGCAGCGTCAGGTGCTCAAGACGTTGAGCCGCGTTGCGTGCACAATCATTGTGAGGCCATCTTTGTGCTGCCGGAAAGTGTGTGCAACCAACAGCTTGTGGTGGAAAATTCGTAAGAGAACTCTCAGGTCAGGTTAATTTTTCCTTTGAATGATCACTCAAATATTACGCGTTTTTTTTTGTTCTTTGCTACGGTTTATCTTACTTGCTAACTAATTCGGCAGAATTACTATAGTTTAATTTCCGTTGGTTACCGTTCATAACTATATGTAATGCAATGCATGAACAATTTAATTGTGCTAGTTTAATAAAGTTTCACTCGTTCGGGCTTTTCCCCTAAATCGTGGGGTTTTTATGCCTAAACAAGCTTCTTTTTGTTTACCGCGAAAAGCTGTTATAATTATTTGTTCAACCCGCCACTCACTCATCCTTTATCCTCTTAGAACGGACTAAGTTTTATGATACTGATAATCGACACGTTCAAACAGTACTATGTTACTGTACAGGGTGGCCGATTTATCTGAAGACATCGAAATATCTCGAGAACTATGCACAGAATCAAAAAAGTTGTCGGATGAAAGTTGTTCGACACGAAGGGGGGCATCCAGTGATACTGAAATTTACCCCCTCCCCCATCCCCTGGAGGTGGAGTGGGGGCAAAAACAATAAAACTTAAATAGGAACCCCCATTTTTTATTGCAGATTTGGATTCTCCGGAAAAAAGTACACGAATTTGACCTAGGAGCTATTGCATTTTGGTTCACAGGATGCGCTGTAATCGATAAAAATCCAAATTTATCCGAAGACATTGAAATACCTCGAGAACTATGCACAGAATCAAAAAAGTTGTCGGATGAAAGTTGTTCGACACGAAGGGGGGCATCCAGGGGGCAAATAGGGACAATTTGATCCCTTTATGAAAATTTAATATTAAAAAATCTAATATCAGAATTTTTAATATTAGAATTTAGTAATATCAATTGCGAAAATTGTTATTCTGAATATGAAATTTTAATAATGTCCATTCGAAAAATTAAGATTATGAATAATTGATATTCTTCATATTAAAAATCAAAACTGATTACATAAAAATTGTGCATACAATATGGAAGCAATTTTATAAATAAGTTTTCTACCTTCAATAAAATTACATTTTAGGTTTTAAATTTATTATTTAATAAACAAAAAGAGGACATCACGCAATCCATTAAAAAACGCGTCATGTCCCTTCACTCAGCTCATTCATTCTCTCTCTGTATGTTTTTTCCGAAATGAGAATAAACTGAGCATTGACGGTCAAACCAGCTTCTATTAAACAAAACGAAACTCTTACTTCATTTGGGGATTTCGTCGCCATCTACCGGACCCCGAGAGAACTCTCGTGGTTTCATACATGTACATCGCTTGCATTTCGGCCATCACCGGCGCCGGTTCTGTTACATAACGCTAGAGGGCGACATAACTCGAAAATAAAGTAGCATATCATTTTATACATAAGTTGAGTCACACGTAACCAGTTCACCTACATTTTTCTCTACTTTCCTGAAGGGAAGTAAATGGATATCGCGACTTTCTAATCCCCATATTAAAATTTAGTATTCACGGTCTCTCAGTGTAAGACTGTTTTTGAAGTCCATTGTATTGGTAGTAATTCGGTCGGAGGTCACTTTGCTTTTAGAATAAGAACTTTCCGTTTACGTGACTATTTTTTGTCTACCCTTCATTGCTTAAATCGAATTGCAAGTTAAAAATGAATCCTGCTACAGTTCCCGAAAAAATCGAAATGATTCTTATTTATGGTGAATGTAAGAGGCATATTGACGATGCTGAGCGTTTTCCAGATAATGCTCGCTCGCGTTCTTTTTTTTACAAAGTTGTGAATGCCTTTCACTCTGATGGCAGCGTACAAATGAAAAAAAGGAAGCGAAGATTAACAGTTACAGGAGAAGCTAACGAAGTAGCTGTACTAGCAGCTATTCACCAAAATCCACATGTAAGCACACGACAATTACATCGCGATTCCGGCATTTCCAGAGACAGTATTCAAAGAATATTGCATCGTCATAAGTTTCACCCATATCACATTTCACTGCACCAGGAACTAGATGGCGATGATTTTCATAACCGCGTGGTGTTTTGTGAATGGGCATTTCAAAAAATGCAAACGAACCACAATTTCTTTGCTAATGTATTATTTTCAGATGAATCTACATTCACGAACCATGGTGGCGTCAATAGGCATAATATGCATTATTGGAGCGTAGAAAATCCCCATTGGTTACGACAAGTTTATCATCAACGTCCTTGGTCGGTGAACGTTTGGTGTGGAATCATAGGAAATAAACTCATTGGTCCTTATTTCATTGAAGGTAATTTGAATGGAACAAAATATCGAGATTTCCTAGAACAAGAAGTACCATTACTACTTGAGGATGTTGCTATGGACGTCCGACGGACAATGTGGTTTCAGCATGATGGTTGCCCAGCACATTTTTCAAGAGTAGCAAGGGAAATACTAGACCGTGATTACAATGGTAGGTGGATTGGTAGAGGTGGCCCCATTAATTGGCCTGCGAGCTCACCTGATCTAACATCTCTGGATTTCTTCCTATGGGGTTACCTAAAAGGTAAGGTTTATGAACAAGTACCAACGACTCGTGAAAACATGGTGGAACGCATAAGAACTGCTTGCGCAGAAATTTCTGCAGATATGATTCTATCATGTATAAAGTCATTTGAAGAAAAAATAAATAAATGCATTGAAGTGGAAGGTCAACATTTCGAACACTTACTCAAGTAAGTGAACAGTGAGACAATGAGAGGCAAGGGGACTCACGTAAAACAAGCACCCCAAAGGGAACAGAAAAATACTACGTCCACGTCGTTGTTCCTGGGTAACGCTAAATGTATTTTTCCCGGCTTTGTTAGAATGACCGTATTCCATATCCGCTACGCGGGCGAAAATTGTCAATATTGGAGAATCCAAATCTGCAATAAAAACTGGGGGTTCCTATTTAAGTTTTATTGTTTTTGCCCCCACTCCACCCCCAAGGGATGGGGGAGGGGGTAAATTTTATTATTACTGGATGCCCCCCTTCGTGTCGAACAACTTTCATTCGACAACTTTTTTGATTCTGTGCATAGTTCTCGAGGTATTTCAATGTCTTCGGATAAATTTGGATTTTTATCGATTACAGCGCCACCTGTGAACCAAAATGCAATAGCTCCTAGGTCAAATTCGTGTACTTTTTTCCGGAGAATCCAAATCTGCAATAAAAAATGGGGGTTCCTATTTAAGTTTTATTGTTTTTGCCCCCACTCCACCTCCAGGGGATGGGGGAGGGGGTAAATTTAATTATTACTGGATGCCCCCCTTCGTGTCGAACAACTTTCATCCGACAATTTTTTTGATTCTGTGCATAGTTCTCGAGATATTTCGATGTCTTCAGATAAATCGGCCACCCTGTATATGAAAAAATAGGTTACCAACGCAGGATGATAATATTAGTCGCGTCACTTCGAGAGACGGCATAATTGTTCTTTTTTAGACGTCTTAGGTGAGACGACTTATTTGCGGCCTTTAAGACCGTCTTCTGAGGGTGCATATCACGTCTTTAAGGCGTCGCAGAACAGTCTTCATGACTAAAAAGTAAGACTGTCTCAAAATTGTCTAGGTGTTAACTGGGCGGTTACCCTAAATTTGGCATAACGGTTGCCATAACACTAAGGTGCTGCTGATGTGCGACAACCAATGCAGCTGTATCACTAAGCTTCTCTCAGTGTGGGTGTAGGTTCGCAACTCACGGAAAAAAATGTCCGGACCTGTCGTTAAGGTGCTCCCGAAACGAGTGGTTAGTGTTATAACGTGAACCATTACGGTCTGAGCCAATAGGCGCGTTGCTGTGACAGTCTGGATGTCCAATCGTGAATCGAATTCATGATGTGGCGTCTCGATCATCCCAACATAGCGGTAGGAAACTCAAGAAACGGCAATTAAACTACGATCCCAACGTCAACATGTGTTTCTATACCATGCGATTTTGTCGGCGTGATGGTCGTGCGGGCTAAGGCGTTAGTCTTAGTCCACCCGAACTGAACGTCGCGAAGGGCCCGAGTTCGAATCCGCGTCTGTGCAATTTTCTCTGCTTATGTCCAGTGTGGAATAACCGGGGAACTTTGCTGGGCGAAGGTACGAATTTGGGACCGCTGCCGACCCCCGTCGGCAATTATCGGTACCGCCAGCATCCTATCCGCGGTCGGTACGTCGTGGGTCTTATGTCGGATAAAGATGGGATAAACCCCTAAGGGTTATTCCGGCGAGGAGGGGGAGGACGCGGAGGAGTTCCTCGTCAAATTGGGGGAATATTTATTTCAATTTAAACGGATGCCTTTCGGGCTCACTAACGCGCCGGCGATATTTCAGCAATTAGTGGACCGTCTCATCGACCAGCGTGGGAACCCCACGACTTCGCGTACCTTGATGATATCATCATCGTCACGGACAATGAGGAGGACCACTTTCGTTACTTGAGACTTGTCCTGACTAGTCTGCACAACGCCGGATTGGAACTAAACCTGGAAATGAGTGAATTCTTCCGGGACGAGGTAAAGTACCTCGGTTTTGTACTAAACATAGACGATTTGAAGACGGATCCGGACAAGGTCGCTCCTGTTCTCGAATTCCCGCCCCCACCAACCTCAAACAGCTACGGCGCTTTTTAGAGATGGTGGGGTGGTACTCACGCTTTCTCCCAGATTTTTCGCGTGATCGCGTTCATTTGACCAAACTGTTAACAAAGTATACTCCCTGGGTGTGGGGTCCGAAGCAGCAGTCTGCTTTCGAGTCCCTCCGCGACTCTCTCACCCACACCCCCGTCTTGGCACGCCCAAATTTTGACGTCCTCTTCACGATTCAGAGGGATGCGAGCGACTTTGCGATCGGGGCGGGAATCACCCAAGAGATAGCCGGTAAGGACCACCCGATTAGTCTTGCTAGCCGCGTGCTCATCAAGGCCGAACGAAGATATACCGTCACGGAGAAACAGTGCCTCGCCGTCCTCTGGGCCGTGAAGACGTATCGACCCTGTGTCGAGGGGACCCACTTTCGAGTGATTAGCGATCATAGTAGTCTGCAGTGGCTCAGAAATTTGCGTGACCTGACGGGGAGATTGGCGCGGTGGGCCCTAGCTATGCAGACCTATGATATGAAAATAGAGCATCGAATAGGCACCCTCAACGTGGTGCCCGACGCCCTCTCGAGGATGTACGAGAATGTCGATACCGCTCTTTGTGCCCTGGGGAATTTCGCGGACCCGTGGTACACCCGGAAGACGGAAAATATTCGGAAATTTCCTTCGAAATATCCTGATTGGAGAATCGAGGATGACCGGATATATTTCCATAGGCCCCACCCGGTAATAGAGTCTGCCCTCATCGACCTCGACACCTGGAAACTCGTCCTCCCCGCGGAAGCGCGTGCCCGTGCCCTCAGCAATGCACACGATAGCCCGCGAGCCGGCCACTTAGGAGTGGATAAGACGTATCACCGTCTCATCCAAGACTTCTATTGGCCCGGCGCAAAGAGGTCCGGAATCCCGAAAGAGCGCGCATGAAGCTAAAAATTGTCTATGTTAAAAAATATATTTTTGCACTTGAGACTCCTAGGAGATGTCCCACAGGTACCGAAAATAAATAATATTTTAATGATTACCCTTCGACGTAAAGAAAAGAAGCACGATTGAGCAGAGTAATATGGTTTTAAATTTTAACTCTTAGAGAAGACAAACTGTTGCAATATCGAAATAACATGCCAATTTAATGTTTTTCAACAGATTGCAACACATTATATATCAATTTTGATCTCCAAGGTATATATTTTAAGAAATTTATATTAATATTTTTTTGTTTATTTGGATTTGCGTACAATAAAGTTCCAAGTTATTCGGGTTTTTTTACATTTTTATATGATTTTCTGAAACTTCAATAGAATGTATCTTCGGTAGCACGTTCTGGCACGTTTAATTTTGCATAGAAAGTCAACTAGGAAGATATTAAAAATACATTGACGTTAGTTTGATGTGTTAATACTTGCAAATTTATTCGCAAAATGTAATTTACTTTTACGGTAAACACGTGGCGATACGCGTTCTTTATGTGGGCCTCGAGTACAGCCGCCGCGGTATTGTCATAAGTGCGTTATTGGCAGGAAATAATTATAGTTATTCACAGCGCTTCTTACGAGATGAACTCAACTGGTAAGATTTTGATAAATAAGTTAAAAAAAGAGTTAAAACAAACAAAATTTATATTTTAAATTTACGACGCGGATTAGTTAACTCAACGCGGACTTGACCTCTGCGCGGAAGTGTGCTTTGTTTCCTTACATTGTCGCCTTTGCTTTGTTTACATTTATCTGATCCTCGCCATAAATTGTAAACATCAATAGGAACGCTACAAATTGTCCAATATTTTTATTTTTTTAGAAGATTCATATAGAAGTTTGGGACGACGTTGCCTCATAGCGACTACAAAAATACATGCAGGAAACGCAGCGGATATCATAAGTTTCATTCGCACGACATTCAACACTGAACTTTGTGAAAAACAAGTGTTATCGTTTGTAAAAATATGGAAAAATAAATGGGAATCAGTACAAAGAAATCACAGATTTATGGAGACGCGTTTTTCAGCCTGGTTAAGCAATAGTATTATTCCAGATACAAAAAATTCTTCAACTGCAAAAGAGTCAACATCTAATGGTAACAGAAAAAAACGAACCTTTGACTCTATTAGCGAATCACAAAACCGACGAAGGACGACAGAATTAAGAAAAGAAGAAAGCAGTGCTTTAGTGTTTGCAACGTCTTCAAAACTACGTAACGAAGGTAATAATATAAGCGACCAGAGCAAAAAGAATCTTGTCTGCATTTGATAAATCGGAAACAATGCTAGAAACGCTTACTCAGACGGAAGCTGTAGCGTTAATATCAGAAATGAAAATAACAAAATATCAGTATGAAGTTTTACGCAAGTGGTTGAAAGAAGAAGGCGTCAAAAATGTGTCCATCATATGGTCATGCAGTTGTGGAAGAAAAAAAGATGTGCTATCCAAAAAATATTTCTATTGGGGAGACAGAAGCAATCGTTGAACTGCAAAGGCTTTTGGATCATACAGTGACAAGATTAATAATTTCTTTGGGTACTGAATTGACTGGCGGTTACACTATTTATTATAAATGGGGAATGGACGCAAGCTCTGGATTCTCGCAGTTTAAGCAGGCGTTTAATGATTCTGATTCTACTATTTTCATTACTACAATTGTGCCCGTTTTAATTGAGAATGAATCTGAAAGTATCGTATGCGAAAATCCTGCTCCTAATTCGACAAGACTTTGCAGACCCGTCAGATTCAAATATGAGAAAGAATCAAAACAAGCAGTTAAGGCAGAGCATAACAGGATGGAAAAACAGATCAAAAATTTACAAGTTTTGGGCACAATTATTGAAGGTAAGAATTTAAGAATAAAGCACAAGCTATTTTTAACAATGGCAGATACAAAAATTATAAACATTCTAGACGACAATAAGGCTACAACGAAATGTTTCCTCTGCGGTAAAGCAGGCATAGCACTTAATATGTTAGAAACGGCATCAACAGTAATAACCAAAGAAGATAGTTTAAAATATGGGATTTCGCCTCTTCATGCTAGAATTAAATTCATGGAATGTCTTCCTCAGCTTGCCTGTAGATTAGTACTTCCTGAGAACAGATGAAAGAAAGGTATTAGATTAAATGAAAATGAAAAAAAAACTTATGAATTCAAGAAAAGCTAGCACACAAACTGCTTTTAAAAAAGAAACAGGACTCCTTGTTGACATTCCGAAACAAGACTTCGGATCAAGTAACGACGGAAACACGTCTCGTAGATTTTTTGCTGATGCAAAATTTGTTTCTGAAATTACTGGAATAAACGAAGACATAATTCACCGATTTTCAAACGTTCTTATTGCTACCAATTGCAGTAAAAAAATTGATAGTACAAAATTTGGCGAATATGCTTTATTAGCTGCTAACAAATTTAACCAAATTTACGGTTGGCTTAATTTCTCGCCAACTGTACATAAAGTACTCATTCATGGTGAGCAAATAATAGAAAGTGCTATTCTTCCAGTCGGTGTGCTTTCAGAGGAACCACAAGAAGGTCGACATAAAGATTTTAAATCGTTTCGTACAAATTACGCCCGTAAAACCTCTAGAATTGCGAATATGACATTTTTAATCGCTTTTTGGTTACATCAGACCCATTTGTGGTTAGCCAATATGTCAGCAGTACATTTGCTAAGAAAAAGGAACTTCCTACTGAGGTCGCCGACATGCTCGTCAACGACAAAGAAGATTCCGAAAGTTCCGAAATAGAGTAACTGTAAAAATTCTGAAATCTTTCCGAGATAATCATGATTTTACAAACGATTTTATCATTTAAAAATAGTTATACAATGTGATTATTGAAAATGTATTAGTAATAAAAAAATCTCACCTTTCAAAAAAATACTTCACATATCTAGTTGTTTGAAGACTATCGAAATTGTCTAGTGGTAGCAGGAAATGGTGCAAGTAAGTTAAAAACTACACACATTTATTTCAAGAATGATCTTTTGTCTATTTTTGTATAATCTTAATTTAAGGATAACTAGTTGCAAAATTGCGAAAAATATATTGGATCCGTCATTTTAAATTTTGAAATTCTGACATCAGTTTCGTAATCAGCGGCCGCGAAAACCCCGGAGTAAACGTTTTCAACATGATACACTGATGTTTACAATTTGCGTCCGCCATATTGGATCCGCCATTTTGAATTTTGAAAATCCAACATCAGTTTCGTAATCAGCGACCCCGAAAACCTCTGAATCAATGTTTTCAATTCGATATGGTGATTTTAAATGTACATGCGCGCGTTTTCGGGATTCCGGACCTCTGTGCGGCGTTTTCCAGGACGTCACTGCCTTCGTCGCACGCTGTCCCGCATGTCAGAGGTAAAAAGTCTCCCAGCAAGCCCCGGCCGGACTCATGCGAGAAAGTACCACGGAAGGTCACTGGATGACGGTCAGTTCTGATGTCAAGAGACCGTTCCTCCCCAGCAAGCATCAAAACCAGTTCATAGTGTTTTTTCAAGACATGTTTACCAAATACGGAGAAGTGAAACCCCTTCGGGCTGCCACAGGCGTGGCCATTATGGCCGCCTTCGATAGTCTAATTATCAATCGATGGGGTTGTCCGAGGTCTTTCTTGTCAGACAATGCGAAGCAATATGATAACTCATACGTACAGTCCCATCTGAAGCAGTTAGGTATAACCCCCGCTCGTACTCCCCCCTACTACGCCCAAGCGAACCCAGTCGAGAGGGTGAACAGAACCCTCAAAACAATGATGTGCACCTTCGTTTCACACGATCATCGCGACTGGGACGCGCACCTACAGTAGCTATTAGAAATTTGCGTACCGACCTTCCCCTTCCTCCACTGACACTACCTAAGGACCCTGAGTTTTGGCGTGTTCGGATGAGGAGGCTACCTCTCATTCACGACTGGGTACATCGTAACCTTGAGCGCGCCGCGACGCGCCAAGCCGAGTATTATTATCACTCCCATCGTGAGGTAGAGTATAAGGTGGGTGATTTAGTGCTACGGCGCATACGAGTCGATACACTAAATTTAGTGGCCCGCATCGTATAGTCCGAGTAATATCCCCCGTCGTTTTCGAACTTAACGACCCGGATAGTCGTCGGAACCCAAGAGCGCATATTAAGGACTTGAAGCCCTTCACCCCCGACACCCGAAAACCCTTCGGGTTCCCAGTCGAAAATTATGATTCGGAACTCGTTGGGAGTGGGACCACTGCCGCGTCGTCGCGGCCGACCACCGAAACAGCCCAAATAGGGCACCCAATGTACGAACGAGGTTACCAGCAACCAGTACAATAGATTGTACTTTGACGTATCACTGCCTAAATTTCGAAATGAGCAAAATTCAAAATGGCGGATCCAATATGGCGGACAAGTTTTTAAAAAATTTTTTTTAATTTTCCTGAAACATAGTATGTAGGGGTTTTTTGAGTCGCTGATTACGAATTAGAAGTCAGATTTTCAAAATTCAAAATGGCTGATCCAATATGGCGGACAAGTTTAAACAATTTTTTTTTAATTTTCATGAAACATAGTTTATAGGGGTTTCTTGAGTCGCTGATTATGAATCAGAAGTCAGATTTTCAAAATTCAAAATGGCTGATCCAATATGGCGGACAAGTTTAAACAATTTTTTTTTAATTGTCGTGAAACATAGTTTTTTGGGGTTTTTTGAGTCGCTGATTACGAATCAGAAGTCAGATTTACAAAATTCAAAATGTCGGATCCAATATGGCGGACAAGTTTAAAAATTTTTTTTTAATTGTCGTGAAACATAGTATCTGGGGGTTATATGAGAAAATACTAAAATTTAAAACGTCACAACTCTGGCAGAAACAATGTTTTGGTTACACTGAACATTTGAAAGAATTTCAGTGTAAAACTTTCAAATGGATAATTTCCTGCATTCAAAGAATTGAAACATGTTATAAATATATATTACCCATCTATGATTATTTTACAACAAAATTCAAAATATTTTTACTCGCTTTGGTAAAAGAATAAGAGGTTGTCCCAATGCTTTAAGTAGCCCCAACCAATGTAGGGTGTTTCGCTCTGTTACAGACACCATCAGGACACGATGGCCAAGACGGCGAAGAAGATGAGGACGAAGACCCGCTGGGCAAGAGTGTCCTGACAAGTCACCCTCATCCGACCCGGGAGAGCCCACGGAGTTGCCGCCCCTCACCCTGGCGGACTTCCCGCCTCTACCAGCAGTCAGCGCTCGGTCCCCGCCGGTTGAGACCGGGCAGATCCAGTTCGACCAACCAAGCGCGGACAACCCGGTGCTCCCGTGCCACACCTGCCTGCGACCGACCCCTGCAGCTGGGTACGCCGCAGGATGAGCCGGAAGATCCGCCGGGGCGACCGCGATTACGCCGCCCTGGTGAGGCCCTAAGGCGGCCACCGTCCCCGGAGGCGGATGCGCCACTCCCCGCGGGGATAGAAGACGGAGGAGACGGTGTTGCGCCCCGACTTACCAACGGCCCGCAAGAGGACGGGCAACCGGGGGGAAGTCTCCTCGTTCGCCTCCCGCCCTTCCCTCCTCTCCCAGTCGCCGGTCCCGGTTGAGGACTTCTGCGCCTTGGTCTGCGAAGAGGAGCGGAGGGGTCGGCGGGGGCAATTCTTGATGCCCGACCCCGAGGTGTCGAACCCGCAACCGTGCTCCCCCCCCCCCCCCCGCCGGAGCGGGAATTTGTTTGAGCCCACCTGGCTCAGCCACGCCCCTTCTCCCCCCTCCAATTCGTGAAGGCCGAGCCCCCCCCCCTCACAGCCACAGAACCGCCCGACCAACACGGCGAGTCCGGAGTGCGAAGAACCCCGTCGGGTCGGCGCCTCTCGCCGCCGTCGTCGACGCCGACCAACCCAAAGAGGGAACCGCACTCGGCCACTCCACGGGGTAGCGCACCGCGCCCCCCCTCGTCACCATGGGGTCGCCAGCCTCCGCGTCCGGCCTCCCCGTTGGTGGTCAACATCGCCCCCGACCGGGCGGTACTAAACCGCGTAGTATTAGTCCCCCCCGGGAGGGCCGCCGCATTGACGCTACCTCCCCCCCCCCCCCCCCACTGATGGCCCTACCGCCCCACCCCCCTGATGGCACCGCTTGTTCCAGTAGCGGCTCTCGGGGGACGTACCCTGGCCCAGGCCGGCCCGGGACCGTTACGGGTCGCCCCCGCCGAGCGCCGCTGCTGGAATTGTGGCCAGCGAAGCCACCCGGCACATCGTTGTTTCCGGCGATTACTAGGGGGAAAGAGGTCTCGCGATGAAGGAGGACGTTAGCCCCATAAGTCAGATGTACCCGGTCCAGAGCCTCCTCCTCCCCTCCCCGGTATCATTTACGTGCCGGTGTCGTGTGCGTGAACTGCTGTCCCTTGCGATGATGTTGGCCTCTGCGAAGTTTTATATTGTCACCTTCGGCTATGCACATGTCGAGACATTTCGCGACTAGATGTACGTTGAATTACTTGTACTGAATCGGTTTTATATTGCGTTACATTGCTGTCCCGATCGTGCAGAGAAATCGCATATAACTCATCTGATAGTGTGCATACTTCCTCCCATGCCTCAGCACAATCATTCGGTTAAGTTCATATTACAGGAAAAGGGACTGGAAGAAAGTACGTACAGTCTGCGCTAGATAATGCATTTAACGTCGATTACGCTAAAGTCATAACCTCTATTTATAATTTAGGTTTGGTCCGCGACAATTCACGCAAGCTATCAAGGAACCTCGAGCCGCGTTAACCGGTCTGTTTGTTGAGCTAAAATGAAGTGCGTTGAGGCATACTCCCTAATAAACTCTTTGTTTTGCTTATGACAATATGCGCGTATATAATGTAAGAATTCACGTTAATTCGCGGAAACTATTGAGTTTAATCCGAATCGCGCAAAGTCACGCAGATTATCTACTTGAAATTTATTCGCGCTAAGCCGCGCAAATGATTCAGTTGCATCTGATTGGCGCTAAATCGCGCAATCGCCTGTTTCATTTAGTCTGGCACTGAATTGCGTATTCGATAAGATTACTTTTGATACTGCTTGAAGTTGTGCAGTCACATAGTTTATTTTTGTTTGGCGCTAATTCGCGTCCACAATGTGTTTCAGTGGCCCTGTGTTATGACACGTACTTAACTAGTATGTTTACGTCGCGATAAAGCGGTAGTTCATTTAAGGAACTAAGTTCCGCTAAATAGTACTCTCCTTGAGAGGTACTGGTTGCCCCTTTGCGTTTTGCTGGCCTGTAAATATTGTGCAATTGCATATATGCTGTGCAGCCGCGTACACTACCGAGCATAACGCAATATGCTGTCCCCCTAAGTCTATCATATGACAGCCTAACTTGAGCTGTAATAATGGTAGCATGGCGTGATGATATCGCCCACGTCATTTTGGATACAGAATTTACACGGACATACTTCGAGAAATTCGTGTTATCTAATTCGGCTGTCGTATGGCCCTCGCTTGTAACATATAGTCACTAAGAGTATCGAAGTTCAGTCGCCGTATAAATTCGGGACCATGTGTACATATCTTCGGGTTATTAATTTCGGGACTATCCTTATTTTAAGGATCAAAGCGAGTTGAATCCTCCTCGCCGTCGCCCCGTTGCGTTCAGTTGGCCCAAATACCCAATAAACACCCCCCCCCCCTAGCAATGATCTATCGCGTTCGGGTATCACATTGTAAGTTTCATTAATTGTATTTCGTAACCATGATGATTCTCTTTTCTGTTGACCTCACTTTCCGTTTCGAAATGAATGATTAGAAAGGTATGGAGCTGGAAGACGCGAATCCCAGTATCGCGTAGAGTTTAAGACCTAGTTATAAGTTTCAATGTATCAGTCAGATGACGATTTTTCTATCCCGCGTGAACAGGAAAGTAACCCGTCGAATATGTTATATTTTAATGTACCACCTGTTTTGCGATTTTTGGTTTTGTATTAGCGATTTTGCGATATTTTATTTGCGGCCATGAAATTTTCGATGATAATTATTTGTTACGATAACCCGTGTGCGATCATGATAGAGATGTGTGTGATATTCCGTTACGATATATAATAAAGATTCTCGATATGTAATTAAGAGTTGCGATGATTGATGGATATGCGTGAGAGAATGTCTGGAGTGAATTAGGTTAAGGTCGGAATGACCGGGCGCCCGGAAAGTGATGAGTGTCAGAACAGTGATAGATCCCCCAAAGACTGAACGAGTGTTCCCTCCCCAGAACCTTGCGCGGAACGTATGACATACAGTACCCAAGGTGTACTGGAGTCAGGCCCGGAGGTTTGTGACGAAACCCGTCACAGATCGGCACTCTGGCCGAACCACGCGCCATCTGTTGGAGCCGGGCGTAACCCCGCCATCCAGTTCCGCCCCTCCCGGAGGAGGATCGGGTTGTACCGGAGCGCGCCTCCACCCGTTTTCCCCCACTGGTCGAGCCGCAGTGCGCCTCCAGAGTTCCCGAGGAACGGACCTCGGCCTCTGCCGCCGACCTGTCTCTCCCTCGCTCTCTCTCGCACATCGGCGACACAATTTCATAGAACTTGGTTTCATTGGATAAAAAAGGTATTTTACATTCTTTCCCCCCCGTTATTTTTACAATTGTTATTAATTATTATTTTCTAATCATTGAATACAAAATCTGATAACGGAAAGGGCACATAATTGTACATTGAAAGTTAGGACTTTAATATCTTTAACGTTATCATCAAAAAGAGTGTAATTGAAATTCGCGCAGAAAGTGTCCGCATCGGAGTTAATGAGTTAAGAACTTATCAATAATGGTACGTTTTCATGCGTTTTCCACGCGTAGGCATATCTCTGTAATGTGCATGATGTATTAAAATTATATTCTCAGGATTAGTACTTTAATGAAGTGTATGAGTAAATTATACTGTGTAGCAGTGTTTTATTTTATTGTTGCACTGATTCCTTACTAGCATAATATCCTAAAATTAAATTATCAGAACATTAGGAATCAGGTGGTACTAACTAAAGTATTTGTCTGTTTGTCCTACCACTCTATATACTTTAAGAACTATCATTTGTTTAATTTTACAATGTAATCTTATATTATTATGAAATGGAACTATTATTTTGTCAACAATACAATTTCATGTCTTTATAATCTTTTCTGTTTCACATTTAATTCTTTCTTACATATTTTATCACAAAGGATTATCACCCGCGAAAAAAAAGTCGGATCTAATAAGATCTGATAAGATCCAAGTCGGATCTGACTATATCTCAATAGATCTCACGGGATCCAATATTAAATCTTATTAGATCTTATTGGATCGTGATTATGGCCAGATCTACTTAGATCTCGACTTGATAAGATCTAATTGGATCTTCTGATATCCACAGTTAGATCCTTTAAGATCTGCTCTTATCTCGGAATCGAACGTCTACAATCACACTACTCGAACTATATGTTACTAGATATGAAGAGATCTAATACTATACATTCGTAAATATATTCGGATCTTCTTGGATCTGCAAAGTAGATCTTCGCAGATCTGGCTTATTTTTAGTGGAACATTTCATAAATACAAAAGCCGCACAAGATCTTGGTAGATATTTAGAGAACTGGTATTATGCAGTCGGGGATATATTCACTGATTATTATTCTTATTGAAGGAAACTGATTATTCATAGTTCAAATGATAAAATTTTGGGAGGCATGTAGAGGGGCGGGAAGGGGGGACTCCCATCGATTAATATAAACACGTACTACAAGTTTCAAAATTTCGAAAATTCTCGAATTACAGTTTTCGAGATCTTTAAGAATTTTGAAATTTGATATTTTGAAATTTGATATTTTGAAAATTTTCAAAATCTGATAGGATGTCTGCATTAATTGACTTAAGATCATTCCCCCTACCATTGCACCCCCAACATTTTGTCAGATTTCACGTATCTCTTACCGTTTTCGAGATATTTAAGAATTAGGTATTAGGTTAATTAGGAACTAGGAATTAGGTTAGGTATTGGTATTTATCGGTCATTAACAAAACAATAAAAACAAAAGTAAAAAGGGTAAAAGTGGTCGAGTGGTTACAGTCCGAGATTGGCGTGCGGAACACCACCCTACTCGAAAAGGAGGATAGAAAAGTATAGGATTTTTCCAATATTTTCCTACCCTATTTTTGGCACGAATTAATTCTATATTTTTCTATCCTAACTACAGTGGATAGAAATTGATAGGATTTGTTTCGATATTTTTCTATACTACGTTCGTCACAAATTTCATCCCCGCAAACCGAAAAGGATTAACAAGAATTGAAAAATTGAATACTTCTAAATGACATTTTTCGATGCCCAGCAAACCAAGAATGATTGAGAAGCATTGAAACTTTCAATACTTCTGAATCCTATTTATGTATCCTTCAGTAAGAATTAGGAAGCATAGCAAATTTTAAATTTTTGTTTTTAAATTTTTTCCTCTTTGTATACAAAAATTTTTTTTTTTTATTTTTAATTTTATTATTATTTTTTATTTAATTCAAATATTTTTTAACTTTTTTTAGTTGATTTAATTATCTTAAGAAAGTTGTTCTCAAGCGGTCACCTATCCAAGTAGTGTTCCCCACCAAGAATACTTGACTAGAAGCAACGATCGCGCGCGACACCGGCCACTGGTCTACCACTGTCGATCACTATCAGTAACGTAATATGATATTTCTGTTGCACATTAAAATTTTAAAAAATTCTTAATTATCTCGAAAACGGCAAGAGATAAGTAAAATCTGACAAAATTTTGGGGGGTGTATTGATAGGGGGGATGACCTCGAGTCGGTTAATTCATACATGTAAACAGATTTTAAAAATTTGCAAACCTGAAAAACCCGGTCGACCTGGACGTCGAAAAACTACGGTGCGGAATATCTAGACACCGAAAACTACGGAGCGGTCGACCTAGACGTAAAAAACTACGGAGCGGAATACCTAGACACCAAAAACTACGGAGCGGTCGACCTGGACGGCGAAAAACTACGGTGCGGAATACCTAGACATCGAAAACTACGGAACGGTCGACCTGGACGTCAAAAACTACGGTGCGGAATACCTAGACACCGAAAACTGCGGAGCGGTCGACCTGGACCGTAAAAATATAAAAATCACATTTTGATTCGTTTTGATAGAATTTCTATAAATTTTAAGGATACATAATGATAAAAGTGTAATGAGATACATTTGGATTGATTCTCTATACACGATTGGGATAGAAATTTATTGATTTTACCTAATGGATAGAAAAATATTAACATTGGCTTTACTTGAAGTATTCAGATAGGATAAGAATTGATAGATTTACATTATGTGCCAAAAATAGGATTCAAAAGCATACGAATCACGCAGAATTTCTATACTTTTCTATGCTTTTCTATCCTCCTTTTCGAGTAGGGCAGAGTTCGATTCTCGGTCGATGCAGTGTTTTTTTTTTAATTCATTGAGATCCACATAGATGTATCCAGATCTCTAGACATCTGGCCATAACTGAGATCCGAAATGATCTAGATCTAGATTTCGATTTTTTTTCGCGGGCATCTGTTTTGTTGTCCATGCTGCGTTAAATTGAATTTGTTTGAGATTATCCAGAAATTAATGCACAATGAATGTGTCATTTTGACGTTGATTATAGAAGGAAATTAATATCCACTGAGTGAACGTGGTACATACACAATACAATATGTAATATAAAATATACACGATATAATATTTGGCGCTTTTTATAAACTTTATCACAATTACAACACCTTTCACCTAAATAAGAACTAGAAAAAATAAAAGGTATAATCTAATATTTCGTGATTTAATTCTCATGTTAGGCGTGGGTGTATATTATAGGTCAGATTTTTTATTTTTCCAAATTTCCCCAGATTAATATTTTTATTACTTTTATGTTTATAATTATGTTCACTTTCGCAATAAAAAAAGGGGAAACGGTCCGAAATACAATTAATTTCGACATGAATAATTACTTACTCACGAGATCGTAGTTATCTCTGTAGCCGCTGCGTGGTGTTAGTCGCTATCGATTCATTTGTTTGCTCCTATTCCCTCTCGCTGAAGAAACGGAATTTCATTTCATACATTAGAAGGCGTGCCATAGCATTTCGTTACAACGCATATATACATATTATATGCTGATTTATGCTACGGATTTTTTCATGTAAGCAATCAATTCTTGTGCCAATATGACAACTTTCCAAATAAAAAATTCAATCATTTGCAATATAATTTGGGATACAAAGTCTGGCCGCAAATTCACGAATCATGTTATTGAAAACATTAAAAAAACGGGAAGTTTCCATGAAAAACATTTGCTTCAAATAGAAGATAATCTATTGAAGCGTTTCTTCCCCCAATATATAAAAAAATGGAAACAAGCACATAGAAACAAGAGAGACTTTTTAATAAAGTATTAAGATTTTTTAGAAAAAGAATTTACAGTAAAATTACGAAATGATACTAACCGTAACGAATCACAGCCTAACAGTTTTCTCCCAAATAAAGTTCGCCGTCCACGAGTTCCCTACGAAAGCATTTCTGGGTGGACGAAGAAAAGACGTGCTGAATGAGTTGGAAAAAAGACAAAATTCGGAGGAATTAATTAAAGCCATTGAGGTAAAATCCACCGATTTCGAAGAAAATCCTCAATCTGATATCGATATGATTAACTTTAACGAGAAAAAGCGGAGTGACTTATTGGCTATGTATTTGGACTTGGATTTAACAGCAAGATCATATGTAAACATGAAATTCCATAATAAAAAAATTAAAGGAACGTCATACCCTTCTTACGAAACGGTGATAAAAGCAACAGAAGATTGCTATCCCGATGATCTGCATGCAACCGAAAACGGAGCTGATATTAATTTAATAGTACTATTAGGCCATACAGTAAAGAGGCTGCTGTTATCTCTTAATACGGATTTGAGGGAATTGTCGACAAAAAAATTGCAGTTATTGGGAAAATGGGGCATGGATGGTGCCAGTGGTCAGCAAACTACTCGCCAAAGATGGGCAGACCAATCGAAAGTTTCGGGTCATTCGGACAGAGCTGTTTTTATAATATCGTTTGCTCCGTTGCTACTGAAAGCTAGTGATATTATTATTTGGCGTAATGAGTTGACATCATCCATACGTTCCTGTCGAGTCATAAAGTTTGAATTCATGAAGGAAAGTAAGGAGAACGCTTTGAAGGAATTCAATTATTACAGCGACCTGTTAAACAGAGTAGAAACGTATTGTTTCGATGTGAACGAACTAAAATTCGAAGTAAGTTTCGACATGAAGTGCACGATGATCGATGGCAAAATGTGTAACTTCCTTACGAACCAAGATGCCTCGAGTCGATGCAACATCTGCAATATTGGTCCCAAATTTATAAATGACTTGAGTTACGTACAAACACTCACATCTACTGAAAGTAATTATAGATTTGGGCCCTCCACTCTTCAGTGCTGGATACGATTTCTGGAGTACGCGCTTCATATTGCGTACAACTTAGATTTTAAGGCGTCAGCGGCAATAACCCTCGACCAAAAGGTACAGAAAAGAGATCGAAAACGTCAAATTCAACAGGCATGGCTTTCCAAGCTTTTGTTGTCGGTTGATTTTGTAAAGCAGGGATTCTGTACTACGAATACAGGAAACGTTGCTCGCGCTTTTTTTCTAAATGCTAAAATTTCAGCGGAATGTACAGGTCTCAGCAAATTATTTCTTTTAAGACTGTATAACATTTTGCAGGTTCTGACTTGTACGAAGAGGGTTAATTCCGAAAAGTTCAAAACCTATTGCTTTCGCACGGCTGAGATCTGTATTGAAATGTACGGATGGTACAAAATGCCCCCTTCTGTCCATAAAGTTCTCATACATGGAGCGGAAATAATGCAATCGTTCGAACTTCCAATCGGCTGTTATTCAGAAGAGCCTCAAGAAGGGAATAACAAAACCTTTCACAAGGCTCGCGCAGAACACAGTCGGATGACTAATCGTAAATTAACGAATACAGACATACTAAAATATTTATTAATTATTTCAGATCCACTAGTTAATCATTCGCGTGTTAATGAAAAACGCAAATCAATTGCACTTACGAAAGGAGCTGCCAAATTACTTTCCGAAGAATAACAAATTTTCAACAACAATTATTATACATATAATAAATTTAATATGAAAATAATTAATAATAAAAAAAAATAAAACTTAAAAAAACAATAAAATATTAAAATAAAAGGAAAAAATAAATAAAATCGAAAAATGAAAAAAAAATAAAAAAAAATCTCTTTTCTCGGCTGTTACCTTGACGTTGGTAAAGGAGCTTAAACATTTTTGTTATGAATTATTAAATTATAATATATCTTCGAAAAACAAATTATTATTTTTAATTTCATAGCTCATAACAAAAATTTAACTATAGGCAGCCTGTGTATTCCCTCAGTAATAATTCAAGTAGTGCAACAATCCGGTTGCGAATGTCGCACTTTTCTAAATTATTTATTTCTAAAAAAATGTTTATGTATTCTCTGGAAAGTAATTTTTCAGCCCGAGCTGCCAGAATAATTGATCAATGGAACTGAATTAATTAACAAATATTTTAAGTTCCTGTATTCATATATTTACGGAAAATCATACTTCGAGGTTCTGCTCTACTATTGTACAAGTTTCCCTATTCCTTTTTTGACAACCTTTTGAATATCAGCTAATTGAAAATTAAAGCAATATAATTATTTCCGCACCATTTATAAGGATTTTCTTAGGCATGACTACTCGTACATTTCAATACAAATCTCAGACGCTGAACTACAACATTTGCAGTGTCGGTAGTGACGAATCCGTTCTTTACAATCTCAACAGATAGCGAGAACTTGGATTGTAATGTCTGCAGAATTTTAAAATTTTGATCCTTTTTCAGTGTCTTTGTTCAGTGATAATTGGCACCGTTAAAATGTACGCTATACAGAATATTAAGCATGTACTCAAAAAAGCGTGTCCAACAATAAAATGTAGGGAACCAAAATCTATCATTTCCTTCAGTACATGTCCCAGTTTGTACTTAAGTCATTTATAAATTTTGCCCCAACATTGCAAATGTTGCCTTGTCCAGATGCATCTCAATTTGTGAGGAAGTTACACATTTCTAAATTGATCATCGTGCATTTAATACTGAAACTTACTTCGAATTTTAGTTCATTCACATCGACGTTTTACAAATTTATAATAGGTTGTCGGTAATGATCGTTTTAATTTATATTAACGATCATTCCTTTAGTACGTTCTCTTTATTTCCTTTCATGATTTCAAACTTTACGACTCAGGAACGTATGGATGATGACTCAATTCGCCAAATAATAATATCGTTGGCTTTCAGTAACAACGCAGCAAACGATATCCAACCATCTTTACGGAGTTGTCTGCTGGCCACTGGTACCATAGATGCACCATGTTCCAAATAAATGCACTTTTTTGTCGACGATTACCTTAAGTCCACAGACTTCGTACTGTGTAGCCTAATATAATACTATTAAATTAATATCAGCTCCTTTCTATGTTTAATGCACATAATCGGGATCACAATCTTCTTTTGCAATTACCACAGTTTGTTAAAAGCGGTGTGACGTTCCTTTCATTTTCTACTATGTAATTGACAACGACGGCGAATATTCAAAGTTAGTACGTTGTCACGCGTACGCATTTGCATCACATGTGAAGTACGCACACAAGCGTACCCCCACTTGCCTATAAAGAGAGGGACTCACCGACGATCGGGTATTCAGTCGTCGCAGCGCGCTTGTCTAATAAGCACCGCTACGGTCGACAGTAGTTCGGCGGCTTGTGTTTTTACACGAAGCGTCCGTAACTAATTAATGTCTAATGCCCACAGGTTCAACTAGGAATCTGTGGTGTCATTGTAGTCAAAAAGAACACCAAAGACTCAGACTTCTGGACTGAGTTTTTTGTGTGCGAATAAATATTCAATGACAAAGCAATAATTATTATTACCATTCACCAAGTAAATAAAATAGTAGCGTTCAGGCGCAGCGAGCACGTAGAATAAGCACGCAAATTGCATAAGGACAGGCGCATTCGGCCTCTGCCAAATTATATGTACTAGTCACTTCCACGATAGAAGTGACTAAATATCTGTATCATTTCAATTGAATAATAAATAAAGATTGTTTTATACCTATCTACCTCTCGAGTCAATTCTTTACTTACCTGGTAAGTTACAACTATGAAAATATATATTTCATATTTTCATGCGATCTTGCTGTTAAATTGAAAAACAAATACAAATAGCCAATTAGTCACTCTGCATCTTTTCATCAATGCCGTTAATCATATCGAGATTTTATCTCAATGGCTTCAATTAATTCCTCCCTACTGAGCTTTTTGCCAACTCTTTCACGCCTCTTTTCTTCGTCCATTGGGATCCGCTATCGCAGCAGCCCTAGTGAAAATTTCCGTAAAATCATATGATAAATCATATGAGGTTTTTATAATCTCAGTTGATCTGTGCAAATTTTCATATGATTTCTCACGGCTACTACGAGATACAATATTAATATAAGAATCTGCAAGGAAAGTTTCTTGGACCACCTGAGATATTAAAGAGATTATAAAAATCTCATACAGTTTATCATATGATTTTATGGACATTTTCAGTAGGGACTCTACTTTAATTGGAACAGGATAACTGTTAGGCTGTAATTCGTTACTCTCACTTTCGTAATATTACTTTAAAATTTTGTCTAAAAAATCTTGTTATTTCATGAAAAAAAGGTTTACTTGTTCCGCTTTGTTTGTTTCTATTTTTGCATGTATTGGAGGAAAAACGTTTTAACAGATTATCATTTATTTGAATTAAATGGTTTTCATGGAAATTTTTTTACGTTTTTCTTATGTGACTAATAAATGGATTTACGACTTTGCAACCAGACTTTGTAACCTAAATTATATTACAAATGTTCGAATTTTTTATTTCAAAAGTTGTCATATTTTCATAAGGACCGATACCATGAAATTTTATGTAGCAGAAATCCGCATATAAAATATACATATAAGGTAAACGCACCAATGGACGGACATGAAATCATAACTGGACAGTCTAATGATTATGTCTCATGTCTCTAAATAAGTGTCACAATTGATATAAATATATATGCGTCGTGCTATCTGCCGTATACTTTCTAAAGTTAAAAAAGCGAAAAGCTTTTGATATTTTGAAAAAAAAAATTAGTTGCACACATTTTTCACTGGTTTTAACTTACTGTTTAAACTTTAAAACTCAAGAAAAAATATGCAAACTCAATCTCTAAGCACGTTAGCGGTTTTTTCTACATGTTTTTATTATAAATTTTACTTCTCAATCCTTTTAAAGGAATTGAGGAGTAATAGTATCAAGGCCATTAATTTGAAAATTACTTTAGACTCGAACACGGACCAATGTACCAATATATTATACAAGTGCCAAAATCCCCGTTCTCTAGTATAAATAAGGTCATATCTCTAGACATTTGATTTTCAACAATTTGAAAAGGAAAAAGAAACTTAGTGGCATCCTCTTCCAACCAGTTTTATCTTAATTTTTCAACTTTAAAATTGAAGTAAAGAATATGGAGACTTGCAATCTCGGTAACTACAAATATAAGTATAATTCACTTTTGATAATCTGAGGCAAAATAACTGTCAACATTTTTATAAAATTTATTTAAATGTATTAACACTTGACAGCAGTATTGAAAATTGCCAATTCAATTGCCATTAATTTCTAAAAGGATTTCAAAAAAGTTCGTATTAATTAATCATGAAAATACATGCATCGATTAAATCTAGAAAACTTGACAACACTAATGACTACTGTCAATAGTCAACATTACATTGAATATGTTCCGAGTCGATTTCTATCGGTTCAATAGTCTTCAAAATTCTGTCGTAAAAATCTTTGATTGAATCTGTTCGAAATACTGGTACATATTGTATGCTATACCAAATTGACGGATACGTTCGTATTTAAATAATAATAAATTATTTTTCATGAGTTTAAATTTCAAGTGATTTTTTTTCCTGCAATACCTCTTATTCGGGGTATTTTTTGGTGTACTAAAAAAAAATGAATTAAATTGGTTAAGAATTGCGCTTTTTATCGAATTTTGCTCAAAATCCCACTCGGTGCGACATCGAGCCCGAGATGAATCGGGGACGCCCGAAGCACTTTTCAGCGCTCCGTGCCGTCCCCTCCCACCACGAAGACCCCGAAGACGGTGCTCGTCATCACCCCGACGAGTACGTCCCCACACAGCAGCCCGATGACGCACCCCTCTCTCGCGCGGCTCGTTGGAGCGCGCACGAGAAGAAGTCAGCATCAGTCAGTCTCGAGCAGTCTCGGTAACGAGTAGCATCGGTGCCCCGCTTGTCTTCATTTTCGTGATCCGCAAATCAGCGTAGTTTTTTCGCGAAAGTGCGTGTCCGTAGGTATATCGCAACCCGATCTCACCCCAGGAAACGGACCAGCCATGACCGAGGACGACGCCACTGCCAGCCGAGAAGGACGCCTGCAGTCTCGTCTCCGAGGGCGGATACCCGGCTAAGTTCCACGTGTTGGACCATCGCCTGGAAGTAGGCTTTTTTATAAGTACCCCACAGACCCCCCGCGAGTGTCAGTTTTTTTTCCGTCTTGACCTCGGTCATTTCGCGAGTAGTTCCGCCGTCGAGGACTTCGAACCGGCGCCCGGTCATCGCGCCGCGCCTCCCGACCCTTTTTTATACGTGTAAACCGTCGTAGTTTTTCAGACCGAGTGAATAAAATATATTGATAATTATATTTCAACTAAATCGAGTGTACTTATTTTGCATTCCTCTCTTTCGCCAAGGGGGAAGTTACAGTGTTATTAATAATGACATTAAATAACAATAAGAAAATGCTATCAAAACAGTATTTATCCTCAAACTCTGGATTCGATTATACAAATATGAACCGCTGTTAAAACTGGTCTCATTGACAGTTTTTCGTTATGATTAAATAGATACGCGTTATGTGATTTTCTACTAAATTGTGAGATTTATAAAAGTCTTATTACGAATTATGCAAAAAGCGGTTTATGTATATTTTTTTCATTTCTTTTCTTTTAGACTTGTTTATTTCATTGCTAATATTTTTCTACTGTTTTATATATATATATACGTATAACCCACCGAGTACTCAGTTTTATCTCGATCCACTTGAACCCGTTAATGCATTTTTTCTAAAATAATGACAATTTTTAATAGTTTATTTGTTTATAAAACATAATATTAAATAAATATTGACATAACTGGAATGTTAAATACTTCTTTAACTCCCACTTAAATTGGATTTAAAAAAACAGTTGTTAAAACATTTAGCAAAAATGTTTCAAATTGATCAATTCCATGAAAATTTTCGTAATAATTTACTTGTACGGTAAGTATATATATGTATACAGAAATATTGCACATACGCATTCGTCAGTCTTCATGCATTAAAAAGTTTACTTCATTCGATTTCGCGCCTTACCGACAAGGACGTACAAGGTCGAAAGATATAAACATTCGATTTTTCTTCTGTTTCGTTTATCGCTAACCCATTACATTGTCTCCTGATGTGCCCGGAGTATTTTGCTATTTGAGATAAAGGATCACATTTAAAGAGAATTTGGTCATCGAATAGTTCTTAAAGGAGGATATTTTTAGTAATTAAAACCGTTTGAGTGCTTGTATTGACTTCGATTTTCATCGAAATAGTGCTTTTGTGTGCGGTTTCCGTTATTTAACCTGTCAGTAAAAAACTACTTTTGGATTTTAAAAAGTAAAATTATCTTATCAAGAACAATGTCTGTTTACACTCGATGCCAATATCGGCAATGCCCGAACAAGAAAGAAGATGGATATCGGCTGTTCCGCTTTCCATTTCCTCATCCACGCTTGGATTGAAAATTCTGGTGAAATATAATTATTTTTCAAACATTTATTCTTGATTTTACTTCCTTTTGCCTTTTGCCTTTTGAAGCTTCCTTCGCTTCTTTTGAAGCGCGAGCGGACATGTATATCCACTCTGTTCGTATGTGATTTTATTATATTATATATTTTTATTGCAAAAAATAACCAAAAAATATCACTTTCATACATTTTATTATCCTAATACATTAATAAACATAAAAATATCTCTGTTTCTGCAATTTGAATTATGATTTGTTGTTAATAACAAATATAGTTTAAAAACTTGAAATCCATTGGCCAAATAATTAGTTAGTGAATAATCTTATAACGATAAAAAACGAAGTCTTTATATCGAAGTGTTTTCGGGGTCGCCGAATTCCAATCCGATGTCAATTTTTAAAAATGACGGATCCAATATGCTGGTCAAAAGTTTAAAAATTCTCGCAATTTTCGAAAACTCCAATGAAGGGATTTTTGGAGCCACTCAATATGAAAACTGACAATACTGACATCACATTCGTATTCAGTAGCCTAAAAAATACCCGAGATTTTCGACACCAATATTTAATTTTACTATAAAATATTTCTTAAATGTTATCCGCCAATTTTTAATTTCGAAAAACTGATGACCGATTCAGCGGCCTCAACAACTATTAAATAAATATATATGGTTTGCAATTTTCTTCTTTAAAAATCCACCTTAAGTGTACTTTCGAGAAGATTATATTTCCTATCATGTTGCTGTAAGCATAGTACATATGCTTATATCATTTCATGCACTGATTGCAAATTTTATAGTGAGCAATGATGGTAAGGTAATTTTCTAGGACAAAACTTCAAAAAACGTGCTTTTATACGATTATTACTACATTTAGGAATATGTTTCTCATATTGTCATCTGTTTTGGGAGGGGACTATCAATAAACTACGTTGACATTTTTTCCGGAATTAACAAGAATTTACTATTTGAATTCGTTTATGTGTGGATTCTGTCCATGACCGATTCCATATGAAATAATGCAGGCGGAATACAACAATGTCTCAGAATTTCTTAAAACTCACATATGTTGTTCTTTGATGAAAATAAGCTAATACGTATTTTTTTATTACAGCGACTTGAATGTTAAAGCGCGCTCGACTTATTGAACCGAAAAATTGATTAATTTTGTTTAAAAACCTCTCTATTTCCCTGAAAAATTAATGAAACGTGAATTCTATTCTTATATGCTATTAACCAGTATGTAAGGTTGCAAATTGGCTATGTTGAATTTTTTATTTCGCGCAATTTGCAAAATGGCGGCTGTAACTTGAAATATTTATTTATTTATTTATTTATTATTAGTTAATTAACGGGCGGAATCGCCCTTTTTTACTGAATTGCCGTATTATAAATCGTAGGATTTTTGCGAGAGCTGCAGATCGACTTGAAAAGATGGCGCCATACTTCACATTTGTGTATGAAATGTAGGACTGAAGAAACCTACACCAAATACTGCAGCGGTCTCGAGTCGATTTCCGCCAGATAAACAATACTTTCGAAACGTAAACACAAACAACGTGGCTCGTCTTACCAACAGCGAGCTGCTGTTTGAAAACGAAATCGAAAAATTGTTTACCAGACGATGAACGAACTCACGACCTACGACTTCGTAGTCCAGTTAACTGCCTGAGCCACGAAGCCGAGTGCTAAGCCGCCATCAAACAAATATATTAAATATTTTTTTCTCAAAAAAGCCATCCTCGAATTTTTAAAAATTTAGTTTTTAAATTAGTATTGATGTGGTGAATACACGTGAATTTTGTCAGAACTTTTAAATGTCTCTGTCTAGATGAAATATTGTTTTGAAATTGGCGAAAGGCAGTACGCGTTAATAGAAAAAGTATTTAGCGAATTCTTGTGAAATATCAGATATACAGTTATATTTTTGGTGTCGCTGATCACGAATCTAACCTCAGATTTGTAAAATTCAAAATGGCGTATCCAAAAATGAAGGACGAAAATCTTAAAAAGTTACTTGATCAAACTAAAACTAGGTACGCAGGGGTTTTCGAGGTCGCTGATCACGAATCTGGCTCAGATTTGCAAAATTTAAAATGGAGAATCCAAAATGTAGGACGAAATATATCGATAATAATTTGTTTTTTTTCTGGAGATGGGCAATTTTCTAGAGCAAGCCTAAATTTGTCATACCAAGCTTGTGATTCTTCTTCTTCGACGAGATTTGGTACATTGTAAATTTTTTGTAATTTATTATTTATATCTTTTGAAATAGCAGTTGTAATTTTCTTTTTTTAACAACGTATGCTTTACGATCGGAATTTGCTATAAAGGAACGATCTTTTAAAAGCGAAATTTTAGAATTTGTTTTTAGAATTTGTAGATTCATATCCATAATCGTGCCCTGATCAGGCATTATGTTATCTTTCTTTTCTATTTCAAAGTCAAAATTAGCTCCATTATCGAAGTTTATCAGTTGGTTAGAGAGGACATCAAACTTACGAGAATATCTGTTGTAACAACTTCTGCAAACACTAGTTTCAAACGTAATCACTTTATCCCTAAACAAAGATTGCACGAGTATTCCAAGCTCTTGTAATTGTAAAAAAAATATTAATATTAGTTTCGTAAATACACTTTTTATGGATACGAGCGGAGTCAGCACATATTTTTCTGTTTTTTTTGTATACACCGGCGGAATAAGCCAAGAAACTTTTGTAATTAAAAAAAAAACATATTTTTCTGTTACTGGAATAGATATGTTGTCCTTTATGTGACATTTCTATTTCAAATAGAAAATAATAGGCGATAAAAGTTGACTTATAACTTCGGATTTAGAACGTGATAAATATTAAATATCAACACTTAGTTTTAGTTAAGACATATTCTGTTTTAAAGGTTAGATCCATTTAAAACAAAATACTCCGCTTCTTTTGTCATTTTGTGATTTTGCGAAGTCCGCATGTTCCTAACATTAGTTTCTTAAAAAGCGGTGGAATAATTTGTTTTAATTAAATCTACCGTTTAAAAAACATAAAATGTATTTCTTATTTAAAAATATCTATATTAAGTACCCAGGTAGAAATTGCCCTCAAATTCTCCACATTATATACAGGGTCTGGGAGGAAAACTCCATGTGGAAATATCCGTATAAATTCCCGCTAGAATCTGGAAATATACCAACATTTTATGGAATCAGCTAAGTCAACCTAGATTCTGGATCGTTTCGATATCGATTTTTCCCGATATTTCTATATATTCAGGGTCAGACTGTAAAACAGCTTAGTGGTGCTGTGTCTCGCCTTTTGCTTATATATATTTAGTAAGTAAGTGAACTCTCCCATGTATATAGTTCCTGATATAAGCAATAAAGTCGATTATTATTATTATTATTATTATTATATCTGCAGTTCGAAAACGTAAAATTAGAAATTTAATTACATTATTCCTGAGGATGTGTTGCCTCGTTTAGATTATATAAATTTTAAAAATGTAACAAAAATTTATGGTGGATATAATATTTTTCCTGGCAGGGCATCCTCAAATCCAGCCAGAATCTATACCGATTTTCCTACCGGAATCTTAGAAAAAGTTTCTAAAAACTATCTAGGGCCTGGGTTGTTTCCAGACAAAATTTCTATCACGGTATTGATATTTAATATGCCATTTGGATATAAGTAAACATTTACCACCAATATTATTTTCTATAGTTTACATAAAAATGCTCATTGAAGAAAAAATAATAATTTTCTAGTATAAAATGTTCTGACTGTAATTTTTAAATTTGCGAAACTAACAAACAACTAATTTGTATAATTACAAGAGCTTGCATTTCTCATGCAATTATTGTTTCAAGATAAAGTGATTACGTTTGAAACTAATGTTTGCAGAAATCGTTATAATGTAAGTTTTGGGTTTATTCTAGTAAACGCATGAACATCGGCATTTTGTTAAAAACAAAAGAAAACTTATTGTAATAAAACTTAAAGTTTGACAATTTTAGGCTTGCTTTAGAAAACGCGCTCTTCTTCAGGAAAGAATCGAATTTTTGTCAATAATATCACAACTTGACACTCAAGACATAGCCCTAGAGTATTGTTTAACGATGACATAGGCTGCAGCGACCAAAGTCCCAAAAAGAATGATGAAGTGATAGCGAATAAAAAAACAAGAAAAAGACACGTAATACAAAGGCGAATCTTCCAACGTCGTTTATTTATTCATTTATTGGGGAAATTTTCCCCACTGTGAATATGCATTTAAGAATTTTTCAATTTGTCCACTTCCAGAATTATTGAATAATGTAAGTTCTTTACTTCAATTTTTAATGGTTTTTTAGTTTATTTTTATTAACGAAAACATAAAACGTATAGCCTCTTATGCGTGATTAGCGAGCTCGAAAACCCCTGTGTCCCCAGTTTTAGTTTGATCAAGTAACTTCTTAACATTTTCGTCCTCCATTTTGTATACGCCATTTTGAATTTTACAAATCTGAGGTTAGATTCGTGATCAGCGACACCAACAATATAACTGTATAGCTGATAGTTCACAAAAATTCGCTAAATACTTTTTCTATTAACGCGTACTGCCTTTCTCCAATTTCAAAACAACATTTCATCTAGACAGAGACATTTAAAAGTTCTGACAAAATTCATGTGTATTCACCACATCAATACTAATTTAAAAACTAAATTTTAAAAAATTCGAGGATGGCTTTTTTGAGAAAAAAATATTTAATATATTTCAAGTTACAGCCGCCATTTTGCAAATTGCGCGAAATAAAAAATTCAACATAGCTAATTTGCAACCTTACATATTGGTTAATAGCATATAAGAATAGAACTCACGTTTCATTAAATTTTCGGGGAAATAGAGAGGTTTTTAAACAAAATTAAATAATTTTCCGGTTCAATGGGTCGAGCGCGCTCTAACATTCAAGTCGCTGTAACGCGACTCAAACACTTTAAACGGCCAAACAAACAAAAACGTATAAGCTAAGAACAACATATGTGAGTTTTAAGAAATTCTGAGACATTGTTGTATTTCGCCTGCATGATTTCATATGAAATCGGTCCCATTACGAATTCAAAAATTATAATTCTAGACTCAGTTAATCGTATCGAGCTCAACGTCACTTTCTATATCTACAAAATGTTCTCAGATTTCGCGAATCTCTTTCCGTTCTCTAGGTATTTAAGAATTTTAAAATTTGAACAGAAATCAAATTTAATAAGGGACATTGTCAATACGAATTAACATACAGCTTCGGATAAATCAATGTCTTTCAGAAAACCGACTGAAAATATTGAGAGTTCACATGAATTCCATAACTTTACTATTATTATTATTTCAAAATTCTGAAATAAAGCATTGTTAAAAAATAAAAACAAAGATATTAACTAATTTGTTGAGTAACTAAGTGATTTTAATTTGTTTTTGGACATATTTTGAATGAAATACCGTACTCGTTTTGCTGGGTTTCCTGCTGCTTAGTGTTAATCAATACAATGATATTTTATCTTGAACGTTTTTCGTTAATTTCATTGCTACAGTGTATTCTTAGTTATTAAAAAGCAAATAATAAGTAAAATTTTAGTCAGAACAAAATTTTTCCATTGTTTCGTCAAGCACGAAATCGAGCAATACGACTCCAGATGCCCAATGAAAAGCGGGATGCGGCGAGTAACAAGGTGTACCAGATAAAAGGGCTCACAAGGAGCAGATTACAAAATGAACAGAACACCAACACTTTATTCGAAATACGGTTTGCATACAGTGCGAGTCACACGCGGCGTGCAAAATGGCGGAACCGCGTGGTGAGGTGGAAAATTCACAGGTTAAACGTAGACCGTTACAAACAAATGCGAGGTCGGCTATTCGCCCGAAGCTGTGTAGCAGAATTGTGCTAGCAGATTCGCGATTAATAAGCGACTGATGACATTAATAATTACACGCTTCGCAGATAGCAAAAGGAAATTTCCTAAATTTGCTTACGACTCGGACAAGGTTCTCGAAGTAACTGCCGCAAATTTGCCTTTTCGCGATTAGCTACATTCGTGACTCCCGCTACCGATCCCTAATTAAGCGGTTCGTTATTGACACGTAATTACAAATTCGATAGGCAATTTTCGACACAAAGTCAGAGACGTCGCTTCAAGTAACAATTTAAGCATACGAGCTTCTTGAGCCACTCACGCAAACATTACCGCCCACCTTGCGGTATGCAAGACGCAATAACTTAACCTATATTACATTTCTAAATCGATTGGTAGTAATTCGACCTTCGATATGGGTCGTTTGTACGTCGATGCAGCCGTTCGGACTGTAACGACGCGAGTCAAGCCTTCTGGACCTGGATGACATTCAGTTATGCGAGCGAGCTCCCATTTGGACGGTGGGAGATTATCGTTACGCAAGAGAACAATTTGACCGACTTCAGACATCGAGTTTGCGAAGCCCATTTTGAACGAGCTTGACATGATCGTACATAATCACGCGCCCACGCATGCCAGAATTGCTCCAGCAACCGACGGTACAGCTGCCATCGCGTATGGTACGTACCGGATGACTCGCTGGTCATCTGAGATGGCGGAGCTAGGATTGGACCACCTATAAGAAAATGTCCTGGCGTAATGACTTCAAGGCTTTCAACGTCGTCTGTCGTAGAAGAGAGCGGTCGCGAATTGAGGCAGGCCTCAATTTGGCACGTCAGCGTACTAAGTTCTTCGTACGTTGGGGTGTGCACTCCGAGCACTCGTTTCAGGTGTCGCTTCATGGAGCGTACCTCTGCCTCCCATAAATCTCCGACGTGAGGTGCGGCCGACAGGATAAATTTCCATTCGACGCCTTCCTGAGCGGCGCGCACCCGAAGTTCGTCGTCGCGGAGAATAGCGCGATACGCCAAGCGCAATTGCTTATCAGCCCCTTGGAAATTAGTTCCACAATCGCTGTGGACGATCTTCGGAACGCCTCTACGCGAACAGATGCGATAAAACGCAGCGAGGAACCCGGGGGTCGTGTAGTCGGTCACGACTTCTAAATGGATAGCTCGCGATGCCATACATACAAAAATTGCGATGTAAGCCGACTGCGACTTATGTCCGCGGCTGCCTGCCAAGCGTATCTTGACGGGTTCAGCGTAATCAACTCCGCATTCATGAAACGCACGGGGAGGACAGATTACACGAGCCGATGATAACGACATCATGAGTTGGGTCGCGGATTTCGCTTGATAACGTGACGCACGTATGTACAACCAATGCAACGATTCTGCGTGCCTGGAGAATCCACACTCGCTCTCGCAAGACGCCTAGCGTCAGTGTAATGCCTCCATGAAGACATTGCATATGTGCGTGCTCTGGGAGCAATCATGCTATATGCACGGTTTCAGAATCACCGGAAACGCGGTCGAGAATGGCAATTGGGCCAATGACAGTCGACCTCCGACTCGCAAAAGCCCATCGGAGTCCACGAACGTATTAAGTCGCCGTGGAGGACTCTTTTTTGGTAGGCGCAAATCAGACTGCGCGGACTTATGATTTAAAATCTTTAATTCAACCGAGAATGTGTGCAACTGCACAAGAGAAAATATGCGTTTGGTTACAAAGTCTAATTCATCGGCGTACGATTTTGAAATGCACGTTGAGTTTCGCTGACGCCACTGATTTGACCAGCGCAACACACGGATGACACGCGCTAAAACTCGACACATGCGGGACCACGAAGAAAATTGGGAGAATATTTGATCACATCCGGCTGATTCTACAGCAGTGTGATGACTCCTAACCGACTGAGGAGCGCATTTTTCTTCGAGATCTGCGTTTGCCTCAAGTGGAGGAACGACAGTTGGCCAGCAACTGGGAGGTTGCGTGAGCCAAGGCGGTCCATGCCACCACAACGAAGACTTAGTCATGTCTTGACTAGAAACTTCTTGCGATGCGAGGTCTGCAGGGTTTTCTACACCAGAGACATGATGCCATATTGCATTGGGCAAATGATGGTGCATTTCAGCCACCCGATTCGCGACAAATGTTTTCCAACATGAGGACTGAGCGTTCAGCCATGCCAATACAATGTTCGTGTCTGTCCAACAAAAAACTGGGCGGTATGAGAAGGAGGGAAGCGCACGAATTTGACTCAATAGCCGCGCCAATAATACTGCGCCGCAAAGCTCGAGGCGAGGAACTGTGAGCTTCTTTAACGGTGCAATGCGAGTCTTTGCGATCAAAAGGCGCGTCTGCCATTCGTGGCTATCTAACTCTGTTCGAATATATGCAACAGCTGCATATACTTTCTCGGACGCATCCGAAAATCCATGGAATTCGTAAGTACTACACGACGAGGTCCCGAGCCACCGAGGCACCGTAATGTTGGACAATTCGGGGAGAAAATCGTAGAACTCGTGCCACGCGATATCTAAAACTGGCGGTAGGGGGTCGTCCCAGTCATTAGGAAGTGTCCACAGTTTCTGCATAATCATTTTTGCAATAATGATTACGGGTGCGAGCCAACCTAAAGTCGCGCAATATGCGAAAGCACAATTCTTTTCGACGTCTTAGGCATTGCGTCATGATTGATTCTGAATCTATAAGTATCCGTGGAAGGCTGCCATGAAAGGCCGAGTACCTTCACACTCTCATCTGTTTGTAGAGTTTTGTCGCACGATATCCCATGCTCCGTGCTGTCAATATCGTCGAGTAGGCTCACAGAGTTGCTTGCCCATTTTCGAAGAACGAACTTTCCCTTTGCTAGAAGCTCAGTGACCTGAATCCTAGCTTCCTTCGCCTGATTGACTGAATCGGCACCGAACAGTGCGTCATCAACAAACATGTTGTTGAGGAGGATGCTTTTCCCGATTGGAAGATCATGACCTCCGTCGGTGGCGAGTTGACGCAAAACTCTTAGCGCTAAAAATGGAGCGCTCGCGGTTCCGTACGTAACGGTTAACAGTTGAAATTCTTTCACTGCGTTTAGCGGGGATATTCGCCATAAAATGCGTTGCTGATCAATGTCGCGTTCATCGGTCAAAATTTGGCGATACATTTTTGCGATATCGGCAGTGTACACATACCAAAGCATGCGCCATTGTAAATGTAGCAGGGGCAAATCCGATTGCAATTTTGGACCGGTTAATTGGAAGTCATTTAAAGAACGTCCGTTAGATGATGCTGCAGAAGCGTTAAATACGATTCGCGGTTTCGTAGTAGCGCTATCAGCCTTCATTACTGGGTGATGCGGTAAATACACTGCGTGAACACCGGGCTCAGGGAGCGATACTTCACGCATGTGTCGAAGCGACAGGTATTCAGACATAAACTTGTCATATGCGTCCTTTTCTAAGGGCTGCGTGGCTAAGCGACGCTCAATGGATTTGAGTGTCTGCACGGCGCGGTCGTACGTGTGTCCGATATTGAGTGGAGAGGGATCCCGATACGGAATGCGTACAATGTACCGACCGTCCGGCGCGCGCGAGTGCGTTTTCTGAAAGTGAAGTTTGCATCGTTCGTCTTCTTCCGTAAGCGCGCGAATGGGAGCGATTTCTACGATCTCCCAAAATTTTGCAAGAGTGTCGTGCAGATTCTCCTGCACCTGCGCATGATGTATGCATATTGCGTCCATTTCAACCAACGATGCGCCTGTGTTGGTTCTGCCGGCCAGAATCCAACCAAAAATCGTTTTCATCGCGACCGGCTCGTTCAATCCACCTCGAATTATTCCGTCACACATTGCATACGGAACTAGATCACCTCCTAGCAACATGTGAATCGGCGCGTCATTTGTCGGACACTGATCAGCTAGCTCAATGCACGCGAGATATGGCCATCGCGTGAGCGGGTGTTTAGATTTGGGTTTATACTCGGTAAGCGAGTCCAAAATCACGGTGTCGGTACTCAGTGCTTTAGTGCAATCCGACGCGGACATTATCGTCACTGGAACAACGGCTTTGGATGTATTCGGCGGAAGTCGACCTACTCCGGTTATAATGCTTGACGCAGGAAATTCTCGCGTTTGCAATGCGTTTGCAGCTTCACGCTTGATTAACGTGTGCGTTGATCCCGAATCGAGTAAAGCTCGCAATAGCACGGTTCGCTTCGATGGCGCTGTTATTAGTACGACTACCATTGATAGAACGACGTGCGCAGGTTCGCGCGCGATACTTAAATGCGCGATAGCTATCGAATTAAGTAAATTCGCGTCGACGGAATCTGGATTGGGCGACGTTTCACTCGCGGAGCTGTCAAATGTATGCGGTGACATCTGCGTGCGATTCTGTTGGGTGGCAAGGCAGATAAAACATGCGCCGCTTTGTTTGACTCAATCACGACGTTGACTGACAGTCATATTTCTAAATTTTGAACATTGAAATAATTGATGTGCTCCGGAGCATGCTTTGCACTGACCTTTGCCGCTTGGCAGCTAAATGATGCGACTGTATTTTCGCGGTTGGTTTCGTGCGCGTAGCGGACGCGATGCTGCGATGTGGTTTCTCGACATCATATGCGCGCGATGCTTCGTATGACCTCAATTTAGCAGTTAAAAATTTGTGCAACTTATTATACGTCGCATATTCTACGTCTTTTAATGAAAAATCGAATTCTTCACGCGATGCGGGGTCGATCCGCTGCAAAATCAGAAAAACAAGAACATCGTCGGAAACTGGCCGACCCAGCTTTTGCAGCGCATCGACACTTTCTTGCGCCGTATCAAGTAATAAACGCAGATCACTTGGGGATCCGTCTTGCGCGGCCGCGTTTAATGCAAACAATTTTGCGAGATGCGTGCAAAATGGCGGAGCCGCGTGGTGAGGTGGAAAATTCATAGGTTAAACGTAGACCATTACAAACAAATGCGAGGTCGGCTATTCGCCCGAAGCTGTGTAGCAGAATTGTGCTAGCAGATTCGCGATTAATAAGCGACGGATGACATTAATAATTACACGCTTCGCAGATAGCAAAAGGAAATTTCCTAAATTTGCTTTCGACTCGGACAAGGTTCTCGAAGTAACTGCCGCAAATTTGCCTTTTCGCGATTAGCTACATTCGTGAATCCCGCTACCGATCGCTAATTAAGCCGTTCGTTATTGACACGTAATTACAAATTCGATAGGCAATTTTCGACACAAAGTCAGAGATGTCGCTTCAAGTAACAATTTAAGCATACGAGCTTCTGGAGCGACTCACGGAAACATCCATATAATAAAAATTTCAAAAATTGGCAGTAAAATATTCAAAACAATATTGCAATATAATTGAAAACTTGAGTTTATTGGGAAAATTTTTGTAATGACTAAAATAATACTTACTCTATATACCATAAAAAATATAACTTTACCTTAATTTAAACTTTCTCTCTGGTCGCCGGATTATTTTAGACAAGGTGACTAGTTATGCTGGGTGGGTCCTCACTAGAACTATAGGGTTACGGTTTATGCACGGGATGCTGAAACCGTCAATTCATATTCGACCGTAAATAGTATGTGATATGCATGAATATAACACCCTTCGTATTTAAAAAAAAACTTCAATCTGCTTTACCATACTTTTGTTTAGTTCTCCAATTATTTTATTGTCTTTAAAAAAAACAATTACATATTATTAAATTGTAACTTTTAGGCATACATTTACTTTTATTTAAAATATATCTCTAGCACATCTACAGAAATTTAAAAAATAAATTTTAGGTTGTATAACAATTTACTTAAAAAGTAGTGTTCTCGGCATAAGCGAATTATCAAAAATCCATTTTTTGGCATTTCTCATTCAATTTTTCGCTTTTTACTGTTTAATAAGTAAAACACTCGACAGAAATGAAATTCGCATAAAACAGATTAGATCTTTAGGTTAAACTATGCTAAGCCGTAGGGCATAAAAATGGTAAAAATATCTATTCTTTACAAATCTGTTTAACAATTTTATTCTTTTTGGTATTAAATTACTCACGAAATATTAGAGAAAATAAATTCACAAAATCTGTACAGTCAAATGTGTGCTTTATTAATGGCCATTAATATTCTAATATTTGTCATTGAAGACAATAAACAAAATTAATAGACACTATATGTAAAGAAGTCAAAGATCTGAATGTACCAAACGACCACATTTTGATGTCTTTAGATGTTATAAATTTATTTACCAACATTCCACATGAGCTAATCATTGCTAGCTTGAAAAGAAAAACAGAGGAAATTAAAAAACATACAAAAATACCGGTTGTTTAGATCATAAAATTGGTTTCTGTTATCCTAAACTTAACTACGGTTATTTTTAACAATTCTATATACAAACAAAATAGAGGCACTCTGATGGGTTAGCCTTTATCTCCAACATTGGCAGACATTATTACGATTGATTGCAAAAATTAAGACATTTTGAATAAAATTAATATTAAATTATTATTTTACAAACGGTATGTTGAAGATATTTTTGCAATTTATCTTAAAAATGATGTTAAGAATGTTGTTGATTACCTTAATAAATACCATCCGGAATTACAGTTTACGTTTGAACTTGAAAATGAGAGTAGTCTGCCACTTCTTGATATAAACGTCATAAGAGAGGGTAACAAGATCAGTACAGATTGGTATAGAAAACCCACTTGTTCTGAAAGGTATTTGAATTTTAATTCGAATCATCCAAATCATGTTAAACGAGGAATAGTAACTGTGCTAGTTGATAAGGCAATATTATTATTAGCTGATGAAAAATGTCATGGAAGAAACTTATAATTTGTTAAAGATTTTTTATTAAAAAATGGATATGAGACAAGGTTTATCACAGATATAATTAAAATAGAATTAAAATAATAAATGATACTAGTACCCAAAATAATATTCCAAATAGTAAATCAAACGATTTTTCTAACACCATAGTTATTCCTCATGTTAACAAATTCAATAACATGATTAAAAGTATCTAAACTTCAAATTCAACAAAATATTATCAAAATATAGGAAAAAAGTGATTTCGTTGTAATTTACTTAAAATATGATATTTAGAATTTTTATTGATTGGTATTTGCAGGTGGTGATTTTCGAGTTCAGTTTTTCAAATTCCAAAATGGTGAATCCGACAAAAAAATGTTTTTTTTAGCTTTTAAAAGTTTTTATCTGTTTCTTATATGTTTTCCAAATGGTAGTATTGATGGAAGGAATTTCTAGTCTGTGACAAACAAATCTTGCATTCGACAATTTAAATTATATACCAATTTCATCTCTGTCGAGTACCTTTTTTCAACAAATTTCGATCTGCCGTTTTGAAGTGTTAAAAGCATCGGATTCATAATCATCGTTTAAAAAAAAAAATTCCATTGCACTATTTCAGTAGTACTAAATCATAAACGGAAAAATTTGTAATTGTTGTCTTGGTCTTTCGTTTTCCATTACAAAAATTGGTATAGTTTGCATTAAATTATTAAAATAATTCTTACATGGATTCGTTACATCATTGTTATGATTCAATAGACATGAAAAAAATGGTTGCTTAAGGGGAAGCTAAATACCGACCCGCAACTTTGATCAAATTCGCTCTTACCGACGCCCTATTTTCATCAAAAAACATATGTTCGAAAGGAAATTTACAATTAATTATTATTTTAGGGCAATTTTACAATGATGAACTGCATTATTTACATAAACAGCAAACGATTAAGACTATAACGAAAGAGAATTTACGAGAATAAATTTCGTAGGTAACATCGTGACCTGTTTGACAAAAGTATTGAAATAAATTATTATCCATTCATTGAATGAAATATTACATAACCAAACATACGAAACAGTACTGAGGTGCATTTCAAAGATTAGGAAACATTCAAAGATTAGGCGAGTTTAATTGAGTGTACGACAATATTCTGTTTCGACATAAGTTGAAATCATACATAGCAGGGATGATATCATTAATATTTAGTTAGAGAACGAGGTTCATGGATGTAAATAACATTAGAACATTGCAATTGTTACTTAGTTTTAAATCGTTGTGGTACTTAATATCATACCTACATTATTAAATTATATTTCTGGGAAATGCATCTTTGAGGCAGTGGACAGAGAATTCAATTAGAAAAGCAGGGCTTTGTAAAGAGCACTTCTATCCAGAATCATTTTGGAATAATGATAGATTGAAGTTACGGCCGAAACAAGTTCCAGTTCCCTATAGGGACGAGATTGACAATTCTGCGACACCTGCTGAAACACTGCTGACCAATAACCAAGAAGAAATCGCCAACAATGAGCCAAGAACTAATATTAATGTACCAGAATGATCTGAACACGAAGAACACCAACATTTGATAACAAGCCCAAAAACAGTGAAAACCTATCGACCTGCAACGAATACTTACGATTTCATGAATATGAGAGAAGAAGAAGATGATGAATTGGAGTGGTGTAGAATTGAGCCACCTTCACATTGAAAATGCAGAGTATGACACAAGACTGGTTTGGGAAGAAGAAAATCAGCACCTTTCGGAATGTCTCACTGTTGATGAAGTGAGAAAAATGAAAAAGGATTACGATGAAATGAAAAAGGAAAATCAAAAAATGAAAAAGGAAGTTGAAAAAGTCAGAAAGGTACACAAAAAAATGATGAAGATAATCATGAGGATGAAGAAGGAATCACGGGAAATGAAAAGTTTAAATAAAAAGAAAATGGCCTCATTGAAAAAGAAGAAAGTAAGCGTTAATGAATTTTTGGATGCACATCGCTGCACGAATCCAACATCTAGGGCGATGGTAACATTACAATTGCGTTTACAAGAAAATTCCTTTTAATAAAAATGAAAAGGATCTTGCGAAAAGATCGATGTATTCTTCTGCATCGTCTTACAGGCACATGAGAAAAGCTGGATTGCGTCTTCCGCATGAAGCCACTGTTCGGAGATGGATTTCTGAATACGATATAAAGCCTGGATTCATTAATTCTATATTTTCAGCATTGAAAAATAAATTGCAGCGACTATCGGGTGAAGAGAAATTATGAGGCTTAAAGTTTGACGAATTGAGTATAAAAAGTTTAGAAGAATATTCGAAGTTTTGTGATGTTGTAGAAGGTTTGGTAGATTTGGGGCCTTTAGGGCGAAGGAAAGAAATAGCAACGAACGCATTGGTATTTTCATTGGATAGCATTAACGCAAGAAATCCATGGAGTCAACCAATTGCGCACTTTTTGACTAATAAAAGTACTACTGGAGAAGAGATCGCAGATTTAGTCAAATGCTGTTTAACGAAATTAGAAGAATGTTGCGCCGACGTCAAAATAATTAGGTGTGATCAAGCTGGACCAAATCGAAGATGCAAGTGGACTGTTTTTGGAATATCAGAAGATCAACCGTATTTCACATATGAAGGACGGAAATATTTTTGTAGCTTTGATTTTCCACACCTGATAAAGAGATTAGTAGGACAATTGCGAACCCATGGATATTTATATGACAAAGACGGCAATATAATGGCAGTATGATAAACAAAGCTCTACTCAATTACTTAGTCATATAACTGAAGTACATATGGCTCCAAAGAATTGGGAAGTAATGAATGTTCAAAGAGCATTTCAGTTTTTTGGGAACAGGTTTGCTAAAGCGATAATACTTGCTGGGATGGACCCAAAAAGTGGACGTCAAAACAGTAAACTATGTACATGGGAAAAAACTGCTTCATTTGTAGAAGAAATGGGCAAAGTTATAGATACCGGTAACTCGTACAAATTAATATTTCACAATCCTTAAAAGCGACTACTATCGCCTCGGAATCCAGAAATTTATGACACCCTAAGAAATTTCATCGCTTGGTCAAAGGATTGGACTTCGAAAGAAAATTCGAGACACAGAGCTCCATGTTTACAAGGTCTACCGTATACCATACATGCAATTCTACTTATGTATGATGAAATCAGAAAAAAGTTTCCGCATTTTGAATTAGCTACTGGTCTGTGCAATCAGGACTCATTAGAACACTTATTTTCAAAACTTCGCCAAAGAGGTGGCCATGCAATGAATCCTACTGTCAGAATGATTCGATTATCATTGAGTCATATATTATCTACAGGTAATATCGAAGGTGGTATAGGCGCTAATGTCAATATAGAAAATACTGCTCACATGCTATTGAATGAACTGAGTGATGTTGAAAGACAGTTTGCCGTACAATGTGAGGAAGTTTCAGCAGTTGACGATGCAGATATGGAAGAAAAAGAGGATAACGAAGAAATTACTAGGATCGGTAAGGGTGTAAGGGTCATAACCCCCGCGCCTTATTCCTTTCCACTCAACCATCCACATCACTTTTCTCTTTCAAACTTTATCTTTTACAGGTTGATCAATTTACGTATTCTTATTGTATAACAAAAATCAACGCAATCTCAGTAAATTAAGAAAGTTTGCTTATAATTAAAATTGATATAGGATGGATATGCCATTGAATGGACGGTTAAGGAATTTTCACGATTTGATCGATCGTAAATTTTTTGGTTTTTTATAGAATTTATGTATGCCACCACTATTAGAATCCTTAGACTTTATACTTTTTATTGGTATAGTGAAAAACTTGAGTTTATTTAGTTATTAACCTTAAATTTGTAATTTTGTACAATAATACACAAAACCCCAATAAATGGACTAGTTAAATCAAATGGGGCACGTTTTCCGCACTAGTTTTGGACACCTTCAATGCTTCAATTTGTTTCTACAAAATAATAAATACTGGAAGGTTAGTAATAGTACAGACACTATTCTGAATGTTCAAAGCAAACAATAACATGTATTTCACAGACTTTGTGCACCGCATATTCATAATAGAGATGCATGGCAATTGGCATATTCACCCTATTCCCGGAGCATGATTTATTTTTCCAAACTCCAAATATTGAAGATGAGGCAAGTTTATTATTTTCTAACCACCATGTCAGTTTCAAACCGGTCTGTAGCGACAGAAATTTTTGAACTATTTGTTTTAGTATGCCTTTTTTAGGAGACGTACTGATTCGGCTGAAACTCAATTTTTACCTCGGAATTTTGAAGAGTAACCTCGAAAATAGCAGAACATATACCTTTCAATGTTTTTTAACTTCAATTTTGATACCAAATTCTTGACTGAATTGGAAACAAAAAGTATCATTTAGGCGTTAATGGGTTAGTACTCACGACTTCGGGGGCATTCGATCATTTCATGATTGGAAATGGTTTGTTATTGTTACAGTTCAAGTTCAAATAAACTGTTTGGCGACTTAGTAAACATTTCCTCACTCTTCATCAACGATTAAAGAGAAAAAGCGATTACCTAAACCGCCACATTCTCTCTCTCTCTCTCTCTCTCTTTTTATAGCGACTACACGCAATGCTTCCTTTATGTAATATATGCTGTAAGGATATGATGGCTTACACGATTCTTGTTGAATCTCAAACACTTGCCAGCCTATAAAAAATGGTCCTGAGAGGCTGTGATTTTTTACAAACTACAATTTTTTTTAAAATGTGATGTAACACCTGATAACGTCTATTTATTGTTAATTTCTATTACTTAGGATTGTAATTATGTCCCCTATCAAAGTCATACCAAAAACTTTGTCCAAAATTTCTGTTGCTATCGCCCGGTCTGTTTATCATATATTAATTTGGCTAATAAATTGAGTAGTCACGATGCTAACGAAATTGGTCTGAGACCCGGATTCATAGTCGTAAGTTACAGCTGAAGTTCGCATTGATGCTTGATTTCCCACTTACAGAAACAGAGCACCAGCACCACATGGGCATGGACTTAGGACGGGAATATGCTAGTGATTTTGAGCCTGGACGTTTGTACTCAAGTACGTTTGTAACGTATTTTTTCGTTGCCGCTTTGCCGCTCCAAGTTCACGACCAAGCTGGTACTCTGACAAAAATGTACGATCGAGCGTAAATGAGAACTTAAGCTGCAACGTACAACTATGAATATAAATTTACCAGGTAAGTAATGTTCTTTCGGTTTTTCGTATGCTTGTTAAAGATTTCATTTTTTCATTTTTCATTTTAAATTCCATAATTAACTATGACTATAGGATCAATCCAATAATTTTAAAATTTTTATTGTGAACCAGTCTGTAACCATAATTTCGACTATATACTGCTATTAAGGCAACATATTGAACATTTTTTATACAATTTTTTAGAATTTGAAGATGGGTTTGTATTAAACAAATGTACATCACAATTTTAAAACGATATTTTTCCTCATCATATAAAGTACGGTGACCCTAAAATACAGAATTTTTCGATAAAGCTTAGTCAAAAGTAGTCCCTTAGTTTAATAATAAGTGAAACTAACCCTGGCTGGCAATTAATATCTTCAATTCCGGAAACAACGATCAAATTTAATATTGGTGTTAAATGGATAAACGCTGCTTTTCGTATGTTTCCATATTTACATTTTACAGTCTAGATATTTTCTTCCAGATCGTTTTGCGATTAAAAGAAAACCTTTTGTACAGAGTTATAACAGATTGGAGATGAGTCAATTTTTGCTACAAAAATCAAATATTTTTTTAAACTTTATATTTTTCTCAGCACAACTCTGTTCAAAAACATCCTTAAATAATGGACTTATGGATAAAATACGTCCCCGTTAAATATGAAATAATGTTTTAATGCTGAGTTATTGCATTTTGAATTATAAATTTTTTCCCCCGAAAATATGGTACAGCAAAAACATTTTTGAATATTGGCATAATGTCACAAAACCAGCTGTATGAAATACACACATAAAAAATTATTTCTTTAGTAATTTTTGACGATGAATTCAGTTCTGCTAGAATAAGAAGTATAGATAAATATAGATTGAAAAAAAGTTTTTTTTTTAGTAAAAATGCTATTACATTTTTCTACATTACTTTAAAAATTCAAAAAAATTAATAAAAGCACTTTTTCTAAATAAATACGGATGAATTTGAAAAAATTCGATTTTTTCGAAAAAAAGAATTTTTGTTAGTAAAATAAATTTGTTATGGGTTAAAAAATGTACATAATATTACATAAAATGTACATAAAATTTACAAAATTTATTTTAAAATATAATTTACATTATTTACAGACATTTACAGAATTTAGTGTGAAAAACAAAATTTTCTTTTTTTTAAACAGGTTATTAAAATTCGCTAAATTAATGTAAATATGGAAAAAAAATTTTGTCAAAATAGATCACTGAATTCCTCGACAAAAATTACTAAAGAAAAAGTTTTTGATATTTTTTTTAACGACTGTTTTATATATCTGAATTTGTGCCCGGACCCTTGCCTTAATACAGCCTGAAATCGATTTTTGAAGAAATATGAGTTTTTTAAAGATTATTTAATATGACACTGGCTCATAGGTTTTATTATTGTATCGACGTCTAATATTCAATGTGATGTGATGTAAATATTTAAAACAATTTTTGATTGAACACAATGAATAACCAAATTTGTGTAACAAAAGGTGAGGAGTACGGTGTTATGTGACACACAATATGAGTTTTACGAATTTAGTCCTGAATAGTAGATCGTTAGTTTTGAATTTTAAATATCGATACTTAATTCAATGACCCGAAAAACCATAATACTTATAATTTTTTAGAATTTTCTCCGTTATCATGGAAGCGTCATTTCGAATTTTAAATATAGGTGGCCTCATTCGTAATCTTGGATCAAGGACTCCTCCAATTTCATTTGGATAAAGTAACTCATTAAATTAGAGATAATACGAGTATTGATGTTTAACGGCAACAATTAAAAACAAGGGGTTATATGTGAAACAAGGTATTGTTAAACATAACTCATTAAATGTCAATTCTCCAATTTGATTTTCACGAATATCGAAGTTTCTACAATTCGAGGTCGTACTCCAACACGCTCGAATTCAATCTCATCTCCATAAAATAACTTTTTAGATTTTGGGCAGTCATTTTAAATCCACCATTCAAAATTTTGAATATCTAAGATCAATTATTTTCATATGTATTCCGTGTATTGAAGAATGTATGCCTTGACAGAGTTAAGTAATAACCATTTTTTCACACTTTCGTGAGTCGCCGAAAAGTAAAGCCACACAAAATCTTTACAGGCATTTCAGTTGGCCCCTGATGCCTGAAACATCGATGTTCGAAAATCAAGTTTTAATAGTCAGCGCGTTATATTTAAAAATATCTGCTATAAAAAAAAAGTTGATACCTCCTTTTTTAGAGAACATGATTTTAATTACATTTTTACATTTCATCAAATATACGAAGTTATGATTATTTTTTAATGAAATTTACCAGAAATGTAGCTTAAACTATTCTAAAGACAACAAACGTTGACTGTGTTACGATAGTAACGGAATTTATTTTATGGTCCGGGATACCTTCACTATTCCTATACAGGAATTCGCAAAAAAAAAAAATAGAAATGAAATGATACCTGAGTCTATCTAAATATCTGGACGACACAACACTAAAAAAAACTCACCACACACGTTCGAATTTATTTATTATTATTTATTTAACTAAAACAATTATCGCGAAATATTTCTTACCTCGATAATCTATTAGCACTTTAATTTAATAGCTAAATTACACAAACTATGTCGCTTGCTATTTCTGGATGTAGTCAGGTCCGACTCTAGAAATTAACTGCTTGACAGTTGACACATTCAACTTTTCGTCAAGTCAGAATATCATCCTTGCACACTTACAAAGTACATACACACGATAAATAATATAATACATAAACAGATATACCGAAGACTCACGCATTTACACACACAAATACGACCTACAACCTATACAATGATACATACATATTATGTTACACAATTACATAAATTTATTTTATTTGTATAACTAATTACTAATTATTAATATTATTATATTGGAATGGAATAAATCCAAAATACTATTTAGTATTAAAAATCCCAATATAATAATATGTTCTTTTTAATTAAAATATAAAATTAGAAATTGTCGATTTAATAATTGTATGAAAATTATAATAGTCACTGAAAAGAAATAGTCTATTTCTTGGAATCGCATTAGGCCGGTGAGCGTATGCATGTGTCGCGCGTAGTTGTGATCCGGTTCATTTGTATTAGAGAATACTTATTTCTATTTCGTTCTCAAATAGAAATTCTATTACTATTTAATTATTTTAAATTTTATAAAACTATAATCCCTTTTTACATTGCATTAGAACGGAATAATCCACAATACCGTTCAGTATTAATTTGTCTAATGCAATGAAATTAGATATATTATAATAAATGAAAATGAAATAAAATATTTATATAATAAAATTTAAAAATTATACGGATCATAACACTCCTCCCTTCTTAAAAAAATGATCACCGTCCTCGGTGATTCACTGTTGATGAGGCTGGAATTGAATCATAATATAGTCATGAACGGCTACTAATGCCACAATGTTAAACATTTCATGTTATGACATATTACAATATTTTGTTGTTTTCACTGAAAGGGAAGCAGATGATCATTAATGTGTTCATAAATATCGATAAAATCTTTGGAGTCAACGGCAAATGCCACAATTTAAATATTAAGAGTGATTCTGAGGATAAATGAAAATATGTGAGCATAACAAAGATCATTGATGAATAAAATAACATATATATATCAAATACCAGAATTTTTAATAATCACTTAATTTAGACAAATTTAAAAAGAAAAAAAAAAATCGACCGTCAATAGGTTATTTTTTATCGTTCTCCTGGACCTAAAAAAAAAGAAAAAAAAAAAAAAAAAAAATATAAATAAATTATAATTAACATGTAGATATATTAGATTATGAATAATCAACAATGCTAATGCATTAGTTATCTAATATATTTACTTATAGTTTCGGCGATCGTCTTGTAAAATAAATCTTAATTAAAGAGTTCCGGTCATCTTTCTTTCTTCTTTGTACACTAGTGTCTCCCAGGTACATTGACAAGACGGTGTCTATGCCGAAATTGCGTTTTCGGGTGAAAGCGCAATCGATGACTTGTCTATCAACATTTTCACAGCCCTCCAGGTCGAGGTGTGTTAGTTCACAACTGTTATTCAACAAACTGCATACCTCCGCAGTACCAACCCCAGGACAGTCGCGACACTCCAGTTCACGAAGACCATGTAGAGATTCCAGAAAGAAAGCCAAGATGTTAGGGCGGAGCAGAGACATCTTCAACCTCCTCAATCTCGTCAAGGCCCCCAATGGATCCAAGCCAAAGTCATCACGAATGTTGGTACACCCAGTGATGTCAAGAGTCTGAATTTGGTCCAAATGTTGACCAATCTCCCAAATAAATGAGTCATCAACTACCGGGCAGAATCTTAATTCAAGAAGCACCAAATTTTTACACTTTCGTGGGAAATCCAATACTTCTTGACCAACATGAACGAGAGGAAGCTCAAAGAAATTGACATCATGATTTTCATGTTGTTCATCTATATTATTTGGCTCATTCAAGATATTACCTATTCCTATTCCTTGAAGAATGAGAGATGTTAGCTTGTCTGAACCATGATTATTGGCTAAAGCGGATAGAATTGATAAACCTTGAATTTGACGACCCCGGATCAAAGTTAGATGCTCTAAATCCGTTTGTCGATTAATCAAATATATTAGATTTTCTGTTTTTAACTTCTCACATCTCTCCATCTTCAAAGTTCGGAGACGAAGAACTGAATCTATGAAACATGTTCCAGTAATTTCAGTTCCGCTGAAGGTAAGATCTCGAAGAGTCAAATTTTTATTAAAGACGCGTTTAAGATCTTTTTCTATAGGTCCAATGGTTTTCCCTAGCTGCAGACTTTGCAATTGTGTTGCAACTTCCGCCATCATCCGGATTGCCGTTGGCCTAACTTCTAATCCTATGAGATTTAAAGTTGTAAGATTGGGACATTTCCGCGATAAAACGTACGCAATTTGAGGTGGTAATTCACGTTTCAAATCAATTTCTCCAAGATAATCCCCTCCTCCATGGACAGCCCAATAGAGAAGACCCACCGATATAGGAGACTGATCCCATTCTTCATTCCATAACCATGAAGAACTATCAGAGAGGTTTCGAAGGCCTCTGAATGCGTCATAGACTCCATCTCTCCACAATCTGGACATGGTAGCTAAACGAGAACGATCAAGTAAAGGCAAGAAAGACCCAATCCTAGAAGTTATTTCAATAGGCATTAAGTTGGCTAAACCACCGGTCTCTTCCCTTTGTTGATCATTCTGTTCTCGATGTTCTGGAGCACCACGTGCATGCCAAGGATCAGCACGTAAGAGGCGAAGTTTTCGACCATGAAGGGTGTATTCATGCTGTTTACTTTTCTCCAAACACAAAGTAGCTTGTTCTGGATTAGCAAAGGTTATAAATCCAAGTAAACCAGTAGGACGCGTCACAACCACGGCATGCTTAACACCGTCCAGTCGGAACAATCGTTTTAATTGCCATCCCTTAGATCTTGGGGAGAGTCTTGTGACAACAAGTCTATCTACGGCTCCTTTCATGGTTGTTAATGCTAATATAATAAATAATGTTACGCTCACATGATTTTATTACATAATAAATAATATCTTGAAGAATAATCCTGGAAAATTCCATAATATAATAATATAAAAGGATATTCTTCAATCACTTTTAATTAATCAATTTCAATTTGTCTACGTGCTTGGTGAGTCTATTTCCTTTTTCATCCTCTATTACTATATTATTTTTGTTCAAGATCTCCACTATTCTGTACTCTCCTTTGTATTTTGGAGAAAATTTACTTTGTTTAGGTTCAATTAAAATTTTTACCGAATCTCCAATTTTACCTTTAAACGGATTACTTTTCAAGTCATATTTTTCTTTAGAACGATGTTTAGCGTCAATCAGGTTCTTACCTACAATTACTTGCATTTCTGTCATTCTATTGACTAAATCAAATAAATAAGTATTATAGGATTTTAATGAATCAGTTTCCGGAAAAGAACTAGGGCATCTTGCTATTTTTCCAAATATAAGTTCAAAAGGCGTGAAGTTAGTCGCTGCATGAACTGATGTATTGTATGCGAACATAGCAAATGGTACCAATCTATCCCAGTCATTATAATCTCTTAAATAATGCGATATATATTCTGATAATACGATATGACTGCGTTCTAGACTTCCATTTGTTTGAGGTCGATATCCGGAGGTATTAACTTGATGTATTTTGAATATTTTTGATACTTGATGTAATAACTTACTCATAAAACTAGGTCCTTTATCGGTCAAAATAACTTTAGGTGATCCATATTGTAAAATTAATTTTATTACTAAAGCATGAGCTATTGTCTCAGCTGTAATGTCTGGTATAGGTACTGCTATAGAGTATTTCGTTAAATTGTCTTGCATGGTCAAAATATGTCTATTTCCATTTGGCGTCACAGGTAAAGGGCCTACAGTATCTAAAGATATTTTTTCAAATGCGTCAATAGGAGTATCAGTTATAATCATGGGTTCCCTGACTCTAGTACGATTTACTTTCCGACTTTGACAACTTTTACAAACTCTAATATAGTTTTGAATATCGTTTCTTAAACCAGGCCAATAAAACCGTTGACGTATCCTTCGATATGTTTTTGTTACTCCTTTATGACCTCCAATCAAGCTGTCATGATTTTCGGAAATTATTTTTAATCTTAAATCTTCGGGTGGTACTTGAATGTTTCCTACACATACTATAATTTTAATTTTTGTTTCAAAAAATATTTCTTGAATAGTCTTAAATAAAAATTTTTGTAAATCATTTTCTATAAAATCATTATTTTGAGATATTCTAAATCTAGTTATATCTAAATCTAATAATATTTTCCTTAAATTCAATAGAGCTATACGCAAATTTTCTTTTAAAGTATTGTCAAAATGTTTGTCCTTTATAACTACGCTAAAAATTTTATAATTTCCGTTATTCGTTACTAAAACTTGTCCTATTTTTAGTTTATTGGTTTTAAAATTTTGGATATTTATTTTTCCTAAATCAGACAATAATCTACAGATCGGAGTTACTATTTCACAATCGGCTGAAATAAAATGTACATAATTTGAATGTTCGTACGTAAGATTTTCTCTACAGAATTCCAAAGTGTAACTACTTTCTGTCATTGGATCTAACGTTTGGAGTTCTATCTCTGGGTGAACGCTTTCATTAATCTCTATAGTTCTAAACGGAGATTCTTTATTCGTTGAAATCAATTGTCTTGGTTTTACAGTTAAATTCGCGTTAGATACTAATCTTCCTCCCTTCTTCGAGTTTTGTCCAGAATCAACATTTTCAATTGGTGTTGATAATGCAATTGGCTTATCTCTAACAAACGAAGGTGTTAATAATGTTGATTGAAAGATAGGTTGAGAAATAATAGTATCCTCTATTATTGTTGGTTGTAACCTTCGAGGAGAAATAACTAATTCCGTTTCCTCTGGTATATGCTGTAATATATCTTTATTATTACGTGATTGTTGGTTAAAAAATTCTTTTTCATTTCCACGTAATCCAAATTCTCTTGCATTTAACTGTCTTTGTTGTTCTAATAAATCTTCTTCATTTTCAGGTATATGATCGTGTTCTCTTAAAGATTTCTCGAATTCTTCAAATGAATTTCTTAGTTTTTGTAAATCTATTCTTGATCTTTTATCTTCTTGAATTTTATTTTGTTGTTGAAATTCAATCTCATCTTCTGTATCAGAGTCAGAATTCTCAGATAATTCAATCATAATCTCGTCTAGATTATCACTCGTTACTGCAGGATTTACATCCACAGCTTTAGAAGCTTGATTTACAGTAGGAGATTGTCTTTCAGAGACGGTTGGAACATCTATAAAATCAAAATTCGTGTCTAAAGCAAGATGAGGAAAAACACTTTTGCTTTGACGAAATGCTGGTGGATCATCTTGTTCTAAAGGTGTTTCCTTTTCTGATTCTGTATCACTCGATGATATCTCGTCTTCTTTGGATGTTGATTGAAGTTTTCGATACGTAGATGAGGGTACTTGAAGTAGACCAGGTGTTGGTTGAATTTTTGAACGAGTTCGAGAAGCAATAGAACTTAAATTAAGATTGCTTTCAAGAGTTTTCTTCTTGTTTAACGAACCTGCTGGTCTTCCTACTTTTCCTTTATTTAAATTTCCTTCTGGTTGTGGTTTGGATACTAACTTACTTGTTGTAGGTTTTAAGTTCTTTTTAAGTGGAAATATTTGTTGCGACGACATATTCGTTTCATCGGAATCAATATTTTCTTCAAGAATCGGATTTCTAGACAGGGCGTCCGCGTTTTTATTTAGTCGACCCGGTTTATGGGCAAAATCGTATTCATAATCGCGTAATTTTAATCTCCATCGAATAAGACGTTGTCCCGGATCTTTCACAGAGTCAATCCATTTTAATGGTTCGTGGTCACTAACTAATAAAAACTTACGTCCATATAAATAAGGTCTAAAATGATTTATAGCATATAATACTGCTAGACACTCCTTTTCTGTCGTAAAATAATTTTGTTCTGCATTTGTCAAATTTTTCGAATAATATGATATGGGTAAATCTTGTCCATCTATTTCTTGACTAAGAACAGCGCCAATCGCATAATTCGATGCATCCGTTGTCAATTTAAATATCTTGTCAAAATTTGGATATTGTAAAACCGGTTCTTTACATAATATTTCGCGCAATGCACAAAAGCTATCTTCTTGATTCTTTTCCCAACAAAAGTTTGTACCTTTTTTTAATAATAGAGTTAAAGGTTTTGCTATATCTGCATAATCTTTTATAAAGCGACGATAATAACCTGATAACCCTAAAAATTCACGGATGTTACGTTGAGTTTTCGGACGAGGAAAATTCTTAACTGCTTCTACAGTTTTTGGATTAGGCCTCAAACCATTTCGTCCTATTATATGACCTAGGTATGCAACTTCAGGTTTTAAAAAAGCACATTTATCTGTCTGTAAGGAAAGATTTGCTTCATTTAATCTTTTAAATACTCTTCTTATTCTTTCCCCATGTTCTTTTAAGTCTTTTGCGAAAACTACAATATCGTCCATATAAACGAAAGTTTCAAATCCGGTTAAACCTCTAAGCACATTATCCATAAGTCGCTGAAATGTAGCTGGAGCATTTTTCAATCCTTCGGGCATTCGAACATATTCATAATGGCCATTCGGTGTGGAGAAGGCAGTTTTAGCCCGGTCTTCAGGATTCATCTTAATTTGCATTTCTTTTCATATATAAAATTTTTCGGACTTATGGGTTCACTTGCTATTATTAACGCTTTATGGAAAAATGAAATATTTGCTTGCTCATTTTGTAAATAGTCATAGCCTAAAATACCGTCACAATCTAATGGAAATGATCTTGGGACTACATAAAATTTATGAACACTATGAGAAAATAACGTCATTTTTATAGAACCTAACGTCTTTACAGTCTCTGATGTAATTCCTGATATATGTATAATATCATTTGTATCAACAAAATCTTCTGGATCCAAACAACTAATTTTTATAATGGAAATTTCAGCGCCTGTATCTACTAAAAATTGTCCATTACCCAATTTTAATTGTTCACTATTGACATTAATTCGTAAATTCGTTTTTCTAAAATTTATGATCTGGATGGACTTTGTTGATCCACAAATTTCACTTTTATGGAACGCGAATCTGGATTTTTCATCGGACTCGTCGTCGCGTCTATAGTTCGGCGAGCCGGATTCCAGTTTAAAGCATTAGATAGTTCTCTGTTTCGATTTGGTGAAGGTGATCTCGGGTACTTCACTACAGGAGCATTAGATCTATTGCGTGGGTAACTAGTATCATTTCTTTCGGAATAATTAGCACTATTATGGGGATATAGTTGATTTGGCATCATTCCCATCGGCATTACATTTTGCTGGTAAGGTGAATAATATCCAAAGGGAATGGGTGGATAAAAATTTGGATAACAATACGGAGAATAAAAAGGTTGCATTGACATGTAATGACGATATTGATCATGCATGTCACTTCGATTAAAATGTCTGTATCTGTCAAAATTTTTATTTTCGTCATTTAAATTTGAACCTGGATTCTTCAATATAGAAAATTTTCCATTTTCCTTTTGTTCGTTACTTTCAATTGGAAAATTTTGAAAACTTGTTGATGGTAATTCAAAACTTTCATTGTCTAAATTTTGATGTTTAAAAATTTGTTTTTCGGGACGTTTGCGAGATTCTAACTTAATTGCTAATTTTACAGCTTCTTCCATATTCTTGGGATCACCTACTAAAACTAACCCAGATATATCATCAGGCAAACCTCTTAAAAACGAATCCAGAACGCAGTCATTTAGAGGTTTTAACATTTCCTCTCCACTTGCTCCATAGGTGTCTTTTAAACATATGGTTGCACCAGACAATAAAACATTTAAACGATTATAAAAATCACTGACTGTCTCGTTTCTTTTCATAAATGCACTTTGAATCTATTGAATGTAAAAGGGATAATCTTTACCAGGAGAGAATCTAGTTTTCAAGTGTTTTATAAGGTCATCAGTTTTCATAAAATTTTTACCATAAACGCTATCCCTAGCAGCACCTTGTAATTTGCTTAATACTGCTTTTACAAAAGATGATTCAAAATCACTTGGAATATTTCCACAAGCAGTTTCTACATCTTGAATAAAGGTCTTAAGTGGGACCCAGATAACATAGGGTGCGCTTCACGTTGGGCTCACGGCGTGAATTCATGACATGAGGTCATACGCGCATAGTTCATGATATCATTCTCGTGTGCATCACGCGTGCCGCTCACTTACGAATCACGCCGTAATCATGCGTGAAGTACATTATGAGATCATCGTGATTCCTACATGAGTGGCATGCACATATATATTATATATTTTTTTGTATTTTTAGCCTTCTCCATCTTACACGTAATTTATGTGTGTAGATCATATGTAAATAACAAATAGCGAATATTTTTATAATTTAATGAATAATACATCAATTATATATAGGATTCAATTCGAATGAGCGTTAAAAAATGCGCAGACGCGTATTGTACATGGTCAAACGCGTATGCGCATGCGGTTTACCAGCGCGTCTTATTCTATACATAATAGTTCGACGTTTCGAGCAGTTTCGAGTTTCGGCTGTGCTTACCGTTTTGGGTTTTGTGCTATTTACTGGAAACTATGACATACCTGAGTTACTGATATAATATCATTTGTGTTTTCATGTGCTACTTACTCCTACCTGTGTTACGGATATAAATTTCAAGATCGTCTATCAATATTGTTGCAGATTTTAAGGTTATGTAATTCCAACATATATTATATACATAAAATATTTCGTTTTATTTTAAATTATTACTATTGAATTCTTTTCTCTAAACACTCCAAAGTCATGTCAGAAAAATATAAAGGTTTTTCAAATCTTGGACCGAACCGAAAAAGAATACGATTAATAAATATAAGAAGTAATCGAGTACAGGATTCTGGAGATAATAATGAAGGGAATGAATCAATCAATATTCCCGAAGGAAGGGAAGTAATAAATGAACGTAGCATTACAAATGATCTGCAACAAGATCATAATGGGGACAATGATCGTATACATGAACAGGATGAACAGAACGATTTACAACAAAATTATGACGATGATAATAATTCAACAGATGTAAATATGATAGTTAGAGAGAGGGCAGAAGAAGTGCAAGAAGAAGTCGAATCAGATGTGGAGATTATGGAAAATGAAGACGAGGAACAGAATAATGATGAAACGGATGTAGAATATAATGTCGATAATAATATTGACATCCACAGTCGAGAAGAGCTGTGTGCAACAACCTTAAGAAATGTTTTCTTGGATGCAAACATCACCCATAGTCAAGGAAATTCGTTGTTAACAGCTTTGCGAAATTATCCATTTAACCTGCATCACTTACCAAAGGATATAAGAACCCTATTAAAAACGCCTACTTCAATTGATAATAGTGCTATTACAACTATATCTGGTGGTGAATATTTGCATCTTGGTTTCAGAGATACCATAATGAAAAAGCTGCAAAATGTACCTGAACACATGCTACCAGATTCGGTGATAATAGACTTCAGCACAGATGGTGGTTCGCTTCATAAGACTGGTAAAAACCAATTTTGGCCAATTCAATATAGGATTTTCAATATTTCAGACACGAGACCTATAATAGCTGGTGTTTTCAAAGGCAATCAGAAGCCAAACGATCCTTTTGAATTTTTTGAACCATTCAGTAATGAGCTGCGTGAAATACGTGAAGAAGGTGGACTTTTGGTCCGGAATAAATTGTTGCCATTACATCTTCGATGCTTTATTGCTGATGCACCAGCCAGAGCATTTATACTAAATCATTACGGTCACACATCCCGACATGCATGTTCAAAATGCAAAATAGAAGGTCACCGTTCTGAACGTATGCGAGGTGTTATGACATTTACAGGAAGTGAACATGCATTAAGAACAGATGATGATTATAAAAATATTATTGACGAAGACCACCACAAAGGTCCGAGTCCATTAACCGATCTCCTAGGACTCGTGTCTCGAGTTCCATTTGAAAGCCTCCATCTAATATACCTAGGAAATGTGAAAAAAATATTGACTGCACTTATTACGGGAAAATATAGATGTCAGAAACTTAATGGCAGGAAGCTACAAATTCTCGATTCAAGAATGACTGCTCTAAAAGCGTACTGTCCTTCAGATTTTAACCGTCGGCCAAACAAATTGACTGAATTCCATCATTTCAAAGGGACCGAATATAGACAGTTATTACTTTATACTGCACCAAGTGTATTTCGTAATGTGATAAGCGATGACTATTATCAACATTTACTGATTTTACATTGTGCCGTACGCCTTCTAAACTTTACAAATCTGACAGATAATATGTTTATTTACTGTAACGAGGCATTAAAGAAATACGTTTCATTGTGTGAAGAATTATATGGGGAAGAATTTATATCGTACAATGTCCATGGACTCTTACACATTACTTCAGATGTAAAAATATTAGGACCGCTAGATACTTATAGCAGTTTTTGTTACGAAAACAATATGCCCTTCTTCAGTCAATATATAAGAAAGCCACATCTTCCCCTTCAGCAGTTCTATAAACGAATGTGTGAAATTAACAATTCTGTTACAGTAAATGAAAATCCTACTACAGAAATTAGTGCATCAAAAATTCATGCGGAAGGTCCTCTGCCTAATGTACTTCGAAATCGAACGTGTCAACAATTCAAGAAAATTAAAATAGGTTTAACTGTTTTTTCAACTTCTATGAGAGACAACTGCTGTATATTGCCGAATTCAGAAATTGGCATTATACAAAACATTGTTAAACATGGAGAAAGATTTAAATTCATTATAAGTAAATTTCGGACTCTGACACCATTGTATAATGTTGGATATACGTCAGATGTGACAGGAGTTAATGTTTGTAAAGATTTATCTAACACATTATACACAGTTGACTTACAAGATATTCAAGGAAAGTGTTACAGAATGCCAAATTGGAGCAGTATTGAGGGAGATGAAGAGCATATTCTTGAAAATGAATGCATATGCGTAACCTTGTTGTCTGATTTTAAATTCCCAAATGCTTCATAAGGAACAATTGGTGTTTACACTACACATACACTATATACAAGAAAAAACATTAAATGAAATGTGGACATAGGCCTTACGAGAGTAAGGGAAACCACAAAAAAAAAAAACGCACTGTGAACTCTACCTCAGTGGTGGTGTGGAAACGAGTTCGGTTCATCAAGAAAATACGTTTTGGAATATAGTCCATTACAAATTTGTAAAATGTGATGTTCACTCAGTAAAAAATTATGTAAAATAGAAGCAGTATGAGAAAAGCAACTTATTTTGTTGCAACTGTATTATACTAACAAATGCAATTTACAATTTTTAATTTCTTTTAGGTGATCATAATGTCACAAAAGTCGCTGGCTGAAAATAAAGCCAATAAGAGAAAGAAGGTGCAATGGTCAAGCTCTGGAAGACGGATAACGCCGAATAAACATCTCCTCTCTTCGGATTCAGAAGATTTTCCGGTCACAAAGAAAATACAAAAAAATAAAGAAAAATCCACAACAAAAGAAATCCAGTCGTTAATAGATCTGGTTGCAAAAATTGAAAAGGGAAACATCAGTTCGTGAGTATTGTATAACCATTAACTAATAGAACAAATTGAAATATTAAATACATATATTTAATATATGTATGGTATAAAATATATATACGCATACAAATAACACACACACACACACACACACACACACACACACACACACACACACACTCAAACATACATACATGCTACCATTTGTAAATGCTTGTTCGCAAAATTATTTATTATTATTCATTATACTATAATATTTTTTTTATATTATATTACTTATTAATATTTATTATTTTTACTTTTTCACACGTTTTCTGTTTTCTCGTATTTTAAACAAATTCATGAATATCAATTGACATTTTTATACCATATTTAAAAATAAATGAAATAAAAGACTTTTGTTATAGGGATTAATGGCAGTTATCGAAATTATTGCCCGTTTGACATAATAAACATATTTTTTCGATTGACATATAGGTTAAATTCGAATCTATCCTACACTGTGAAAAAAGATTCATGTGATTGTACCACATTTAGTGTAGGTATTACTTTTGCCTACGCAAGAACGTAGGAATTTTCACAGGTCGAGCATTGTAAAATTATATCTAATTTTATATCACTCGAGAGCTCTTAAAAATACAGAAGTTTTATTCTCAAAGAAACTTATTTGTTTACACGTTACAATACAATTCAAATTGATTTAATTTTAAAATATTTATAGTCCTACACTCTACGAAGAAGAAAATGAATCGGTAACACAGAAAGAAAATCAACCAGAATTACTGAATATTGTTCAACCAGATAAAGATATGTAAGAAGATATTTTTCACTAATTTTATAACATTCTTTTGATATTTTACATTTTTAATTTATATATTTTTCTGTATACATTAGGACATATACAAACGATTACCATCTGGATGCAACACTCCCTGTGCTCCAGCTACCATCGATATTTCCAATTACCATGGATGAGGACTGCAAAACATTTATGCAAGAGGTCTTGCAAAAACTAAGGTATAAACTTTGTTTCTAGTTCATCGATTAAGCAGTGCAACAGATGTATTTCAAAGCGGATATAAAAACTGATTCTAATATATGTAGCACTTTCCAGTAAGAAGAACTGCAATCGTTCGGTTTTCCTGTAAGAGCTACATTAAAATTTACACTGGTGCACTTTTTCGTTTGTACTCAATCAGTGCAAGTTTTACTTTTAACATTGCTCACACGAGAAAACTTAGACCATTGGAAAGTGTTATTAGTCCGAAACACAATCAGACCTTGAATGCAAACCTCGAACTCAAAGCATCATCCTGTCCCTCTCTATCTTGTGCACTAGAAAAAGATAGAAGGATGCTTCGAGTTCGAGATTTCCTAAATTGTATTTAGAAAGTTCTTCAATAACATTCCTTCGTATAAATGCCATAGCATCCCACATTTCTGGATAACTGAGCATTCTAAATATACCGCTATTATTTCTCTATAATAACAATTAAATATGTGACAGGTAAAATACGAATTGTTCTATATTCTTCTTTCCTGACTGGCCAATCTACGAAGGTAGTACAGCCTTAAAACATGGTAACTTTACAAATGCAAACTTGCGCTAAATCATGTATGTAAGCGTATATTCCAGTAAACACAAATGGTGTATTCAGTTACGGGGTTTTCCTTTATGAATAGAAGCTAACAATATAACATTCGGCATCAGAAAGTTATTTGACAGTAACATCTATTTTGAAATCTAATCATCATCTCTATATATATCTCACACTGATAACGAGTTGCTGCCGAATGTTAGTGACAAATACTGACAAATAGTATGAGATTAATATTCTTCTAATATTTGTAATTTTAGTTTATCTGTAATTAAGTTCATATTTCCTTATACTGAAAACGTGTAAAAAGTTAATATAAAAATAATTGTTTCGTATTTTTAGTAATCTCGAGAAGCAGAATGAAACAATCATTGAAAAAAACAATTTGATTGAGGAGCAATGTAAGGAACTCCGCAATGACAACATAGCTTTAAGAGAACGATTAGACGATTGTATATCTGCAGTTTCTGACAAGGTTATGACAGAAAATGGTACAAAAGTACATGGGCTATTAATTGAACCACCTTCTGGATTTCCAATAGAAACGTTACAAGATTTTGAAAACTTAGAAACAGATCAGAAGAAACGATTAGAACTGGTAAGTTATTTAAAAAGAAAATATATTGTAATATATGCGTATTTTAATTTGTTTACATAATGGCTATTTATGAAATTTTCCTTTTTCGTTAAAATATGCTGTACAAATGTTGACTATTTCTTTCTATATTTTCATTGAATTACGTAAATGAAGAAAAAATTTGTTCTACCTGCAGATTTACCATGGAAACATCATTAACATTAATTATTATACATAATAGAAATTGTAACGTACTGTGTACACTGCTGATCAGAGATTGCAGAGATTCTGTCACACTAGCATGACATAGATGGGCGACTGTTTCGGAAGATTCCAACATAGAGAATTTGTCTATGCAGTTTTCATTGCTTCATGCTTTTTTGGGAAGTCGTAACGGGTAGTAAGGCTGGAATTTTTGGACGCGACTCAGTCTCTAATTCAGACTCGAGTCTCCGAATCGCATTCGATATCGCGAAACTTGTCAGGTTTTGGGGTGGGTAGGGTGCATTTGTCCGACACGCCATTTGTCCCCAAGAGCTGATAAGTTTCGAGATATCGAATGCGATTCGGAGACTCGAGTCTGAGTTTGAGACTGAGTCGCGTCCAAAAATTCCAGCCTAAGAAAAAACGCATATGAAAATGACCAATTAAGGCCGAAACACAATCATCCTCGAAAGCAAACCTCGAACTCGAAGCATCCTTCTGTCATTTTCTAGTGTACATACCCAGCTAGCACGGAGATGTAGCATGTCAAACCGATGTCGCTGTGCCGTCACCAAGACGTCATAAGTCTGTCATAAATGACACGTCTTGGTTTGGACGTCCTAATAACGTTAATGCGAGCAACTTCTTATGCTTCGGATTGAATAAACTCTGAAATTTTTTTCCATGTCAAGTATCGTTAACCTAGTTGGACATGTTAACCACTTACATACCTTTTCTGTACTGTTTTCTCCCGAAAACTTGTAAATTTTTATGATACATACGTGTGTCACTAAAGCAGTAGACCTTACTTTTTTTCATATTTCATATATTTCTCCATTTTCTGAACATCAAAATCACGATTGGTCGTGTTTTCATATGCGCTTTTTTCTTGCCACCCATTACAACTTCCCAAACAAGCATTAAGTAATGAAAACTGCGTACAAAGATTCTGTATGTTGAAATTTGCCGAAACGGGCACCCATGTTTGACATGCTATGTAGTTGTGACAGAATCTCTGATCGATAGTGCATGCATACACACACATCTGATGTCAGTATATTGAAGTTATTTATTTCTGTATGTACTCTTTCAGTTCAACCATTTCAAAAACGTCGGAGCATGCAAATTGCGGGAGTTTGTGAGCTATGCGCTCAAGCATACAATGAGCGATGAACTTTTAAATAATTTTACATGGCTCGGCCTGAATGGCACTTCAAATTTGCAAGATGCATCAATCACAAAAACGATATATTGTAAGTGTATCATTTTATATATCATATTTATTTATGTTCATATAATATTACATTACTAAATATAATTTATTGTCCTCTCTTAGCTGCTGCTGTTGAGTGTCCTCTATTTCCAGGGCCAAATTCCATTCAGGAATTTAAAACAGAAATAGTCGAGGTTCTGAGGGCTACGAAACAAAGGCATAGAAATAAATTGGCCAGGGCTGATCCACAGGGGGTATTTCTGAACAAAATGAAAGCCCTAAAAGAAAAATATGAAGCAAATTTTGATACAGCCGAATCAAATTCGTCATCAGTCGACTTGGACGTGGTCAACGAAGAAAACGAAGAGGATTAATTTTAGAAAAAAATATTTTATTTGTTAACGATTGTTTGTTCTTTAATGTTACAAAATAAAATTATTATTTTTCTAAGAGTAATTGTTATTAATGTTGAATGTTTGCATTCCTATAAGTTTATATACAAAAAAGGTTTAAAAAAATGTATAATTTCTCTTTTTTTTATATTTTATCACAATCTTAATATTTTTCGATTTGTATAATATATATTTCTTTTTTAATGGAAATAGTTTTAAATTATGGACAAGCAGCCTGTACAATATCTCTTTTCGATATTTGAGAGTAAACTCCACTTTTAAACTACTCTATAATATACATACTAGGACAGTGTCAAAGAAATAACTAAAATTACATATCACCCAAATTTATTATTTCCGAAATGTAATTATTTCTAACAATTTTTGTGTTCAAATTACACATTTCTTGTAATTTTTCAGCGTTTTCCCGCTGTTTTTTACCATAAATATAATATTATTACAATAAATATGTAATTTTACAATGAGAATCATTGGACACAAAAATACCACTGATTTTACATTGTTTATGTACTGTTGCCAGTGGTACTTTTATGTCCTACGATTTTCGTGTAAATATACATCACACTTTTTAAGCTGTTTATGTGTATACCTATATATAGTACATATGGAGTTTGAATTTACCGCTTGAATTTCAGCCAATAAGAGCGCTTTGATCTTTTACAGAATAGCGCCATGATTGGTCGTCTCATTGCCATTCTTTATTGTGATTGGCCAGCGCTAGGTTACCATACACAGTTATCCCGCACGTGAAATCACCATGAGCTCACTGTGTCACGCATTTCACGTGAAATCACGCGTGTGATTTCATGGTGGCACGCAATACGCATCGCATTACGCTGCGTCCGTGAGTTCACTCCTGAGTCTACAACCTCACGCGTGAATCCATCGTGATTTCATTGCGACGTCATTTTGTTATCTGGGGATATTCTTACCGTCATAATATGTTATTGACGTTAAAGCGTTTTGTAGGAGTAGGCATTCCGTCATGGATGCCATCATTTTATTTGTAATGTCCATACTTGAGGACGTTTGATCACCCATTTTATTTTCAGAAATAAAAAAAAATTAAAATATATATAAAAAAAATTAAAAAATATATTAAAAAATTAAAATATATAAAAAAAAATAGTTTAAATAATTTAATAAATTTTCAATTCAAATAAAATAAAATAAAATTTTAAAAACGCAACGGCTTGAAATAATATTCGCCACGTTGCCAAAAATTTCCGTTTAATAAATATTCAAAACAACACACACAATATTCAAATAAAATAAAATAAAAGTTTAAATTTAATAATAATTGTTTTATTTTATTAATTCGAAAATAAACTAGTAAAATAAAATTAAAAATAAAAACAAAAACTAAAAATTATTCTTAAATAAAAATAAAATAATACAAAAGAAATAATTATTAAATTCAAAAATATAAATTATCAAAAAAAAAAAATGAAAGTCAATAAATTAAAATAAATTCACGTTTCCGGTTTGTTAACTATCACATTCAAATTATTTTCCAGTCACTATTACAATTAGTCACTTCTTAAAATTAATTTAAAACAAACTGTCATTTCAAATAATTTACATTTACGATACAACACAATGGACATATTCAATTTCACAAATATACATAATAATTTAACACAAATAATTAAAATTTCAAATAAATATAATGTAATTAAAAATAAATTTTTGTTACCTTCTCGATGAATAAAAATATATATTTCTCCTTTATCTATTTGAAATAAATAGTCACCATGAGCACATGTTAACGCATAACGGCCAACAACTGCCACATAGAATTTATGTCCTTGATCTTTTCCGGACACTTCTCACAAAAATTTAAAACAAAAATGGGAAGTTTTATTCCTTTTAATAAAATATATTTTCCTAAAGGAGTCAAATTTTCAGACTTCAGATATTTTATTCTAAACAGTGAAGATCTGAAACAAAACTAATCAAATTAATTCACTTATTCCAATTCCAAATTTTTGCAACGGAACAAGTATCCTGGCAGGATCGCCAAATTTTCTGTTACGATAGTAACGGAATTTATTTTATGGTCCGGGATACCTTCACTATTCCTATACAGGAATTCGCAAAAAAAAAAAATAGAAATGAAATGATACCTGAGTCTATCTAAATATCTGGACGACACAACACTAAAAAAAACTCACCACACACGTTCGAATTTATTTATTATTATTTATTTAACTAAAACAATTATCGCGAAATATTTCTTACCTCGATAATCTATTAGCACTTTAATTTAATAGCTAAATTACACAAACTATGTCGCTTGCTATTTCTGGATGTAGTCAGGTCCGACTCTAGAAATTAACTGCTTGACAGTTGACACATTCAACTTTTCGTCAAGTCAGAATATCATCCTTGCACACTTACAAAGTACATACACACGATAAATAATATAATACATAAACAGATATACCGAAGACTCACGCATTTACACACACAAATACGACCTACAACCTATACAATGATACATACATATTATGTTACACAATTACATAAATTTATTTTATTTGTATAACTAATTACTAATTATTAATATTATTATATTGGAATGGAATAAATCCAAAATACTATTTAGTATTAAAAATCCCAATATAATAATATGTTCTTTTTAATTAAAATATAAAATTAGAAATTGTCGATTTAATAATTGTATGAAAATTATAATAGTCACTGAAAAGAAATAGTCTATTTCTTGGAATCGCATTAGGCCGGTGAGCGTATGCATGTGTCGCGCGTAGTTGTGATCCGGTTCATTTGTATTAGAGAATACTTATTTCTATTTCGTTCTCAAATAGAAATTCTATTACTATTTAATTATTTTAAATTTTATAAAACTATAATCCCTTTTTACATTGCATTAGAACGGAATAATCCACAATACCGTTCAGTATTAATTTGTCTAATGCAATGAAATTAGATATATTATAATAAATGAAAATGAAATAAAATATTTATATAATAAAATTTAAAAATTATACGGATCATAACAACTGAAAGCAAACTATTTTTTTTTAACTTATGATTTGCAATGTTCAAGAACTTAATTTCGCGGGAAGTTTTTCAGTAAACGAAAATTTTCAGTGAAGAAAATGTTCATTGAGGTATCATAAATATTTGTATAAAATAGTTTTATACTCAATGTAAGTTTCATTATAAAATATTCATAACTTGTTGTTTTCGAACGAATTGAAGTAAAAAATTAAAAAAGTTTTTTTTACTTTTCAGCGAAATAATGTCTTTCCTATTCTAACAATTTAAAATTGACAATGAAAAAAATTTTAGGAAATACAAATATTAATTTTTCTTGACTAATTTCCAAGATAGTCTTTTTGAATTTATTTCTAGGATAAAAAATGAGAGCTAGATGCGTGTCTTTTTTGCTCTGAACTTTCGTTTTTTATGTTTCATTCGCAATCTGTGACGCCAGAATTTCACAAACAAGAGATTTGCACTACATGCGTCACATATTCGACGCTTGAGTAGAAAAATCAAAAGAGGCGACGTATTCAGACGTAAATACTTTAGTTAATAATTGTAATTTCTAATAATATCTACTGAATTTTCAACGATAAATTTATTGTCCACTTGCATTCCATGCCAACTGGGACACTTTTTTGGAAATATTTTTTCTTTTCATTTTTACCATTCTCCTAGCAAAAAGTGATGAAAATATAGTACTTTCAACGATGCGCAACCAAACAATAGTGACGTTTCACGAAATTACAGTTAATTTAATAAATTCTCTGCATTCAGTAATTTGCGGTGTTTTCATCGTTTTACTAAAAATTATAATATTAAAAAAATTGTCCAATATATATTTTGTAGATTTTTTGACAGCTTTAAGATAAAAATATTTATTTTCTATTTCAATAATACCATCGACCTAAAAAAACGCGTTAAGACTGATAATGGTTTCTTCGAAAGATGGGGTATTTTTAAAAATCTGAAAAAATTCTCAAAAATACTACTTTTTATTATGAGTATAGTCATATACATATTTTAAAAAGTGGGGAACGCGATGGTTAAGTGGTTAGCATGCTCGCCTCGTAAACTGAACGTTCCTTAGGTCGTAAGTTCGAATACCCGTCCGGCAACTTTTTCTTATTATTTCCATTGCGGATAATTCAGGAAACCTTGCTGGGCGAAAGTACGAATTTGGGACTGCTACCGACATCAGTCGGTAGTTATCGACACCGTGAATGGTTTTTCCGTGGTCGACGCTTCGTCAATGTTGTCTTGAATGAAAATAAGACAATGTTTGCGATGCGCCTGCTACGGCAGAGGCCGCCGACTAACTGTTGAGGCAATTAAGGCGGACAAAAATTAAAAAATAAGGTAATTTTAATAAACAAACAATATCAGACAAAATTACCGATTTTCAAAGTATTTGATAACCATATTGGATCAGCCATTTTGAATTTTTAAAATCTGCCATCGGATTCATAATTAGAGGCCTCAAAAAAACATGTATATAAAATATCAAACAAAAGGACCGCGTTTCAAAATTTTGGCCGGGCACTTAAGCGGCAACTTTGAAAACGCCTATATACGAAATTTAGGGCATGGATGCCTCATATGTGTATTTTGTAGCAGCTCCATGACACCCCCCCCCCCAAATCTGTTTATTTGTATTTACGAAATATATTTCATCGTCTTCCTTACCCAGCAATTGGAAACGCATTGAAATGTATTGAAAATTTTGAATGCATTACAATACATTTGAATGCGCTATTTGATCTAAAAGTATTGACAAGGATTAAAATGAATTAAAAATTTTAATGCATCGCAATACATTTAAATCCAAAAATAATTCCAGTTCATACATTTACTGACAAAAAAAATTGCATCGACCGAAAATCGGACCCTGGTTTCCCGCACAACAACTTCGAACCGCAAGCACTCGACCACACTCCTTGCTGTAAAAGATGATGCGAAACTAACAAATCGTTGAAACGTGGAGCATTTATGAATTGTGTGCATAAAAATAATCTGCTAACTTTATTACCATATTTTACATTTTTGTAATAATTTGCTTATCGACTTTTGAAAAGAACGAATGGATATGCCCAGCAATCGAAATTGTATTGATATTATGGATTACATGGATTAATTTTTCGCTTTTGCATACGCTATTTGAAATTTTCGAATACATTCGAATCGAAAAATACTTCACTATTATTTTAATACAAAAATATGAATCCAAATGAATACATAAATAATATCGTTGCCGAAACTACTAAAAATACTCTAAAAAGGTAAAAGTCGTGAATCCATCTGAATACAAATGAAGATTGAAATTATTTTCGAATGAAGATTCGATTTTTTAATACAATCGAATCCATAAATAATAACAGTTAATTACCAGAATTAATGAATCCATTTCAATACATGGTTGAACAAAATAATGCCTGTTTTAATCCAAATGAATCTATAAAAAAATAACTTCCGCTTTGAACTGAAAAAATATATTAAAATTATGTTCATTTCGTAATTATTCATTTCAATTACAAAAAAGTTATTTTCGAAAATAAAAGCCACAAATGACTTTTAATTGAAAATTTGGAATGTGAAATGTTTATTTTAAACCAATTTCCAATTACATATAGCAGTGCTCTGTCGGAAATGGTACACTTTATTTAAGCGCTCAATACACAAGAGTCCAAAAAGTGTTGTACACTTAATTGAAATGTATTTGTACACTTATTGGGCACCTAACTGACACTTATTTTCAAATGTACGCAATATCTCGTAAACGGTATGAGATACGTTAAATCTGATGAAATTTTGCCATGATGTGCGATGATTCAGCAGACGTACACAATTCAAAAATTTCATAATTTTAGAAATCGAAAATTTCGAAAATTCTCGAATCATGTACAGTGGCTTCGAATCATCGCACCAAGGAACCCCTGATTTATTTCAATTTCGTCCAATTTCACGTATCTCGTACCGTTTTCAAGATATTGCGTAATTTAGAAAAAAAATTACAATATTTATTTTACCAACAAAAATATCTACTATCTACATGCATTCGTTCTTTTCAAAAGTCGATAAGCAAATTATTACAAAAATGTAAAATATGGTAATATATTTAGCGGATTATTTTTATGTACACAATTAATAAATGCTCCACGTTTCAACTATTTGTTAGTTTCGCATCATCTTTTACAGCAAGGAGATGGTCGAGAGATCACGGCTCGAAGTTGTTGTGCGGGAGACCAGGATTCGATTCTCGGTCGATGCAAATTTTTTTGTTCATTAAATGTATGAACTGGGATTATTTTTGGATTTAAATATATTGCCATGCATTAAAATTTTAAATACATCTCGATCCTTTTCAATGCTTTTAAGATCAAATAGCGTATTCAAATGTATTGTAATGCATTCAAAATTTTCAATACATTTTAATGCATTTCCGATTGCTGGGTAGATAGTAGATATTTTTGTTGATAATATAAATATTGTAATTTTTTTCTAAATTACGTAATATCTTGAAGACGGTACGAGATACGTGAAATTTGTCGAAATTTACATAAATCCCGAAGTAGGGGTACCTTGGTGCGATGATTAGAAGCCTCTGTACATGATTTGAGAATTTTCGAAATTTTCGATTTCTAAAATTATGACATTTTTTAATTGTCTATGTCAGCTAAATCATCGCACATCATGGCAATATTTCGTCACAATTCACGTATCTCATGCCGTTTACCAGATATTGCGTAATTTTGAAAATAATATATTTATTTTATCAACAAAAATATCGCATTGTACACTTATTATAGAGCGAAATAATTGTCAACTGGTTATCAATAAATGAACCTTTTTCTTACACTTAAAAAAAGTTTACCCGAACTTCTATACAGGACGCTCAATTGTCCAAATTCACACTTTGGTTCCACTTCGCTGTTAAGTGTCAGTTAGGTGTCCAATAAGTCTACAAATACATTTCATTTAAATGTACAGCACTTTTTGGATTCTTGTGTATTGAACGCTTAAATAAAGTGTATCATTTCCGACAGAGCACTGCTAAATGTAATTGGAAATTGGTTTAAAATAAACATTTCACATTCCAAATTTTGAATGAAAAGTCATTTGTGGCTTTTATTTTCGAAAATAACTTTTTTGGAATTGAAATGAATAATTACGAAATGAACATAATTTTAATATATTTTTTCACTTCAAAGCGGAAGTTATTTTTTTATAGATGCATTTGGATTAAAACAGGCATTATTTGGTTCAGTCCTGTATTGTTGAAATGGATTCATTAATTCTGGTAATTAACTGTTATTATTTATGGATTCGATTGTATTAAAAAATTATCATTTCAATCTTTATTTGTATTCAGATGGATTCACGTGAAAGTCGTACGACTTTTGCCTTTTTTGAGTCAATTATAAATGGATTCATATGCATTCATATGTATTAATACAACATATTTCCAATCGCGATCATGCATTAAATTGTATTCGTATTTTTAGTAGTTTGGACAACGATATTATCAACGAATATAGACGCATATAGAAGCGCAGAGAGGATAGGGCGGTTGGGACGATGAATTTATACCTGAGAGATGGCACCGCTGCGGGCTTTCGGTCATTTCCCCTATTCCCCTTCGTTCGCCCGGCTTACGTGCGTCACCCCTCCATGGCACGTTTTCTCCGTATGCTCCGCCCCTCGGCATTTAATGTGCAAGCTAAGCACGTGACCGACCAGCTCGAATCATTGATCTCTATTATACACTGGATAGGAGACGTCGTATCTACATCATTATAACTGCGTGTGATTCCACCAGTTTGGAAAAGCTGAATTATTTTCGCAGCTAACCAATCAGTGAAAAGAAAATAAAAGGAGGAGGTGCTTGCTACAATGCACTTCCGAATAAACTTAATTGTGATTGGATGTTCGCGAATGTACACCGCGTCACAGATTTGGAGTCCCGTATCCTATCCAGTGGATAATAGAGAGAACAGTGGCTCGAATGAATAGAGCAAACTCACTTTTATAGAAGAAATGTCAGTTTCTAAGAGTTAATAATCGGCGCCTTATTACAAAATATGGGGCTGGTAAAAATGCCAAATGTACTTATGCGCACATAAGAACGATGTTTATAGATATACAATTGTCGGCGTGATGGTCGTGCGGGCTAAGGCGTCAGTCTTAGTCCGCCCGAACTGAACGTCGCGAAGGGCCCGAGTTCGAATCCCCGTCCTGCAATTTTCTCTGCTTATGTCCAGTGTGGAATACCCGGGGAACCTTGCTGGGCGAAGGTACGAATTTGGGACCGCTGCCGACCCCCGTCGGCAGTTATCGGTACCGTCAGCGTCTTATCCGCGGTCGGTACGTCGTGGGTCTTATCTCGGATAAAGATGGGATAAGCCCCGCGTCGTACTCGCTAAGTCTGCTGTTGGTACCGATATTGGGGTAGGGGGGACTGGCTCTGGGTGGGTGTTGTGTGTGCCTATAGTTCTGTCTTGTACTGTCTGTCTCTGTCCTGTACCTCTCCACCCGAGAGCCGACCCGCAAACAGACATATTCGTCATTAACGCGGGGGAAAATTTCCTGTTCTTTGTCCTTTTTTGATATACAATTGTATGCATTTGGCATTTTGTAGCGACATTTAACTACAATTTAGTACAATTTTTTCTTATTCTTGCTTCTCATTAATTAGTTACAAATATAATATTTGTAATTCCGTGCTTTGGTTCTTATGTGATTATGATTAGTCAGTTTGTAAAAAGGTGTCGAATGTAAATGCATTAAATATTCCATTTTTCACAATAATTCATGACATGAATGATATATAATGCGAATAAAATGAATTATCTATTAACAGCGCATTTAAAGTTATCGCTGAAAAATTAAATTTTCTGAATATTACATTAATGTGGTAATTCCTACGCCCATATTTTGTACAACATTAATTTTAAAACCTGCGCAGATTGAGTGAAAACTTAAATTGCATTAATCCATTTCTAACAGCAAATCATGTACAAAAAGTAAACTCTACTTAATCAACGTCAGTGACAAGATATAAAGTTTGAAAGAACAATATCTGCTGTGTTATGGAAAAACGACATAAGTCCATTATTTTTGAAATCCGAGATAATTCGACTTACTGCACATATTATGTATATCGGGCGAGGCGCAGAATTAATGTTTTACAACCTAACCCTGATGTACCACATTTGAACAAATAAGCCAACTGTACAGGGTTGCAGATTTCTCGTATTTATTAAAACATATTTACACATTCTATTTATTTCAGACTGCATGAAAAACAATATAAAAGTCACTAATTTTCAGTAAAACTTCGATATAAAATTACATTTATTTATAAAATAAATATTTTTGAATAAATAATAGATGTCTACAAGACATTCACTGCAGATTAAGTGACATAAAAGTACATTTTTGTAAACCATCGTTTTGAAAACCGGTATAGGTCACAACGGACATGCCATTTTTCCCGATTCAAATGTTCAAAAATTATGTCCGAATAAAAATACTTTATAATAATAATAATATGAGGTGTTGTTTACTATAAAATAGTTAAATAGTTAATGTACTATAAAATAGGGTATTCAAGGTAGTTAAACCCTAGGATATAGTATGTTTGGGGAAAATATTTAATACCGTTTACAATAAATTAATTTCCATTATTATGTTGTTGACGAGAGAAAGCATTACTGTTCTTAAAAAAATTTATTTCTATTATATTATTCTATTTTTAACTTTTATTAATGTCTCAATTTATTTCTTTTCGCCAGTTAAGTATTTTTTTTTAAATTAATGGATTTTAGCGAGTTATGTATTATTTACGAGAAAAAGATTCTCTACAACTATTTATTAGGAAAAAAATTATAACTTTTCACAATTTCTGAGTAACTGTTTTTTATCAGGTAATAAATTCGGAAATATTTGCTCGGTAAAGTTGTAGATAATCTTTTTTTTTTTCAAAAAATGAGCCATTATTCTTAAAATCAATTCATATTTAAACAATTTTTAACTGGCGTTATAACTCTAGGAAGAAATAAATTTTAGAGCTAGTCAACAAGTTTTGTAAAATATAATTAATTAAGTCTCATTCAGTTTTTTACGTATGTAATAATATTATCTGATTTATCTTTTATTGGAAAGTATATCTGTTTTTTGATGAAATTGTCATGTGTAATAAGAGTAATCCATTTTTTATGAATTTTAATTTAAATTTTGTTTCATTTTTATTGCAGATTTAAGGGCTAAAACAAACGAAGATATTTGATTTCAAATATGTTGAAAATATAGTCCAATTAATAAAATATTCAACATTTATTGTATAACCTCGCCCTTATAAGGACGAGGCAGATCTTACTTTTTACCACGAACTACAAAAAGGGGGGACGGGGGCGCGGGTTGAAATCTCGCGACGGCGGAACTACTTTGAGAAATGACCGGAAACGACAAAAAAACTAATCACTCGCGAGGGGTCTATGGGGTACTTAGATAAAAGACAAAAGATGGACTTACGTGGGAGATTCTCCTGGTGACAGTGGTGACTGGAACTCCTGTATTCCTCCTTGGTTCCGGGGAGGGGGGGGGGGGGGGGTTTCAGCACGGCGACCAGGACACCAAACTCGATATTCGTCACTCTCGGCGATGATGCTTCTGACTCCAAACTTGATTCTCGTACTAACTCAAACTACTTGAGGGCACTCGGCGCGAACTTATATCCTATCGCTTACAAAGCCTCACGGATACTGATACTTCTTCTTGTCTTCTCCAGCGGTGCGCTGTCGGGCCGGCGCGTGCGCGCTCGAGCAACCGGCGCGAGAGAGGGGTTCGTCCGGGGGTCCTAGTTGGGGGACGTACTCGTCGGGGCGATGACGAGCACCGTCCTCGGGGTCTTCGTGGTGGGAGGGGACGACACGGAGCGCTGACAAGTGCTTCGTGCGTCCCCGTATCGTCTCGGGCTACCTGTCGCTATTCTGAGAGAGAGAGCGCTAGGGAGGGATAGAGAGAGGTCGGCGGCGGTGGCCGAGGTCCGTCACTCGGGAACTCTCGAGGCGCACTGCGGCACGACCTGTGGGGGAGGACGAGTGGAGGCGCGCTCCGGTAAAAAGACCCGTTTCTCCTCCGGGAGGGGCGGACTTCGTAGCGGGGTTACGCCCGGCCCCAATAGCTGGCGCGGGGTTCGAGAAGCGCGTCGATCTGTGACGGGTTTCGTCACAAACCCCCGGGCCTAACTTCAGTACCCCTTGGGTACTGTATGTCATATGTCGACGTTCGGGTTCTGGGGGGGTAGGGAGGTTTCTTTAGTATTCTGGCCAACTGAATCGCAACGGGGCGACGGCGAGGAAGACTCAACTCGCCTTGGACTTCAACGTACTAAGTCCCGACTTGGCGACTTATTGCGACGTGTCCTGAAGTACTTAGGTCGGTGGCATTCGCGACGGACCACTAAAACAAACCTACGGTGGGAGAAAATTAGCATGATTTAACTCTATGGACCCGGATTGCGTGACATCTCTCGAAGGACGAACTCGCCAATTACTACACGGTTTAGCGCGACTTGACTTTAACTCATTACTTTATTGCACTCCGGCATGTGCATAGCCGAGGGTAACAATAATTCGCGAAGGACAACATCATCGTAAGGGACAGCAGGTCACGCACACGACACCGGCACGTCCCTGATACCGGGATGGGGAGGAGGAGGCTTCTCTACCCGCTACCGGGCCGGGTGCCTCCGGCGATTGGGATTAACGGCCCCCTTCGTCGCGAGACCTCCTTCCCCCCAATAGTCGCCGATAGCAACTGTGCGCCGGGTGGCCTCGCTGGCCACAATTCCAACAGCGGCGCTCGGCGGGGGTGACCCGTACCGGTCCCGGACCGGCCCTGGCCAGGGTACGTCCCCAGAGAGCCGCTACCGTAACCAGCGGTGCCATGAGGGGGGGGGGGGGGTGGTAGGGACATCAGGGGTGGTGGCTGCGTCACCGCGACTGTCCTCCCGGGGTTTACCGATACCACGCGAATTAGTATTGCCCGGTCTGGGGCGATCTTTATTAGGACCGGGGAATCCGGTCGCTGCGGCTGGCTGACCCCAGGTTGTCGCGAGGGGTCGCGATGGGCTACCCCGTGGAGCGGCCGGGTGCGGTTCCCCCTGCGGGTTCGTCGGCGTCGTCGACGACGGCGGGAAGCGCCAACCCGGCGGGGTTCCTCGCACACCGGCTCCGTGATGTCGGTGTTGCCGGTCGGTGGGGTTCCCGGGAGGGACTCGGCCCTCACAAATCGAAGGGGGGAGAGGGGGCGCGGCTGTGCCGGGTGGGCCCAAACATATTCCCGCACCGGCGGGAGGGCCCACGGTTGCGGGTTTGGCACCTCGGGGGGTCCCCTCAAGAACTGCCCCCGCCGACCCCTCCGCTCCTCCTCCCAGACCAAGGCGCAAAAGTCCTCTATTGGGACTAGCGACTGGGAGGAGAGAGAAGGGGGGAGGGGCGAACGAGGAGGTTCTCCCCCGGTTCCCCGATGGAGGGCTGCGCGGCACCGTCTCCGTCCTCCTCCATCTCCTCCGGTGAGGAGTGGTCCGTGTCCGGGGGCGGGGGCTGTCCGGGGGCCTCATAGGGGCGGCGGAGGCGCGGTTGCCCCGACGGGTCTTCCGACTCCTCTGTCGCCGTCCCCAACTGCAGGGGTCTCAGGCCAGCATGGCACGGGGGAATCGGGTGGTCGGCGGTTGGCCGCGCGAACACCACCCGCCCGGCCTCCGCCTGCTGGGGCAGGGGGCGGATGGTCGGCAGCGCCGGAAATTCCGCCGGGGTGAATGGCGGTACCGGTGTTGCTGGCGTGGCATGGGGGTACGCTCTTTCGGACCTTGGGTGTCCGGTCGGGGCTGTTTCGATGGCCGGCCACGGCGACGTGGCAATTGTTCCTCTCCTAACGAGTCCGGACTCCTCCTTTTTAATCGAGGGTCCGTAGGGTTTTCGGGTATCGGGGTTGGCGCGATTGATTCGCTTCTCGAACTCTCCTCGGCGTCGGGGGCGCGATAGGGTTTCAGGTCCTTGATATGCGCCCTTGGGTTCCGACGACTATCCGGGTCGCTCAGTTCGAAAACGACGGGGGATATTACTCGTACTATTCTATGCGGGCCACTGAATTTGGGCGCAAGTTTAGCCGCAAAATTTTGAGCTCCCGACGATAGGACCCGTATGCGTCGTAGCACTAAATCGCCCACCTTGTATTCTACCTCACGATGGGAGCGATTATAGTATTCGGCTTGGCGCGTCGCGGCGCGCTCCAGGTTGCGATGTACCCAGTCGTGAATGAGAGGTAGCCTCTTCACTCGATCATGCCAGAATTCAGGATCCTTGGGTAGTGTAAGTGGGGGAGGGGGAAGATCGGTACGTAGATTTCTGATGGCTACTGGATTGCGGCCGAAATTAAAAAACGCGGGGGTCATTTTCGTGGACGACTGGACAGCCGTATTCAGGGCGAACGTAAGTTCTTCTAGGTGTACGTCCCAGTCGCGATGGTCGTGTGACACGAAGGTACACATCATCGTTTTGAGGGTCCGGTTTACCCTCTCGACTGGGTTCGCTTGGGCGTGATACGGGGGGTGCGAGCGGGGGTTATGCCTAACTGTTTCAGGTGGGTCTGCACGTGTGTGTTATCGTACTGCTTGGTATTGTCTGAAAGAAAATATCTTGGGCAACCCCATCGATTAATAACTAGGCTATTGAAGGCGGCCATTATGGCGGCACCTGTAGCCGCTCGAAGGGGTTTCACTTCCACATATTTAGTAAACATATCCTGAAAAACCACTACGAACTGGTTTTGACGCTTGCTGGGGGGTAACGGTCCCATGACGTCAGAACTGACCGTCATCCAGGGGCCTTCCGTGGTTCTTTCGCGCATGTGTCCGGCCGGGGCCTGCTGAGAAACTTTTTGCTTCTGACAGGCAGGGCAGCGTGCGACGAAAGTAGTGACGTCCTGGAAAACACCAGGCCAATAGAAGTCTTGGATGAGACGGTGATACGTCTTATCCACTCCTAAATGGCCGGCTTGCGGGCTATCGTGCGCATCGCTGAGGGCACGGGCACGCGCTCCTGCGGGGAGAACGAGTTTCCAGGCGTCGAGGTCATTGAGGGCGGACTCTATCAGCGGGTGGGGCTTGTCGAATTATATCCGGTCATCCTCGATCCTCCAATCCGGATATTTCGAGGGAAATTTTCGAATATTATCCATTTTCTGGGTGTACCACGGGTCCGTGGTATCGCGCAGGGCGCAAAGGGCGGTATCGACATTTTCGTACATTCTCGAGAGGGCATCGGGCACCACATTGAGCGTGCCTTTTCGATGCTCGATTTTCATATCATATGTCTGCATGGCTAGGGCCCACCGTGCCAATCTCCCGGTTGGGTCTCGCAAATTCCTGAGCCACTGCAGACTGCTATGATCGGTGATCACCCGAAAGTGGGTCCCCTCGACATAGGGTCCATACTTTTTCACAGCCCAGAGGACGGCGAGACACTCTTTCTCCGTGACGGTATACTTTCGTTCAGCCTTGGTGAGCACGCGGCTAGCAAAACTAATCGGGTGCTCATTACCGGCTATCTCTTGGGTGATTATCGCCCCGATAGCAAAGTCGCTCGCTTTCGTCTGAATCGTGAAGGGGACGTCAAAGTTTGGGCGTGCCAACACGGGGGTGCGGGTAAGGGAATCTCGGAGGGCCTCGAAGGCAGATTGCTGCTCCGGGCCCCATATCCAGGGAGTATTCTTAGTTAATAATTTAGTCAGATGAACGCGATCACGCGAAAAATCTGGGAGAAAGCGCGCGTACCACCCCACCATCCCTAAAAAGCGCCTTAGCTGTTTGAGGTTGGTGGGGGGCGGGAATTCGAGAACGGGAGCGACCTTGTCCGGATCCGTCTTCAATCCATCTTTATTTAATACGAAACCGAGGTATTTTACCTCGTCCCGGAAGAATTCACTCTTCTCCGGGTTTAGTTCCAATCCGGCGTTGCGTAGACTGGTCAATACGAGTCTCAAATAGCGAAAATGGTCCTCCTCATTGTCCGTGGCGATGATGATGTCATCCAAATACGCGAAGACGTGGGGTTCCCACGCGGGGTCGATGAGACGGTCCACTAATCGTTGAAAAGTCGCCGGCGCGTTGGTGAGCCTGAAAGGCATCCGTTTGAATTGAAATAAACCGCGCCCGGGGACAGCGAACGCGGTGACGGGCCGACTGTTAGGTGCTACCGGCACCTGAAAGTAGGCCTGGCTTAGTTCGAGGGTGGTGATGCATTGGGCCCGACTCAACCCGGACAGAATCCTATCCATCGAGGGGAGCGGGTAAGCATCCTTCTTGGTTATTTTATTTACGTCTCGGAAGTCGACGCAGAACCTAATAGTCCCATGCGACTTCCGGACGATAACGGGGTTACTCATCCAGGGGCTCGCGGAGCGTTCGATGATGCCATTACTTAGCATTTCATCGACCGCGTCCTGTGCTACTTTTAGCATGTAAGGAGAGAGTGGGCGAGCCTTTTGACGAATCGGGGGATGACCCTGTACGTCGATAGCGTGCTGCGTCAGGCGCGTTATACCGATCGTAGGGGTCCTATTTGCGGGGTAGAATTTATGGAGTAGCCTCCTTAATCGTGGGCCGGCTTCTTGGGAGGGGGCGACCAATCCGGCGCAGTCGTGTACGGCGAAGGCGGTAACTGAAACGCCGGAATCGTTTAACGAGTGCGGGGTGCCGTTGTGGCTACTCTACGCATTATTCTCGGTATCTATCTTCAGACCGAATAGGCACATAAAATCCATCCCCAACACGCATGCATAGTGGATGGGGGCAACTCTTATTTCCAAATTTCGCGTATGGCTATCTACCGTCATCGCGAGGGTAACGACACCATTTAATGAGACTAGCGCGCCATTGGCAACTCTTACTTGTTCCTCACTTGACCTTAGGAACGGCGAAACTACCTCCCGACACGCGAGGCCTAAATAGGAGCGCGACGCTCCGGTATCAACGAGTGCCCTTATAATCTTCCCATTCAAAGATACGCGAAAGTGGGGGCGAGGGTCCGAATCTAATGTCCATTGATTATCTTCGCAAGAATCTATGGACTCGGATCCGATATTCAGCCCACTGGGCTTAGGGGTTGCCGAAGCGATCTGTCTCTTTTCAAAATTTTTTTCTATACGGCTTGACGTAGGGGTGATCGCGGATGGCATTGTAAGGGGGGGTTTAGGGGTTTCCTTCCCCCCCCGTTAACAGTTTCCCGACCGTTTACGCGCGCAAACGGGACAATTGTTTGCATCCCGGCCTGGATAGCCACAGACCCTACAAAAATGCCCTAAGGGATGGGGGCACTCTCGGTATATGTGACCCGTCTGTTTACAATTATAACACCGGACGGGGTTTCGATTCGGCGGCGACCTCGTCTCGGAGGGTGGGCGCTCTCTCGGCGCCACATCCAGGAGGCGTGGCACCCTTGGTAGCCGCGGGTTGTGAGTGGTCGCCACTTGTGGTTGGTGCTGCTGATATGCCGGTACCGAGCGCGTGGGGTTGCGACCTCTGTTCCGCTCTACGCGGGCTACCGGCGCCGCCTCCTCTTCCTCGTAGGAGCCTGGCGACGGAGGGGATGGGGTTACGACACTAGCTTTGGCCATCTTTACCGCGGGCGTAGCGAGGGCCAGCTTTTCCTTGCCTCGCCTCATCTTGGGCGTATAGGCGAAGGCGGGGAAGGCGGACTGATTAGCCGCTGAAGGGGGGCGGTAGACCCTCTTGATTGGCGGCCCCCTCCACCTGTCGACCGATTCGCAGTAAGTCTGCAAAGTCGGTAACGGCTTCCCTCTCGATTTTTCGAACTAAACTCGGACGCAAGTTTTGGACTGCAATATCCAGCTGCTCTTCTTGAGACGGGGGGAAAGCAAGTAAGTTGAATAGGCTCCGTAGGGCGACCAAGTATTCACGGATGGGCTCGTCAGGTCCCTGTGTGCGCAAGGTGATCTCCCTTTTGATGCTGGCTTCCAGATGGCGTTGACCGAACGCGTCGCGAAAGTAACGTACGAAGCCGGGGTACGTATGCCAGCTTGCCTTTTCCTCCCGGTACCAGTTGAGGGCTGATCCCTTAAACGCTTCAGGTAGGGCGCGCAGGAGGTCCTCTTCCGTCAGATCCCGACTCGTGACGTATTCGCCCAGTTTGACGAGGAACTCCTCCGCGTCCTCCCCTTCCTCGCCGGAGTAACGGGGTCCGTGTGTCCTCCAATGTTCAATGGCAGTCCTCTGCCATCGGACACCGGACATCGACAGGCTGGGGTTGAATGACCCTCCAGCGGTGGACGCGTTACCTTCCGGGCGACGCGAGGTTTGGGGTTGACCGATCCGCGTGCTGTTGTAGGGGGGTTGCAGCGGGGACATACTATATGTCAGGTCCGCTGGAAAGTGGACATGGGACGTGTGCGCGTTCGGACGACGGGGGGGACGTTGTCCTAATATTACCGGTCGAGGGGGGTCCACTGGTCGCAGGTAGAAGTCTCCTCGGACCATTGGGGGTTTGATGTCTCTCGTACCCCATGGTTCACGGTATCATCCCGAAACGGTTCGGGAGCCGACAATGTAGGGCGGCTACTCCTCGTTAACGCGCTGGGTGGATTATGGTAACTGCTGACCGGTGCCTCCCGGCGAGGCACATTTTCTGGTCGTGTGTCACGAGGGGGGGCTACCGACCCCTCATTGGACCGATCGACCTGATAGGTGGTCGCATCTGCCACTGAGAATTGGAAACTCTCCTCCCAAAACGAGATCGGGTCCCGATAATGGGCACGCGATCGATCGGACGGAAACCCATAGTTCTGCGACTCCGCGGATCCGAACCGGGTTGACCGCTGGGATTCGATGGGATCCAGATGTACCGTCGGTCGGGGGCCACTTAGCATGGTCCCATAAACGGGGCAACTCACCGCTTCGGACAACGTGTATGGGGGGTGGTCGCCTCGTCCATCTGCTTGTCGATCCCACTCGACCGGGGTATCCGGGAACCGCTGCAAGATCGTATATCTTAGACTGGCTACTCGACGCTCCGCTGCCCGAGAGGGCGCGACGTGCGTAGCGGTTGCCGTGTATGACACGGGCGCGGTAGTGATGGGGAGATATTCGGTCGTGGTGGTTGGCGTTACCACCGTTAACGTGGGTATCCAAAAGAATTTATTTTTAAATACGTCAACAAGTGCACGACCGTTGCAACCACTTCCCGAAAATTGAAGTTTTCACTTTTATTCAAAATTCCCGGCGAGTTCCGCCGAACTCGTAACTACTCGTGGGAGAATAAAAATTTACCTTTAAATTTTTTTTCTACTTGGGAAGTCAAAATAGATCTTCCCACCAGGGATGCCATTTATAACCTCGCCCTTATAAGGACGAGGCAGATCTTAGTTTTTACCACGAACTACAAAAAGGGGGGACGGGGGCGCGGGTTGAAATCTCGCGACGGCGGAACTACTTTGAGAAATGACCGGAAACGACAAAAAAACTAATCACTCGCGAGGGGTCTATGGGGTACTTAGATAAAAGACAAAAGATGGGCTTACGTGGGAGATTCTCCTGGTGACAGTGGTGACTGGAACTCCTGTATTCCTCCTTGGTTCCGGGGAGGGGGGGGGGGGTTTCAGCACAGCGACCAGGACACCAAACTCGATATTCGTCACTCTCGGCGATGATGCATCTGGCTCCAAACTTGATTCTCGTACTAACTCAAACTACTTGAGGGCACTCGGCGCGAACTTATATCCTATCGCTTACAAAGCCTCACGGATACTGATACTTCTTCTTGTCTTCTCCAGCGGTGCGCCGTCGGGCCGGCGCGTGCGCGCTCGAGCGACCGGCGCGAGAGAGGGGTTCGTCCGGGGGTCCTAGTTGGGGGACGTACTCGTCGGGGCGATGACGAGCACCGTCCTCGGGGTCTTCGTGGTGGGAGGAGACGACACGGAGCGCTGACAACTGCTTCGTGCGTCCCCGTATCGTCTCGGGCTAGCTGTTGCTATTTTGAGAAAGAGAGCGCTAGGGAGGGATTGAGAGAGAGGTCAGCGGCGGTGGCCGAGGCCCGTCACTCGGGAACTCTCGAGGCGCACTGCGGCACGACCTGTGGGGGAGGACGAGTGGAGGCGCGCTCCGGTAAAAAGAACCGTTTCTCCTCCGGGAGGGGCGGACTTCGTATCGGGGTTACGCCCGGCCCCAATAGCTGGCGCGGGGTTCGGGAAGCGCGTCGATCTGTGACGGGTTTCGTCACAATTGAAAGAATCCCTTGAAAAGGTCGTGCGTATACGTAAGACTTTTCTTGCTTTTCTAAGCAGAAATGCATCTCTAATTGAGTTATTTTTCATTAAAGAGGTTTGACTTAAAATGAACAAAATGAACACAAAAATTAGTTCTCTTTCAATAATATGTAGATGAGAGATAGCGATTAAATTTAAAAGAACAATGGTCCCTGCATACCATAGGTTTCCGTGTAATTCGAGAAACTTAATATTTCCAGGGCCAATTATATATGAATAGTTTTACGTTAAATACGTGTTTGTTCATCATTTTTACAGAAATTTCGAATATTTCTAAATAGATGAGAATTTCAATTTAAATTTAAAAAGTTTGTTTGCTCTTATTTTTTAATTAGACTTAAAAATTAGTACTTTTATGCAATACAGCGGGAAAAACTACAAAAATCATCATGCGAAGATTCTTTTTTTTTTAATTTATTGTGTTCAAAGAAATAACATAAAACGCAAAATATGTTTCTCTATTTTCGCCGGCATCAATCGAGCGGCGCCGAAAGAGAACATCCGGATGTGTACTCCAACTCCAAGTACGTATGTATATTCCCGATTCCATGTGAAATTTTCCTATCTATCAATTAAATCACTTGGTATATTTTTTTTCAAATTCTAGAGGGAAAAATATTAGATACGTGTTTTTTTTATTTCTATATGAATAGCAAAGTTTTCGAGTTATGATTTTTTTTAAATTTTACCACGAAAATACCGACCCTTTTTCAATTGATTATAAGTCAGAAAGTATTCAAGTTATGAAATTTTTGTAAAGAGATAACAGTTTTGATTTTTCTTCAACTTTTAAGCAATTGTATAAAAAACACGATTCGTTTTTTGTTTATATAAAAAATAACAGTTTTTTTATAGTGTCATTTGGGCCCGATTAATAGTGATTTTTCTTGTTTCTACATAAAATTGGAAGTGTTATGAATAGAATGCCGAAGGATTCCTAATACGCCGACGAATAGTTATGTTGGAATTAATTTTTTTAAAATATCTGCGTTTTACAAACTCCAAGCGCGCTGAACCTTACAGCGTGTTGCAAACGTGTCCTTTCTTAATGTACTGTTAATAGAACTGTTTTTTACAACTCGGTAATCAATTTCATTATTAATTTAATTATGTCTTTATTGTAATTATTCAACTGAATCAAAACTTTCAAAGAAAGAATATTATGTTCGGTATGACGTCTTGCAATTTTTAAGACGCAATTGAAACGTATGGTGGGAGCGTAATTTTCCGCGAAATCTCGTACCATTAAATTTTAAAATGTCAATAATTAACGTTTCAATGTTTGTAATAGTACATTATGTGTCAGAAATATTGTTAAAAAATTAATTTCAACATTGTATTCGTAACGCTGCCCTGTTTCTGTAGAAAAATGAAAAATCACTGTTCGGGAAATGGGGTTTTATTTGGACTGTATATGGCGCAAGTGCAATAAATAAATAGAGAGCACCCCTGGCCCCGGGGAAGGGGGTATGAATGTTGAGAAAGCCGTCGTTCTCCTATTTCTAAGGCAGACATCAATCGAACAATTAACTCGGGCGAGAATGTCACGCACAATATAAACCTGCTTAATCACTACGAGATTGCTGATGTTTCATCCCGGGCCCTCTCATGGACTCGTCAGTGGGGCTACGAGAAGCGGACCCTGCCCCATACATCGCATGCAAATATATGTAAATATATAACCGGCATATGAATTAAATGCATATATTAATTAACAATAATCAACCGACTAATTGTTCCCGAAATCCTGGTACATAAATTATTACTTACTCACCGACAAGTCCGAACAGCGTCCCGGGGTCCACAGTCAGCCGTCCGCACCTCCCGCAGTCTTGGCCCAAGCACTGTCACGCGCTCGAGTTCTGGTCGCTTAGGATCTTCTCGATAAACTGATTAGAAATGCCCTCAACGGGCTTATTTATATGTTCCAGGTAGTCTCCCTTTGGGCCAAGACCTCGGAAAATCCAACCAAACAATTAGAAACGGCGACCCAGACATGTGTACTCCCTTCTCACATGTCTGGGAGTTCAACCTGTAACGGGGGGGGGGGGGTGGCGCGCTCCCAACCGACCCCAAGCAACCCCTTTTTGTGATTAGATCCCGAACATACTCCCCCACAAATTTAAATTAAATTTACATTTCAACTTTATTCGAACCGCGGCAAATCGCTGAAAATACTGCTAACAATTGGGATGAACATTCTGACCGAACTTAAGTTATATTGGGGTTCTTGAAGATCCGACCATGCCGCTTGTGCGAGAATGACCAATGTTTCGGAATCCAGTGGGTTCAGTCGGCGGGTTCGTTGGGACAGTTCGCTCAACGGTCCGCGAGGGGGGCAAAAGGCAACGCGGTCGATCAAGATAAGAACGTTTGTTATAACGACAATATGTAATTGCGTTTTGTTAGATGGGGGGGGGGCATGGCCACGAGCTGGGTCGCGCGCTCTCCACTCGGTTTGCGTGGGAAAAAGGGGGCAGGTATGCGCTGAGACGTTTCCGACGTGTAGATCGGCTTCGAATTGCTGAAAACAAATTTTTAGTGCGCGTCGCGACCGGGGATCGCTAACAATCCCGGTTAACACCCAATTTATTAATATGATCGTGGCAATCGTGCTCAGTAATGTTAATGAGCGATGAATAGGTGGTTAGATCGTTGGCGCTATCTAGCAAGGTAGAGTAACGATTATAACGTTGGCGCTATCTAGCCAGGTAGAGTAGCGATTATAACGTTGGCGCTATCTAGCACGGTAGAGTAGCGATACCATCTAGCAAGGTAGAGTAGCAATTATAACCTTGGCGCCATCTAGCACAGTAGAGTAGCGATGCTATCTAGCAAGGTAGAGTAGCAATTATAACCTTGGCACTATCTAGCACGGTAGAGTAGCGATGCCATCTAGCAAGGTAGAGTAGCAATTATAACCTTGGCACTATCTACCACGGTAGAGTAGCGATGCCATCTAGCAAGGTAGAGTAGCAATTATAACCTTGGCGCTATCTAGCACAGTAGAGTAGCGATGCTATCTAGCAAGGTAGAGTAGCAATTATAACCTTGGCGCTATCTAGCACGGTAGAGTAGCGATGCTATCTAGCAAGGTAGAGTAGCAATTATAACCTTGGCGATATCTAGCACGGTAGAGTAGCGATGCCATCTAGCAAGGTAGAGTAGCAATTATAACCTTGGCGCTATCTAGCACAGTAGAGTAGCGATACTATCTAGCAAGGTAGAGTAGCAATTATAACCTCGGCGCTATCTAGCACAGTAGAGTAGCGACGCTATCTAGCAAGGTAGAGTAACAATTATAACCTTGGCGCTATCTAGCACAGTAGAGTAGCGATGCTATCTAGCAAGGTAGAGTAGCAATTATAACCTTGGCGCTATCTAGCACAGTAGAGTAGCGACGCTATCTAGCAAGGTAGAGTAACAATTATAACCTTGGCACTGCCTTCGCTTCTGCATTCGCTGTAATCAAGAAGGACACCGAACACATAGCTTTAAGTGTCCAAAGCTAAAATCGGTAAGGAAATCGGTAACGAGCCGGAACTAAGACGCAAATATCAGCATTATACATGGGGAATAAGAATAAGATTCTGCAAATAAATGTTAATCGTAGCAGGCCAGCTCTCGATCTGGCGTTGGCCACGGCGAGAGAAATGGGGGTGGGAATCCTAGTCCTTAGTGAACCAAATAAGCGATATTTAGAAGGTAGACAGGACTGGATATGCGACCAGGAGTTAGATACGGCAATCCTAGTTACGGATCACGACGTACCTATCATAGACCAAGGGGCCGGAAAGGGTTTTTCGTACATCGGACTACCTGACGTTACAATATACAGCTGTTATTGTTCACCGAACAAAGGAGTTGACGACCTAGAGGAAACTCTACGCCAGATAGGGGATCACATTAGAAAAAGATCGGTAGAATCAATAGTTGTTGGTGATTTTAACGCCAAATCGTCCTCCTGGGGTATGAATAGAACGGATAGTAGAGGAGCGATCCTCTCGGAGTGGATAGCACAATGTGACCTGTTAATCAAAAACCTTGGGACTGAACCCACGTTTACTCGGAAAGACTATGGGTCGATTCTTGACGTGACCTTAGCAACAGTCAACATAGGACAGAGAATAAGCGAGTGGAAAGTCTGCGAATTAGAGTCGTTGAGTGACCATAGGTATATCTACTTCGAGATAGGCGAGAAACGTAATAGCGTCACTATTCGGCCTCGACCAATGTCCGGATGGAATGTAAGACGATTGAATATAAATAAGGCACAGGAAGCTATAAGTAGGATTGTGGTTTGTGAAGATACTACCTCCGCGGATGGTTTCACGAAGTCCCTAAAGAAAGTCTGTGACGCAAGCATGTCCAAAAGGAAAACACAACACAAGACCCAACCTAAATACTGGTGGTGCGATGAAATTGCAGAGCTTAGGAAGACGTGTATTAAAAGTCGAAGAATATTTACGAGAGCTGCCAAAAGAGATACAAGCGAGCGTGTGCTCCGATGGGACAATTATACTAGATGCAAGAAATCCTTCCAAGTGGCCATCAAAAAGGCTAAGCGAAAGAAATGGAGGGAAGTCTGTGATGAAGTAGATAGCGATATTTGGGGGAAAGGCTACCAGATCGTTAAAAAGCGTATGTTTGGGAATACGCCCAGACCCCAAATGACTTTGCAAGCAATGGTAGAGGTAGTTGAAGATCTTTTCCCAAGGCATCAATCGACGAACTTCCCACATATCGGGGAGAATACAGGTATAGCCTTCACCCAAATCGAATTGGAAAAAGCTGCTAGAAGGTTGAAAACTAATAAAGCCCCTGGACCGGGGCAGGTACCAAATGAAATTTTGAAACAATTAGCCTTAAGCAAGCCGGACCTGATTTTGGAAACGTTTAACAAACTAGCTAAAAAAGGGGAGTTTCCTAGGATTTGGAAAGGGGCGACTCTGCTACTTCTGAGAAAAGGCAATGGACAAGTTGGGACACCTTCCTCATTTAGGCCAATCTGCCTTCTGGATGCTGAAGGAAAACTGTATGAGTACCTGATTCTTGGCAGGCTGAAGAAGGAGCTTGAACGCACCGGAAACCTGGCAGAACGTCAATTTGGTTTCAGAGAAGGCCGTCAGACAGTGGACGCGATCAAAGAAGTTATGGAAACTGCACAAGAAGCGGCGTCATTTTCAAAAGCGCACAGGCGTATAAGTGCCGTAATTACGTTTGACGTAAAAAATGCCTTCAATACGGCATCGTGGCAGATAATCCTTGACGAATTAAGGAGGAGGAAAATCGATGAGGGTCTGGTTTCAATAATTGCTTCCTATCTATCAGAGCGTGAGTTAATTATCGAAGCGAAAGACGGGACAACGACAAAAGATATAAATAGCGGCGTCCCTCAGGGTTCGGTATTAGGCCCCACTCTCTGGAACGTCCTGTATGACCCACTTCTGCGATTGGAACTCCCGGACGGAGTTAAGTTGGTAGGCTTTGCCGACGATCTGGCTATGGTGGTGGTAGGGCTGAATGAAAACATACTCAGAACAAAAGCAGATCGAGCAATCCTTAGAGTCTCGAGGTGGATGAACCAAAATAGGCTTGATATCGCGCCGGAAAAGACGGAAGCAGTTCTTCTTACCTCCAAGAGAAAACTAGCCCCTATAGAATTTGAAGTCCAAGGAGTAAAAATTATACCAAAGGAATACATAAAGCAGCTCGGGGTCTATATTGATAGGAAGTTAACATTTAAGGAGCACGTAACACGGCTGGCATCTAAGGCTGAGAAAACCATGACAGCCCTAGCAGGTCTTATGCCAAACATCAATGGCCCGAAGTCTTCAAAAAGAAGGATTTTAGTGTCTGTTGTTCACTCTCAAATCCTCTACGCAGCACCAATCTGGTCCAAAGCTCTAGAGTCGCAGGTAACGCTTAGTAAGCTGAAAAGAATACAGAAGATTATGGGATCCAGAGTCTGCAGCGGCTATCGTACGATATCCGTGGCAGCTGTCGGGGTTCTGTCCAATATTCCCCCTGTTGATCTTCTAGTAAAAGAAAGAAAGGACATTAATGAAGGTAAACCGGCCGAGCAGGCCAGAGGCGATATGCTTCACCAGTGGCAGGAGAAGTGGAATAGGGAAAAATACGGACAATGGACACGCAGGCTTATACCGGATATTGCCAAATGGATTAATCGGAGGCATGGAGAACTAGACTATTTCATGACACAGGCCCTGTCAGGCCACGGCTGTTTCATGAAGTATCTGGCCGATAGGAACTTGCATCCTACCAGTAAATGCCCGTACTGTGAAGAGGAAGATGATGTAGAGCATACATTGTTCAGATGCGAAAAATGGACCACGGAAAGATGGGAGTTCAAAAACGAAACAGGCGTTGTTTTTACCCCCGAGGGTATGATGGAGACTCTGTTGCGTTCGGAGAAGGGCTGGGAGTTAACTTACAAAACAATAAGAACGATAGTGAAACAGAAGGAAAGAGACCACAGAGAAAATCAACGCGTTTTAAGCAGTAGGCTAAGAGAAGACCGAACTGCGTAGCTGAGACAGCACCCTCAATCAAGTAATGCTAGCGCGGTTTCCATTGAGGACAGCGAAGGAAAGGGAGGGGGTTTTTAGTGCGGTCGGCATGACAACGCCAATCCCACACTACCAGCTAGTGCGGTCCCTGGCTGGTGCCTTTTTAGAAGGTTTTTCTCACACCCACGAAAAAAAAAAAAAAAAAAAAAAAAATAACCTTGGCGCTATCTAGCACAGTAGAGTAGCGATGCTATCTAGCAAGGTAGAGTAGCAGTTAAATCCTTGGCGCTATCTAGCACAGTAGAGTAGCGATACTATCTAGCAAGGTAGAGTAGCAATTATAACCTTGGCGCTATCTAGCACAGTAGAGTAGCGATGCTATCTAGCAAGGTAGAGTCGCAGTTAAATCCTTGGCGCTATCTAGCACAGTAGAGTAGCGATGCTATCTAGCAAGGTAGAGTAGCAGTTAAATCCTTGGCGCTATCTAGCACAGTAGAGTAGCAATGCTATCTAGCAAGGTAGAGTATCAATTATAACCTTGGTGCTATCTAGCACAGTAGAGTAGCGATGCTATCTAGCAAGGTAGAGTAGCAATTATAACCTTGGCGCTATCTAGCACGGTAGAGTAGCGATGCCATCTGGCAAGGAAGAGTAGCAATTATAACCTTGGCGCTATCTAGCACAGTAGAGTAGCGATGCTATCTAGCAAGGTAGAGTAGCAGTTAAATCCTTGGCGCTATCTAGCACAGTAGAGTAGCGATGCTATCTAGCACGGTAGAGTAGCGATGCTATCTAGCAAGGTAGAGTAGCAATTATAACCTTGGCGCTATCTAGCACGGTAGAGTAGCGATGCTATCTAGCAAGGTAGAGTAGCAGTTAAATCCTTGGCGCCATCTAGCACAGTAGAGTAGCGACGCTATCTAGCAAGGTAGAGTAACAATTATAACCTTGGCGCTATCTAGCACAGTAGAGTAGCGATGCTATCTAGCAAGGTAGAGTAGCAATTAAATCCTTGGCGCTATCTAGCACAGTAGAGTAGCAATGCTATCTAGCAAGGTAGAGTAGCAATGCTATCTAGCAAGGTAGAGTAGCAATTATAACCTTGGCGCTATCTAGCACGGTAGAGTAGCGATGCCATCTAGCAAGGTAGAGTAGCAATTATAACCTTGGCGCTATCTAGCACGGTAGAGTAGCGATGCCATCTAGCAAGGTAGAGTAGCAATTATAACCTTGGCGCTATCTAGCACAGTAGAGTAGCGATGCTATCTAGCAAGGTAGAGTAGCAATTATAACCTCGGCGCTATCCAGCACAGTAGAGTAGCGATGCTATCTAGCAAGGTAGAGTAGCAGTTAAATCCTTGGCGCTATCTAGCACGCTAGAGTAGCGATGCCATCTAGCAAGGTAGAGTAGCAATTATAACCTTGGCGCTATCTAGCACAGTAGAGTAGCGATGCTATCTAGCAAGGTAGAGTAGCAATTATAACCTCGGCGCTATCTAGCACGGTAGAGTAGCGATCCCATCTAGCAAGGTAGAGTAGCAATTATAACCTCGGCGCTATCTAGCACGGTAGAGTAGCGATGCCATCTAGCAAGGTAGAGTAACAATTATAACCTTGGCGCTATCTAGCACAGTAGAGTAGCGATGCTATCTAGCAAGGTAGAGTAACAATTATAACCTTGGTGCTATCTAGCACAGTAGAGTAGCGATGCTATCTAGCAAGGTAGAGTAGCAGTTAAATCCTTGGCGCTATCTAGCACAGTAGAGTAGCGATGCTATCTAGCAAGGTAGAGTAGCAATTATAACCTTGGCGCTATCTAGCACAGTAGAGTAGCGATGCTATCTAGCAAGGTAGAGTCGCAGTTAAATCCTTGGCGCTATCTAGCACAGTAGAGTAGCGATGCTATCTAGCAAGGTAGCAGTTAAATCCTTGGCGCTATCTAGCGCAGTAGAGTAGCGATGCTATCTAGCAAGGTAGAGTAGCAGTTAAATCCTTGGCGCTATCTAGCACAGTAGAGTAGCGATGCCATCTAGCAAGGTAGAGTAGCAGTTGACCTTAGCGCTATGTAGCACAGTAGAGTAGCGATGCTATCTAGCAAGGTAGAGCAGCAATTATAACCTTGGTGCTATCTAGCACAGTAGAGTAGCGATGCTATCTAGCAAGGTAGAGTAGCAGTTAAATCCTTGGCGCTATCTAGCACAGTAGAGTAGCGATGCTATCTAGCAAGGTAGAGTAGCAATTATAACCTTGGCGCTATCTAGCACAGTAGAGTAGCGATGCTATCTAGCAAGGTAGAGTAGCAGTTAAATCCTTGGCGCTATCTAGCACAGTAGAGTAGCGATGCTATCTAGCAAGGTAGAGTAGCAGTTAAATCCTTGGCGCTATCTAGCACAGTAGAGTAGCAATGCTATCTAGCAAGGTAGAGTATCAATTATAACCTTGGCGCTATCTAGCACAGTAGAGTAGCGATGCTATCTAGCAAGGTAGAGTAGCAGTTAAATCCTTGGCGCTATCTAGCACGGTAGAGTAGCGATGCTATCTAGCAAGGTAGAGTAGCAATTATAACCTTGGCTCTATCTAGCACAGTAGAGTAGCGATGCTATCTAGCAAGGTAGCATTTAAATCCTTGGCGCTATCTAGCGCAGTAGAGTAGCGATGCTATCTAGCAAGGTAGAGTAGCAGTTAAATCCTTGGCGCTATCTAGCACAGTAGAGTAGCGATGCCATCTAGCAAGGTAGAGTAGCAGTTGACCTTAGCGCTATGTAGCACAGTAGAGTAGCGATGCTATCTAGCAAGGTACAGCAGCAATTATAACCTTGGCGCTATCTAGCACAGTAGAGTAGCGATGCTATCTAGCAAGGTAGAGTAGCAATTATAACCTTGGCGCTATCTAGCACAGTAGAGTAGCGATGCGATCTAGCAAGGTAGAGTAGCAATTATAACCTTGGCGCTATCTAACACAGTAGAGTAGCGATGCTATCTAGCAAGGTAGAGTAGCAGTTAAATCCTTGGTAATATTGGCGGTTGAGTAAAGACAAAGTAAAAACTTACCAAATGCCGTATACTTGAAGAGCCTGGCCAGGTCGACTTGCCTTGGTCCGTACACGGGACGATCACGAGACGGTCAAATAAGAAGTACCTTATTTCGAGCGTTAAGCTCCATCACTCCAGACATATCTCGCCAATAAATATGTCATTTTTATATAATATACAAATAAATAATATAATACATAATATAACAAATATATCGAATATTACTCACCCACCGATGAGACCGCGAAGCGACCCGGGAAGTCATCACCAGCGCACCCCAAGGTTCTGTCTCTATGATATACCCGAACTATAATAATAAAAATGGTCCGAACGTCTCGGAACCCAACGATCAACTGACTGAAGGTGCCTTTCACTGGGCCGTTTATTCGGGTCGGAGTATTTGTTTTCCAGAGGCAGGACTAGGGAAAACAACAACCACGCCCCAAAACAAACTAATTGCAAAGAAGTTAATTCATATTTTCCTCCTAATTCTACAGGAATTTTATTATAATATTATCCCACTCGACCTAAACGGTTATTAGGAGCTTGGTCGCGTGTCGATCCGGAACATTCTCCCCCACAAATTTAAAATAATTAAAATTTTTAACATTTATTCCGGATCGGGCCAAGGGGTAACCTGAACCGTCCGTCAAATTATTCCACAATATAAACAAGTAAGTTCTAAAGTCGATAACACGAAAAATTCCCAAAGACGGAGGCGACACATAAAGTAAATCAATTCTAAACTCGCCAGTTACATTTTTGCGTTATTTTTCATGACAGGAAACTATTGTTGCTCACATACAGGCACTCTATGTCCATCTTACTCTAATACTCTAGTTTTATTATCAATGATTTGCCTTCAAATTATTTTTATCTTATTCGTTTTATTTATCATCCATCTCGGTATTATCGTCCTTGCGCTGTCTTGGCCGACTCTCGCGATTACATCCTCAACTGAACCAATACATCATCGTATATTATAGTTACAAGCCTTTTTGGCTACCTACTACTCTCCCTCATGTCTGTCCACAGCCGGAATTGTCTCGGAGGAACCTGGTTCCACGAACTATGGTGACCCACGTGTCAGAGTCAAGCTCCACGGTGGGGTCGAATAGCCCCAAATGCAAATGCACTCGGGCCTGGTCGGCGTAGGCCACGGTCGGATTCGCATCCTCCCGCGCAGTGTGACTCATGCGGGAGAGAAGGGTTAAATAAGCAATTCACTTTGTCCGTCTAGTTCCTTTCCATTTTTACAGTGTCCCTTTTTCTTTTCTTCAGAGCAAGGCCGATCATACAAACATGTAAAAATCATAAAATGCAAACATGGACTATTCAACACTTTTATATAATTCGGAACATTAATCTCATCAAGTTAGTTCCCCCCCCCCCCCTTTTTTTTCCCCCCAGCTGAAAGTCGCGCTTTTTACTGTTGGAATCGGGCGCACAAACCCATTTCCCGTCAACGTAATTCATGGTACTATACTTTGAAATCCGTTCTCAATATCGACCAATATTTCAAATGCCCATTTATGCAGGAAACTACACCCGAATTCAAAAGACTATTCATGATTCGTATGAACTTCTCGGAGAAATACGTTTGTAAATAAATCTAAATTTCATGTGTCGACATCCGTACTTCGAATGTGCGATAATAAAGACGCGATATTTTATAGTGGTCGCCGTGACAGCACTTCCATCATGACATCCAAAGATTTTCGTGGGGTTGTGAATGATGTTAAGCCTTTATATATGTGTGTTCGTAAAAGTCAAAATAGTTCTGGGGACAAGTAAATTTAGATACCTGAGTTACTTCATCGCGTAGATACTATGATAAATATGATTTGATTATTCATGGGAAATTATAACTTTCAGACGTCTTATCGCCAATGATGACGTCTGCTACAATCGGCGCACAAATCTATTGTCTGTATTTCCGTTTCCCACAGAACCAATCGATGTTCTCCCCCACATTTAGGAGCGGATTAAAATAGAGAAACAATTAAAGTACATTTAATTCGCTATATTTCCGCTTTATAAATCTAGGCTGAGTCTATATCCACGTATGGAACAACCCCCCCCCCCCCAATCAAATTCTTTATATTTTAATTTTTAATACTTTTATTATTCACTGACTGAGGCCTGAACATGTAGGAGGGATGCAAGTCGCTCTAAATTAATGCATCGTATATATTTACGCAAAATGAATACATTGAATAACAAAACAAATAAGAAACAAGGAATTCAATTTTGTTTTTGCTTCCTACTTGAGTCTCTGTCCTATCAAGTAAACCTACCACAACAATTTCTAATGAACACGGATTATCAAGAACCACTCCTTGCCACCCTGACTTCCAGATATTTAAGTTTTGCCTAAACGAAATTTCATAAGCTTTAAGTCTAGTATGATTCTCAAACGTTACTCCTCCCCTGGCTTCGCCCAAGACCTCGTAACGAAGTCGTAAATAAAGTTGCAAATGAATTTAACAAGAAATGAAACGATATTTTCTTTCATTACCTATTCAATTTTCTTATAAACGAGTTCTCGACTCGAATCGCTATCACCCTCACGTCGTGTCTGTTACGTATGCAGATACACGCGTCTATATACCGTTTTAATTTCGTCTCCTTACCCAAGACAAAGGGGCCCCCCATCCGGCTCGAAGGACCAATGTTCGGGAAATGGGGTTTTATTTGGACTGTATATGGCACAAGTGCAATAAATAAATAGAGAGCATCCCTGGCCCCGGGGAAGGGGGTATGAATGTTGAGAAAGCCGTCGTTCTCCTATTTCTAAGGCAGACATCAATCGAACAATGAACTCGGGCGAGAAATGTCACGCACAATATAAACCTGCTTAATCACTACGAGATTGCTGATGTTTCGTCCCGGGCCCGCTCACGGACTCGTCAGTGGGGCTACGAGAAGCGGGCCCTGCCCCATACATCGCATGCAAATATATGTAAATATATTACCGACATATGAATTAAATGCATATATTAATTAACAATAATCAACCGACTAATTGTTCCCGAAATCCAGGTACATAAATTATTACTTACTCACCGACAAGGCCGAACAGCGTCCCGGGGTCCACAGTCAGCCGTCCGCACCTCCCGCAATCTTGGCCCAAGCACTGTCATGCGCTCGAGGTCTGATCGCTTAGGATCTTCTCGATAAACTGATTAGAAATGCCCTCAACGGGCTTATTTATATGTTCCTGGTAGTCAAGCCCTTTGGGCCAAGACCTCGGAAAATCCAACCAAACAATTAGAAACGGCGACCCAGCCATGTGTACTCCCTTCTCACATGTCCGGGAGTTCAACCTGTAACGGGGGGAAGGGGGGGGCTCCCAACCGACCCCAAGCAACCCCTTTTTGTGATTATATCCCGAACAATCAATTTTAATCGTGCTGAAATGTGAAAAAAATTCATTTTTTATATATAAACTGTTATTTTTTTGTATAAAAAAAAACAATCGTTTTTCTTATATGATTACTTAAAAGTTGACGAAAAACCAAAAATTTAATCTCTGTACATAAATTTCATAACTTGAATACTTTCTGAGTTATAATCAATTGAAAAAGGGTCTGTATTTTCGTGGTCAAATTTTTGAAAAATCATTACTCGAAAACTTTGCCATTCATATCAAAATTAAAAAACACGTATCGAATATTTTTCCCTCCTGAATTTAAAAAAAATATACCAAGTGATTTAATTTTTTGATAGGAAAATTTCACATGGAATCTATACATAGGAGAGGACGGAGAGGATGAGGTATGTTTGCCCCATTAGAGAGACGGAGGAAAAAGAGTTTACGATGAGAGGGGAGGAAAGAGAGGTTCCGATACGTTTGCCCCATTAGATAGACGGAGGAAAAAGAGCCGTCGGTGAGAGGGGAGGAAAGAGGGGTTCCGATACGTTTGCCCCATTAGAGATACGGAGTAAACAGCTCTCGATGAGCGGTTAGGAAAGAGAGGTTCCGATACGTTTGCCCCATTAGAGAGACGGAGGAAAAAGAGCTGTCGATGAGAGGGGAGGAAAGAGAGGTTCCGATACGTTTGCCCCATTAGAGAGACGGAGTAAAAAGCGCTCGACGAGCGGTGAAGAAAGAGTGGATCCGAGCGCAACGTCATTAGAAAGACAGGGACGGAAAATGACGATCAGCGCCTCCATACAGTTGGCAAACAAACTAGTGGTTTCATGTTTGCCTACGGGGGTGAAACTGTGCGCTTATGAGTGGCACGCAACTGTCTCTATCCAGTAGATGGCGCCACGGACACCCGCATTATGGGCGAGTTTACCGCCTAGTATTAGTTAGTCACGTGGGACCGTTCCCTGCAGTAGGGATATGTAATTTATCTATAATCAGACAGAGTTAGTGGCTGTCGGGTAGTAATACGCGCGGATGTCTTTCCGCACTAGGAATTGTATAACTTCGGATTGGATGTTCTCCATTACTAACATCCCCACATATTGGTGACCCCGACGTGATTTCGTCGAAGAAGATCACGAGGATTCAAGCACGTTTTTTGCGGTTACGGCATGGCGTCTTTTCCGTTTCGAAAACGTCATAGTTCTTTTCAGAACTCCGAAACGTGTTACCGTTAAGTGCCGCGTAGTGAGCCGCTAATTTTTATGTGTGAAAATTAATGATGCAATTTTGATTTTGTCGTGGCATCCATCTAGCCGCCATTTTGCATCGCTGTTCGAAGCCACGTTGCAGCAGCCACATGCTTCAGTTCGTATCAAGAACTTTTATTTTTTTGACGTTACTGACCTGAAAAACATAAACCATCGATCGCTGACGATTTTCATACTGCCTGGTCTTTGGAAAATCCAATTTTTACAATTTCCAAATCAACGATTGGACGATGGCGTCCTTCGACCAACCACGTTTTCATCGAGCCACGCCGCCATGGGACAACGTTTTGGCAAAAACGTGTTGAAACACCAAAGCCACGTAATTGATGTTAACCGATTGAGGCCTTCCACATTGATGTCAACGAGGTGATGTCAACGATTTCCACGGATTTTCAGCAGCGATTTTTTAAATTTTAAAGTAAGCTTTTCTCGGCGACCGACGCCATTTTGTATCGCGGGCGTTTATGAAAAATAACGCGATTTTCATTTTTACTCGAATATTGACATATGTTCTATCGGGAGTGTTTTTTGTGTTGCGAATATTTGCAATTATTTTTCAAACAATTTTCGAAAATTTGTACGATTTTTACGCGGAAAATAAAATGTCTGGCGAACGAGCTCGCATTGCTGAGCTCGCAGCTCAAATTCGCGAATTAACCGAAAATGGAGCTGCTAACGCTAATCTTGCACGGAATGCGGATTCCGGAAATCGAGTTGAATCTTATCGCGTTCCGAAATTACCGGCATTTTATCGCGAGGATCCTGCCTTATGGTTTCTTCAACTCGAATCCACATTCCGTACATCGCGAATTACCGATCGTACGACAATGGGAGATTACGTGATTTCGGCTCTTGAGATGGAAGGCGTCGCGTGCTGTCGCGATATTATAGCAAAGCCAGATAAAAGCAATTTATTTAACGATATTAAAGTTCGTATTTTGGCAACTTTTGCTACCTCCCCTGAGGATAAATAGCGTCGCCTTCCTAAAGGAAACATTTTTACAAGCGTGTCAAAAAATATTTGACACAACTCTGTCGTGTTGCATCACCTAAGAGGCCTGAATAACGGTAGATGCAGCGAAGAAGTCTTGAGATCGATTTTCCTCGATCAGCTTCCCTCGCAAACTCGTGCGATTTTGGCAGTTTCCGAGATTACCGATCTTAGTAAATTAGCCGAATTAGCTGATCGAATAATTGAAGTCTCCGGCTCACAGATTCACCAGATCTCCGCAGTTTCGCAGAAATCGGAAAATTCGCGTTCAAAGTCGCACGATTTTAATTCCGAGGATTCGATAAAAAAGTTGTCGTTGATAATAAAGGAAGCTGTTGGAGCATGCTTCAACGACAATCGAAAAAATCAACTGCGTTATCGCTCGAAATCTAGAAATAGCTTTAATCAATCGCGAAGTTCTTCGAAAAGCCCGGTTAATTATACTTTTTTCATAAAAAATTTGGAAAAGAGGCAAGGTCGTGCCGCGAACCGTGTTCGTGGGTGGGAGCTCGTTCGGGGGAATAAATCCACCTCCTCGTATAGAGACCGCGAGTGGGGGGAAGGATGGTAAGCGTTTCCATGTTCGCGATTTCAACTCCGGTATGAATTTTCTTGTTGGCACGGGTTCGGATCTCTCGCTTGTCCCTGCAACTGAACTAGATCGCCGTTCGCAATCTGAATTCAGTCTTTTTGCAGCCAACGACACGCGCATTCCGACGTACGGTTTTCGGTCACTATGCCTTAAATTAAGCCCCTGTCACACGTTCACCTGGAAATTCATAATCGCGGACATTCCCTCTCCAATTCTTGGCGCAGATTTTATCGGACATTTCGATTTAGTAGTTGACCTTCGACACCAAAAATTATTAGATAGGTCGACACAGTCATTTATGTATTTAAATAATATGGTAACTTCTACCTCTTCCGTGAGCCTAGTGAATCCGTCCTGCCAATTTTCTCGCATTTTCGCGTCATTTCCGCAGCTTATTGGATCCCATTTAGAAGCATCGTCGACAGATAGTGATATTTTACATCACATCGTGACGACCGGTCCTCCATTGGTCGCACGTCCTCGTCGTCTACCGCCTCAAAAACTTGCGGAGGCTAAGGTCGAATTCAGGTGCTTCGTCGACGCAGACATTTGCCGACCATCGGACAGTCCCTGGGCTAGTCCCATTCATATGGTTCGCAAAAAGGACGGGTCTTGGCGCATTTGTGGCGATTTTAGGCGACTGAACTCGGTGACGATTCGGGACAAATACCCGATACCGCACATTCACGATTTTTCGGCGAATCTTCAAGGTAAGAAGATATTTTCCAAACTAGATCTTCAACGCGCGTATCACCAAATTCGCGTCGCCCCCGAAGATATCCCGAAAACTGCGGTTATCACCCCGTTTGGGTTATTTGAGTACACCACGATGACATTCGGTCTCCGTAACGTTGGACAGTCATTCCAGAGATATATGTACAGTATCTTAGGTCATCTCGATTATGTTTTTATTTATCTCGATGATGTTCTTATCGCATCCTCTAGTGTGAGTGAGCATGAGAACCATCTGCGAGCAGTTTTTAGTTTATTAACTAAATATAATTTACGCCTTAATATCGGGAAATGCGCGTTTGGCAAAACGGAACTGGAATTTTTAGGACATTTGATAACTCCACAGGGATTCAAACCGAACGAGGATAAAGTCGAGGCCGTAAAAAATACACTACTTCCTCGTACCATCAACGACCTACGTAGGTTTTTAGGCATGGTGAATTTTTACCGCCGCAGCATCCCTCGTGCTGCCCGTATCCAAGCACCATTAAACGTCTTTCTTTGCGATAGTAAGCGTAACGATCAACGCGAGGTTCCGTGGAATCCCAGAGCTATCGAGGCTTTTGAATTAACTAAACAAGCTCTTGTTAATGCAACAATATTGCATCACCCTTCTTTGGATGCTGAAATTCGTTTAGTCTCGGATGCTTCGGGCCACGCGATGGGTGCAGCGCGGGAACAAAAGTCCTCGGGTCACTGGGTCCCTCTCGCTTTCTTTTCTCGAAAGTTTTCTCAAGCTCAAATGAATTACAGCACGTATGACAGGGAATTGACAGCCATATTTGAAGCTGTTAAATTCTTTCGTTATTTTTTAGAGGCTCAATCGTTCATAATCAATACCGACCATAAACCCTTGATGTATGCATTCCAACAATCCTCGGTGAAAGCATCACCTCGACAGGCGAGACAACTTACATTTATTAGCCAGTTTTTTACCAATATCGCGTACATTCCCGGCGAGGATAATGTCGTTTCTGACGCATTATCCAGAGTCGAGTCCATACGTCTCCCTGTAGACATCTCATTAATAGAGTTGGCTGAAGCTCAAACTCAAGGCGCTGAAGCTATTCAGCAAATACGTGACGATTCTATGCATCCTCTGAAACTCAAGATCATCGAGTGGGGCGCCGACCATACTCGCATCTTCTGTGAGATTTCAGCAGAATGCATTCGTCCGTATTTGCCACATAGTCTTCGCGATCGAGTTTTTAAGTTGTTCCATGAACCCGCTCATCCTTCGGCTAAAGTTACCGACCGAATAATTCGCCAACGCTATGTATGGCCAAATATGCACAAAGAAATCGCGGTGAAATGCAAAAATTGCATTCCGTGCCAGACGTCTAAAGTTTCTCGCCACGTAAAATTATCTCCCGCGCAATTTACGGCACCCGACGGTAGATTCGATCACATACATATCGACCTAATTGGTCCCCTGCCTGAGTGTCAGGGATTCCGCTACTGCCTCACCATGATAGACAGGTTTTCACGGTGGGTGGAAGCGATTCCCCTTAAGGAAATCACTGCGCCAGTAGTGACGCGCGCTTTCGTAGAGAACTGGGTATCTCAATTCGTTCCCAATTCGAGGAGACAATGTTCAACGCGTTATTATCGTTTATTGGTTGTGAGCTCATACGAACGACCGCGTACCATCCAGCTTCCAACGGCCTAATAGAACGCTGGCATCGATCGTTAAAATCAGCGATAATGTGCCACGATTGGACCAAAGTCCTTCCAGCTGTTTTGTTGGGCCTACGGACTCACATGAGATCTGATACGGGTGCCTCACCCGCCGAGTTCGTTTTTGGTACGACCTTGAGAATTCCTGGCGAGTTCGTTCTCCCTTACAATTTCGGGCCTGACCCTCATGCCTTTATTGAGGACTTCCGTGATGCAATGCGACAGATCACACCTATTCCTGTAATTCATCGTCAAATTCGAAGTCCTTTCGTATTTCGAGAGTTGAATTCATGTACACACGTCTTTTTGAAAAACATAACTAAGAAGTCCTTAGAACCTCCGTATTCCGGTCCGCACCGGGTACTCGAACGATGTTCAGATCGGATTATCAAGATTGACGATAACGGCAAACCACGTGTAGTTTCTCTCGAGAACGTCAAACCCGCTCATTTGTTACCGGACTTCGATTCGAGCAGCGATCTGCAATCAGCTGTTCCATCCGCTTCTAATATTGTACCCGCGTTGCGAACCTACGAGCGAAAAAGCGTGTGCGTTTTGATCTGCCGTAAATATAAATTGTTTTTAATGACGAAATGTAAGTGAATAATCTTTGCGTTCCCGTAAATTTAAGATTAAAACGTGCTGATATGAGCATTGCTGTTAAATTGTGATACTAACGTTTAAAAAAATGTAACGCGAAGCGCCGTGATACGATGGTTGTGATGTTACACTGTATAAATAAAATTGCCCCAGCCCTGACTCCATTTCATTCCTAAAAAGGAAAATGTATAAGTCAGACAGTAGAGCTGTAGCGTGTAAGCAAACCTTTCATTCATAAAATGATTTAAATCATTGATGTTATTAGGAATTTTAAGAAGTGATCGATTCAGATCTGAATTTATGTAAAAGCGTGTTTAGTTCATATAAACAGATTTACATTAAGTAACGTTGTAAGATTAAACATTTTTCTTTTGTAAAAAATTTTTTTCAACTCTCAGGGGGGAGTATTATGGGCGAGTTTACCGCCTAGTACTAGTTAGTCACGTGGGACCGTTCCCGCAGTAGGGATATGTAATTTATCTATAATCAGACAGAGTTAGTGGCTGTCGGGCAGTTAATACGCGCGGATGTCTATCCGCACTAGTCGGCTCGTTCAATTATATAAAGTATTTAATATAAGTAATTACGCGGCTTTTAATTAATTCATCCTCGATTATAACTCTCGGAATGTGGCCCAGTTCGGATTGGATGTTCTCCATTACTAACATCCCCACAGCATGCCTGTTCTGGCGCGTAATACGCTTTTCAGCCGCACCGAAAGTATTTCTATTATGAGAAGATATCGACCGCTCCTAGCGATATAATGATATCTCGGGAAACTATTCAATAAAATGCTATATCAAAAACAATTTAATATAATGCTTGGTTAAAATTCAATATAATGCTGTCTCGGAAGATAGGGCGAAAATGTAATTTTCCTCAAGGTTGCGTTGTATTCAAAGGTCTTCTGAGAAAGCATTTTGAATTTTTACCGAGATAGCAATATATTGAATTGAGTTTTGAGATAGCATTTTAATGGATAGTTTATCGAGATAACATTATGTCGCTAGGAGAGGTCGATATAACTTATTGCATTGTTTGAAACATTCAAAATATTAATTTGCGGGAGTTTGTAATGATATAATAAATGTACGAAATTAGTAATATGGGTGGAAATTCCTGAAGTGGCCCCCTGGTTTGCAAACATGTAATGAAAATTGAAATTAATCTAATGTTTCTATACTACTATATGAAAGACACTTCAGGTGTAAATATTTTTTAAAAATTCAAATAGCGTAAAAAGTTATAAACAAATTGTTTTTTCTGCAATATTTTTTTGTAGTGTTTGTATTTACGATTCATGTCAGTGAGAAATGATGAAATTTACATATGTAATTTACAAAAGTATAAACTTTAAAATACGAAAAATCCCGATCACGTATATTTATTTCTTGTTGCAAAATTAATAATTATTAATAAACAAATAAAAAAATTAACATGTTCTACCCCAGCCAGCAACTTTTTTCAAAAGCGTATCGAATCTATATAGATTCAGATTGATCATAAAAAATAAAATTTTAGTTACTTCGATAGTTTACAAAATGGCGGTTGTTTGTATATAGCGTCGCGCGGATAATGCGCCCGGCCGATGTAGCACAGTGCGGCGCTTGGATATTCTCCTTTCACAGAAGGGTTTTCATTTAATTTGAAATAATTATAATCGACTCAAGATATCAAACACACTTTTTATTTTTTACATATGACCAACGAATATTTTGAAACTGAATCATATGATATTACTATAGTTATTTTGTAATTACATTGGTCTCTTTTTTCACACCCTCTGAAAATATTTTGGATATAACTTGACAGCCTTTGGTCGGTTGAAATGAATGGTATTGCCGCGTACATTTAATTGGTTTTGCAAGCGCATTTCTAGGCGCTAAAGATTTCTCAGACAACGTATGGTCTTTTTCTGTGCAGAAGCCAAATTTAATTTTGCGGAAAAATTGTGTTGCCCAGTCATAAACTTTTTGGTGTCGTAATTTGATTTCCATCCACAAGTTGCAAACTTGCAATTTTGGCTTACCTCTTTACGGACCCACCAACTCCGTCACAAGCCCCTTTACCGTGCGAAGTGGCAAAAAAATGCCACTCGGCTAATACTCCAAAATCGTCTTCATGTTTTGTCAAATTCATAAAATTTATTTTATTCTTGTACTGGGAGCCAGCTCCATCGGAAAAATAAAAGATTTTCTTCACACTGTGAGCACCGAAAGTTTTTTTTAAATGAGAAATCATTTTGCTGTTAAACAAATGAACACATGAAGCGTCATGTTGGACATGTTCCCAAATTATAACATAATTTATGTTTTTTATTTTGCCATTTTCTTTGTAGTAAATGACATACGGATGTAATGTAGCTTGTTTAGCAGCCCAGTGGAAAGATTGGATCGCGTTTTGAACGAGGCAGGTATAGTTTTCAGCAAAGTCAAGGGAAACAGCAAATTCGCCATCACCCAGTGAGCTTTTTGTTTTATTAAAATAATCTGCTTGAGCCCTAGCAATAAAATCATGCTTCTTAAATGCAGGTAATTCTCCCATCAAATTATTCAAAAACTTTTTCCTGGTTTCTACTTTCTCTACAATATCACACCTGCAATAATAACAACCCAAAAAATAATTAATAATGTTATATTATTTTGATTTTGTTAAATAATTATTATGAATATTATTACTTTTTATGTTAATATTTTTAAATTAAATATATTCAATTGTAATTATAAAATTATAAATTGACGTATTGAAAGGGAAAGAAATCTATTCAAATATTGTATTTATTGTAGCATAAATTATTGAAGCACTAAATATTCACCTGTCAGTTTGGGTCCACTGACTAAATTTGATCCGCGCAATTTTATTTGACCCAAGAATGGTTTCCAGTTTATTTAATATAACGTCAGTTCCAGGGCATTGTTTGCAGTTCGATAAAAAACTTTCTGGCTTTGGATGTTCGCATACCATTTCTTTGATACAGTCGTGGTACGTACTTGAAAATTCGATGTTCTTCAGTTTCAATTCACGTCGTATTCCATGTAACTTTAGCCTAACATTCTGATGTATTTTACATACACAAACATTGTGCATTCCCTTTTTATCTGCCAGAACGCACTGTCGAGGCTTCAATTTTCTGAATTTTGACAGACATATTTTTGTATCCAGATTCTTTAAAGTGAACTGATTATGCAATTCAGAAAGGCTAAATAATAACAATCTTTTTTGTTTTTGCACTCGTTTACCATTCTCAATAACTGAGATGCAATCTTTAATTCCAGGTAATGTACGACTAACATCTTCGGAAAAATAGAAAGCTTCAATTTTTTCTAAAGTTTCTGCAGGTAAACGACGGCCTTTCTTAGCTTGCGGACGAGATCCTAATCCTTCGAGGGCACGCAATTTTTTTGCACTGCGCGCCATTCTTCGTGAAATATTGAAAATGTTCATGATTTTCTTTATTCCCCAATCAATAGGAATCGTTGTTAAGAGGTGAAGTTGATCACTTCCAGTTGTCAGTTTCGAAAATGTTGCTTTCAATTCTTCCACGCATTGTTCACTTATTTGACTGCACTCAACATTGTCATTTACATTTGACAAAACATTTTTCATTTTCAAAACACCATTATTAATCTTTCTTTTTGTAGCTGTCGACACATAACCTCGTTTGATTTTAATCGGTGGTTCTCCCCACTCGGTCAAGACATTGTTCACTTTTCCAATTTTTATAGCATTATCCACTGATTCACATTCGAAAGATGGATCCTTTTCGACATCATCTCTGATCGACATTGAATCATGTAATTCATCAAAATGTTCATTTTCAATAACGTCTTTTTCCAAATTTTTAATCTGCAATTTCTTGTCCAAATCCTTGTATATTGTGCACTTGCAAGCGTTACAAATATATTCACCAATCAGATTTTTAAAATTTGCATTCCAATTTTCAGTCACTTTTTGCAGGCACTTGAAAATTTTACTATGATTACGTTTATTTAACGGATTACAACAACTATTTGGTCGAGGCATTATAAGTTGCAACGAAATAATCAATTTATAATAAACTATCTATCAAACTGAACTACTCCATTTTCATTTATAAATAACAATTTATGATATTCTGCCAAAAACCGTACACATTTTAAAAATTCATAAATTTTTTAACCTTAAATATTAACACGATGCGCGTTGAAACTAGCATGCGCGTGGGACGTTGTACTCGAGACATTATAAACAATTGAACGCCACTTGAAAAATTATCGAAGTACCTAAAATTTTATTTTTTTATGATCAATCTGAATCTATATAGATTCGATACGCTTTTGAAAAAAGTTGCTGGCTGGGGTAGAACATGTTAATTTTTTTTATTTGTTTATTAATAATTATTAATTTTGCAACAAGAAATAAATATACGTGATCGGGATTTTTCGTATTTTAAAGTTTATACTTTTGTAAATTACATATGTAAATTTCATCATTTTTCACTGATATGAATCGTAAATACAAACACTACAAAAAAATATTGCAGAAAAAACAATTTGTTTATAACTTTTTATGCAATTTGAATTTTTGAAAAATATTTACACCTGAAGGGTCTTTCATATAGTAGTATAGAAACATTAGATTAATTTCAATTTTCATTACATGTTTGCAAACCAGGGGGCCACTTCAGGAATTTTCACCCATATGATAACCTTATAATGTTATCAAGATTTTATTAATTTTATTTATTAATTTAAAAGAATCTATAATTGGACTATATTTTATGTAATTCTTCTAAATTTTATTGTTTTAATTTTAAATAGGATCTGTATAATAATACATAATTTTAAATAGGTATATGTAATAGTACCAATTTCAATTGTACCATTGTGACTTTATTTTCCGTTAGAATAATGTATTTTCTTTATTTTTCCTTATAATATTGTTATGTTTTCTTATAATATTTTAAAATTTTTATTCTGTTTTCTATTAGCGGATTTACTATTGTTTAATATTTCTTTGTATATATGTGAGTTGGTTCCCACTAAGCCTCTTCAGCCTGTGGAGAACGAACATTTACCGTCGATTTTTATGAATTATGAGTCATTTTATGGGAATACTTTATTATAATATCTCTTATTTTATTCAGCAAGTTAATAATTTTTGATAAATTTTGTCGCTAGGAAGTACTTCAATTACCGATTGATTGGCAGGATATTGGATTTATAACGTGGTATTCAATTTATATTTCCAGTTCTTTTTAACTTGCAAAATCCGTCAATCAACAATCAGTAAATTAAAAAATATTTCCGTAAAGAAACATTATCTGATAAAATATATATTTTGCTCTTATCCCTTAAAGCCCAAACGTTTTTTCGGCCCCTTCAACCCCACTCCCTTGGTTGATATATTTCTGGGGATTTTTAATAAGGCACTTAAAATGCTTTAAAAAATTTGAACAAATTCAGGTAGCTTCTTCAATCTTTCATCTTAAATCAATAATAATAATATGACAGAAAAAATTAATCGTTTATAATTTTATTTTTTATTAAAAAAAAGTAACCCCCATACAGCGCTGTAAAAATTTTCGTGGGTCCCCGTATGGGCTTAAAGGGTTATAACGATCCGGTCAAAATTATCTGTTTTTGTCACGCTCAAGGGCCCTTAATGATAAATAAATAAATAACTATATTTGACTCGATAACTATGCTTTCAATTTTTCAGCAGTCTTCATTAATATATCGATTGCAGTTAATTTGTGTTTATATCCATCAATGGGTATAGTATTTTTGTCGATTATTTATTATAACATTTGTTATTTTAATAGATATTCAATTATTATAAATCTCAGGTATTAAAATTGAGAGAATATTTCCTTGGGTTTCAATAATAGTGTTGAAATAAATATTTATTTAAATTTAAAGTCTTTTCGATCTAAAAATTGTGAAAAATATAAGCGATTTATAATATGAGGTATTATCAATTTTATTTATTCCCGTGATGATTTTGTTAGTTTAGTCATTTTTGAGGAATTATTTTCAATTTTGTATGTCTTAAAACTAATTGGTCAAACACGGTTGAAACTTGTCTATGAAAAAATGGGTGTGAATGGATGAAAATGATAGAGGTAGTAAGAAAGGAGAGTGAGAGGGAGAAAAAACGAAGAGAAGCTGTGACCACGTAATAAAACGAAAGTAATTGGTTCAAATATAAGTGTTTTATTGTACTAAAAATTTTGCTTGTTTATGTTTCATTAAATTTTGCGGTTTTCTTCTTGTGTCGATTATTTTTTTTTTGTTCGGAATTAATCTGTCTACAATGCTGCTGCATACGCAATTGTAAATAACATTGAACAATATATGCTATTACATCATGTCTATGTTCTAAGCAAGGAAATGTAAATAATTTTTGTTCGATTGCAGAGTTCAATACGTCCGAGAAAACATATGGGGATTGACAATGTATCTTAAATATATTTTCCAACGATTTAATGAGGTAGTAGAAATGCATATTGGGATGGATGAAGGGACGAAGGGATTAAAAAGAGCAGCTTCTGGCTGATTAGTGTACGTGGCAGAATTTGACAGTGCACATTTACACGTTTCACACTTTGTAAATTTTAAAATTCTCTTCAAGATGTCTGCCGTGAAGCAATATGTTAGACATTCATTTACTTCGGAAAGATTGTAGTCGTGATGATTGAAATTTTGAAAAGTCCAGTCATCATGTATGACAGCATTACTGATTTTTGTTTTTATTTCTTCTATTAGGCCATGCGAAGTAGATGGATTTTTGAAAATTGTTTTCAATTCGGAAACGGATACGAGTATTTTGCTCTGTTCATGTTCTTGAACTGTGCAATTGCCAGCAGTCGGAGGACTAACAACAACACCCATAGTGGATAAAATGTGGTAAATCTGGAGAAAAGTCGGCACACCAGGATGGTCATTGAAACCTCCCATTTGCCTCACACTTCCGAAAAACCTCTAAAAATGATAAAGCAATGTTATTAAAAGAAGAAGAAGGGTACGTGATGAGAAATAACTTTATAGAAATTGTAATACTTGCAGTAAGTGGAGTTACAATTCTTTTCCATCAATAGAAAAAAGGCGTTTAGAACATTTTAGTTCACTGAAAGTTACATTTTTTATATGCGCATAGGGCTGCATTTTTTCTAAATAATTAATCAATATATTCGCAAATGTTGAATTCAGATCAAGACTAGTCTTAGTTTTGACGCTATTATATCCTCAATATTTTAACGATACATTTTATTTTATGTTACAAACTAATATATAATATATTCTTTTATTCTGTGTTATTTATTCCTTTATTTTGGCAGCATTCTTTAAGTTATTACATGATTGAATAGTTTATACTCAAATATAGCCACTTGTACATCTTAAAACTATGAAAACAACTTTGTACTTGGGGGCCACAAATTTTTTTTTTTTATATGTTAAATATTAAAAGTTTCGCGGAATTACTCATATATGTTTTTTTTCTTAAAATTTATAATTAACCGTGCTATATGTGAAAGTGACACTCCGCTATATTCTTAGAAATATTACAATTTTTTCACAGCGTCTCTTCACGTACAGAATAATAATTGACACATTTGAATTTTAAAAGAATTCCGATCTAATAAAAAAAGTGATTCATAATTCAAGGTGTTTAACCTTTCGGTTAAACAAATCTCCTACCTTGTTGTCCAGTATTCGCACCGATTGTCAAATATATTTATTTCACAATCAGTAAATTATTTTAAATCGGTCAAACCGCCAAAGCATCCTGACTAATTGTGCCTGTATGCAACGACTCAAACCCATATTTTTCCGTCAACTCTTTTGTCAAATCTATCATTGAGTGCAGAGTAACTCTCAAACCTTCGGCGGTTTGGAAAGTTAAAAATAATTTGTCCTTTATTTTCTTCGCATTGACATTTCCTTCCCATTCATCAAGAGCTTGCAAAGTATGTTGTAAAATCTATGTAATGCGAGAAGAAATAAAATATAAAAAAGAACTGCCGATTCTTTACTTTAAACAGTTATTTATAGACATTTGAACTGCAATAAATGAAAATTTAAATTAACTTCGTTTAAAATTTGACATGCAAATGAACCTTAAATTGTGGATACTGTGGCTTCATTCCAGCTGAACTCATGCCTATATTTAGTGCGTCGAACATATCGTTTATCATGATACAAAACGATGCAGTTTCCTCGCAATCTTCTAACGCTGACATTCCTGTATAACGATAAAATCATAAACCGCGTGCAACAGACTTACTGAAAACCTGCCAAAATTGTAACAATTAAGTCAATGTTAATTGTAATTAGTAGCTTCATACAACGTACCTGAGCTTTTCAGCTGAATATGGTTTTCAGTAAGTTTCGGGCATACTCTTACATTCGATACCAGTTTCGAATCTACGTTGTGTAGTGTTCGTAAATGCTCCCATTTGATTAATGGTCCGTCGGGTTTTATCTAGATACAATTGGTATATTTTTATAAGTTTTACGTCCATTCGTATAGATTTAAGCTCATATAAAATAATTGCTTTAAAAAAACCATGAAATTTTCATGTTGGGAATACCTGTAATGCCGAATTATTCAAAAGTCGATTGCGAATTGTTTTTAATAGGTGTGGTGTGTCAGAAAAGACTTTTCTGCCTTCCACTGTAGGATGTGCAAAGTAATTTTTAAATTTTTTCTTCTTTCCTGAAACCCCCACTTGGTCCCAAAACGATCGATTTGTAGATGCACCGTCAGCTGCGACGAAGTGCACCTGGGCTCCACATTTTTCGATCAAAGTAGCTGCTTTCAATACTAGTTTTGCCAAAACAATTCCACATACTGGTCCATGTGACGCAAATACTGCGATCGGCTGCACGTAATACCCGGAAAATGGTTTGAACATAAGTACTAAGCCATGGTCGGCTTTTGTCAAGGTTGAAGACGTTTCGGATTTCGTCTCATGATCTTCTGTCCCAAAATCAACTAACCCTTTATAAGTAAGATTAGTACTGTTGACACTTATGCTTTTGCGGGTGCTAATCTCGTCAAGTAGTAAACCATCACTTTTTTGTAACGGTGTTTTATCCGACAAAGATTTTGCAAATAACTTAAGAAAACGTTCATCAAACCCGCACTTTGCATCGATAAGAAATAAATATCTATACATATAAAAAATGATGAAATTAGTACCAGATTAGAATAATTTGTTTTTCTTATATTGTCATTGCTTTTATTAATTAATAATTTTTAAATTTTACCTTCGAACTGTTCGCACTGTGGGTAACGGAAGAATATTGTTGTTGCGTATAAACCTATAGCCTCGAGGAGAATTCATATGAAGTAGCATGCATAACAAAATCCATTCGTGGGAATATCGCTTAGCTTTTGACGTTTTGCATTAACCACTTTTCATAATCTCACTAATCACTATCTGCTGGTTTTCGGGAATTTTTTTATTTTCAATTAACTTTTCGACATTAGGAATTGTATTTTTTTCTGCCTTTACTTTTTCAACAAGTTCAGTTCTTCATTTTTGTTTTATTTTTACTGCTCCAACTTTACATTTTTTTGCCGCAATTATTTTCCTTTTAATGACTTGTTCATATTTTTCCCCTTTCACAGGAATTTGTTTTTGGTTTTTTTTTCTCTGATCTCGCGTTTACGAACCATACTTTTCACACGGCTGCAATGTTCGCACATTTCTTTTGCATTTGGCAACCATAACTGGCATTGATTATGCCTCCATAACCCCAATCCGTCTGGATTTGTATAATTCAAGCGTAAATTAGATGTGTTTGAGGCTGTTGCATAATATCCGTTGCAAATGTTCAATGAATTTAGCATTTTAAGCAGCTTTTCCAACAGCGCGACATCGGTGACGTGGTTAAATAAGAAATGATTAACATCACTAACTTTTACGGGACATCCAGCAACATTAATTGTTATATTTACTGTATTTTCATCCTCCCGGAGATATAATTCTTTCTTGATTCGAAGGGAAGAATTATTCTGAGCGTCATTACAAAAAGCTGTTTGGTAAAATATAATCGAACGAGCGTCATGCATTTTTGTTTCAATCATCTCCCAGGAATTCCATTTTTTACTGAATTTAATTAAAACCTCTTCTATAATCGAATTTTCCGTACTTATGGCTGATGTTCTCGAGCAACATGAATCCTGCACATGTTTTCAATGTTTGAAAAAGTTAATAATTATTAAATGCGTTTTATTGAAATAAAATATATTTTACTTATATAATTAGTGAATAATTTGCAGATTTTAGCATTGTTTGAGTTTATTTAGTTCATTAGCAAACAGTATTTAATACACATAGAAAAACGTAATAAAAGTATCTCTGAATATGGGTGATTCTCCAACAAGTGGTAACTTTTACAATAACAATTTTTTTTATATTAAATTTTTAAAACAATTTTTTTATCATACTAATCTCATTAATTACCATTAAAATAAATAAATCAATAAAGATATATGCTTAAATTTATAATATAAACTCAGGTTTGTAACTGCCTTTTTGATTAGGAAAGGTTAAAATGAAAAGAGTTAGCCGAGTAATTAAAATTAAATACGTTGGGCTAAATCGCCACAAGGTCAAGTACGCGACGGCAGTTTCAAAAGGTCGAACGATATTTGGTCGTTCGCCCGATGGCATCAACCGGTAAATTGTCGATCGACTTTAAATTTTGACGATCGCAACGTACGATCGAAGCCCGTCTTTTCCCGGAGATTTCACGGCACTGACTCGACAATGAAAAATGAATAAAAACATGTAACGACTGAGTATGTGGTAGTTTTACTGGAATAGGAGTCACGGAACGACAAGGAGAAAGAATAATTCAGATATCAATTAAATCACTTATTATTACTCATCTTTGACGTTAATAAATAAAATGGACATCTATTACAAAAATAAATAGGGAGCCCGACACTCGCAAAAACCATTGAGGAGAAAAGCCGGTACTTACAAATTGACGATCTCTCGCTCGCTCTAAAATTAGGTACGTTCGCCTTCTGGCTCGCGGGGCTGCAGCCTGGTCGGGATGTCGCCAATATATTCGGCCAACAAAACTTAGAGTCGCGTGACTACAAAAGTTCACGCACACACGCGCAAATAAAAAAAAAGGTTTGTACAGGAAAACGTGTAGACGCGTGAAAATAAATTAATATATAAGAACATTCGTTCTGAACCGCGCGGAACAAAGGGCTAGCTAGGTCTGCCGACTCACGTGGATTCTCGCGAGCACGCCCTTTGTTTTTATTTTCATCTGAAAACTAAACTTAAATTTAAATTAATAATATGTATTCGTCGTCTAAGCACGAGACATAACGTGATGCCATAAATATAATATTAAAGGAATTAACTAAAAAGGCATTCATGTTACAGGTTCCACGAAAATAAAATAGGGGAAACGATATAACCCAAGTAGAAAGTTTAGCGTTCCATTTCGAAATCCGGACAGATCCCTGCTTATAAGGCGGGATCTGGCCAGCGCCCTAACCCATACAGCACAACTTTAACGATTACATATTTGGTATATACCTGTTACCTATCATAATTTTGGTTATCATTGCAAATGCGCATTTACTAGCAAACGGTTATGTATTCGTTACCATCGAAACTCGTTCCAATGTGACCTAAATTGTGACAGAATCTCTGACCACTAGTAGAACTAGTCGAAGTGAATAAGAGTAAATTAAATAAATATTTAGTCATGGAGTGTAGGTATATATGTATACATTTGTTTCATGATTATGATTATTTACTTATTTATTTATTTCATTATGATGATTAGGTTAGGTGAGATTAATCATGTAGGTCAATATCTTTTGATTTAATAACTAAAATAACTGTTAATTTTATATGAACTTGTTTTTTTGATTAAGCATTTTATTTATATAGTTAATATAAAGTTAATACAAATCTATATAACACTTATTGAACTATTATGTCGGTTGACACTCGATTATCCGGATAATTCGTCCATAACAGCTTCTAAATGTGATGCCTTTGTATTTGATGTATTTTTTTCGGATTTTGCACTGTAAAGTAACCAAAGTAAGTAAAGATAGATTAAATTCAGTAAGTGAAACCAACTACCTATGAAAGATTCTTCAGCAATGCATGGAATTATCGAGACTAAATGTCAAACTAAAATAATTTTCAAAGCGTAGAGACTTACAACTTATAATAATAGGTTATCACTCAAGTACAAATATTAGACTAATATTATTGTCTACGCATAAAGACTTTTTTGAATAATTTTGAATTGAATTGAATTTAAACGATATTATAATCAATGATGAATCTTTACGTTTAGGAAAATTTTCTTATATTCAGTCCATACTAAATTTCCCCAGCATTGGGCACCTTTCATATACTTTTTGGATCTAATTTAAAGGCAAATGTCTATGCAGTAATATTACATTATACTCACCTCTCCCTTTTACATCGTTGGGGAGCTTGAACAAGCCATTTAGCGATAATCGTATCAACTTCGCACTGCTTGCAGTTGGATGCCACTTTTTGAACAACCGCTAAAAAATAATTAAAATTTAAAATAGTCAGTAAATATGTATATATGTATATTTAATAATTGTTTGTACTGCACAATTTACCTTTTATTAATTTCGTTATGTTTAAATCTTTAAAACCTTTTTTGCCCCGTACTCCTCCCCAGCTGAATTGGGATGCCAAGTCATTGGACATTAATTTGGACATTATATTTCTCACGATGTTTGTGACAGTGTCTCCACCAATATCACACAATGCTCTTCCCTGAAATACATAATTTAAATTTGATACACATATAATATATACAGTAAAGAGTTACAAAAACATTCTGAAGTGATTACATTCTGAAAAAATTACTTTATTTTATAATTTTTAAATTGCACAGTTTCTAAAAATTATCCAATTTAATGACACGATAAAAATGTTTCAATTTCAAAGTTCTTAGTGAAGAAGTACGATAGTAGTTTTCAATTTAGTATATAATTTTAGTGAATATAGACTATATACACATTGCAATCTTGAATATTAACTTTCAAATACAGTTTTCAACGTGTAGTAAAAATCTGATTATGGAGCTGTACCAGAATTACAAATGCAGCTGATTTATACTGCAACGTAATAAAGTAATTTCATGAAAGGAAGATTATTTCAGTAAATTATGTATTTCAAAACACGAGAACATCGTATGAATATATAAGATATATACAAAATAATTACCAGTTTTTGAAAAAATATTGGATTGTCCAGACTTTGTTCCAAATTCTGCATATCAGCGTTACATTGTATAAATATTTTGTTTCCGTCAACACATGTATAATCAAGTACTTCTAGTTGAGACTCTGACTGATTTTTTTCGTTTGTGTGGTAAGATGAGAGTAATAGCTTTAGTGTATTTAATTCCTCCTTTATTACTTTATTGTCTTGCAAAAGCTTATTTTGCTTTCGTAATATTTCAGCAAGCGTATCTAAATCAATAAAAACGAATTATTAAATCAGATGATTTCAAATAAAATAATATTGTGATTTGAAATTAGACAATGGTAAATACATTTTTTTTTACAAAATTAAATACTTTTTTTTTAACTTACTTTTAATTCCAATATCTGGCAATATTATCACATCTTGCAGTTGGTCATTAGTAATGCAATTATCTTCTAAAAGAAAAATGTTTTAAAAAACAAGTACATAAAGAAAATTGTTATGTGCGCATGTATCAGGTGAGTACTAGTTAATGGAATAGGAAAAGCAGTACATATCTACTTCATTGTAATTTAAAAATAGATTAATGATTCTTCGGATGCTACAAATTAAGCATGAAAATTTTGATTTTAATTTTTTGATTTTGATTTTAATTTATTATTTATATTTTACGTAAAATGGATCTTCTTATGTTTGATGATTCTGGTAGCATATCGGTTTTCTGTGAGAGCAATGTCTGAGTCACAGGCGTTGTAAAAATTTGTTTCTGTACATTTGTACATGATTTTTGAAAATTGTCTTTCTGAACGTTTGGTGCATCAGCCGACGAGTTCAATAATTCAGAAAAATCAATAGTATATTCATTTGTTTCACTGTTTTTGTTATTTATTATTTCAGTTTCAGCAGAAACAAATTCAATTGGGTTTGGAAATTCTGACAACTTTGCGGTCTTTTTTCTACACACTGTGTCATCTTCATCTGAGGTGTCCTCGGTCTGAAATGAGGTCCTTTTTTGCCTTGAATTTTCACCTGTAGACTCGAAGTCGGAAAAACTTTCGGCGTGTTTCAATTTTTCCATACCACGTTGAAAAGCTTCTACAAAATTAACTCTTTGATTGCCCAGTGTCTCAAATCTTTCTTGAAGTTATTCATTCCTTCCTTAGGAGAATCTTGCAGGTTGCTTAAAGATACAGTCATACCAGTTTCATCATCTTCTTCTTCATCGTCGTCAAATCCAGCATTATCACTATCCTCATCTGAAAATGGAGCTGATTGATAGATATCATAGAAAAATGTATCATCGTCAAGTTCATTGCTAAGGTTTATTTTTTCAGATTCGTCATAACCAATGTTCTCAGTATTGTTAGTAACAATCTGAAAATTTTCAGAGTCATAACAAACATCGTCAATGATGGGAACATGTTTGGCATCCTCGCTTATTTGTGGAGTGTCGGATTTGAGATTTTCGTTAACACACGGATCATTGGTACTCTCAACGGCATTTCTACTCAGAATGATATCTATTAAAAAGATAATTAATTTTAATTATTGTTGAAAATTGAATACTTAAAATCAGTACAGAGACCAACACTGAATTCGACTCAATATATAGTCACACACATAGCGTTATTAATTCAGTTGTATTACTAGTTTCTTGTAATGATGAGCTGCTTATTCCACAATTATCTAACTCTTCTTGCGTGTCTTTCTCAATTAGGCGTCTCAGGTGCCTTTTGTATAGGATGAATATTTCCTTTTCGTTCCAGACATAATGCTTCATATTATTTAAATACATCACGCTTGTAATAAAACAAAATAATTATACATAATAAAACATAAAAATTAATTAGAAATGCATTTTAATTAAGAAATATGAATTTATTAATTTTTAATAAATTACAATAAGTGAATTTATCAGTAATCAGGACCACGTGTGCACAAGTTTTCACTTATTGTAATTTGAAATTTTAATTTATATCGATTATTGTTAACTTAATCTATAAAAATTAATATTTACATAATATTGAAAATCTATCAGAAACGGGTTGTTTCCATTATATTATCCAGCGTAGAAAGAAAGTATAAGTTTAAATGTAGTCTTTAAGAACTGTCGAGGACTTCCACAAAGTTTAACTTAAATATAAGTTTGAATTTCAATATACGGCGATAAATAAAACCACTGTAAAATACTATTATAAACGCATTTCAATTAAATCTGGAATTTATAGGTTATAAATAATACATGCATAACAATGCCGTTATATTTTTTATTGTTTTCCTTTCTCATACATGCTAATTTACATACTTCAATATTCTGGAAATAAATAACTAAGGATGGGCTCGTTTAAAAATATAATAGTAAATGACAATACATAATTATTTCCTTAGATGTATTAAAAAAAGTCTGTAAAATAGGACGTATTTCCACCCCATGCAGGTGAAATTATAATGACATTTGAAAATAGACTTAGAAATCGACGGTTTTGATAAACCATTGTGTTAGATTAAATGCGAGTAATATATTTTTGTAATTATGTAGTACAAATGAACGATGTACGTATCGGCTACATGACAAATATATAATTTTTCGATCGGTGTCATGCAAAAATATTATATAACAGGAATCGTACAGATATATACTGGAAATGTTAAGTATGCATAACGGTTGTCAAACAAATATGTACCAAACACGAATCTAATACGTATCTAATATGTTGCAAAATGGTTTCAATGTCCGCGTTCCTAACACGATATGTAGTTTCATAACCATTATGTAACTAATACATAACAACTGAAACCAAAATTCTGGTATGTATTTGGAACATAACTCTTCTTTTGGCCGTGCTGTATGGGAAATGTAACACTAAAATTTCTACTAGGGAAAACCGGTTTTTATCAAAATTATTTACGAGAATCTGAATAAGTTGTACGGAAAATATACCCATTGAGTGAAACTAGTAAAATTCAAAAAATTCCTTAAACAAACGAGGTAATTTTGAATTTTTTAAGGTATAGAAAACAAAAATATATTTCTCTACCTATTGACAACGATAAACGTACGGATGAAGAATATCTGTGCAAAGGTCCATACTTTTATCAATAATATTTTGAAAGTTATTAAGTAGGGAAATAAAAGTTATCTGTTTCTGGAGAATCACCCACATATTAATAAAATATATACATTTGAAAATCAGAATTCAAATTTATACAATTGTTATATGTAAATTATTATATATTATTGCTTTATAAATGAAAAAGGGAATAAATTCTATATTAAAACGTGTAAATATTGCCCCTATTTTCCAGATTCAAATATAAAAATAGGTAACTTTTCATAAAAAACTTATAATTTTTAAAATTTGTTCATAATATGTTATAGTTTCGTATTCGATTATAAATATAATTTTTATTTGAAAATGTAGACTTCTAAGGTTTATTTTATATTTAAGATTTAGGAGATTTTTTGTAATTAAAGGCATTTTAATGCATATGTTTTATATTGTCGAAACTACTGAACCACGGATAGCCCTGGAAGCAGGATAAATTTTATAACATACATTTATAGTATTGTTTAACAAATTACTATATTTAAAAGGAAATAATAACAATTTTACTCGACATGATAATATTGAAGAGAAGAATGATATTCACTGGAAGGAAAGGAATTATCCCCCGCTTTAATAACATTTTTAGCCTATTCGCGGGTCGGCTCTCGGGTGGATTGGTCGGACAGACTTTCAAAGACATTACAAGACAATGCTTTTAGACAAACACAAGGATCACCCACCCAGAGCCAGTCCCCCCATTACTGCGCCCCGTAGAGCGACTTGACCCCTCTGTATCGCATTTGCACGAGGTCTGGGAAAACTACGGAAAACCCAGACAGATACAGTCGACGAACTACTTTATGGTAAAGCAGCTGTGTCTCCCACTCAGCAATCGGCCTGCTATCTTTGCCGTAGCGGGCGCAACGCTCGTTTTTTTTATTTTAACAGTCACCCTTCCAAGTCACGATCCCCAATCAGGATGCTTTACTTAAGAGAGCGACTGCGTGTCGCGCCGACCACAGGGCAATTGCTGTTGGTGGTGAATGATATTCACTGAACAAAATGACTTATTAATGATCATATTAAAATTAGGAACTGTCTTTTTCTTCTTTTTTTTAAATTAATTATTTAAAATCTGGAATAGTAATATCTAAATATTTACTTGCTAAAATCAAATTAGAATGTTTAACTTGGGCCTTACAATGTGCAGAGGAGTTGAATTGATAAACAAGATAGTTTTGCACACATCATTAAAAATGACGAGCCACTTTTTAAGATAATATTTTCTTCGTTATTGACTACCAAGTTAGTAATTTTGGATAAATTCTGTTGCTAGGAATATTTATAAAAATAATTGTAGAATTTATCCAAAATTGCGCATTCAATGATCAAGAAATTAAAAACTATTTCCATAAAGAAAAATTATCTGAAAAGATGCTTGTAATTCTTAAAGATCCGTACAAATTTGTCTTGCTGTTTTCCACGTTTGAATGTTTTTAAAATAAAAATAATAAAAAATGCAGATTATAAGAAGTTAAATGTAGGCCAAAAATATAAAATATAAAATTAAATTAAAACGTATTGAACCAATACTCTTATCAGGTATATAATAATCAGTGCATGTGAATTCTACATACTGTAACAAATGTAAAATCAAAATTAAAGATATCATGATTATATTCTGTAATGCAAACTCACGACATTTTCAAGAACTGTTTCACCACTTTCCGAAATTTCAGTAATGTCTGCACTTTCCATTGCTTGTTCCTTTTGTTGTGTATGTTCATTGCTAATGGGATAAATACTTTCAGTATTGAAATATGATTGGCTTGGTGGATCTAATGTCACATCCATTGGTTCCACCGTTTGTTCAATTTGTTCAGTTGATGAATCTGCTGGATCAGGTGGCAACAATTCTGACCATGCAAAAATGGAAGGAACAGTACCACGTTCCAGTCGGGGGATTTTATTTTTCACACCCTAAAATAGTATATTTTGTAAATATCACAAGTCTATAATCGCTAGGTAAATCTATTCTTTGAAAATGCAAGAGAAATAAAAAATTGGAGTTATCTTGTTTTTGCCTACAAAGTGATATTTTTACCATTTTTATTTTTTTATATCATTCCGAAATATAATATGTAATACAGAATTTCATGAATATTGATGTGACAGCGTGATTATAAATAATGATTTTTTTCCTATTGATTTGAAAATTATTGTCAAAATGGAGTTATCAGATGTTTACCCTATTTACCTAACAAATTTCCGCGATTATTATATAACATATTATACATAAGCTGAGTTTCAATCTAACAGAGTGAATGAATGATTATAAAGAAAAAATTCTTCATGTTTTCGGTGATTTTTCAATTTTTGAACACGTTTTACCTAACGACGCGACGGCAGAATTATGCAACATTTCGTAATTCTTGAAATATAATTAAGAAAGTGACGATATTTTGTTCTGAACCGACTGGAAATTAATTTGAATTAATTTAAATAATTGTGTAGTTGCCTAGTGAGAACTAAATACTTAGTACTTTTTATAGCTAAATTTAGTTCTGCAAACGAAATTTGAGTTGAATTAATTACATTTTAGCCAATTTAACTATTTGTAGCTGTAAAAACTACTAAATATGTTGTTTCCACCGTGCAACTACCCATTCAGTTAAAACAATTAATTTCTTTTCCAGTGCATTAATTTGATTATGAAAAACATCTTAATACTAGTAAAAAAAATAAATAAATAAAAGAACTGGATCGAATTGAAAACATCTGCAATCTAAGAAAATGGAGTAAAACAAAAATAAGATGTTTTTAAATTTTGACCAAAAATATATTTTTTAGGACTTCTATAAACAATGGAGTACGATATATTCTTTGTAGTCTAAATGTATGATGAAAATGCAAATAAATTCAGAAACAGCGAACAAAAAAATTAAATTTGTGATATTTTGAAATAATAATTTTTAATTCACATTTTTTTGGCTTTTTAATTTTAACGTTTTCGTTTGAAGACTTTCAATAATAACTTGCTCCGCATCGCGTTCCAAAATATACTACAATGTAGAACATATAATTAATAATTATTGCAATTTAATATAAAATTGATTTATGAGTTCTGATTCGAATCTAACCGAATTTTTACAAGAAATAGATAAAGAAATAATGTAATTAATCTTTACTTTAAATATTGTATTTTATATAATAGAAAGATTGCGAATTTTCTACATCGACCTTGAACCCCTCCGAATGCTAAGACTAATCATATACATTTCAATATTATTTAATATTAATATAATAGGCACTGGCACTCGTTTAGGGGAGGTCCTGGCACAGAATCAGCTATATGAAATACAGCTATAGCTGCAGTTGTCCAAGAAATAAAAAAAAATTATTTCTTTTGTCATTTTTTATGAGAAATTCAACGGTACTAATATAAAAAGTAATCAAAAATAACATAAGTAAAGTAAACAAATTTTTTCACCCATAAATTTGACCGCTAAAAACAATTGTTACGTAGAAAAAATGATATTACATTTTTCTACATTGGTTCAAAAATTCAAAAAACATAAAAGGGTAAACATAAAAATACATTTTCTAAATAATTACGTATAGATGTTTAAAAAAATCAATGTTTTTAGAAAAAAAAGGAAACATTTTTATGAAGCAAACAATTTTTTTCATGGGTCAAAAATATGTTAGACATATTTTATTCTAATACCAGTGAATTTTACGTCAAAAGTTACTAAAGGCATAATTTTTTTTGACCCATTTATTTTCATGCGAAAAAACATTATTTTTTTTTCGCAAAAATGGTATTACAATTTCTATATTAATTTAAAAATTCAACAAAATTAAGGTGAATATAAAAACACAATTATTAAATAATTATGGATGAACTTGGGAGCCGGTAAAAATGCCAAATAATGTATAAGCTCTATTGGTATTATATAACTTTATTTGTGTATACTTACCATACAAAGAAATTTGCCATTTGAATCTTTGATAATTTTGTGCCAAATAATACTATGTTTGTGAAAATGGTATTCGCAAACATAGTGTTTATTTGACAAAATAATGTCATCTCGCCGCACAGTAGTTTGCCACTTCTGCCTTAATTGTTCATCTTGTGGCACACAAAACAAATTCTTTTTTTCACGATTGCTGGTATACCCTGAAGTGCACCCGATCACAATGCATCGGGGCATTGTCTTGATTTATAATTACGAGTTATCAGGTTCAATAATAATTCACTACCAGCGAAACCTACTGTCAGCTTTCCAGAGATTTAAACGTTTTAAACCATGCAAACAATTGGCAGCCATATTGCCATGCGGGTGACACTAGCGCCCCTAGCGGCTGAGGTTTCCCGCGAGACAGAACGTGTCCGGAAAGAAAGCATTAGGACTATAGGGAGTGTCAGCCCCGTGTGTTTGCCAGATACTTGACAATTCCGTAACGTGGGCTCTGCGCTTCTATATGCGTCTATATTCGTTGATATTATTTATGTATTCATTTGGATTCATATTTTATGTATTAAAATAATAGTGAAGTATTTTTGAATTCGAATGTATTCGAAAATTTCAAATAGCGTATTCAAAAGCGAGTCAATACATTTCAAGACAATTCCTATTGCTGAGATAGTTATCTTCGTTACATACCGACCGTACCGAAACGACCCTCTTTACCAATCCTGAAATATTTAATTATGCTCGTTCTACTTATCGACCGATCGACTGGATATTGCATTTTAGTTCCAACAATTCAATGGTCGAAGAGGGCGTTGTAGCAAACCTAATAGATACGATTTCTGTTTTATCAACCGGACGAATATATATTGCTTTTTAGGGTGAGTCCACAATAGGGTCGGAGCACGTCGACGGACCGTGTACGTGCTGACGTCACGATTTTCGCGCGCGTTGCCAACTGCTGCCAACTTCAGAGCAGTTTTCAGCACCGTTCCACCGTTCCGGCATTTTCGACGTTGCGGGTATACATACAGGGTGGACCTCGGCTTGCAGGTCATAGGCATTCCATGTTAAAGAAGTAACTAGATCTGCCGACTAATCACGCGGTATTTAGAACTTGTCGGCTTTGCTACAATTCTTAATTCTGTTTTGTTAAGCATTGTGAGAAATTAAAATCCTGCAGCAAACCCTAATTACCACGGGATTAATCGATTGATGATCTAGTTACTTCTTTAACATGGGATGCATATGACCCGCCAGCCGAGGTCCACCCTGTATACCGGGTGAATAATTCACGGCCGTACATAGGGGAACACATGTAATAGCTCTCAGCCAATCGCTATCGAGCTTGAGAGTATGCATTATCGCCACCGACCAATCACGGAAAGCGCATAACATCTATCAACTTTTTGATGTTTACGATTAAGAAAATGATTTATTTAAAAAATCTATGCATTAAATATGAAAAATGCTAATAATTAAACTATTTTTTAATAGGCATCAAATTACTTAATCGAAAACTACTTCCAAATTACTTCCTAACATAACCTAGCATGTACGGCATGTTTACATGATTATACGGAAGACTTTTTCGATTAAGTAATTTGATATGGTCAGACTGACCATACCGTTCTTCCTAACATAACCTAGCATGTACGGCATGTTTACATGATTATACGGAAGACTTTTTCGATTAAGTAATTTGATGCCTATTAAAAAATAGTTTAATTATTAGCATTTTTCATATTTAATGCATAGATTTTTTAAATAAATCATTTTCTTAATCGTAAACATCAAAAAGTTGATAGATGTTATGCGCTTTCCGTAATTGGTCGGTGGCGATAATGCATACTCTCAAACTCGATAGCGATTGGCTGAGAGCTATTACATGTGTTCCCCTATGTACGGCCGTGAATTATTCACCCGGTATATGTATACAATGTATATAAACACACAGTACGAGGTTAGGTACACCTGCACAGTGTTCTTCTCAAGGCTACAAAATTTTAAGTCAGATAAGTAGACATTCCTATTTTTATTGAAATACATATGTAATTTAATTTACATGAACAATGATTCTTTGTTTAAAAGTGTGTAAATTATTTCAGGTTGGAGAGTGAATTCTTCGGCTTCAAATTTGTACCTGGAACATCTTGACGATCTGACCGATTGAATAAAAGAAATTCTTCTAGCCCTTGGAAAAGTGAGAACGAGTATGTAATATACCGTATGAAACACTTTTTATCGTGGAGTACTAATGAAATAGTACTAGAAGAATTTCCTTTCTTCAATCGGTCAGATCGCCAAGATGTTCCAGGTACAAATTTGAAGCCGAAGAATTCACTCTCCAACCTGAAATAATTTACACACTTTTAAACAAAGAATCATTGTTCATGTAAATTAAATTACATATGTATTTCAATAAAAATAGGAATGTCTACTTATCTGACTTAAAATTTTGTAGCCTTGAGAAGAACACTGTGCAGGTGTACCTAACCTCGTACTGTGTGTTTATATACATTGTATACATATATACATCAGCGTGCACGGCTGGACGTAATATACAGAGTGAGTCTGATAGAAGTGAACATAGGGAAACCCCATGTTAAGGCTACGCGCCTCGTGATTGGTCGATTCCGGTGGAACGTTGCTTGCTCGCTGATTGGCTGTGTTAGAACCACAAGAATGTAAACAAAATACAGTCTGTATGCATCAAATATCTTGTGTGACATAACGGACATAACCACGTTTTGGGCTTATGTAAAATGTGTCAAATCCATGAAATGTGCAACACAAACTCAAATTCATGACTCAGCGATGATGATCTGAGCGGTTGTATCTGTAATAACACGACACAAAGTACCAGATTCTTTGCTGTAAATTGAAATGATTTGATTAAAACGAAAAACTTATCTGATAGCATTTTTGGAGTAGAATACGGTAGAATATCTCTGCATCATTGATGAATAGCACATTTTACTCTTGCCAATTGATTTGTTGAAAACCCTTCAACTTATCGGCTGCATCCGGTTGTAACAAAAGTAGAAGATTCACGAACTGAGTCTTGAATTTGAGTTTATGTTACACATTTCATGGATTTGACACATTTTACCTAAGCCCAAAACGTGGTTATGTCCGTTATGTCACACAAGATATTTGATGTACATACAGACAGTATTTTTTTTACATTCTTGTGGCTCTAACACAGCCAATCAGCGAGCAAGCAACGTTCCACCGGAATCGACCAATCACGAGGCGCATAGCCTTAACATGGGTTTCCCTGTGTTGACTTCTATCAGACTCACCCTGTATATATATGTACAGTAAAACCCCTCTTACTTGAACACTCGCTTTCTTGAACACCCCGTCTATTTGAACAAAATAACCTCGTTTATTTGAACGATTTCTACTTCCCCTTACCCACACTACTCGCTCTTACGCGGATACAAATTCCAATGCGTGTGCGCTACTATTCACGACGGATGGGTATATTGTGCGAGGAGTGGGGACAACTGTAAGCGTTCAAATAAACGGGGTCGGAGGGTAAATGCTGGCTCGACCCTGTTCAAGTAAGAGGGGTTTTACTGTATACCCGCAACGTCGAAAATGCCGGAACGGTGGAACCGCGCCGAAAACTGCTCTGAAGTTGGCAGCAGTTGGCAACGCGCGCGAAAATCGTGACGTCAGCACGTACACGGTCCGTCGCGCGGCGACGTGCTCCGACCATAGAGATATAAGAATAGAGCACGCAAGTCGTATGCTAACGAATGACAGGACTGCGAACGCAGATAGAAAGAGAGCGATGCAATAGTGCACGTATGTGTCATTGTCTAATCGCACGATGAGAACCGAGCGCTGGCGGAGCAAGGCGAACCCAAACCTCCAATTCTCATCCCCTCCCACCTTTCTAATTCTCCCCTCCCAGTCACACTTTATATAGTACCTTTTTGATGTCAATAGCAGATCATCGTGTGGTCAAGTGGTTGTGTCGTTTGTCGTTCCATTTAATTTTGCGCGTTCGAATCCCGGAAAGGGAAACTTTTTTTTTTTTTTTAATAAAGTATGCATTATTTTAATAGGAAATATATTTATATTAATAATATAAATTAATAAGTATATTATTAATGAAATTTAATTAGTAAAGTTATTATTATTATTTATATTATTATCATTGTTATGTTAATTATTTTTAAATGAATATTATTATATTCTTGTATAATATATATTTATGATAATATATAAAATCACGAATAATTTATAAAGTATTAGAAAAAAAAATACACGTGTGTGTATATAGTCAATGTACATTATTTTATTTCGATAAAAATGACAAAATTATGACATTTATAACATAACAAATTTATGTGTAAATAAATTATGTAATAAATGTTGTCGGTAATATTGTTTAATGTAATAATTAATCCAATTTAATGTATTTGAATTATATATTCTATTTCTTCATATTCATATATAAATTTTATATTTTTCTTACAAACGAAATTTATTAATATTCATTATTATTTAAAATGTATTATTTAAATGAAGATGATAGCCTATCTAAGAAATCCACAAATAATAAATAAAGTAATGTAAAAAAAATTGTATTATGCAATAAATTATCCCTTTAATATTATTACAAAATGTTTTAATAAGTTTTAAGGCAATGTTATATTTTATGTTAATAAATTTAGTTATGTCAATAACCGACGAATGAAAAGTATTCTGCTTAAAATTAATTATAACATTTTTTCAATTTTGCATTTGAGAAGAATAATAATTTCAATAGTTACTATTACTTTAATATTAGATATTATATTATATATTGTATTCACATTTTTTAATTAATTCATTTATTTTTTGTATTGTTATTATGTAATGGAATACAAATAATTAAAGTAGAATATATTTATTATTTCAATAATAAGATGACCTCCAATAATTTATAGAATTAATTTAATATATGTAATTGATTATTGTATTATTAATTTATTTATAATTTGATCAGTATTATCATTTGAAGTTTATTTTCTGATTTTTTATTTTAATAATGATTAATTTTTATTTCAAAAAATTTACTAGATTTGAAACATTTTTACAAAACTGCGCTTATCTCAGAAATTGGAACCAACAAAGTGGGCCCTTTCAATGGGGACGGACACATACAATATTTTACGCATTATTGTTTAGTATTTATGAAAATCATTTATTGCAAAAATTAACATTGAAATTATCGTAGCAATAAAAAACAATTATTATAATTGAACATTAACAAAACATTTTATTATTCATAACGTGAAATATACAGAACATGTATCTATCGACGACAATAGGACAACATGTAATAGACTGTAAAAATAGCAATGACTGTAATTTGTACCTAATATTACAACATGTAGCAGTAACAAAGACATTACAGACCTTTAAACAGCGTCATTTTATTATTGTGCATTCGCACTCGTTCCTTTTGATCATTCAAAATTTTACCTTCATGTTTCAATCTGATATCTATATACTTTTCAATAATTAATACAATTAATTGCATGCGATGATCCATGAAAGGTTCTTGCTCAAGATAATGATTATTATCGTCTAAAATGGAAGTAGGAAGAGTCTGTAATGTTTCTGAAACTATATTCTTATAAGTATTCTTGATAAATAAATTTTCGCTTGAACGAATGATTTTTTCCGTACATTTGCATATAAAATTTACATCGTTTGATGCAAATTGTAAGCCTCCACGATTTTTTAACGTAATCAATGTTGACGTGCAATTGCTTGAAAATCCGCTTAATAAATCGCAACACATTTCACAATGAATTTTACGCTTAAGAGTGCGCACGATCGAACCAGCCGTATAGTTTATTATTTCGTCTGCGTATTCAGAAGAACACCAATTACTTTGAGACCGATTATAATTATGTTCAAAAACGTGATAATTAGTTTTGTTCAATAACTGACGTACTTCATCCGAGCTAAGTTTATTTGTTCGAGTTGATGTTTTAGAAGTTTTTAAATAAACAGACTTGTCATTAATATCGTTACTTGAATCGTTATTAACTTTGGTGTTATCTGAGGATTCATTTTCTTCGCAGTTACCTTCAGAAATAAGTAATGTGTTATCGAGTGGAGAGCAGTTTGCAGAAGAAGAAATTAATACGTTTAATTTATTAAGCAGTAACTTTTTGTAAGCAGACTTAAACTGAATTGTAGTTGGATTGTTGTTGTGTCCGTTCATTCGTCTTATTAACGAAAAAAACATCTCGACATGATCTTGCGATAATTTATAGCTTAACAAATATTCCACAGTATCATTATCTAATAAATCTTTGGCAAGCGCATATAAATTTCTTAAACATATTATAAATCCAACAAAACCTGTTTTCACGGAATCGCAATCAATGACTGATTTTCGCACACTTTCATTAATTGTATTTTCATTTTTCGATTTTTTTATTGGTACGTTTATCTCCAATCGTTCGATGTATGAAATATATTCGTCAATTTGTTTTTTAATCTTTGGTAACGAATCTTTGGTTATGCCACAACGACCAGGAGTCTTACAAAACTTATTTCGAACATTCAGTAAATCAAAAATATCATTGATTTTTTTACAAAAGTTAGCTGTTGGTAGTGAATTTTCGAAATTCGGATCATGTAAATGAAGTTCGTTAAATTCCAAAGCTACTGACGTACTGTTACTTAGCACTTGTGCAGCTAAAAAAACCTTCATCTTCTCTTTATAAAAATTAACGTGCCTATTTCGTATTTTGCTTGCACAATGCAACTTTTCATTTTCTTGTTTGCTATTTAATTTTTTTATAAATTCCCATCTTATATATTCATTACCATTATAAATTATCGGGCCTTTAGTCGCAAAATAATTTCTAACTAATTTGAGACAATGACACGGATCATAAAAGATATATACAGGTTGAGACGTTACTGGATGTTCGAAATAAGGTTTGAAGTTTGCATCGCGATAATTTAAGTTTGCCCCTAAAGATTCACATGCTGTTTTATGAGCCTTATCGCCATCGAATGTAACATCGGTTACATTGATTGTCTTGTCATGCAATTTGACCAGCAACTTTTTTAATAAAATGGATTTTTCGTTCCCATCTAACGAGTTGATTAAGTAATAAGCTACCGGCGCTTTAAATCCTCCATTTACGTTGACTAGCATAAATACTAAAGCTTTAGTAGCGGTTTTCTGATCCTTATTTTTCTGTACGTCCGAATTCACGTTCTTCGAATCTGGAATCTGGTTTTGGTTCTTGGGGTCAGATTCTTGGTTCTGGTTTCCGTTCATGAAGTCTGGTTTTTGGTTTTGGTTCTTGCAGTGTGTTGTCTGGTTTTGATTGCTGAGGTTTGGGTTCTGATTCTCGATGTCTGATTTATTGTTTTTGCGATTTCTTTTTTGTTCTGTACGATGTGATTTCCGTGTTTTTATATGGGATTTTTTGTTTTGATTATTACTTAAATCATTTGATTCAGAACCGAAGTCAACAAGACCTTTCCATGAATGTGTGTTTTTATCCCATTCCCTATGTTCTTTAATATGCATTTCGTCAAATGTAACATTAAACACCAAGTTTTTCCCTCTTCTCTATTATACATATACAATACAATAACTATACATATTATGTAATATTGAAATAGATCATTAGCGATTGTAATTACTGACATTCAAATTGATTATACGAAGGTACATATGTGCAAAAATGTTTTTGTAAATTGTACAAATTTGTATATATTACAGATCGCAGGTGAAATATTCTTTATGTAAAGTACTGCATTTCCACAATATTCTTCACAATATCAGTTCCACAAATAATTGTTGATGGTAAAAATAAAATCAATTTAACGGCATTATGACAGTATTTTACAAAAACATTATAAACAAAATAAAGTTATAAAAAAATGTTATACATAATTTTAAGAATAAATGTTATAATCTAGAAATTACATAATGAATTTTTGAAAAATAAAAAATTTGAAAAATTAAAGTATACAATATTTTACTGTTGGTGCAATTTATATAAACGTAAAAACAAAAAGCAAAATGCACTTTCTATTTTCTCAAAATTATTCCAACTAAATAATAACCTTTAAAAAATTTGCAGCATCAAATTCTTCCTGTTTCCTTAATTCGTCTATCATATTCTTCAAATTTAGAATCTTCTGTCGTTGTCGAAAGTTTTTACTGCGAGCAGCTGCTGTTTTCGATCGATGACAAGTCCGATAACGAAGAAAACGGTTCCAAGTCTCATCTGACACAAAGTCTTCTCTGGACATATACTTTGTTTCTAATCCATCCATAAATCTAATTCTTTTTGGTGGAATTGGAGTTGATGGATGTAGAACTTTCCTGAAAATCAGTAATTCATAATTTATAAAGAAATTCACAAACTTTTACATGTCATATATTAAACTTTATTACTCATTAGTATAGAAATTACTTATATTTTATTGATTATTAGAATTAAAAACTTTTAAAATTTAATAATTGACAATTATTGATAAATTTATTACCTTTTTTTGCTTTTCACCGAGTTGTTCATTTCACTACACTTGTTTACGTCATTAGAAGAATCTTCACCAGATATGTCTACTGCTGAATTATTTGTGAGTATTTTGTCTGTAACCACGTCCACGTTCATAAAATCAGAAACTGTTGCTACAGGTTCATTTTCAAGCACATTTTCTTGCCTATGGTTACTTGTATCACTAGCCTTGTTTGGGTTACTTATCGGGGCCTGCTCGACAGTAACTTTGGATGGCAAAGCATTTGTCTGTGTTTCATGTGTATCATCAGTATACAGAAAATCTGTCATCAGACACGAATCATTTGTTGCCGATGACAGTATTTGGTCAACATTTGTGATCTTTGGAACGGCATCTGGATCTAAACGTTTTCTACAATTTTCACTGCCAGAGGCATGAATCGATTCCGGTTCAAAATGATCACTACATACATAGCTCCTTTTACAATTAGAAAGATTGGATAAATTTAAAGCATCTATCCATTTCTGCCTCAGAGATTCATTTTTGGGAAACCTGTATACATGAATACAATATTTTAAAATATGAAATAAATATGCAGATATGTTACAAATCTGTATATGTGAGGTTAAAAAAGCTCTACTAAAACAGCTAGTCCTTGAAAGTGCAAAGGTTTTGACAAAAACAATTACAAAAAATTATGATTTTTCAATGTATACATTTTTTACACAAAATATAGAGGTAATATGACAAATATATTGATTATTAACTGGAAAGCTCAATAAATATCCATGGAAGCAAATAATTTGCCATATATGAAACCTAGATTAATAAGTTCAATATAAATAAAACTAAATGGTAAAACACCATAACACAAATGTCTATATTTTTCATTCATTTCAGTTATACTTTAATTGAAGAGAGTATAAACAAGCATTTGGAGGTTAAGATAAATTTCTTGACAACTTACGTGTGAAAACTACGGTCGTATAAAGGACTTGGTTCCTTTTTGCACACAATGCACGTCCTCATTATGAATTTCAATTTTATTTAAGCATTGAAAATAAAAAAAAATATATATCGTTAGTTGGATTTTCACTTTGTTGCCATGACAGACACTTGTGATCGGCGTGAGAAATTGTTCTTCCGCACATGCGCGACTAGACAGAGACACATACGTGCACTACTGCATCGCTCTCTTTCTATCTGCGTTACGGCGTTTCGGCCCTCTTGCGTACTCTATTCTTATATCTCTATGGCTCCGACCCTATTGTGGACTCACCTTTAGTTCCAAAACAAGCAAGGCCCGAAGGGGGCATTGCGACAAATCGTCGAAAATTAAATACACGGCATGCGCAATCTCTCAACTCATCTCTGACCGAGCCAATAAGAACTGACATCTACAGCCGTCTATCTACCACTCTAGCAAGCTGCTAACTCCAAACCAAATTAATTTTCGACTTGACGCATCTACAAAGCGATTGGCCGAAGGATCTCATAGATCCAGGGCCGAGGCCGAGGCTATAGAAGGTTAATTGCCTTCTATTAGTCATAAATTGAAGAAGAAGAAGCAAAGCCACAAATTAAGAAGAAGAAGGAAGAAATAATTACTGTCTGACGTAGATATTTATAAATTGCTGTAGTTTTTAATTACAACTGTTTCAAAAGTGGCATTCAACGATATTTACTCTTAAAAATTAGCAAATAATGGAAGAAGTAACAAGTGAGGATGAGGGTTTTGGGTTTTCATTAAATGAAAAAAACATTTCCACAGACCATTTATGCGAACTCTTACAAGTATATCTGAGAGACTCAAATTTGCACATGATTTGCAGTTTATTTCGTAATAACAATGTCATCGAAAGTGTAAAAGATATGCCATTTGAAGTTCTAGTAACAACAACGAAGTTCATAACGTCTAATAATGCTCAATGTAGAAGTCATATAATATGTTGTGAAAAAGTTCTAAGCATCTTATCAGATTATTGTGAGCCAACTGAATTAATTTTGTATCTTGTTGAACAAATTGAAATATCAAATTCAGAACTGTGTTTCAGTCTACTATTAGAACCTTTAAAGGAATGCTTACGTAAATGTAATGATTTATGGAAAGTATTTGACATATGTACAGACACAATCAGAGGCTTTTTGTCAACTTTACCTTTACCAAATAGTGATATTTTTCAACAAAGTATTTACTTTAACCAAATCAATTGCATAAAACCTGATGACATCACTAAACGTATCATTTGCATTTATCAAGCAATTTATGCTTTTACACAATCGTTGCTTCATGATATACGTTTCAATTTTAAGGAAATAATACAGCAGAACAGACATGGTTTGATATGTGATAAATCAATACAAGAAGCTTATCAATTAAAAGAATATACATTATCCTTACTGTTTTCAATGTTTGGAGAACCCATATGTTTTATTCAACTGGAATGTGTAGAAATGGTCAGAATAATGACTGAATTAATGATGCTCATTAAGTCTGTGGAAAGTAACCCAATGTATTGGTTAACAAATTCTGACAGCCAGAATAAAAAGTCAACTAGATTATTGGAAAACTTAGATAACCAACTTGGTAATTTTGATAAGACATATTTCCATAAGTCATGTTCACAATCAGTCTCCAAGTTAGCTATTTCAAATTGGTATTGGTTTGTAGTATGTTCATCAAGAGAATATATATTTCCACTGGTATATAATTTACAGTATATCTTTCATATCTGTATTAATCAAACCATTTATTTTTTAAACAGTTCAAATGCTGCTTTGATCTTCAAAGGATTGATGATGATAAATGTAATTATTGAACAAACAAATCCACATTTAATTTCACTGGAAGCACTTGATTTACCAGAACATTCTCAGTTACTGCAACATTTGATCCAAATAATGATACACTGTTCTAGAAATGAAAATCGGAGGTTGGCTATGAACATTTTTGTTAAATATGTTCAACAATTTACAAATACTGCAAAATATCTTGTTGTAGCAAAACTTCTTGATACGAGCAATCATTCAGGTGTAATAGGTCTGGTGATTGGAATTGTTAAAAACAATATTGTACAAGAAATGGAATTAGACCAAGAGTCTTGTGATCTGTTCCAAGGAAGTAATACGTTTTATGGTGAAAAGTTAAAAATAATAATGTTGAAGATAAACAGATTAACATGCGCTTACTCTTCATATCTGGTAGAAATATCTGATGGAGTAATGTCAGTTCTCAATTTAATTCGTTATTTAATTATCCGAGATAGAAACAACAAAAGTGGTATATGGAACATTATCCCAGAAATTCAGGAAAACTTTTTAAAGCCTTTAAAAAATATTATTAATATAAATAAAGCGAGTTGGCAAATAGAACTGGACAATTTATTATTGAAGCAAAGACCTGTAAGTAGTACAAAATATACTAAAGTAACTGCTGCAAGAAGAGATTTTGGTGTACCATTGGAAGTTAACATTGAAGTTTGTTTGCAAGCAATCACAACAGTTCAAGTAATAGAAAGCATATGGTCCAGAGTTAATGAAATTTTAAATAAGAACAGTACAACTCATGAACTTTGAGCAAAATACTACATTATTATCTTGAATAATAAAAAAATACTATACAAATTTTAATGCAAAAAAATAATAAAGATATGATGGATATTTATTAGTAATTCATCAATTATATAAAACCAAACCTTGAATTTATTACTATTTATGGCCTTTAATTTGCATGAAGAAATTTCGTATTTTTCAACTGTTTTGCTTCGATGAGTGATGAATGTTTGTTCTAGGAAATTGCAATCTACATCATTTGGATATAACTAGTAAGTGAATGAACATGATTTGAACTTTGGTAGCTCCCTAGCCTCATGGTCATGGTTGGCTGACATATCGGACGAGATGGTCAACCACTGTTCCACAACACACAGTTCAGGCGTACTAGGACTTTTTTGGATAGCAACTTACAATAATAGCTTAAAGCCAAATTACATAAAAAATTACGGACTCCAGTCGAGAAGTGTCACAAACGCGAATGAACATTATTCTTAAATGGGCAAAACAGTACTTTTCGTTTTTTTAGGACTGTATACAAGATAATAAGTATCTGCTTCATAATGGAATCCTATTTCTTGAACTTTTTTCTGAACAAAATGAGTCTAGAGCAATAAAACAATAACCATTTTTTGTAAAGTTATTCCATTATTAAAGTTCATATCTTTTCACCCCAAAATAGAAATAGCTCAAAACTTTAAAATAATAAGTGTATCATATTTGAACAAAGTAGAATCCTCACCACGATTTACTTTCCATGTATACCCTTCGCTTTCAATGTGCACGCTACACACGTGACAGATTAGCTTAGAGAAAATACATATAGCCGGCGAAACCTGAGATGCCCCAAAAATGACAACTGACTGATATGAAGCAAGAGTTTATAAAGTTTAATTTTGGGGCATTTCACGCAAAAACAACAATTTTTTATTCCCACTAAACAACGAAATTTAAACATTGTCAAGTTTTATTATTAAATTACAGGAACTTATTATATTTATTATGAAGAAATTATTATACTGAATGCTGTTTACTTCAGTGAAACAAATAAATATGTTTGATATTTTTTAGGAATTTGTAAAAGTGCAAACATTTACTTGTTTTAAACATGAAGTAAGTTAGACCCCGGGATAATGTATGTTGACGAAAAATATTTAATAACGTTTCTAAGAATTTGATTTTCATTAATAAAATATTGTTGAAAAGTGAAAGCATTATCCTTCTTGAAAAAAAATTGAAATGTGCAAAAATGATTTGTTAAGCCACTTTTGTTATTAATTCAAATTTTTTCTTCTCCGCTGTTAAGAATTTTATAAAAATGAACGGATTTTAATGAATAATGGCTTATTTTTTAGAGAAAAAAAAATTCTCTACAACTTTACCATGCGATATTTTCAAATTTCCGAAGCCAACGATAATCTATTTTAAAAGAGAAACTATTACTTTTTACGAATTCTAATTAATTTTGGTGATCAGACAAAGAATCATAAAACTATTATGTGGTAAAGTTAGAGAGAATCCTTGTCTCGAAAAAATAAGCCATTAAAATGCGTTCATTTTTAACAAAATTCTTAACTGCGGAGTTGGACAAAATTTGGATAAACAACGAAAGTTGCTTAACAAATTATTTTTGCAGGTTTCAATTTTTTCAAGAAGAATAATGCTTTTTCTCTTCATCAATATCATTAATAGTGAATATGATATTGTTGGAAACGTTATTAAATATGTTTCCCCAACATGTGATATTCTGAGGTCTAACCACCTAAATCAGAATTCGATAAAACTTGGTTTTTTAACAATTATTTACGACATTGATGATATACGATGAGAGTAAAATGTACTATTGTATACAAAAAATAAATTTTAAATTATCAGCAAAAAGTGAAGTCTCCTTAATATTACATAAATCGTGTAATTTCGAGGCTGTTTATTTACGTTTTTATGCTGTCATGGAATCTAGTCAAATCTGCAATTATGTTAATTTTTTATTCTTTTTTTGTAAGCGAGATCCAGCTTTAACTATATTATATTAGCTCTATAATAATAATAAAGTATAATCATCCATATTTACACGTATGAGGGTAATTTAAAAAAAATTCTTGTAAAATGCAAGAAATGAAAATTTAAAAGAAACTATTGATATAAACAAATAAAGTTTCCAGTTAATATGAATAAACAAAATTTCGCAATCTATAAAAATACCCGTTTGCTCTATGCTTTTAATATTATGCAGTATTAATTAACCCATAATCCCGACTCGAGGGTCATTTTCAACCGAGAGAAAATTCAATTTGTACTTTATAAATTGCATAACAAGCATTTTCAAACGGCAGGACATATTTGACCCAGGCAGTGGGAGGAAAAGGCTTTAAAATAGCCGTCGGAACTAATGGTTATAATACACATCAGGGGGAACCAACTCTATATACATATATTATGGGTCAGTCTGTCGTAACGTACGAGTCGTAATATACGTATACGTTTTAGGCATATACGCATATTAGATAAGCTAACATGAGTGTGTGAATGAGAACTTGGGGACCGCCGATTACAAGTCTGGCGGAAAACCATCTTAGAAATGATTTAATAACAGATAACCTGGCCCAAGTGTGAGAACACTTTGCACGGAAAACCCTTTGGGATCACTGCTTACCCAAATCGGGAGGGCAGCCCTCCCGCAGCACGTTGAACTTTTCAAATGATGATTAAAAATATAAGAGCGTAAAAATCAATTTTTGTCTGAATAGATATCGATTCATAGTATGATTAGGAAAGTTTATGCACTATTTTGACACCATCAAATTATTTATATGGTTTATAAAGAGTGTTAAAAACGTAAAAACCGGCACTTTTTTCACTTTAACGCATCCGTATAGAAATTAGAGCAAAATAGTGCAAAATTGCACTTAAGCTTTTTTGAAGAGCGCAAAATTTCCTACAAAAAAGTCACGGGCAGCGTTAGTCTAACATTAATAGTTTAGCCAGAAAGAAAGCACGAATTTAAACAATATATGTCGAATATTTTACATTGGTTGTCGATCAAACTGTAAGTTGACGTTCCAGTGTAGTTTGTTGCTAAACTATTAACATTAGACTAGGGCTGCCACTAACTTTTTTGTAGGAAACTTCACGTTCTACAAAAAAGCTTTAGTGCAATTTTACTCTATTTGGCTCTGTTTTTGATACGGAAGCGTTAAAATGAAAAAAGTGCCGGTTTTTACGCTTTTAACGATCTTTATAAACCATATAAATAATTTGATGGTCTAAAAATAGTGCATAAACTTACTTAAGAGGACCACCTCAATTAAAACCGTTAAAACATCTTTTTTTTTTATTGCATATTTCGAAAATAGTTGTTACGTCCGGTGGACGTAGCCGTCCCTCGAAATAATTTAATAAATAAAATCTAAATCTTCAACGTGTGAATATGCACGAGCTGCGCTATCGAACGGAAGTCGAAGTGCAGCCTCAGCATATTCACACGGTTGGAAAAGAAATGTGACGACGAGCTCCGCTGCGCTCTCGTCTCGAGACCGCATCGGAGAGTCAGTCAAGAGTCTGAGAGCGACCTTTACACTTAATCCGTCGCAATTTCATATTTTATTCATCCCCGCCCCACCGCTCGCACTGTTGCGTACCATTAGAAACGTAACAGATTAAATTGGTGGCACTCTTTGAAAGTACTCTGACCAAATTTCACGTCGAACTGTGATTTAATTCCGGAGATATAGCTAAGAGTTGAGAACAGCCGTAAACGCTCGGAGAGCGCCGAAATCGTATACCTGAAACGCTTGGGCCGTGCGGGCAGAAGGAGGGGGACAACCATCTGCGAGGTGAAATTCCTTTGTAGTAAGCTTCTGTATTGTATACATACTCATACAGTTACATAGTACGTATATATATAGCAGGTAACTGTATAGGTATACGAACGAACGTTGTTGAGCAGCTATTTCAGTGTAGCTTAATCGTTTCACGCGTGCGGTCGAATGTTAAAAACGAAAATGCCTAAGAAAGGAACGAAAACTAACATCGTACGAAGTCAAGGCAAGAAAAGACATTTTGAAGGAAATCAATTTATGGACGATAATGGGAAGAAATTTGCGTCGAGTGAAAATAATGAACCGAGTGAGAGTGCAAAGAAACTGCATGCTGTGAATAACGAAGATATCCGTTCGAACCCTGCATTTGCATACAAAATTATTGAATTCGTTTCCAGTTGTGCTGCTCTGGCGAGTATATTACGGTGTTTTAAGTGCAAGCAAGCCGTACGTTTTGAAGAGTCAGGACAAAGAGGACTGAGATTTAAAATTATTGTTACATGTTGCTGCGGTCGTACAGAAATAAATTCCTTTTATTCATAATGGCTACGAAATAAATCGGAGAATTGTACTCGTCATGAGACTTTTGGGTATCGGATGCCAGGGTATCAATACATTCTGTAATCTCATGGACATATGTACTGGGATCTCTCATTCCGCATACTCACGTATTATCGAACATATTGCTGAGGCTACCGCGTCGGTGTTCAAGAAGTCATGTCATACTGCTATTCAACAAGAGATTATAAAAAACAATGAACACGGAAGGACTGAAAATCACCTCAAAGTCTGGCGACGGATCATGGAAAAAACGGGGATTCAAGTCACTATATTGTGCCACAACGCTGATCGGTTATTATACAGGAAAACTAATCGATGTAGTCGTTAAAAGCAGTTATTGCCAAACTTGTGTACTTTGGAAAAATAAAATGCACACTGTAGAATATCAGCAGTGGGTACAAGATCACGAAGAAGAGTGCGCGAAAAATCACAATGGCTCGTCAGGAAAAATGGAAGTCGATTCAGTGAAAGATATATTTTGTAGATCTGAAGAAATCTTCGGCGTGAAGTACACCAACTACATCGGTGACGGCGACTCCAAAACTTTCAAGGCCATTCTTGACATAAAACCATATGTTGACGAGGTCCCTGTTGTAAAAAATGAGTGCACTAATCACGTCGAAAAGAGAATGCACACTAACCTTCAAAAAGTGAAAAAAGAAAAACTTGGCGGATGAAACAAATTGACGGATAAAAAATCAAGCAACTGACAACGTATTATGGTCTCAGCATACAACGAAACAAAGACAACGTTGAAAATATGAAGAAAGCAATCATGGCTACTTTTAATGATATATTTTCTACAAAAGAAGAGCCAAATCATGAAAGATGCCTAACGGGACCTGACAGCTGGTGCAAGTGGCAGAAAGCTGTCGCTTTAAATAAGGACCTAAGTCTCTAAAATCTGACACTATTGCTTGACAAAGAAATGAAGGAGCATCTCTTGCCAATTTATAAACCTTTATCCAAAGAAGATCTGTTTGAAAGATGTTTGGGCGGACATACGCAGAACGCCAATGAAAGCTTCAACTCCATCGTTTGGCGATTAGCACCGAAACATTTGTATTCCGGTAAAAAAATTGTCGACATAGTAGCTTATATCGCAGGTTTAATGATGGATTCATGTCGATATTAAGAAGCATGAATGAATTACACATCATTGTCGGAACACAAGCACGCAACTTCTGGAAGAACACCGATGAGAGTCGCATAATCAGGCAGAACCGATGAGCCAGAGCGAGACAAAAGAGGCCCGAATTGCCCGAAAACAACTGCAATTTAAAACGAATCAACCTTTCGGAGAAAGTGAAGGGCTGTTGTATGCACCTGGGATCGCTGATTAATCGGTAAGTTGCAAAAACGCATACTTTTATCGTGTTGAAACATTAAACGCGTTTTTCTCGAAACCACTTTTTCAAAAATGGCTGCAGCTGTAACTAAAAAAGTATTTGACCGATCCGGCTGAAATTTGTAGCGGGTTTAGTTTACATATTTACCAATAGAGTAAATCTAAAATATTACAGATTTTGCATAAACAACATTATTTTAAGGGGGTACGAATCGTTAAAAAATAGGTGAAAATGAGACAATTTTTTTTCAAAACCTAACCAATTTTTAATTTTGTACTTTTTTAAACTTTTATAGGTTCATTCTATGCCTAAACTCATCAGTAATCGAAATAATTTTGGTTTTTTGATTTCAGACTAATAAGAAGCCCAGGAGAACTGCAGCCGTTTTGGGCTTCGGAAAATACCGGCTCACGTGGAGGGGCTGCATCGCCGCCATTTTGAATTGAAAAAAAATTTTTTTTTGTAAAAGCTGACACTTGCCATTAAATGTTGTCAAAAGAGGAAAATGTTTAGATTATTTCAACACCCTCAAAACAAAATCACAAAATATGATTAAATTTTCAGGTTCTAATTGAGGTGGTCCCCTTAATGATATTGTGAATCAATATCTATTCAGAAAAAAATTTATTTTTACGCTCTTATATTTTTAATCATCATTTGAAAAGTTAAAAGTGCTGCGGAAGGGCTGTCCGCCTGGTTTGGGTGAGTAGCGCTCCCAAAGGGTTTTCCGTGTGGGGTAGCGCCCTTGTTCTCATCCTCACACATAACCGTGCCGCTATATGTAAACTGGCGGAAAACCGTCATAAAACTTATCTAAAATTAAACACACATGACCCATGCCAGAAACTCTCTTAATTCTATTTTTCTAGAAGTTTCTTCTTCAATATATTCTAGAAATAATATATTTTATCAAACTACAAAAGAATCATCCTTACTCATTTAAACTAAATTGTTATAATGTACTCTTTTAAAATTGCTTCATTCAAAGATTAAAAAAATATAGTTAATATGAAAATATGCTAATAATGGATGCTTCTGTTGTAATGCTTTTATTATTAATTAAATTTAGGCCGTATCATTTAAGATTTATATAGATCCTCGCCTTCTTAATATCTGAACTATATTCTAACTGTTAGATCAGAACACACACTTCTCTTGATTAATTATTACAACAATATCTTCTTTTAAGTAAATATAAGACGTACGAATCTTAAAAATTGTCGTAGTATTCGTTCATTCTGATTTTTTTTATATCCAGTCAATTAAATGCAGCGAGACAAGTTGTTGACATATTTAATTCTGAACCAGGTTTGTTTATCTAAATCAGATTTGTTAAAAAAAAATCAAATCCACGGAACATGATACTCTTTCTGGAATTTAGAAAGCATTCTCGGCTATAATATGGAAATATGAACGTTTTTTTTATTTTTTTATTTTCGATTCTAATATTAGATTTTTGCTCCATCGTTGTCGAGTGGTGCTTTTCCAAATATCGCAATTCGTAAGTGGAGAATTTCTTTGTGCGATTAATCCTTTACGACTTTTCAACTGAATTTCGATCTTTATGGCTTCCGGTTCAGCTAAATTTAAAACAATTCGTTCAACACAACAACATTTTTAACGCGTTTTTACAGGCGATCGAAAGTTCTGAGTAGGTACGAGTAAGATTGGCGTCGTTACTCATTTATTGAAGCTACTAACATAACATATGGGTTATTAGCTACAATGACTATTGTTCACTACTAGTTCTAGACTTATCGCTTATATAAGTTGTGTTGTTCAGATTTCACAATAAGATTACCAACAACAACAACAAATGTAACTTTTCATTTATTACTATTGCTAAACTTGATTTTTCAACCCGATTTCATTGAACCCTAAACGCTTTTTTTAGCGTGACTATTGCCCTAAACACCGTTTAGACTGTTCATTTTCAACAATAACGAACAAGCAAAAAAAAAAAAACAAAGAAAAATGGTAGTTGGTTCGATTTAGACCCGTTTAGTTAATTTGGTTGGTGTCAGTACGCAGTTTATTTCTCGTGTGTATTGTTGCAATACAAAATTTATTAGTTTCGTGCGGTTGTACGGCGACTTCGGTCTATTTGGCGGCTTCGCTCTCTGGCGGCTTCGCATTTATTATTTTACGCGGTAAAAATAATAAACTTTTTTAAACACTTTAAAACATTTTTATTATTTTTTGCTCATTTTGCATAATGACTTCGCTCTATTTGGTGGCTTCGCTCTCTGGAGACTTCACGTTTAGTATTTTAAACGCGGAAAAAAATACTTCATTTTAAGTGATGAAAATTGATTTCTGCTCAACACTGTCAAATACAAAAAATTTTAGAAATTAAATGAGAGCAGAGCGACTTGGCTTTCGGAAAGGACTTATGGTCCGCACCCGCTAAAACGGCCTTCGGAAAAGACTTATGCCCGCGGTACTCAAAACTCGTAAACGATATCAAAATTTATTTTCACTGTTTTTTTATTTATTTTAGGATATTCGCGACTTTCCGTTCTTTTTTTGTCAAAACACGAGTAATTTTTATTGAGTAATGTGATCGAAAATGAACAGTTTATGTTTATTAGGAAGATATTTTACTTTGTTCCTCTGGTTTTTATATTTTAGTATTTTTTTGGTTTTTGTTTTATAACTTCACTATCACATTGTGGGATTTTCAACACACTTTTTGTTCATTTTATAAATTGCAATAATATGCGTTTTGCTGAAAGAAAAGATGGATTAGTACAATAAATCGATTCTTTCACAATCTCTCTATGCCGGTCCTACCGACTGCGCCAAAAATGATGTCCTATGTTACGTCCAGCGTTGAACACAACGGAGTACAAGTAATAATAAGAGAAAGAAGATGTAAAAATGACTATTCGTCCCTCTTACCTTGGGACGACCGAGATGGTGGAGAAATTGTGAAATAAATGTATAATTATTATTACCATTATTATAACTTATATTTGAGGTTGTTATGAACAGAGGTATTTAAAAATAGTGGACGATAATGTTGAGCTATTAATAGAAAAAGATAAAGCATACATTTTGAGGGATACTATGGAAACATTGATTTGGGTTGCGATTAATTCAAACATTCGTTTCTAATGCCAAAAAAAGAAAAGAGATCCTTTTGTCTCAATAACTTGAGGTCGGTACCTTGACGAAGGAGCGTCCAACCTCAAGCCTTTGAATTAGAGTTAATTTGAAGATCAAATGAATTTAACAGCAAAGTCTTTAGCTCAATACCTCGAGGTTGGTACCTTGACGACGAAGCGTCCCCCCTCAATCCTTTGAATTAAAGATGAATGAAATTAGTTTCAAAATAATTTGATTCAATACCTCGAAGTTGGTACCTTAACAAAGAAGCATGCAACTTGAAGCCTTTGAAACAAAGTGTTATTTTACGGAATAAGGAAAAGAGGAAAAAGGAAATGTCCTAAAAATTGGAAAATATGTATGTTTTTAATATAAATATATATATGGGACATTCCATGTCAACTCAGACAGTGACACCGGCAAAATTCAGATCAACGAAAAAGAAGTTTGACACGGCAAAATATTGGTAATTACACGTACTTTCAACTACAACCTGACCTTTTTATCGACTCCAATATGGACGACGACTACACTACGTCGAATCCGTAAAATCCTCGAATATCTGAATAAAATCAGTTATTACAAAAAGGCACTTACGCAAAATTGAAAGTAAACTACATTTTAAAGATTTTCAAGGTCGCTGTTTATGAATCCGACGTCATACTTTCAAAATTCAAAATGGCGGAGTCAATATGGCGGCCGTCGGTCCAAAAATTTCAATTTTTTTAAATATAAAAAATACTATCGGATTCTATGTAAAATTCTGAATAAAAAATATATCTTGCGATTTTTTGAAGATTGCGTTGATTCCGAGAGACAAAAATGCCAAAGTTTCCAAAACGCAGATTACATATGATTAATATTCTATTATCGCCGGACTTGTTCTGTGATTAGATGTTTTATGTTTCTAGAGGTTTTCGGGGTCGCTGATTACGAATCTGGGGTTGGATTTTTATAATTCAAAATGGCGGCTTCAAAAATTGGGCCGCCGTCTAATATAAAAATATAATTTTTCGAAAAATAAAATTTATTCTACGCGGAATTCTAAATAAAAAAATGTGTATTACGATTTTTTGCCTACTTTCACGGATTCCGAGGCGAAAAAATGGCGAAATGTCCATAATGCTCCGAAGATTTGTTTCTCGCAAAGTACTGTTCCAAATAAGCTAAAAATCGACATTTTCAAAATATAAAATGGCGGTTCTAATATGGCCGTCAGAAATAGAAAATTATTCGATTAAAATAAAACCCCGTGCTCTGGATAGTTTGAAGTCGTTGATTCCAAATCTGTGGCTAAAGTTTAAAAATGTTAAGTGTAAGACCTAAGACATGGAAGATACGATTTGGATGGGATACAACTTGATACTTGGGAGATTTTTAGGACGCTGTGTATGTGTCCTGCTCTCGGCATCACCCAGGATCAACGACGTCGACGTAGCAGGACACTGATATCGCTGGCGTTAGCGTCATCCAACGGTACGTTTCACCACAGCAGTTTCGAGATTTCTACATGTCGATTTCGAAAATAGTGCATGTACTACAGACTACGATTTACGTGAATGTGTGTGTGCATCGTCCGTGTCGTATAAGGCGGGCACCTGTGACATCTGTCCGTCTCTCTTTTTTTTCGCTGCTTTTCTCTCTCTCTCTCGCTGTCTCCAAAACAGCTGTGTATAACCGCCGCCGGTATATCTTGTCCCGGTGACATCCAGGGTTAAGATTTGACCCAGAAGATGGTTTCTCCGGAGGTTCTCTGTGAACGAAATCAGCAGACATCGAGGAAAAGAGGAAACGGCATCCCAGATCAACCAGGAGTTCAGCATTTCAGGTCAGCAATCAGGTTAGTTGGAAACTTTATAATAACTTAATATTATTTTTAATTTAAGAAATTGATTCTTTATGGGGATTTTCAGTTTCCCCGAGCCGCCAACATAACAGCAGCAGGACAAAAATCCAGGATGAAGATAAGGATCCAGGAAACCTGCAGCTTTTACAGAAAGGTTAGTTATATTTTTTTACATTGAAAATTAATTTAAATAAAAAAGTTGCACGCATTATGATGAATCAATGAAAATTCATTACGAGCTTGAACTCTATGCAATTTGCGTATTTAATTTGCATTATAATTGAATATGCAAAACTTTTTTTTAATAGGTCATGCGGAACCTATCATGACAACTCCGCCTTTTAAAACTATTAAATTATAAAGTGAGGTAATTGAAAGTAGTTCAATTAGGACACTGTCCTCTTAACTATTCCAATGCAAATAAATGTATTTACTTTCCACTCAAAATGTGTCAAGTTATTGAAAATTCAAGACAGTACGGCACCCATTTGGGGATCCTAGTTCGTCTTTTCAGAATATTCTATAACAATGTAGCACGCATCATGATGAATAAATGAAAATTCATTACGAGCTTGCACATTAATTACATTCAATTACCTCGGCTTAGAATTAAACAATGTGAAAAGGCATAAATATAATGCATAAATATAAATGTAGATACAGTAGAATAAATATTGATGCTTGATGGGCTATTTTTGAAGCGTGTCTGTCTGGATGGGAGCAACATTCGAACATGATGTCTTTTGGCTGCAGTTACACCCTGATGAAGGTTTCTCCTGCAGTTTCTGAGGCAAGTTAGATATAAATTTCTAGAAATAAAATACGTTAGTATTTTTCAAAATATCTGTTGACGCTTTATGATGTCTTTTTGCAGCATGTCTCTCAGCGGTCTCTGGCAGTTTAGAGGAAGACCGCAATTTATATTTCCAAGTTTTCAAAGTACGAGGTCTCCGACAAGACAAGGTTTAATATTGTATTTGCAATCGCCAGAGGTGCCGGTCGGTCGAGCTAACTGTCATCGTCGAGATGCACATTTCTTAGAAAGTTTCTAAGGGCCTTAAAATTTATTTATTATTATTTTTATGCTCAAGTACGTATTGAGCATCGATTATAAGGCCCCCAAATTGTTCCAAATTGTATTTTGGGTTCAGTATTGTATTTGCAATACGCCTGCGGTCCCTGGGAGTCAAGCTATCTTTTATCGTCGACATGTAAATTTTTAAGAAATTTTATAAGTACCTTAAAATTAATTTGGTATTATTTTTATGCTCAAGTATGTATTGAGCATCGATTGTAAGGCCCCAAATTGATGAAAATTGTATTTAGTGTTCAGTATTTTATTTGCAATACGCCTGCGGTCCCTGGGGGTCAAGCTATCTTTTATCGTCGACATGTAAATTTTTAAGTGTTAAAATAGCAACTCTGTTTTACCATAAGTGGAATATACATTGTACGTAAACATGTGTAAGAGGGGTCATGTTTACATTCTAGCTAATGTGCTAAATGTCATATAATATTCCCCTTCTTCCCTTTCGGTACCAGTACGTTTTTCAGTTAATCCTCTTCCGGTAGCGTAACAGGCCGGACGCTTATTTACATTAATTATATTTTGGAGTAATAAATACAATTCTTAGTGAAACTGAGCATATTTCATAACCCGAACCTCACTTATCTCAACAGATGATGGGCCCAGAAAACCCATTTAATTGAGAAAGTCCGGAAAGCTCAAATTAATTCTGAAAAGTGAGAAAAAAAATTATTATTGTATCGGTGGAAGAAAAATCGCTTTAAAGAAAACGGAACACGTGCTCGCAAAATGGCCGATGATGAAAAATATAAGATTCCGCTGTTCGACGGGTCGAACTTTGGGAACTGGAAATTCAGAATGGAAACACTGTTACTGGAACTGGAATTAATCGAATTTATTCAGAAACCATATAGGAGTATGGTAGAATTTTTGAAAACGGATAGCGAAGAACAAAAGAAGACAAAGGAAGAAACATTATTGAAATTGGAAAAGTTGGACCGGAAGTGTTGCTCACAAATTGTTCAACGTGTGGCAGATAGCCATCTTGAATATGTTAAGGATAAAGACAACGCACATGGTGCATGGCTTTCCCTTACCGGAACATTTGAGCGCAAAGGAATTGCAGGACAATTGCTTCTGCGGAAAAGACTTTTGTCAATGAAGTTCAACCCGTCTAAGGAGACGCTTTCGGATTATTTCATTCAGTTTGATGAACTGATACGAGAATTATGAGCCACAGGCGCAATATTAGAAGCAAACGATGTGGTATGTCATCTCTTATTAACAATGCCATGGGAATACGGACACATTGTTACTGCAATTGAAACTCTTTCAGCAGACACGTTAACCATAACCTTCGTGAAAAATAGGTTATTAGACGAAGAAATGAAATGCCTGCAATTGAATACGAAAAAAAATAGCCAATTCGAGCAATCGACAGCATTTTCAGTGGTGCAAAATCAAAAGACGCGTGGCACATTGTCTTCTAGTTCAGGAAAAGGAAACAAATTTAAGATTCGGTGTTATAATTGTGGTGGTATTGGACATAGGCGTGCTGAGTGTAAAAAGAACGTCAACAATCAAACGAAATATGGGAACGCGGCAGTACGTTTGAAAGCACAATGTGAACAACCTGAATTTTGTTTTGTTGCGAACGTAAACAATGGAAAAGGTGATGAAAACCTTGTAGAACTGGCTCTAGACTCCGGGGCAACAGAGCATCTCGCGAGTGAAAGTTTACCAGTGTCAAATATTGTTGAACTTGCGCAGCCGATAAAAATTCGTGTTGCTAAATCTGGAACGATACTACATGCTCATAAAAGAGGTGATTTAAACACAACATGTCTAGTGAACGGAAGGGTACACAACATTATCATTAAAGACATGCTATTAGTACCGGATTTGGAATATAATCTCTTGTCAGTGCGAAAACTTGAACAAAATGGATTTAGCGTGGTGTTTCAAAATGGAACTGGTGCAATAATGAAACTAGAACAAATCATTGCAATAGCGAAATTAAATGAAAAGCAGCTGTATGTGTTGAAAACTCAAGTGAACGATAAATGTGCAATGCTTGCAAGAAAAAGGAATTAATTATGAATGCACTATAAGGTATACTCCGGAATTAAATGGGTTAGCCGAAAGAATGAATAGGACTATATGTGAAAAAGCTAGATGTCTTCTCTTAGGGTCAAAGTTACCGAAGACATTCTGGTCTGATGCAGTGAGAACTGCAGTTTACCTAATCAATCGAAGTCCAACCAGTGCATTAAAGGATAGTGTACCAGCAACTCACTGGTATGGGACACAACCAGATCTTACCAAACTTAAAGTTTTCGGGTGTTTAGCCTATTTGCGTTTACCAAGTCATCTTCTCAAAAATAAGTTCGCATCAAGGACGTTGCAATGCTTACTTGTTGGCTACTGTGTAAATGGTTATAAACTTTGGAGTCCTGAAGAAAACCGAATTCTCTATGGCAGAGACATAAGATTCGACGAGTCAAAATTCGAAATTGTCTCTTCAGAATCAGATTTTTGGTCACCAGAGGAAGAGCCATTGCAAATATCAGAGCCGGATGATGAAGAAGAAGAAGATCGAAATTCAAACAAAAGTTCCGAAGATAGCGAATTTGATGATGCAGTCGAGGATCAAACGACTGAAAAGGAACCTTCTGATACAACAGAAATGCAGAATACGAAGAAAACCTCAGAGGGGACTCCGAGAAGATGCACAAGAACGAAAAATAAGCCAAGCTGGTTTAAAGACTATGCAGCAACAGCGTTTAGTGCAGAAATTTATGTAGAAGATATTCCAATGAAATTTGAAGATATCCAGGGTCGTGATGACAAAGAAATGTGGATGCAAGCGCTGCAAGAAGAAATTGAAGCACATGAAGAGTGTGGGACATGGGAATTATGTGTGCTACCAAATTAGGTGAAATAGATCGTTATAAAGCTAGATTAGTAATTAAAAGGTGTTCGCAAAAATATGGTTTTGATTATATGGAAACATATGCACCGGTCGCGCGTTTAATTACGTTAAGAGTTTTATTAGTGTTGATTAATGAAAAACAGTTGTTCACGGGGCAATTGGATGTGAAAAACGCATTCTTACATAGCGAGCTTCAGGAGGAGGTTCATATGAAAGTACCAAAGGGCATTGTAGCTGGAGAGAATCAAACGTGCAAATTAAAGAAAGCACTTTACGGGCTTAAACAAGCACCTAGAGAATGGAATTGTACCTTTGATAGTTTCATGAAATCTCTTGATTTTAAAAACTGCGACGCGGATCGATATTTGTATATAGGTAATTACGAAAAGGCAATGATTTATCTACTTTTGTACGTAGATGATATGATCGTTGCAAGTGATAAATTATACGCTTTAAATAAATTAAAGTATGGATTGAAACATAAATTTCGTATAAAAGATCTTGGAGTTTTACACATGTTCCTAGGTATTAAAATAACTCGTAAGGAAAACGAGATGTATCTTAATCAAAAGATGTACGTAGAAAAACTACTAACTCGATTTCATATGAGCGAATGCAAAGCCTCCAAGACTCTAATGGAAATGAAATTTATAGTTCAAGAAGACGCGAAAGATAGTACGGATAAAGCGTATCGAGAACTAATAGGTTGTTTAATGTATCTCACGCAGACAAGTAGACCTGACTTGAGCTACTCAGTGAATTACTTTAGTACATTTCAGAATAATCCAAAAGAGTGTCATTGGAGAGGCTTAAAAAGAATCCTTAGATATCTCCAAGGAACACAAAGCCTCGGATTAGTGTATAGAAAATCAGAAAGAAACAGGGAATCTCTAGTAGCTTATTGCGATGCGGATTGGGGGAGTAATCAGGATAGAAAATCGATAACGAGATTTATATATCAGCTGTTTAATAATACTGTATGTTGGTCAACTAAGCGTCAACAAACGGTTGCACAGTCTTCAACGGAAGCAGAATTTGTTGCCCTAGCGATGTGCTCTAGCGAATATCTCTGGCTCAATTATCTTTTAATAGGACTTGAACGTTTGAATAAAGATGAAGTTTTAATATATGAGGATAATCAATCGTGTATCCATGCGCTACAGAGATGGGAGCATAAACGTTTAAAACATATCGATATTAAATATAATTTTGTACGGGACTTAGTTAAACAAAATGTTGTAATTGTTAAATACATAGAGATGCAGAATCAAATAGCGGATATGTTTACCAAGTCGCTCGGCGAAACAAAGTTTGTATCCTTCCGGAATGCGTTATATATGGAATAAATTAAGTGCAGAAAACAGATGTTGATGAGGAGTGTTAAAATAGCAACTCTGTTTTACCATAAGTGGAATATACATTGTACGTAAACATGTGTAAGATAGGTCATGTTTACATTCTAGCTAATGTGCGATATGTAATATAATATTCCCCTTCTTCCCTTTCTGTACAAGTACGTTTTTCAGTTAGTCCTATTCCGGTAGCGTAACTGGTCGGACGCTTATTTACATTAATTATATTTTGGAGTAATAAATACAATTCGCAGTAAAAGTGAGCTTATTTCATAACCCGAACCTCACTTATCTTAACATTAAGAAATTTTATAAGTACCTTAAAATTAATTTGGTATTATTTTTATGCTCAAGTATGTATTGAGCATCGATTGTAAGGGCCCCAAATTGATGAAAATTGTATTTAGGGTTCAATATTGTATTTGGAAAACGCCTGCGGTCCCTGTGAGTCAAGCTCACTTTTATCGTCGAAATGTAAATTTTTCAGAAATTTTCTAAGGCCCCTAGAATTTGTTCGGTATTATTTTTATGCTCAAGTATCTTTCGAGCATCGATTATAAGGCCCCCAAATTGTTCAAAATTGTATTTAGGGTTAAATATTGCATTTGCAATCGCCAGAGGTGCCTGTCGGGCAAGCTAACTGTTATCGTCGAGATGCCCATTACTTAGAAATCTTCTAAGGCCCTTAAAATTAATTTGGTATTATTTTTTTGCTCAAGTAAGTATAGAGTATCGTTTGTAAGGCAATATTGAACCCTAAATACAATTTTCATCAATTTGGGGGCCTTACAATCGATGCTCAATACATACTTGAGTATAAAAATAATACCAAATTAATTTTAAAGTACTTATAAAATTTCTAAAAGATTTACATGTCGACGATAAAAGATAGCTTGACTCCCTGGGACCGCAGGCGTATTGCAAATACAATACTGAACCCAAAATACGATTTTGAACAATTTGGGGCCTTATAATCGATGCTCAATACATACTTGAGCATAAAAATAATAATAAATAAATTTTAAGGCCCTTAGAAACTTTCTAAGGAATGTGCATCTCGACGATGACAGTTAGCTTGCCCGACCGGCACCTCTGGCGATTGCAAATACAATATTAAACCTTGTCTTGTCGAGGACCTCGTACTTTGAAGATTTTGAAACATAAATTGCGGTCTTCCTCTGAACTGCCAGAGACCGCTGAGAGACATGCTGCAAAAAGACACCATAAAGCGTCAACAGTTATTTTGAAAAATAGTAACGTATTTTTATTAAAACGTAAATTTATATCTAACCTGACTCAGAACCTGCAGGAGAAACCTTCATCAGGGTGTAACTGCAGCCAAAAGACATCATGTTCGAATGTTGCTCCCATCCAGACAGACACGTTTCAAAAATAGCCCATCAAGCATCAATATTTATTCTACTGTATCTACATTTATATTTATGCATTATATTTATGCCTATTTACATTGTTTAATTCTAAGCCGAGGTAATTGAATGTAATTAATGTGCAAGCTCGTAATGAATTTCCATTTATTCATGATGCGTGCTACATTGTTATAGAATATTCTGAAAAGACGAACTAGGTTCCCTAAATGGGTGCTGTTACTGCCTTGAATTTTCAATAACTTGACACCTTTTGAGTGGAAAGAAAATATATTTATTTGCATTGCAATACTTAAGAGGACAGTGTCCTAATTGCACTACTTTCAATTACCTCACTTTATAATTTATTAGTTTTAAAAGGCGGAGTTGTCATGATAGGTTCCGCATAACCTATTAAAAAAAAGTTTTGCATATTCAATTATAATGCGAATTAAATACACAAATTGTAGTGCAAGCTCGTAATGAATTTTCATTGATTCATCATAGTGCGTGCAACTTTTTTATTTAAATTAATTTTCAATGTAAATAAATATTACTAACCTTACTGCAGCTGCAGGTTTCCTGGATCCTTATCTTCATCCTGGATTTTTGTCTTGCTGCTGTTATGCTGGCGGCGCGAGGAAACTGAAAATCCCTACAATGAATCAATTTTTTAAATTAAAAATATTAAGTTATTATAAAGTTTCCAACTAACCTGATTGTTGACCTGAAATGCTGAACTCCTGGGTGATCTGGGGTGCCGTTTCCTCTTTTCCTCGATGTCTGCTGATTTATTTCACAGAGAACCTCCGGAGAAACCATCTTCCGGGTCAAATCTTAACCATGGATGTCACTGGGACAAGATAATCCGGCGGCGGTTATACACAGTTGTTTTGAAAAAAAGAGAGACGGACATATGTCACAGGTGCCCGCCCTTATGCGACACGGACGATGCACACACACAATCACGTAAATCGTAGTCTGTAGTACATGTACTATTTTCGAAATCGACATGTAGAAACCTCAAAACTGCTGTAACTGCTGAACACGAATAGAAAAATATGGTGAATGAGATGAATGAGTGAGTTACAATTGAGACAACAGAGGTATTGAGTATTAAGTGTATATGTAGAGGAGGGATGTGTCGGTTGATGGTCTGTCACAGGTCTGAAGAAATGAATAAAGGTTGTTGGTGAGTTAGCAGAACGAATGTTAGACGGGAGTGAATTCCAGAGCCTAGAGGCTGTTATCGTAAAAGATTTTGCGTATGCTCGAGAACTTGAAAAGGGAACTAAAAGATCACCCTCAGTCACTCTAGTTACGCGGCATGTTGACGTATTTCGAAAAGTGAACAGCGTACCCTATTTCTCATTAGTTTGTAGTCTACATACGCCAAAACATTTTTCTTGCGGTTATATATTGAATATAGCTGGTTTCTGCGCTTGATGAGTGCGAGAATCTCTGTCGTTATCCAAAGATTGCGAGGTTTACGGGGAGCGAAGCTTGTGAGTGGAGCATGAATGTTATAGAGTCCCATCAGAGTGCGTGTGAGTAAAATGGATTTGTCGTCTGCAGCATGTAGTGATAGGTATGGAGACCAGTCTATTGTCTCAAGATCTGCAATAAATTTGTCAGTGGAAAAATTTTTTAATTTTCGATAAGTAAATGGGCTTATGAAGGGAGGGATCACTTGTAGGTTGTATGAGATGTCAATAAGGTCGCGATTAGATGTCGATGGTCCATTGGATTGGGTAAATGAAAGAAGTTTGTCCTTGTCGTCTACCAGACAATGATCGATCCAGGATGAAGATGTAGCAGTGAAATGTATGGGAGAATACGGAACAATATGAAGGTTGAATGTGGATGCGAAATTGCGAAAATAGTTTGAGGCATAATCCTCTTTACAGAGGTTAATGTTAAAATCCCCCATAATGACAATGTTGGAGTATAAATGCGTCAATTTCGAGAGCTCAGTTTCCAATTCTTTGAACATAGATGCATTAGGCGGGCGGTAGACACATATAAGCAGTAAAGGTGACAAAGTTTGAAACGAAAGCTCTATAACAAGGTACTCCGCTTTTGTCTGATAGGCTAGAGATGGAACTTCTGATGAGGATGAGATGCAGCGCGATGAGATGGAATTGTGAACATAGACAGCTACACCTCCTCCTTTCTTATGGTCTCTATCCGCTCTATGCACGATGTAATTATTAAGTTCAACCATATCATTCGGGGTAGCTTCGTTTAGTCAAGATTCAGAGACACAGATGACGTGATAGAATGTTGATGTAAAAAAAATATTGAGGTTTGCCATGCGGCCCTGAGTCAATAAGGATTAAGCATTTAGGTGGCATAAACGGAGATATTCTGAAGGTGAGGTAGAAATCGCATAAGGTAAAAATTCAACTTTATCCTTTTCAACATTAATATCTACACGCGCAGTTTTGATACCGGATATATCTAAGGTATTGCTTATTTCTAATCGCGATTGGCTTGAAGAAGAGATAGTGATGGCAGCTGAAGATGCAGTAGTGATATAGGAAGTCATGTGTCCTGGATGATTGGAAATTTCCAGAAGTTGCCGTTGTTGACTCTTAGATAGTCAGGACGCGGTTAAACACAGGAGATCATCAATTTTGAGATACGGGTAGCTCTTGAGGTCAGACAGTCATCCAGTTTAGCAAGAATGTTTCCATTTTTTTGCCACACATATTTAATTCCCATCTCCTTCGCTTTTATACGAACGTTTTTTAGTAGAATATAGGTTTCCGGTGGGAGCCATTCGTTAAGATGGAGAATATGTTCTTCTCTGTCTGTGAATATAGTTGAAGACAGAACCCTTCCCTTTTGTTTAAAGTTTTTGATGAAAGCATTCCGTTGTGGTAGTTGCTGAAACACAATTCTAACAGTCCTGGGCTTGTGAGCTAAGTTTTGTCCCGTAGGACGCATACGAAAGACCGCCACAATATCTGTCAATGAGATATTAACATTCACATGAAAAGCAATTTTTTGTACATCCTCCCGTAGAGATGTTTCCTCAGATTCAGGGAGACCTGAGAGGAGCAAGGTTTTCTGTTCCTGGTAGAATTCAACCTTGCTAAGTCTAGCATTGCGAACCTCGATATTCTTTTTCAGAGTAGTATTTTCATTTTCCAGAGTAGTGCATCGTTTAATTAATTCATTGTGACCAGTCTTTAGTACTTGAATGCTACTATGGACATCTAAAGATAGTTGAGAGAATTTTTCCATCAGACTATTATTATGTGCTTCATTTTGCTTAGTAGAGATTGCGACATTGGTGTTGATAGCATGAATTTCAGACAGAAGCATTCGAAGATCTACCTGTGATGGATCTCTCGTAGATTGTGCTGAATTTTGAGTTTGCGATGAAGTTGACGAGGTTGATGAAGCACGAGAGCGAGAAACTACTGTTAATGTAATCAATTTACACTTATCGCATGTTGCTACCGTAGATTTAATTTCTCTACCACACGTTGCGTTTTCGTAAGTTGGGTAGGTGTTAGCCATTATACGTCAATTGAAATTCCTAACGCCGTATCAATTCAAACAAAAATCTTATGTGCGGTAATTTTTGAGAGTCATTTCGTACAAATGGCCAGTAATTAATACAAAATAGACCCAATATCCAGTAATCGTTAGTGCTCAGAGGCACCACTTGTCTTTTTAGCGCTATAACTAAACGATCTTGATCGAGGCTAGTGATGTATATACTCTGTAGGTAATTCACCGATTGTCGGTATAGTAGAGATTAACAGGGACTCATTCCCTTAAATAAGATATTGTTAATAACTTACAGATGACAGCACCTACGACGTTGAATAATATCGATATATCACTTCGAGTTCGATGAAGTGTGTGTATAAACCCCTGGTTAACGAGCTAGCAATAGATGGCAGCACTGGTCTTGACAGGCAGATGTTTTCCTTTTAACCACACGTGGAAAAATTGTTGGTTAGAATTTCTGTCAGCCAAAGTGATGAAATGCGAGGAAATACTCCGAAAATCTGGTCAGGTTATGCGACGAAAGATTCGGCAAAAAATCGCATGCCAAAGATCGAAACCGGAAGTACATTATCGAATTTTTTGAGCATGAACTCAATTCAAATTACTTTTTCATTTCATGTTTCATTATGAATCCTACAATTATTGTTTATTGAGAATTGCGTCGAGATGAATTTCGTCTTTTTCTATTTTTCCCCTTAGAATTCAATACGGTGAATTAATTTGTAAATACAAATAAAACAGAAACAATAGAGAATATGAAGTACGACCTAATAAATATGCATCTGCTTAAAAGTAAACAATTTTCCTTAAGGCCCGATACTTACGAGCCTTAAGCTTCCGATATCAAAAAAGTCGCACCTTCTCGTTATAGACGAAGGTTTTGTCCGTATTTAAAAAAAAATCATTGCGATCTATTGAAAACTGTGCCAAAGGGACGATGTTGAAAATCTAAAGATGAAAAATCCTACTGTGCGTCGGTCCACGGGCTAAACTGATCCGTAAGTGGACCCTCGTTCCAAAGTTCGCGAATTTAAACACGGCGTGTCCTCTCCATCTCAACAACCCGCCATCTGCACGGGAAGAACCTCAGCACCAACGCAACATCGGATATTTTTCCGGCGTCGAAACCTCTCCGAGCGTTTCACAAAGTCGCCATCTCGACGGACCGTCGACGGGAAGAAGGTTGCCACCAACACAAGAGTAAGTCACGAGACAGTCAAGAAAAGAGACGAGTTGCTACGGCAACATTTTAAAAATTAAATTTTTTTTATATATTTTTAATTTGTATGAGACGAACGTGTTAATCTCTTTAATGTCTTTTTTTACACCAAGAAAAGAGATTAACACCTTAGTAGTAGTGATCGACAGTAGTAGACCAGTGGTCCGTGACGCGCGCGGTCATTCTTCCTTGTTAAGCATTCTTGTTGGGGAATACTACTTGGATGGTGACCGCTTGCGAACAGATTTTTTAAAGATAATTAAATTATCAAAAAAAAAACTTTAAAATATAAAAAAAATAAAAAGAAATTAATTTTTATATAAATTTAAAATTTTGGAAAATTTCATTGTCGGATTAGGTCCGTTTAGAACAGTTTGAATCCGTTTCGGTCTCATTAGGTCCGTTTCGAGAGGGTGCAAAGGTGTCTGATTAGGTCCGTTTAGAACTGATTAGGTCGGGAACAAATTGCGGATTGCCCAATCGGATTGAATGAGAAATTTTCACCAGGGCTGTGCACTATTAGTATTCATTTTTATCACTTCGTACCAAAATAATTTTGCAAAAATCGGCCTTTGCACCAATGTCAACATTTTTTTCTATAGACTATAGACTGGAAATTTGAGCTATAGCTGCGGGCGCTAAGGCGGAGTTTTTATACAGCAGTAACAGTTCGAATCCCGTCTACGATCAATTAATTTTTTTTAATTTGTATTCTTTTTTATTAAATAGAAATATGGTATTTTTATTATTATCATTTGAATTCATTATTTCATCATAATGATAATAATTTTATTGAAAAATATTAATTACAAATTTCTATCTAATAATAAAAAATATATTATCTAATAAAGAAAAAAAAAATTAAAGTGATCACCTACGGGATTCGACCCCTCATCGCCTCGAGGGAGGTCAACATAAAAGATCTGCACTTCAGCGCACACAGCTAAAAAACCAAACTGAGAGTAAATGCAATTCTTCGTTTATGTGGGGCACACGGTTTCGTCTAGTTTCGATCAAACTCCTTTAGCCAAGCGATCAAACACATCAGCACCCATTCCAGAAGTGATTTTAAGCTTATCGTTACCTCCTTGTAAGCATGAAATCAGAATATTATTCACAAATAATTGAAATGCAGTTATTAATCTGTATCCAAAATTTGTAAGAAAAAAATTGCCCACAACTCAGTCATTCTACTAGAAAAATATGCCGTTTGTGTTTATCATTTCATAAATAATAAAATCATATATCACGTTGCATTCGTCAATATGTAATATTGCATATGTAAAATTTTCAATAAGTCAATAATATAAGTTGAAAGTATGTATGCATAGTTGATAAACAGTTCGGTCGGAATCGATCGCGCGGGAGAATTAGAATATATTGCACGGTGAGAATACCGCCTGTACATACTTGCAACTTGTAGAAGTCACGTTAGTCACATCAACGGCCGCACCAAATGTCGGCATTGGCGCTGAAACCAGCCTAAATTTTCGACACCAGTCGAGCCTCCGTATCATGGACTCGTCGGGAATGCTCCGATCCCGAATATGGTCAATGAAGGGGAGAGAGCGCTTCCCCTACTTCGTCGCCTTTCGCTACAAGTACGAGTGAAAGGCGGCACATGTACATAGGTATTGTATGTATGCATAAGTGTGTAAGCACAAAAGTGGGGGAAGGCGATAAACAGCGACAGAGGGAAAAGTCCATAATTGGGGGAGAAAAAAGTCCATAAAACAGATAGTCCATAAGAGGGAAGTCCATAATACGGAGGCTCGACTGTACTTAAATTGGCCAGCACAGTTGGCGCGAGGGTTGCAAGAATGTCGTGCTTGGGGATATCAGGGAGTTGACGATCTATTTGTATATATGATCATGGTATAATAAGAAGGTATAGCAAGGCGTAAGCGCCAGGCCTGTGCAACTAACGCAAAGGGAACGACTCCTTAATGCCCACCTGATTCGCCGTGGTGGCGCTAGTGATAATGGTCTGCCCCGTCTATGTACCACACGTCGATGCCGCCGGGCAGGGGCTCCGGTACACAATACACATGTTTACGCCGTTTTATTACATTTGTTTTATTAGGTTAAAATTTTTCATTTTATAGTTTCAAATTTGTTCTTGGTGTTAAGGGTGTAAGCATGTTTATATGTATTATTGTAAGGGTATGTATATGTAATAAAAGGAAGTTTTGCAGTGTCAACAACTGCAGACAGTATGTCAATATTTGATTACTGTTCTTGTTCAATCTAAACGTAATATATGTATAATTTATAAACATAAAAGCTGAAATGATTTGTATTTAAAAAACTGAAATACATGAGTAATGTTATATCATTATAATAATTACATTAGGATAGGATAAGGATAAAGGATTTGGAATTTTCCCCCGCTTTAATGACTTAGATGCCTATTCGCGGGTCGGCTCTCGGGTGGAGAGGTATAGGATGGACAACACATAGACATTATACATGACGGAACAGGACAACACAACATCCACCCAGAGCCAGTCCCCCCTCCCCAATATCGGTACCAGCAGCAGATTCGGCGGTCTGTGCCTTAGCGAGTACGACGCGGGGCTTATCCCATCTTTATCCGAGATAAGACCCACGACGTACCGACCGCGGATAAGACGCTGACGGTACCGATAACTGCCGACGGGGGTCGCCAGCGGTCCCAAATTCGTACCTTCGCACAGCAAAGTTCCCCGGTTATTCCACACTGAACATAAGCAGAGAAAATTGCACGGACGGGGATTCGAACTCGGGACCTTCGCGATGTTCAGTTCGGGTGGACTAAGACTGACGCCTTAGCCCGCACGACCATCACGCCGACAATAATTACATTACATATGTATAAAAGCAATCAACAAATCCATCCATTAAAAAAAAACAAATTTTCGTAAGTAATTTTCATAAAGTAATGAAGTTGGTACGTGTAGAATATAAAAACAATACAAAATATATTTTCTGTGCAAAGAGTTCTATGTACATTTAAAAACTTATAAATCACTGCACGATTACTGCACACGAGACACTAATTGAAATCTGTTCATATATAATTACTAAAAATCTAAAAACTCCGTTTGTGCTGTATCTTTTTCACTTTTCCACTACACGTTGTTACTCTCGATTTGAAATAATAAAAGCGGCGGGAATCTGAAAACGGCGGAAACTCAAATTTAAATCGTCCTTCGCGCTGCGCAGTTTCCAAGGAATGGTGGAACGACGCGTCGGAGGGGGCTCACCCACCATTGTCAGTGGCGCCCTCATGCACCGCTTGGCGGGCGCGCAGGGAGACACTATCTGCCAAGTATAGGTGTACGGAGTTGCATACGCCTGGTATGCGCTAACGAAAATCGAGAGCGACCAACCACAATTCTGTACGATTTTTCAGGCGCTGCTGTATTGTTTGTGAATTCTTGGAATCGAGAAAATGTATTGTGTTGTGATTGACTGTTCCCTGCGCATCCTTCTAATTGCTATTCCTTTCTGATTATATCATGTATGTATATTATCAGTGATCTGTGCTCTCGTAGCACGGCGAGATTTTGTTCTCACATCGTCACCTCATCTTATTTGAAAATTGAAATAATGAGTTATTTTAATTTAAACATTTTTATGTCAAAAATACAATCTAATGTGCGTCAAATAGCGCGAAAACTAAAAAATTCGAATGGATTAGAAGGGCGTATCCAGAAAATACAGAAAACACTTACAGCTTTGATTAAATACGAACGGATTGAAGTTTATTACAATCGCGGCGATGAAACAAGAGGTTACGCTGAACGTGTAAGCAGTCATATACATTCGAAATTTATTTAAGTAAATTTGTGGTGTTAATTACGTAGGAGACATGAATAGTACTATTTCAATAGAAATAATTACCAATGATAAAGGGAAAATAAGATCATCTTCTTTTTAGTCGCTCACTATTCATTTCATTATAATCTGCAGGAATTGCATATCTAGATTTGAAAGCTAGCAAATCGAGTCCTGCCTGATGAAACAAGGAAGACTATTGAACAATATGTATCGGTAATTAATAAATTGATGGAAAAGAATTGGCAATAAATCTCAGATTTCTGATTTACAATGCCCTACATCAAACTCATTTTGCATGGAAAAATATATTTAAAATTTTGTATGTGCATTTTGATTTTAAATGTTATTTAGATAGAAATGTTTTTTTTTAATGCAATATCAAGTTTATTATCATTATGATGCTGAAGCTAGCTCTTTAATAAAAAGAATATTGAAGGAATCTTAAATAGTTTTATACTATTCATTTATTGACAGGCCTGAAGCCCTTTTTGATATAATATATAAACTATCAGGACACATTTGATCTTTATCTATTCGTATTATATTTATCGTATATCTTTTAATTAACCCTTACAGGACCTGCATTTTTTCGAAGAAAATTGATATTTTTAAATAAATATTTTAGCGCCATTATGAAGTCAACGTGGAAAAATAAAATCCTAAAACCAGGAATCTCCTTTGAACTGGTCACCATTGACAGTAAGGGTAAAGTCAATTATAAAAATAAAAATGTTCATTTTTATCGTACATGGGTTATTCTATAACGTATAGTTGCAACCATACAGTTTAAATTCTTAAGATGTTTTATTATAATCAAACTTAATTTCCTCAATATCATTTTCATAAAAAACGTGAATTAAATATCTTTTAATTTAGCCAACAGCATGTGGCAGGAGTGTGCGCAGGTGTTTGATGGTTATTTTCTTGAAATCTACAGTTTGCTACTCTTATTTTCTCACATATTATAGAGAAAGAGTTCATCTTTAGACAAGTTAAAAAGATTTTTAAAACTCCGTTTTTAAGATATATTGAAATTAACATTTTGACCTTGAATTGAAGATAAAATTTTATTTTTTTCAAAAGGCTATTGTCACTAGCTCGAAGCCCATGGAAAAATCTTTAATAATCACTACTTATATGTTCACTTTTATGCAGCCAACGTATAAAGATGATAAATAGAAAAAAATCTGTTTTAAAAAATATAAAAATTTTGAAATTGCGTAACGTAAAAAATATTTCATTAAATTCAATAATATTTGAGATTATGCTTTCTACTAATAATGACAACATTTTAGTCAAGTTTTGACCAAATTGGAGAACTGTCATTTTGTGGCCTGGACATTTCAAGAATTTTGCCCCATATACAGGTGTATATTTGTTTGTGACTTACATATATATCCAAACTATAATTGGTATATGATTATATTATTTATTAAATGATAGATATAAAAATCATCTTTCCCTTTTTACTTACGAACCTTGCACACACATTAATAATTGTACTTCAATTATTTGTGAATGGTATGGTTGCTTATTTCATATCTGTAAGGAAATGACCTAAAGAAAATCGCTTTCCGAATGAGTCATGGTGTTTTTGTTAGCTTGCACAGAGGAAGAAATCATAAATAAAAACTTGTCGATACCTTTTTTACCGTACACAAGGGACTCATTGCTATGTTTTTTAGTTCAAGTGTAGCTCCATCCGCTAAAGGTTGTGTATTTTTATTTTTGACGGTCGCATAACGGCGACTATTTTAATCCTGCTAATGACCACTTCCAGTTTTTTAAAATATCCTTTTCAATATGATAATATATATTTTATTTTAGTTAAAAATATATTAGTAATATTTTTTTTCATTTGACGTCTATTTTTATATCATTTTTTATTATTTTGCGTGCAGAAAAAAATTAATTACAAAAATATTAATAATATATTTCTATTTCTATTTATTTATTTATTAATTAATTTATTTATATTATAAACAGGCATTAACCCGTTTCGTCCTGAAATGCCGTAAATTTTGACTTCTTTTCATCAGGTGCTTTCTCATAGAGAAAGTCACTCAATCGTTTTGATATAACCATACCTATTGTATTTTTTCTCGAACTTTCTAAATCCGGTTTCAGATTGACCATAACTGCCGCCATTTTTTTACTATGGTGGTTTAAACATAAAAAAATTGTGAATTTTGAAAAAATTTCTTCAAATAATTGTATTTTTGAACAGGAAACCGTGTTCGGAACAAGCTAAGTCCCTATATCCGGTGGAGTAATTAGTTACACTAAAAGATAGGATGGTTATTAATTCTCCATTCAAAATGGGGTTCTCAGTCAACATTTTGTTGAAAAATTTCTGGAATAGTAAAAAAAAATGTTTTACACGAATTAACAAAGTGTGATAGTGGTTCCTGAGATCTTGTGGCATTAACGAAGAATTCCAGAGTCTAGTTCAACGAAAAACACATGAGTGAAAGCATCTATTTGATTTGCACGATCTTTAAACTAATGGATGAGCATTCCTACATGTGAAAGTCAATTGTCGAGTCGGGAATAGGCTTTTTACATACTCAGACTTAATGTACCCTGATAAAATTTTCTTCATAAAAATAATGTCATTCCCTTAATGAACTGACTGCAGAGACATTCCCCTTATATGACAATATGCACCTAGTTGGTTGTCTGGGATATTATAATGTTGATTCAGTATTATGAAACGTTAATTTAGGGAGGGGGGGGGGGCAGGTAAGGATTTGCACTTTTGAAAAAAAACATTTTTTCTCTTTTTGTTTAAGTAAACATTTAAAGAATATCGTCTCAAAAATTTAAGTCAATCAAGCGTATAAGAACAAACTTAACAAAAAAAACATATTTTATTACACTCAATGCTACTTTAACCCTTTCGTTGGCATTGACGCAATAGTGCACGGAATTGGAAGGTGCCCTGAGTGGCATTGACGCAATAGTGCACACATAGGTTTTTTTCTATTTAACTTGCTCCGATTTGGAATCCAAGTCTAACTTGGGGGTTTTTGGGGTCGCTGAATTCTAATCTGAAGTCAAAATTTAAAAATTAAAAATGGCGGATGCAATATGGCGGCTGAAAATGAAAAAAAATGAAAAAAGTTACTCGATAGTAATGGAATTTATTACTCAGGGGTTTTCGGGGTTGCTAATTACGAATTCAAGCTTGAAATTTCAAAATTCAAGATAGCGGGTTCACATTCGCAATCAGCAACCTTGAAACCCCCCGAGTAACAAATTTCATTACAATCAAGTAATTTTTTTCATTTTTGGCCACCATATTGGATTCGCCATTTTGAATTTGCAAATTTTGAGTTCAAATTCGTAATCAGCGACCTTGAAAACCCTTCAGTACGGGTTGGAGTCGAAATGGCGATAAAAAAAATTCCTGTCATTCTGGGCACTTTTTGTAGAATTTTCTGTGCCAACGAAGGGGTTAATGCAAACGTAATTATTTTTTCAAATTGTAGCATTCCAAGTTAAAAAATCTTCAGAATACATTCTTTTATTATGGCCCCATAACTGGCACCCTAAAATTTATTCTTCACGGACAAATTTGAAATGGCATTGTCTTCGTCGATAACGGTGAAATAACACAGACTTCGAGGAAACATTTTAAATTACATAGTTTACGCAGTAAAATTTGAAATGACATACTTCTCGCGGACTACAATCGAAATGACACAGTCTTCGTACGAGTCGTCCGTATTTAGTTTCTGCTAAATTTGATTATTTTAGGTTAGGAATTGCCGTTATCGGTTAAGGCGCTTTAGCAGCCCTTGTCTTAAAAACTATAAAATATTCACATGAAAAACACACGAAGTACAATGATTTAAGAAATTGACATGCGAACGGAATCACTTTTACGCCATTTCACGTATGGCGCGGGCTCGCGGAGCCTGCGGAATCTCGCGGACTTCGCGGCGGCGTTGCCAAATCACTACGGAATAGGGGAAGCTCCGCTCGGTGCTTAGTTATTGTTCTGTGGTGAACAGTATGCACTCATGCGGCAACATTGCTTCGTGGGAATCACTGAGCCTGCGGAAATTCACGGAAACGCTTATTGCATATGGGTGATTCCATGTAAAAATTTTCCTATAAAAAAATCACTAATTAATATAAATAAATAATAAAAATCACTTGGTATATTTTTTTTCAAATTTTAGCGGGAAAAATATTCGATACTTGTTTTTTTTTATTTTGATATGAATGGCAGTTTTCGAGTTTTGATTTTTCAAAAATTTGACCACGAAAATACAGACCCGTTTTTTAATTGACTCAGAAGGTATTCAAGTTATGACATTTTTGTAAAGAAATAACATTCTTCTTAAAAAGTTTTTCGTCAACTTTTAAGTAATCATATATGAAAAACGAATATACGAAAAAATAACAGTTTTTTTTATAAAAAAATTGATTTGTTTCACATGAGGGTACGATTAAAAGTGATTTTCATTTTTTCTACATAAACTTGGAAGTGTTACGAATACAATGCCGAAGGATTGGTAATGCGCCGACGAATGGTTTTGTTGGAATTAATTTTTTTTAAATTTCTGCATACAAGTTCCACTCAGCGCTGCAGTTATTATCTTATTAACAAAAGATATTATTCATTTTAATAATAACAATTCTATTTTATTTTTCCGTTTAACGGGTTTGAAACTTAGTATGTCATAATTTTCGCAAACTGAGTATAATTTTATTTTTAAATTATAATCACTTGACGGCTGTACCCAATGTAGATTTTTGTACCTACAATCATCTTACAAACATTGAAACAGTAATTATTGAAATTTAAAAATTTAATTGTACGAAAATTGCAAGACGACATGCGGAACATAATATTCTTTTTTGAATGTTTTGATTTAGTTTTTGCTACCATGTTAGGAATTAACTTATTCTTTTTTTAAAGTTTAAAAAATATAATAATTGCAATAAAGACATAATTAAATTAATAATGATATTGATTACCGAGTTGTAATAAAAAGTTCTATTAACAGTACATTAAGAAAGGACACATTTGCAACGCGCTGTGAGGTGCAGCGCGCTTGGAGTTTGTACACAGAAATTTTTTTAAAATTAATTCCAACATAACTATTCGTCGACGCTTTACGAATCCTTCGGCAATTTATTCGTAACACTTTTTCATTCGTAACAAGTTTATGGAGAAAAAAGAAAAATCACTTTTAATAGTGCCCAAATGAAAAAGAAATAATTTTTTTTTGTATAAAAAACTGTTATTTTTTTATATAAACAAAAAACGAATCGTTTTTTTTTTTATAAATATCTGTTATTTTTTTATATAAACGAAAAACGAATCTTTTTTTTTTATACGATTACTTGAACATGTCATAACCTGAATAGTTTCGGAGTTATAATTAATTGAAAAAGGGTCTGTATTTTCGTGGTCAAATTGTTGAAAAATTATAACTCGAAAACTTTGCCATTCATATCAACATAAAAAAACACGTATCGAATATTTTTCCCTCTAAAATTTGAAAACTAATATACCCAGTGATTTAATTTTTTGATAGGAAAATTTCATGAACCTGAAGTTAGCGGCCACTTCCAGCGGCCACATCGGGAAATCCATAGGCGCAGAATGTACAGGGACTGAATTTTAAAAAATTGCTTATTCAATTATAGGTTGCATAAAGATACCTTTAAAAGGGATTAATATAATCTCCAGAGGACTAGAATCATAAAAAAATGTCATACTACAAACAAGATTATTGTTTATAACAATAAAAACTAATTAAATTAAATCAAGGATTTCACATGGTATCACCCATATATTTCAATGTAAATGTCGCTCCGCTGAGCGTATTCTCGGTATTCTTATATTGTATTTTTTCCGAGAGTTTTCGGCCTCGTTGTCCTAAATCACGTAAATTTTCCAATATCTCCCAACATTTCCTAATATCTCCTGACATACCCCGATATCTCCCAGTATTACCCGACATCTCCCGCATAGTGAACACCATATTTCCCTTGTGATTTACCCCTCGTATAAATCCTTAGAATTTCTTGGACATGTTTTGTTTGTTATAATGTTGTCGTTTACATGAATCCTAGACTTTCCATTGCGTAACATATTCGTGTAGGGTTGTTTACAGTTACCTGCAATACATATACAAATCCGAGTAGATTATTTGACCTTGAAATTACCTTCAAGTGCGACCGCAAGGACGAAGACCTTAAATATCTTGTTGAGATATTTCGGCTAATGAGATAAACTGTGGAGCGAAGATCTGGACCTCGACATCAGTGATCCTTTTCACCAGTTGCTCTGAACATAGTGTTCGCGACAACCCTTTTGAGACCCGGCACAAATATTTTATCTGATAAAATGAAAAATTACAGAACGCGATACCTGGACCCCCTAATCGGCGATCGTTAACAACTAGTGAACCTATTTTAGCTGGACACAGTTTTAATAAAGAAAAGAATTTTCAATCCTTGAAATGGTGATGATAAAACTGACATATGCAAATGTTTTGGATACAGTTTTAAATTAAATAAAAAGAGCTGTTTAAGAAAAGATAAGGAAATGTTTATCATAAATGAAGACTAATTAGATAAGAACATTAAGGTGGGGCGAAAAAAATGTTACTGGGGATCGAAATGTCACTATGCTGAAAAGTTAACTTTGTCCGCCCTTTTGAACATCCCGGAGGTCCAGTTCCGTCAGACAATATCTTCTGCCTCCGCAAGTGGCTTGAAAAATAACATTATTTTTAAATGGAAAAAACATGATTTTTCGCTTATTTGGCGTAAAAGTCATGAAACATTTTTCTTTATTTTACCAATTGAACCATCTTCTAGGCACTATACCGAGTAGAGTACACTTTGGTTAAAAAAAAATTCATCCGAGATATTACGTTCTAAATATCTATAAATTAATACCTAAGTATAAAATTAAAACGAAAAATCGTTACACTTGTATTCTAATATTAAATATTCTAATATATAAATAAAATTAAAATTTTAAGTCACAGAAATCCTACTTCCTTATATATTTAAGACCAAATTATTATATATAAGAGTATAATAATATTTTTTACGGCTTTATGACGGATCATTTGCCACACGACTCAGAGCTCTTTCACGGGCGAACCGTTGGTTACCGCCGATTATGATTTTCCGATCGCCGAAACATTACATTCCGTGCGATTAATGCTTTCGGTTTGAATGTTTGTTTCAGCGACGATATTTTCCGACCGACCCCGAGAGAGAGACAGAATGTCCGAGTAGGTGCAAGAGTGAGGTCTCGCTACGTCACGAAACCTCCGCGGAACATTTTGTAATTTCGGCACTTCGTTGCGGACCGTCGCGTATAATTGTATTACGACACGATTTATTGATAGTGCGATTCTTTATTTAATTTTTGTACCAGCGAGTTGGCTAGAATATTTCTTTCTATTGATCCCGTGATCAAAACGGTGCGGTTTAAGGGCTCTATTACGAGAGTCCCACTTTGAAGTGCTAAACAACTCCGGCGGTAAGTCCGAATAATTTCGTTGGTCTCGTGTGAGTATTCTCCGTTGTCGGTTGTGTTACGTCGATACGTCAAAAATGTCGATTTTGAGACTATATTTTGACTATATTATAAGTTAGAATAATTATTATTAAATTTATATAAAAAAATTAAATTAGGCAAGGAAGACCCTCACAAAATTCGCGTCCCAACTAAGGGGCCGAATAATTAAAAGAAAATTATTTTATTACTCTATTATGACCCTTTTCCCGAATTGGAAAAGGGTAGAACTCAAAAACAAAATCTTATTAATGAACACAAACGCAAGGGGGTTAAATAATATTCAACCGTTATATGCGAAACTGAAGGTTATATTTCTCAAAACAGAAAAAAATACAGTAAAGTTTTGGGGGCGCGGCAGGAAGTTGAACGCACTAATACACAAAGGGCGCTGGGTCCACAAATCACGCGACGGTAAAATTTCTTCTGTATGACCGGAAATACGCACGAAAAAAAGTACAAACCGCGAAGGGGGGGGGGGGGCACAAAAGATGCAAAACGGCTCGGGATGTCCTCCTCGAAGTTCCTACTAGAGGTGGTGAAGTCCTCGGCAGAAGGGTCGGTTGTCGTCGCACCAAAGCTCTGTCCTTAATCACTCGATTCACATCACCAGCACACTCGCGGAAGCAGAAACGGCGCAACACGTGAGGCCGGGAATCGATCGCAACCCAAAAAAAAAGAACACGCAAAAACTTGATGAGCCACACAGCTCGAAAAAGGTTGGGTCCGTCTCGTAACGCGTCCGAAAACGAAGTGCCGTGGCGGGGCCGCTATCGCGCTTGGTAGATGCGCGCGGGAACCGTACGCGCATCTCCAGTGACCAGGAGCGGAGAATCACCGGGGGTGATACGGGGGTTTTCCCCACCTAATCACAGGTGTGGGAAAGTATTCTCGGTCCTCGTCTCCTCGGCTTCCATGCTGCGATAGAGAGAGAGAGACAGGCGTTCTATGACGCAACGTCGGTTTGAACATCCACGCTACCAAGAGGCAGCTTTCAGGTGGCAAGAGTTGGACGGCTACTGCCGAGTTAGTGGAGGCGAGTAAGGTCGCCATACACGGGGGCAAAGAGAGGGAATGTGAGGTGGTTTTTTAGCGTGCTGGGCCTGAATAATGCAGGCGCGCAGCGACGGAAAGGGGGGGAAGATACAGGCGCGTCAGAGAGGGGCGGTGTCCCTTCTCGACGGCCACGATGACTCCTACCATCGGGTGGTACCTCCTGCGCTGCCAAGAGGGACAGCCAGGGGAAAGAAAGGCTCGGGCGTTTCGAGTGCTCGGAAGGTGGTGACGCTCCCGGCGAAACGCGCAACCGAGCAATGACGGTAAAGCCGTTCAGGCGCTTTACCGGCGACTGACGGACGGGTATCCGAACTCATGAAAAGTGTATAAAAAATAGGATTGAGGAAGGCGATCCTGAGCTCCGGGACACTTTCGACACGCGAGGGAACCGCGGCATCCACCGCGACGGATCTGCCAAGGGGTCGATCAGTGACACCTATAAAGACAATTACGAGTACCGACTTCGCGACGGTTGTGTTTGTGTCTATGTTTGTGTTTGCTCGTGAGAGGTCACAACGGATATTTTTAAATGTAAGTTAAGAGAGTGAAAGAAAATTTGATAGCAAGATAATTAAATATTAAGAAAAGAAATAATAATATCATAATTCAACAGATGGCGTAAATGTTTAACATGCTCCTTTATTTATACTCTCTAAGTTTTATTAAATATAATAATTTAAATAAAAATATCAGTGATAAAATTATAAAGAATTATCTAGAAATAATACACGATTCTTCTAATATAAGTGTCTAAACGTGTCAAGTGAGGATATCAGTGTAATCCTTCAGATTATTATATCTGGATTTTTTCTAACCTCAAAGTTATTGTGAACACGTGCTTTTCACTCTATAATTATTATAATGAGTTCCATACTATACTTTATTATGTCAACTGACTACATGGATAAAGAGGCTAATAAGGCTGAACCGATCTACTGTGTCGTCTGCGGTACATCAAAAGCCCCAATTGCGGACTTAGATAAAGCGGTACGATGCCCTCTAAATTGTGGGTATTTGCATTCTGGTTGTACTAATAGGCATATTCGGGCTGATGGCGCATATAAATGTCAGACCCAAAGTAAATCTACTCCGAACTTAAATATGCCGGCAGTAGGATCACAAACAAAAGGATATACTCCTCCCGTGTCTCCAAATGCAACTGGGAAATCGAATGAAGATTTGTACTCCGCTATCAGGAAATTATCATCTCAGATGAGGGAAAAAATGGATAAGTTGGATAAGGGTATCGAAGAAATAAAATTGGACAATACGTCCATTAAATCTACGGTTGCAACATTATCAAACGACGTTTCTAGAATAGTTCAGTCGATTGAAACCATCAACTCTAATGTCAAGGGAATTGACAAAAGAGTGTTAGTTTTGGAGAAAAATGCTAATGACTATGCTCAACAGCAAGTAGCTGATAGAAATAGTGTCTTAATGGAACTTTTTGATAGACAATCTAGATCCCTAAATTTGATTTTTTATGGTGTTCCAGAAGAATTTAAATCTGATAGAGCGGACTTTGACGTTGTAACTGATCTTATTTCCGCAGTTAAAAATGCTAATGCCATTAAGGTAGTTTCTTTGCGTAGAATGGGTAGACCTGTTCAGGACAAGGTTAGACCTATCATATGTTGCCTTAGTTCACCATCTGATGTGCTTTTGTATTTACGAAGTAGAGAGGAATTGCCACAGGGAATCACTGTATCCTCTGATAAAACTAAGGAACAACGAGAGCAGTTTGGTAAATTAAGAGCCGAAGCAAAATCTTACAACGAATCGCATGGTGATCAAGTTAAGGTTGTTAAAATGATTAAGAGTATCCCCACCATTGTCAACAACCGCAAATCTATGAGAAACACAGCAGACAACGTTACTACTTTGTAAAAAAACTAATGTTACAAATATATTATCAGAACGTGCGGGGTCTTAGGTCTAAGTTGTGTAACCTACAGCTAAATTTTAATATCTTAGTTAATAAACCGGATGTAATCTTATTCACTAAAACTTGGTTGAACGAGAATATTTTAAATGCTGAACTTGGTCTAATGGAATATCAAATACTTAGATGTGATAAATCTTATGTCAATACGAACTCGTCGCGCGGAGGAGGTGTTCTGATTGCTATAAATAAACATATTTTTTTAAATCACACTGCAGTGCATCTGAATAGTCACAACTCTGAGCATATTTTTGTACCACTTATTTTTCGTAACAAAAGGATTATTTTTGGAGCAACTTATTTCTCACCAAATTCTCTAGTTCAGTCTTATGAAGAATTTGAAAATGTAGTGGAAAAACTGTCTCAGGATTACAAGGATTACGAGTGGCTACTCGTTGGAGATTTCAATTTGCCTCATATTATTTGGAACTCTCGTTCGCCTGTTTTATTTGAGACTATAGGATATACACCTCCGATCATATGTGATGCTGCCTCTGTTTTGAACAATACACTGTCATTTCTCGACCTTCAACAGCACTTCCCGCATCATAATTCCAAAGGTTATACTCTGGACTTGTTATTCTCTTCAGTCTCTCCTCTACGGGTTACGGAATCCAGTGACGAATTAATCCCACCCGACTCTCATCATCGTTGTTATGAAGTGATATTGGAGCAAGTGGAGCGACAAACTTTATCACACTCAGACTATAAGAACGCAGATTTTGATCTTTTGAACAAGGAGTTCTCAAATATTTCATGGGATGAGATTATACGTAGCACCGATGTAAATTCGAATCTTGACACATTTTATGGCATAATTCTCACCATAATCAACAAATGTGTTCCTAAGAAAATGTTCAAATCTTCTTTTTTGCCCAGATGGTACACTACAGAATTATCTCAATTAATTAAATTTAAGAGAGTTGCACATGCGGTGTGGAAGGATTCGAATAGAATTGAAGATTTTTAAGCCTTTACAAAACTTAGGGCCAATTGTATACGCGAATCTCGGAAATGCTTTTTGGAATACATAGAAAAAGTCGAGTCTTACTCCAAAACCAACATAAAATCTTTCTGGGCGTATGTTAATGGTTTGAGGAAGTCTAATGAATTTCCTAGCTCTATGTCATACAAGGGAATATAATAGCATCGCTGGCCTTTTTGGTGATTACTTTGGCTCAGTTTATACCTCCAATGACGTTCCGTTACCTGTTCCGTTATTTCGTAATGATCCTGTGTCCGATATTATTATCCACAAGGCTGATATTTTATTGGCAGTCAATAAGCTTCAGACTTGTTTTTCGTGTGGTCCTGACTTGCTGCCCGCTATTTTCATTAAAAATGGCATTGGCGAACAAAATCAAAAGACACAATTATTTACACTAACGCGTCTTATAGTTCGCATTTTATTTTATCTAAATAATGTGTCATGTATACGAAATGCCTGGAGTAGGCACAACTCGAACAGAAAATTGTTTCCGAGTATAGAGTTCTTTTGTTTACACGGCCATCTTGAACGGTCTCTCGAAAGAACAGTTTCTATCCGTTTCGAACTCCAGCCGAGTGACGGCGCTCGAGAGAGCAGTTTCTATCAGTTTCGAACGCCCGTCGAATGGTGGTTCATCAAGCTTTCCGTTGAGTGCATATATTCTATGTATTTAGGACAATGGGTATGTACATGTGTATGGCTCTGAGCGCGTTTGTTCTGATGAGCGGCGAATGAATCTAGTTGATAATATGGGAAAATTCTTAGTAAAGTATTTGCGTATATTTCATAAGCGTTTAGAGTAATACAATTAAAAAAAACGGCGGTTACATAACATTTATTCTTTTATATACGACATCATTATATATGTTATGTGTTTATAAATGATATCTAAAGTATATATATGTATAGTCAAATCAAATTAATTTTTTCCGTTGACAATCCTAGTGGTGAAGGCCCACGAAGCTTCAAGCGAGCTTCCAGCGAGCTTCCCAGATGTTAGAATGGACCTTCACAGGAGTACGAAAACGCGGACATAGAAGCTTCTCTGGAGCTCCATTAAACATTAATCGTTGTTGAAAATGAAGCTCCGATGAAAATCAAGAAGCTTTAAACCAGCTCCATAGGAGTTCATTGTGTTATACGGGTCATTATATTATATGAGAGTCTATTAATTATGAAGAAATATATTGTTAGAATATTGGAAAATTAATTTAAGAATTTTATGCCGTATTGAGAGTCCGAAACGGTGAAATGAATTTTGAAGGAAATTTGATTGAATTTTAGATGAATGAAATTTTTGATTTTTTTTATGATTGAAATTTTCATAGAAGTGAATCAATGTAATGTGGCGGTTGATGATTCATTAATTTTAATTATGTATGTATGTATGTATGTATGTATGTATGTTTTTTTTTTTTTTTTCCCGAAGCGACGATGGAAAGCTCTACCAGCCATCCCTGCCGGCCGGCGCCAGCAAACCGCCGGAAGGCATTACTTCGAGGGGGGCAGTCTATGCCTCAGAAGGCCCTCCGCCGATGTTTTGGCTCTTCAGGTCTGGGCGATGTTGTTGCCTCTTCCTTCTTCTTCTCTTCTCACGTCTTCGTCGACACCAGGGCATGCCGGGCACTCCGAGCTTGGGTAAATGCGGAAACGATGTAAGTACCTGCGAAAGCAGCCGTGCCCGGTGAGCACCTGGTTGAAATGAAAGGTGGTGTATCTGTGTTGTCTGCCCGTCCACTTTGCTACATCTGGGATGACGCAGTGGGTCCACCGCCCAGAATCCGCTGAATCCCATCTTTTTTGCCACCTGCTTTCGCGGTGTACTGCTGCCCTCTCAGTAGCAAGAAGGTCTATGGGAGGGAGACCCGCGACCACCGAGAGAGCGATGTCCGATACAGAACGGTAGGCACGGGCCACTCTTAGGGCAACTGTTCTATAAGCCCGCCGACAGGTGGCTCCGTAGCTCTTATGGATGTTCATGGCATCAGCCCTGATCGGTGCCCCGTAAAGAATAACGGAGCTTACTACCGATGAAAGGAGGGACCGTCGCGGCTGTTTCGGCCCCCCAATATTGGGCATGATGCTGGAGAGCGTACGAGCCACTTTGGAAGCCTTTGCGCCTGCGTTCATCAGGTGTTGTTTGAACGACAGCCGCGCATCTAGAGTGACTCCAAGATATGTAATAGTGTCCACCGTCCTGATCTGCGTATCTTCCACCGTGAAGGTGGCGTATACCCTTTTCTTCGTTCGAGAAATGAGCACCGCCTCCGTCTTCTCTGCCGCCAGTTCTAACCCATGGTTGCTCAACCACCTAGCTACTACCTCGATAGCTTCATCTGCGCTAAATTGCACCTCGTCGATGGTGTTCGCGACCGAGATTAGTGCAATGCTGACTGCGAAAGCTACCATGGACACCCCGTCTGGAAGGGATTGCCTGAGCAGTCCGTCATATAAGACGTTCCACAGCAAGGGTCCCAGAACCGAGCCCTGCGGCACGCCACCCGTGATGTTGTATGAGTGACTGCCGTCATTGGTGTCATAATACAGGGTCCGGTCTGTAAGGTAGCTTGAGATGGCTTCGCTTAGGTAGAGCGGCCCCTTCAGATCTTCGAGTGCCTGCATGATGCAATCCCATCTGGCCGTGTTGAAAGCGTTCCGAATATACAGAGCAATGATGGCACACATGGCGTCCTTCAGCGCTGCGATCTTCACTGCCATACCAGGTACCCCATCCATTCCTGGGGCCTTACGGATGGAAATCTTGTCAGCAGCCATCTTTAGTTCGGCTTCGGTAACGTCTGGCGGCTTGGCTGCACCAGGGATTGCCATCAGACCAGTGCCGATCGGCCGTTTCCGTTGTTCTGGGAATAGATGACCGACGACTTTGTCAAGGAGGGATGGACACGATGGTGCGTTGGGTCCCCTGGGCTTGATCTTGTTCATGACGGTTTTATACGGTCGACCTCAGGGGTCACGGTCCACCTCCTCACAGAAGTCCTACCAGCACTTTCTTTTTGCGTCCTTGATGGCAATCTTGAGCCTCTTCCTCTTCTTTTCATAGTCCGCGGCGAGTTGGTAGTACCGGGGCTTATGAATTGCTCTCTGGTGCAGCCTTCGAGCCCGAAGACACTCTCGACGAATAGCTGCGATGTCCTCGTTCCACCAGTAAATCGGCGGTCGGCCGCGAGGATTTGATTTCACGGCCATACAGGCATCGCAGGCCGCTGTTAAGGCTCGGATGAGGCATTTGGCTCTCTCGTCTGCTATTCCCTCCACCTCCATCTGTTCCAAGATGTAAAGGAACATCTCTCGATCGAAGGTGGCCGGTGCCCATCTCTCTGTTCTCAAACTTTGAACCCTTCTTGGTGCTCTACCAGTCAGTTGGAGCTGGTACACCAAGGCTTGATGGTCACTGCCCGTGTATCACCCCGCAGGGGACTTGTGGAAGAGAGCGGAGCGGGTTATCTCCGTCCACAATTTAATTGTGGAAGAGTGAGGGGTCGAAGTGCCCGAGCTCGAAGAGGAGCAATGCTTTTGAAAGATCCGCTTCTCTTAGCAAGTTTTGAGAATTGACGACCTCACGGACCCGATCGTTCGGCTGGTCTGTGCCGACGAATGCCTGATCGTGAAACGACTCGAGAGACCCACCGTACTGGGGAGCTAGGGTGCGGTGTCAAGCCCCTGCCGGCGGGTTCCACACGGGGGAGCGCTACGGCGTGCCGTGTCCGTGCAGGCAGTAACCGCAGAAAGGGTTGGCCTCTAGCGGGCCGTGGCAACGTTAGAAAGGTTCTCTGAACCAACAGAAGCATCAAGGCAGGCAGCTTGTTGCTAATAAATGTGGTAGCTGACTTGTTGTATATCTTTTTTAAGTGTGCACAACCAGCGGTGCTGGCGCATCACTAAAATTTGGCCCCATTCCCCCATGGGGGGGGGGGGGTGTTTTAAACCCGAACGGGAGGCAAGACACCTTAAATAACTACACTCAGGTGCCCGTGTATCAGTCGCTAACTTTCCAGCTCAACCCTTCCCCCATCAATTTTGGGTCGACGAAGGTCAGGTCGACTACGGAGGACGTGCCGGCCTTGGAGTAGGTCGGCTTTCCCCCTGTGTTAGCGATCTCCAACTCCAGTAACGAGAAGACCTCAATGAGGGCATATCCTCGATGGTTGATCTTCGCACGACCCCATTCCGTCGCCCATGCATTGAAGTACCCTGAACACTATTGGAAGTCTGGAGGTTCTTGCACTGGCGACGATGACCTGCAGGGATCCTTGGAACTCGTCGATGGTAAGACTGGGAGGGAGGTAGTAACTGTATAGTCTTATAGCAGCCTCCTCCACCCAGATGAAGCTGGCAGGGGGTCGGCCATCTTATTGGATATGTGGAGATACCCGCACACCCAGATGGCCGCCTTGCTGGTGGAATCCTTCACCCAACTCGGTTCACAAAGATCCCGGTAAGTCTCGCTGATGACGGCGATATCGGCCTTCTCCTCCTTGACCAGTTGGAACAGCAAGTCCTGGGCCACCGCACAGTGATTGAGGTTTATTTGGATCACCTTAGCCATTGTTAGTCGGTGCTCCAACCTCTTGCGTTGCCCGATGTTTGGCTACGTAGTCCTCAATTTTGTGGTCCTCTTGACCACACCGGAAGCACTGCGCCGAGCGATCGACCGCGTTCTTACAATCCCTTGCCAGGTGTCCGCTCTCGTGGCACCTGTAGCAGCGCGGGGGGATCTTTCACGCAATCGAACCCGGCATTTAACCCAGCCAATTTTAAGCTTCCCCTTTTGCAGTCCCCTATATTCGCCACTTCCTTCGGTCCTCCAGCAGTGCAATTACATGATTTTTGCTTGACGATGCCCAAATAATTCTTAAAGTGCCATATCTCTGAGTTACCAATGGCGATCCAGAAAGTAACAACTGATGTGGAGAACTTCTGCCAGTGGGCGGATGAGAATGGACTTAAGCTTAATCTTAGGAAGACCAAAGCACTACACGATGGTGGCTCATATTATCTAAGCAACCTTGATTTTCATTCTCTTCCTCCATTGGTAATCAACAACATCGCTTTACCCTGGATTAAGTCAGCAAAAAATGTTGTTCTCATTATTGACAGCACACTATCATGGAAAGAACACCTTGTTCTAATGCCTAAGCGTGTGTTTTCCACTCTACGCCAACTTAGACAAAACCGTGCTTTGCTATCTCTCGATCTTCGAGAGACCCTAGTAAAAACACTGTTCCTACCCTATCTTGATTACTGTTGTGCTGTCTATAATGATATCAACGCCCTGCAGAAAACCACGGTTGAAAAGTTGCTCAATGCGGGCATTCGATTTATTTATGGACTGCGCCGAGTCGAACACATCACCACATATCGTGAGGAACTTCAGTGGCTTACAACCGCATCTCGCCGATTATACTTTATAGATATCATCACCTATAACGTCCTCACAACAAGGATACCGAAATATCTATGTGATCGTTATCAGTGGCGTAATCAAAGCACAAGTCGAATACTAAGACCGTACTCCACTAGTGAACTTCGTGTGCAGCCTCATCAGCATGAGTCATTTGGGCGTTCTTTCATCATCACATCAACCCGACTCTGGAATGTCTTGCCAACCAACATTCGCTCTAGTACTAATGTTACGACATTTAAGGGTAAACTTCGACTTTTCTTGTTCTCCAACCCATCGTTCGATATTACTTCTATGCGATAACACTCCACTACCACCACATACGCGCTTCTACTGCTAGTTGTAACAATTTGCTGTATTCGCCATTGCGATCTCGGAATGTATATGTAACTGACCACTCACTGCGTTATTTTTATTATTTTTGTATACTCTTTATGCTCTATGTTGCGATATTCTTTTAAACACACTTTACCTTCGCTCTTACTTATATTTAAGCTCTTTTGTATGCTTATGTACGAATTATTTTTATATGTATCTATTTTGTAATGGTTGGCCCAAGAGGTTTCCCCTCAAGCCAAAAATAAATTCAATTCAAATTCAAATTGTCGGAAATAACTGCCATACTTTTGTACATAAGTTCATTACATTCTTTGTAATAAACGACAACTGTGAAAACACTAGTTGCTTGGTCATTGTTCCAGTCGAACGATTGAGTTGAATTCTGAACTGCGAAAGCGTAGTTTTCAGCAAAATCAAAACAAACTATAAATTCTCCAGGCAATACATTTTGTTTTAATTCATTAAAGAAACATCATTATTTCTTCGCTGTAAAGTCATGAGTTTTTAATTTAATCAATCGTTCGCAAAAATCATCAAGGAATTCGTCGACGTTCGTAACAAGAGTCTTTATGGAGTATCGATCAGTTTGCAGCCAACTTTGAAATTTAATTTCTTCGTTACAGTGCTCATCGAAAGCTTTTCTCAGATTTTCCTTCAATGTTGTTGAACCTGGACAATCTTTACAATTTCCTAAAAAATACAGACTCTCGGGATTTGAACAAACAACAGAATTAATAGAATCATGATAATTTTTTAGTGGCATTTCCGTGTTTTCGGTTAAATGCTCAATATTCATATTGTCCAACATCCATTTAATATTCTCATGATTGACACATACACATACAGTATGAGTCCCGCTACTTCCGGCTAAAACGCAATGGGGTGGTCTAAGCAATGTACAATTAGAGAAACTTATTTTTGTACTTTCATATTCTATTTTAAATTGTGAATATAATTCTTGAAGATTACATAATACTAATCTTTTTTGAACGTGTGCACGTTTTCCATCATCTTGTTTTACAGACAAAAAGTCTTTTAAGCCAAGCATCAATCGACTTATATCATCACGCTCATAGAAGGCTTTAACAAGAGATATTGTATCCGAAGGTAAGGCATTACCTTTCTTGGGATTTGGAGCAGTAAACATCCCAAATTCGTTTACAAGTTCTTTAGCTTTCCTCGCCTGCCTCTCTAAAGAATTGAACTCTTCCATTAGTTTTCGACGGATCCAATGTTTAGACCCAAGAGTAAGTAGAAGAATCTGTTCAGATTTATTCTGCGAATTTCAAATTTTTCTTTTAGCTGCTCAAGAACCGCGAGACCTGCTTTGTGATACTCATCATTACATGTGTCTAGTTTGCGCTTTTTAACTTCGGTAGGCAATTCATTATCATGATCATTATTATTTTCAACAATTTGTTCAGATTCCTGTATAGAACTCTCTATTTCGTCAGAATTTTCAATATTTTTCTCAGAGGTATTGAAATTGGAGGCAGATTTATTCAAATCAAAACTGCACGCTGTTCAGATTTTAGAGCCTTGAATCAGGGTATTTTTTTTTTAAATTTTCAGGAAATGTACGCAAATTTTTTGAGATGTAGTGTTTTTTCTTTTTCAAAGGATTTGCGCATCTGTCTCGAAAAACGTTTGCAACATTCATTGATGCCATTATTTTTACTACTAAAAGGATGATAATTAAATATAGAGATAAAGTGAACGAAAAAATTAAATTATTTTAATTTCAGTTTATTACGTGTTGGATATTCAGTAAATATATAATGCGATTAAATAAGAACTTTACGAACCCCGAAAATACAAGTTTGATTAAAAACGAAAAAAAAATCAAGAAACTATATCAATTTCGAGAAATCGTCGGGAAAACACTTTAGAATTGTGAAATTAATCAAAAGATTTCTCCGCATTTGAATCAATAGAATTTTCAGTGTTAGAAAAACTTATGTAGCATATAATATCTGTACAGATATGTCATGTCAAAGCATGCACGGCAGTGGAATATGTACTAAAAAGAAATCCACTTTTATAATGGAAACGAAAAAGTCGCGGCAGCATCTGGCGGCAACTCTTGCAAAGTGCAGCGTGCCGGTCTAAGACCTTGTCGAACCAACGCGCTGCGCTCAGCACCGCACTACTCATCATTGAATAACTCGAAAACCAAAAAAAAGGCATTCTGAAATTCGGTATACTAGTAGAAAAAAACCTCAGCTTTCATTTACAATTATTTATTTAAAAAAAAATGTCCTTCTTCGAGAAAATAGTATATTCATTTTTAATTTTGCAAAATCAAGGTCAAATTCTGATAATTTTGAAAAAATAAATTCATCAATCGAAAGAGCATAAAAATATGTATAAGAATCACTTGCAACAAAATTTTTATCATTATATGCGTAAGGGGAATAAATTAAGATTTACGTTGACCCGAGATACAGATTTTTCGACTTGGGACATTTCACGTAAAATGCCCCATATGCCAATCAGTATACGCGGTAAAAGAAGCAATGTGAAACTCTTTAAGGATATATCATCCGACTTTTTCTGTTTGAAATCTAAAGGCTTCCTACAATCTTTTTTTCTATTTGAATGTTTTTAATCGAAGCAGCAAAAAATATTACTAAACTCGTATAATAGAACATTTTAAATCACAAAAATATAAGGAAGTAGGATTTCTGTGACCGAAAACTTTAAAACGTATTTTAACAAAATAACAATACAAATGTAACGATTTTTCGTTTTAATTTTATATTTAAGTATTAAATTTATAGATCTATATATGTTTTTTTTTATATATATATATTTTTTTACCAAAGTGTATCCTACTCGATATATTGTCTAGAAAAGTTGGTTCAATTGGTAAAAGAAAAAAAAATGTTTCTTGACTTATGCGACAACTAAACGAAAAATCGCGAAAAATGTTTTCCATTTAAAAATAATGTTATTTTTCAAGCCACTTGCGGAGGCAGAAGACATTGTCTGACGGAACTAGACCTCCGGGATATTCAAAAGGGCGGACACAGGTAACTTTTCAGCATAGTGCGATTTCGATCCCCGCTAACATTTTTTTTCGCTCCACCCTTGAAAACATATATGCATTTCATATATTTAAAATTAGTGTACAAATTTGAAATAAAATAACATACAAATTTATTGATTTATTATGACAACATACATTGTAAGCATTCAACTGGTCAGCGATTTCGGAAACACCTTCGTAGAAATAAAAATAGAAGTCCACCATTGCTGCCTATGAGATCACACAAAACTGGGATCTGCTTGAAGCACAGCTTGAAAATTTAAATTTTGTAGCTTCTGAAATATTCTATGAAAATGTAAGCAATCTTTTCTCAAATGTGATGTTGAAACGATCTTGAAAATGCATTTTTCAATTTACAAAAGTTTCTGCATACTAGATTTATGAGCGAGAAGAAATAGAAAATGATTAAAAACAAGTGCGAGCAACGGTATTAAGAATTTGAATCATTTCTCGTAATGTCATATGTTGTTATTATTTTCAGCTGTAAAGTTCATCCAGCTTCGGGCATGTTTACCATTTTTGAAGCATTTCCTAGCATTTTGAGTATGGAATGTGCTAGAAATACTTTACAGAAATAAATTAACCAATTGCGCGCATTTTTTATTTTGTCCAATTTAGCTGCAAATTTTTACTCGGGGGAGTTTTGGAGTCGCTGATTACGAATCCGAGGTTAGTTTTACGAAATTCGTACTGTTTGATCAAATGTGGCAGACAAACATTTTAAATGTAACTGTATTTCGACAAAATTTGGTATTCTGGGGTTTTCGGTGTCGCTGATTACGAATCCGAGGTTAAATTTGTGAAATTCAAAATGGCACACCCAATATAGCGGAAAAATGTAAAATATAAGTCTATTTGGACAAAATTTGTTACTCGGGGGTTTTCGGAGTCGCTGATTATGAATCCGAAGTTATTTTTTTCGAAATTCAAGATGGCAGATTCAATATGACAGACAAAAATTTAAGATGTAATTCTATTTCGACAAAAAACAAAATCGGCTTCGTGGCTCAGGCGGTTAACGCACTAGACTACGAGGTCATAGGTCGTGAGTTCGATCCCCGTCCGGTAAACAATTTTTCGATTTCGTTTTCAAGCAGCAGCTCGCTGTTGGTAAGACGAGCCACGTTGTTTGTTTACGTTTCGAAAATATTGTTTATCTGGCGGAAATCGACTCATGACCGCTGCTGTACTTGGTGTAGGTTTCTGCAGTTTCCTACATTTCATACACAAATGTGAAGTATGGCGCCATCTTCATAAGTCGATCTGCAGCTCTCGCAAAATCTTACGAATATTCAACATATAGCAAAAATTAAGTAAAAGGGCGATTCCGCCCGTTAATCAATAATTAAAAAAAAAATTTGTTACTCGGGGATTGTTATTGCGGCTGATTAAGTATCCGAATTAGTTTTAAAAATCTCAAATCTAATATAACATGTACACATTGTAAAATATTACTCTATTTGAACGATATGTGGTATTCCGGCCATTTTCAGGTAGCAGATCGCAAATGCGATGTTACCCGCGGGGAAAAGTATATGTGTGAAGGATTATGTACCTAAAAATTGAAGCTAATTGTATGCCACATATATATATAATAAATAATTCTAATATGTCACCATTTGCCGATTGTATATCAGCATTTATTATAAAAAAAAATGCAGGAAATTGAAACTATTTAAATTAATGGGCATAAATGAATTAATAGCAAATACTATATCCATAAAAAAATGTCGAAAATCTTCAAGAAGAGTTGTTGGAAACCTCAAGTTTCGTTAGAAAAACGACAAGCAAATGCAGAACACTTATCGATAATGTTACCGAATAAAATGCGAAGGAGATGTGCTCAATGTAGCACTAAAATTAATGAATATAGAACACAATCTATGTGCAAATTTTTAAATTTTCCGTTGTGCTTGACATTTAAAAAAAACTGTTTTATTGCATATCATAAATAAATAAATATTAGTATAATTACATTTAAATATTAATTTTTTTTTTTAAATTGTTAAAATTAAAAAATTTAAAAACAAAAAATAAAAAAAAATAAAAAATGGGACTTAAAATCGGACCGCGAAACTTTCACGTAGCGAGTATTGGATTCCCTGGAAGCTGCTATGAAGTAACGAATCCCAGCCTTTAGCCTCTTTTCCAATGTGTAATCCGATTTACATATTTCATAAATTTTGTCTGGAGTTATATTTAAAATTGTTATCCGCCATTTCAGATTAGCCATTTTGAATTTCAAAAAACTCACCCCGTATTCATAATCAGCGATACCAGAAAACTCTATGAAAAAAATGTTCTATGATTTTCTTAAAACTGCATTTATTCCAGTAAAAACTCATATTTTTAACTTGTTTTGTTAATAACAATTATAGTATTAGCAATAAAGGGGAAGCAATTTTTTTTACTCATTATTAGGGTCTATATATAGAATTCCATGAAAAATATGCCATAATTCGGCACAGTTTCATCTAATTTTCAAATGGCATGCACGCTCTTAAAGCAATGATTCTTTATTAATTATAGCTCTATGAAATGTTTAAAATCAGAAAAAAATTATGCCAATCACCGCTCATGCTTGTGACATCCCTTTTTTACCAACGCAGTGCCAATATCAGTCTCAAATTGTAAGATATTTAATAAACGATTACACAGCCCCATAACAAAAATTCTGCAACCGAAGCTACATTATTATGATTGTATGTTTTGGGGGTCGCTGAATGCTAATCCAAGGTCATTTTAATCCCATCAGGGCAAGATCAAGGTCAAATGAAGGTAATATTTAGAAAACAATCATTGAACCGATCTGAACCAATATTCTAAAGCATTCTGGGGGTCGCTGAATCCGAATCCGAGGTCAATTTGACCCCATGAGGTCAGGAGCAGGGTCTAGTCGAGGTAAAAATAAAAAAAGATCGAATCGTAGAAAATCTCCACTCTTATTTTTCGGATTGTTGAATCCGATTCCAGGGTCTATTTGACTTTATCAGGTAAGGTTAATGTGATACTTTTGGACAGTCATTTTTAACAACATGAAAAAAATTTGACTCGGATTCGAATTCAGCGACCCCTAAAATGTCTTAAAATAGTGTTTCAAACTAATTCAATGTTTATTTTCTAATTATGATCTTCGTTTGACCTTGATGCTGATCTTATGGGGTCAAACTAACATCGGATTCGGATCCAGCGACCCCCAAAATGACCTAGAATAGTGGTTCAGATCGATTTAATGGTTTTTCTAATTATGACCTTCATTAGACCTTGATTCTGACCTGATGAGATCAAATAGTCCTCGGATTCACAGTCAGCGACCCCCAAAACTTACAGTCATGGTAGAGTAGCTCGTGTTGCAGACATTATTTTTTTTTGTGGGGCTGTGTAATCGTTTATTAATTACCATACAATTTTAGACTGATTTTGGCACTGCTATGACAAAAAAAATGGGGTCACAAGCATGCGCGGTAATTGGCATAATTTTTACCTGTTTTCAAACACTTCATAGGATAATATTGACATGGAGTAATAATACAACTGATAAAATCGTTGATTTAAGAGCGTGCATGCCGTTTGAAAATTTTGAAATGAAACTGTGCCGAATTAAAGGATATTTTTTATGGAAGTAGACATATATATAACAGAAAAAATTTTTATGAAAATGGGTCATAGATTTCACGAGAAAAACAGCAAAATCTATGTATATGAAAGTGGGACGACGTCTGTCCCACTGAAACGCAAACGGTTAATAAAGAAACTATCTAACGATACACATGTCTATTGAACTCGGAAATTTCGCGACGTTGAATTCGTGCACAAGGCTGACGCCATAGCTCGCACGACCATCCGACCGCTAACACGAGGGACTGTTTCGTATCTAAATTGTTTCATATCATTGACAATCGACTGTAACAATTAAGTATATTATTAGATACTTTCTTTATTAATTATCATATATCGCAAATACATTTCTAGTGCATTTAATACTCAAAATGCCAAGAAATGCTTAAAAATGTGTAAACATAGAAGCTGCAGAAACTATGATACTAATTTGTATCCGACACGACTGGCTCGTGTCTAATAATGTTTTGTTTTCAAAGACAAGTAGTTCGTTTCTAAGCGTTAGTGAGTCATCATCCGACACAAGTGGTTAATGTATAAAGACGACTGGTTCGTGTCGGAAGACAACTGACTAATATTGGAAGAACTCACTAATGTATAGAGACAAACTACTTGTCTTTAAAAACAAAACAAGATTAGACAAAAGCCAGTTGTGTGGACAAGACAAACCACTAGAATTTTCTGCTCTCTGTACATGATACATGACATTACGACAAATTATTTAAATTCTCAATACCGTTATTTACACTTTTATATATATATATATATTTAGATTATTTTGTAAATTATAAACTACACTTCCAAGAGCATCTCAACATTACGTTGAGAAAAGTTCACTTACGTTTTTGCAGAGTTTCTGGAGCTACAAAATTTTTATTTTTTCACTGGCAAGGATACTATACGACCACAGACCACTGTCAAAATTCCAAGAAGGTGCTCGAAGCCATTTTTCAAACGGATCTCTTTTGTGTCATCGCACAGGTCAACTTGAATAATTTTTCCAAAGGTGTCTTCTCCTTCTACTCCACAAATGTCAAAACGTCAATACTGTTCGTTTTGGACGTAAAGCCGCCGCTGATCAGCTGAGTGCAAGCCGCCATATTGCAGGATCTGCTTCTGTCATACAGATAAGGAAATCAGATACCCATAAACTAAATATGTATTATTATTAAATATATTTTAAATTTTGTATGTGATATATTTTGTATCCGACCGAGTTTTTTTACTTAAATCTAGCCTCCAACCTTCTTCTGAGTAAATCTAAGATGTAGAACTCCATATTAAAGTTTGTTCGAGAATCGAATCGCAGTCGCAATGCTGTCCATCCTTGTCGCACTCCTGCTAAACATCATCTATTTGTCTCTATGTCCCATAGCAGAGGAAGCGGGTGTCGATCCTTCTTGCTCTCATGCTAAACGGCATATATCTGTCTCTATGTCCGAAAATTCGATGAAGAAGAACGATTTTCTATCGTTAAAATCACGAACCACGAACTACTGAACCGAGTTCAATCGGACTAGGCCTAAATGAAAGATAAAAGAAATAAAAAATACTGAGCATAGCATGATTAAGAAATTTCTTGGAGAAGTGTAGACGAAACATGTGTTCCATGTTGTGACATTTGAACTATGTTATCGTTAAAGGAGTAGCGGTCGCCGCGCTATATGTATATACAGGGTGGCCGATTTATCTGAAGACATCGAAATATCTCGAGAACTATGCACAGAATCAAAAAAGTTGTCGGATGAAAGTTGTTCGACACGAAGGGGGGCATCCAGTGATAATGAAATTTACCCCCTCCCCCATCCCCTGGGGGTGGCGTGGGGGCAAAAACAATAAAACTTAAATAGGAACCCCCAGTTTTTATTGCAGATTTGGATTCTCCAATATTGACAATTTTCGCCCGCGTAGCGGATATGGAATACGGTCATTCTAACAAAGCCGGGAAAAAATACATTTAGCGTTACCCAGGAACAACGACGTGGACGTAGTATTTTTCTGTTCCCTTTGGGGTGCTTGTTTTACGTGAGTCCCCTTGCCTCCCACTGTCTCACTGTTCACTTACTTGAGTAAGTGTTCGAAATGTTGACCTTCCACTTCAATGCATTTATTTATTCTTTCTTCAAATGACTTTATACATGATAGAATCATATCTGCAGAAATTTCTGCGCCAGCAGTTCTTATGCGTTCCACCATGGTTTCACGAGTCGTTGGTACTTGTTCATAAACCTTACCTTTTAGGTAACCCCATAGGAAAAAATCCAGAGATGTTAGAGCAGGTGACCTCACAGGCCAATTAATGGGGCCACCTCTACCAATCCACCTACCATTGTAATCACGGTCTAGTATTTCCCTTGCTACTCTTGAAAAATGTGCTGGGCAACCATCCTGCTGAAACCACATTGTCCGTCGGACGTCCATAGCAACATCCTCAAGTAGTAATGGTACTTCTTGTTCTAGGAAATCTCGATATTTTGTTCCATTCAAATTACCTTCAATGAAATAAGGACCAATGAGTTTATTTCCTATGATTCCACACCAAACGTTCACCGACCAAGGACGTTAATGATTAACTTGTCGTAACCAATGGGGATTTTCTACGCTCCAATAATGCATATTATGCCTATTGACGCCACCATGGTTCGTGAATGTAGATTCATCTGAAAATAATACATTAGCAAAGAAATTGTGGTTCGTTTGCATTTTTTGAAATGCCCATTCACAAAACACCACGCGGTTATGAAAATCATCGCCATCTAGTTCCTGGTGCAGTGAAATGTGATATGGGTGAAACTTATGACGATGCAATATTCTTTGAATACTGTCTCTGGAAATGCCGGAATCGCGATGTAATTGTGGTGTGCTTACATGTGGATTTTGGTGAATAGCTGCTAGTACAGCTACTTCGTTAGCTTCTCCTGTAACTATTAATCTTCGCTTCCTTTTTTTCATTTTTACGCTGCCATCAGAGTGAAAGGCATTCACAACTTTGTAAAAAAAAGAACGCGAGCGAGCATTATCTGGAAAACGCTCAGCATACAACGCAACAGCATCGTCAATATTCCTCTTACATTCACCATAAATAAGAATCATTTCGATTTTTTCGGGAACTGCAGCAGGATTCATTTTTAACTTGCAATTCGATTTAAGCAATGAAGGGTAGACAAAAAATAGTCACGTAAACGGAAAGTTGTTATTCTAAAAGCAAAGTGACCTCCGACCGAATTACTACCAATGCAATGGACTTCAAAAACAGTCTTACACTGAGAGACCGTGAATACTAAATTTTAATATGGGGATTAGAAAGTCGCGATATCCATTTACTTCCCTTCAGGAAAGTAGAGAAAAATGTAGGTGAACTGGTTACGTGTGACTCAACTTATGTATAAAATGATATGCTACTTTATTTTCGAGTTATGTCGCCCTATAGCGTTATGTAACAGAACCGGCGCCGGTGATGGCCGAAATGCAAGCGATGTACATGTATGAAACCACGTGAGTTCTCTCGGGGTCCGGTAGATGGCGACGAAATCTCCAAATGAAGTAAGAGTTTCGTTTTGTTTAATAGCAGCTGGTTTGACCGTCAATGCTCAGCTTATTTATTCTCATTTCGGAAAAAACATACAGAGAGAGAATGAATGAGCTGAGTGAAGGGACATGACGCGTTTTTTAATGGATTGCGTGATGTCCTCTTTTTGTTTATTAAATAATAAATTTAAAACCTAAAATGTAATTTTATTGAAGGTAGAAAACTTATTTATAAAATTGCTTCCATATTGTATGCACAATTTTTATGTAATCAGTTTTGATTTTTAATATGAAGAATATCAATTATTCATAATCTTAATTTTTCGAATGGACATTATTAAAATTTCATATTCAGAATAACAATTTTCGCAATTGATATTACTAAATTCTAATATTAAAAATTCTAATATCAGAATTTTTTAAATTAAATTTTCATAAAGGGATCAAATTGTCCCTATTTGCCCCCTGGATGCCCCCCTTCGTGTCGAACAACTTTCATCCGACAACTTTTTTGATTCTGTGCATAGTTCTCGAGGTATTTCAATGTCTTCAGATAAATTTGGATTTTTATCGATTACAGCGCCACCTGTGAACCAAAATGCAATAGCTCCTAGGTCAAATTGGTGTACTTTTTTCCGGAGAATCCAAATCTGCAATAAAAACTGGGGGTTCCTATTTAAGTTTTATTGTTTTTGCCCCCACTCCACCCCCAGGGGATGGGGGAGGCGGTAAATTTCATTATTACTGGATGCCCCCCTTCGTGTCGAACAACTTTCATCTGACAACTTTTTTGATTCTGTGCATAGTTCTCGAGGTATTTCAATGCCTTCGGATAAATTTGGATTTTTATCGATTACAGCGCCACCTGTGAACCAAAATGCAATAGCTCCTAGGTCAAATTGGTGTACTTTTTTCCGGAGAATCCAAATCTGCAATAAAAACTGGGGGTTCCTATTTAAGTTTTATTGTTTTTGCCCCCACTCCACCCCCAGGGGATGGGGGAGGGGGTAAATTTCATTATCACTGGATGCCCCCCTTCGTGTCGAACAACTTTCATCCGACAACTTTTTTGATTCTGTGCATAGTTCTCGAGATATTTCGATGTCTTCAGATAAATCGGCCACCCTGTATATATATATATATATATATATATATATATATATATATATATACAGGGTGTCCGAGAACTCCCTAATAATATTGTAGGGGGTGAATCTTGACATCATTCTGAGCAAAAAAGTTTAATACAAAATTTCGATCCGATGCATAGAATTTGAATGGCGAGATATAATAGTTGACCAATCATAGCGCGCGGTAGGCCCGCCGCCAGGTACGACTGTACCAAGAGCGCTGCGGGCGCTACATTCGGCGGCCCCTCTTGCGTACTTTCCGTTGTGACGTACTTTTAGAGCACGCACAATAAACGACTATTGCCGTTAGGGAAATTTATTTTCCGACCGTTTATCGTCCGAATTACGGACTTTGGCGTTTCCCAGGGGGAAAACGCAGCGCCAGATAAGCGGCCTTACTCGGCTGGCTCAGTGTTCCCGGGGAGCAAGGCCTCGACCCAGAGGGGGTCGTCCTTGCCTCCTTCCGCGCCTGAAAATCGCGAAAACCTAAGGGCGGCTCCCGCACTCCGCCTCGCACAGCTACGGAAAATTTGGGGGCAAGGAACACGCGGGACACAATTTTATATTATGAAATTATCTGTGAATTTATTTTCAATTGTACCAAAAAACGATATAGAGGGCTCCAGACCCGATACAATAATTTGTTGGCTCAGGGCCGACTTACATTCTTTTCGCTGTCGGCTCTTTTCCTTTTCGCTCGCTTGTATCAATCCGCCGGATACTCCGGGCCCGCTTGGACGACGGTCCCCGGTACAGACCCCCGTGCTCGTCCTGGCAGTGCTTCTCGTCTCGCTCTCACGGGAGGCCTCGTCACAGGGCTCGCTACTTTCGCGACTCGTAAATCTGACTCGTTCTCGGACACTTCTGGCGCGTTAACTCGGGCCTCGACGACTATGCGCGACTACGCTAACTCCAATGACTCGACTCTACTATTCGACGGTACTAGCCCAACTGCCGGTCTGGACTCGACCGGCCGCCGCTCGCTTCCGGAGTCCACCCAGCGCCCCCAATCGGCGGCGCTCGGGCTGGTTCGGGGCCGTTCCTGCAAGACCAGACCATCACGAAAATGCACGACTATTCGAAACGTCCGCACTTCCACGACGGCGAACGTAATAGGTCCGCCGGCGTAATGCCCCGTTACTACAGGACGAAAATAAAAAAATATTTTTTTAAATTTAAATATAGCGCATAATTTGGAGCTCAATTAGTGCTGATTTAATGTCCCTCTCCGGAATTTTATTCTCTTTTCTTTTTTAAAAAAAAAACATGGTCTTGCTAGCTTTACCACAAACTAGCAGCGCCGTTCCAGAAAACCGATAAGGAAAGCTTGTATCAAAATGTGGCCGGTGGCATAATTTGGAGCTCATTTAATGCTCGAGATATCCGATAGTGTCATAGCCCTACAGTTGTCCTTTAAGGGCGGCCCTTACAGGACGAAAATAAAAAAATATTTTTTTAAATTTAAATATAGCGAATAATTTGGAGCTCAATTAGTGCTGATTTAATGTCCCACTCCGGAATTTTATTCTCTTTTCTTTTAAAAAAAAAAAAATATGGTCTTGCTAGCTTTACCACAAGCTAGCAGCGCCGTTCCAGAAAACCGATAAGGAAGGCTTGTAAAAAAATGTGGCCGGTGGCATAATTTGGAGCTCATTTAATGCTAGAGATATCCGATAGTGTCATAGCCCTACAGTTGTCCTTTAAGGGCGGCCCCTACAGGACGAAAATATAAAAATATTTTTTAAAATTTAAATATAGCGCATAATTTGGAGCTCAATTAGTGCTAATTTAATGTTCCACTTCGGAATTTTATTCTCTTTTCTTTTTTAAAAAAAAATATGGTTAGCTATACCACAAGCTAGCAGCGCCGTTCCAGAAAACCGATAGGGAAAGATTGCATCAAAATGTGGCCAGGGGCATAATTTGGAGCTCATTTAATGCTCGAGATATCCGATAGTGTCATATTCAGTAGGTGTGAAAAATTACCATTTTTCAACGATTTTTAACAATCATGACTCAGCAAAATCCATGTCGTAATACATAGGTCGTTTTACGCTCCGAAAACGAAGCGTAAAATGGCCATTTTACGCCTACTGAATCAAGTAAGTATATTTTATGCCCTTGATATGAAAATAACTATTTCCGGAATAACTTTATGTCATATTTTGATAGCAAGCTATAAATTATGATGGAACTCGTAATATAAAAAATTGTTTCGAAGAATAAATTATGAGAAAAATTTATGACAAGTAGTTATATAAAAATCAGTTTTAAAAGAAATTTAAGAATGTGAAATTATCAATTTTTTTAAATTTAATAATGTAGCTTATTCTTAGATATTATTAGTCAACCTAATTAATTTATTAAACTAAAATAATTGTGGTAATTTGGAAATATAATATTTATTGTGCTTTTTCCTAAAGTCTTTAGTTTACGAGATAAAAATATTCTGAAAGTTGAAATACGCCTATATTCATGAATTTGTTTTACTATGGATTTTAGGATAAAAGTTTATATGGCAACATTTTTCAGACTTTGCTTGATTAACCTAGAAGAATTTTTACAGATTTGTTTGTACTACTTTGTTTTTTTTTACAGCAATTATAACACTCCTGTATTCAACACGTATAAAATCTACAAAAAATATAAGGAAATGTTATCATGAAATCTGTCGTTACCTCACGGGTTTTAATATATTTAGATTAATTGTAACTTGTTTATTGTATTATTTGTTTTCAGTATTAAAAAAAATGCAGGTACGTTGGTTTACTATAGAATTTAATGTTGGCGTGGATCTCGAAATAAAACTATGCAAAGGTAAGTACATACAAAAGTACAAATTTCGATCCATGTATATAAATATATATGGGACATTCAACAGAAAACCGCACAGCCACTTTTGCTTCAAATTTTTCAATTCGTTTTTAATTTTAGAATTATTACTCGTACAGAAAAGTGATATAGAAGTTTTTGTCTAAAAAACTCTCAACTTTCCGAAAAAAAAATTAAAAAATAACGTACATCAATTCCTTCTAGTCGAAAACGCGTTTTTTATTAAAAAATTACCCGTATCACACATCCCAAATTTATAGCCTGCGCTTCTCAATAGGATAATTTAAAATTAAAAAATAAGGGACTATAATAAGCTTAGGCCTGTTTTATTTTTTAATAATAATTAATTTTAAATTATCGTATTGAGAGCGCATGCTATAAATTTGGGATGTGTATTATAAGAACCTCAGTTTTCAGTGAAAAATGTAACATTTGCAAAAAAGATTGGGCAGCCGAAATACGGGTAATTTTTTAATAAAAAACGCGTTTTTGACTAGAAGGAATTGATGTACGTTATTTTTTTATTTTTTTCGGAAAGTTCAGAGTTTTTTATACAAAAAACTTCTATATCACTTTTCTGTACGAGTAATAATTCTAAAAGTAAAAACGAATTAAAAAATTTCAAGCAAAACTGTCTGTGCCTTTATTTGAATATTTTATCACTTCTACGTACCTGAGAATCGTTCATTTGAACGTTCGGAACTTCAGGTACATTAGTGCATAATATATTATTTGATGAAAATTTCAAGTCCTCATTTGGTCCTCGAACCATACAGATTTGGAAATATTGTAACGAAAATGCTGTTTTATCTTTATTTTAATACCCGGTTATAGGAAAAGCATTTTCGTAATTCCCCAGGCTCCGGCGGTGGCTCCGTATTGTGCAATAATTGTATGGCTAGTAACATTTCAGAACTAGCCGACTGCCAAGACGACGTGAGCCGGCAACCCTGTGGAGAGTAATACGGTACTCGCCGGTAACCGAAAAGTGAGATCTCTGTGTACCTTCGATCCGCGAGCGTAAAGAAAAGAATTGTTCTTGTTTTGGCTTCCGCTCGGGAAATCTTTTGTAAAGACAGTCGTCTATATTTATTTGTGATTTGGACAATCGCGTTTTATTGTAATATTTGTGTCCATATTATTGTGCGATCACTCGAGATTTCGGCGAACGGACAGGGCAAGCGACGTCCACTATTGGTTGAGACAGAGCCTTTTTCGAAGCGTGTACGAAGCACCAAATTTTGTAAGTACCGGCTCTGTCCCGGCTTCTCATATCTCTCGGGCAATAAATATCTTTTATATGAATAAACCTATTTATCTTAAACCATATTTTATATATTTCATTTTAATCTTCTCCCCCTCTTAAAGTTATCTCGTATCTCATTTTAAGGATTGTTTTTGTTAAGACATATTAGTAGTCGTCTCGTGTTTCCCGGGTATTGGCAAGTTTGGTTTGGGATAACTGTTTTCGTTAATATTGGAACACATTACTCCTAACTCGAAATTTGCTCGCCGTGCATTTTTATTGAAGGTGCGCGACTGTTGTAACTGTTGGCACAAGACTGACTTCTTTTGTAGTTAGACGCATAGACGTCTTATTAAAAATTAATAATAAATCTAAAAGACAGTTACAATATGATCACTCTTTGAAACTTAAATACGTACTAAAAATGGAATATCAAACGAACTTAAATTGTGACTCAGGTTTCAGGTCATTTTTTTAACAAAAATCATAATTTTTAAATTGCGGCCATTTTGTTTTAACAAAAACTTTTCCCATTCTGCTTGCCTGCGCAATCTGCCTACTCTGCGTAACTTTTAAAAATATAAAAAATTTGTAAAGTAGTAAATTATCGTTTAAAAAAAGAAAATTCAATGAGATAATCACTTTTTTGGGTGAAAATTGTCCTTTTGGTTAATTTTCGATTTTTCCAGGGTTAAAATTCATTTTGGAAATTTCTAATAACAAGCAATTTTAGCGTTTCGGTCTGTAATGTCGGCCCTCTAAAGAAAATTTATTTTCTGAAACAATATTAATTTATATATATAATAACAAAGAAATATATAAATAATAAATAAAATAATTTCTAATAAAATTAAACAAAAGTATTGAAAAATTATATTAATAAAAAACATGAAACAAAAATAATTAAAAAATAAAACCAAGAATAATTATTATATAAAGAAAAAATATAATCAATTTTCATGTTTCAAACTAACAATATAATATTCAGGTATTTAATAAAATCGTCATAAAAATTAAATTAAAAAAAACATTAAAAAAAAATTTTCATATATAAAAATCTAACTTTTCAGTTTGTAAAAATAAATGAAATAAGTAAATAATGAATAACTTTAAAAATATAAACCATATCTTACCTCATATACCTGTTAATATTATAAAATGACAACAATACTTCTAAATCTGTTCTGATTTTAAAAACAATTTTTCGGCCATACAGTTAAAAATGAATTCCTCACACATATCTGTAATATGTTTTAAAAATTTGTACGTTTTTCTTATAAAAATTTCGTGGGATGATTAATAAAAAAATTAAGTAGTCACTAACACTAAAAAACAGTAATTAATAAAATATATTGAACTTCAAGTAATGAAAAGTAGAAGTCAATTGAAACGTTAAATTGAAATTTTCCATCAGCGATTTTTTTCGGAATTTTAATAGATTTAATTTAAAATACACATTATCTAACATAATAATATATTGCATGAATTAGATTACTGTTTCTAATGTGTATACTGTCAAATATGTAAATACAACGTAACCTACCGTGCATTTAATCAACAGTATCGGTCAAAAGCACCATTGGTACAAAACAAAAGTGAAATAATTACTTTTCAATCGATGTTATTTTACTATAAATACATACAGACAGTTTTAAACATTTCAAAATGTTTTCAGTTACGTTTCAATTATTGATTTGTTTCTACATTCTAAAATTCTTAACGTTAAAATTCACTAGGTCATAGCAAAATGTTACTCTGTTATAACTTCATTGCAAGTCAAACTAAAAATATAGATACAGAATGAAGCACGGTACATGCACAGGTTTTGGCCATTGGTGTGTGGGCCCTTCCGCGGGACTATTTTACTATTTATAGTAAAATAATACCAATTAAAAAGTAATTATTTCACTTTTGTTCTGTACCAACGGTGGTTTTCACCGATACTGATGATTAAATGCTCGGTAGGTTACGTTGTATTTACATATTTGACAGTATACACTTTAGAAATAGTAATCGAGTTCATGCAATATGTTAATACGTTAGATAATGCGTATTTTAAGTCCGATTTTATAATTATTAATAGTTATTATTAAGTAAGAAACGATTAGGAGCTTAACCAATGTAACCAGTGTATCTTCGGCGATGTCTTCCCCTTGGTTCTTCGGGGCCCCTGTGTTTATTGGGCCGGCCCTGGTTTCCTCTCGCCGATCCGCCGGTCGAAGTGTCGGTTGATCTCAAGTAGCAGGATCTCCCCGGGTACCCACTGGCCGCTCCTTTGCTTTCCCTCCTCTCGCAGAACCTCGACAGGGGAAGCAGAGCGGCAGGCAATTTTCAAAGTAGAAATTTGAAGAATAATTGGCGAGATCACGCTTACCTTGGACTTCGACCAAGCGGGTCGAAGTCGATGAAAATTATCGCCTTTGATCGCACAAAAAACGGCTGCACTGGCTTTGCCCTGATTGATGAATCGACGGTGCAGATCGATGCAGGCCGTGAGAGGAAGCAGCGTAGTTCTCCTGAGCCCCAGGCGGAGCTCTCATTTATAACTTCGGGGTCGTACCCTCAGGAATCGCCACGATGCCTTTTTACTAAGAATTTTGGATGGAACTGTCAGTCATTCAAATGTCATTTGTGCATTTGAACTGACAGTTCCTCCTTTTCATTTAAATATCCGCGCCGCATGCGCATTATCGTGGCGGTGCATAAAAGCGCCGTCTCTTGTTCGTGCGTGATCCGCTTGGGGCGCCGTTCCCGTTCCGCGTTTCCCTTTTTGCCTACCCGCGGTCACGTGTGATTAGTATCTCAACATGGCGGGCAGGCGCACGTTCTGGTCGCACACGTGTTTTCTCATTTTCGTGATTTTCCCTTCTCTCCCTTTTCCTTCTCTCTTTCGTGTCATAAACGCCACGTTACACCAAATCTCCGTTTTTCTGATCTTTCTAAACTACCAACGCCGTTTATAGATGCGTTTACCCGCGCTTTCTACTGCGGCTCACGCGCATGCACATTTGCTCACGGTATGGCGACATACACTGGGAAAGGCGACCTCACAGACGATGTCGCAGTGTCGTAAGACGTTGTCGCAGAACATCTACCGTTTGGGGGCACTGCCATGACTACGGCAAAGTCGTAGTGTGTATAAACGCCAGGTATGTAAGTATTTTTTTGGCGTTCAGAACGCGCGCGCCATCTGTTGCTTTACTTTTTAAATTAGGATGGCGCTATCGGAGATACTTACTCAATATAGTGTACGATATGCAAGTCGACGCACAATCAGGGGAGTCAACTGAATAGGGAAAAGAGGTTCCCGTTAGAGTGTAGAGGATTCCAGTTAGGTGGGTGTCGATGCGTTGATAAAAGGAAAGCCCGGCCTTGTCTATTAATATTTTATATACATATCTTACCTTAAATCGGTTTATTTCAATGGATTGATTGACAATTTTGCGTATGATATGCATAAAATACGGCATTCTTCAACCCTGTCCAGGGAGATTTCTCTGCTTTATGTTTGTACCTTCATTCCGTAAAATATTCTTCGTAACTCCCCCATGATACATAATATGGTATTTTCTGACATGAGGAATGATCATATGAACATCAAATGAACAGGTTCATTACACATGCATGTTTTAGTGCCATTGCATAAATTAATATTAGGTTAGGTTAGAAGAGGCGTGGAGGGGCTGTACCCCCCTCACAGCACTCGGTGGCCAACACGGCCAATTGTGATCCCCTTATTTATTTATGACGACTATCGTCGTCAGAACCTCCGCCGATGTGCGGGAAACCCATCTAGCCACTTATTCGTGTTTTAACCACCCAGTTGAGTCAACAAATTTCAGTAGTCTCCCCAGTTGGATGTGCGCTACGTCTTCTAAACTGTCGAAGAAGGGCTCTCCCAGATGTTGGAGTCTTCTGATCATTAAGCCAGTACACTCACAGATCATGTGGTGAATTGATTCTTCTTCGTCTTCATCTAAAAAACTTCGACAATAGTCCCGCGCTGGTGCTCCCATGACCTGGGACATTTTTCCGATCAGGCAATGTCTCGCCATGGTTCCTGTCAGTCGACTTATTGTCCGTCTTTTTAGTGAAATCAAAAATTTAGTTTTGTTCACGTTTATTAAGGGCCACATCTGCCTGGAGATACGACAAGATGGCACCCGTCTTATCCTCCTGAAGTTGGCCTCCTCTGTCGCGGCCTGAAATAGAGATTTCTTGGCTATATCATACGTGATCCTGCTTTCTCCCGTAACCCGCATGCTCAGTCCTCTCCTAGCCAGCCTGTCCGCCTTTTCATTCCCTGGAATGCTCTGGTGGCCAGGCACCCAGCATAACCGTAGGATGTAGGTTTCACTTAATCGATTAAGGATGTCCTTGCACTCATTAACCGTTCTTGAACGCACATCTCTAGACATGAGCGTTTTTAACGCGGTCTTGCTGTCGCTGAAGATCGTTGCCTGCGTTGACATGTTCTCCAGCAGTTTCTCGGCTGCTACTTTAATTGCTGTCACCTCCGCCTGAAAAACGCTGTCGTCCCCCGGCAGGCCCAGGGAGACTCGCAGGTGTGGTGCATGTGATTATACACCTATCCCCACTTTGCCCCCCTCCCCCGTTTTGACCCATCCGCGAAGACAGAGCTCCCACCTGCTTTGGCCAGCTCCTTTTTCCAATCATCGTTTTCCAGCGAGATGTAGAAGACGCTCCTCCCGAACTCCAGCTACGGCACAATGTAGTCCGTTTTGGGGGGCATGAGCCGACCCAGCGGGTCACACTGCAGGATGCTGCCGTGTCCATAGGTTGAACCCCTCCACCATCCCGCGTCCCTTAGTCTGATTGGGCTACAACAAGCCACTCTCCTCACATGTATGTCCATTGGGTGGAGGTTTGGATTTACCTCCATTCCCGCCGTCGGTGTGGATCCGAGTGCGCCTGTGTTGCCCGCCTGGATTCTAATAAATATGGAGCTTTTTTTGAGATTCTAATAGTTGATATGCTAGCTTCACAGGCGTAGATCATTTTCCTTGAAGGCGTTCAAGGTAGGTCTGCACCACAAAGCCTTACTGATGATTCCAGTGGGTAAGTATATTTTATTTTATTTTTTTCTAGTCGAATGACGAAGTGCAATGATAAAAATTTGGCCAAAGTGGTTTTAACCACTTAAGGATGGCTTCATTGAGGAAACAAAAGTTTTTTAATGAAAAGTACATTTACTCCACAAGTTCTTAAGAACAACGATTTTTTAATATCATAAAAAATAAATTATTTTGTATTTTTTATGAAAATTGATGTTATTCATATGGGAAAAGCAAATAAGTTCTTGGCGCACGTTGAGTTACACAGCTCACATTTTACGGAGTATTATGAAAAAAGTCCCGAAGTGAAACCTTAGAAAATAAAAGTATTGTAGTTAAAGAAAATTGCACACTTTAAATAATTAAAAATAAAATGTTGCCAGATTTCATGCATTCCAAGAGAAGCAAAATTCAAGTGACCTCTACTACGTCAGGAAATTTTCTTGTTTAGATCATCAAGTCAGATTTTTTTCTTTCTAGTACTGTGAATAAACTAAAAATTTATTTCCTATGTCTGATTTTAGCTAAAAAAAATCTTCATAAAGTACGCTATATATCGGCTAAAAACGATCGTTTTTTACCCAACCGGGGGTCTCAATAAGGAATTCGAAATTCCATGGTACATACTTTTATAATGCATTCGAACAAAGTTATTGCAATTTAAATGGGATGTTTTAGGCGTTTACAATTTTTGTGCGAAAAATTATAAAATTCAAAAAGCAATAACTCGGCCGAAAATTGATACTTTTTTATCGGGCTGATCTCTTTACATTCAGAAAACATCGCTCACATCAAGAAAAGACATCGCTCTTTGTAGATTTTTACACCGACCGCGTTAGAAATGTCAATAGAAATACGGGAAACCCGGATTTTCTTATGTAAAAACAATGATAATTTTCAAGGCTCTACTGGCACGTGAAGGAGTAAAAATAAAATTCTGAAAAAATCCAGTGATTTTTTTATTTATTTGGAGCCAAATGACGGGGTGCCACTATGAAAATTCCGCTAAAACATTTTTAACGGCCACCCTAACAGACACGTATGCGTTTAGCGAGAGAAATAACATTACATCATTAAATATACGTATGCGTGTATAACTTGCTTATTGTTGCGAAACGCATTTTTTAACAGTTTAATGACACATATTACAAGGATATTTTTTAACATCCTCAATAGTAAAATGCTTTTTTCTGGCTACATAAATTGAAATAATAGTTATGAGTGTTGCGTGAATTGATATCACAGTTACGCGATTATTTAAAATCTTATTGTTTACAACATTTATTATTGTCCGCTTAATATAATAACAGAAAAATACCAAGATCTTCTTTACTTATGTTAAACGATATAATATTGAACTAAACATTAAACATTATGTTTTCTGAAGGCAGGATTTAGTAGTCGTTGGGTATTTTTTTTCGATCTTCAGCAACAATCTATAAAATGTATTGTTTTTTAGTTTCGCTTTTTGTTAGAATGCTTATAATTTTGGAGGATTATAGCCAAGATCATCTTTCCACATTAATGGTGGTTTTTTGATATGATTACAAGTAATAGACAATCTTGTGAAAAACATTTTTGTAGCAGGAGTTACAAGAGACGAAAACTCGATATTTTTAACTAAGCTACGTTATTTTGTGGCAGATTATACCTTTCTAGTTCAGTTCTCTCGTCTTCTTCATAATCTTCATCTTCGTTTTTGCTATTGTCTAATTCCAGAAGAGCTTCAGCCATATTTGCCTTTACCTCCATTGGGAAATCGTCATCAAAGAAAGATAGAGCTACAGTTTCGGAAACTAAGTATCAGAGATGTTTGAAAAAATTGTTTGCAGTAACCTTACTGATTTCTGAATCTATATTCTAATAATTTATCAGTTTAAGCATGAATCATGATAAGGTGCTGTGATCGCTTCTGTTGAGAGAAACCAAGCACGGTCATAAACTCGAACAAGAAAAATACATATTCTTTTTAGAGAGTTCTTTTTCTTTTGAGATAGCTGAAATTATTCTTGAAACATGTATATCTTGAATACATAAATGGCTTTAGCCATCCATCTAGCATGACTCAGAGCTCCTCGAATACGAAATATCCCGTTCTTCGGAGTAGCGCCGAGAAAGATAATCGTTCACTCCAACAATTCTTTGTAATCATCTCGCTGTTCAAGAAATTCCAGAATAGTAGCGCGGACATCTTCAATCACTTCATCGATACCTGTTGTGTATGCGTCCTTGTCGTGTTTCGACCAAATTTCTCTAAACCTTTTGAAGAGCATCAGGTGTGGTCGGAAGTTATACCCATTAGTGTGCAAAACAGCTTCTCGAAACTAATTAAAAAACATGATGATGGCAAGGGAGGTATAGCAGGTTACGATTTAACTACTTTTCTACATTTGTACAGCCATCATTTAATCGCCCCTGCTGCTGTCGTATCAAAGAAAAGTGCTTGAATTTTGTCGGGTATGCCCCACTTTTCCACTGCTCCGTAAACAACTCTGTTGCACATTTTTGCCACAATAATTGTTGCATATTTTTTGTACTCAGAACAATACTGGAGTACCAAAAATGGAATGCAAGTAGTTTGGAATTAAAGGACTCCACGAGAGTTCTTCTAAAATTAGTTTACACAAAAAAAAAAACGCTTTTCTTTAGAAATTGCAAGTATGCAATTTATTTGTAGACATATTCTTTTAGGCGAATTTTCCCTACATCATTCTTAAACGTTGAATATGACTAAGAACTCCATCGAAGCTCGTCCAATCGAATTAGGTTAACATCATGGACGCATATAAATTGGAGTGATATCGAACGGAAATGAATTCTATTTTCACCATCGGATATAAGCACTTCGTCGAAGGCTGCACGACAGCTGCAGACAGTTTGGATTGCATCTGGTCCAGCGCCAACAACCTTCAATCTTCAGCATCCAGATTCTCATCTTTTACATCAGCCTAGGCTAAATCTGCAGCATTCAGTTTTTGGTCTCCTGGACCAGAATAACTTTGTCAGAACTACCATTCGTAATTCGCAATCAAGAACTACACAGTCCTTTTCAGGACTACTGTAATTCTAATCTTGATTCTTTACAGCATCCGAACTAGGTCCAGATTTATTTTCCATGGTACAGTGGCACATAACTCTGCAAGTACCGGTTTCCCTGCCGTCCGCTCGCCGATCACATCCACAGCTTTCCGGAGCGAACAGAATTCTGCATTGACAAAGGTAGCGCCGCTCGTGGGGCAGGCAACCGTTACTTGTATTGAGCACTTTGCTCATATTTCATCTTTTTGGATGACATCTAGTGTCTAGGAGGTTTACATCTTTACAGTATTACCACCCGTGAGGCAGGCTATTGTACCTACCTGGAGGTTCTACTTTCCCGACCCGCTTGTTAGGCAGGACTCCAGCATCACACTGTGAAGCCACCTGTTGATCTGGCTAAGAAGATTTTTTTTTGTTTAAGAAAAGTGCCGTGCGTTATTTTGTTATGTCAGCTCACAGTTTTGCAACTCACGCGGGCTCAAAGTGTTTTGACGCGGATCAAATTCGATTAAATGTTCGCGATTGTTCAGATAAGAAATCGGTCCCCGAACTTCTCGCAGAATCACCTTCGACACCTGCAATAGTAATGTCGTGCACAATTAATTGCAAAATTCGCCGTGTTATAGAAGAGTCCGATTTCAAAAAATCAGACGATTTTATACCTCCCGTCAATCTCGCGTACGTGTATATCGGCCGTATACGCGACAACGAAAAGTAGAAATTGGTCGCAGGATCTTGTAGACCGGGAATTCGGAACAGTGCGAATTAAGAAAATTAATTACAGTTTTATAATCGGCTTATATTAAATCAAACAAATAGGTACACTTTACAAATGAGTACGCGTGCTGCGCCGGACACGAATTGTATTTTAGTGTGAATAATTACACTTAATCGGAGTTCGAAACGTTCTCGACCGGAGCTAGCGAGAACAGGCCGACAAAAAGGCGGAAACGAAGCGTGGCGGTCCGAAATAGACGGCGCCACATCAACGTGGAAGTACGCAATAAATTTATAATATAATTCGAGAAACCTCAAATTCGATTTGCGCTAAATTTGAATTCGCATAATTAAACCTACCGGATCCGTTGCAGCGTCTTGGTGCAATATTAATCAATTCGAATGCCTTGATTGCTATAAAGTACGTATCTATGGTAAGTACTACACTACGACGCATTCTCTAAATCAACTGGCAAGAGGGCGGGTTGAGTAACACGGCGCGTCAACAATGATGACGATGTACGTAATTTATTAACGAACCTTCCGGCACAGCGTTCAAGGGCCCAGCTATTAAAAAATGTACCGGAGTCGAGACGGTCAAATTTTCAATATCGTCAGTGAGAGAACTTATTTGTCGCGAGTTCAACGCAGCTTCTAACTCGCAGAGGATCGTAGTCATCTCTTCGAATGTGGGAGTATGGTCTCCTACTCCCTATAACTCGCTTGAGATGGAATTTAACATTTTTTGCTCCGGCTTCCCAAAGCCCTCCGAAATGAGGGGCAGCCGGTGGAATAAAGCTCCACTCCACATTGACTTGGATGAGAAGATCCAAGAATGGCTGATCTTGGATAGTATTATGAAATGCTATTGATAACTCTGTTTAAGCGCCAGTGAATGTGGTGCCTTGGTCGCTATACAATACACTGCGGAATCCCACGACGAGATACGAAGCGCTTGAAGCCGCGACGAATGTTTCTGAAGAGTAGTCCGAAACCAACTCAATATGTACGGCCTACCGCAAAACACACAAAGAGATCAATGTAAGCGAGATGGGCCGTTCGTTGTCGTCCTTTGCCAAGGCGAATACGATATGGACCGACCAGCATAATCCACCCAGCAGTGGAGGAATGGGCGATCTGGTCGATTGATACGAGGCGTAGGTAACTTTTCCATTGTCTACGAGCTTAATTCGGCCTTTATCGGGGCACATGTTACACACTTAAAAATGACATATCGTATGATCTTTTTGGCTTGTAGAATCCAGAATCTCTGGCGCAAAGTGCGTAAAGTCAGCGACAAACCGCCATGATGGTAGCGTAAGTGGGTATTAATTATTAAAATACGGATAATTGGATGTGCCCGGAAAGCAATAGGATGCTTTGTGTGTAGAGGTAGGTCCGCATTATCTAGCCGACCTCCCACGCGTGTAATGCCATCATCATCTAGGTAGGGTGATAGGATTTGAAGCAGACTTTTGTTCGAAATGCCACGATCGGCATGAAGATCATTCAGATCCTTTACGAACTGATAATTCTGGAGACAACAAGAGAGCCATTTCAGCTTGACGAATTTCGGCGGAAGTGAGACATCCACGAATCAGTTTGCCCTTCAAACAATACTTCCATTTTAATAAGTATGCGACTATTCGCACGAGCCGCCACCATGAAGATATATTGCGAGAGAGACTGTCCAATATATCAGAATATTTAGTTAAGACGGCATGAGCTCGAACTTTTCTTTCATGTGGCACATCGTCGTAAAGCGACGGGAATGTTTGAGGCCATAATTCGGGAGTCTGGAAGAGCCATTCAGGTCCATGGAGCCATATACTGCAATTTGGTAGTTCACGAGCAGATATACCGCGTGAGGCCATATCCGCGGGATTTCCGGCATTGGGTACGTGGCGCCATTGTATACCAGGCAAGAGAGTGCGTATTTCGGATACACGATTGGCAACGAACGTTTTCCACCTATTTGCATGATCAGAGAGCCAATGCAGCACTAGGGAGGCGTCTGTCCAACAGTGGATGGGCAAATCCGAAAACAAGGGGTCTTCACGAATGAAGGAAAGAAGTCGTGCTAGCAACACCGCAGCTGAGAGCTCAAGGCGGGGAACGGTTAAGCTTGATTGAAGCGACCTTCGTTCGGCTGGCTAGTAACACGACTCTCGGGGGCTCAGAGGGATGAACTATCCGAATATACACGACCGCTGCATATGCGGCGCTGGAGGCATCCCAGAACCCGTGAAGTTCACATGATGTGAACCAACCGAGGGGGTCGTAAAATTTAGCGATAAGCGAAAGAACTACTCGCTTTGTCAGAATCTCGGAATGCAGCAGAGTGATCTTAGATTGATACGAGTCATGGGTCGGATTCCAAATAACTCTGAGAATTTTTATCACATCAGTTTTCTGGAGGGGTTTATTCCAGGCTAACCCGTGATCTATATCTGCTAGCAAGTCTGGAGAATTACTACTCCATTTTCTCTCTGTGAAACATCCTTTTTTTAGGAGCGAAACGAGTTCTTCGCGTGCATCTCGGACAGTTTTGAGGTCATGAGCTCCAAACAAGCAGTCGTCAACATACAGGCCTGAGTGGAGAATGGAGGACGCGAGAGAAAACCTGGATCCTTCGTTCCCGTTCAATTGTTGCAACACGTACAAAGCCAGAAATGGAGCGCAGGTTACTCCGAACGTAACGGTATTTAACCGATAATCAGTGATAGGTGATGCCGAGTATGGTCGCCATAGAATGCGTTGAATTTGCCGATAAATTTGGGCAATGTCACCGCAAAGCACGTATTTGTGCGTACGTCATTGTAGAATAACGTGGATTAATTCGTTTTGTAGCTTAGTACCAGTCAGCAGGTGATCGTTTAATGACGTTGAGTTTGGTGTCTTCTGAGAAGCGTTGAATACACCTCTAAGTTTGCTTGTTGTTGTACTTGACATTTTTACGAACACCATGATGTGGTAGGTAAACAAGGGGTTTGCTATACACATCCGAAGAAACTGACGACATATGTTGCTGACTCTCATAATCATGCATGAACTAAGCGTAGTCTTTTGCAATGACCATGTTACGGGGGAGACGTTTCTCCAGCGACAAAAACAATTTCAACGTGCGTTGTGAGACTCTCCGATGTTTACGGGGGACGGAGGACGAAACGGCCGGCGTACAATATATCGACCATCCTTTGCACGGGAATGTGTATTCCGAAAATGAGTTTCACATATCTGTTCCTCGGACAAGAGACATTTCGGTGATGGAATGTCCTCGACCTCGCAGAATTTTTGAAGGTCAAAATTTAAATCAGCATGACTGACGCTCAAATGAGCGATTGTGTTTAATGATACACTATCAGAATGTTCTTCTGTCCATCCGGACAAGATCCACCCAAAAACAGTATTCTGAGGCGTTGGTTGGCCAACGGATCCTGGAATGAGTCCGTTCAACAGTATTGAACCGTCTAAATCTGATCCGATGATCAGATTGATCGGATAGAACTTCGCGTATTGGAATCGGCGAGTTCCAAATTCTGTAAGTGGATCTAACTCGACAAAGAGCGTTTGATGGTGGGAACATAAAAGGTCAGGTTCATCATAACGAGCGCGTGGACTTGAAAGCGAGGTTCATCTGAGTGAACAGGAGAGATTCGAATATCGACGGCTCGATCGGTTGAACCAGCAGAGGTTCCTCCCATACCACTAATCGATTTGGAGGCGCAGCTGACTCGAGAGTTTAGAGCATTTGCAAGACTTTTCGATATGAAAGTCCAAGTGTACCCTTGATCTAAAAGTGCTCGGACTATTATAGCCCGGCCATTTGTCGAATGAAAGCGAACTTCAGCGGTCGCTAATAAAATCGCGGACGATCGGATTGGTTGATTTGATGCAAAATGGGTCAAAACTATATTTGCATCTGTCTCTCAAGTCACATGGCAGTTGTATAGGCGAAGGAATTTGAACGGCTGTATTTGAAGTAACCGTCGGTGCAACAGTCAACCCGGATATCTGCTCCCGATGCAGAGTGTGAATGTCCGCTTGCAGATGCAGCACACATGTTTACTTTCGTATGCCGTTGTTGCATACAAACCGAGACAATTCATACACAAACGATTTTGTTTTACAACGTCGTTTCGTTTCGAGAGAGACATATTCTTAAAACACTTACATGAATAAAGAGAATGTTCAGCGGAGCAAGTGGGACATTTCATAACATCCGTTGTAGCATGGGATTGTACGGACGTTAACGACTTACGTTACTCATCCGCTTCCGTTAATTCAAGGCTTGTTTTATTTCCCGCCAAATTCTGACCTTACTTTGTTGCTATCTTCTCTTCAGCTTGTCCTCGACTCCTTATCAGACAAATTTCCGGATAGTGTATTTATTTTAGGAGGAGATTTCAATTCGTGGACCGGTGACCTTGACTTTGAACGTGAATTTCCGAACTTGTTTGAGGAGACTCAATTCGTTGCTGCCAGACAAACTCGCGATAGTCGATATAATGTCCGTGGAAAATGTCTCTATGATTTCATGTTTAATAATAATTTTATACTTTTAAATGGTCGCTCGCTCAGCGATTCCCCCGCGCAATTTACGTTTTTAGATGTCAAGGGCCGAAGCATTGTCGACTTGGTCTGGGTCTCGGCCAATCATTTATATTTAGTGAATGACTTTTTTATATGCCCCGATGGTGGAGGCTCGGATCATTTTCCGACAGTTATTTTGTTGTCTCTCTCGTTAGTTCATTCTCCGTCCGTGTCTTATTTTTCATCCAGCGTAGCATCAAGGTATGTAACGTCGTGGTCACCCGAGGGGGAGGCAAAACTAGTTAAATACTTCCGCGAAGTTGACCCCTACACATTGTTCTACGATCATGCCGCGCAAAGCCCGTCTTTCGACTCTTTCTGTTCGGGTCTTCTCAGCCTTCTCATCCAGGAGGGATTAGTGAAATCCACAGGTTCTTTCCGGGGCACAAACACCTTAAGGCGTTTTACACCTCGGTGGTACGATGCGTCTTGTAAGTCTGCAAAAAAAGTTATGAACAGAGCCCTTCATCTCCTCGATCGAATAATTATGAAAACTCTTATGAACTTGCCTACCTTGCTGCCAAGAAAAAATTTAAACAATCAACGGTAGTAGCTAAAAAACGCCATACTACGAGTATAGCAGATGCCTTCGCTGGGGTGAGAGATGCCAAGAGTTTCTGGTCGGAGGTTCGGAGGCACAGGCGGGCGCCACCTTGTGCCTCACCGGTGTCCCTGGAGGCTTGGGCCGGTCACTTGAGGCTCCTCTATCCTTCGAGGCCAACGGCGTCTTTAACATTCTATGGGGCACTCGATGAAGATCTTGACGGCCCTATTCTTCCCCAGGAGCTGCGGGAGAGCATGAGGAGATTAAAATCAGGAAAAGCTGTAGGTCCGGACGGCATCCCAGCAGAATCGTGGAAACTACTAACGGGAGAGTGGTTTTCCTATGTTTTGGATCTTTTTAATGTCATTCTAGTAAATGAGCTGCCACCCGAGGGGTGCATGGTGGCTGATCTCTTCATGCTCTTCACAAAGGGTGACCGTTCAGACCCTGAAAATTACCGTGCCATAGCCATAACTAATGCTTTAACGAAATTATTTATGCAGGTCCTTGCGGCGCGACTGGAGTACTGGCTCTCCCAGCGCAATATACTCCCGGAAGAGCAAGCAGGATTTAGGAGAGGGCGCTCTGCGGAAGATAACATTTTTACATTAAATGCAGCAATTCAGATTCAGCTTAGGAAAAAAGCCTCAAAGTGCTATGTCCTTTTTGTTGACTTCCGCAGAGCGTTTGATTCGATCCCCCACACAAAAATCTGGCACAAGTTAAACAATATAGGGATTAGCGCCAAAATGGTTAGGGTGCCTTTTACGATTCAACTAAATCGTCTATTCTATGTGCGGGTGGCTCTACCGACCGAGTCGGGTGACCGAGGGGGTCCTGCAGGGAGAAATTTTGAGTCCTCTGCTCTTTATTACGTATATCTCCGACATCGTGTCATATTTTCGTGAACAAGGCTTAAGAGGAATCGACTACACATCAACATACGACCTCATGATGCTTCTCTTCGCTGACGATCTTGCGATTTTCGCGTATTCCCCTGCTGACCTTAGAATGACACTGAGGACGCTAGAGTCATTTTGCAATCTGAACAACCTTGTAGTCAACCTATCTAAGACTAAAATTATAGTATTTAGAAGAGGCGGCCCTCTAGATGCCTTTTCTAGAAATTTTTGCTACGCCAACCAGCAGGTGGAAGTTGCGGCCACGTATCCTTACCTAGGATCAATCGTCTCCTCTTCGGCGAGTGGGCTGAAGGCGGCTGAAAACGCTATAGCAAGGACTCGCCAAGCCACTGCGGCGGTCTGGGCTATAATGGCTTCAGCTAGATGTGATTCGAGCAGTGCTGCCCTAAAACTCTACGGTGCTTCCATTATATCTACCTTGTTGTATACGGCTCCCTGCTGGGCCCTAGGCCATCTAAATTCTCTTGAATCGGTGCAGGTCGAGTTTTTTAAAAAATGGCTTAAGCTCCCTAAGTCGACACCGCCCTACCTTTTGCGTCTCGAATTGGGGCTTTATCCAATATCGGTCGAAATAGTGCGTAGAGCGTTAAATTTAGTACTTAAATATTTGCAGCAACCACCGGGTAGTTTGAGGCGACTCGGATTAATAAGTCTTTATGAACTTAGTACCAGAGACAATGGTGTTTCGGCAATAAACTGGCTTACTCAGTTAAGGTTGGTCCTAGGCTCGCCTCTATGCGAAAATCTTTGGGATGATTTTTCGGCAGCAAATTGGGAGTCCAAGGTAGCCTCCACTTGCGAAAGTTTTGCCTTCCTTCAGCGTAATCGTGACCTTAAACGCTATTTCGAATCGGACTCGATCCAGATGCCTCTATATAGGCAATTCTCCGACGGACTGGCCTCTCTTGCTCCGGAACGTTGCCAGATATCCCACTTGCGCCTAAAAATACAGTTGAGAATAGCCACTATATTCTCGCGTTCGTTTTATGTCGGTAGTACCTTCTACGCGTATAACCCGAATGAGCCATGCTCTATTTGTAACACGGGTGAAAGGGAGACTTTAATTCACATCCTGTGCAACTGTCCCCTTTCTACCCCTTCAAGATCCAGACTCCGTCGTAGTAGCATTTTGGCGAACTGTTCGGAAGAGAATATAGTGGCCTTTCTGCTACACTCCGCCGACCCTCGTGTGCTGAGAATCCTATTTGGATTTATCAGCTTATGCTTCGCTAGGAGACAATTTCTCCTGGATTTATAGTTTCTCTCTCTATTGCACATTATGGCAATCACAGTCCAGTCGTTTTATAACATTAGGCCTAGTTTTTATCCTTGCTTTTTGATTGTATAGTCTCACTCGTCTGTAATTGTAATTGCGTGCGATTTTGTTTTTACAAGAACAGTATATTATTTTTCAATTGTATAGTCTTATTCGTCTGCACTTGAAATAGCGTGCGATTTTGTTTTTATAAGTTCAGTATATTGTTTTTTAACTGTATAGTCTTACTCGTCTGTAATTGTAATTGCGTGCGATTTTGTTTCATAAGTTCAGTATATTGTAAGCGTTGTGTACCATTTTTGTTCTAGTTGTATTATTTTTTGGTGCACTCTACCCTCAAGAATTTTATGTAATTCACTTATGGGTCAATAAACTTATACTACTTATACTACTACTAATTTTGTTGAAACGACATAACGAAAACTGTCTGCGCAGGACGATATTAGTTTCGGATTGCGGTCTCCCACGACCATTGTGTTATATATACACCGCATTGTGTTATTTTTATATAGGTTGGCGCTTTAAGGGTTAAATATAAATATCCTTTTTTTTTGTTCGATTATAGCAACTACAGAGTGGTTCTCAGATGTTTTGTTTTGTTTTGGAGTTCAATGTTTACCTCTGGAATTTCGCAACATTCGAATACTTCTGTCGACTTATAAATTCCGCTTAGTTTTTCAGTATAGCTGCTTTTTAAATATTGTTGGTGTAAGAAACCTTTTTTTTTGTTCGCATTTTTTATTAGTAAACAATTCTAACTCGACTAACAATAAACCACAAATATAAGATTTTCAAATCTTTTCGTGAAATTCTTTTGTGAATAATTTGACATGTTTTAAGGCGAAGCGCAATCATTGGCCATATCGATTCACTTCAAAACAAATATTTGGTAAAAAACAACAAATATTGAGACGGATATAGGTTATGCTTCAATTATAGCATTCTTAAAGCAGGTAGACATCTTAACAAAATTTAAAGATTTTTTAAAATTATGCTCATTTCCCATAAAATGCAATTAAATTCTGAATAGTAATTTTCGTCATAGTAGGCATAAAGTTCAACTTCACGGCCACTGTTCGATAATAACTTTTTTTACATGATTTAATATCAAGAGGAGCGGTTGCTCCTCGCGCCAGGTTATTATTATTATTATTATTATCTAGACCCGTTCATTCATTCAAATATATTGACAGCAACATCAGGTAGGAGTTGTGGGATGGTTTAAAGTGAAAATGATCATTGTTTAGGTGTAAATTCTGTATCAGGAACCTCAAAAAACCACCTATATTCATTTTTACAAAATTGTTAAAAGTTTAACATTTTTGCCCGCCATTTTGAATTTAAAAAATCTGACAACGGATTTGTGATCAAGAACCTCAAAAAACCCTCTATGCACACTTGTTTCATAATTTATAAAAATTTCAAATTTTTTACGGCCATATTGGATCCCCCATTTTGAATTCTGAAAATTTGAAAAGTGATTCGTGATCAAGAAATCTGGAAAATCATCTTTTATCAATTGGTATTGAATGCATGTTCGTTTATAAAAGTATTACAACTGAATAACAAAAAATTGGTTGAAAATGTCGCCATTTTGAAGCCGACAATTTTAATTTTGACATGCGTATTACACTACCTTTTAGTATAACCAATTACTCCACCAGATCTAAAAGTAGAACTCGATTGGACTACAGTTTCATATAAAAAATAGAATTTCAATTTAGGAAGCTACTATTTTTTTCGAGTCTTTTGCCATATTGGAAAAACGACTCTTTAGTCGTTTATCCAAATATCTTTATATTGGAAACCGTACTTCAGATTCAGAAAGAGCAGACTTGAAAACTATAAGATATGGACTTATATAAAAATTTAATCACCCTTTCTATCAAAATTATTTATCTAAAAACGGTGACAATTTATGCCATTTCAGGACGAAACTGGTTAAATTGGTAGAGAATATTATTAAATACGAATCTAACATATTTTCTATCTGATTGTCTAATAGAAATTAAGTAGTAGGCTTCTTTTAAAACAATAGTACGCATAAAACGATTATTACGAATTATCAATCTCGAAGCAGTTCGCCAATCTTCCAATTTAAAATGATTGGTCTCGATCAAATTATTTAACTTTTTTAAATTTGTAGCCGTCACTGGGAAGGGCAACCGTACATACACGCATAGAGTAGCGAGTACGGTGTTATGCGCTAAAGTTCAGGGGACGTGTATCAGCCGGGAATCAAATGGAGCCTTTGGGGACGATTCGACCATCCGATTCCGATCGCCTTCCTTTAAAGGAACGATAAAGGGAGAAAATCTCCGGCCAAATTTTTGAGCTTCCTTCCTTCCTTCCCGCAGCTAGCGGATGCAACCACCGACGCACCGGGCGGAAGCTATCCAGACTCCGGCTCCAGCGATCTTCACCACTACAGTCCGGCCACCAGCAGCTTTCGTCTTCCGGCCTCGTCTTTGGGTCTGCGCTACAATCCGACCTACGAGATCCGACGGGAAGCAGCATCCTCGTCCTCCTCCAGCATCTAGCGTGGGACATCCGCTCAGAGATCAGGCCTTCATCCGGCGGAAAGAGATGCGCAGAAGAGTGCTACGGGACAACGTCGGCTAATAAGCTGCCAATGTCGCTTAATTGTTCCACCAACTGCAGATTTACATCTTCCATTTGAAGTAGATCGTAAAGTGATTTTCCCACAGCACTTAAGGCACAAGTTAATTTTTTCTGTTTTTCCGCAATTATTTCTTGCTTTAATTTAAGTATTGTTTTAATTTCTGAATTCAGTAATGGAGGCTCGATGGACATGATGTTTTGAGGTATAGGGTATTTGATACATGTAACCTCCAAATTTTCTTTTGATAAGCCATGTTTTTAGGCCTACAACTCACCCCGATTTTGGCGATCCAACCGGCAACTTCGAGGTAACTAGTAGAGACATGAATATATCGAAAGTATATAATAAAACAAGTGTCTCATGCAAAATTAAACAAAATTTGAGTCGGGGGCGATACCAAAATGGCGGCTCGAAGGAGCGCGGCGGTGGCAACTTTGTATTACGTTTTTCTCGTTGATTTCTTGATGAAATGGAAAGTGTAAGTAGGTAATTTTATTCGTCTTTTTCCCTACTTTAAGAATATGTATGTTACCTGCGCTCATTTTTAATTTAATGCAGGAAATTTCACGAAAAATTACAAATTTTGTCTTTTTTCGACTTACAATGCCGGATTAAATTGCAAATAACTCTGTAACTCGAAAAAAAGCTCAAACAAAAGTTGTAGATTATACTTTTTTACATAAGAATCATCACCGACATATCGCACTTGTAGCTAATAATAATTAGGGGAGCGGCCGACAATAAAATAGCATCTCAAAGGCGCCAATTTTTTCTTTTTTCTTCGTTCTTCAAGAATACGTATGTTACTTGCCCGGATTGTTGAATACAGTGCATGAAATTTCACTGTAAAGAGAGAGATGTGCATTCTTCTATTCTGTATTACTAGATAAAATTGCAAATAAGTTTTGATCGATTAACGGTGCAAAGAAATGATGTATAGCATAATTTTGTATTTAAGAACCATAATCGATGTATAGCCGCTTAAGTGTAGCTACAGAGTATAAAAAACCGACAGAGCTCTTTGTGGTTTTTGTGGTTTGATTAGTAATTTGTACCCTGTATTTTGTAATCGGTTTAACTATTGTGGAGTAAAATATTTGAATATGACAATATTTATGATGTATCCATAACTCGAGTAAAGATACATATGATGAGCAAAGGGAAATAATACCTAAATGTAAGTACCTTAAGTAAGTAATGGATAACATAAGATAATTTTTTTGTTGTACTGTCGTATTAAATACTCTGTTTAATTAATATAAAGATAATGCAGATTTAGATAAAATCTAATCTTTGTCAAATTATTTGCAATTGTGGGAAGTAATATGTAACGAAAAAAATGCAACATTACTTTTCAGTTTATCGTGCAATTTCAAGCTCTGAATTCAAGAATCCGCGCAAGTAACATATGTAGTCTTGAAGTACAAACAAAAATTGGCTACCTACACTTTCCATTAATTTAAGAAATCAATAAAAAAAATAAAAATGTTGCAACTGCCGCGCGCCTTTGAGGTGCTATTTTATTGTCGCCCCCTCCTCTAATTATTATTAGCTACAAATGCGATACGTCGGTGATGATTCTTATGTGAAAAAGTATAATCTACAACTTTTGTTTGAACTTTTTTTCGATAAAATGAAAAGTTACAGAGTTATTTGCAATTTAATCAGGCAATGTAAGTCGAAAAAACACAAAATTTGTCATTTTTCGTGAAATTGCATGCATTAAATTAAAAATAAGCGCAGGTAAAATAGATATTCTTAAAGTACGGGAAAAAACGAATAAAGTTACCTACTTACACTTTCCATTTCATTAAGAAATCAACGAGAAAAACGTAATACAAAGTTTCCACCGCCGCGCGCCTTCGAGCCGCCATTTTGGTATCGCCCCCACTCCAATTTTGTTTAATTTTGCATGAAACACTTGTTTTATCATATACTTTCGATATATTCATGTCTCTACTAGTTACCTCGAAGTTGCCGCTTCCTCGCATTTTTGAAGCCTTTTTGCGGGTGAGCTGCAGGCCTATTTAATGTGTCCATCCAACGAGTTGCAACCTGGTCACTTATAGGCGCTGCAAATACTTTTTCTTTAATGATACGGGGTCCAATTGCTTTTAAAACATCCAATTTCAACTTTTCGGATGTCTGTGGTCCATTTTCAACCGGTTCTATTAATTTGTTTTCCACCACAGATTCACCCGCAGATATTTGATCATTCAATTCATCATTTAAAAATTCGGTTTCAGAATGATCCTCCTCATCAACATAATCTTTCTTACGTTCTGTGCTAACAGATCTTGATTCAATTTCAAACTCCATTGATTCAATTGATTCCGAAGAACTATAACATTCTGAAAGAAACGGTATAAATATGTATTTAATGTTTAAACATTAATCTGAAAAGGTTATCGATCTGAGCAATTTACATAGTCTCAGTGTAAACGTGCAAAGAAGTAATAACTTCAATTGAAAGTGTTTATTTTTGCATTAAAACGAGAATTATGTATATACACATAAGGTCTGTAGACATAACTGCAGGTTAGAGACTGAAGAGTGGTTTGACCTGTGACAGTGACCTTTCCATGTAGTGATAACTATCTTTTTCAGGATAGAGCCTGAAGAGCGATTTTTTGTAAAAATCTTATATTTTTGACCAGTAAAGAAATTTCATAAGGACCTAAAACAAACAATCAAAATTTTAGGTTATATATACCTACTACGTTTGTGGTATTTTTTTTTTATTTTCGTGTTAATTCTGTTCGTAAAATATGTCGGATCTGCTTGGCGAGTTTGGAATCATCATCCTTATATTCTGACGAATAATCACGTTTCCTACTTTTCTGCGATTTTCAGTTGGCCAGATTGTCCTCCATATTTAGATACAAATTCCACTAGAAACTAAGGTGCAAATCTTACAGAAATCAGATAAAACGTTTATTTATAATAATTCATTGATTAACAACCAATTCCGTTTTTTGCTTTTATTACAACAAATTCAACCACAAAATTTCATAAGTCAAACCCTCAAACTGGTACCGAACTAACGAATAAATAAACATTAATAGGTAAGTCATTGTAAATTAATAATATCTCATGAATAAACAATGAACTTTCATTTATATATCTCTTCATTATAAGATTAAACCTCCTTTAAATTTACCAACTGAATAACATAGTTTTAAAAATTATAACAATACTAATTTTATAAAGAAAACAATTGTTTTATAAATATCTCTTTGTATATTCATGCCCTATGCAAAATTCACATAACATATCACTGTACGTATATTACCCTTATCCCAAACTTCTAGTAAAAACATTGTTAAATTATACAAAAATCAACAAAGAGTTGTATTAAAACAATTAATGCCAAATATTTTGGTAGAAATACAAATTTGTTATTATTTATAGATCTATTTGATTATCCAAAATTTAATTTATTAAACATTATTTTTGAAAGTCAGACTAAATTAAACATCAAAATTTTACCCGCTCTCCGACACATCACAACGCTTCAAGCTGGAACGTCTCACCACGGGCGATTTCCAGTATGAATACAGGTACCTCCTGGACAAAAATTCAGTTCTTGGAGTTCTTTCAGTTCTTGGAATCCTTTCAGTTCGAGAGTTCTTTCAGTTCCGACAGTTCATTAACTTGATTGGTTCGGTTAGCTGACACAGTTCAAACCACCAGGCTCGCCACCTCGCCGATGTCCCCGACCACCTCAACTTTCAGGCCAATTGTCATCACCAGCACGGTTCGAGTAAGTACACAAAAAAAAACCCAATGTCCTAATTCTGGGCGGTTTTTCCGGGTGGAGACTGAGCTCGAGACCATGGTCAAATTTTGACCCGGCCTTCCTATTCCTGCGTACACGCGTTCAATCGCCCCTGCGGTAATTTATATTTTTTATATTTTGTTTACTTGCGGGCAAACTAGGTCTAAAAAGGGGTAGAGCTCGGGGCCGGGGTCATCCGACCCGCCGGCGTTCCTTCCTCTCTCTTGGGGGACTTATGTGCCCTCTCCTCGGTTGATTCCGGGGTTGACACGTACTAATGCGAAATCGACCCATAGGGATATTAGGCCACCCCCCTCCCTTTCTGTCACCATGGTTTTTTTGAAGACTTAATTATTCAGATTACTTTAAATTAAGTTGCCCGCTTTCCATATACACGTTTTTTTGGCGAGCTACTAGACCAGGTCAAATATGTCTTAGAGAATAGCAATATCTTAGAATGCATCTAGTAAACATGAGATGAGTTAAGTCATCTTAAATTATAGTACGCTTATGGTTAGCAAATACAATAGAAACCAGGAGCCAGCCGAAAAAAGTTAAAGAATAAAAATAGGTAGAATTAGAACAAGGTGAAGTAAATATCATTTTCTATTACAATAAGCTACTTGTCAGAAAACTCCTTTGCTACCCGACAATTTTTTGAGCTGGAAAGAAGTCTATTGGTTGGTAGCACCGCCCACATAAGGAAAATATTTTATCCACCAATCATTTGTCAGGAGGATTTTCCTTTTTTTCTAATGGGTTTTTTTTGTTGTTTTCTTTTTTCTAAACGTTTTCCTTTTTTCCTGTTTGCTTTGTTCCATTGATTCCATCGATCTCCCTTTCACCCTTCCCTTGCATTGTTGTTGCTTTTCATTTTCCTTTTACCGTTTACCGTTCCTATATAAAGTTTCCCATTTGATTTAATTCAGTCTCCAACTGGAATTCTGGATAGATGGGCAGTAATTCTCCGTCCCTTGATCCAGACTTTCCGCAGGTATTTTGGCAAAAAACATTACAGAGATCCGGTAAGAAGTACGAAATTTCTATTTCAGTCATACTTACTTAGCGTAATTTATATTTAATTATTTCGTTGCAAGTGCTTTGCCTAAGCCTTCAACATTTGACCCCTCCACTAATATTCGATATGTTACGAATGGTACAGGAGCAACTTCCCGACGGAAATAAGGAATGCTTGAAATTTAAGGGAGATTGTTGTACAAATATATGCAATAAGCAACGAAATAAGCAGGGACTCGGATATGCTGAGCGAGCTTTAGCGAGTGAAGATATAAAGCTAGTAATAGAATAATTATATTTGTAATCAATTGTTCTCAAGTTTTTGTCCATCCCTCTCCTTTTTTTTGGATTCGGCAGCTCCGTTCAATTCAAAGAGAATCCACAAAAAAACCTTCTGGTCGATTTATCTCTTTCCAGACCATGAGTTGGTGCCCTCTATCGGGAGTCATTCCGGTCATAGCAGTATCGTTGATAACGTTGATAACTTAATGTGTTCGTCTCAAGTTAGTTTATCTTTTGTGTAAGGTCTCGATTTAATAAGCATTGATTATGTTGTCAGTATTTCATTGACCTTGCCAGATTGCATTACTTGCCGCGACTATCGATTATTTAATGTTAACGTTTTGCTAGATGACTTGGAGAGTTTTGATTGGAGTATCTTTGGGAATGCTACTGGTGCTCACCATTCCATTGATTATTTTTGCTCTCGATTATGTAACGTGGCAAAACACGTTACAGTGCTATCTGCCACGAGACTCAACACGGGGATAACTTAAGGGGGGGAGGCTGGTCTTCAAGAACCTCTAATATTTTGAATGGGTGCAATTTCCGAAATGATTTCATCACCTTATAGAGGGTGACTGCTCTGAAGAAGCGCTAGTGTTTATTTTGGTAATGACGTCATTCGGCACTTTTTGAATAGTATATGTCATCAATCTGCCGAGAGGCTTTTATTCAAGGGGAAATGTTGTCATTATAGGGGGGACTGCTCCGAAGAAGCGCTAATTTTTAATATGGCAACAATTTAGAACGAGAATTGGTATTTTAGGAGTGAATAACTGATAATTATAAAAGAACGTTTAATTCGGGCTATTGTTCATTATTTAATTTTATTTTGATTATTTCCTGAAATAATATATTGCATGCGATAAATATTTCAGGCATAAACATTGGTATTCATATTTGCTTTTGTTTTGGAAGTTGGATCAAGGATGGCCCTGTTCTCGACTTCCAGAAGTATAAGACGTAAACATCAATCGTATACCATCAAGCACGCTGCTTATTACGGGCGTGCAGGGGGGGAACGACGCGTGGGGATTCTGGAACGTTCGCGAAGGAGAGGGAAAACGAAGGCTTCGGGAACGTTGGAGAAGGATTAAGAAGGAAGGACGAGAGGGGACGTCTAGCCGTGTATGTCCGTACGGGCCGCGGGGTCTCTCAATACTATAAAGATCGCGGTGTAGAAAGGGTAAACGGCGGCCGCGATTGCCACCGGCGCGTCGGATTGTCAGTCCGTTGGTAGCAGCTCTGGAGCCTGGAGGTACGTCTGGTCATTAAAAGGTACCAAGAGCCATGAGCACGAGTACTTTCCGGCTACGAAGTCCTTCCGTATGCCAATAACTCGGTTCTTTGTGCTCACGGTTGTTTAAATAAAATGCGTTTTTCCTATTGTCCACTGCCGTTTCGCGAGTGAAAGTGAAAGTGAAAAACGCGAATGGCCTTCGATTATCTGAGTCGGGTCTTCGGTTCGTATCGTGTTTCGGTAAATTTCAGCTTTAGCCGCGAATTTCTCTATTGTTATCTTCCGGGAATCTTTCTTTTCGCGGAGAATATCTCAAGTAGATTCTTTTTCGCTACAGTGGTTATCTCTTATTGTTTTATTCGGCATATTCGGGAAAAATGTGGTTCTCTTACAATTTTCTAGTTCTCGTTACTTTCGGAAAGACGATAAATCGCCCAAAGGCCACGCGCGTCGGATGGTTAACTATTGGAAACGCGATCGAAGATCTTTCTCTTAGAATTCTGGGAGATGCTTCGGTAAGAGAGTAACTTCGTTTTTTCGAGGACTTCGGGAAAAACTCGTCATGTGATCGTTCGGTATCCGGGAGAAATAACTAGCTTATCGTTTCCGAAATGCGTGTTTTGTGTTCGAAAATAAAGATGGTGACGAAAACGGAAATAAAACGCAAGGAAAGCTAAGTCCACCGAATGTGTGCTCTGTGCCGTCACACCGCGACGCCGACGAGATGGCCGCAGTTCCGAACCGCGGTCCGCGACGCGATCCTCAGGTAACTAGCATGGTCGACATTTAAAATAATTCTTAATCTAGCTTCTTATGAACGAAAACGCAAGCTCGTTAATTTTACCTTGGTTAGCTGGATCGCTCTTGTGAGTGATCGTATCTTTAACTTCTTGGTTAGCTTTTCACTTTGTTACAGTGAACACTGTGGTTATCTGTTATCTTGCTCCTCTTGTGAGGTGGCGCTATCTTATAAATTAACGAACGGAATTTTTGTGCAATAAGAAGGTTTTTCTCGGGTAATACTCCAGCCGATTTGTCCGTAAGGAAAAGACCATGCGTGCGATGCTAACTGGACCGGGCCCACCGCGTGGTTAAGTTACCTAGACTGTCGACTCTCGAGCAATCTTTGTGGGGCCAAGACTATCTAGCACTGCCGGAAGGTAGTGTCGTGTTTTTGTTATGTTTTTGTACGTGAGGCTAACTGTCTCTACGGTGACGCTAAAGTTGTTGCGTATAAGTAGGAGTGTGTTAACTTGAATAGCAATGTCCGCAGTAAAACGACAGCGTCCGGGTAATTCGTGCATATTCAGTAACGTTCACCGAAAGTGCAGGTAGTTAAATTGTGGAATTCGGGATTTATTCGGTTCGTTCATTCACGCGTTAAGTTCCAATGGGTTTCAGGTAGCGTAATTTTGTTGATTTGTTCGCGTTTAGTAGATTTCAGTAAAGGGGTATAATCGGGCAATTTAGTGGGTTTCGTGTGGTTCGAATAACGTCGTTCAGTGTCGTTTCGGTATGTGATTCGTGTAAGTTCGTGTAGGTAATGTAGTGTCGTATTGGGAAGGACGCGTGATTATCGGACGAGCACGGTTCCTCGACGGGTTCGTCGCGGGGCTCCACGACCGCGTGCGAAAGTCCTGACCCTAGTCCATCGCAAGGCAGCGCGCTTCGGAAAGTCCTTATCGAGTTCGTAGGCGGGCACCCCGTCTTTAGGAAGTCCTCGTAGAGTTCCTCGCCAGGCACCGCGTGCGAAGAGTCCCTGTCGAGTTCGTCACAGGGAATCGTATTTAAAAAGTCCTGGATAAGTTCGTCGCCAGACACCACGTGCGAAAGGTCCCTGTCGAGTTCGTCGCAGGGCATCGTATTAGGTGTCAGGTATGCGACCCAACAGGCGGCGACCTTCGCCAGAATGGTTCTTGTACCCTCGAGGCCCGCTTTTCTTTGCCTGTTTAGATGTGTTTTCATTTTTTATAGGTTCGACGTTTTTATGATGCTTTTTACGAAGGGAGAAGGAACAGTTGACCGTTGAGTATCGAGATTCAGACATATATTCGTAACATAATTTGTTCGGGAAAATGGCGAGTGTCTAAAGTGCACAGAGATGAGAGAATAGACAGTAGTTCGCGATTAGGCAGGAAAAAAAACGACCAAACCCCCAATTAAACAAATCGGACAAAATAGGAACGAAAAGCGCATCAGAAAAAAAATACGCCTTTCTAGTTCGCCGAAAGTGCCGGAGGACGCTGAAAAACATTACAGAATCGTAGATTTTTGTTAGTTTTCACGACGATATCAACATTATTAAGTGTGTCACATGTGGTGAGAAAGTAAACAGCCAAAATACATTCCGCCATGATCATCAACAAATATGAGATAAATTACAAATTATGCCCCGGTCAGTCTGTAAAACAGCTATTGATGTGACTCGCCCTTTGGCATTTTTGTATTATTTTTATGTTGTAGCCTTATTTGTAATCGCCAATAAAGACGTAATTAATATTGTTATTAGTATTATTATTAATTTTTGTAACGCGTATATTGGGCTTAGGAAGCGCCGGATGTGGCAAATTTTGCGGATTTAAGCTTAAAGGATTTAGCGGGCAGTTTTCTCAGTTACAAAAGCTACCAGAACTATTTCAACGGTACATGGGACAAAGTACAAAATGTTGCAAATCAACTTTTCTGCTCTGCGGTAAACAAAGAAAAAGAAGAATCACCGAAAGAAAACAATTCATCGAATTTAACTGTATCAGGAGATGGTACGTGGCAGAAACAAGGCTTCACTTCTCTCTACGACGTCGCTACGTTGATTGGTTATCCTAGTATACACTTGGAAAGTTGTAGACTTATTTGTATAAGTGTCTACTGCACAAAATGCAAATATTGGGAGAAAAACTGCAACAGTTCAGAGTTTCAAGAATGACATGAAGAACATGTACAAAAAAATGAATGTGACAGCGATCATGATGGACCAGTAGTCGGATTCCGTTAAAAAAATGAAAAATGCAATTTGGGCAACATTTTTTCATTATAGTTCAACAGACGAACGTCCCCAGCATGAAAAATGCCTGATCGGCGTCAACACCTGGTGTGCTTGGCAACGAGCTTTCATTATCATCATTTCACCATGCCAGTGCCAGCCAGTTCAACGAAACATACGGTTTACTGGCTTTTCCGCATAGCATAGGTGTACCGTTAGGCCCAAGCTCCCATAAATATCAAAGAAAATAGGACGATCAACGGATAAAACGAGCTGAACAACAAGCCACTATTACATAAACAGAAGAAAGAATAAGACGAAGACAAGAGCAGAAAGATTCCATGGACCTCGCAATTGCCGCAGGAACACTTGAGTGTGGGCCAGGAATCAACGACTCTTTGTAAGTAACTGTAAAAACTTAAAAATCGTTGTTTTATGAACGTATACATGTATGTAAAACGGAACGTTGTTTTCAAAGTCGGTGGACACTGTCTTTCAGCCACTATTGAACCGATCGTTTTGAAAATTTGCACACACTTTCTTTACATAAAAAATGAAATCAATTTGGATTTTTGCTTTCAGATAAGTTTTCAACAAGCTGCGATGTCCACCGCAATGTGCCTCTTTGGCGAGACGTATTTTTAAAATGGCTGTCAGCTGCTGAATGCGAAATATATTTTCATCAAATATAGCTGGAATTACAGTTTATACGACTTGTGTAATGTATAAAATAATAATTTAAAAAAAATCACGAAAATTTCGTTTTTTTTTTAACCCATATCCCCCCAAGTAAGCCCTTAACTATAAGATGCTCATTTTTCAAATTCAACTGTCTCTTGATCTGTTTGCTATCTGGCAAATCGATCTCAAGCTATTTATTGTAAATAATCAAATAGCTTCTTCTTAGATACCTGTAAGTGCAGGGGTGCTTCAGGGATCTGGCCTGGAACCCTTATTATTTTTTATATTTATTAACACATGATTTTCGCTGACGATACATACATTTTATTTTTAAATTATTATTACCACAGGATATTGAGTAGGGATGTGCGGTAATTTCCGATAATGTTAAGAGATTTCGTGAATGGGCACTCGATAATGACCTTGTCGTAAACTTCTCTAACACCCAAGCTATTTTGATTGGTAGTTCATATTATATTGATTTACTAGAGATAGCTAATTTGATATCGATAAAAATGCTGAACAATACCATACCGTATGTTAAATCAATTCGTAATCTTGGATCAGTCTTTGACAACACTTTATCATGGAAACATCACATCATCACCATTTCTATACGAATCTATGTACATTGCTTCAATTTCGGAAAAATAAAAACCTCTTGCCCATTAAAGAACGTAAACAATTGATTATTTCTCTCATCTTTCCATATTTTGACTACTGCTGCGCTGTCTACAACAATCTTGACGCGACGTTGAGGTTGAAACTCGAAATGATGCTAAATTCTGGTATTCATTTCATCTTCAATCTTCGCAGAGATGAGCATGTAACCTCTTATGGCGTTAATTCGGGATGGCTTACTCACGACGCCTCTATTTTACTGGTGTAATAACTTACCTCCTATTGAAAACTAAGTTACTACACTATCTTTTTGAAAAATATATCTGGCGTAGTGACATCATTGTCAGAATTTCGCTCAGGCTCACAGGAAGAGTACCAATCCATCGCACCGAAACATACCCTGTCATTTCTGGCAACGTCCTTTAGGTTATGGATATACCTAACCACATAAAAATCTGCCAATCCATTCTCAGTTTTAAAAACAAATTTTCCTCCGTGACAGTGAAATCGCAGGAAGAAAGTTTTTCTAAATCGTTTGTCATAGCTTATATTAGTGTTTATTGTCTTGTCTTTTCCACATAATATATAATTTCGCTTAATATAATAAATAATTTATGCTTAATGATATTTCATGCGTTTATTGTTACTTATTAATTCAGTAACTGCGTTTATAACTATAACTTTACCTACTGTACTTTTGTTATGTATTCCAAATCTTTCTATTTTATACTATTGTATTTTTTGTGTATGGGTTAGCTTAAGAGCCCTCAAGCTAATTATAATAAATAATAATGATAATAATAATAATCACATGTGCTTCTAGTCTAACTGATTCCTTTAGCCTTATGGAAGGAGTGCTACAGAGGGGATATTGAGCCCACTCCTCTTTATCCTGTACATCTTGTATTCATTTAGTTCCTTCAGAGACTGAGGGTACAAGGCGGTTGACAATACCGTCTCTCATGACCTCTTAATGCTCCTTTTCGCCGACGACCAGGATATTTTTGCCTATTCATCTTCTGATTTGAAAGCCAAATTAAAGGTACTAACCTTTTAACTAAGTGCTAACTGTAAATACCGCGAAAACCAATATAGTGGTCTTTAGAAAGGGGACCTTTGGATGTTTCATCGAAAGTGTTTTTCAGCGAAAATACCAGTGATAACATACTCGTACTTAGACACTGTTGTCTATGCTAGGAAGTTGAAGGCGACATAAATTGTTATCATAAAATCTCACCAAGTTACTGCCTCGGTACTTGCAATAATATTTTCCGAGAAGTGTGACTCATGAGCACGCTATCAAACTGAATCGTGCGATGATCTTGGCTACCTTGCAGTAGGCAGCTCTCGGTTGGGCGTTTTGTCATCTAGACCTCCTGGAGTCTGCCCAGTTGGTAAATTCGTCAGAAGAAGTCTTGAGTTGCCAATATCTACACCAATCCACATTTTGTGATTGGAGTTGGTCCGGTATCTCTTTCGGTGGATTGTGGTCCAACCACAATCTTGGTTCGCGTGAATGGTCTTGATTATACAGAGTGAGTTAAACCATCTGCTCAGTTCCTCATCCTATGATGGTCAAACGCAACAACGACCTACAAAGATATTTCATTTGCAACTCACCACATCTTCCCATTTACAAACAGTTCACTGAAACCATCATACTACAACGTTGCCAAGCTGCAATCATGACAGTACATACGCAACTTAGAACTGCCATGATTCTACTATAATCCTACCGAAGTTAATGTTATTTATATAACGTACGCGTTAACGCGCCACTTATGCACATCTGATGTGACTGTACCCTCTACTGCCCACCGACCTACGACCCCTCGCAAGCTAGATAAATACATGACTTATCCGTGCTTGAGCAATTTAATAGTTAAATTTGTTCCCAAGACTTTAACTATATTAAGCATCTTTTTCATCACGTCAAAAACTGCTTCAAACGCTATGTATTCTTTTTTGAGTGCTGCCAACCTATGCAGCTCTTTGATTATTTTTCGTCGTCATACTGCTGTATGTACTTTAGTCCTTATATAAACGCGTAGCTTCTAAGTTCTTCCTTTTATTTCGGTTTATGTCTTGTGTGCTTAATAATTCGGTATTTATGTAAATTCATTAGATTCACCTTGTAACGTTGTATTTTTCCTTTCTTTCATTTATTTAGTTTCCTAAAAAAAATACATGTACGTATAAAATTGTCAAAAAAATTTCTGTTATTGGACGCGACCCGAAAATGCGGTTTCCGCTGAACTGGTCCGACAGCTATCCTTCTAGGCCCACGTTGCCGGAAGTGGAAATTCCCGGTCCTACCTTCCACACCACCGCCCCAAACTTCCTCTCTACCTTCCTCGCGACCCACGTCAACCGCTCGCCTTCACTTTCGGTTTCTTAATTTCCATAGATAAAAAAATTATTTGATTTTTTGTTATCACACACTCGCTACTTCCGGTCTGACTCGGTAATTTAATAATCAGTTTAAAAAAAGAAAAGAACCCGATCCTTCGATTTTAATTCGCCACCCTCGATCCACTCATGAATTAAAAAAAAAACGATCTTTCGACTTCGAATCGCTACTCGCCACTTCAGTCTATTCATTAATTAAAAAAAACGGTTTTTCGATTTTCCATTGATTTTCGCCACTCCCGGTCTACTCATTAATTAATAAATTACGAGGCAAAAACGATGTTTCAACTTTCCACTTCACACGACACTTCCGGTCCGAATTGTTACTCGGAGATTTAATTAAAAAATCACTGTACTTTTCGGCTATGCCGACTTAAGTTTCCATCCCTATCTCTCGCCAATCCTTCCACCCACGGCTCCGTATCACTTCTTTTTTTTCCGTAAGGAGACATTTACGGTGACGTCAGCAGGAGGGCCGGTACAAGACCCCTCTCACTACACGCGCCTCAAGTCTATGCCTCTGTCGGTGCATGAGCGACACTCGCCTGTCAAATTGAATTTCGCGAAGAAATTCAGAAGTCATTCGCAGACAATATTTGGCGGACTGCTACGTCATTCAACATGCCAAACAATCGCAGTCAACCAGACGCCCATGACGATTATCACGAGTTTATTCAACTCGTGGAATTGCAACGGAAAACATTTGCATCCGTTATTCGAGCAGCTGAGTTGCTTCGTTCGCCCACCATCACGATTGATCAGGCGCGCTCGCGCCTCTCTTACATTGAGTCCGCATGGAACAAAGTGGTGACTCGTGATGAAGACATGGCACCCTACGAGTCTCTCCCTTCGTGCGCAATGCACGAATACTTTGTGGAAAACTTTCTGGCCGTCTCCGAAGAAATGTATTTGTACACTGTCGCCGGCCTGTCAAGGATGATTAACATGGCTCAACTGATCACATCGACACCAGCGAACGTCAGCGCTCCAGTTCTTCCAGTTACCGACAACAGACATCGGCGTATGAAAATACCTGCGTTAAAACTGCCTCAATTTTCTGGAAATTTTCTTGATTGGGTGGCGTTCCGCGACCACTTTCAGGCGCTTATAATTGACGACACGTCAATCAATTCTATTGAACAGCTTTATTATTTAAAGTCGTGCGTTGAAGGCGAGGCGGCCTCGCTGTTAAAGAATATTGCCATTACTGCCACTAATTTTGATATCGCCTGGAAAGTGCTGGTGGATCGCTACGAAAATAAACGTCGCTTGCTAAATTTGCATCTCGGTAAGCTAGTTTCTTTAAAATCAGTTGCTCGCGAAGGATCGTCGAAAGAGTTGCGAAAATTATTAGATACGGTACAGGAATCGGTTGACGCGCTTGAAAAGATGGGCCGCCCGGTGGCCGACGATACGTTAGTTTATCTCGTTACGCAATGTTTAGATCGTGGAACACGAGAGGCGTGGGAGTTGTCCTTAAAGAAGGACGTATTTGCTACATATGAACAACTCAATGCATTTCTAGAATCACGGATTTGTGCTCTTGAAGTTGCCCACTGGCCCCATTTGCGCAATCTTACTTGGGCAGATGGCTGTCCCACGGATGACACGCCGATACAGTTGATAATTGGAGCCGACATCTACGCGTACGCTATGAGGGACGGTCTCATACGCGGGAAACCTAATGAGCCGGTGGCAATGAACACCATTTTCGGATGGGTAATTTCGGGCGCATGTGGCACGTCTCATACCTCATCTCGGTTCCCTTCCGTCTCAGTACATGCTCATCATGCGCAAGGTCATGACTCGTTGAACGATGCGCTTACGCGGTTTTGGGAGACCGAAGAGGTCTCGACCTTTCGTCCGATCACAGAGGACAACAAAAGGTGCGAACAGCACTTTCGGGATACGCACTCGCGACTCGCGGATGGAAGATACGTGGTCCGCATCTCCTTTCGACAGCCGCCATCCGATGACCTTCGAAACACTTATCCTCGCGCATTACAATGTCTCCAGTCGATCGAGCACCGCCTAAAGGCTCGGCCGCACGAGCGCGATGCATATGGACAGTTCATGTCCGAGTATGAGCGTCAGGGACATATGCGCATCGCACCTACGCATACTCTCTCTACACCGGTGCTGTATCTACCACACCATCCGGTGATCAAAACTGACAGCGTCACTACGAAGACACGCGTAGTCTTCAACGCGTCATCGCTGTCGCCCAACGGAATGTCGCTGAATGATTTTCAGCATACGGGTCCTGCGTTTCAATCCGACTTGCCGCAGCTACACATGCAGTGGCGTACTCATCGGATTGTGTACGCTGCAGACATCGAAAAGATGTACAGGCAAATCCGAATTGATGAGCGAGATGTAGACTTCCAGCGAATTCTATGGCGCTCGTCACCCGAAGATGCAGTGACCCAATACCAATTGCTTACAGTTACGTATGGGACTGCTAGCGCGCCATTCCTGGGGCTCCGCGTACTCCGTCAACTTGCGAAGGATGAAGGGGACTACTTCCCAGCTGGGAAGTCGATCCTCCTCAATAATTTTTTCGTCGCCCTATTTGGCGCTGACTCTATCGATGAAGCTAAGCGCATTCGAGACGAACTCGTGTCTCTTTTAGGTAAAGGACACTTCTCCTTGCGAAAATGGGTGAGTAACGCCGCTCCCTTACTCGCCGATATTGATGACGCCAACGTCGGAGTGGCGTGCGACAAGGCACTGAAATCTGACGACAAGGTCAAAATTCTCGGCGTGTCATGGCAGCCAGCTACCGACTCATACACATTTGTCTCAAATCCGGTCACTTCCCCTGTTCTTACTAAGCGACAGGTGCTCTCGCAAATCGCGCGAATCTTCGATCCTCTTGGTTGGATTGCACCCGTCGTCGTAGTTGCTAAGATGTTTATGCAGCGTTTATGGATGTGCCAACTTGACTGGGACGACCAGTTGTCTGAGGAGCTTTTAAACGCTTGGCAAAACTTCTATGACGCGCTCCCTAGTCTTACCCAACTTTCTATTCCACGATGGTTAGGCAGTATTCCCTCAATCAAAATTGAACTTCACGGCTTTTCGGACGCCTCTTCGAAGGCTTATGCAGCCGTCGTGTACCTGCGAGCGGTCGATGCCCTCGGTCACTGTAACACGATGTTGTTGACAGCCAAGACTCGTGTGGCACCGCTCAAACAACTGACCACGCCACGTCTCGAATTGTCTGGTGCTGTGCTCCTCGCCCGGCTACTGGGCCAAGTTCAACAGGTCCCAGCGTTTTCGAGCTGCGTGGTTCAACCTTGGACAGATGCCACCATTGTGTTGGATTGGTTACGTGGCCAATCATCACAATGGAAGACGTTTGTGGCAAACCGTGTCGCCGAAATCCATACGCGACTTCCTGACACTACTTGGCGCCATGTTCGGGGCATCGACAATCTGGCAGATTTAGCCTCTCGCGGCGTACCAGCCCTTCGTGGTTCAGTTCCGAACCCTCAGAGTGGCCAACGTCTAGTCCGAAAGTACTGCACGATGACGCAACGTTAGAGCGTAAAGTCGTTACCCTTTACACAGCGATCACACCCGACGCCACTGATGATATTGTTCGTCAATTCTCCTCTTGGCCCCACCTTTGTCGAGCTCTCTCTCGAGTGCTGCAGATGTCACCACGATGGAGAGCCTCTTTGGACGTAAAAGAACATTCTCAACCGTGTGTGCGTGTCCTAACGCGTGTGGCGGAGCGACTGTACTCTCTATTTCAGGCCAAAGCATTCGCGCAAGAGTTGGCTATACTTACAGCCAATCAGCATGATCATGATGGGTCACGCCATTTGCAGCCCAACCAGTACCTCCCTAAACGCAGCCAACTACGAAGGTTGTATCCGTTCTTAGACGTCAACGGTTTGCTTCGAGTCGGCGGTCGACTCCAACAGGCCAACCTCAATTTCGATGAAAAACACCCCGTAATTCTGCCCTCGGGCCATGTATCCCGTCTTTTGGCAACCCATGCGCACATTCGCTGTCTACATGGCGGTATCACGCTAACGCTAAGCACCATGCGACAGCATGTGTGGGTTTTGCAAGCACGAAAAACTGTGAAGTCTGTAATTGAGCACTGTGTCGCCTGTGCTCGTCAACGAGCTGAGGCTCCAGCTCAATTAATGGGTTCATTGCCCCCGGCTCGAATCACGCGCCCCATTCGCGCCTTCTCTGAATGTGGCGCTGATTACGCAGGCCCCGTCAAGGTGCGCTTGGCGGGCGGTCGCGGTCACCGGTCGCAATCAGCATACATAGCGCTTTTTGTATGCATGGCATCACGTGCGGTTCATTTAGAGGTCGTCTCCAGTAATGCCGAATCCGGTCCAACAGCTCGAGAGTTTCTCGTAACAGGCTGTTGTCACGTGGAGGTTGAGGGGATCTCTCTCGACGACTATCATTCCGAGTCCCATCATCGAGCCCGCGTGGCCCAGCCTGTCGACTTTGTCGACTTCCGCGGCGTTCCCGATCCCGAAGTCCCGATGGATCCCTCGGTACCTCGGCTTCCTCTGGTGTCGCCCTCGCACTTAATTCCCTAAGGAACGCAAGGTGCGGGGCGGCGCCGCGGGGGCAAGAACGGATATCTTCGCCCCGTCGACCACAGTTACGGCAATATCTTGCCTTCTGGGGCCGGGGACAATCCCGCCGAACATGCCCCCCCTGCCAGCAGTTGAAGCAGACGTACTTAGGGGGATCCACCGGCGGGTCAAAGCGAATGGGGCAAAGGCCCCGCGAACATGGCCCCCGGTTTCCCTTCTGGGAGATACCCTGGCCATGATGGCACTCGGAGTTCTATACTAGGTTAGACCGTTGGCGGGACCACCGAAGTAGGAGGCAGCACTACCACGGACCTAATCTGCCCCTGGGGAGTGTCCGGGGGGGGGGGATAAAGGGAGAGCGGGACCCGCCACATAATCGTCTACCGTCCGATGTCGACGGGGTTATACCGCGACCTATGGCGCGGCCGACGACGAGGCGGCGAGTCCGGATCCACCTCATCCCTCCACAACTCCTCCAGTGGCAAATCCGCCGGGCCTATTCCCCTGGTGATGGGGCCTTGCGCAGCCACATCACCGGGTCGCGTTTCAATTTCTTCCGCTCTTCTGTGCTGCGCTAATTCCGCCTCCAACTCCGGCGGAATCTCCGGTTCGGTGTACACCGCCTCCGCCACCTGTCCCTCGGGCTCACTTCGTGTCTCTATCTGCTCTGGAATCGTCGCCAATTCTTGTACCGCAGCCTCGCTCTGTTGGGCTCTCTGCAGGATTTTCCAGAGCTACTCTCTCCATCTCTCTCACCCATTCTTCCTCCGACTCATCTGCCTAAGAATTATTTAGTATCGTCAGATCCATCTATAACAATGTATATATTTTTTACTTCGCATTCATTCATTATTTCTATCTAATGGACGACACAGTCGGCACAGGTTCTGGACATCACGGGAATCACGTTCATTCTTGTCCCCCCCTCACTTATTTTTCAGACTTCTTCTCCCTCCTACGTCGCTATCTCGCTACTTTCTCCGCACCGGAACAACAGGGTTACTTCGCGGAGGGATATACCCACGGAGGTGCTTATCCCAATCCCTATGATCCTGCTTCACGTAAGTCGCTATCATGGTTTTAAGAACCCTGTTACTCCTTTCCACTGGATTTGCTTGAGGATGATACGGTGGCGCACCGAGTGGGATTTTGAGCAAAATTCGATAAAAAGCGCAATTCTTAACCAATTTAATTCATTTTTTTTTAGTACACCAAAAAATACCCCGAATAAGAGGTATTGCAGGAAAAAAAATCACTTGAAATTTAAACTCATGAAAAATAATTTATTATTATTTAAATACGAACGTATCCGTCAATTTGGTATAGCATACAATATGTACCAGTATTTCGAACAGATTCAATCAAAGATTTTTACGACAGAATTTTGAAGACTATTGAACCGATAGAAATCGACTCGGAACATATTCAATGTAATGTTGACTATTGGCAGTAGTCATTAGTGTTGTCAAGTTTTCTAGATTTAATCGATGCATGTATTTTCATGATTAATTAACACGAACTTTTTTGAAATCCTTTTAGAAATTAATGGCAATTGAATTGGCAATTTTCAATACTGCTGTCAAGTGTTAATACATTTAAATAAATTTCATAAAAATGTTGACAGTTATTTGGCCTCAGATTGTCAAAAGTGAATTATACGTTAGAATCAATTATTAAAATTCGGCAGCGTGCAATCTTGCTGGTAAGATTTTATTTATTAATTATACTGTATAGGTCTACATAAAGCGGATGTAATTTTATTTTCTTGGTTCCAGAAGGGAAATTATGATTTCACAATAGATTACATAATTAATGATCATTGTTGCCGTAAATATTTTGATGCATTAAACTTAACCACGTAAAATTATTTACCAACGTAAATCGTTATTTATCGATCAGAATCCGACTCTTGAAGTCATTAATGGCAGTTGCCAATAATGTTGTCATATTGTCATTCAACATAATCGACTTTATTGAAAATAATGGTTAATAAATTTTCCTGTTACTGACATAGAATTATGACTCTAAAACACGTTATAAGTACTTGATCGACACGATAGTTGGAATTATTAACTAAATATTACTGGGATATGATTCAACTACCTTTAGTGGTCATTTTATTGTTTGAATAGTAGCCTTAATAAAGTAAGTAGTTAAATCTACGACATAAATGCAGTAAAACCAGCTAAAAATTATTTAGATCATAGATACAAGTATTTTTTCCGTGCAGCTTTCCATACTACTCTCAGATTAGTAATTATTGCATTGCATGCATAAAACGATTTATGTCACATTAACACTTTAGCCCCTTATTAACATTACTTACTATACTTCCTTAATCTATTAGACGATTAAATATGAATACTATATACTTTGTCATTCTTATTTTGATTCACTTCAATACGTTAATATGTTAGTAGTTCGAATGTACTACTGAACGAGAAGAAATCATTAATGTTGACCAGTGTTCATAAATTTTAATGGTTTAAAAAAATATGAGTGGATAATATTATATATATATTCTCTGCAGAATTTAAATACAATTGTAATATAATATTTTATAATAATAAATCGATTCTCTACGGTAAGACATATTATGTACACTTTCAAACTGAGAATAGTTCGAGTAGAAATAATCATACCTTATCAGAACATTTTTCCTGAGTGAAATTTGCATTGACAAAAAAATTGATCCAATGAAACTAATTTCATAGAACTTGGTCTCATTGAATAAAAAAGGTATTTTACATTCTTTTCCCCCCGTTATTTTTACAATTGTTATTAATTATTATTTTCTAATCGTTGAATGCAAAATCTGATAACGGAGAGGGTACATAATTGTACATTGAAAGTTAGGACTTTAATATCTTTAACGTTATCATCAAAAAGAGTGTATTTGAAATTCGCGCAGAAAGTGTCCGCATCGGAGTTAATGAGTTAAGAACTTATCAATAATGGTCCGTTTTCATGCGTTTTCCACGCGTAGGCATATCTCTGTAATGTGCATGATATATTAAAATTATATTCTCAGGATTAGTACTTTAATGAAGTGTATGAGTAAATTATACTGTGTAGCAGTGTTTTTATTGTTGCACTGATTGCTTACTAGCATAATACCCTAAAATTAAATTATCAGAACATTAGGAATCAGGTGGTACTAACTGAAGTATTTGTCTGTTTGTCCTGCCACTCTATATACTTTAAGAACTATCATTTGTTTAATTTTACAATATAATCTTATATTATCATGAAATGGAACTATTATTTTTTCAACAATACAATTTCATGTCTTTGTAATCTTTTCTGTTTCGCATTTAAATCTTTCTTACATATTTTATCACAAAGTATTATCACCCGCGAAAAAAAAAGTCGGATCTAATAAGATCTGATAAGATCCAAGTCGGATCTGACTATATCTCAATAGATCTCACGGGATCCAATATTAGATCTTATTAGATCTTATTGGATCGTGATTATGGCCAGGTCTACTTAGATCTCGACTTGATAAGATCTAATTCGATCTTCTGATATCCACAGTTATATCCTTTAAGATCTGCTCTTATCTCGGAATCGAACGTCTACAATCACACTACTCGAACTATATGTTAGTAGATACGAAGAGATCTAATATTATACATTCGTAGATATATTTGGATCTTCTTGGATCTGCAAAGTAGATCTTCGTAGATCTGGCTTATTTTTAGTGCAACATTTCATAAATACAAAAGCCGCACAAGATCTTGGTAGATATTTAGAGAACTGGTATTATGCAGTCGGGGATATATTCACTGATTATTATTCTTATTGAAGGAAACTGATTATTCATAGTTCAAATGATAACATTTTGGGTGGCATGTAGAGGGGCGGGAAGGGGGGGGGGGACTCCCATCGATTAATATAAACACGTACTACAAGTTTCAAAATTTCGAAAATTCTCGAATTACAGTTTTCGAGATATTTAATAATTTTGAAATTTGATATTTTAAAATTTGATATTTTGAAAATTTTCAAAATCTGATAGGATGTCTGCATTAATTGACTTAAGATCATTCCCCCTACCATTGCACCCCCAACATTTTGTCAGATTTCACGTATCTCTTACCGTTTTCGAGATATTTAAGAATTAGGTATTAGGTTAATTAGGAATTAGGAATTAGGTTAGGTATTGGTATTTATCGGTCATTAACAAAATAATAAAAACAAAAGTAAAAAGGGTAAAAGTGGTCGAGTGGTTACAGTCCGAGATTGGCGTGCGGAACACGACCCTACTCGAAAAGGAGGATAGAAAAGTATAGGATTTTCCCAATATTTTCCTATCGTGTTTTTGGCACGAATTAATTCTATATTTTTCTATCCTAACTAAAGTGGATAGAAATTGATAGGATTTGTTTCGATATTTTTCTATACTACGTTCGTCACAAATTTCATCCCCGCAAACCGAAAAGGATTAACAAGAATTGAAAAATTGAATACTTCTAAATGACATTTTTCGATGCCCAGCAAACCAAGAATGATTGAGAAGCATTGAAACTTTCAATACTTCTGAATCCTATTTATGTATCCTTCAGTAAGAATTAGGAAGCATAGCAAATTTTAAATTTTTGTTTTTAAATTTTTTCCTCTTTGTATACAAACATTTTTTTTTTTATTTTTAATTTTATTATTATTTTTTATTTAATTCAAATATTTTTTAACTTTTTTTAGTTGATTTAATTATCTTAAGAAAGTTGTTCTCAAGCGGTCACCTATCCAAGTAGTGTTCCCCACCAAGAATACTTGACTAGAAGCAACGATCGCGCGCGACACCGGCCACTGGTCTACCACTGTCGATCACTATCAGTAACGTAATATGATATTTCTGTTGCACATTAAAATTTTAAAAAATTCTTAATTATCTCGAAAACGGCAAGAGATAAGTAAAATCTGACAAAATTTTGGGGGGTGTATTGATAGGGGGGATGACCTCGAGTCGGTTAATTCATACATGTAAACAGATTTTAAAAATTTGCAAACCTGAAAAACCCGGTCGACCTGGACGTCGAAAAACTACGGTGCGGAATATATAGACACCGAAAACTACGGAGCGGTCGACCTAGACGTCAAAAACTACGGAGCGGAATACCTAGACACCAAAAACTACGGAGCGGTCGACCTGGACGGCGAAAAACTACGGTGCGGAATACCTAGACATCGAAAACTACGGTGCGGAATACCTAGACACCGAAAACTACGGAGCGGTCGACCTGGACCGTAAAAATATAAAAATCATATTTTGATTCGTTTTGATAGAATTTCTATAAATTTTTAGGATACTGTTGGCGGATATACCCTCTGCCGATTTTAAGTTTCGCGGTTTTTACAATCACTGCGAAAAATCTGCTTTCATTTGACTTGTTCTTGATTTCGCCGTGCTTAGTCAGCAGAATTAAGATCGCGCCGATCTGCCGCTCGAAGCGCCGCGCCACGTTTTTCCGGCGGTTCTCGGAAAGAAGACGTCCGGTAACTTGACGCACTTGTGCTCTATATCGCTTTTGAACGTGTTACGCATCGGCACGTTCCGCTTAGGCATCAAATTGCTCATATTGTTTAGTCTCCGCGAAACTTTCGCGCGCAATTTAATAAATCCAGAGTGAGCTAACTCAGTCAATTTACCTAAATGTAATTGATTTTCGGATAAATCAATCCGATCTTTCGGGAGTTGTCGCCATCTGTGAAAACCACGTGTGATCGCGAGTAATTTGACCTCCAGTTTATTAAGGACTTGTATATATAGATCATTTTAAGTGTTTTTGTTGTATTAATAAAGTGAGATATATTAGACGTAACATCCAATTGTTATTTGCAATCTCCATCCTGTCGCACCACGCATTACGTCATTGAGTTAGCGGAATAAAGCTGCCCGCCACTCAAAACGAAACAGATACACAATGATAAAAGTGTAATGAGATACATTTCGATTGATTCTCTATACACGATTGGGATAGAAATTTATTGATTTTACCTAATGGATAGAAAAATATTAACATTGGCTTTACTTGAAGTATTCAGATAGGATAAGAATTGATAGATTTATTATGTGCCAAAAATAGGATTCAAAAGCATACGAATCACGCAGAATTTCTATACTTTTCTATGCTTTTCTATCCTCCTTTTCGAGTAGGGCAGAGTTCGATTCTCGGTCGATGCAGTGTTTTTTTTTTAATTCATTGAGATCCACATAGATGTATCCAGATCTCTAGACATCTGGCCATAACTGAGATCCGAAATGATCTAGATCTAGATTTCGATTTTTTTTCGCGGGCATCTATTTTGTTGTCCATGCTGCGTTAAATTGAATTTGTTTGAGATTATCCAGAAATTAATGCACAATGAATGTGTCATTTTGACATTGATTATAAAAGGAAATTGATATCCACTGAGTGAGCGTGGTACATACACAATACAATATGTAATATAAAATATACACGATATAATATTTGGCGCTTTTTATAAACTTTATCACAATTACAACACCTTTCACCTAAATAAGAACTAGAAAAAATAAAAGGTATAATTTAATATTTCGTGATTTAATTCTCATGTTAAGCGTGGGTGTATATTATAGGTCAGATTTTTTATTTTTCAAAATTTTCCCAGATTAATATTTTTATTACTTTTATGTTTATAATTATGTTCACATTCGCAATAAAAAAAGGGGAAACGGTCCGAAATACAATTAATTTCGACATGAATAATTACTTACTCACGAGATCGTAGTTATCTCTGTAGCCGCTGCGTGGTGTTAGTCGCTATCGATTCATTTGTTTGCTCCTATTCCCTCTCGCTGAAGAAACGGAATTTCATTTCATACATTAGAAGACGTGCCAAAGCATTTCGTTACAACGCATATATATATATATATATATATATATATATATATATATATATATATATATATATATATATATATATATATTATATGCTGATTTATGCTACGGATTTTTTCATGTAAGCAATCAATTCTTGTGCCAATATGACAACTTTCCAAATAAAAAATTCAATCATTTGCAATATAATTTGGGATACAAAGTCTGGCCGCAAATTCACGAATCATGTTATTGATAACATTAAAAAAACGGGAAGTTTCCATGAAAAACATTTGCTTCAAATAGAAGATAATCTATTGAAGCGTTTCTTCCCCCAATATATAAAAAAATGGAAACAAGCACATAGAAACAAGAGAGACTTTTTAATAAAGTATCAAGATTTTTTAGAAAAAGAATTTACAGTAAAATTACGAAATGATACTAACAGTAACGAATCACAGCCTAACAGTTTTCTCCCAAATAAAGTTGGCCGTCCACGAGTTCCCTACGAAAGCAGTTCTGGGTGGACGAAGAAAAGACGTGCTAATGAGTTGGAAAAAAGACACAGTACGGAGGAATTAATTAAAGCCATTGAGGTAAAATCCACCGATTTCGAAGGAAATCCTTAATCTGATATCGATATGATTAACTTTAACGAGAAAATGCGGAGTGACTTATTGGCTATGTATTTGGACTTGGATTTAACAGCAAGATCATATGCAAACATGAAATTCCATAATAAAAAAATTAAAGGAACGTCATACCCTTCTTACGAAACGGTGATAAAAGCAAAAGAAGATTGCTATCCCGATGATCTGCATGCAACCGAAAACGGAGCTGATATTAATTTAATAGTACTATTAGGCCATACAGTAAAGAGGCTGCTGTTATCTCTTAATACAGATTTGAGGGAATTGTCGACAAAAAAATTGCAGTTATTGGGAAAATGGGGCATGGATGGTGCCAGTGGTCAGCAAACTACTCGCCAAAGATGGGCAGACCAATCGAAAGTTTCGGGTCATTCGGACAGAGCTGTTTTTATAATATCGTTTGCTCCGTTGCTACTGAAAGCTAGTGATATTATTATTTGGCGTAATGAGTTGACATCATCCATACGTTCCTGTCGAGTTATAAAGTTTGAATTCATGAAGGAAAGTAAGGAGAACGCATTGAAGGAATTCAATTATTACAGCGACCTGTTAAACAAAGTAGAAACGTATTGTTTCGATGTGAACGAACTAAAATTCGAAATAAGTTTCGACATGAAGTGCACGATGATCGGTGGTAAAATGTGTAACTTCCTTACGAATCAAGATACCTCGAGTCGATGCAACATCTGCAATATTGGTCCGAAATTTATAAATGACTTGAGTTACGTACAAACACTCACATCTACTGAAAGTGATTATAGATTTGGGCTCTCCACTATTCATTGCTGGATACGATTTCTGGAGTACGCGCTTCATATTGCGTACAACTTAGATTTTAAGGCATCAGCGGCAATAATCCTCGACCAAAAGGTACTAAAAAGAGATCGAAAAGAAATGTATGAGATCTGTATTGAAATGTACGGATGGTACAAAATGCCCCCTTCTGTCCATAAAGTTCTCATACATGGAGCGGAAATAATGCAATCGTTCGAACTTCCAATCGGCTGTTATTCAGAGGAGCCTCAAGAAGAGAATAACAAAACCTTTCGCAAGGCTCGCACAGAACACAGTCGGATGACTAATCGTAAATTGACGAATGCAGACATTCTAAAATATTTATTAATTAGTTCAGATCCACTAGTTAATCATTCGCGTGTTAATGAAAAACGCAAATCAATTGCACTTACGAAAGGAGCTGCCAAATTACTTTCCGAAGAATAAACAAATGTTCAACAACAATTATTATATATGTAATAAATTTAATATGAAAATAATTAATAATAAAAAAAAAATAAAACCTAAAAAACAATAAAATATTAAAATGAAAGAAAAAAAAAATAAAATAAAAAATGAAAAAAAAAATAAAAAAACGAAATCTAAAAAAAAATCTCCTTTCTCGGCTGTTACCTTGACGTTGGTAAAGGAGCTTAAACATTTTTGTTATGAATTATTAAATTATAATATATCTTCGAAAAACAAATTATTATTTTTAATTTCATAGCTCATAACAAAAATTTAACTAGAGGCAGCCTGTGTATTCCCTCAGTAATAATTCAAGTAGTGCAACAATCCGGTTGCGAATGTCGCACTCTTCTAAATTATTTATTTCCAAAAAAATGTTTATGTATTCTCTGGAAAGTAATTTTTCAGCCCGAGCTGCCAGAATAATTGATCAATGGAACTGAATTAATTAACAAATATTTTAAGTGCCTGTATTCATATATTTACGGAAAATCATACTTCGAGGTTCTGCTCTATTGTACAAGTTTCCCTATTCCTTTTTTGACAACCTTTTGAATATCAGCTAATTGAAAATTAAAGCAATATAATTATTTCCGCACCATTTATAAGGATTTTCTTAGGCATGACTACTCGTACATTTCAATACAAATCTCAGACGCTGAACTACAACATTTGCAGTGTCGGTAGTGACGAATCCGTTCTTTACAATCTCAACAGATAGCGAGAACTTGGATTGTAATGTCTGCAGAATTTTAAAATTTTGATCCTTTTTCAGTGTCTTTGTTCAGTGATAATATTTGTTGGCACCGTTAAAATGTACGCTATACAGAATTTTAAGCATGTACTCAAAAAAGCGTGTCCAACAATAAAATGTAGGGAAACAAAATCTATCATTTCCTTCAGTACATGTCCCAGTTTGTACTTAAGTCATTTATAAATTTTGCCCCAACATTGCAGATGTTGCCTTGTCCAGATGCATCTTAATTTGTGAGGAAGTTACACATTTCTAAATTGATCATCGTGCATTTCATATTGAAACTTACTTCGAATTTTAGTTCATTCACATCGACGTTTTACAAATTTATAATAGGTTGTCGGTAATGATCGTTTTAATTTATATTAACGATCATTCCTTCAGTACGTTCTCTTTATTTCCTTTCATGAATTCAAACTTTACGACTCAGGAACGTATGGATGATGACTCAATTCGACAAATAATAATATCGTTGGCTTTCAGTAACAACGCAGCAAACGATATCCGACCATCTTTACGGAGTTGTCTGCTGGCCACTGGTACCATAGATGCTCCATGTTCCAAATAAATTCACAATCTTCTTATGCAATTACCACAGTTTGTTAAAAGAGGTGTGACGTTCCTTTCTTTTTCTTACTATGGTATTTCATATTTTCATGCGATCTTGCTGTTAAATTGAAAAACAAATACAAATAGCCAATTAGTCACTCTGCATCTGTTCATCAATGCCGTTAATCATATCGAGATTTTTTCTCAATGGCTTCAATTAATTCCTCCCTACTGAGCTTTTTGCCAACTCTTTCACGCATCTTTTCTTCGTCCATTGGGATCCGCTATCGTAGCAGCCCTAGTGAAAATTTCCGTAAAATCATATGATAAATCATATGAGGTTTTTATAATCTCAGTTGATCTGTGCAGATTTTCATATGATTTCTCATGGCTACTACGAGATACAATATTAATATAAGAATCTGCAAGGAAAGTTTCTTGGATCACCTGAGATATTAAAGAGATTATAAAAATCTCATACAGGTTCTCATATGATTTTATGGACATTTTCAGTAGGGAGTCTACTTTAATTGGGACAGGAGAACTGTTAGGCTGTAATTCGTTATTCTCAATTTCGTAATATTACTTTGAAATTTTGTCCAAAAATCTTGTTATTTCATGACAAAAAAGGTTTACTTGTTCCGATATGTTTGTTTCTATTTTTGCATGTATTGGAGGAAAAACTTTTTAACAGATTATCATTTATTTGAATTAAATGAAAATTTTTTTACGTTTTTCTTATGTGACTAATAAATGGATTTACGACTTTGCAACCATGTTCTGCGACCATGCAAAATGTTCGAATTTTTTATTTCAAAAGTTGTCATATTTTCATAAGGACCGATACCATGAAATTTTATGTAGCAGAAATCCGCATATAAAATATACATATAAGGTAAACGCACCAATGGACGGACATGAACTCATAACTGGACAGTCTAATGATTATGTCTCATCTCTCTAAATAAGTGTCACAATTGATATAAATATATATGCGTCGTGCTATCTGCCGTATACTTTCTAAAGTTAAAAAAGTGAAAAGCTTTTGATATTTTGAAAAAAAAATTAGTTGCACACATTTTTCACTGGTTTTAACTTACTGTTTAAACTTTAAAACTCAAGTAAAAAATATGCAAACTCAATCTTTAAGCACGTTAGCGGTTTTTTCTACATGTTTTTATTATAAATTTTACTTCTCAATCCTTTTAAAGGAATTGAGGAGTAATAGTATCAAGGCCATTAATTTGAAAATTACTTTAGACTCGTCCACGGACCAATGTACCAATATATTATACAAGTGCCAAAATCCCCGTTCTCTAGTATAAATAAGGTCATATCTCTAGACATTTGATTTTCAACGATTTGAAAAGGAAAAAGAAACTTAGTGGCATCCTCTTCCAACCAGTTTTATCTTAATTTTTCAACTTTAAAATTGAAGTAAAGAATATGGAGACTTGCAAGCTCGGTAACTACAAATATATGTATAATTCACTTTTGATAATCTGAGGCAAAATAACTGTCAACATTTTTATGAAATTTATTTAAATGTATTAACACTTGACAGCAGTATTGAAAATTGCCAATTCAATTGCCATTAATTTCTAAAAGGATTTCAAAAAAGTTCGTGTTAATTAATCATGAAAATACATGCATCGATTAAATCTAGAAAACTTGACAACACTAATGACTACTGTCAATAGTCAACATTACATTGAATAGGTTCCGAGTTGATTTCTATCGGTTCAATAGTCTTCAAAATTCTGTCGTAAAAATCTTTGATTGAATCTGTTCGAAATACTAATACATATGGTATGCTATACCAAATTGACGGATACGTTCGTATTTAAATTATAATAATTTATTTTTCATGAGTTTAAATTTCAAGTGATTTTTTTCCTGCAATACCTCGTTGTTCGGGGTATTTTTTGGTGTACTCAAAAAAAAATGAATTAATTGGTTAAGAATTGCGCTTTTTATCGAATTTTGCTCAAAATCCCACTCTGTGTGGCGTGGTGACATGCCGTATCCCGAACTCATCTAGGACGGCCCGGACGGTTTTATTATCGAATTCCGTGGCATTATCGGTGAGAAGGAATTCTGGAGTCTCCCACCGAAAAACAATTAACTCCTCTAGTGCTCTCGATACCGCCTTTCCATCGGCTGTACGCAGTGGTTTTAATTCGACCCAGCGGGTAAATAAGTCTTGGAATACCAACAGATATTTGTTCTGCGATTTGCTGGGCGGAAATTCCATCATGTCAGCGGCGACCACCGACCACGGTTGCTCCACGACTCGTTTACCCATCAATCCCTGTGGGTCCGACTGGGACACCTTATACCGTTGGCACTCCTCACATTGTTTGACGTAATTATACACGTGATACCAAACGCCCTTCGAGTAATATTCCCGGATCACTCTATCGTACGTTTTGTCCATTCCAAGGTGACCGGCGGAAACCTCCCTGTGGGCTTCGTCCATCACCCTAGTCCGGTATTCTTTAGGCACAACCAACTTCCATCCTTCCTCTTCCCACTCTATCGGATCCAGTAACTAGCAACATCGCCAACGGTATAATAAATGTCCTTCAACTCGCCAACCCTGGTACTTGGCCGGGTGCGCTACAACATCATCCCGCAATGTTATATACGCCTCATCCTCTATACTCTCAAAGGCTGTGATATTCCCATCATCCTGTTCCTGCATACGCGATAACGCATCCGGAAACATTGCTGTAATTCCAGCGCCCAACGGGCTAGGCGGCCTGTGGGTTCCGGATGAGTTTGTAACCAGGTCAGAGCTTTATGGTCCGTAATTACCGTGAATTCATACCCTTCCACATACGGACGCAACTTCCTAATTGCCCATAATACCGCTAGACATTCACGTTCCGACGTGGAGTAATTCCTTTCTGCAGGGCTTAACACCTTACTCGCAAATAATATCGGATGTTCCCCGTCCTCATGCTCTTGGGTCAGTATTGCCCCCAGTGCTACCCCGCTAGCGTCGCATTGAATCGTAGAAGGTTTACTAAAATCCGGGCGAGCTAACACAGGGGCGGATATCAACTGTTTCTTTAAAACCTGAAACGCTTGCTCTTGTTCATCTCCCCAACTCCATGGCTGCCCTTTTCGCAACAACTTTACGAGAGGTACTTTGGTCTCAGCGTCTTTCTCTAAGAACCGAGAGTACCATCCTACCAGTCCCAAAAATCGACGTAATTGTTTCACCGTTTGAGGGGCGGGATACTCTATAATAGGTTTTAACTTCTCAACATCTGGTCGCAACCCTTCACTGTCTAACACAAAACCCAAATAGGTAACTCGCGAGCACCCGAACTCACACTTCTCCTCGTTAATTTGTAATCCCGCCTGGACTAATTTTCGCAACACCAGTTCCAACCACCGCAAATGTTCCTCAAAATCCTCTGTCGCAATGATGATATCATCCAGATATCCGAAAATGCGTGGTTCGAATTCTGGTCCGAACAGGGTGTCAACCAGGCGTTGAAACGTCATCGGAGCATTCGTCAACCCAAACGGCATCCGGACGAATTGCCACAGGCCTTACCCTGGAACCGCAAAAGCTGTATACTTCCGGCTTTCCGGATCCACAGGAATTTGGTAGTATGCCTGCTTTAGGTCTATCTTTGACACATATCGAGCCCGTCGCAATTTGTCCAAGATCGAATCCATGTTTGGAATCGGATATGCAACTTTTCGGGTGACTGCATTCAAATCCCGATAATCGATTCACATCCGGATCGACCCATCGCTTTTCTTCACTATCACCGGCGCGCTACTCCAATCACTCGAGGATCTTTCGATAACCCCTTTCTCCGCTAACTCTCTCACCTCCTGTTGTGCTTTTTGCAACATTATGGGGGACATCCGACGTGGTCGATGCTTAATCGGTTAATATGATGCTCCGTTAGAGGACTTAGCCCGGCGGTTTTCTCACTCCCTTTCAAGATACTCGCAACTAACTCAACTACCCTCTTCTCTTGATAATCATCCAACTCGCTAATTCCGGCGCACGCCGCATGAATTGTGGGTTTTCCGGTGGGTCGTTCGATAAAGGTATGCCAGGGACCCTTAAACACTCGCCACTGCCTTCGCCCCTGCCGCACATCTACATCAAACACGCTCGCGAAATCCATCCCCAATATTTTTTTTTTTTTATTTATTATTTTAACGGGCGGAATCGCCCTTTTTACAGAACTTTTCCATTATGAGTCATTACACATTTTTGCGAGAGCTGCAGATCGACTTGAGAAGATTGCGCCATACTTCACATTTGTGTATGAAATGTAGGACTGCAGAAACCTACACCAAGTACAGCAGTGGTCACGAGTCGATTTCCGCCAGATAAACAATATTTTCGAAACGTAAACAAACAACGTGGCTCGTCTTACCAACAGCGAGCTGCTGCTTGAAAACGAAATCGAAAAATTGTTTACCGGACGGGGATCGAACTCACGACCTACGACTTCGTAGTCCAGCGCGTTAACCGCCTGAGCCACGAAGCCGATTTTATGATATCTGAGGTGACCCTTTCCGTAGCTCTGAACTCAACTTGTTGGGTATTGCCGTCAATCTCCATCTGCACAACTAACACTCCCAGAAACGGACTTATCTCCCCTGATACACTTCGCATTGTCGATTTCGTCGGTTTAAGTCGATCTCTGAATTTCTCCACTACCCGGGGACCTACAATGGAGACCATTGCCCCGCTATCATGCATAGCAACAATTGGGCACCCGCCTATTTCGACCTCGACAAAACAACGACTTTCTACAGCAGCTATTTCCTCCACTTCACCCCATCTAACTAACTCTCTACTCTCCAACCTATTAGTCCCTCTCCCCATCAATAACTTTACCGTTTGCTGAACTCTACGTTCATGTTGTTGGTTTTGTTCTTCCGGAGAGGGTCTCACACCATTTGAACTCGCTATTCTCACCTCATCACCTGCTTCACTCGCTATCTCCTCTTCAACCTCTTCTGGCACCAACAAATCCTCGCTAACTACCCCTGTTGATCGGCCGGGGAGGACGTGGGGTTCCTGCACCCTCCGGCCCTCGCGTTTCCCCACTGTTGTAGTAGTGGAGCGCATCTCGGGCAGGTTTGGAACCGATTTCCTTCCGTCTCGCATACCTGACACCGCTCCACCGTAGGGGGAGGACCTGACGCCCCCCTCCACAGAGTAGGGAATCCAGTTCCGCGGTTAGGAGAATTTAACATCATGTGTCCAGTCTGCTGGCATCCAAAGCATTTTCGATTCGGGCACTGAGAGGCTCGATGCCCAGGTTGCTGGCATGTGAAGCATGGCTGTCTAGGACAGGCCTCAGCCCTATGTCCCACCATCTGACAATGGAAACAAGCCCCTACCATTGCAGAATTCCCTAGCCCGTTCGGAAAATCTCGTGAATTCCTTAATGGCTGTCCTGCCCCCGGGCCGTTACACCAGGACCTCCAATTAGGTGTTGGCCCATAACTCGGGGTTTCAACTCTTTGAGAGTATCGAACCACCGGTCCTACGGGCCTCGATACCGCTCTCGCATTACTTAGACTCGTGGTGGCAGGCTGGAACCAGCGCGGCCAAACTGACCAACATTTCCGATCCCACTCAAGGCGCGTTTCTTCTCCCACCGCTTTCCGCCGCGTCACGCGAGACTCCGCCTCTCGAGCAATCAGGCGCGGGCAGGGATACCGCGACAGTTGACTGCCGGCGCGGTGCTACGCGGAACTCGCTTCGTTTCAATTATATGCACGCAGTGGATTTGGATACTTGGATCTTCTCAATGCACTTTATTCAATATTTCGCTTTTATTATAATTGAACAAAACATAATAGCTGTTCATTTTTCTATGAGACGCATTATTTTCTAGTATACTAGACGTGCTAATAAGATAAATCCGCATTCATTTTCAAAATCGTATTTTCGTATGATATAATTTTATAAATCTTTTTTTTTTTACAATTTTAATATATTTTTCATGGCCACAAAAAATATCTTCAATCATGTCTTTTTATCTAAGGCGGGAATTCAATGAATCATTTCCATTTATTCCTTCAATCTATTTCGCCATTAAAATCTACTTTTGAGCTCATAAAATACAGAAAATTAACTTTTCTGATATGAAAACATAAATTCAAGCAATATGTTAATTTCACTGAATTTGCATTAATTTTAAAAATTGTAGTTGTTATTGAATTTCAATAATCTTTTCTTCATAATTTTGATTTATTTTTATATTTGTGTCTTTATAGTGCATTCTCCTGGTCGTTTTTCTTCATCAATGTTTACCTTATTAATTTTTAGTTCATTTTAGTTAAGTTAAGTTTATTTTAAAAAATATCATTACGATTTAATAATCATGAAATTTGAAGTTATGAAAAGGAAGGAATTAATTGCTTCAAGATGATTGTGTGCTGGAATTTAATTTTCAGTTTTGGGATGGAATTTTGGAATTAATACTTTTAAACGCCCTTTCGGAAATATCATATTGCAGGTTGGACAGTAATGTCAGACATATAAGCTGTATGATTTACTTGATTGATAATCCAAATAATTTGCAATTCTGATCCTTATCTTAAAAAGAAAAACAATTATTTCATGCTCGCATCCTCGTTATTTGGATTAATTCATTTAAAAGGGAAATAGTTAATTTTAAAAGGGATAATAGTTAACTTGAAGGCCTTTACGTTTTATTATTGTATGCATATATGCATTTCAGAGTCATATTTCCAGTGGATCGTTAAAATCCTTTGTTAAGGGTACTTAAAATTAGATTAATACATTGGATAAACCAAAATGGGGAAAAACCGAAACACACTTTTCAACATACCATATAATGTCCACTAAAACGATTATGGCGTTGAAATTTGTTGAGAATCTCAAATGTTGTCTAAATTTTTAATTACGAAATATAATAATAATATACTCAGTTTGCTTGAATTATGTAAACAGAATGGTTGTAAGAACAGAAATTGCCAAACTAATTTTGTAGATTAGAAATGAAAGATTAAATATGAAAAAATGAATGCCAAAGTTACTGAAACCATTACGAGAAAAAAAAACTTTAAAAGAGTCTATTTTAATACAATATATTTAAATTATAATAATATGAAAGCTAGCTAATAATATTATATAACAAATATTTCTATTAATTGGAATAATATTAAACTGTATAAATCTTTGTCCATCAATTCTCTGAAAATTGTCTTTAAACTGATTAACTACGTAATGTAGAAAAACCAACGATTTAATTAGTTTAATTTTTTAGGAGTAAAGTTGTTTCACCTCATAGGTTACGTTGAAAAGAACAGGATACAAAAGCGTATGTACACTGGAGAAATAAAATAATACATTGCATAGAACAATCACTAATGAGTATTATCTGTTTAATTACAAGACAATAAAAATTTTTATGAAAGCCCATTGACAAACGCTGGCATCCATTTTATCGTAGCGCAATATGGAATATAATTTATGGAATTATGTCATATCATACACATCAATCAATTTTGTATACTTTATGACATGGTTTACAAATTTACAAGTAGAATAAATGCAAGAAATAAGTAGCAATTATTCAGAGAATTTTGGATTTAAATAGAAAAGATATTTCTTAAATGTTTCTTTTCCATATTCAAAATCCTCAAAAGAAGAATAGATCAAAATTATAAAGTAACGATTAATGAAATTTGATCACATTATGAAAATACAGTTTATAATAATAAATTATAACAGCATGCACACAATACAGTAAAATTAACACATTGCATGAAATTGTATTCTCATATCAGAAAAGTGAATTTTGTGTATTTTATTAACCCAAAAGTAGATTTTAATGGTGAAATAGAATCAAGAAATAAATAAAAATGATTCATTGAATTCCGGCTTTAGATAAAAAGATATGTATAGAAGATATTTTTTGTTTTCATGAAAAATATATTGAAATTGTAAAAAAAAAGATTCCTGAAATTATATCATACGAAAATACGATTTTGAAAATGAATGCGCATTTATGTTATTAGCACGTCTAGTATACTAGAAAATAATGCGTCTCATAGAAAAATGAACAGCTATTATGTTTTGTTCAATTATAGTAAAAGCGAAATTTTGTATAAAGTGCATTGAGAAGATCCAAATCCACTGCGTGCATATAATTGAAACGAAGCGAGTTCCGCGTAGCACTGCGCCGGCAGTCAACTTTCGCGGTGTCCCTGCTCGCGCCTGATTGCTCGAGAGGCGGAGTCTCGCGTGACGCGGCGGAAAGCGGTGGGAGAAGAAACGAGCCTTGAGTGGGATCGGAAATGTTGCTCAGTTTGGCCGCGCTGGCTTGAACCTAGGGACATCATTCCATTGCCCAGAAGTTCTCTGAGCTCGACCCGTGCCCACTTCCTCGGCCACCTGCACGTCAATAGTGTCCGGGGACGGGGGTCTGAGTTTTGGGGAACTTTCCTTTTTCCCCTTTTTCGGCTGGTTCTTCGGCGCCAACTTCCCTTGGGTCGACCGCGGTTCCGAAATTACCACGCTCGCAATCTTTTTCACCTCCCGACCATCTTCCTCATCCAGAGGAGAGACTCGCATCGTGGACGTCGCACGTACGTATGAGTATGAGTATGCACTACCAGGCAATCGGGTTTTATCCTTGGTAGGAGGTTTGTGGTATCGGCGATCCATCTCTTTCAATTTCTCAAACCGTCCTCCCCATTTCTCCAAACTCGCAAAATCGACAATGTCTTTCTCGGCTAAATAACCCCGATATTGAGGTGTGAGATTTCGGAAAACGATCCGCAGTTGTTTATCTATTGACGGGGGACTTCTGAAGTAGCTCACGGTGTGTCGGAAACAGGAGACGAATTGACCAATCGACTCCCTTTTTCCTTGAGTCCGATTTTTCAACTCGTCTTCTAAATCCTCCTCATTTATTTCGCCAATGAAAAACCTCCGAAACGCCTTTGCGAAATCTCGCCACGTTCGAAATCTAAATGAGCCGTCCGGTACCACCTACTCGCCCCACGATACAAAATAGCCGGAATCGCTCGGAAAAGATCTCGGTCATCAAATCCGGATTGTTCCCTACAATCCTCTAACCGCGACAGAAACTCTTCCGCCGATTCCTTCTCTTCTCCAGCGAACTTCAATCCCCACTCTCGTAACGTTTTGGTACAACGTAACTCACGGCCCACCTCTCTATTCCTACGTTGATGATGGACCACCCGCTCCCTAGCTTCATCCTCACTATCGCTAGATTCTTCATAGTCCATCAACAGCCTCCTCCTTCGAACACTGCTTCGCATTGTCCCTCCACTATTCGCTACACTCCGTCGGTCGGACACTTCTTCATGATCCCGATAGTAGTCATTATTGTCCTCTCTACCATAATACCTATTCATATTATTTTCTTGCTCCGGTACTACTTCTCGGCACCGCGGAAGCGGTCCATTACCCCCTTTCACTCTCTCGCAATCACGTGGAGCATCTATTCTCCGATCTCTGCCCCTTGGATACATTTCATTCTTTTCCCAGGAGACTGACTGTCTTTCTCGTTCTATTCTGCCAAGTTGATTGGTCTCTATCCCTAATTTCGAATTCGCGAAATACGCCGATTTTCTTGGTGGAACAGAAATATCTGAATTTAGGTATTAAAGTGGCGGACCTCCTGGGAGCCCTTGTTCTGGACAATTCTGACCCCACCAAAACGCTCTAGGCTGCACCTCGCTACTCATTCGGGACCGCGCGTCACCTGTGATCCCACCCGAAGTATGGCTGGTGGTAGTAACCACCGTAGTCATCACTACTGTGGTAGTAGAGATAGTGACGGCCACCGAGCTAACCGCTATGTTGGGCTCATTGGACCCCAAACCATCCCCCCTCAACGTTTTATAACCGAATTCGGTACCACCCGCCGCTTCACCCGGACTATCCCGATCTTCTCCTTCCCTCTCCAACACCTCTTGCACCTTTTTGGGCCTACCCCGGTGTTTCCACTGATACCGTTGTAACGAGTCTTCCTCTGATTCGTCCATCAGATGTGAAATCGCTGTAGCCGGTATCTCATCCCCCGTCTCATCCCATTCGGGGTACCATGGGACATCCAGGGAGTCATCAAAGATCCGTAGCTCCACTCGCAACAACCGATCTCGCAAAATTTTCTCGGGCCCTTTTTTACTAAGGCGATGCCTCTCTAAGTGTTCCTCCACCCCCGAAAGATTTAATTTATTTATAGTATTTTGAATTAGCCTCACATCCTCGCCTCCCGCCCCAGCGCCCTTATTCGCACTGAGTGCTCACTCACCTCAGTCGCCATTTTGTTTACTCTCACTTCTTCCTGTTCCACGACACAATTCGAATTACTCTGCCCTCTATTAACAACTCGCGATTCTGCTGACTATACCCCCTTTCCCTTCGAAATTTCGAATTTACGTTTATTTTCTCCCACTTTATTTTCTCCCACTTTACTTTCTCCCACTTACTTTCCCCCTCTTACTCGCTAGCTGTGAAGTAAAATTGATTAACATACATGACATGTTATGAAATACATTTTACATTGACATATATAACATAAACTTATAATAAATACATTTATCAATATCAAATAAAAATTTTTTTTTTAAATATTATCTATTATTACAAGGAATGATTGTCACCCACTCGTTCTACTCGCTTCTCGCTACACACTTAAAAAAAAAAAAAAAATTAATTATCACTAAAAAAAAATAAAAAGTACTAATTAATTAAGTATATAAATTAATAATGAACTAATTAAATAATTATAAATAATTAATAATAATAAAAAAAAATAATTAAAGAATAATAATTAATTATATAGGGGAGAACGGGGTAATTCCGACCTACCTAAGCAAAATTGATTTTTGAGGTAGAGAATGTGATTTAATGAATTTGTACGTCATGCTTTTCTAAAGTGTATTGCATGGGTAAACATTTATCGATATTATTAATACCTTGTTATAGGTCTATTATAGGATTATACCTCCATTAGTAAAAAATTGCAATTCTTCAGATTCTGTCAATGTATGGGTAATTCTGACCCCAAAAGGTGTAATTCCGACCGCGTTTATTTTCAGCACAATTTCGTAGTGATTTATAGGTTTAATTTACATTTATTAATAATAAGTAAAGAAGATAATATTTTGCTATCACAATAACTTGTTTATGTACAACACTACATACATAGATCACATACCTACTCTACATTGTTGGTCAAAAATGAAAACGCAAGTAGTCACTTCTAATATCGCACGAGAAAACAAGCAAAGAAAATTCAAATGTTGTGGTCGAAATGTAGAAAGAAAAAAAATCAACACATTTGTGATACATTATATACAATGTATACATAATATTGCATAATATGGTTGTGATAAAAAGCAAACGAAAATAAACTCGAAAACGGACGGTCGCAATTACCCCGTACATTAGGGGTCGGAATTACCCTCGTTATTTAAAAAAATACACGCACTTAAAAACACACTCTCATCTCACTAAAAACCAAATTGATTTCATTACATATAATGTTAATGCTTTCTAAATTACTTACGTTTTATTCGTTTGCACAATAATTTCAAACTATATTTACTTATTTATATTACTACAATTTCTAAATTAGCGCAGTAAGAAACAATTAACAACACTGCCACATGGTTCAATGCAAAATAAATAAACAACTACCGTAATCAGAATAGTTGTACTCATCAGTGTTTTTACAAAATTTGAATAACATTACAGGATGTCATATTGTAAGAGAGATATTAGGGGGGGTCGGAATTATCCGACCTGTCGTAATTACCCCGTTCTCCCCTAAATTAATATTAAAAAAAAATTTTAAATAATTAAAAAAAATTAAATAATTATAAAAGTAATAATTAATTAATTAATAAATAAATATAACTAATTAACTAAATTTTAAATCACGACCAGTCACTAGCCGCGTCCTGTCACGGTCGCCATTTTGTAACGTTGTATTTTTCCTTTATTTCATTTATTTAGTTTCCTAAAAAAAAATACATGTACATATAAAATTCTCAATTGCACAAACAAATTTCTGTTATTGGACGCGACCCGAAAATGCGGTTTCCGCTGAACTGGTCCGACTGTTATCCTCCTAGGCCCACGTTGCCGGAAGTGGAAATTCCCGGTCCTACCTTCCACACCACCTCCCCAAACTTCCTCTCTACCTTCCTCGCGACCCACGTCAACCGCTCGTCTTCACTTCCGGTTTCTTAATTTCCATAGATAAAAAATTATGTGATTTTTTTTATCACTCATTCGCTCCTTCCGGTCTGACTCGGTCATTTAATAATCAGTTTAAAAAAGAAAACCTGATCCTTCGATTTTAATTCGCCACCCTCGATCCACTCACGAATTAAAAAAAACGATCTTTCGACTTCGAATCGCTACTCGCCACTTCCGGTCTATTCATTAATTAAAAAAAAAACGGTTTTTCGATTTTCCGTTGATTTTCGGCACTTCCGGTCTACTCATTAATTAATAAATTACGAGGCAAAAACGATGTTTCAACTTTCCACTTCACACGACACTTCCGGTCCGAATTGTTACTCGGAGACTTAATTAAAAAATCACTGTACTTTTCGGCTATGCCGACTTACCTCAGTTTCCATCCCTATCTCTCGCCAATCCTTCTACCCACCGCTCCTGCTCTCTCTGTCTCTCTCTCTCTCTCTCTCTCTCTCTCTCTCTCTCTCTCTCTCTCTCTCTCTCTCTCTCTCTCCTCTACCCCCACTCTCTCTCTCTCTCTCTCTCTCTCTCTCTCTCTCTCTCTCTCTCTCTCACTCTCCCTCTCTCTCTCTTTCCCTCTCTCTCTCACTCTCTTTCTCTCCCCCCCCCCTCTCTCTCTCACTCTCTCTCTATCTCTCTGTAGTTTAGTCGTAGTCCACGGTGTACCTTTTCTGAAAAACATCTAAGAAATTCACTGCTTTTCATCGCGCACGTGTCAACGGTGATTATATCAGTTACTGCGCAGGTCCCTTATATAGTGGTGCCACCTTAGCAACAGTTTGCAGTAACCAAGTATTTGTCTTCTGTCATCTACTTCTATTACACTGAATATTCTAAAGGTATGCGCCACTAATGCCGAGGCATAAAGCTGTGAAAAAATCTGCGGGCAAAACTACTAATGATCTCGCGGTTTGTGCGAAATGTCATAAATCCGTAATCGATTACGTCAATTGCGATATTTGCAATAAGGCATTTCATCCGTCGTGCGCGCGTCAATATATCAAAAACAAACCGTAGTCAGTGTGTTGTGTGCGTTCCTTGTCGTATTTAATCGTTCCGTCTCCGTCTTCATCGGCTAGTACTGCCACGTGCAATCTGTCCCCTCTCGCGACTTGCACGCCTCCCGCTCCCCTGAGCGCCTTGCCTATCGTTCGCCCGGTATTAACTCCGTCTCGACTGCATTTGACTACCTCGGGCAGTCCTCAACTACTATCCGTCTCGCCGACATCTGTCATAGTACGGACTAATATGGAACAACAACTTGCGCGCCCTATTGACGCGGTTACGGCCCTTCAATCTGACATGACTGTAGTGAGAAATAATACAGATGCCATGAGACAAGAATTGTCTCCTTTAGCAGCTACTGTCCATGCGAATACCGTAACAGGCGAGGTGCTCAAGCAGGAGATACAATATTTGAAAAATACATGTGCCCTTGCGAAGCCAACCGCGGAAATCATTATAAATGGCATCCCAAATAAATGCGCTCTGCCACACAATGACATCGCCTTTCGAGTTTTAAGACACTTAAAGCTACAGAGTTTATTCGGCGATATTCTAAGCATTAATAAAATAGATTTTAAACGTCCAGTAGCAAATCAAACATCTCCATCGCAATACTTTGCTATTAAAGTTTTATTTAAATCCGTAGAAATACGCAATTTCATCATCGATGCGAAACGCAAGCTCGGCGCAATAACAGTCGCTCAATTGTTCCCTGAATTGTCTGATGATAATGTAGCCCCTACGAAACCCGTCTATGTAAACGAATTTCTACCGTCCTCGACATTACGCACTATATAAAAGAGCGAAAATTACGGCTAAAAATGCTGGCTATAAGCGTGTTTGGGCGCGTAACGGTAATATTTTCATGCGTAAAGATGGAGGTATCGATGAGCTGCTGATTGCTACTGAGCAGGATCTTACTAAGATTGCCTGACTACCATCGATAAATGTACCTGCTCAACCAATAAGTGTTTCTGCGTCTGTGTCATCGTCATCATTAAAAGTATCTTGTGTTAATATAAATTCTCTTCGCGCCCATCTTCATGACATCGAACAAGAGCTGTCAGATTGCACCACTGACATATTTGCGATTACTGAAACGTGGCTTACTCCGGACATAGATTCATCGTGTGTTTTTGTTAACAATTACAACTTCGTCCGTAACGACCGTGCGCTTCTTGCTGATGGGCAAGCACGTTACATACATGGTGGAGGTGTTGCATGCTACCTACACAAATCTCTTTCTTATTCGATTATAGAATACTCAATAAACACCGAAATAAATACGCCGGAATATCTTTTTCTCGATGTCAAATCATCATCGCATAATCTTTTGTTAATTATTATGTATCGTCGTCCAGCGGGACAAATGTTCTCCGAATTTCTCCTTAAACTTAATTTGTATATGTCAACATTTAAAAATATAATTTTTGCGGGCGATCTAAATTGTAATCTCTTAGTAAATAATTTTGAATCTAACTACTTAAGAAATATCATAAGCGATTATGCATTTCACTGTGTACCTTTTGGTCCTACGCATTTTTCTGGTGAGTCCTCCTCACAACTAGATGTAATTATCACCGATTCCGATACTAAAGTTAAGAACTACCGTAAATCTCCCTCGCCATTTTCTGCCGGCCATTGCTTAATTTCTATTTATTACCAATTTGATTATCTTAATAAAGTACCTCAAACGATATCTTACCGAAATTTCTCCAATTGTGATTTTACTTCTCTATCAAATGATCTCTCAACCAGACTTCGCCGCCAATTTCCTGACCAGCAAATCTTGGATTACAACACTAACTCATTGGCATTTCCTAGCGAACTTGAGACTTCTCCATCGTCATTCTACGATTGCGTCAACGATGTCCTTAACATACATGCGCCAACATGTACCAAGCGTATTACACGTCGTTCGATTCCATGGATTACGCCTAACTTACGCTCTAGAATTAGGGAACGTGACAAGCTATTTACACGCGCTAAGCGAATGCGAGATCCACAATTGTTAGAACAATATAAAAATTTGCGTAGAGAAATTAAGAATGCTATTAAAGCAGCTAAAAATCGCTACTTGAATGACCAAGTACTTCACCATTCAACTCCAAACAAACTCTGGTCGTGTTTGCGGAGGTTAGGTCTTGCGAATGAAATATCTCAATCAGCTCTTCACCACTTTTTACCAGCCATTCTAAATCAGCACTATGCAGTCATAGCTTCGGCTCATCCACCATGTGACCTAGTAGCACTTGACTCTATTGTATCAATGTTCCTACCCACCACTCATCCCTCATTCTCATTTTCAGCCATCAGCCAAGCAGAAGTACTCAGTAGCCTGAATTCAATTTTAACTTAATCCCGTGGGCTAAGTCCAGATCATCTTCCTCTCGCTCATCTAAAACAACAGTTCACTATCATTGCACCGTATTTGACATCATTTTAAAATCTCTCTCTCTCCACTGGTATTTTTCCATCCATCTGGAAATCAGTGTATATCATTCCATTAAAGAAAGTTCAGAACCCATCTAACCCCTCAGATACCCGTCCAATAGCAAATCCATCACATCTATCTAAAATCATTGATTCCGTCGCCACACAGCAAATTGTTAGCTTTCTCGAGGATAATAGACTGCTACATCCAAAACAATGTGGGTTCCGGAAATACCACAGTACGCAAACTGCACTACTTCACCTTCTCGATGACATCCGTTTGGCAATCGATAGAGGCTACGTTACCATCCTGGTGCTGTTCGACTTCTCGAAAGCCTTTGACTCACTGAGTCATTCAATAATTCTGACCTGCTTGCGTAACATTGGGTTCGAGGAGTCGGCGCTCCGATGGGTACACTCGTTTCTGTCCGGACGTTCCCAAGCGATAATTGGACTAGACGGCTACTCCTCGCAGCGTGAACATACAACGTCAGGTGTTCCACAGCGTACTAGCTTGGGCCCTACACTTTTTATTATTGTTATAAATACATTGTTCTCCCGACTCCAGTACTGTCGTGATTCCACCATCATATTTGCTGATGACACAGTTCTATCTGTCAACTCCAATAAGTCGCCTTCATGAAACTATACGTCAAATCAATAGTGACATTGACGAACTGGTCCAATGGTCTCATGACTACGGGCTCAAGCTTAATGCTCGTAAAACCCAAGCTATTATCATTGGATCACCCCAAAACATCGCATCTTTAAAAAGCATATCCATACCGCCAATCGTTGTAGGAACAGACGTAATACCTTACTCCGACGAAGTGAAAGACCTAGGCGTAATAATAGCGTCTGATCTCTCATGGAATCGGCAGGTCAACACTATCTCATCTAGAGTTCACAACATCCTCTATAGGCTTAAATTTCGTGGCTCCTTCCTACCACCATCTATTAAGCTCTCATTAGTTAACGCATTACTTATACCTCACCCGGACTATGCTACACTTGTTATCGCGGATCTATCTGGCTATCTGAGTACTAAACTCCAGCGTCTTCAAAATCATGCTCTGAGGTATATCTACCGTCTACGCCGTGATGATAGGCTCAAGCCTTATCGAAAGAAAGCTAACTGGCTCTCCATTCCATCTAGAAGACAATACTTTCTTGGTAATCTCACTTATCATATAATCACTTCTTCTCAACCAACATATCTTTCAGCCAGATTCATCCCCGTAGATGCCTCTTTGCGTCGATCGTCACGTTTGCAATCATCTCATTTCATGCTCCCTATTCCTCGCACTAACATCTTCGCACGATCATTTTGGATCACTGCCATTCAGTTCTGGAACTCATTGTCACAGCATTTGCAAGACCTACCGTCCCCAGCATCATTTCGTGCGCAACTCTTCGCGACTTTATTTAGAGCTGATTCTAATTGATATGGGTGAACTTGATTATCTATTATTATTTTGTCGTATAATATTATTTGTAAGATTTATTATTTAAGTTTAGGATATACACGATAAGTTACTGCTAAAATGTACCCGTACTGCTACTTGCAGAGATAGTTTATTAAGTAATTTTCTGTATCTCACAATCCTGGCCGAAAAATGTAACGGCAGGACTAATTGAAATTTGCCCACGGCCCTAGGCGGCCAGGGCAATAATAAATTGTCTGCAATCAATCAATTAATCAATCAATCAATCAATCAATCTCTCTCTCTCTCTCTCTCTCTCTCTCTCTCTCTCTCTCTCTCTCTCGCTATCCGTATCACTTTTTTTTTTTCACTCCGGCCCTCTGATCTCCCTACGCCACAAAATTACTTTACACCACAATTAGTAATGAATTTTGAAAAAAGAATCATAAATTATTACATATGCTGATAAGCGGGCAGTGGGGCCGACCGCCGAAGGAGGGGGTGCCTATAAATTCCTGTTCTCACCCGTGCACAGCAGGCACTTGCTCGTCTGGTCCGCACACGGGAAAAAATAGAACGTCGCTCCAGCCAGATTGTCCAGCTTTCCACTGTCCAGCAGATCGCGATGTAAGTCGCGAGTGAAGACGTAAAATGACAATTGAAATTCGGAATCCTCAAAATTTTTTTTTTCTATAAATAGGTATACTTTTCTTATGTCTTTAAGAATATTTCTACATAATTTCTAGACGATGTGATTATTTATATTATTTTTATATGATTTTTGAAAGTCGTTAATAGTGAAAAAATAACTACTTTTTTCATTTTAAGGCTTCCGTATGAATTACCGCGTTAGATACGACAAAAATGCACTCAACCTTTTTTGTAGAGCACAAAATTTCCTACAAAAAAGTCACTGAGAGCCGTAGTCTAATGTTAATAGTTACGTCACGAATAAGATAACTATCTCTGTTCTAAAATTTCAATGATTTTTTCAATAACTTCCGATGTTTTTCATGCCGTACATATTAATATTAGACTATGGCTCTAACTGACGTTTTTGTAGGAAATTTTGTGCTCTACAAAAAAGGTTTAGTGCATTTTTGTCGTAGCTAACACGGTAATCGATACGGTAGCCTTAAAATGAAAAAAGTAGTTATTTTTTCACTATTAACGACTTTAAAAAATCATATAAAAATAATATAAATAACCACATCGTCTAGAAATTATGTAGAAATATTCTTAATGACATAAGAAAAGTATACCTATGTATAGAAAAAAAATTTTTTGCATGATTTAAAAAAATGCCGGTTTTCGCGTTTTCTTTTCCGGTTTTTTGCGAATATCTCCGGTTCTGTGTATCGTACAGAAACCAAAAAATACCAATTTCTTCATTATGAAATTGCCTACAAAACATTCTTACATCGCGAGTCGAAATTCCTGCCACATAACCTCCAAAAAAAAATAAAAACCTCATAGTATGGGAAATTTTGGTTTTTATTTTTTATTTTCGTTCTTAAGCAGTCAATTGCTTTACCATTCTGGGAAAATACACTTCTTATAGCCATAAATAAGCAAAAAAAAATTTGATGTAAAAATATTCATTAATGCAGATTTTATACTAATTTGAAGTTAAAAATTCCCGCTTTAGTAACTTTGGTGCAACACACCCTAGGGACTTTTTTTTTTAAATTATTTGTTTTTTCATGCTGTTCAAGATGACTATAAATAATATTGTCGAAATACAAATACAACATTTATAAAAACTATATACAAATTTTTTAAATTTTTTATATCGATTTTGCATGTAATGTATTATTTATACCATCTTTACCCATTGAATCATGGTTTTTTTTGTAATTGGATAAATTATACAATATATCACAATGTTTTTCACGTATTACGGCATTTAAAAACATGGATGTGAATCCTTATCGTATTATTTCCGCAAGAATTGTAGGCTCCACGTAGGTCGTTCTCCCAAAAGTGTACGTTAAACGATGTAGGCCTTGAATTCTAGAGTCTCAATCCCTAAATTGAACAAATTGAAAGTGGCATATAATGATGCCATTTAAACAAAATCAAATATTCACAATTAAGAAAGAAGAAGCTCAAAATTTATACCTTATATAGGTCTGTATAAGTCGTCGCCGTTTCGGCACTACCAAGTCGTCCGAGAAATCCGTGTCACTCGTATCGCATGAATAAAGATGAGATTCGCGTTCATCAAGGTTTGTACATATGTTTGATGAAATTTCGCTGTCGTTGTCGAACGTATCGTTGCTGGCTTTAGAACTGGCATCAGACATGCTGGATATTTCGATGTTTTCATCATCTTCTTCAAGTTCGTCCTCGTCTTCTATTCTTGGTCTTTCATACACAGCAGAATTAGCACAGTTCATTCCCTCGCAGTAGTGGCACATTTAAAGCCGTGTTTGTGGCATGTGCACAGCTTCGTTTGACAACCCGTCTTGCACGAACAAGAGATAGACTGCAGCAAGCTGTCGGGAAGTAGTTTCGTACCTTGGGTGATTGTAATAAGTACTAAACCAGTTGTTGTCATCTCCCAACCATAATCGCATGTAGTTATTATTGACGTATTATCCAACCATTTCTGGACCTGCAGATACACTCGCAATGAATGTTGATTGGCTGCAGCAGTTGTAGGTGGTAAGTCAAGAAGTTTGAACACGGTTTTGTTGGTTTTCTTTTGGAAACATGCAAAACGAAGTTCGTGCAATTCGACGTTTTTTGATGGATCGGAATTTTATAGAGCTTCTATGAAAGATTTTCCTGCTGCGCACAATGTTATCTTTGATTCACCTGCTGTATAAAATTTGTTGACGTCTTCACGAAGATTTAAACGAGAACTGATTGTAGTCTCTTTTGTTTTGATTTACTATAGCAGGTTTAAGCATATAAATGCTGTGCGTACATGTCATACTATTTAAAATAACTAGTAGGTCAATGTCTTGACCGACAGTAATGACGTCATTTTGTACATTTTCAATTTTTTTTGATTGTGCAGCCTTAATAATGTCGAGATCAGCATCTTCTTTGCATATTTTACTTTGAATCCCTACTTTGTTGAAGTGATGATGTAAGCGTGAAATAAAATTTTGTTTATTTGTGCTGTGTGATAAAAATATCTTTTGATTAACTGGAATAACAGTGTTAATATCACCTATTTGTACTTCCGTTGAAAAGGTATTGTTTAACCCCTTCGCTGCGGATGACAAAGATCTTTGTCATTTAGGACTTTTCTCTGACTGCGGCAAAAACGCAAATCTTTGTCATGACATAAATTAGTCTAATGAAGTCAATAATATATCCAATTTGAAAACTTGAACATTTCTAGCCAGCCTAAGATATACCGAACAACATGCCGTTGTCCTTTTTCAAAAACATGTTGTCAAAAAAAAGATACAAACTCTTAAAATATGTTGTTTTTACGATTTTGTAAAAATCTTTGTCATGAGCTATGTCGTCGTATTAGGTCAATTTATGCATTCAAAATTAATGAAATCGTATGAAACTTGCTACTCAGGGCTTTTCGAGGTCGCCGATTACAAATCTGATGATATATTTTGAAAATTAAAAATGGCGGATCCAATACCGCGAGTTAATGTTAGCCTTCCCCGCTAACTTCGATATACAATATGTACTTACACATTTTAGTACGAGGAGGTTGGAGAAAGGTCTTCAAAGTGCAATTTTTTTCTGTTTTTATACATTTTTGTTTAAAATTGTTTTAAAAATAAAAACTGTAACATATTGAACTCTAGAAATCAGTGTTTTTTCCCACATGTAACACGATAACTCAGGAGTACATAACAAAATTTTGAAATTTACACGGAATAATCTGGATAGATAATAAACTCTGTAAAATATCTACAAAAACTAAAAATATAGATTTGTAGCTGCGGAATCGAAGAAGTTATTGATAAAAATACAAAATTCGGTATAAATATTCTATAAATAATCACGAGAGTGTTTCTATTGCCAACCTGCCACGAGCAGCATTATTTACATATGAATAACAAATTGCCGTAATATTGTAATGCAAAAACTGATATAAGATTCGTAATCAGTTCGAATTTTGATTATGACGTCCGCCATATTGAATCCGCCATTTTGAATTTTCTAAAAATGTAACTTCAGATTCGTAATCAGCGACCCCGAAAACCTCTGAGTAACAAGTGTCAGGGGAATGATTGGTATTTAGAAAATTTGCCCGCAATATTGAATCCGCCATTTTAAATTTTCGAAATCTGACTTCAAATTCGTAATCGGCGTCCCAAGAAACCCCTATACACCAAGTTACAGTAACCAAATTTTTTTCCCGCATTTTGGGCACTTTTTGTGAAATTCTCGCCGCAGCGAAGGGGTTAATCGACGTAATTGTTCGCAATTTTTGGTGCTTAAGCAATCTGTGCTGTACCCATCGAAAACAACCATACAAGTCAAACTTTCACTATAATTTCTTTTAATAAAATTGACATAAATGTCAAATATTTCATCATATGTTGAATTCTTTGGCTACACTACCTTGTGGAGTAAATATCCTCCGTCAATTACATAAAACGCATTGACAAATGTCGGGGTTTGGAGTGGAGTAAATAAATTGAATAAATCGGATTTGGTGTTTTTCCTCATTCCATGTTCATCAAATATGCTTAATGGAAGAGGTATTAATTCGTACTGAAAAAAACTTTTCAGTTCATCATTTCTTTTCATAAGACAAATTCTTTGAAAAAGTAGCGTCGGATCCATTGATACAGCTGTCTTATTGATTTTGATTTTCGCCGTGATTATAGATATAGGCACCACTCGGTTTTTTCGACCAACTTTTATTTCGCTTATCTTTCGGTCAATCATAACTTCGACAGCTTCAGTGCCTATTTGAAATGCTTTATGGCAGTTAATCTTAGAACTTCCAACAACACCAGTTTTCAATGAAAGTAAATCCTCGGAGTTACAAAAAGGTGAATTACTTTCGAGCCATTCGTTTAACTTGGTCAAATCTTTATTATCTCTTTTAACACGTGCAAGTCCTCCATCGTCGTGCGTGTCCGATTTATGTTGATCGCTTGTGCCGAAAACGGAAACATTACAATAATCTTGACAGGTATGCACTATATCTAAAAACGTTGGCATGGATAAAATCCATTCTGCAAGATCTTCTTGTTTTGTACCTTTGCCGTGGGTTAACCCTTTTTTTTTGATCTTTAAATAATTTCATGAGGCACGTTTCAATCGTTTGGTCACCGAAGATAGCGCAATAAAATTTGTCAGTTCTTCTTATAGAAAAATTCGAGATAAAGCTATTATGTTCTTCATTAAGTCGTAGCATTTGTTGTACAAATAAATGTGCACATTTTGCATATAAATAATGTCCCGCTGCGTGAAAAATGGGCAGCATTTGAACAATACATTTCAGATACTCATTCCACAAGGTGCATCGCGTTGCTTCGATAAATTTTTTAATGAGCGTCACCATTTGAAAGTATTGCACCCATAGTCTTGCAGTTGGTCTACTGTTAGTAGACAATTGCTGTAATTTAGCATTGAATTTGTGCAAGATTGCCTCGTACGACAGTTCAACTAATTCAGACAAAAGGTCAGTATGTCCGACTTTTTCTAGCAACGGATTTAGAATAATTTTTTCTTCGTCAGTAAAGTCAATGGTTCGTAATATTAAAAGTGATATTGCTGCATGAAATAGTACACGTGCCCGAATTGATCTCGCGTATGCGTGGCCCACCAGAATATGTTTGACAGAATTTTCGGCATAAATCAGTGATAAAATCTCCTTTAACCCACTGCCACCCATTATGTGACCTATTGAGCCCATAAACGACAAAAGTAAATGAAATCCACCCAATATCGGTACAACGTCTTCAATCGATCATCTTTTGTTGTAACTATTTCCAATGCTTATATGTATAACGGTAAATCGAATGTTACGTAGATGTACTCTAAATTCGATGCTTTCCCCTTGTTATAAGCCTGTAATAAAGACGTATAAATCGTATCGATGTTTGAAGGAGGTGCACATATAAGTGGCAAGCACATGATTCTGCTTTTCTGAAATGATTGTTCCATCGTAACCATTTCCATGAAATGATTTCATCCAGTGCTTTTTTCGATGTCTGTATATTTACTGTAGAGCCATAAAAAATCGCTTGGAGTTAATTGTATATTTTTGATGTAATTGTTCCCACTTAAATCACGCCCATTCAATGACTCGAACATAAGATCGTCAAAATGCTTCGTGGGATCCACTTTCAAGTATTCAATTGATGCTATGCCTTTTTTTACAAATATGTGCGTTTTGGGCAGCTTGTTCAATTTAGGTATACTGTGATGTTCAATGGCGTCATGTGGAACGATTATTTGTACACCTCCCATACAGTGGAATGTATTATATCCGTCAAGTGTGAATACATTGTGGTCAGCATTATCGAATAAAAATTGACCAAAACATTTTTGTATAATCGGTTGTCTATGAACGTTGATTGCCCATGCTTGAAAAATTAATACCTTGTTGTACGATGCACAAAATCCTAAACTTGATAGAATTTCTATCAAATCCTTTGAACCAAATCTGTGGTACAGAGTAACGGCGAGTTCTAGTTGTAATGATGACATCAATTTTCTTGGCAACATTGCGGATATTATAGCATGAGAAATAGCTCAAATTTGTTTGTGCTAATCGTACTTACTTTCTTTGTTGTGAGTAATAAGAGTCCACAAAAATTGGAACAATGACGGTGGTATGTCATGTTCAAGATCATTACAGAATTTATCAGCGGCAGGATAACTTGTAATATTATACTCTTTGTGCTTAATATCATTGAGAATAATATTAGCTGCTTATTTTAAAATGTGTTTACGTTTTGTTTCTTCGTCTTCTTGATTTTCCAACTTCTTTGATTCTCTAAACTGTTTTATTATTATTTTGTTTCCGGCTCTACGACGACATATGATACTTTCTTGACAATTGTTATCCGCGATAAATATTTCATTGTTAAATTCAATAATAATAATTTCTTTTTTATCCATTTCAACATTGTAACTGCGACATCTTTTTGCTCCTCTTGAAACTTCTTAATCAATTCCTGCAGACAAAATTGGTCCTCCTGTGAATTGGTTTCAATGAAACTGAGTATATAATTCATTATTTTCAATACATGATCTTCATCTTCACTTGATTGACTTTCGTCAAGACTTTGATTTTCTTCGTAAAAGTCCTTCAGGCTTTGCGTGTGATAAAAAACCTTTTTCAGTATATCCTCGTCTTCTCGAGATAAAATTCGAATGACAGTCTGATTTTTTTCCGTTTTATTTTTTTCTGCGGTTCTTTTCAATTTCTCTAAAGTCTCCTTCTTGGTAAATGCGTTGATTTTCATTCGTTTGTTTTTTGTTTTTTTTTTATTCTGTCGTTTTAAAGCTTGCGGATGCACAATCTTCTTGGCAAAAAATACAAAGATCGTAATTTATACTGTGAATACTTTCATCCGAACTCTTTGATGATCTTAATCTTGCTTTTGAATCCGATGGCATAGTTTCGATTACTTTTGCATTTTCTTGCGAATATGTAAATGGTTTATAGCATTGTTTATGAAAATTTATGGACGTTTCATTTCGATATAATTTCCTACGCAAGGACTCATTTTTGTTACGGCATTTATTTCGAAGGGTTTTAATACCCTCGCTTTCAACGTTAACAATTGCACTTTCATCCGTGCCCAAAGCTTTCAGATGATACAGTTTCCATCAGGCATCTCGAAATTTTCCTGAAAGAATAATACTTACTGTTATAGTTGCAAGTGTTTTTTACCTAAATTTTGATGACAGAAAATTCACAAATGCATAAAGTAGCGCAATTTAATAAGTATACCATAATTTACAATGAAAATATACTGATATAATATAATGTAATATAATATGGCGCAGTGAAAATTAATAAAATAGTGAGAATGAGTGGTATTCTGTAATATTAAAATTACTTCATGCAATGAATATGCATGAATAAAATTTTAACAAACGTGAGTACAAGAATTTAACATAAAAGGCCTTCTTATATGTATTCAAAGTATCTTAATCAATGAATATTAATATAAAAAGAATTATAATTACCACAAAACTGTTGGAACGTTAGTCAGTTTTGACTTGTATTTCAGTATAGTTGTTACAGCACCTGTATCTGCAATATATCGAAACAAAATAAGACATACGTTACGTTATGATTTATTATGATATATTTTCAATACTATGTTACTTTCTAAATATGTATGATAAAAATTTAAATAAATGCATAAACTATTTTACTATTTTGCCTATGAATAGAACGATATTAGAGTAACGCAAATGAATATTAATTATTCCAAAATAATTTTAATTACCATATAATTGTTTGGACGTTAGTCACTTTTGAATTGATGTTTATTTTGACAGTTTCATGATGATGATTTTTACATATTACTATATGCATTACTGATTACTATATTACATGACTGATACGAGCAATAAAATTTGTTATTCGTTAAAAAAGGACTTTTACATACCTTTTTAATTAACATTTATCACACACTAATAACGTTATAACGTATAAAGTACACAAAACGTGAAAACATTCCCGTGAGTATTTACTGCTTGAGCACGACTGACAGGCAATCGGCATTTCGACAATGCCGAAAAGAGGGGGACGAGACTAACGGTCGTCGCACATCTGCTTACCTGCTGTAAGAATTCAGGCCCCTGCTGTGTAATGTAATAGCAGGCAGATTCCAGTTTTATTATTATATATTTTGGAGAAACGACCTTCGCGGAGCCTACAATTCTTGCGACAATAATACGATAAGGATTCACATCCATGTTTTTAAATGCCGTAATACGTAAAAAACATTGTAATATATTGTATAATTTATCCAATTACAAAAAAACCATGATTCAATGGGTAAAGATAGTATAAATAATACATCACGTGCAAAATCCATGCAAAAAAATTTTTTAAATTTGTATATCGTTTCTATAAATTTTGTATTTGTATTTCGACAATATTATTTATAGTCATCTTGAAGAGCATGAAAAAACGAACAATTTAAAAAAAAAAAGTCCCTAGGGTTTGTTGCACCAAAGTTACTAGAGCGGGAATGTTGAACTTCAAATTATTATAAAATGGTTATATATGGCTATAAGAAGTGTATTTTCCCAGAATAGTAAAGCAATTGACTGCTTAGGAACGAAAATAAAAAACAAAAACCAAAATTTCCCATACTATGCGATTTTTATTTTTTTTTTTGAGGTTATGTTGCAGGAATTTCGACTCGCGATGTAAGAATGTTTTGCAGGCAATTTCATAACGAAGAAATTGGTATTTTTTTGGTTTCTGTACGTACATAGAACCGGAGATATTCGCAAAAAAACGGAAAAGAAAACGCGAAAAACGGCATTTTTTTAAAACATGCAAAAAAAAAAGATGTTCCAGACCTCGCACAATATGGAAACTTCAGGATATCTTTATTCTCATTGCCCTTGACCGAATCCCGCAAAAAAACTGCTCCTCCAGAGCAGTTTCCATTTTTTCTGAAATCTCAGGTAATTTGACTCCACTATTAATCACTTGAAATATAAAATTGCTACCGTCCGTGACTTATTACAGTAAACTTCTTCAAGGAGACTAATAAATAATATGAAAAAAGTAACATTGCTATCGCTTTTGATTCGCTCATAGGGAATAATGTTACTTAATTAAAGAGAAACTTAACTGTTCACGTCCTTGGACTTTTTCAAGGGGATTCATACCTTGAATTGACCAGGGATTTAAATAATAACAATTCGGAAGGTGGCGTTGAATTTGTGAGACAAAGGATCACCCACGGCTATGTGTTCATGTGCGGGTGAGCGCGGTTTCTATGGAGGCATGTGCAAGCAGTGCGTTCGAAAAATTAATCGAAATTACAAGAAGGCAGGATCGAATAAAGGGACAAACAGGTAGAGTTGGGTCGACTAGTCGGTACCGAGAGGACGCGTTACAGCTCTTTCGCAGTGGTTCCGGCATGATAGGATCGGGTAGGAATCTGGGTTACCGACACCCGTGAGGGTGCACTGAACTATTGAATATTATTTTTTCTTATGTTTGGGTTATTGGCCATGGCGGCTAAGGACACCCATTGTGGAGGTGTGGCGCGTTTTTTGTATCTTTTATTTCGAAGGCTCTCGGTCCCCACGGGGCAACCCAAAATTTTGTCGTTTCATCGTCTCCTGTTCGTCTACCAGTTTCGGTTACGTCGCACATTTACCCGTATGCGATAATTATGGTTACGGGCGTCTTCTTGGTGCAAACGCGTAAACTCGTGAATCTTATTTTTGTTTCATAAAGGTATTCTCGGCCATTACTTGGCGTGTACTACGGGCACCCGCTGTGGAGGTGCGCCCAGTGTTTATTTTTGTAATTCTTTCAAGTCGAAGGCTCTCGGCTCTTAAGGGGCAATCCATATTTTGGAAAAATGAACATCAGCCCAGAAGACTCCGATTCTTAAGAAACGACAACTACCGAACAGCACGATCCCGCTGCTATCCGAGATATAGATGGCCGAGCACGCCCTACAAGCAATAGAGCAGATTCGACGATGGGGATGTCCCTTCCAAAGGAAGGAACCTCGCGTTCTTAAAGCCAGTAGAACTCCGTACCGCCTACAACCTTACCGAGCCGCAGTTATTAACCGGTCTCCCCGAGTTAATCCATGGGGACACCCTTCTTTGGTACCGGAAAACCCGAGACCTGTGGCAAACTTGGCAGGCGTTCCGAACCGATCTACTGGCGGCCATTTTCGACGGGGCTGGCAATTCCGAACACAATGTGCGCGATCGAGTGCAAGGGGTAGACGAAACATTCCAGGTATATGCCAATGAACTGCAGACCTTAATGCGGTTTGGAGAAAATTATACGGCTAACGAACAATTACGCCGCAGCTACGCTAACATGCATCCGCGGTATAAGTTGTACATTCGAAACCCGGACATTGGCACACTTGCGGAGTTACGCCGACTAGCGACGGAGTTCGAGGACATCCAACGAGTCGAGAAAGACCGGACACAAAAAACCCGGCAGATCACCGCCCACACTGCCACAGTCCTGCCAAACAGGAGGAGCAGATAAGAGCAGTGTTGGCTTCCAATGTCGGTGCGAACCGCTGATTTTCTGCTCCATGTGAGGGAAGAGGGGCGTCCTGTCACGCGAGTGCCAATGCAATATGGAAACGCAATAGGGGCCAGGGGAGTACCGGTGGAGGTCTACGGAGTAGTATACCAGGCCCTCATTGAGACGGGGCCGCCACTATGCTCTGTGACCGAATTAACATGCCTGAGAGCTGCACAACAAGTCCAACTGATCGAGTTTTTGGGCGAGGAACTGCGTCTGTTTCATAACGTAGTTGAACCGACGACGATCTGTGAAGACGTCATTCGCCTGCAACCCGGTACGTTCCCTGTTAAACAACGCTACCGACCCCGTAACCCCGCGATGCAGGCAATCATCGACTCAGCGGTCGCCGCGATGGAAACCGCAGGAGTGATTGAGCCCGCATTTGAACCATGGAGCTCCCCGCGAATGACTTATTGCTCAGACATTTACGGCGTCTGCGGGCCGCTAATCTGCGAATCAATTCCGAAAAATTAATAGCGCCAGTTCGCGCGAGACTCGCTGTTGTACCTAGGTCACGTAAATGACAAAAATGGCATCGGGACCGATCCCGACAAAGTTGCGTCCACCGCAGGTATGGCCGCTGCACATGGCACCATGGCCGTCCGAAAGGTTTCACCGATGCATCCGACGGTGGACTGGGATGTGTGCTCACGCAGTTTTTCGAGAGTAGGGAAATACCCATCGCGTACTGGTCACAAACACTGCAAGGTGCCAGACAAAACTATAGTGCGACAGAGAAAGAGTGCCTGGTAGTAGTGTGGGGCATCCGGCAGATGCGCCCATACCTGGAAGGGCATAGATTCACGGTAATAACCGACCATCAAGCGCTCAGATGGCTGGAGAATTTGGACAATTCCTCCGGTTGACTGGCACGCCATGCGCCTGAGCTGCAACAATACGATTTCGAGGTACGATACCGTAAGGGTACCTCTAATTGCGTAGCAGATACCCTCTCGCGGCAGCCTGTCTTCGAGATACGAATCGATACCGTGCCCGACTTGTATCACGAAAAGTTCATTTCCGTGTAAAAGAGCCCCGATGCCGACCGAGACTACCACAATGCCGATGCCAAGGTGCATCGACGGATGCCACACTCATATAACTAAGAAGTCGGCGACGAATTGAAATTGTGCGTTCCGCCGCACGAACGATCCAATGTGCTACGCGAGTGTCACGATGTTCCAACCGCAGGCCACCTCGGTATCACTAAGACAAATCACCGCGTTTACAGACATTATTATTGACCAGGAATAGCCCGGGGCATTGCGAAATACGTCCGATCGTTCTGCCGAATTCAAATCCTCGCAACAAGCTGCTCCGGAACTCATGAATTACACTAACGTAACTGAACCATGGGAACAAGTGACTACCGACGTAGTGGGGCCGTTACTGCTATCCAGTAATGGACATACATGGTTATTAATGTACCAGGATCGTTTTTCGAAATGGCTCGAAATACCCCTTTGTGACAAGCCACCGATCCGGCAGTGACTAAGGTTGTGTACCGTGTCTTCTTATGCCACGGTGCGCCTAAAGTGCTAGTGAGTGATAATGGGAAACAATTCTGATCGCAACAATTTACGCAAATTTTGGCGTATAGCTGAACTCAGCGCCGTTTTCATCTACCCTACACGCCGCAGTGTAATCCCGTTGAGCGGACTAACCGCATCGTAAAAGCAGTGGTTGCCCAATACGTGGACAAGTTCCAGCGTACGTGGCGCCAATACCTACCCGAACTACAAATGGCGTACAATACCGCTTTCCACGAAGCCACCGGGTATGCATCGGCATATTTAACTTCGGGCCGCGAGTTCCGCGTCCCAGAGCACCCAATATATTCGACTCGCCCTGTTGCAGTATTGTGCCGAGCTTGCGCACGCTAACCTAGTTCGAGCCTTCGCAAGTCGTATCGCCAGAACTCCGCCCCACCACTACTTACCCCCTCCGCGCCGATCCAGCCGCCGAGGCCTCAGTCTTGGTTAAACCTGTGAACAAGAAGGATGTCGGACTGCAAGAAAATTTGTACGTGCAAGCCTACCAGGCCCCGGAAGGTGCCGACCGCGACACCGATTGTGCCACCCCCTGCAGGACCGTTACCGCCTTGCGACTATCCGCCCGTATCGCCTCGAAATCGTCCGACCATAATAAGCGACGTCCGACTGACGGGAGACTCCGTCATGTCGCTACGATTACCGAAGCCGTTCCCGCAGCATGGGGGTATACGCACCTCACCGAGCAATCGAAGGATGATGTATCTCGCCTAAGTCCCGCCGGTACGGACAGGCCGAGGAGGGACCTCATCACCGAAGGTAAAACCTAAGAAGCCCAGAGCAATACGGGGCCGGAGCCGACTACGGGGAAGACCCACCTCCAATACCTGCACCGGATACTCCGCCATCCTCGTCGCTCTACAAGTCACCCGTACACCGGCCGCCGAGTCCGCCAAAATCACTCGCCGTCGACGCCACCTCGTCCTCCCCGGAATACTTCACGGAATGGGGGCCTACAACCTCCGGCCCACGAGAGCCCATCGAAGGACACTTTGTGTTTCGAATGGGCAACGCGTATATTGACATCCCGAGGCATATCCCGGCGACGATTCGCCTATACCGCCACCGCACACCTACCGGACAGTACACGGCTCGATGGAGCAGCAACGGTAAGGTGAAAATAACTTTTATACCGAAATTGTGAGAGCAAGATGACATTTTTTTTATTATCATCTTTTATTTCGTTGCGGACACGTAAATTGTCATATAAATATTTAGCGATGTCATTTTGTTTTCGTGAGCGCCGGGGGTATTTTGTTTTTCTTTTGACGCGTATATGTAAATACTCCGATCTGGTTGTTTTCTGTCGTAGATCGACTTCCTCTGTTTTGGGGAAATGTAACGACGGTCGGCACTACCGTTTTTGTTTTCTTTCTCTAGAGAGAGAAGAAGGGTGGGGGTGAAACGAGATATTCGTTTCGTATATATATGTATACACGATCCTATGTATATGTATTGTAACAGTGTTCTTTTCATGTCACCTGTTACAAATACCGTTGAGAAAATTCTCTAAGCTTGATGGTTGAAGGGGATTCGTGAAAAACTAATATTAACTTAATTATATTGTTTTATTTGTTTAACGACTTATTCATTCATAACTATTTTTAAGTAATACCTCCTGGCGAACTGACGTACTCAAATCCATGTACGAGTCTTATATTTGAAATTAATTAGTTGATTTATTTTCTTATGCTTCTGATGTACGAGTCGGTAAGGTAGGATGCTGTACCGGTGGACGGGATATGTCACTTGGGTTTGACAGAACTTCAAAATCTTACTATTGGTCCGACTCGCTAGTACTATATTCGACTACCGCTATTCAACCTGACTGCAATAATATTTCGTCATTAGCAACGGAATCATCAAATTATTACAAAATTTTCAGCGACCCAAAATCTATATGTTCCACTACCTCTGATTAATGTAAACTCAAGAATTTTGTTTTTATTGTGGACCTGTGATTATTAAGTTAAAATCAAATTAAGGTTTTATCAATATAGGACGGTAAAAAAAACAAATTCGAGGATTTATTTTAATCAAAGATAGTAAATCTAATAGATTTTGGGTCGCTGAAAACGAATCCGTAGCCCGATTTCGGCCATCACGTCAAGTTTTCGAGATATCCTATCCGCTAATTTCAATTTCCGTATACGATATTTCGAAAACCTGACGTGATGGGCCAAATCGGGCAACGGGTTCGTTTTCAGCGACCCAAAATCTATAAGATCCACTACCTCTGATTAAAAGAAACTCCCAACAAATTTTTTTTGTGGTCCTGTGTAATCAAATTCCGGTGTTTTGTGTCAAAAACATGAGGTTACCGACGACCTAATACATTTTATAAGAACGGGATTTCGGTACGATAGTCAATAAAGCTGTAAGTCTTTCAAATATTAATTTGGTCCCAAAATTGGTTTATCTATTTTATTGAATATTTTATATCTAAACTTCTAATTAAGAATTGCTTTGAATTATTTATTTTACCTTTTCTGTAGTTTTACTATTTTTGTAGAATTTCGTTACTCGAAGTAACATTTTGTTATTCACTCTTTCATTAAACATTCAATTTACTTTTAGTTACCGGATGTCGAAAATTCTTGAAGGTAACGGTCAGGATTTATACAATAGTTCCGTTATACATATACATCAAATAAATATATATATATATATACATCGAAGGCCGGCAATCCGCTGTTGTTGCCACTGTATCGATTCGTTACCTCTCCAAGTTGCCCGCGCTCTCCGAGCCCAGTGGAGCCAACCGCCGAAGGAGGAGGTGCCTATAAATTCCCGCCCTCACCCGTGCAGAGCAGGCAGTTGCTCGTTTGTCCCCAGACGAACCGTTCTCCGGCCAAGGACTCCTTGGTCTCCGCCCCGCAATACCCGTCTTCCGAATACCGTATCCTTGTGGGTCCACCCCACCTCCTAACTGAGTCCTTTGCGACCAGGACACCTCGTCTCCACCGCCCGGAGGCTGGGCACCCGTGATCTCGCGCTATTTTATTTACCGCCGTCGTAGTATATAAGCTCCTTTAGGCGAGGTCACCTCGTACCCACCGCCCGGTGGCTGGACACCCGCGATCCCGTGAATTTTTATTTGCGGACCATAAAGTTTACGTACCGATTTGTGCTGCGATTACTATGGAACGGAATCTTTGTACATAAGGTTAAAGTATTGTAATAAATATGCATTTTGATCTGGGAGTATCTCGTCACATCATTCAACTCTCCAACTTCCAACCGACCGTACGGCTTCCCGACTTTGTGAATCCTGGCATACGAGAGTTAACCCGCCAATAGGAGGTCGCACCTTTACAATTTCTCCGATCAGGTTTCCGTCCCTCGTTTAACGGTCGGGCAGGCACACGGCATTACCAATTTAGGTGTTTGGCTCGATGGCGCGTCCACGCTGCCGACTTTCCGGCCGCGGCCTCGACGCCTGAACCCCCATCTAATCGCGGATTACGCAGCCACGCCGCTCGGGATTCACCGCCGCCATGATGCCGTCGGCTCTGCTGCGCGTCGGTGCTGGCCACGTTCCCCATCTTCCCCGGGTGTCATTGTCAAATAGCCTGACGCACGGAGAAACGGTCGACGGACGAAACGAGCTCTTACGAAGCAAGCGTAAAACGTTTTTCTCGAGCCCGCACGATGGCGCGGCAGTACCGATGAAGTATCGCGCTCTTGGAAGAGTGGAAGTCGATCATCTGTTGCCAACTGTTTTCTTGGTTGAGCCGGACGTTTCCTTATTTTAATTTGCCGGGCGTTGTACCCTGCTATTTTGCGCGAACGTTTTGGTGCGTGTAAAGAAAAAGGTAAATTGTTGGGTTTCAAAAAAACATCAGAATTTACTTAATTATAATTCATGTTGTAATTATTTTACACAATTTTATGTCCACCGTACACTAATATGCGACAGAAATATATATTATATATACTATAGTTATATACCGACGATTATATAAGTCCTGATAAGTCTGCGCAAAATAGCACGGGAAAACGCGCGGCAATTTAAAAGACGGAAACGTCAGGCTCAAACAAGAAAACAGTTGGCAACAGATGCTCGACTTCCACTCTTCCAAGAGCGCGATACTTCATCGGTACTGCCGCGCCACCGTGCGGGCTCGAGAACAACGTGTTACGCTTGCTCCGTAAGAGCTCGTTTCGTCCGTCGACCGTTTCTCCGTGCGGTTCCACCCCACGTTGCGAGGTGGCGCTAGGGTGCTGTCGTCGTCGGCGGACGTCGAACGACTCCCATTTCTGTTCCGGATCGCGCCCGCAACAAGACGTTTTGCTCGGGATACATTGCGGAAATAATCAGCATGTAAGATGCACGAAATCCGAAACCTTAGTTCCATCGAAGGAATCTTATCCTCGTCAGGTAGACATTCGCGTGAAAAAAAAGACTCCTCCGGACACTTCGCAACCCGTGACTTCGAGTGCGGGTACTAGGTGCTGTGGAGAATTGCTGTGGAACCAGGATCTAGTGACACTCGAAGGACTTTTGATTTATCCCGGGAAGCTGCCCCAAAGAAAAGAGTTTCAGAGAATTGATCGGCCCTTCAGGACGCTGGGGCCCTGCTGGTGTTCAAAGCCGACAGGGTCTTCCCATACTACTCGAGGACATTTACCGATTCAACCCCCGCGCGGAATAGCCCGTTACACCGAACCGTAAGTCACATCAGAAATTAGTGTGCGATAAACCTTTTCGTTTTTGCATCTTTTTGCTTTTGCGTTGGATCGCTCTGCGTACCTAGATTTCCGGTCGTTTGTAAGAATCTCGCCGTTGCGCGATTAGCACCCGCGTTTCCGTTTGTTTTCTCTGCTATTCATTCTCGCGAGTATTTGAGCAGCTTGTCCAATACCATTTTGTACATTCCGTCATTCTTATCAAAAATAAATTGAATTTAATTTGATATTAATGAATAAAATTTTAATTTGATTTACCCGTCCCTACAAGTAGTGGGATTTTTCTTTTTTTTTTTAATAAGGGTCCTGTTATAAATGGCATCCCTGGTGGCAATAATCAAATGTGATTTCCCGAAATAAAAGAAATTAAAATAAACAATAGTTATATTCGATCGAGAAGTTTAATAATTTTTCTTTTTTTTATCATTCAATAGTTTGCGGATTACGAACTTCCGGTAACGGTTTTCCTGGAAAATCGCGGCCCTCTCCTTATAAGATTTTAGTAATAAGAGTATTAATTTTAAGATAATTTGAACGCGTTCCCCATCTTCTCTTCCCGTTCCCCACCGGTCTACGGAATTCCCTCCTTTCCCCCCGGTCTTGTTCGTTGTATTGTTGGAGATTTGGGAATTTGCAACTTGCGATTTTTCAGTTGCATAAGTCATTCTTTTAGCATATTGAAAATAAATAAATAAATAATAGTGGAAAACAATTATTTTTCTGTATCCCTTAGACGAAAGTGCTGGCTACTATATTATAAAGATTCTGTGATTCGCCAAATTTATGAAAGCCTTTCACTTCATTGGTTTCAGTCATAAATATACCTACTGACGCACAACACCACGTGACGGTTGAAGTTCGGTATTTGATGTGATGTTCGTTTGTTATTTTTCTTTTCTTTTTATAAAACATAGTTGCAAAATAAAAATAAAATAAAAAATACCAAAACAAAACTTTTTTCGTGAGCGTATTTGAACTTATGCCCGGTTCTTATATACGAATTTACAATGGCCATGTCAAAATAGTAATACATAATTGGATGTCACCATTTTTTTTAGTTCCTTCCTATCATATATCTTTCTCGTAATTGATCAAATCGATCAACACCGCCAGGGTGTCCTCTAACCAGTTTTAACCCAAAAGTTCTATCACTGTAAAAAATTCTTAGAAGTATTTATTTAAAAAAATCTTTCGCATAGCCGTTTTTGAGAAAATCGACTTTTTGCGTTAATAAATCGATTTATTTGCATTTCTACGCAAAGTGCTATGGCTATTAATATCTGAACATTTATTACACACAGCATACTAACACAAACATACGGAAGTAATGTTGTACGACTGTGTACATGAACACTTCGAACCCCCTCTTTCCGACACGCTGTAAGTTTTGGCATACTATTTTATGTATATGCCAAATGGACATAACCACAGAAACTCACGCCTGCAAGTTTGTGTTAGTATGCACATAGCCTATACCAGAACAATTTTTACAACTGTATTAACCCACCGCTACTCAACGCCGATAGTGGAAAAATGTTTCTCGATCTGATTTCACCACCAGAACTGCACTTAATGTTGGGCGTAGTTAATACAGTATTTGGGAGTCTTTTAAAGCAATTTCAAAGCGAAGCGTCATGCGAATGGGCAGAACAATGTCACGTTCAACGCGAAATACGGCAGACTGGTCCAGCATTTAAAGGCAATTCGTGTAGAATGCTTTTACACAAAGTAGACCTTCTACGAAAAACATGGAATCTAGGAGTTATGATGTACGTGCGAGTTTTTGAAGACTTCAAAAAGGTCGTTGATTCTTGTTTTGGAAATGATTTAAATGCAGATTTCAATAGTTGTACAGCTGGATTTAAGTTAAGTTTCGTAGATTTGGGCATCAACATAACTCCAAAGGTTCATGCTGTATTTTTTCACGTGCCAGACTTTTGCGAACAAAAGCAAGTAGGTATAGGTCGCTTCAGCGAGCAAGCTATGGAAGCTGTTTACCAGGATTTCAAGACCATTTGGGAAAAAAATTAAGTTTCCAATAATCGTCCGACTTATCCGAGAAACTTCTATGAGCTGTCCGTGAATACAACAGTCTTTACATGTAAACATTTTTTAATTATGAGCATTATTTTTATTATTATATTATTAAGTATAGAGAAAATAATAGTACGTTTCTATACTAAATACTTGATCTTGATCAAGGAATTGTATTTTTTCGAATAATCTCCAGGAAATAGTTTACGTAAAATATATTTAAAATTGTTTCTGATCTAATAAATATTGAGATACTGATAGTCAGAGAACATATTTTGCGTAGAAATGCAAATAAATCGATTTATTAATCTAAAAAGTCGATTTTCTCAAAAAACGGCTACGCAAAAGATTTTGATTTTCTTTACTTAATCCTTCTAATAATGTCCAGATTCAATATCCACAAGAATATTGGCAGTGATTGAACTTTTGGGTTAAAACCGTTTAAAGGACACCGTGCCGCCCATAACGTCATTATAAGTTTTATGCTAGTTGGACATTGTAAAGAAATGTTCGAACCATATTTGTTAGTTTCATCAACAAATAATTCGGCATAAATTCGTTTGTGAATATTTGAAGAAAAACTTACTTTATGAAGTTTATAGTAATTGGGATCATCCCGAGGGAGCATAGTATTATCGTCATATATGTGTATCATCTCCAGTAATTTGAAAATACGTTTACTCGTCATTATTTTTGCTATGCAGTCAACTCTTAAAAAACTATCGGTGCTCCAATAATTTTCTATTCTAGGCATTTTATGAATTCCCATAAGGATTAGTACACCAATAAAGGCATATAATTCATTTACATCGGTATCATACCAATTCGCTAAATTCTCTTTTTTCTGACGAGCATATTTGTTAGTTTCATCAACAATTTTTTACATAAATTCTTTTGTGAATATTTGAAGAAAAAAGAGACTTTCAACATTTTGTGCTAGGAACAATTCATCATCAACTGAAGATACATCTGATTCATCCTCATAATCTCAATCTTCATCTATATAAGAATTTTCAGGATCCACTGGTACATTATCTTTACCGAAAGAATTTTGAGGCATTATTACCGACTACAAATTAAGTTACACCCAATATTTATCGCATATTACTACGCAAAACTGAATAAGTATAATTTCCGTAAGGATAGTATAGATATCCGTTGTAAACAATATGTATGTTGGTTAGCACATATGTATATTCCACAATACCACTTCCCTTGTGAGAAACTGCCTTCCAGAACATAGTGCAATAATTTGGCATTATTTTCCTCCGAAAAGAAAAATAGCAAGAGACATTTTTTACTCGGAATTTCACGAAAAATTCGGTGATATTTTTTTATCTAAAAAAGATGAAATTTGTTATTAGACGGCCGCCCTTTTGAATTTCTAAATCTGACCTCGGATTCGTATTCGGCGACCCAGAAAACCTATAAAAGTACCCTCACATTTTCTGGTGGATTGCCCAGGACCTTCGGCCTGGAAAAAGGTTAATGTAGCACTATTTTTTCCATTTTTTTTATTACAGTACAAGTTGACCAAATTGTTATTTATTGTAGGATTTCAGGTGTCAGTATAGTATGCGGGAAAACCTTCGAGTGTGACATAAAGTCCCTTCGGATTCTGGGTTGCCTAAACCCCTGGCCCTACGTAGAAAATCGTGTTATTCCGAAACCATGGATTTTCACGACTTCGAAAGCCTTGTCGTTTTCTGTTAATTTTTCTACTTTCCCCTCGTACCCGTGTGCCATGGACTCCTACCGCACATTGCCTACCCCCCTTCTATTACTCTTATTCCCATCCCAACAGTGGTGACTCCTACGACTACTTCGGTTACCGTGGCAATCACCCTCGCGTCATCTCCACCTCTGCCGCGGTGTGCGTGTCTCCGGTAGCCGCCACAGTGGGATATTTTTCTTGGAATCATCTTTTTTTTTCGAAATTGTAGAACTTTTGATCTGAATCAGTTAGAGAAATAATTTTTTTACCAAATTAAAGCTCAGACCTTGTAGAATGAGGGAAAAATAATTAGAAATTGAGAAAGTAAATTGTTGACTGCTCAAATTTGCATAAACTATACGGGCAAAAATAAAATTTGCCGGAAGATCAAAATATCTCAGCGAGAGGATATTTTCGGGGAAAACGTTTCAGACAAAAGTTTCAGGATTTTTCCCAGGCTATCAGACGGTAGCATTGATATTGATCTTGAACATGACCTTGAATGTTTTTCCAAGGTCAAGTTTATTTTTCTAAATGGAAATTGTTTTTTTTTTCACAGATTCGGAAAGAGCACACCATTTTACGACCGAATATGCTATGACCTTTTTTTTCGGCAAGGTCACTTCAAGGTCAAACTTAAAACTCCCAGAATTGCAAATTAACTCAGCGGGAGGTGATTTTTGGGGAAAATGTTTCAGACAAAAGTTTTAGGATTTTTCCCGGGCTATTTAATGGTGCCATAGAATTTAACCTTGAAGGTTATTCCAAGGTGAAGAAAATGCAGATTTTTCTCTGCAATTTCTGCTGGTTTTAAAACATTTCTCCGCAAAGTGTATTTGAGAAGAAATTGCGGAAGAAAGGGCATAGGGGGTTAACTATACAAAAAATGCCCCCACAGCTCTGTCACCCGAACTGGGTCCATATATTGCTACCCCGATGACTACAAATTTCTGAAAGTATGAACTCAAAATTCGCTTTTTCGAAAAAGTTATGGAGGGGGAAAGAAAAATAAAAAAACTAATTTCTCTCGAAAACTACTGGATCGATTTTAATGAACTTGAAATGTGTTAGAAACGTAGGTAAGACAATTTGAGAGAAAAAATATGATTTTTTTTTTTTTAATAAGTAAAAAACTGATTTAAAATTTTCAAAATTTTTTTTTTGGCATAATTTTTTATGTGACCACCTTCATCTTTTTTCTTAAGGTACCTTACAATGTCCCCTTTCATATATATTTTTTTCAAATTTTTAAAAAATATAGTTTTTGAATAAAAAATCGTAAACCATGGTCGTCCTGCTTGACTTGCGCATTCGCACACTTATTTCTTCATAATTTTCAAGATGAATAAGACCGTATTGCTAAGACAAAAGTGCCCTGGTTGCAATACTTTTTTAAGAAATACTACAGGCCGAAAAAAAATAGTAACAAATCAACAGGAAGCGAATATTTAATCCACTTCTTTGCAGCAAGCAATAAATGTAAATGACATTATTTGTCAAAAATGTAGAATGTCTGTTTATAGAAAAAATATATCTGCAGAGAAATCTGAAGTAAATGTCGTAAATGATTGTGCCTGATTCGGTAGATAATGATCCCACGTTTGAAATAGTTGAATCAAAAGCATCGGTTTCTGAGGTGTAACGTATGGAAGTTTTTATTCGGAGAACTATTACAACGCATAAATCATGTTGCTTTTGTGGCGGCACAAAACATTTACGTGTAATTCCTGAGGAAACTCGAATAAAAACTTATATCAAAACTCAAATCTACATTCCATCTGGGAATCGATGTTGTCGTATGCACTTGATAAACGATAGAATATACGAAGAAGATCTTATCCAACTGAAAGCCTATTCTAATACTACAAGCCTTACGGCATCTGAGTTATCAAAACTAATGGAAACTCTTTCTATTAGATGTGACTCGACATTGCTTGATAAAATAGGGGAATACAATATTTCTGAGAAACAACTCAAAATTTTTACAGGCTTAAATTGGGAACAATTAAATGAACTGAAAGACATGTTAACTTCATTGCGAAATAGTCATTCCCGTTCCGTCATTCAAGCAATTGTTGTCTTTTTGTTCAAATTACGGTCGGGTAATTCGAATGCAATGATCGCGTCAATTTTGCAATTGCAAAATGAACACGATGTCTCGGACTATTCGGCCAGTGTATTGAAATCATTTGAAGATGATGTTTTGCCACTTCGTTTTGGAGTGAATGCTTGTAGTCGGAATGAACTCATTCTAAACCATACCACTAAAATGGCAACACATTTATTCGATTCTAACGATAAACTTTTTTTGATATGCGACGGCACATACGCTGGACATCAAAAAAGTTCTAATAATGATTACCAAAGGAAATCGTACTCTGGCCAAAAGAAAGTTCCCCTTTGTAAACCATTTACCGTCTGCACAACTGACGGGTATGTTGTAGACATTGCTGGACCTTTTCTTGCGAATCAAAATGATGCCCAGATTTTGGAAACAATTCTCGAAAATCCTGAAGTTTTATCTAAGCTGGTTAATGAAGGTGATATTTTTGTTCTTGACCGTGGATTTCGTGACGTAAAAGAAAAGTTGGAAGAAAAAAAATTTCGAGTTTTCATGCCTGCCTTAAAAGGAAAAAGGAAACAATTAACTGCAGAAGAATCAAATAATTCTCGCTTTGTTACGAAAATTCGGTGGGCTGTAGAGCCCGCTCACGGTGTCATCAAGCAAAAATATCTTCTTCTTAATCATAAAATCGATAATAAGTTATTACCAAAGTTGGATCATACTTCAGAATTGCATGTTTTCTTAATAATATTTTCGGAAAAAGATTACATTCTGATGTAGATAACTTCGATAATATTCTTCAAAAGATGCAAACTCGGAAAAATGTGAAGTTTTCTTTGGCTGATAAAGTAGAAGAAGCAGGATGGCTACGTCGTAAACTTCCGTTTGAAACTATCTCCTCAGATGATCTTAATGATTTTCCGGAATTAACAACAAATGATTTGAAAATGTTATTCACTGGTACCTATCAGCTTGCTCAGGCTGTTTCCTATTTAGCAGAAATGCTTGACAAAGATGGCAATCTAAAAATGGAATTTGTTAAAGATGATTCAACGACTTTAAAAATTAGAGTTCCGTCCCGTCATATTTCTCGTCAAACCTATAGGTGTTTTATTAAATACGAACCTGACACTATTGGACATTCTGGAATTACAGAATACACATGTGAATGTGCCAATGGAAATAGAACTGTTGGCTGTTGTTCCCACATTGCGGCTGTTATATATTATTTATCACATGCGCGTTATTTATCAAGTATTTTCAAACCAGCTGAGATATTAACTGACATATTCACCACAACTAAAATTGTACCAGTAATCGAATCTGATAGCGATGAAGACTGAACAATTGTAGCATCAGTGAGCGAGAGGCAAGATAATATATCTTGCTTTAATTGTATGGGTAACAACTCCATCTGCCTTAACTGGCTGGGTGACTCCTCCATCTTGCCTTAAATGGCTGGGTGACTCCTCTAGCTTGCCTTAACTGGCTGGGTGACTCCATCATCTTGCCTTAAATGGCTGGGTGATTCCTCCATCTTGCCTTAACTGGCTGGGTGATTCCTCCATCTTGCCTTAACTGGCTGGGTGACTCCTCCATCTTGCCTTAAATGGCTGAGTGACTCCTCTAGCTTACCTTAACTGGCTGGGTGACTCCTCCATCTTGCCTTAAATGGCTGGGTGACTCCTCCATCTTGCCCTAAATGGCTGGGTGACTCCTCCATCTTGCCTTAACTGGCTGGGTGATTCCTCCATCTTGCCTTAACTGGCTGGGTGACTTTCAAAAAATCAAAATTTCAAGCTCATCCCGGTGGTCAATATTTTGGACATTGTACCGCAAAGTTTTAATGCCGTTGAGTAAAAAGGATGCACGAGCGTACATTTTTACTTCTTATGTAGATATGAATACATATACCCAACGCCAATGTTGTGCTTGAAGTTTAAAAAAAAAATTTATTGAGAGGCTGAAATTTAAAAGTTCCAGAGATTTGCCCATATATATATATATATATATGTATGCATGCGTGCGCGCGAGCGCGTGTGCGAATGCGCAAGTCAAGCAGGACGACCATGGTTTACGATTTTTTATTCAAAAACTATATTTTTTAAAAATTAAAAAAAAATATATATGAAAGGGGACATTGTAAGGTACCTCAAGAAAAAAGATGAAGGTGGTCATATAAAAAATTATGCCAAAAAAAAAATTTCGAAAATTTCAAACCAGTTTTTTACTTGTTAAAAAAATTCATATTGTTTCTCTCAAATTGTCTTACCTACGTTTCTAACATATTTCAAGTTCATTAAAATCGATCCAGTAGTTTTCGAGAAAAATTTTCTTTCCCCCTCCATAACTTTTTCGAAAAAGCGAATTTTGAGTTCATACTTTCAGAAAGTTGTAGTCATCGGGGTAGCAATATATGGACCCAGTTCGGGTGACAGAGCTGTGGGGGCATTTTTTGTATAGTTAACCCCCTATGCCCTTTCCACCAATTTTATCGTCTTTTATGATGAACCTAATATTTTATAATAAAACAACTGAAAACGCTATATCTTTTCATTCCAGCGGCTCCAAGAAAAATATCACACTGTGCGCCGCATGGAGGCATGTAGCCACCCAGATCGACGAGATTTGCTGAAAAGTAGATGCCATCGTTGACCTCCGTGACCTCATCGGACGGTGTGACCGGGTGGAGATTCAGATTTCCGACCCGATGGAGGCCACACGTGACAAGCTGATGCGTCATACCCTATTGCAGAAGTTTCCTGATACCGAGGCCGGATGGGACCCGGTAATCGATGGGAGCCTTTTGAATGGGCCCCGACAGCCCGACTCTTTACCCCCTATCCTTCAGTCGCGCCTTCAAGCATTCGCATTCCCCCTGACTCAACTCCATTCCGACCAATTGCCCGCGTTCTATCGTTACTCTCTCACCGTAACGGAAGGTACTATGGATTTTTCAACCGCGGAGTCAATTCCCCCTTCTGGGAATTCCGCCCGCTGGTCCTTAGCCCTGCAGGGCTACGACATGAAAACTTTTGATGTCGTACCCGACTCTCCATCCCGGATGTATGAGAACGTTGATGAGGCCCTTTGCGTGATAGGAGAATCCAAGAATAGGTGGTATGTGGAAAAATGAAAATATGCGTAATTTCCCATTTAAGTATCCTAATTGAAGGATAGAAGATGATAAAATTTACTACCATAAACTCCACCCCATCATTGAGCCCGCCCTAAACGATCTGGACGCGTGGAAACTCGTTTTACCCGCTGAATCCAGTCCCCGCGCCGTGAGTGACGCTCACGATTGACCACAGGCCGGACACCTTGGCGTGGACAAAACGTACCACCGCATAATCCAGGATTTCTACTGACCCGGCATCTTCCAAGATGTTGCGCGCTTCGTAGCACGCTGCCCATCATGACAACGGCAGAAAGTTTCTCAGCTGGCTCCCCTGGATTTACGACTGAGCTCCCCCCCCCCCCCCCCCCCAAGTAAACGGTAAAACAGTTCCTGGTAGTATTCCAGGATATGTTTACCAAATATATCGAGGTCAAACTACTTTGCAGGGACACCGGATCCGCGATCATGACCGCATTCGAGAATTTGGTCATAAATCGATGGGGCTGTCTCTGATATTTTCTCATGTACAACTCCAGTCAATACGACAATAAGTGCATCCTCTTCCACCTAGAAAATTAGCTGTCACCGCCACCTCTAGTCCCCATACCACGCCCACGCCGAGACGAACCCAGTGGAACGAGCCAAGCGCACTCTGAAGATGATGATGCGCTTCTCTGTTTCGCGCGACCACCGCGGCTGGGACGTGCACCTTCCTGAATTAGCGATCAGCATGAATACCGCTGTCCAATCTTCCACCCCAATGACCTCTTCCTGTTTCAATTAGTGCCGCAATCCAGTACCTTCTCGAACCCTCCGTAAGGCTGTTCCCGACTTCGCTTTATCACCCCACTGACCTGACGTTCTGGAACAACCGGATGAAGCGGTGGATCCACGACTGGGTCTATCAAAATCTGGAATTGTCAGCGAAACACCAAACCAGATAACCATCTTTTGGCCCACCCACCCAACACTAGAATTGAGTGTTGGCCGTTTACAATAAATGTTTGCCCAGGAGGAAAAACCTAGCTGGGCATATGGAATACCAGGCCCGGTGATCCTGAAGCGAAATAAAATTTGACTACGATGCCGACCAAAAGTGCAAAGGCCATTTTTTAGAGCATCATTTGGTGATTCAAAATCACTAAAACTTGAAATCCTAGCTGCACGTCTGAACATTTTTTGCCTAAAATACGATTTTTCATTCAAAACAGGACCTTAATATTGATGTACTACGTTGCCGACAAAAATTGTAAAACATACGATTTTTCATTAAAACCTTTGTATTTTATAAATTCAATTTCCTATACAGAGTCGGAAACGGTGAGTACATAACACTTAACACAATAATAATATATATATATATATATACAAGTATAAACCATTTGCAATAGTATTTAAATATTTAAGAAATAAAATGGTATAACGGCGTTTTTCAGGCTTTCCAAACGTGAAAGGTGATTCATATCGCTACTTTTGTAGTTTTTCAAAGTTTCAAAAAAAATGTTGAGAAGTAGCTTTCGAAAAGTCCAATTCTATTAAAGAAAGTGTAACTAATAAAAACGTGTTAAAAATGTGCAAAAAATGTTCCCAAATTATTGATCGAGGTGTTGAACATTCTTGTCGAAGCTCTTTATCTTGCAAAGTTTAAAATATTACGAAACTCGTTCATCAACTGCCTAAGAAACAACAAGAACAAATAGCTTCAGCAATATTATCGGAGAAAATTAAGTCTCCCGATTTTGATAAAGTAGAAATGATTGAATTAAGTACAAAAGGTAGAAAAAGGGAACTGTCGTTGAAAAATGACCACAAACAAGAAGTATTTTTTAGCACAGGAATTACTTCAAACGGAATGAAAAAAATTACGAATTTCATTATGTGTAATGCTGGAAGGAAATCTGTAGAACCGAATTATGGAAACAGTTATCCGAAAAAATTGAATCGCTTAGTGAGTATTATAAAGCTGATTACAAACTATTTGACGTTGAAAAAAAGGGTTCCAAAGAACTAAGACCAATAATTTGGGCGGATGCAGAGGAAATTCTGAATGCTGCGACAGAAGCTCGTGATCTCCAAGGTTTTCTTGAAATTAAAGTAGTGGCTGATGAACCAAAAAAGAAAAGAAAACTTTGCAAAGAGGGGGGATTTGTACGCCATGCGTCGAAGCTTACCAGTGTGAATAAAGTTATTATGCTGTGCTTAGTGTCTAATATAACTGAATCATATGATAACGTGACACTTGTATTGTAATACGCCGGTTACATACTCCTCTCGAAACCTCGGAGCTCTACGCTAAGACGATAATATACCGACTGAGTGGACGGTAATATACCGACAGAGTGGTCGGCAAGAAGCGAAGAGTTTTATAAAAGGCCCAGGCGACGACTCGGCGCGACGGTCGCGGAACGCGATAACGAGACGTCCAGACTTCAGTCTGGTCTCGGACGTCAGTGCCGAGGCATCGAATCGATAGGACGAGTGCGGCCAATTTTTTTGTTAAGTTCGATTGCGAGTTTTGGAGAGTTTCCTTTCGTGAGAATTGTGTTTTTGGAGCGAGTACGAGCGGGTCGATTTACAAGACGACCCCAGGGCCTGCAAAAGCCGCCCTTCGTCATTTTGTCATGCCCGTGCGAGGTGACGGGCACGAGGAGCCACTCCTGTCCGGAGAGACAATTGTAAGTGGCCTCGAGCCGATTCCTTTTTTTTTTTGAAGAAATAATAAGTATTGTTTTTTTGATTAAATAAAGACGTTATTCTATGCAACTACCCCCCATTGCATGTATCCTGACCTCTTGTCGATCAAAAGTCGGATTGCAGTGTGCGGCAATCCCCGCGAGTTTTCGAGCCCCCTTTCAGGCGCGGAAGGAGGCGAGAAATCGTCCCCCTCTGGGACGAGATCTCTTGCTCTCGTGAGTGCGAGTGCGGGTCGCGAAAAGACCCCGAGTCAGCCGGGCTCGGGCAATTAATTGTCCGGACGGGCGAACGACGTCGTCGGGCCCCTACCTGTCGCAACGTCCACGAAGACGTTAAAGTCTCCACCCGAGACGGTAGCCGGCCCCGAGACGACGGCGGTAAAAACACCGAATAAGTAATACCGTGAAAAAGGTAGTACAGTATATACTTTAATTAATTTAAATAATATATCATTCAAGTTTGTCTCCGATTTCAAACTTTTACTAGTAGTTAATGGTTAGCAGACCGCGACAGCCAGTTACCCATGCCCTTATTGCTTTATCGAAAATATTATGAACATTCCGTTTATTTAGGAAGAAATACAAAGAAAAACGCTGCTGGTTGCCATAGTACAATAAACGCTCCTTTATTTAATGAAAACGACGAAGTATGTGTACTTGAAAAATGTATTATTCCTGAATTGCACATCATGCAAAGATTCGTGAACCACGTTTTTATGGACACTTTAATACCACTACTTGGACGTGAGAAAGTATTTCTTTGGCCAAATAAATTAGGAATTGTTTCCAAGCATTATCATGGCGAATAATTTCAAGGTAATGACTATTGTAAGTTCCTGAAAAATGCAGATAAACTTTTGGATTCAGCTATTTACAAAGATATTGGATATTTCGCAATACTACCTTTTTTATATTTACTATTATATCAATTGTAATGAATTCACTGATTCCGCCCTTGCACACGAAGTTTCTAAAATAAATAGGTTTTAATGAAATATCGTATGTTTTGAAAACAATAAATGTTCAGACGAACAGCTAAGATTTGAAATCTTGGTGATTTTGATTCATTAAATGATGCTCTAAAAAATGCCCTTTACACTTTTTGTCGGCAACGTAGTACATCAATATTAAGTTCCTATTTTGAAAGAAAAATCGTATTTTAGGCAAAAAATGTTCAGACGAGCAGCTAGGATTTCAAGTCTTAGCGATTTTGAATCACTGAATGATGTTCTGAAAAATGACCTTTGCACTTTTGGTCGGCATCGTAGTCAAACTTTATTTCGCTCCAGGATCACCGTGGCAGGTAGGGGGATAAATAAAACCCCCCTGTCCGCGCAATATTCGTAATATGCCCCCCAGTGGGGCGGCGCAGGAATATCATCCTTCGCGCTCCATTGGCAAGACGGGACGGTTGTGGTCTCTTTACCCTTCTCCGTCCTGCACGCCTAAAGCGTGCAAAATACAATATAATTAGTCGGTCGCGATTGTTTGGGAAAATCCCTCGCTTCCGAGGCCGACACATCAAAATAATAAAACTTCGCAGGGGGGCAATTCCCTCGACACGTTCCCTAAATAAATACTGCCAAGGCGCTGGACGCTGGGGACGTCCGCCCATACCCGGCTCAAAATTAAAATTTGTCGTCAGCACAAGATTTTAGTTAATTAGTTAGTTAGTTAGTTTCTTTATTAATGGCACCGGATATAGTTTACCTTTAGCCAACCATGAAAATTGTACATCTTAGATTTACAATAATATCTAACAATAATCGCAATAATAATATTACAAATTGGAAAATAACTTCACTTAATATTAAACCAGAATTACTAGCAATTTCATTAATCCGGCGAATGAGGTATATTATATTACAAAGACAGTTTAATTCTTCGTAATAGATCATAACAACAATTTCAGACATAAACCATAAGCGAGTACCTTTTAATGAGCCTATAATACATTGTGGCTAGACTTGTAGCTTCCAACAGATATTCCTACTCTTAAAGAACTGCATCGAGGTGCTATTAGAGATAGTTTGAGGAAGTGAGTCAGCCACAATTTGCTGGAAGTAACAATAAATGATTTAGCAAATACACCTTAACTACCTTAATATAGCGATGAGTTCTTACAATTATTTTCCGATGGACGGGAATTCGGAATATGGCCCCACCAGGCCGAAGCTCACAGGAAATAACAACACAGCTCTAAAGGTAGCCCTGATAGAAATAATGTGATTGCTTATTGTGGATAATTTGGTATATTAGGCAGCCGATTACTTAAATTCCGCGTTTTGTAGCGGTTAACCAGCCTAGTCTACGCCGATAACAGGTGATATAATTGGGCCAATAAAAACAATGATCATAGGTGGCTCACGAAATATCGATCAATTGAATATTAGTGCTATCCCTAAAGTTGTCATGCAGGGGTAAACATTGATCTGGACTGTTACACCTAAAAATCTAGGACTTTACTTTGACCAAACGCTATCATGGCGAGAACACATTGTGCAATTGTCCCGCAATGTGTACGTACGCCACAACAGCTGTACTCAGCACACCTGAGTCTATGTTTTCAGGACGACATTTTATGAATATCTGGGTGCCATCAGCAAATATGGCGTGAGATTAGTGTCGAAAGACAGAAGGCAAATCATTAAGGGGAACCATCACCAAATTTTCAGCTAAATCAAGTCATAATTAAAAAAATTCGTAATATTATTTTTTTGGCACTATTGTGGGTGAGAAATAACGTGAAAAAAAGTTCGAACCTGTATTAAATGTGGAGATTTTATGGTTCGTATAGACTTGAAAATGTTCAGTATTACATGTGTGAAATTTACTACATTCGCTGCTTGTAAAAAAAAGTGTCCATCTGGTTCTTCATCACGGTTCTTCTACCAGTTGCTAATTAAAAAACGCCTGGATCTCATTCCGATAATATCGGGACTCCCCTAAATGCATTGTGCTACGAAAAAATTGTAGCTTTATACGAAAGATAGACAGATGAAAATCTATTACGTCGTTGTTCTTTGGGTCATACACAAAACAGCAACAAGAGTTTGCACAGCACAATTTGAAACAAGTGCCCAAACAAATCTTTTGTTTCTGTAGCTGTTTGCGAATTCAATGTTGGAGTGCTCAGGACTGTAAAAGAAATACAAGGCGAGCTTAGTTTAGAGCTCGGACAAAACTCTATCCTCATATGCCGGAAAAGGGACAGTGCAAGATATAAACAATGCGTCGAAAAAGCGCCTGAAAAATATAAGCGTGTACTATCAATAATTAGACTAGCTCAAATTACAATGTCAAAAATGCCGAAAAAAGAGCGTTTTTTTCTTTTTTACATTATTTCTCACTCACAATAGTGCCATAAAAAAAATATTACTAATTTCTTTTAATTAGAACTTGATATAGCTGAAAATTCGGTGATGGGTCCCCTTAATAAATACCGAAAACCGGAGAGGGCCAAATGCCGAGCCTTCCGGAACACCAGCACTAGCTGGTGACCATGCTGATGTAACTAAATCCATTCATTCGCCTCGAAAAGACCGTTCGAAAGGATCCCACTCTACCCATGTTGCCATTTAAGATATTCATCCTCCCCCCCCCCCCCCCCCCCGCTAGTGCCCCTTCTTGGGGTAACAAGACCGTTTCTAAACTTTTGGGACATACATACACCATATATACTAGACACATAAATTAGTATTAATTATTATATAAAAATATCTTGAATAAATGAACTGTATAATCAACATTAGAATATTAAACGTATATATATCGTCTGACTGAATACTGTGAGCGACTTCGTTTTTTAAGGAGATATCTAAAAAATCAAGTTCTGCCGAAACATCTGCAAGGGACTCTTGTAAGAACTGCATATTTTTGCAATGAGAAAACTTATGATGAGTTCATCACTTTAAGAAATAAGTTTCTTAAAAATACTTTACGTATTGAAGTGGACAATTTATATTTACTTATCAGGAAATTGAAGTATGAAAAAATTAACATTTTGCATTTTTTGCGAGATAAACTACTTATGAGATCACAAACCGTTTTTATTACATTCAAAAGTTGAATAAATATAAAATCAAGATTAAAACCAGAGAAATTTTAAAAGTGAAATTTGAAAAACTTATAAACACGAGTAATGTAAACAATCACAAATATTCTGTTAGTACACATAATTTAGTCAATAATGAGGATATTGATATTCAATATTCTAAAAATATGAACCATGATTCTAAATGGTCTATTAATGTAACAGACAAAATTTCGCCGTCAAATTTTTTAAATCTAATTGAACTTGGACCAAATTTTTGTATTAATCCGACAAAGGACAATTTCCATATTAATGAGATCATTACTAGTGTAGAAATTAATATGTATAAAATACCGAATAGTGAAATAGATATAACACGAAATAAAATTGTACATACAATTCAATCTGTAATGAACAGTTTACCGAAACAGACAATTCAATCTGACAATGTTCGTAAATTAAAGAAATATCTAAATAAGAATAACTTATATCTGACCAAAGCTGACAAAGGAAATATTTCGGTTATTATGAATAAGAGTGATTATATAAAGAAGGTTGAGCTTTTACTTAATAATGATGAAACTTGTAAAATAATAGATAAAGATTTAACTGAAAACATACAGAATGACATAAATGAAATTGTAAAAGAATGGTATGCTAATGAGTACATTGACAAAAGGACTTCACAATATTTAATTTGCAATAATGGGAATATTTCCAGACTATATGCGTTGCCAAAAAGATTATCCTATGCGACCGATAGTATCGGCTTTAGGTAGTCCGATATATAACATTAGTAAATTTCTACACCGGATATTATATAGAACAAAAATAAGTGATCCGAATAGAACTAAGAATTCACTAAGTTTAATAAATGAAATTAAAGATCTAAATATTCCTGACAGTTATAAAATGTTATCATTGGATCTCACTAGTTTGTTTACGTGTATTCCACATAAATTAATTATAGATAGCTTGCATAAACGTATTGATGACATTGGACAACACACGAACATTCCACCTGGAGAAATAATAAGAATGGTTGATTTGATACTAAAATCGACCATTTTTATATTTAACAACAAAATTTATAAACAGGTTAAAGAAACTCCTATGGGTTCACCTCTATCTCCTACACTTGCTGATATCATAATGATTGATTTGGAACACAATGTTTTACAAAACTTATAATACAACCGATAATATACAAAAGATATGTAGATGACATATTTACTATATATCCTGAAAACAACATTGAATATATTGTCAGGTCTTTTAATGAATATCATCCGGATCTAAAATTCACTTATGAATTAAAGGAAAACAGTTCTTTAACATATACAATTTTTTAAACATAACAACGGATTAATTACGAATTGGTTTAGGAAACCTACGTACTTAGGTAGGTATTTAAACTTTAATTCGAATCATCCAATACACTTGAAAAGAGGAATAATAACTATGCTTGTTGATAAAGCGATACATTTATCTGATCAACGATTCTATAAAAATAATAGGTTGTATATTGAGAATTTTTTACTAAAAAATGGTTATGATATTAATTTTATTAAAACAACAATTAGAAAAAGACTTGATATCCTATATAATGATAAGAAACCAATAAATAACACACCAAGTATAGATTATTCAATAAGCATCGTTATTCCGTACATACATAATTTTAGTCAAAGAATAAAAAATATTTATAAAAAATTTAATATCAATGTTATCAACAAACGAGCTAATTCATTGGACACAATTTTTTGTTCTAAAATTGATAAGATTGATAAATTGAACTTGACAAATGTTATTTATAAAATTGATTGTAGTGAGTGTGGGGCAACATATATTGGACAGACTAAACGTTACATAAAAAAGAGACTATATGAACACAAGAATGGTTGGAAGAAAGAAAAAGGACATACGGCACTAACTAAACATATGCTCATAACTGGACACAATTTCAATTTTCAGGAGTTTAAAATTCTAGATAAAGAAGCACACTATACGAAAAGAAATATAAAAGAAATGATACACATTAAAAAATATCGACGTAGCATTAATTTTAGAACAGATACTGATAAATTAAGCAGTTTTTACAATATTTTAATCAATGGTTAGTCCAAAATTGAAATTTAACGTTTTCTATACATATTGAATTGTATTTAGTAGACACGTGTATACATTTATTTATAACATATCTATTAATAGTTAAATGACAGTTGATATATACTCGGCGTTGTGAAAGGTGTGTTAATCGTTTCATACAAGTTAACTGTGTTTTGTACAATGTTTTAAGATTTATATTTCGATTTTAATTATAAATTATTGGTCTTTTGATAGAAGCCCCTGAAGAGGACCCACAATTGTGGTCGAAACGTTGGGCAAGATGGATGGGGTTAATTGACCCCTTTTTTAATAAACATCATTTGAACTGTAATGGCCATTATTTCTACGTTTAATATTCTAATTAGTATTAATGCCAAAGACATTTAGTTGGAATTTGTTTTCATTCAGCATATTGTTATGATGCTGTGATTGTTATTATTAATATTATTATTTTAATATCTTTTAACCACAATATTTGTTTCTTATGTTAATCAATCTGTTCGAAAAGTGAGACATTTTTTCGAAAATCTATACCAGATCAGCGTAAATTTTCACTACAAATATGCCCTAAACCATGAGGTAGGTGATTGCAGTGTCCGCACTGAGTTCAAATTAACCGCGTAGAAAATTGCCTACATGGGGAGTCGACCCCAAAACCTTCGGAGGAGATCAGGTTACGAAACAAGGCGTATGCCTTAGCCATCGTGATCATCTCACCCCCTTTATTATTATCATCAAAACAATAAATCATCAAATCGCAAGGAAAATGTACCCCAATCTTCATAACGATTAAACCCGGTCTGCGTAAATCAAAATGAAATTGGTTTAGATTCTGAATTTTAATAGCAATTTAAGTCTTTCGAAACATTGCTCAAAATTAATGAAAAATTCGGCATGGTAAAATGTGACTCCTTGAAGAAATGTTCAACTTTTCACAGGATTAAAAATAAATTTGTTAGTATATTCCTATCTACTATTTCTTCAGATCCATCAGCATTGTCAATGTTTTATGAGCAGATTTTTGTCGATGGCAGTAATTTTAACATTCTTGAAATTTTTAATACTAAGTTTTCGATAAACTTAAGTATTTGTGAATGTCATTCATTGAAGAGATATTTTATTAAGAATTCTGATTGAATTTTTGGAAAAAATCTGATTCCTGTTATTGCAATAACTCATAAGGCCCTTGAGAAATTGTTTGAGAAATACGGACATTCATTTCATTGGACACGAACCATTTTGTATTATTGTACCATTCTTCCAATCGCACTAACTGGGAATTTGTTAATTGAACTACTTTGTGCAAGAATCAGTAGGTGATGATATTACAACCATTTTTTTTACGATCATCTGATAACATTTTAATAAAGAAATTTGCTAATTTCGATTCATGCATAATCAGAACATTTTACAAGAAACTGTATTGTATTATGATATTAACCGCAATGTTTTCAATTTTCAAGAGCTATTCGGTTTCAAATGTTATTATTAAGGTTCATTTTTTAATCCTCTAAAATGAATTTGTGTAACGAGTGACATGTTACTCTTGTTAATACATCCCAGTAACGAAATAAGTGCTTATTCGAAACAATCCAGGTTTACTAATAGTTTTAACGACTTTGAATCATATTCATTTTATTAATCAAATTTTTGTCAGTTCGAAGGAAGGTTAAAGTCCTGACAGTCCATATATTCACACACTGTCAGTGCGGCAGCATTTGCAGGATGTCGAAGAAGAGTTTTGGAAAAACTGTATATTTATTGCGACATTAATTAATTTATTAACCCATTAACGCCCAAGAGGACACCAATTTCACCAAGATTTCGAAATATTTCTTGACATTAAAAACCAATTCAAAAAACTTGAGATAAAACGTTCTGGATGTGAAATCCTGTCACTCCGCAACGCTCAGTCGGAACGGTCGCGAGAAATCCGCTGATTTTCGTGCTCTCTAATAACTAATATTATTGACAGAATTGCCGCTTTCGTACATCATATAATTAGTGGCTACAGATTTTGGGAACAAGTGATGTGTGTTGTGATCTCTTCCTAAGTTTTAATTTCTGGGAATTTTCTTTACTATCTTTCGAGAACATTCATGAGTTCTCCTACATGAGTTCTCCTACATATGGTTGGCTGTTTTTGCTTTGCCACTCAACAAGAGTTCTATATTAGTGTTGCGGTCTGTTATCAGGATTTTTTAAGGAGCAGAATCTTGACAAAAAACTTGCCGCTTGATTGGGATTTTTATTTTTTCGAGCTGCCAATATTAGCACTAAAATTATCGCCGAAAATATTCACGACGGTTGTGAGCTGTTTGAACCTCTGTCATTTGTTTACAAAATAACCCATTGGCGCAATACGGAGTTTACATTTATGGATTACACTTATTGCGGTGTCTATTTGAATGAAGAATTCTGGTTTCGTCGCCGTTGGATTCGATCCGTGTGTGATGCGTTTATGTGTGAGTAGTGTAATTCAGACATTATTCTCTCACGTTTATTCAGCTATCAGCCTATCCCCTCTCGTTACTTAACTTGTAAAAGTGGGATTCAGGTTCGTATAGCCCTGACGCTTCTCGCTTCAACTGACACTGGCTAGCTGATTTGTGCAAGGCAAGCTTTCGGTGATCTTATGCTGGAATCCTCCTAGTTTATTTTACATTATTATAAATCTCACAAGATGGATGTTTGCACAATTTGCCAGTCAGAAATAAATGAGAATAATGCTGGAACAAGATGTCTAGTATGTAATACGCCGTTCCATAGCAGCTGCGTGCCTCCTTCTTGCATAAAATCGTTCGACAATCAGCTGATATGTTGCTTGGGCCCATTACCGAAACGTGGTCGAAAACGAGCAGGAGACAACAAGGTCATTCAGCCGGCACGATTTATGCGATCAAATAGCACGGCGTCGTTAGAATCAGAAACTTCTGAAAATAATACTGGAAATATGCCTGTGCAGCCTTCAATCCTTCAAGAACTTTGTTCTCGCCTAGACAGACAACATGAAGTACTCTGTAAAAAATATGAAAAATATGATTCTCAACATGCTGATCTGAGCGAAAAAATGGACAAAGTCTTAACTTTGAGTGATTCTGTCAAGGATTTAAAGTCTTCGGTGTCGACTCTTCAGTCTCAAATGCAGAAAGTGTTGCGTGACAGAGCCATGACATCTTACGAGATTCGTAATGCCGAATTAGTCATTTCTGGAATTCCTCAATCTGTCGATGAAAATCTCAAAGGCCTAATTTCGAAGATTGGAGAAATACTAAAAATAGACATGAATTTGAATGATATCACAACAGTTAATCGGGTTACTTCATCATCAAATTCGAACAGAGCCACCAGTTCCCAAACAAATGCCACTAAACCTGCTTTAATTATTGCCAAACTGTCGAATGCGGGCCTTCGCACAAAATTTATTAGAGCTGTGAGATCACGCAAGAGTCTCACTGCTGATGAAATCTCGCCAAAACTCAAGAAAACACCGGTCTTCATTAATGAATTTCTATCAGCTGACACTTTAAATTTGAAAAAAAAGCAAGAGAACTCATCAAAGGGCAAACTGATAAATTTGTATACATCTACAAAGGCATAGTATCCTACAAGTCAAGTAAGGATGTAGCCCCCATCGATATACTTAATGAAGATGATCTGGAAAAAATTACAGCATGACGTCATACAGATATCCATCAGACTTCCAGGATTCATGATCAGAAATCTAACTTATCCTCACCGCAGTCAATGGCTTCATCGGGTAGCTCGATCAGCATTAATTCTTCGATGCAGCAAGATGTTCTCTTAGAAGACTTCTGTTCCAGCGTTTCAGACTTAATTAAATGTATTCGTATCGCGTGTTTAAATGTTCGTTCGCTTGTCCCACATCTTGTTCAAATTAAAGACCATATTTTTGCGTACGATATTGATATTTTTTGTATCTGCGAATCCTGGCTATCTGATAAAATCGAAGACGAGGATGTTATGATTAAAGGTTACAGCCTTTTGAGAGAGGATAGAATATTTAGTCGTGGTGGCGGCATTGCTGTATTTTACAGAAACGAATTTAACTGTTTGCGCTTCTCACATGTATCTAATGATTCTGGTTTGGAAGAGTTATGGTTTACCTTGCATTACCACAAGAACAGTTTGGGATTCGGTGTCCTTTATCGGCCTCCGCATATTCCTTTAAACTTGGAACATGTTGATAATACCTTATTCAGTTTACGTACAGCAGTTGATAATTTATTAATTTTAGGTGATCTCAATGCCGATCTTTTAAACAAGGTCAGACCGGATCCTGCCAAGCTTGACTCTTGGATACAATCTTCCGATTTTCGTCAAATCATCTCCTCTCCCACTAGGCTGTCATCTTCTTCTGCAACTTTACTTGACGTCATCCTGATGTCAAGTAACGTTGCGTATGCAAACGTCTTTAACGATGATTCTGGCGGAGTATCTGATCATCACTTGATAGGCTGTGACATTTATTGTCCTCGCGAACCAATCAAACAAAAATTCATTTGGCAACGCGATTTTAAGAATTTTGATCGCATTTCTTTTAAACATGCGGCTAAGTGTACTCCATGGGGTGAGATTCCTTTTCTCGAATCAGTGAACAAAAAAGTCGAGTTTCTTAACTCTGCTATCTGTAATATTTTTGATGCATTTGCCCCTTTTCGTAAAATTCGAGTATCGAAGCCTGTTGCCCCATGGGTAACTGATACGGTGAAATCGTTTATTAAGAAAAGGAATGCCGCCCAAACAAAGATGCGCAATCAAGACTTGACAGCGATATTTCTTACTACAAACTACTTCGCAATCAAACGACGAATATTTTAAGAAGCGAAAAGAAGGCTTACTTTAAAAGACTGCACTCGCTGCCTTGTAAAGATTTCTGGAGGAATATAAAGTTATTAGGTTTGGGTAAGAATACTGTTTGCGAATTGCCCCCTTCTCTTTGTGATCCTGATGACATAAATAACTTGTTTGTCTCTCGTCCAAGCACAGTTCCCAGTCAGGCAACGATCAACTTTTTTAACAGCACACGCTCGCCTAAATTACCAGAGCATGCTAAATTTGATTTTAGAGAAATTAGTTTGTGTGACCTAAAAAGTATTCTAGAGAAAGCTTAAAGGTGTGGTCCTGGTTCTGATGGCATCTCATGGGAAATGCTTTTTCATATTTATGCATTCTGCCTGCCTGAACTTCAACACATAATCAACTCAGTAATCACCTCAGGAAGCTTTCCAAAGGCATGGAAACATGCAATAGCTACTCCACTCCCTAAAATCAAAGTACCTCAAGCTCCCAAAGATCTTCGTCCCATTAGCCGCCTTCCATTACTTTCAAAAATCGCTGAATTAGTGCTATATGATCAACTATTACTTTATTTTGATAAATATAAGCTTTTCCCGCGTTTCCAGTCAGGGTTCAGACGCTTACATGGGTGTGAGACAGCATTGCTTGACTTGTCGGACGACATTTTGCAGAATATGGACAGAGGTCTACTTTCTTTTTTATGTCTTCTGGATTTTTCGCGAGCGTTTGATACTTTGAACCACGAACTGCTCATAGCAAAACTAAAATTTTACGGTGTCACAGGGAGTGCTTGTTGCCTGATTCAGTCTTATCTTCATGAAAGATCTCAGGAAGTTTCAGTTGAGATCGACAATAATGTGGTATTTTCTAATCGGAAATTGTTAACTTGCGGGGTGCCGCAGGGAACAAAACTTAGTTCTTTGCTGTTTATCATTTACACGGCTGATATTTATGATTGTTGTTCTGATGTCAAACTTAAAACATATGCTGACGATACTCAAGTTTTGCTCTCATTCCACCCAGATAGATTCGACGATGCTTCACACACCCTCTCACATCATTTAGATAATATAGCTGTTTCGGCAGCTGCTAATGCCCTCATTGTAAACCCAGACAAATCGGAGTTATTAGTTATTGGTAGCCCTAAGCTTCGTGCTAAAGTAGATCCTTCAAATCTGCGAATTGCTATTCGAGGAAGAGATATTCCTCTGGTTGCGTCTGCACGTAATCTTGGTCTTATAATTGACCAAAACTGGTCCTTTGATCATCATGTTTCGGCTAAGAGGCAAATCGCGTTTGCTAATTTGCGTCGTCTTTTTCCCTTCAGGCACGAGCTATCACACCAAGTGAAACTGCATCTCTGTGAATCTCTTGTTCTCACTCATTTACATTACTGTCTCTTGGTGTATGGGCCTTGCCTGAGTGTGAGTGGATGGCGGTTGTTGCAAGCCGTTAAAAACGCGTGCATTAGGTTTGCCTATGGCGTTCGAAAATATGATCATATCTCCCCAGCCTTTTTCAAGTCAGGCTGGCTACGAATGAAACCGTGTATGTATTTCCGCCTTCTAGAGTTTATATGTCGCCTTATTTTATCGCAAACTCCGGACTATCTGCTTTCTCGGATACGCATGATAGGAAATTCGCGAGATAATGCCAGAACAGTTGTCGCGTATACTATGGGTTCCCCCTTTTTCTCGTCCGAAAAATATAAAGGCGCATTCACCTATGTAAAGCCTCATGCCTTTAATATCCTTCCTTTTATTGTAAAGAATGCACTTTTCATGCCTTCAACATTTATAAAGCGTTTACGTACTTTTATGTTCTCGGATGCTGCTCAGAATATATTTTACTAAGATAGATTTTATTAGGTTAACACAGCTTGTAGGTTTTACTTTTGTTAGTCTATACTTGTTAGTTTTTGTGTCCGAAGTTTTATGTTTTTTGCGTTCTTTTACCATTTGTAATATTTTTACGTCTTGCGACTCAAATTGTATGTGATATTTAAAGCTCCTCGCAGCTTCTGCTAGTTTAATTTATATGTATTTTGTTCTTTTTTTCTTTTTTCTACGTTTCATTTGTACTATAGTGTTAATTTTCGTATATTTGTATTTTTGGGTCAGGCTGTAAAGCAGCTTTCGTTGTGTCTCGCCCTTTGTACTATGTTATTGGTGCAATAAAGACATTTATTATTATTATTATTATTATTATTTAATTGATCGCTCTTTCAGATTCTTCTAGCAAAATTTGTGTAATATTTTCTTGCCAAATAAGAAATGTCATTGGGTCAAATCCTTAAAATATCGTATCTTTAATGTCTCAGCTATAAATATTCCTGATAACATATGGGAAAATTGAAGATGGTGGATCCAATATAGCGGCTAAAAATGATATATTTTTTTAATTTTCATGCAAATTGCTATATGAGTTTTTTTAGGCCGCTGGTTATGAGAATGAAGTCATTTTGAAACATTCCAAATGGTGGATCCAATATACCGGCCGAAAAGTAAAATTTCATTTTATATTTATGAACTTTGGTATATAGGGATTTTTGATGTCGCTGATTACGAAAATGTAGTCGTTATTAAAGAATTTAGTATGGGGAATCCAGTATGGCAGTAGATAATTAAAAACGCTGTTTTATGTTTTTGAAACTTAGTAAATCAGGGTTTTGTGGACTCTGATTACGAATCAAGAGTAATTTTTAGAAAATTAAAAGTAGCGGATTCAATGTCGCGGACAAAAATAAACAATTTTGATTTTATTTTTATGTAGCTGTACTGAGATACTGATAATCAACGCAATATATAACTTTGGCTGTCTAAGTTTTTTTATTGAACCTGCGGCGATCAAATGTGCGCCTATGGATTCTGTTGGGAAAATATTGGCCAATAGTCAATTTTCAAAAATGTTTTAAATTTTAATTTTCAAAGGCAATCCTTATAAAAAGGATAAAAAGGTCAATCTTTTTTTGCCCTTACAAAAATGTGTACCTATTAGATAGATAGATATATGTTTATTCTCGTAAATTGAACCTTACATTCACTTGAGAAGGGTACACATTTAGGTTGAAAAATACATAGAAAAAATAAAAAACAAAGATAACAGAATATTACAAAATTCCAAAATCTTGCGCAGCACTAATAATAACTATACCGATAATGATGTGCATACATCATGCGCTTATTTGGCACATTTAACTTCCCATCAGGAAGTTTCTCAACTTGAAGCAGCGCAGGACGAAACTGAAGAGAACCTTCGCGGCAGATTCACTATTGCTACTCAGTAGGAGCAGCAGAATATTCTCATCCGAATAGTACTGTAGACCGAGGTTGTGACAAGCTGAATCGCGACAAGACTTGAAAAAAGGACATCGTTGAAGGATGTGGCAAACAGTCTCCAACTCTCCCAAATTACATAGAGAACATGATAGCAAAGGGTTGTATTTAAAGACGTGATTGCCTACGTACAGGGAGCGCGAGTGAACTGTAGCCACCCTTAGTTGCAGACGAACATGCGTAAAAGCAATTGGACATCGTTCAGGGTGTAAGGAAGCCAACCCATCAGATATCTGCCTGAATAAGGGAATTAGGCAGGAGTCGGATCTAAAGTATCTCTGCAAATCCCTCCTACGCTGCTGCAGTGCAAAATTATGACAGACCTCATCCACTCGTACCTCCCAGTAGTCGGCAGATAGATTGGATAAGAGGTCTTCGGAATCGATTGAAGTTAAAATACTTTTTAGGCTTCGCACCCAATTAGGGGACGTGATACGCGCACTGTTACAACTAAGCTCGCATAATCTAAGCAGGCTTATCTTCGCTAGATTACCTGGCGGTTTACGCAGGGTACGGATTACCCACAACAGGGCACGACGCAAGATCTCTACGGAAATTGGATACAAACCTAGCTCCAAGCGCAAAAGATAGCAAGGTGTTGAACGCGGTAGTCGATACAGTCTTTTAAAGAATTCTAACTGGACTCTTTCAAGGCGGTCGAGGTAGTCGAGAGCCCAAAACGGGGCCGCATACAAAAGAGTGGAAACGATTATCGCTTTATATAATTTGAGCACGCCCTGCCATGAGTCTACTTTCGCATTGGCAAGGATAGTCAATACTGTGGAAGTAGCCTGTCGTGTTCTGACGACTGCAATTTCCGTTGCCTTACGCCACTTTGCCGATGACGAAAGAATCACGCCCAAGTACGAGTAAGATCCCACCACTTCTACACGACTGCCCTCAAATAAAAAGATCCTAGAGGCAGCATTAAGGGGGCCACCACCTCTGAATACCACGATCTTTGTTTTTGTTGTGTTGACCGATAGCCCGTTTATCGTACAATAATCAGCTAAGACTGCTAATTTGGTTCTTAGATCTGATGGAGAATATGCAAAAACTGCCAGGTCATCAGCAAACAACAACATTAACAAATCGGATGAAGTGGTAAGATCAATACCTCTTAGACCCCTAGCACGAAAAAACGTTACAATATCAGATAGAAACAATAAAAAAAGCAATGGGCTTAACACTTCGCCCTGCAGTACGCCTTCGGTAACCTTAAAAACCCTAGATCGACCAGCGTATGTATTAATCGAGACAGACGCGGAATCATACAAAGATTTTAACAGATTTATAAATTTGGCGCTCACTCCGAAATTGTATAATTTATGCCATAACTTCACTTGGGGAATGGAGTCGAACGCCCTACGGAAGTCAACAAAAAGGACATGGCATTTTTTTGCTGTCTTACTCAGCATGACTTGAATAGCCGCATTTAACGTGAAAATATTGTCTTCCGTAGAGCGATCTCTTCTGAATCCCGCTTGCTCTTCTGGTAAAATATTCGAAACATTAGTCCATTTTTCGAGCCTCATCGCTAAAATCTGGGTAAAAAGTTTGGTCAGTGCATTACTAATTGCTATCGCCCGATAGTTTTCGGGGTCCGTGCGGACGCCCTTTTTGTGAAGCATAAATAAGCTTATGTTCATCCATCCCTCAGGTGACTTACCGACATCTAAAACGTGGTTAAAAAGATCAAAAACATAGTTATACCAAACGCCGGTCAACAACTTTAAAATTTCCGGAGCTAATCCATCTGACCCGGTCGCCTTGCCTACCTTCAGTCTTTTAATGCTCTCACGCAGCTCAAAATGGGTGATCGGGCCATCTAGATGCTGATCGTACGCTCCAATAAACTTCAGAGAGGTGACAGGCGCTTGGGGATACAAAATCTCGAGGTGTCTATTCCAAATCTCCAAAGAAATGTGAAAATTTGGGATGAAAGAGCGCCTGCACGCACGTACTGCAGACCAAAAATTGGAGGCATTCTGAACATTTGCAAAACTATCTGCTATTTTTTTAAAGCTAAGAAATTTGGAGTTCTTTAACACGCTTCGATAGTTTTTTTTAGCGTTTAAATAAATAGATTGATATTCAGGAGCATAGCTATTGCTTCGCATATTATAGAGCGCACTCTTCATGGCTCTGCGCGCCTTGAAACAACTGGAATCAAACCACTTCGGTCCACTTGGCCGACTCCTCGCGCTCCCAAGCCCCGATGAACCGCTTCCAGCCTGCAAGACGCCCGCCCGCTCAGCCAGATTTTTTAAGCCAGTACAAAAATATTGGTAAGAACAAGAGGAGAAAGGCTGGGTGGGGTCTGGCAAATCAAAACAAGTACTGAGCATAAGTTTTTCTAGTTCTAGACCTCCCTTACGGGACCAGCACAGTCTTGGCCCTCTCATATAACTCTGCCAGGGGGCGGGTCGCACCCGCTGGTTTGAAAAGTACAAGTAAAGTACCAGAGACACCGGGAGATGGTCAGAGCCGTTTGGATCAAGGTTAACATAAAAATCTGTGATAAAATGAAGGTGACTACATGATACCCAGACTAAATCTACCGTACTACAGCCATTGTTCCCTATAAAAGTATAGTGACTTGGATTGTCACTGGGAGAGCGCCCGTTTAACAATATAAAATCATTTTCGAACATAAAATTGTACAAAATTTTACCACGGCTGTTGGGACGGTGATCGCGAGATCGCCTGAAAGGGTCAAGCACTGTATCGTTAAAAAGTTCGGGGGTGACGCATTCTAGATCCAGGTCACCCATCCAGGAGTTGAAGTCACCACCTAAAATGAAAATGCAGTTGGGAAATCTATCAGTTAGGTTATTCAAAACTGGCTGAAGATTATGAAGCTGGGATTGTAGATCAGTGTTGGGGGGAAAATAGAAAAAACCTTGAATTACAGATAGTGGTAGGGAATGTATAATACAAAAAATCCAATAAGTGGAGACTTCAACCAGTTCTGGATACCCGGCCAATGGATAGATAGATAAAAGACCCCCACTAAATCTCCCTCTTGATCCCCCACGAACAGCTGGAGAAAAAAACAGCCTGTAGTCCTCTTCTTGTGGTAGATTTCTTTCTTCCGGAAGCCAAGTTTCAGCATAGTTGATGATGGATGTTGGAGAACGAATCTTGTTGGTGTGAAGATTTTCTGGACCATGTACGTTCCAAAAAGTGAAAGTGAGAGATGGAGCGACCACCGACTGCATTCTCTGTAATTCTTGCTGAGCATAGTTAAACGAAGAAATGGGGTGCAGCGTAGTTTGCTCCTTTATGCGATGGACCCCACAGACTAACTGCAGGGGATGGTTTAAGCGTTTTTTGGAGACGCTGCAGATTCTATAACCATCTCTGTTACGATCGTACGATCATAACGATCGATTATGGGTACATTATAATATAAAGTATACGCGATAATTATAAGAAACGAGACTCTCCATATCCGGTCTCGCGCAAAAGTGTGAAATCGGATAATTATCGGGTTATACTTTAACATTTCAATTAAAACAATAACTAAGCGTTTCCTCGGTGGGAACCTGCAAACGTTAGCAAATTGCACGGCGACGGACGAGAGTTTGGGACGACAAAAAAAGGTGTCCTCAGCGGGTTCCCAGGAAGGAAACATGCGGACGTCAGCAGGAAGGCCCGATGGACTCTGCGATCGGTAGATATATAAATTAGACATCGAACGTCGGGGAGGACAGATTTTTGACGGAACTCTGACCCGGAACGTCGCGATCTTGTCTGAAACCCGGGCTCGGGACTTATAGCGCGTGCAATCGGAACTCCTGTACGGATGCTGGGCGCGTCCAGAAAATAAACGAAAAACAATTATTCGCACGTTCGTTTTTTTTATTCGCGCGTTACGTTTATCAAGAAACGTAACAAACTTAAATGGTGTCAGAAGTGGGATCCACAAGTATTTGAATCATAAATCGTGGTCTCATTCGCGTGGAGTACCAATCTCCTTAGTGTGGATTCAACAAAAAAATAACAATTCGCGCGCAGCGTCCGAACGAACTACAAATTATAGACTGTGAACGATAAATTTATAAACTGTGAACTCTAAATTATAAACTGTGAACTATAAGTCCTAAAGTGTGAACTGCAGCGCTTCATTCCAAAGACGATTGCTGTTTCCAAGAGGGAGAAATCAAACCGTTTCCACGATGACGGCCAAATGCAGTTTTTTCCTGATTATCATCATCACCCTGATCGGAGCTCGGCGGATAATTTGCGGGTAAGTCGCTACATTTTCCACCTGACTTTTGCCTTAGCCATTTTATATAAAACTATATCAATTGCCGTTACTTTACGCGACTATATTATGTTTCAAAAAACGCAGGTAATAATAAAGAAATACATACATATATATTAAAGAAAATATTCCGGGCAGAGAGAAAAAAAAAATACAAAAAAAAAATCTTTGGAACTTTGAGGGAAACGCGTTTTGAATGAGAAAGGCTCGCGACATACTCGGTTCTCCCGTAGTAAAGCAAATTCGGAAACGCAACCGGCGATCCCCCGCGGGAGGACACGAAACGGCGAACGAACAGGATTCACCCACAATAAGCTCGCGAGAAAATTCTCCCGAAAATACTGAACGTAAACCTAAGATGGAAAATAACGCGCCAGAATTCGTCAAGCAGCAAGTGCTGACTTTAGGTCCGTCAGCCGGAGATGTAATATACACGAAACCCGACTTTTTCGGAAATCGTGAGTATTATCAAGATTTTGCGAGAGCGTGTAGATCCGCGTTGAAAATATTACCCAATAATAGTAGGGATCTTTTCAAATTTTTGCTAAAGGGAAAATTTAAGGGAAAGGCTGAGCGTTTCTCGCGAGAGGCCGACGATTACGAGACGGTCGAAGAGTTGCTGGAGGTATTAAATAAACGTTATGGAGGACACGATGACCCTCATATATTTCTATCAAAAATACCGTCCTTAGTACAAAAACCCGGCGAATCGGTCGACGATTTCGGTCAACGTGTGATAGACTTATATACATCGGCGGTTGCAGCTACGGAGGCTGCATCGAAGTATGCAACCGAAGTTCGCGATAGTTTAATTAAATTACTAGAGGAAAAATGTTTACAACAATTTATAGTCGGATTAAGGGGAGTCATGGAGTTTAGGGTACAGATGGAGAAACCAAAGACCCTAACCGAGGCTACAGAGATCGCGAACAGGCTAGCGGCATTACACTTCGCCAAAGATAATTCCGATGAAACTCGAGCGGGCCAACGAGAACGTTACAGGATGCCTGCGTCGGCCCGAGTCGTTGACGCCGAGAACGCGTATCCCCGCGACAATAACTTCGTACACTACGACGAACGTTACAGGATGCCTGCGTCGGCCCGAGTCGTTGGCGCCGAGAACGCGTATCTCCGCGACAATAACTTCGTACACTATGATGAACTATGCAGGTACTGTGATAGACTGGGTCACAGCGAATCAAACTGCGAAGCTAGGAAATACAACGAGACTCAATGTAGTTTTTGTAAACGCTTCGGGCATATTCGAGATAAATGTATGATTTTAAATCGAGAGTCGAAACGAGCCCAACAGCGGTATGAAAATTACGCGCCCTCCGCGCCGAACTCTTCGCAAAACTCGTAATCCGAACGAGAGTAATCGTGATAACGGGGCGCGCAAACAACAACAGTTCAAACGGGAAGGGCCGCGAAGCAATCCTACCAACTCGAATTATCGAACTGAGAGCAACGGTTGGCAAAATAAGAGGAAAAATGGGCCAGCGTCGCCACCGAAACATTTAAACTCTCAAGGCGCTCGGACCGCGACTGGAGTACCGAGCGACCCTCAGAACCAGTCGAAAAATCAAGTAAGATTATTGAAAATCCAAGAGCAAAAATCCGTGTCGGAACTGCTGAGTTCATTAGCTGCCCGAGATTAAGATTCGCGAGCGCCGATCTGCACGACATGGAGGGTACTTTTCTCATCGACTCGGGCGCGGAAATTAATGTAGTTAAACTTTCAAAATTGCGCCGCGATATGTATCCGGACCCAACCATAAAGTACGACCTTAGTGGTATCGGCGAAGGGCTAATATCCACATATGGGTGTGCGAAAATCAAGTTCAACGGCTTGATAATTGAGGCACAAATTGTACTAGATGATTTCCCCATTTCCGAAGACGGGATACTGGGAGATCCATTCTTACGCAAACATTCGGTTAGAATAGATTACGGGAACGAAATTTTCGAAATCGGAAAGAATAAATTGCCGTTTGCGGATAGGAATGTAATCGAGCTCCCTCCACGTTGCAGAAAGGTAATTCGTGTGAAGGTCGGGAACAAGGTTGAACTCGGATTGCTACCCAAAATGGATACGGTCGATGGAGTGTACATTGGTAATGCGCTCGTCCGAAATCGCGAAGGGTACGCATATATGATAGCAGCAAATACTAACGAGCAGCCGGTCACGATGAAGGTGCCGACGGTGGATCTCGAGGCATGTGATATTGCGAGCGTCGACGGATTTGGGAACTATGCCTTGGCCGGCGAAAAGGACGGGGAGACCAAGACGTTGGAAAGCATTGAAATCGACACCGTGGATAAAGATAACGGCCGAGCGGGACAAGTGTTGTCGCTCATGGACTTGAGTCCCTTGTCCCAAGAGGAGGAAGACCACGTGCGCGCACTCGTTAGCAGACATGCGCGGAGATTTCATCTACCGGGTGAACAGCTAGGTGCGACTACAGTGTTCTCTCACCGAATACATACGGTAGATGACGTGCCGATCAGAGCCAAACGTTTTCGCCACCCTCCTGCTATGAAGCAGGAGATGCAACGTTTAGTGGCGGAGCAATTGAAGGCCGGTATTGTTATCAATTTCCGTGAACTTAAGGAGAAAACGATCGGCGATGCCTACCCGATACCCAATATTGCAGATATTCTCGATCAATTGGGACAAGCCTCGTATTTTACGACGCTTGACTTAAAATCGGGATTCCACCAGATCAAAATGGATGAGCGAGACGCCCATAAAACGGCGATCTCCACGCCTTATGCACATCTCGAGTACACTCGGATGCCCATGGGCATAAAGAATGGACCGAGTTCGTTCCAGCGTCTAATGGACCTTGTGTTGACCGGATTACAAGGGACAGAAATACTGGTATACCTAGACGACATAGTCGTCTACGCCAAAAATCTCGAAGAACACGGTAAGAAATTTGACCGACTTATGAAACGTTTAGCTAACGCCAACCTATCTTTAGAGCCCCAAAAGTGCAACTTTTTGCGAAAGGAGGCCACTTATCTCGGTCATCTGATTTCTGAAAATACGGTTAAACCAGATCCGCGAAAAATTCAAGCAGTGGCAGAATTTCCACGGCCCAAAAATGCTAAACAAATTAAACAGTTTTTGGGTCTTGCCGGATATTATCGGCGTTTCGTGGAGAACTTTTCGAAAATTGCCCATCCATTGAATAATTTGCTTAAGAAAACTGTTCCGTTTGTTTGGACGGAAGAACAAACTGAGGCTTTCAAAATATTGAAATCAAAGCTTTGTTCAGACCCTATTTTACAGCTACCTGATTTTTCACGACCATTTCTCGCAACTGCTGACGCTTCAGGGTATGCATTAGGAGCGATTCTTTCGCAAGGCGAGGTGGGTAAAGACCAGCCGGTAGCTTACGCCTCTAGGAGCTTAAGGGGTGCAGAAATTAGATACTCCACAGGCGACAAAGAAATGCTCGCTGCAGTATTCGCAGTGGAGCAATTTCGACCATACTTATATGGTCGGAAATTCACGATCATTAGTGATCATGAACCCCTGAAGTATCTTAAAACGATGAAAGATATGACACTTCGTCTTCATCGTTTTCGCCTAAAGCTCGAGAACTACGACTACGGAGTGGCCCATAAGCCCGGAAAGTGCAATGTGAACGCCGACGCGGTGTCGCGTAATCCAACAGACGGGGGTTGCGAGGAAAGGGCCAGTAGCGACGAGAAAGCCGAATCACCAGAAGCTCGAAAAATGCTTCCTTTAAGAAAACGAAAACCTATCGAGCGTGGATCTAAGAGGTTGAAAAGATTTCACCAATACGAGACGCGGAAACGCTCGGAATCCAGTTCGGGTAACCCCACGGAACGGAAAAAGCGACGCCATAAAGACAGAACCACGAACCCCGTCGACAGAAATAGAGCATTCACACATCGGACGGAATTACCTAGTCTCAAGATAAAAGGCTCATCAGTAAGCAAATATTGGTCATGGGAAACATGTGCTAGGGCACAAACCAGTCCCAAACAGGTCATTGAAACCGTAAGGACACGCTCTGGCAGGAACTATAAGAGGGAGGACACCTCAAATTCGCCGATACGGCCAACCGCGAAAAAAATCGCGAATTCCCATTCTCCGACTACTGTAGCCGATAAACCACGACTAGACTCAACGGTAATCATTCATACTGAATCCACGGCCGATGATTGTAAGGAGCCTCCGAAGCTCGTACGAGGTCTTGGTGACTTCCTTTATAATCGAAATCATGATTATAGAACGCGTTGGGAAGACAGGATGGATTCCTGGCCACCCAGGGACGTCATACCTGGAACGGACGAAAATGCGTCTAGCGTCGCTCGTATGAGTGGTACCGAAGAGGAAAATGTAAATTCCCCGCACATAAGGGGTGACACTATAAATCCCTCTACAGAAATTGGTGAAATTTTGGAAAAACATCCGAAACGCCGATATATCGTTGATGTGCGGAGGGTCAGTGACGATCCATTGGAAAGCGATTTGGAGTATTCGGGTAGAGTAGAGAAGAATGGTCGAGAGGGAAAAACATACACGCCGAAGCCCAAGAGTAAAGAGCGCGACGAACAAGGCGAACCCGTGTTAAACGTTGCGAAGGGTACAAGTAATCGCATGCAACACTGTAGAAGGAACGACGGAGCGTCGGATTGCACAACGAGCTCCACGGACGAAAAAGGCATCGAAGCAAAGAAGAGTGGACACATGGATGCGACAGATCGCCGAGGCGCGGAGTACGCAACACTTCCCAGTCCTCTCCGTGCCAGCGAAGGAGCCCCCACTCCACATCGGCAGGAGGGAAAGAGTAGGCACGCACCCGAGAGATACGACGGTACTGTACGTACTGTAGCTACATACGGGTCGAGCGACGAAAGAAGTTTACCCTCTTCGGATCCAAATGCATCGCACGACCAACTTCAAGAGACTGAAGTAAAATGCATTCCCCCTCCCATCGATGAAGAGAGGGAGGAAAGTAGCGGAGCGAATATCGGAGATGATACGCATGAACCAGGGGGTTCGCCCTCTCCCCCCGACCGAACGAGTACATCGGAAACAGAGAGTCCTAGGAAATCTCCGTTATTGAATTATCAAATGAAGGAACATTGCGCGGAGCCTTTTGCACTGTTGAGCAGGGACGAGGAAGTCGTAAAGGATGGCAATTGCCTATTTGACTCCCTCATAAAGGTCCACGATTTGAAAATAACACTAGGAAAATTACGAAAACTTCTTGCTATGACAGGACGTTTCAACGAAATTGCCGAACCCGAAAGGGCACGGAAAATTTTATTGTCCCCGTATGAATACGGAGATGATAACCACGTAATGTTATTTGCATTGCACTTTAAAGTAAATATCTGTGTCCTTTATGACGACGACTCGATAAGGACGAGATATTTTCATGTCAAAGTTTCGGATACTACGAAATGGCACCACTTACATTTTAAAAATACACACTACACCCCATATAGGAAACTACTAGATTCGGAAATGCAGGAGTCGCCCAACGAAATCATTACCATCGGACAATCGTCTGATAACGAGAGTGACCTTAGTGACTCAGAATGTCCCGAAAATTGCAAGCTCCCGAGCACCTCTACTGAGGATTCGTCGGATAACGAAAGCCACTTTGGCGATTCTGAAGATTCCGAAAATCCAACCTCTTCCAGCGAGACTGATGAAGAGCCGGAGTCACACGGTTCTGAGGTTCAAGACGCGTTTATCCCGGAAATAGGCGAACCCATTTTGGAATTCTCGGATCGGTATTTGACTAGCGAGAAGGGGAATATTGCGTACTTCACCACGGCTGACTGCAAATTGGACAGTGAGATCGGGAAATTACTTAGGGAGAAATCGTTAGTAAATTCCGAGAAATTAAAACAATGCAATCCGACCATTGGCGAAGTTGTAGTGACCAAGGTTGGAAAATACTCAATGTTTGCACTAATGGTAAAAAGGACTGTAGACGAAAGAGCGTTGAAGTGTGTCACTACATCCTGTGTTAAAGATCTAAACAAAAAATTGTTGGAATCAGGTGTCAGCACGATATACTTGGGATATGATTTCGATATAATTCCGAAGCAAACGTGGTATACGATTACAGAAGCCCTTCGGGTGCACATTAAGCGGAAGGTGACGATAGTAATTTTTAAAAATTCGTTCGTTGTACCATCCGCTCCCGAACGATATGCATTAATAAAAGAATGCCATGGTTCCGCGGCAGGAGGCCATAAGGGTATACGAAAGACCTATTTCCGTCTAAACCAAACCCACTATTGGCGGAACATGAAGGATGACGTAACAATAGTCGTGAATCGGTGTAGCATATGCCAGAAAGGAAAAACTCTCAGGGCTAAGGTCCGACTGCCAATGATTATCACGGACACACCAGCGGAAACATTTGACAAGGTGGCACTGGACGTTTGGGGACCCACGAAAATATCCGAGGATGGAAATAGATTCCTTCTCACGATACAAGACCTACTGACTAAATATTCGGTAGCAGTGCCTTTATCAGAGGTCACCGGGTTATCCACCGCAAGGGCTTTCGCATCAAACTTTATCTGCAAATTTGGTGCGCCTAGAGCAATATTGACGGACCAGGGTCCCAATTTTATGTCGAGCGTTTTCAAGGAGCTCGCCAAGGTTTTCAAAATACAAGCCTTCTTTACGTCTGCTTACCACCCAAAGTCCAACGGAAGCATAGAGCGAAGCCACCATGTTCTCGCTGAGTACCTAAGGTGTTGTGTTAAACGCCGAAAGGAATGGGATAAATGGATTCCTCATGCGATGTTCGCCTATAATACGAGTGTCCACGAGGGTACTAAATATACCCCACACGAGTTGGTATTCGGCAAACTGGCACGTTTACCATCTAGCACTCCTCCCAGTGATGGAATATTGACCTATTCAGATTATGTAGATGGGCTTAAGAACGATTTGGAAGAGATCCAGACATTCGCAGGATTAAATCTTAATCAAGCGAAGCAGAGGGCGAAAATTTATTACGACCGCAAACAAAATGTTAAGCATTTCCGGGTAGGCGAGTGCGTGATGCTCATGAAGGAGCCTCGAAACAATAAATTGGACGATACATTCGTAGGCCCATACGAAATTGTAGAAATTGTAGGGTCTCGAAATGTAAGACTGCAGATTAACGAAACGCGGACGAAAATAGTCCACATGGACAAATTAAAGAAAGGATACGATCCCTTAATTTTTAGTGAAGATCAGAACTCGTCATCCGAATCCACGGATTCGGACTATAGGTCGGTTGAGAGGAACGCAGGGAAGAGCGAGTTATCACTCTCCTCTTCGTGCGGTGCTTCGTAAATCGCGCGCGGACTTCCCACCTTCGACGGGAAAGCCGGAGAAAAGAAGGAGAGAAGTTATCGCACATAAGAGACAATACGCGAAAATAAAGAATATTCAATTTAAACGACTACGATGTAGTAAAGTGACCCTAAATTAAATATCATATCAAATCAAATATTATATCTCAGAGCATAAGGAATTTCGGAAATCGCTATGATGTATTAAAGCCTGGTATAGGAAATTATGCCCAATATTAAAGTTTCATACTTGTCGGTCCATTCGTGTGTTAGCACGTACGCGTTTAAATTTCCTATACTGTAAACTCGTCGCATTGCATGCTTAGATACGCGCCTCAGGATCGGATTTCGAAACCCGTATCGCCGACTGTACATAGCGAAACGCATTTCCTCAAAGATAAAACACGGAGCCTAATTTCGAAGTTACAGGGTAAACTATTCCAAGTAATATATAATTTGGCAATTGGCAGGTCGGATGGGAGGAATTCAAATTTCTCTACGTCCGTAAGGTTTGGGGAATATGGCGCGACTGGCCTGTGATGGTCTGAGGGGAATTCGGGAAATAGATTAAACGAAAAACTCTACTTCCAGGGATCCAACTGCAAAATATTCGAACGTCAGGATTGAAGAGAATCCAGGTCTATACTCTGAAAATATCCGACCTATGCGGTTGACACACACGGAATGGCGATTAGTCTCCAGAATCCCACTACATGCGGGTCAGTCTGTAAAACAGTAATATTTTGATGCTGTGACTCGCCCATTGGCATTATATGAATCTTTTTTGTTACTATATTTGTATCCTTGTGTATGGTATTGCCAATAAAGTCAATTATTATTATTATTATTATTATTATTACATGCCTACTTTGAAAAGATAAATGATTTCTACGCTAGTCTTAAGATTCTAGAGGAATGTTGTAGGGAACTCCAGGTGTGAACTCTAAGCGAAAGGATACGTGAATCCCGGGCGATACTCTACGAAGTAGTAAAGAAGAACGAAAATCTCTTAGAGATCTTGGCAGGACACGAGGGACGACGCAAGAGGGGTGTCATCGACGCGATCGGAAAAATAAGTAAAATTTTATTTGGAACGGCACTGGAAGAAGAAATCGAGGATCTTCAGCAATAGATGGATATGGCGAATGACAGAATTTCAGAAACTGCGACGCTAGTAGCAGAGCAGACAAGGTTAATTTCGGTCGAATTCGCAGAGATACGTCAGGAAATGCTAACCATCAATAAAACATTGAATGGGTTACAAAAAACCCAAATATTGATACAATCACTAGCGGAACAATCCTTGCGAAACGAAAAACTAAACCACATCATGTCTGTAATCGCTACGGAAGTACAGAGATATGCAATAGAGGCGGATCAGTTGATGAACGCTGTATTATTCGCAAAAGCTGGACAAATTCACCCCGAATTTGTCTCACTCAAGAATTTAACCAACCACATTAAGGATATTACCGAGCTTACACCAGAATGTGAATTCCCTATCCCGATTGCACCGTTGACCTTGGACTCGTTACTGGAGATCTCGACGATGAAGATCGCATACTGGAACGCTACCCTGGTATACATACTATACATCCCCCTCGTGTCTCACCTAAGATTTACCATATACGAGCACAGATCGGTGCCGATAGCCCAGGCACTTGCAAATCATACGAGATCAGCGTTTATAGTACCGTCAGCCAAATACTCTGCTTTGGCGAACGACAGGGATAAATACGTTCGATTATCTGCAGAAGCATATCGTCAGTGTAAGAAGGCTAACGACCTCTATGTATGCCACGGCGATTTACCACTATACGAGCTAGACAATGATAGCGATTGTGAAGTACGAATGATGGCCGAATTGATCTTCCAAGATTTTGGCAATTGTGACATCAGAATACGTCGACAGAAGACGGCATTCTGGCTTAAACTTCGCACTATGAACCGTTGGCTATACTCGGTTACCAAACTGGAACCATTGAGGATTATTTGCGGTAATGAAGTAATCACTACCCTAATGTTAAACGGAACGGGTTTGATCGAACTAACGCCAAATTGCAAGGCACAGACGGGAAAAACAACGCTAGTCGCCTCAAGAATGATAGAATCAGAAATATTTATGGAATACCAAGGACCAAGGCCCAAGGGGGGAAGTATTACGATCGTACGATCATAACGATCGATTATGGGTACATTATAATATAAAGTATACGCGATAATTATAAGAAACGAGACTCTCCATATCCGGTCTCGCGCAAAAGTGTGAAATCGGATAATTATCGGGTTATACTTTAACATTTCAATTAAAACAATAACTAAGCGTTTCCTCGGTGGGAACCTGCAAACGTTAGCAAATTGCACGGCGACGGACGAGAGTTTGGGACGACAAAAAAAGGTGTCCTCAGCGGGTTCCCAGGAAGGAAACATGCGGACGTCAGCAGGAAGGCCCGATGGACTCTGCGATCGGTAGATATATAAATTAGACATCGAACGTCGGGGAGGACAGATTTTTGACGGAACTCTGACCCGGAACGTCGCGATCTTGTCTGAAACCCGGGCTCGGGACTTATAGCGCGTGCAATCGGAACTCCTGTACGGATGCTGGGCGCGTCGAGAAACACAATTATTCGCACGTTCGTTTTTTTTATTCGCGCGTTACGTTTATCAAGAAACGTAACACTCTCCACTTCCTTATCGGATATCTGTCTTCGCATATTTTTTGAATTTGAAGTGGAAACAGGAGTAGTTTTGGGTACAAATTTCCCTTCCTCGTCCGACCACAAAAACCACGTGTTGCCTATGTGTACCTTTTGAAAGCTAGTGTGAGCTGGTTTATTTTCCTTCCTAGCCTCTCGCACCAGTTCTCGAGCTTTGAAGTCGATCATCCTCTCTCTCTCCGTCAGGTCTTCGTCAATATAAATGTTTTGGTTCCTAAGTACATCTTTTTTTGAAGACATGATTTGTAATTTCACCCTGTAAGAAGAACATTCCAAAAGAATTATATCGGGGTCTTTTCTGAGCAAATAGGCTACATCCACTGCGCTCTTCAGGTTAAAGGAGTCTTCTAGAAATTTCTCCGCGCAACTCGTGACATCTCCTTTTACTTTTAGTCCTCTAATTCGAAGATTCTTCTTACGAGAAATTTTATCTTGTCGTTCGAGCTTCTGTACTAAATTTTTAATTTCAGCATCTATTTGCACTAGTTGAGTTTTTAGATTCTGGATTTCACCAAGAACTTCAGATTTGATGGAATTAATAGCAGAAAACATTCTTCTCGAATTCTCGCTTTGCTCTTCCTTAACTACATCCATCTTAGATGACACATCTGCAATTTGCGAAGCAAACGCTGTCAGTAGCGTGTCTTGAAGATCCTTCAATTGAGTGTCCATGGTGGGAGGATTGCTTTCTATGGTTAGTTTAGGCTGGTGTAGAATTACTTGGTTAGGACGATGTTTTTTGATAACTGTAGACTCTGGCGAAAACTGTGATGACCCGGGCGAACGCTGTCTTTTCGAAATGTCGAAAAAAATCCTTAAGAGTGGGAGAACCTGGCTCGATAATATTTCGCCACCTCGAAGCTGTCGGCGGTCGACCCGCTACTGACGAAATAGGCCTGGGCGTCGATACGTATTTCTCCTCCTCCTGCGCTGATAAGCGAGTCGTCGTGCTATCAGACTGGAGAGAGGGGTTTTCCACCTTCGGCATTTACGAAATTGCGGACTGCGAAACGCTGCCGCGTGCAACTAGGTATGAAACTGCACGATAAAACTTCCACAACTAGCTTATGTAGCTTATGCCAACTAGCAATTCGGAAGTGCTAAGTTAGTCAAAATGCTGCTCACATTCTCCCACGTGGCAATGATGGCACAGTCGGAAAAATTAAACCACAGGGATATAGAAGAAGGCAAATGACCGCGATCTTCTCAAACAAACAAAAAGTTCACAAAAACAGACCGACGAACACAGACACTTTTAACTATAATCACTGAGTGCGTCTTCCCACAAGATCCAATTTACAAAAACGTTATACGCATTTAACAGGCACTGACTGAACCATCAAGTGACGTTCGTTTAACAATTCTCCTTCCACAAAGGTATCACAATCTGTACAGCATAAATAAACCGACGGCACAAAAGACACCACTCCGTACTCAGAAACAATAATTGGCCGGTTATGACCAAAATTGAAGAACAAAATCGATAAATTGCCGGCACCGCTACAATTAACGTGTGCCACAAACTGACAGCGGATGTGTACTATAAAAATTTGTACCTATTTTAATTTGCTTATAATAAAATAAAAATTGTCGGTATTTTTTCACTTTAACTCGTGATTACTTAGTCAATTTCAAGAACTTTGGAATGAAACAAAATGGATATTAAGACTGAACAATTTTATTAGCAAATGTTTTAAGACATAAATTAAGATGTTTATAAAAAAAATATCAATAAAAGTAGAAACACCTCCCTGTTTTGTGAGAAACCAATCCAACGTGGATTGATTCCGTTGGTTCAAGTAAGGATATGTTTAAGGATGAAAGGATAAGAATTGGTTAGAAGGGTGTGTCGAAAAGAAACAAAGATTTGAGCGAGCGTGACTTAGTCTTTAATTCCGAGAGGGGAAACAGTCCAAAGGCATAAAAAATCTCTGGAAGTAATACAAATGTCTTAGGTAATATGTGTAGGTGTGCAGGTGTGTCGTAGGTTTGTCGTATATTCGCCGACGTGATCGGCGGAACGTTCGTTCACCGCGGACCCCGCGGCTTTGTTTTGCAAAGGTCGTTTTACCCTAGCACCACGTGGGTGCAACTAGTTTTTCCAGGAGCGTTTCCCCTGGCACCATGTGGGTGCAACTAGTTCTCACCGGGGCGTTTCCCTTGCAGATCGTTATGAAGGGGTGTTTCACCCTGGCACCATGTGGGTGCAGATTCCCTTTTCCCGAGTATGGATCGGATCGCGGCATGAATTCGGTATCAATATCAGAAGTGATCTATGGCGTAGACACGGTGGAGACTCGCCATACGCGTTACAAAAAAACGTCCGTTCGCGAGCGATTCCTGAAAAGGACAAACTACCCGATCGGTGACAACGAAGAAGCTGATCGCCCGATTTGCGCGCGCTTACAAGAACCAATCGTCGGGCGCGCTCCAAAGCGCCAATCCGCGATCGTGATTCCAAAACGCCGCGCACTGTGAGCCGCGAGCGTTGGCGATCGTGAACGCTAAGACAAAACCACGCGAAGTAGTCCGCGCCGCAGATAAACGAATTTGAAGAGCCGCGACGATTAAAAATTGACCTGATCAAATCACGCCTTCGGCACGTTATCCGCCCACATCATTTTAATAAATGCTTAATATAAGATTTAACAGCTATTCGACCGAACAGTCCCTATGTCAATTTTTAAGAAAAGTAATCAAAGTTTTTAAATTTTGTTCGCCATACTGCATCCGACAATTTTAATTTTTTAACAATAACTCGTAGTTCCCAATTACACACCCCGAAACCCTGATTTACGCAGTTTCACAAATATAAAATTAAATTGTTAATGTTCGGCCGCTATATTGGATCTAACATTTTTAATTTTTCAAAAAATAACTTGAAATTGGTACTCGGAGTACCCAAAAACTTACGGGTACTACGTTTTATCAAGGTAATTTTTTTAAGATTTGGTACACTAACAACGGGACGCTCAGGCTAGTATATCACCCATTATTGTTTAAAAAATTGAGGTGATTCTTTAAAAGGCGATTCGTAAAAAGAAATTAAAAACCAAACAAAGTTCTGCGCTAGCGATTGAAGTTCCATGTCTCGTTACCGTAAAGCATATCACTGTGTGGCTTGGTTGGTAGCGTCGCCGCTTGGCGGGGCGGGGGTCACGAGTTCGATCCCGGGAGTATGCGCTTTTTTTAATTTTTATTTTATTACTGTGATATTATCATACAAAATAAAAACCAATACATTTTAAACTATTTATTGAAACCTTTTTTTAACTATCACTTGTTGCATTTTAATGAAAAATGTTACAGCAGAAATGTGTTATTTTTAACCGTTATTATTCAATTTTTGAAATATCCTTAAAATTGAATTGTAGTTCATTTATTACATTAAACGCATAAAATTAAATGCAAGGCGAAAACAATATAATGAAATTGGCCATTCCACAGAAAATTGCACAATAAGTTTTTCAATTAATTTTTGCTTATAGAAATATTACTCATACCAAAAAGTGATATAAACATTTTCTCTTCAAAATTTTCAACCTTCCGAAAGAAATAATATCTTTCGATATTTCTAGTCGAAAACGCGTTTTTTTATTTACATATTAAATATTTGTATATTAAACTAAAATTGGTTGTGCGGTTTTCTGTGGATTGGCACATGCATTTCATTACATCGAGAAACAAACAAGGTATAAAATAATCCATTAATAACATGATTATATGAAATGCATTAAAAACATTTATTTCTCTTTCTGGATACATGACACAAAATTCGTTGTTTCAATGTACTAACACAATATGACATATATTCATACCATATACTAGCCTGAACGTTCCCTTGTACGCTAATATTTTGTAAAAAAAAGAAAGCTCTAGTCGCCAATTCGAAACCGCTATCTTCAATTTTCACAAACATTATTACGAATATTTATAGCCGAGACATTAAAGAGACGACATGTTTACGATTTTACCTTTTTTGGTAAAATTCTTGCTTGGCATGAACATATTGATTAAAAAATGTTTGTGAATGAAAAAATCGCGATTTCTTGTAAATAATGGTTTATAACTTTTACATGTTTATTATATACAGAATTTGATAGCAGGATCTGAAAGAGCGATCAATTTTATATCGAGAATGTTTTATCTCAAGTTTTTTGAATTGGTTTTTAATGCCAAGAAATATTCCGAAAATATTGGTGAAATTTGTGTCCTCTTGGGCGTTAATGGGCTAATAAATGAATTAATGTCGCAATAAATGTACAGTTTTTCGAAAACTCTTCTTCGACATCCTGCAAATGCTGCCGCAATGACAGTGGGTAAATATATGGATTGTCAGGGCTTTAACCTTCCTTCGAACTGACAAAAATTTGATTAACAAAATGAATATGATTCAAAGTCGTTAAAACTATAAAAAGGATAAAAAGGATAAAGGATTTGGAATTTTCCTCCGCTTTAATGACTTAGATGCCTATTCGCAGGTCGGCTCTCGGGTGGAGAGGTATAGGTTGGATAACACACAGACATTATACATGACGGAACACGACAACACAACACCCACTCAGAGCCAGTCCCCCTACCCCAATATCGGTACCACCAGCAGATTCGGCGGTCTGTGCCTTAGCGAATACGACGCAGGGCATATCCCATCTTTATCCGAGATAAGACCCACGACGTACCGACCGCGGACAACACGCTGACGGTACCGATAACTGCCGACGGGGGTCGGCAGCGGTCCCAAATTCGTACCTTCGCCCAGCAAAGTTCCACGGTTATTCCACACTGGACATAAGCAGAGAAAATTGCACGGACGGGGATTCGAACTCGGGACCTTCGCGACGTTCAGTTCGGGCGGACTGCGACTGACGCCTTAGCCCGCACAACGATCACGCCGTCGCATTTAAAACTATAAACCTGGATTGTTTTGAATAAGCGCTTATTTCGTTACTGGGCTGTATTAACAAGAGTAACAAACAGATTTGAATCCAAAATTTTTCATTTTTCGGACAGATTGAGCGACATAAGAAACCAATATTGTTATTAAAGTTTGTATTAAAATAATAATAATCATAACAATAACAACAACAATAACACTATAACATAGTATTTAGGCGAAATCTGACAACGAGAATTTTGCCTAAACAACGAGAAATAGATAGAGCAAATAGCCTACTTGTGAATGCTCTTCCGGATGACTGCGACCTGTGGCAAGTCAATTGTGCCGTTTATGAGGCTGCGAGTGATCTGGTGACTCCTGGAAATCTGACGCAGAAATCGGGAAGCCGACAGATTACAAAACGCATGTCTCAATTGAACGGCAATATTCGACTGACACAGAAGCTCGCTTCCCGAATTCAGTGTGTGATCGACTACATAACATCTGGCCTTTCATTTACGGTTAAAGTCAAGAGGTTCGCGCAACAACTGCGGACGTACTATCACACACTGAACAAGCTGAAGTTGCTCAACATCAAGCAACGTGTGGCAGATAAAATTCGAGTTTTGGCGGATGCCTTAAATAGGCTGCAAAGACGGGAGGATGTAATTTGACAAAATAAAACATTTGGTCGAATCCGTCCAACCTCTACAAACATCGTATCGCAGCCTCACGTGAGTTTCCGTCGATGGCCTCAGTTGAAGAATTCTGGGGGAGCATCTACGAGAAAACATCCAGGCTTAATGCAGAGACTGTGTGACGAATTGACACAACGAAGTGAAGATTGCCCACCCGTCAGTGCATTAGAGGTGAATAATGCCATCAAAAGAACGAGGAATTTCTCCTCGCCGGGCTGGGATGGAATAACCAACTATTGGTGGAAGAAGTTCACTTCTGTCCATCAACACCTAGCCCGAATATTCGCCTCTTACATAAACGGAGACCAACGCATTCCGCACTGGCTGGTGGAGAGCCGTACGACACTAATCCCAAAGTCGGGAGAATTGTCTGATCAGAGAAACCATAGATCTTTGTAGATCGTAAGCTGTATCGAGGATTCAAAATCAAGCTCGTCGTGCTAATAATTGGAGTGCTGGGAGGAATGAGACCAACTTTCCTCGATAACATCAAAAGTATTCCGGCCTGCCAACAACATGGAAATTCCATCGCAGTCCGAATGCAGAAAGCAGTTCTGCTGGGATCTCTCCGTCTGCTGAGATCAAATGAGATCCTGTAACCACTAACCCGATGGTAGAGGGAGTGGTTGCAGTTACCATCGATATTGTCCGTGGCAGTCTGCAGCGGAAGGTCTTGGAAGAACCTTGAAGGTCATGGTCAAGGTCATATTTGAACGTAAAATTTCCTGCACTTTCTAAATCAGCCATAAAAAATAGGGGTTGCCATTGAAAAAATTGAATTTGACCTTAATATGACCTTCAAGGACATATTCAAGGTCAAATAAAGATCGCCATTGAATTGCCCGGGAAAAATTCTCAAAATTTTGTCGGAAACATTTTTGTCTAAAACCCGTAATTTGCAAAATAATCTGGTGGTTTTTTGAAAATGGGATACCCTGTATAATCTCTTTGAGGGCGTTTAAAGCATGTATGTACCACCGCTTTACTGACGATTCTAGTGGTACAGATTGAGATAAAACGCCATAAAGAAGCAGTATGCATTTTTTTATGCTTATTGTATCTTACTTTTTGATCGATGATAAATAGTTTATCTTAATTTCATTTATTAAATGGCTGATAGTTACTCCACGAAAAGGAATATGTGTTGGAATTTAAGCCAAATGCGATCATTTCAAATTTTGTTAGTATTTAATTATTCTCCAAATTTATTTGTCATTTTCTTTAGAAGACATAAATTCTATCACTAAATTAAATCACGATGGTCAAGCGTAAATGAAATGGCCATTGTCGAATGGCCTTACTCTAACTACTAACAAAACTCAGGCAATTATCATTAGCTCCCCAAAAAATTTATCAAAGTTCAGGGCTTATCCAAAAATTCCTCTGGTAATTGGAGGCTCTATAGTACCTTTTGTTGATTCGGTTATAGATTTAGAATGTTTCTTTTTATCTGATTTCATTTGAAATAACTACGTGGCTAAAATATTACCATCAGTGAATGGTACTTTACATGCTCTAAAATTTCGTGGCAACGCTTTTTACCATCAAAAAATGATTAGTAGAATCATTAGTATTACATTTCGTCGGCTATGTCTGCCTTGTTGGCGACGACGCATCTGAATACTTCAACAGTTTTCAACGCCTTATAAACATTAGATTATATAAGTTTATTATGTCTTCGATATACATCCTTTTAGCAATCATTGAAAGTATACTTGCATTCATGGAAAAATTATGCTATGATAAGTTGCAATGATAAATTCCTATCACGAAATCTTCTAAAGAACACCTCGAATTTTACATGAAAATTGAGGGGCTGAATAGGAGAACGGCCTAACTCGAATAGATTTCAGAAAAAGTACATAAACGTGTACCCTCACTAACTTGAACCTGTATTTTTTAACGATAAATTTTAAGATACTTTAAGAAACTGAACGTTGATTTAAGTCCTACGCGATACTACGTGCATTGGGGACGTTAATTGCTTCTGCATTCTAAATATTGCATTATCTACTGATTTTGTCTTGGCCACAAAATAGTCGGTCTGATTGAGATGCCGTTGATATATGTGAGTTAGGTCAAGCATTTGCTTGTAAGCATAATGCTTCCATCTGATTTATTTATAATTATAAGGTTTTGAACACGAGATTTCCATCTGGAGATATCTGGAGTAACTGTTCCTAGTTATTGGAATTCTGAAGACACATTGGTATTACACCGATTTTAACAAAATTGGCTACTTAAATAATATGTATATTTTATAATACATTAGTTGTTAGCTAAAACTACCTAAAAACTGCAGACTCTCAACAATAATTTTCTCGAATGGATTTTAACACCGTGTACTCCTTGTCATACCTAGCTGTTAAAACGTTTTTTTGTTTCTATATATAATGGAGCTTTTTCTGTTTGCATTGTATTGTTTGTATTAAGCTTTTTTCTGCATTATCTTCTTCATTATATTTTGTAATGGTTGAAGTTTGCTGTTAATATTTTGTACTCTAATTGGCTCCTTTTCAACCGCTTGTGAGTTACATACAAACTTGAATTTCACTGTTTCTTATTATATTTATAGTTACTGTCCGATGTAGTGCGAAATGGTATTCGGCAGAAGTGGACAATGGAATTAATTAATTTCTGGATACAGGAAAAATGGCTAATTCATAAAGTTTTTAATATTTTGCTTCCCAGATATAAAAACTATGCTTCATATACTACAATGCACATAATACCAAGGAAATATCCAGGCATTTATTGGAAACGTGTTGTATTGGAGTTGAAAGGTACACTTATTTTTGTAACAATGCTACTACGTTTTCTTTATGTTTAGTTATTTATAACTATGAGAAATTATAGAAAAGCGCAGTATGGAAAGGTTTTACATTACAGATGTCATTTTTTTCTCATAATGCCGATATATTCATAAAAAGCTTCATCAGTTTTTTTTTTAATTGAAATGGGACAACAATTAAATCATTTTATATCTAAATATATGAATGGTATATGTTAAATGTATATAATGCTACGCCCGAACTGGGTATCGAAATGAAGACCAATACTGTATAAAAAAATGTAGGAAATTGTTCTTTCGAAAAGTACGCTAGTACGCCCTTGATACGAAAATAAATATTTGGATGTATTTAAAATATGTCTTATAGATATCCAAAATATATCCATTAGAGATCTTTTCGACACTTTCAAGATATTTGCAGGATTGAAGGATATCTTTTAGACATCTTTAAGACGTCTTTTTGCTTATTGCGCAAATTCGAAGATTATATATAAGATCTTAAAGATACAGACAGCTAATTAGAAAAACATAGTAATCATGTAATACGATATGATAAGATTGATATCACTTATTTCTTTTTGACCCCACAGTCACAAGGACCACTGGGAGGCCAAGTAACATATTCATAAAAAGATACAATAAAAGTAAGAGTGCGCTCATTCCAAGCGTGAAATAGCAGGTTATAGCACATTATAGCGCAATATGTTTTTTAAACAGAGCTAATAAAACATTTAAATCGCTTTCGAGTAAATCAATTTTGGCACACTCAGCATTAACAGAATTAAACAACTCAAACATAACATTTAAGGGGGAATACAAGGACAAGGACAAAGGACAGGTAATTTTCCCCTGCGTTAATAACAATTATAGTCTATTTGCGGGTCGGCTCTCGGGTGCAGAGGTACAGGACAAAGACGGTACATGACAGAACTAGATACACAACACGACACCCACCCAGAGCCAGTCCCCCTTACCTCAATATCGGTACCACCAGCAGATTCGTCCGAGCTGATGAAAAAGCTGTTTTTTTCATAAAAAATGAAAAAATGGTCGATAATTATTTTTCGGTTTATATTGAAAATTACCATCAAAAACTACATTAAACGATGAAAATTTTCGTTTTTTGAACATCTCTCTACGATCAATAGGAGCCGAGTTATGGTAATTTCAACATTTTTTGTTCAAAATTTAAAAAAAATTCTAACTCGATGAATGTTGTCTTAAAAAATCTGAAAAAATTTGAGAACACATATCTTGTTAGTAGATATCGAAAAAAAAATTGGGAGCAAAATCGAAGAGGGTCAGGGTTTTAGGTGGCTGACTTGACGTGGAATGCCCCATATATATACATATGAATTAAGACTGAAAGGAATGACGGTAATCCTTTATTTAGATGATTTTTTATTTATAAATAAATCAAAAAGCATGTGTGAGAATAATTTAAAAGATACTATATTATTTCTCGAACAATTAGGTTTCATTATAAATTTCGAGAAGAGTTCCTTGATCGCTAGTCAATCATGTAAATATCTTGGTTTCATTATTAATTCTATAGACTATTATTTAAAATTGCCTGATAAAAAGAAAAAACAAATAATAGAAATGGCAGGTGAATTCAAGCTAGGCGTCGCTTTTAAAATTCGTACATTTGCATCATTTCTAGGAGTTTTAACAGCAGATACACACACATACATACATACATTTTATTATGTCAGAACAGAAAGACGTACATATAATTACACTATACTTATACTACATTATTCACATCCAATCTTTAGCAGTATAATTATATCCGTCAATCATTTTATTCTTGCTTCTTATTATTGTATTATAATCGATATCATCACAGTCCAAAATCACAGTAAGTATAGCAGTGTTCTTGATATATTTTATATGCTTGAAGATGCTCAACAAAAAAACAATCAAGCAGTTTTTTTTTTATAATTTTATATGTTTTGTTGAAAAGGAGAATATTTTGTATTTTTTTTTTTTTTTAATTAATTAACGGGCGGAATCGCTCTTTTTTACTCATTGTTGCCTTATTATTTACTCTGAATTTGCGAGAGCTGCAGATCGACTTAGACAGATGGCGCCATACTTCACATTTGTGTATGAAATGTAGGACTGCAGAAACCTACACCAAGTATAGCAGCGGTCATGAGTCGATTTCCGCCAGATAAACAATACTTTCGAAACGTAAACACAAACAACGTGGCTCGTCTTACCAACAGCGAGCTGCTGCTTGGAAACGAAATCGAAAAATTGTCACCAGACGGGGATCGAACTCACGACCTACGACTTTGTAGTCCAGTGCGTTAACCGCCTGAGCCACGAAGCCGATTTAGTAGTATTTCATAAAAATCTTGCCCGTTTTCGTGAAAAATAATTATAATGCAATTACACTTAATTTTGTGACAAAGACATTGTATCCAATGTGTAGTGCAAAATGTACCATTGATGGTTGGTGGAAGCATGTCGACATTTAATCTCAGATCAGGCATATCTTGTTCTTTTAACATTTGTATGGGGCCCTTACTCGTTAATGTGTCTCTTGTCTTGTTTTGCATTAAAAATCGGTAGTTGCATACTAACTGATTTTTAATTGCAATTGTTCGACACACATTCTTCCGACATATTGATGCCCGTGACGTGATTTTTCCGTCACGATGTTTTGATTCAAATTTCATACAGCTTAGGGGACCAAGGGGCCCAATTGACTTCATTATTCGCGCATAATGTATCAAAAAGTGGGGTTTTACTGGAAAGAATGAATTCCGTAATTTCAAGTACTCCGTAATTTCAATTTCAAGAAATTTATAAGTAGAATTATGAACTACTTTACTGAAAATTATTTCAACAATTATTTTGAACTTTAGAAGTAATTGCCAATGAATGTTCCCTTCTAGAATAAATGGGCCTAGGATAAAAAATAAGCTTCATTTCATCAGATGACATAATAAGATACTTATTCTTAATATGCTTCTCCGAAACAGGTGGAGGCCTATTAATATTATCATTCCCTCCAAATTAATAACCAGATAATCTTAAATTTAAATCATCTAGCGTAAATCGCTTTTCTTCATAAATGAAGTGATGTAATAAAGGAGCAATATCGTAGCGAAGAACACCTTCTAATATGTCAAGTTGAGGATCAACAAACAAATTATTTGTTACTTGAAATTGATTAAATTTCTCGAATACGCACGTTCCTTTTACTCCAGAGGAGGAGGGGTGGATACATTACATTCTAGCAAATGGTGTTTATACATTTCCTGGTCCCGCAATGTGCAATCGCGTTCATTAAAAACATTGGATATATCATTACGCTCGGTAAGACAAAATCGACAAAAATATCTTGCTGAAAAACTTTCGGTTAAGCCAAGGATTGAATGAAGTCCTAAATTATCTTCCGAAATGACTGTCAGTATGAAGTATATCTGTTTTGTCGTGTTATTGATCGTTATGGTAATTCCTTCATTTCAGAGAAATGTGAGTTCTTCTACAACTTTAGTAAATGCAATTTCATTTGTATACTGCACACGATGTTTTGAATTAAATAGCAGAAAAAGAAATATGTTTTGCAATTTTGAACAATATTTTGGAGGAAGGTTAACAATACTCAAATATACTGCGCCGCATTTGGAAATACCCTTATGGCTACCAAGGGGGTTATTATTTTCGTAATCGTCGAAAGCTATTGTTATAGGAAAAGCTATTTTATCATGAGTTTTTACTTTTTTCCTGCCAAAGTGATCCTTGCATGATAATAGACATGATCGATGTTTGGCATTTAATATCGTGTAAATATTTCAAAGTATCATCAAAAAATTCAGGTAGTTCAAAGAAAAGCTTTAGCATGTGCCTTACGGGAATGAATTGCGCTACTATAGCTTTGTGAACTGACTCTTTTCCTCCCTTCTTCTCGACAATTACTTTGATTTCATCGAGTTTATAATTTTGAGGTTGAATAAAAGTTCCTTTTTTTAAATATTTTGAAACATTTTGCGTCAGTATTGATTGCTTCCACTTGCTACCCATTGCTACCTGGAAATAGCTCGTTAAATAAAATAAAATTTGAATAGAACTGATAATTATCTCAAGAACAATCAGGAACATGTTAGATTGAGCTATGAGACGAAATTGAAAACTAAGGTTGCAGTAATATCTGCTGCACCTGCTTTTCTAGTGTTTGAATTTTGATTCCTACTCTTAGACTTGCTTCTTTGATTTCCAAAAATAGCACGTTGTATAAATATCCAAACATTAGAAGAATAACGAGGATATGCAGAATCAAAACTGAAGAAGGTCTTGAATGTTAATGTTGCAGCATCCAAAAAAGATGATGTTGAGTACCAAATATCGTTTATGACCATGTACGTTTTTGAAATATGGACCATGGCTCCAACAATGACAATTATTAGTTGTAGTGTTAAGTTTTTCTCCAGAAACTTGACTCGTAACGCATTGATCATCGCATCCTCTTCATTAGCAGTCTGAAAAACGATATAATCGATATTAAACTGTAAATTAAATAATAAAATAAATATCCACGAATAAAAAATAATATTTCAACCATGTTCTTGTTTAATTTATTGTCAGTCATCATAATTATTTAATTAATGTAATTCTAACAACATTCAGATTTTAAAATATTCTATTCTATCTTTCGTTCGATGAACAAAGATAAAAAATGGCATAGTCAAAAGTGTTATTACAGGACCTCTTCTATATTTGCAGTGCATATCATGAAATTAAAAATTAGAGGGGGGAGAGGGGTTTAAAGGACCTAGAATAAAATAGAATTATTTGAGCAGACATCAAATTAATCCAAAAGAGTATATACTAAAAAAATATTCTCACCGGAACAATAATCATATAAGAATCTAGCTTTTCATAGCCTGTCAATTTGCCAAGATTTTTGTCGCCATCGCATTTGTCTTTTTCACGTTCGGATTCAATCCCGTTTTCAGGTTGAATTTTTCTTTTTCTTCTTGGCGTACGTTCATGGTATGGGGATAAATTGATCAAGAGATAAAATAGTACAGCATCTTGATTATCTGCAAAAAAGAAGTAAATCGTTGCTAAAGAATGTTTAAATAACATTGTAATTTTTATAACTTTGTTGACATCACAAAATCATTTTATAATATTTATGAAGAGATTTAGAAGTTGAATTGATTATTCATTTATACATGTTGTCAATGAGAAAAGATATTGACTAGCAACGAATGTTAAATATTCACAAGTCCAAAAAATACTAAAACTTATAGGTTTGAAATATTACATACTAGGTGATAATTCTGGTAGGAATTGTAGATATTATAATGAATAAGCTTGGCTGCACATCCTATAACGACAATAACTAGAGACTTTTCTTAGATTCATCTGTCAGATGTTTGAAAGCCCTTCTACTGCATAATGGCAATACCTATTCCTCTATTCCAGTCGGTCATTCTGTAACATTACAAAAAAAATATGAAAACCTCAAACGTCTACGCGATATAGAATTTGAGAAAAGAATGGATCCCGAAAAAGCTGCTTGGGAAAGATTTTGAGAAATAGTATCGACATTTTTGGGAAATACTGATCGTGATTCCGATTATAAAAATATCGTCGAAAAAATGATACTAAATTTTAATAACTTAGGTTATTTAATGAATTTAAAAATGCTGAATAATAAGATTTGTTAATATGTGTAGGAAATCTCTTGGGTTCAGTTTGTCAATTAAAGCAATTCTTTATTAGAAGATAATAAAGTTTAATAAAGTGAAATTACATTTGGTGTTTAACATATTGACTCGTCCCTTTTTAATTGTAACTGCGACTTGTTCGTCACGCGGATTCGTCGCGACTGCCGCACGCTACATATCGCCGCATGTTGGCCTACTCGCGTCCCGCTTGCCATTCGGCAACTCCGCAATGCCTCCTGAAACGCGCCAAAGTAAAAAATCGCTAAAGGATATTCCCACAATTAGGTTATACTGACAGTCATTAGACCCGATTGACAACTTAATTACTGATCCGCCAGGGTTTTAAATATTCTGCGCATGTACTCGTATTTAAAGGACTATCGCCATTCCGTACCTTGCGAACGTCGGAAGTGACATTACCCTTAACATTTAAAATCTCGTACGGACCTAGAAATTTACAACGCAATTTCCTACCCGGCGTTAATTGAGGGGCCGGATCGTAGAACAGGCCCTGTGGGATTTTAGTTGGTCCCTGGATTTCTCCGGCTATAACTCAGCCAATTTTCAACCTTTTCGCGTGTAATTTTAACTGAATACTTCTTATAGTATTCTGAGAATAATAATACAAACGAAAAAATATTTTAAAAAGATATAACATTGCTTTTTGCTTCTAATAAACAATGGTTTATAGATGGATACTTTCATTTGCTACGGGATCAATAATTCGATTACTAATACATACCTTAGACAACGGTTTCTTAAATTTTCGGATTCGCCGATTACGAATTTGATATCGAATTGTCAAAATTCAAAATGGCGGATCCAATATGGCGGACGAAAGTTATGAAACCAATCGCATTCGTTTGAAACGTTTTGCACGGGGGTTTTCGAGGTCGCCGATTACGAATCTGATATCGGATAGTCAAAATTCAAAATGGCGGATCCAATATGGCGGACGAAAGTTATGAAACCAATCGGATTCGTTTGAAACGTTTTGCACGGGGGTTTTCGAGGTCGCCGATTACGAATCTGATATCGGATAGTCAAAATTCAAAATGGCGGATCCAATATGGCGGACGAAAGTTATGAAACCAATCGGATTCTTTTGAAATGTAATGCACGGGTTTTTCGAGGTCGCCGATTACGAATCTGATATCAGAATGTCAAAATTCAAAATGGCGGATCCAATATGGCGGACGAAAGTTATGAAACCAACCAGATTCTTTTGAAACGTATTGCACGGGGGTTTTCGAGGTAGCTGATTACGAATCTGATATCGGATTGTCAAAATTTAAAATGGCGGATACCACATGGCCGACGAATTTTGTAAAATCAACTGGATTGCTCTAGAAACTACTAGGGGTTTTTTGGGGTTGTTGATTACAAAAGAAAACTTCGAAAAACTATCATTAACAATGGTAATAACCATTAAAACTGGTATTTTTAAGCCAGTTCGCAAGACTATCTGATTTTATTTTTGTTAAAAAAAGGCACGAAATAAGAAAGCCAGGTTAATAATATTATTACGTATATATTTTATAATTACAGAGAAATGTATAATAATTTGTACGTTCATATTTTACAATGACTACTACTAAATCATCAAATCATAACATTGAAGTTTTATTCACTGTCTGACGAAATCGGGTTATCATTAGGTGTTTTTGCATTTTCGAAAACTTTAAAATATTCATTAAAGAATATTTTTCCTTCAAACGAAAGGAATTTCATCAGGCTTCTGAGATCGTCCATTTTTGCTTTTGTTAGCCCAACTAACGGAGGGCACTTTCTTTTAATATCTATGAGTTTTATTTTCGGCTTAAACATTTGAATAGAAACATCTTGTAAATACATCGAACTTATTAAAAACTCCCGGACTCCCCCATTCACAATTGTTGAGAATGCACAAAATATTATTCATGATTTTGAGAAATCCTTTAAAGGTATTTAACTATACCAAAGTGTGTAAAGATAAGCGAAGCTCGTGTTATTCGTTATTTACCTACCGGTGAAGTAGAGTTCTTCAAAAACTACAAGAATGAAAGTCCATCTAAAGTCATGTTTAAGCCGAAAATAAAACTCATAGATATTAAAAGAAAGTGCCTTCCGTTAGTTGGGCTAACAAAAGCAAAAATGGACGATCTCAGAAGCCTGATGAAATTCCCTTCGTCCGAAGGAAAAATATTCGTTAATGAATATTTTAAAATTTTGGAAAATGCAAAAACACCTAATGATAGCCCGATTTCGTCAGACAGTAAATAAAACTTCAATGTTATGATTTGATGATTGTAGTCATTGTAAAATATGAACGTACAAATTATTATACATTTCACTGTAATTATAAAATATATACGTAATAATATTATTAACCTGGCTTTCTTATTTCGTGCCTTTTTTTAACAAAAATAAAATCAGACAGTCTTGCGAACTGGCTGTAAAATAAAAGTTTTAGTTATTATCACTGTTAATGATAGTTTTTCGAAGTTTTCTTTTGTAATCAACAACCCCAAAAAACCCTAGTAATAAGTTTCAAGAGCAATCCAGTTGATTTTATAAAATTCATCGGCCATGTTGTATCCGCCATTTTGAATTTTGACAATCCGATATCAGATTCGTCATCGGCTACCTCGAAAACCCCCGTGCAATACGTTTCAAAAGAATCTGGTTGGTTTCATAACTTTCGTCCGCCATATTGGATCCGCCATTTTGAATTTTGACTATCCGATATCAGATTCGTAATCGGCGACCTCGAAAACCCCCGTGCAAAACGTTTCAAACGAATCCGATTGGTTTCATAACTTTCGTTCGCCATATTGCATGCGCCATTTTGAATTTTGACAATTCGATATCAAATTCGTAATCGGCGAATCCGGAAATTTAAGAAACCGTTGTCTAAGGTATATATTAGTAATCGAATTATTGATCCCGTAGCAAATGAAAGTATCCATCTATAAACCATTATTTATTAGAAGCAAAAAGCAATGTTATATCTTTTTAAAATATTTTTTCGTTTGTATGATTATTCTCAGAATACTATAAGAAGTATTCAGTTAAAAGTACACGTGAAAAGGTCGAAAATTGGCTGTGTTATAGCCGGAGAAATCCAGGGGCCAACTAAAATCCCACAGGGCCTGTTCTACGATCCGGCCCCTCAATTGTGTACGCTTGATTGCTACCAGCTGTCCGACATTTGGACGACTCGCGACGACGCAGATTATAGTTTTTTCGATTTTCTTCTTGAACTATCTGGATCTGCTTCTTAGCATTTAACCTTAGCAAATCACGCTCCTCTTCAAACTGTTTTTGTATCTAAGATTCTAGAAGTTCCTTGAAGTGAACGTCAGCTTTATGTCGCATTTTAACACCTGTCATAAGCTCGAACGGGGTCGTCTCTATACTTCGGTGGTAGGTGGAATTGAGCGTTTGTTGAAGCGTCTTCGCATGCTGATACCACTTTGTAGGATTATCTGCGGATAATTTCGTTAGGACAGAGATGATAGTCCTATTAAGTCTTTCGACTTGTCCATTGGCTCTTGGTATCCCTGTAGTGATCGGATTCTCAGAAATACTCTCTTCATTACAGTAATCAAGGAACTCTTTTGAGGTGAATGCCGTACCACGATCTGTAATAATTCTCAAGGGATTCCCAAAAATTTCTTCTCGAAAAAGGAAGATCGGCCTTCGTAAGAGGATGTAAAAAGCCTAACTTCTTGCCTTCCATCTTGTTTCCCATGATGCAACGAACACAATTGGCAAGAATCTTTTCCGTTTTTTCTTTAAGATTTGGAATATAATACTCCTGCTTGATTAGTTCCGATGTTCTTTTAAAAGCAAAATGTCCTATTTCGTGCGCCGTTCGGATGATTTCGTCTTGCATGGAAGTAGGCACTACTTGTAAATCAACTCCACGTTCAAATTTATATAGCAATCCACCTCGTAAAAAATAATCTTTATAGGTTTCCTCTTTGCAATTTGTAATTAATGCTATTGGATCAGCATCTGCATGTTGAGCTCTCCTGATTCTAGGAATAATGCCATTAGCCTCGATTATCATGACTAGAAAATGACTTAACGCGTCCACGTGCTTCATACGATTAGCTGATCGATGCTTGATTTCGTAGTTATATTCTTCGATGGTTTGTGCCCATCGCCATACTTTTGCCGATATTTCTTTTTTGGTCATTGTTTGCTTGTACGCTTCGCAATCCGTTACAATGTTAAATCTTATATCTAATAAATATACACGCAGTTTCTTTAGAGCCTCGACAACCGCTAAAGCTGCGAGGTCATAGCTACTATAATTCTGCTCATGATCGTTAGTTTTCCGACTAATAAAATGAGTAGGATTAAATTTACAATCGATTGGGGAACGCTGTAACAGTACCGCTCCGAGTTCATATTTCGACGCATCTGTATGTAACTCGGTTTCGTATGTGTGATCGAAAATATGCAATACCGGTTCTTTAATCAGCGCATTCTTTAAAGCATTAAACGCGTTTCGTTCGTTTACTCCGAAATAGAAATCTTTTCCTTTTCGCAAGAGATCACTCAATGGCTTCGCTATCAGACTGTACCGCTCAATAACTTTTCGGAAATAACCGGTCAACCCAAGAAACGATTGAATGCCTTTCACTGAATTTGGCTCCGGATAGTTAATAACGGCTTTGACCTTATCGGGCGAGTGACATACCTACCGTTTTCAAAAACCTGCCCCAGGAATTCCACACGCCTCTTTAAGAATTGACACTTTTTTTTATTTATTCCGAGCCCGTATTCACTGGCAAGCTTCAGCACGATTTCTAATCTCTGAACTGCTTCATCCTAATTATTTGCCGGAATTATTATGTCATAAAATAAACTTGAACTATACCTTGATTTACCAATGGGCGAAAGATCTGATTCATGTATCTTTGGAATACCGCGGGGGAATTGCATAGGCCAAACGGAACTCTCAAAAACTGTACTGACCTTCTGGTGTAATAAACGTCGTATATTTACGATTTCTTCTTCAACTTATCAATTTGTTCCTCGATCAACGGCATCGGATACCTATCTCTCTCAATGATCTTATTTATTTGTCGATAGTCGACGCAACCACGAGGAGATCCGTCTTTTTTTCGGGCAACGACAAGGGGACTCACGTACTCCGAAATACATGGTTCAACGATTCCTTTCTCAATCCACTCACTTACTTGATTCCTAATTATTTCTTGTTCAGCTAAGGGTGACGCGGTCTCTGAAGAATGTTCTTGTGTTCTTTTAAAGTAATCGTCATTGTAATGTCAGTCGATTTTGATTTTTGCGGTCTATATGAAGAAATGAAATGATCAACTTGTTCGAAAAGATCCCTATTAGGAATTGCCCCTATGTCGTTCTGCACTAACTCAATTGTATTGATGTTAGCTAAAAAGGCAGTTCGTGATTTACTTATAACATTAACCTTGTCACTGCTAAAATTTAAATCAGCTAATTGGAGAATGTCACGGCCTATAACTGCCTGCATACTAATGTAACCGATTCTCCCTTGCCAAATCCTGACCCCAACAATTCTCATCTAAGTAGCAATTCACCGGGCAGTAACCTTGCCTTGACTCCCATTGGAAATAATCAAATCATCTCGAATACATATCTTTCTTGAATTAATTTAATGACCTAATTAATCGATTCAAATAATAAAACTCAACTATTATTATCTAACATTTTTGAAGCATTAAAGAAATAAACTTACTTAAATTCTGTTTGCTCTATATCTTTGGTTTTCGACTTTCACTATCTTACTTTTTATTAAATAACAATTTAAAACAAATATAATTATCCCCTCCTCAAAATTTCAAATTAATTTCTTTTCAATTTTCAAATTTATTATTGTCAAAATTAAACATTAAAATTAAATTTATTATTTTCCGTATTATCTTTTCCCTTTAATTTCACAAATTCCATCTGAAGCTTATTAGTATTCCCCAGTTGTATTTTTATCTGTTTTTTTTTTCAAAATTACTTCTTTTTAAAAAATGCCTATTTGAGGTGGATTGAAAATTTTGCAATGGAACGCAAGAGGAGTCCTTAATAAACTCGAACTCCTAAAAGTTTTCCATCTATACGATGTGATTTGTATCCAAGAGTCTTGGTTCATGGAAGATAAGAATTTCAAATTAGGGCTGTACAACATCATCAGACTGGACCGTGATCCTACCATAAGTAAGGACCTGTCCTTGGGTTTGCTAGTTGCCATTAAGCCCACTATCAACTTCAAAATTATTCGTTGGTATAATAGTCTCGGAGGAATCGAGATGATACTGTTTCAACTTATTTTTGATAGGGGGACATTTACCATCAACAACCTCTATGGACACCCAAGCTCCTCTCAGAATGATGCGGACTGGATCGGGATCTTAACTGATCTCGATTCGGACTACATCATCTGCGGGGATTTGAATGCACATAGTGCGAGCTGGAGTTGAGGCGCTGTAAACCATGCTGGTGGGTCATCGCAAAAAATTATTAATAAATCGAGCCTGATCATTTTGAACCACCCCGATCAATTCACTAAGCTTCCCAACACATCAGTAGAATGGTTGGGTTCACCTGATGTATCAATCTCATCAGCTGATATATATTATAAAATCAATGTCAGTCAAAGACAACGCTAAGGGAAGCGATCATTTACCAATAGCTATTGCTATATCGGGAGAATACAAATCAACCTCTGAAACTAGACCTAAACTTAACACCTGCAAAGTAGACTGGAGTTTATTTAGCTTTCAATTAAAAAAAGAACTGGAGGGTTTGAATATTGACGAATATAACTTTATTTCATCATACAATAAAATCACTGACACCATTATTAGAATTCTCAAAAAGACTGGGGCTTTTAAATTCAAAACAAATTCAAAAATAATTGTTCTTTAAATCACTGGTGGAATGATAAATGTCACCAAGCAATAATTGAAAAAAGGAATGCTCTTAAGAATCTGAAGAAATTGATCACCCCCCAAAACATCGAAAACCTAAAAAAGGCTACAGTTAACGCTAAACAAACATTAAAAACAGAAAAAAGGGAGGGTTTCTTCAGATTCTGTAACAGTATTAATAAAGATATGCATCCCGGACAGGCGTGCAAAATTATTTCTTCATTCAAAGCAACTAAAATTAACTCATACCTCAAAACTAACAACTTAACTAACGATTCAAAAATAATAAACTCCATTAACAAATTAAAATCTGCCTCTACAAACCCCACTAATTTAATCAATATCCCTACCATCCATTCTCACCATCTATACAAACCTTTTGAATTGAGAGATTATTTGACTATAATTCAAAATCTGAAGTCCAAATCCACACCTGGCCGGGATTTTATCTCCAATAAAATCTTAAGTAAACTTCCTGTAGATGTACATCGCTATTTATTAACCATCTTTAACTTTTGTTATCAACACCATACTTATCCTAAATCATGGAACGACTTCGACATTGTATTAATACCTAAACCTAATAATAAGTGCTTTCGCCCAATTGCCTTGTCTTCAGCAATCAGTAAAGTTTTTGAACTGCTCCTTAAAATACGCTTGGAATGGTTTATTGAACAAAGTGTCTTTATCCCTAAATCTCAATTCGGTTTACGCAAACTTAGATTAACAACTGATAGTACTGCCATTCTGGCCAACGACATATATTCGAGCTTCAGTAAGCGGAGAATTGTGGGGGCCCTTTGTATTGATATACAGGGAGCCTTCTATAACATTAACCCGACCATGCTCATTCAAAATCTCATTAATTTAAAAATCTCATCCAAAATCATTCACTTTGTAAAATTTTTTACTTTCAAACGTGATATTAAAATCTATACGGATGGTAAATTTGTCGAAGCCTTCACTACATCCAAGGGGGCTCCCACCAGGCTCTGTTTTAAGTCCTCTTTTATTTAATCTTTACATCAGAAACTTAGAAAACAACATCGGTCCAAAAGTTAAAAACCTACAATTTACATATGATTGCGTACTATATCTTCCGCATGACTCCACAGAAAACTGCAAACTTACCCTAATGCAAGCCTTCGAAGAATTAAACACCTGGTTAACGAAAGATAGAGCTTTATCTATTGAAACGGCTAAAACAAACTTTATCTTATTCTCAAGATGCAAAACAGCATTTGAAGAAACCTCTATCGTTCTAAACAATACACTATCATGCCATCCAAAACTGTCAAATTCCTGGGCATCGTCTTTGACGTGAAGTTAACCTGGAAAGCTCATATTGAGAATAACATTCAAAAATCTACCCTAGCCATCAATATACTAAAGTCAATGAGCTCATTTAAATGGGGTGCCCACCCCAGACACCTTCTCAATGTTCATAAGGGACTTGTAGAACCCATTCTTACGTGGGGTTAAATATGTTTTTATAATTCATGCAAATCTCATAAAAAGAAACTCCAAACTATACAAACTTCATCTCTGAGGATTTGCCTGGGTTTACGATCTACCCCTACTAACGTTATCCAATACCTAAGTAACATTCCACCTATATCCCATAAATTTTACGTATTTTAATATATTATTTGTGCGGAGTTTAATTAATCTTGGATTTTTTTGTTAGGATTGTTTTTACGCAACTCTATTCGATTCATCTCTTGAAACGGCAAGCAATTATAATCTTGCTCTATCGCATGTCCTCGCAAGATTTTTCACCCGGGTTTTCAAAAACTAGGGGACGGGCTCGTAAGGCTCTGTTGTGGATATGGACAGATCTGACTCGTGCTCCTCCATTGACTCTTATTTCACGAAGAAGCGTACGAGAGAGCACTTCAACAAAACTCGTGGATTTGACAGTGAATTTCAACACTCTAACTTCTTGGCAGATCGTTTGAGTGAATCAGATCCTGACACCGATCCGCCTTCGTCCAGTCCTCTGAGAAAAAAAGTAACTACTGAATTACACTCAGCACGATCAACAATGTCTGTCGATAAGTCTGACATTATCATTAATATGCTGAACGATATGAACATGAAGCTCGACTCTACCAAGGCTGAAGTCGCAGCCACCAGGTCGGAGCTTGCCGCATTTAAACAGGAGGTAATCGCATCGAATAAGATACGCGACTTCTCGACTTGATGAACACGACCAACGCTTAACCAGCATAGAATTGAAGTTCGAAGCAATGGAGAGAGCTAGCCGCAGACTCAATCTTATGGTAAGAGGTCTACGTTTTCCAAAACCTGCGGGGAATCTTCGTTCCGATCTTCAAGGCTTCTTCAAATCTAAGTTTGAAGTCGATCCAACCATCGTTCAAGCACATTTACTGCCGTTTAAGGACCCAACATTCTTAGTCAAGATGGCTGACATCGAAATACGAGACAAGATCATGTCTACTAAGTCCGCAGTGCTTCGAGGGTCGACTGTTTATATTGATCCGGATTACAACCCGAAGGAAAAAGCATTTATGGCCAAAGCGAGGGAAAAATTCGAAATGCTCGTCAAGCAGACAAACGCGTTCGAATAAGTCATCTGAAGTATGAAATAGATGGTGTCTGGTTCCGATGGTCTGACAATGCCAATGATTTTATATCCTCGAATCCATTGAGTGTTGATCCAGCTTCACGGAGAACCCAGCATGTTCCCATGGAAACAACACCCTTGGACACTTCTAAAAACGTGGCCGCACGTATCCGACCGAGAAAAACAAATAACCAGGCAGACGAGGCAAAGTGCCCTCAGATTACTACCATTGCAGACCTACCGCCTCGCTCGCACCGATGTTGTATTTTGGAATGCACACGGTGCTGCTAATCTTGAGAGCTTCGAAGTCCCGCAGCATCCGACACGGTGCTTTTTAAACCGATTTAACCTAAAGGTTCTGGCACCTGGGATATCCTTGTTGATTTCGATTCCAGACCAATAATACCTCATTTTCCGATAAAAACGAAATCTTCTGTGGAGCCGTTTTTGAAAAATGTCGATTTAAAAATTCTAAATGACGAAAAGTCAACTTTTTTCAAGAAATATTCATTTCAAAAATAATTTCGTCGGATGGAATTTAAAATGAAAAAAAAAATCAGAAAGAAAACAAGTCTGGTAATGCTAAAGTCTTCTTTTCTCCACTTTTCACTTAATAAAAACTTCTCTTACATGAACTGCATAAAGCTCCTGGTATAACATAATTGTCAACGTAATTTTTAAAAAAATTTTGGATATCAGATTGTCTCCGTTCATTTCTGGAAGCCAAGCGTGTATACCATGGCCTTGTTAGGCAGAGGAAGGACTCATATCGCTCCTCAGTCAGCGACGCGTTTGCTGGTGTGTATAATCCATCCAAGTTTTGGAATACCGTGAGGGGGTTTAGGATCGGGCGTAACTGATGGGAAGTTACCCCTCCAGGTACTTGGAGTGACTTTCTTCGTTCCGGCTACGCTCCTAGACCTCCTACTGTACACACATACTTTGGAGTATTGGATCCTGTTCTCGATACACCGTTCACATTCGAAGAACTGCCTTCTGTTATTCGTCGTCTGAAAACGGGAAAACTCCCGGGCATGACGGTATATCTGGTGAATTTTACCAATCATTAAGTAACGATTGGATCCTTCTTCTGCTAGGACTGTTTAATAAGGTTCTCTCACAGGAAGAAGTCCCTAAGGACTGGTCTCGAGTTTTACTTGTAATGATTCATAAGAAAGGCCCGAGAGAGGACCCTCTTAATTACAGGGGTTTGGCCATGGTGACGTTTGTACTAAAATTTTTACTCAACTTCTTGCTGATCGTTTAATTGTATGGAAGAGCAATTTGGATTCTGTAAGTTACGAGGTACGATGGATAATGTTTTTACGATATTTGCAGCGGCACAGATTGTACTAAGAAAAAAGCGGGAAAATTGTACGCACTTTTTGTAGATTTCAAAAGGACATTCGACTCGGTACCTCATGAAAGACTGTGGTACAAACTATATACTCTCGGTATTAGCTCGAAAATTATCAGGATCATGAAGTCTTTCTACGCGTCTGCTACTCTTCACATTCAGACACGTGCAGGTCTTTCTAACGCGATCGATGTATCAGAGGGTGTACTACAGGGTGAAATTCTCAGCCTTCTGTTATTCTCGTTATTTATATCAGATATCGTATCCTGGTTTAGCGCACGAGGATGCAGGGGCGTGGATCTTGCCCCGACATACGACCTCCTCATGCTATTATACGCCGACGACTTGACCCTGTTTGGATACTCACCAGCTGATCTTCAGCGGAAACTGTCCATTTTAGCTGAATACAATGATGCAAACGGACTAACGGTCCACACGGGAAAGACAAAAATCGTCGTATTTAAGCGATCGGGTAGATTTAGCAGCACAGATGCAAAATTTAGATACAAGGGCGAGTTGGTGGAAACTGTTTTCCGCGTCAAATATCTTGGTGTCACGATTTCCTGTTCGGCATTGAGTCGTGTTTCAACCGACGCCGCGTGTGCAACGGGTGGGATCCAAATCTACAATAAAAAATTAAGGGTCCTATTTAAATTTTATTGTCCCACAGGGGGCGGGGGAGGGGGTTGATTACATTATCACTGGATGCCCCCTTCGTGTCGGACAACTTTCATCCCACACCTTTTTTGATTCTGTGCATAGTTCTCGAGATATTTCAATGTCTTCAGATAAATCGGCCACCCTGTATATTCTAGTCGATTTGGCTTACCCAAAGTTACGCTACGCTTGGAGCCCAAGCGGATGTGTGCTGCTTGCGGCTGTGAGACATTGGTATTTGTCGAACACTTTTTCCTGTTTTGTGAGGCGTACGAGCACATGCGATGTTCTCACTGGGGATTCAGTACTGATAGCGCGGACTACTAGGGTAGGTATCGGGAATTTTTAGAGCTCCTTACTGATCCTACATTGCCTATAGGCCTCAAGTCATAAGATCGATTTATATATTTATGAGTAAAGCATACAAGATCCGCGAGCTTGCTTTTGTATCTGATCGCTGAGAACGTTACTCTGCACTATTAAGCATTAGTGTATGAATTTTATATCTCTGTTTTGTTTGAATGTTTATTTTATTTTTGTAACACGGTTTTTAGTCGCTCTCCAATTGTAACTCCTTACAAGAACTAATTTCTTACAAAGAAATACATACATAGTAAAAGATACATACATAAGGGTTTTCACATATTTTGTAATTTTACGTAAACGAAAAATAGTTTCCATTGTAGGATTAATTACGGTAACGGTATGTCAAATTAAAATAACATTACATATTCGTATCTGAACATTGATATAATAATGATATATAACTTTTATGCAGATGAGACCAAAGTTTCTCGAATGACGTAGAATCGTAGAATAGAAACTAATGGTATGGAATTAATAATATTGCATATTATATTAATACATTCTATTTTTATTGTTACTATTGTATTTTTATATTATATTAATATGTTATATTAATTTGGTAATTACAATTAATTTTATATTTTTATAATCGAGAAGTCTTTATCGTTGCTATAAAAGTCTTTAACGTTGTTCAGATATGGTAATGCAAAAAGAGAGAGAATACATGTTTGTAAAAGTAAATTAAGATACATAAGATACATTAAATTTATTTTATTTTTAAACATACATTTAGTAACAATAAGTATGTTTCATTAAGCACGCTTAAAACTCAGTGACCGGCTTGTCGAAATTGAGAAAGCGTCGCAGCGCCACTTCGGCGCCTTTCTTGTTGCTCCGTGAAACTCCGCCGCTCCCCTCGCGTCCCTCTGCTCTCTGGCCGGCGCGACAACGCCGCGCAGCAGTTCCGATTCTGCTTCGATGAAAAACGCACGCGCTCCGTTTCAAAAAAAGAACGACGCCGTCTCTCCATTTGTAACGCGACCGAAAAGTAGCCGTGTTTTCGTATTCCCGGGCGGAAACACCAGAAGTCACTATTTTTTTTTCTATTACCGAGCGAAACATCAATAAACAAACTGTACCTTTTTCGCTGAAAAGGAATAAATACATTTTTTATCGAATAACCGTGTGTGAAACCTCGATCCTGAACCATTCCTACGGGGCTGACGCCTCGTATCGTTCTAACGACAAACATTTTTTTGGCGATCCTGCCAGGATCCGAGGTGCAATTGGATTATAGTGAAAGGTGCAACATAGTGACAGTGAATTTCAGTGCCGCTTCTTTTCGGCTTCACTCGAGTCCGCTCTTGCCATTTTCGAGCAAGCACGCGGTTTAGAGCAGCCAACGGTGTCGCTCATTTTCGGAATTCGAATTCCCTCCGCTACGATTCATAGTCGTTCATTTTTCTCGCTTTTCGACGAGTAGAATTTACGCAATTTGAATTGCGAAAGTACGCCGTGTCGGTACAACGTACCATTTCTTCCGAATTTCGACCGCAACGTGGAAATCTCCGGACACAGTCCTTTCGCTAGCAACTCCGTGATCGGCATCTCCGAAGCATTTAAAAGCCATTGCGGCTTGCTTGCAAATTCATTACGGCTGCTAAAGCCACGTGTCTCGCCATTTTCCGGCAAAGCAACCCACGCGGCGGCCATCTTGGATCATAGCGTCTTTTTGGTTTGGGACGCCACGACCATCAACATTAGTCCGCGCATCAAGTCGCGCATCAGCCATTTTGATACACGCCTCTCGCTTCGTGACGTCACATCTCCGACGCGGTCAACCCGAGCTTGTATATTTGGCAACGCTCGGCTTCGTTCAGCAGGTGCACCAACCGCGGTGAAGTGCCGCCGTCATCGCTTTCGTGCTCTCTCTCTACTTCTTGGTGATTCGCTTGGTGATTCGCTCTCTTCACAGTTCGTCGTCGTCTATGGTCGCTGCCACCATTGTTTGACTCCGATTAATCTCCACACGCAGTTGTGGAATCGGAACGTGCTCGTTGAGAATATTGATGCCATTGTCGCAATTATTGGCATCCTCGAAACAAATTCGAGCGCAACGTCAAATTAGCACACGACGGTTATCTGCACCAGTGAGAGAGCAGTCGGTGCAATTCAGTGAATCATTTTTGAATGACACTTTTGATTTCCAAGAATTTTCTCAAATAAATTCTACCATTGAGACAATGGCTACAGCTGAGTCGTGCATTTCGCTCATCGGACAATTCGAGCAAAAGTTTCTCGCCATCAGACAGGCTTTCAATGCTGCCATGTTACCAGTGAACAACACTCATGGATGTCTCAAGGTGCGTTTAGACAACGTGAAAGAACTTTGGGCCGAATGCTGTTCTCTTGATCAACGCATTCACCACGTCGCCACCGACGAGGACGTTGCCGAGCCATACTTCGACAACGGGTTCACTGGACATCAGCAGGAATATTTCGACATGGTCGTTGACCTTGAAGATGCCCTTCAACGTCACTCGTCATCGCTGACACACAATCTGCTCAATTCTACGATGGTTCCAGAGGCGCAGCTTCGACATCTTCATCGCACGGTTTTACCTAAAATATCTATACCAAAATTTAATGGACATTTTGATAATTGGAAGCCATTTTGTGATTATTTTACTTCGTTAGTGATAAATGATGACGCTCTCCACGATTTGCAAAAATTTCATTATTTGAAGGCTTCACTGGCCCCCGAGCCGGCTGCCTTAATAAATCACATCGCGGTGACTCAAACTGCTTTCAATGAAGCATGGCAAGTCCTCGAGACGCGTTACTCTTGTAGATTATCCATAGTTAATGCTCATTTTGATAATTTCTTTTCAATAGGTTCGTTGCAAAGGGAAACTGCTGCTGGTTTACTCCAGTTGCATGACCGATCTGTTGAGGCTTTGGCTGCCTTAAAAACTTTAAATTTCCCAGTTGACGACTGGAGCGCGATACTCGTGTACATTCTGGTGCAAAAGCTGGACTCTGTCTCTCGCAAGGCATGGGAACTCACTCTCTCTTCGGAGTCTGAGTATCCATCCTTTGATCAATTAAAAAAATTTTTGCTTAACAGAGCCCGAGCTATCGGATCGTCTCGTGATGAATCTGTTCGAAAATCAGCACCTAGTTTACCTTCGTCTTCTTCCAAGCCAAAGTCTCACGTTCAGAGCCTCACTGTTGCAACGAACTTACGACCATGTTGCGTGTGTAAAGGCAATCATGTTTTGCGTGTATGTTCTCAATTTCGCTCAATGACTATACCAGAACGTTTTGACTTAATTAAGCGTAATAAACTGTGTATAAACTGTCTGGCAAATCATTCAGTTTCAATGTGCAAAAGTCACTTTTCGTGTCAAAAATGTCAAAAACGTCACCACACGATGCTGCACCGACCGCCTAGTGTCGCTGTTCAGTCTCCTTCTGAGATTGACAGCACTTCTCGCGATCTTTCCGATAATTCAAATAGTACGGAAAATATCGTACAAACCCATCTCGCGTCCGATTCTCAGAATATTCGTCCGAATATACTCCTTTCCACTGCCACGGTTATAGCACGTGCCCCAAACGGTCGCTCTGTCAAATTGAGAGCTCTCATTGATCCGGGGTCCACGGCGACCTTGGTGTCAGAAAAGGTCGTAAACGCACTGCGGCCGCCTCTAGTTCGCATCAACACGCAAGTTTCTGGGGTTGGCAACGCCTCCGCCGGAATTGCTCGCTACGCGGCCAAATTGTTAATTACTCCGATTTTCGATTCTTCACCTTTGCTCGACATTCAAGCGACTGTGTTGAAGACTCTTACGTCATATGTACCTCGTGCCCAAGGTACCTCTTCGCAATGGGCTCATGTACGGAATCTTAAATTAGCGGACGAAAATCCCATTGGTACTACCACTATAGATTTGATTCTCGGTGCTGACCTCTACGGGTCGATTATTTTAGATGGACTAATAAAAGGCCCCTCTAACCTTCCGATAGCACAGAATTCTATCTTCGGTTGGCTCCTGTCAGGTCCTGCTAAGGCCACCGATTCAGGATGCACTGAACGTATCAGTGTCCACACTTGCACTGATGAACCACTATCAGCGCTACTTACTCGGTTTTTGGGAAACCGAAGAAATCCCAGCCATTAAACCAATTTCAAGCGACGATATGCGCTGTGAATCGCATTTCAAGATCACCCATTCACGACTACCTTCCGGTCGGTATGTCGTACGTCTTCCGTTCCGCGAGGAACCCCCTTCTTTCGGTGATTCTTGTCAACGTGCTTTACGCGCATTTGCTTCACTCGAGAAACGATTAGTTGCTTCTCCCGAAACTCATGAACTTTATACGAAGTTCATGCACGATTACGAGAATCAGGATCACATGAGTCTCGTGCAATTTCCGACGAACAATGCACGACACTATTACATGCCGCATCACGGTATTCGAAAGGAGTCCAGTGCCACAACTCCACTGCGGGTTGTATTCAATGCGTCTAGCAGGTCATCGGCTCCCTCGCTTAATGATTGCTTACTAACGGGTCCAAAGCTACAGTCCGAAATTACCGCGGTTCTCTTACAATGGCGCCTATCCCGATACGTCTACAATGCCGATATCGCCCAAATGTACCGGCAAATTTGGGTAGACCCTCGTGACCGCGATTTCCAGCGTATCATTTGGCGGTCTTCAACCGATCAAGATATACGGCATTATAGATTGAACACGGTGACTTTCGGTGTGACGACCGCTCCATATCTTGCCATGCGAGTTCTGCGTCAATTAGTCGATGACGACGGTGACCATTATCCACTTGCCCATGAAAGTCTCAAAACGGGGCTTTACGTAGACGACTGTCTATTTGGCGCTGATTCCATTCCAGCCGCTCCACAACTCCGTTCTGAAGTTGAATCATTACTGCACGGCGGTGGATTCACTTTACGCAAGTGGTCCAGCAATGCTACCGAACTGCTTTCGGATATTGATTCGGCAAACCACGGACTCGCCTGGGACCCACTTAGTGGTCCAGACGATACTATTAAAAGTCTAGGACTATTCTGGAATCCTGCATTAGATTCCTTCCAGTTCAAAGTGTCCCTTCCAATTCTGACTATATTCACAAAACGAACACTCTTGTCACAGGTCGCTCGTCTCTATGGCCCTTTGGGATGGGTATCCCCCGTGGTCATTACGGCAAAAATCATTCTCCAAAGCCTTTGGTTGCTGAAACTAGACTGGGATACTCCGCTGCCCGACTCAATCGTCAAACAGTGGAAATCATTCGCAAACGAGCTTCCGCTCCTACAAAGTTTGGCCATTCCACGCTGGATTGGATCGGGAAACGGTACCGTTGACTGCGAACTGCACGGCTTTGCTGACGCGTCACGTCTCGCTTACGCAGCCGTTATCTACTCCAAGGTCATTCTCACAAATGGTGATGTTATTATATCACTACTCTACAGCAAGACGCGAGTGGCACCAATTAAACAATTGTGTATTCCCCGTTTGGAACTCAACGCCGCAGTCTTGCTCGCGAGGTCAATGCATTTTCTGGCTTCCCTCTCTCCATTTTCAACGTTTCGGCAGCATTGTTGGACTGATGCCACCATCGTCCTTACCTGGATTTCAGAACAACCTGTGCGATGGAAGACGTTCGTTGCAAATAGGGTTTCTGAAATTCAAACTACGATTCCCGAAGCTCAATGGCGTCACGTGCGGACGCACGACAATCCAGCCGATCTAGCCTCTCGCGGAATACCAGCGGGAGAATTTATAAACTCTCCCATATGGCTCCAGGGTCCTGAGTGGCTACATCTCTCCAATACACATTGGCCTAAGTCTTCCATGCCATATGCGGTCGACAACTCCACCCTTGAACAACGTGATCACATCCATGTCACTTCCGCCGCTGATTCTGACCTTATGAACGATTTATCTACGCGACACTCCGACTGGTATCGTTTAGTACGAGTCACGGCATTTATTTTGTCATGGAAACGGCGAATCCAACCCCCGGATACAACAGATCCTCCCCTCGCGCAATCAGCGGAATTTCTGTGGTATAAGTGGCTGCAGGCACAGCTGTTCCCTGAGGACCTCAAAGAGATGCAGTCCTCCTCCCATGTGACTACACATAGCACGATAAAAACGTTGAATCCATTCCTTGACAAACATGGGATAATGCGAGTCGGAGGATGCCTCAAAAACGCAGCTCTCAGCTTTGAAGCGTCACATCCCGTTATTCTTAAAGCACACCCCTTGGTACGTCTCATGATACGCACTGTACATCAACGTTGTCACCACGGAGGTGTCGGGTTGACGCTTCAAACATTGCGTAACTCCGTTTGGGTCTTGCAAGCACGCAAGCTCATTCGGTCTGAAATATTCCACTGCGTGGTATGCACTCGCCTGAAAGCCGCAACTGCTTCTCAATTGATGGGCAGTCTCCCATCCCCGCGAGTCTTACGACCTGAAAGACCATTTCTGCACTGTGGCGTGGACTATGCCGGTCCCGTTCAGGTACGTATCTCCGGTGGTCGAGGTCATAAGAGTCGCGCAGCATACATCGCACTTTTTATTTGTTTTGCGGTTAAGGCCATACACCTGGAGCTCGTTTCTGACTATTCGTCCAAGACGTTCCTTGCGTCATTCAAACGATTCATTAGTCGCCGAGGTCTTCCGACCGATATGTATAGTGACTGTGGCAAGACGTTCTGTGGAGCTGACAACGAGCTGCAACGGTCCTTTAACGAAGTCCTCAAAAGCACATCCTTCCAGGCGTTACTGACGAAAGATAAAATTACGTGGCATTTCTTGCCACCAGCCGCTCCTCACTTCGGAGGCCTATGGGAGGCCGGCGTGAAGCGAGTGAAGTACCACCTCAAACGTGTCCTCGGTGCTCATACACCAACCTTTGAGGAATTAAGTACTTTGCGAAATCGAATCATGCCTGAACTCTCGACCTTTACTGCCTCTTTCGGATAGCCCTGATAGTTTGGAAGTATTGACTCCCGGGCATTTTCTTATAGGCTCCTCGGTCTCTGCTATACCAAGCCCTTCGTACCATGATATAAATGCAAATCGGCTAAAAAGATGGCAGTTATACCGGCAATTGCTCGAGAAATTCTGGGCTACCTGGTCCAGCGACTATTTGCGGTCGCTGCAGCATCGTTCCAAGTGGCAATTCCCACAAGAAAATGTAAGCGTCGGGCAACTAGTGCTAATGCACATGCCATCCGTGCCACCCACTAAGTGGCCCCTAGCACGTATAGTTAAGTGTACACGCGGTGACGACGGGCTCGTACGAGTCGTCACCGTCCGCGCGGCAACTTCCGAATTTGTAAGACCTATCACTAAAATTGTTTTGCTTCCGGTACGTACCGAAGATTCAGGTGAACGTTAGTTGTAAGTTTTGCGAACCCTCGAGGGTCGCAAGGGGGGCGGAATGTTTCATTAAGCACGCTTAAAACTCAGTGACCGTCCTCTACGTAGAGGTCGCTCGCGTTCCACTGCGTTGCCGCTCTACGGCGGGCTTGTCGAAATTGAGAAAGCGTCGCAGCGCCACTTCGGCGCCTTTCTTGTTGCTCCGTGAAACTCCGCCGCTCCCCTCGCGTCCCCCTGCTCTCTGGCCGGCGCGACAACGCCGCGCAGCAGTTCCGATTCTGCTTCGATGAAAAACGCACGCGCTCCGTTTCAAAAAAAGAACGACGCCGTCTCTCCATTTGTAACGCGACCGAAAAGTAGCCGTGTTTTCGTATTCCCGGGCGGAAACACCAGAAGTCACTATTTTTTTTTTCTATTACCGAGCGAAACATCAATAAACAAACTGTACCTTTTTCGCTGAAAAGAAATAAATACATTTTTTATCGAATAACCGTGTGTGAAACCTTGATCCTGAACCATTCCTACGGGACTGACGCCTCGTATCGTTCTAACGACAAACAAGTATATAACGATTGTATCAATACATTTCAAATCAATTCTTTTTCATCCTGTGCATTATATTTGTAAATAATATTATTTTATTCTCTTTTTTTCTTACACTTTTATGCCTAATTTCTACACCGTTATCCAACTCCATAATAATTTGTAACTTTCGAAATAAAGTACTAAGAACATGTTATAACTATTGAATTATAAACCTTACTGTCTTTCACTGGTTTCTGAAAACTGAAAAATTCCAATCCTGCGATTCAATTTTTGGAAGAACGTGAGTGGAATACTGATGACATAAATAATACACATATCAACCATTTCTTTTATTAAAGTAGTTTGAAAAATATAGTATTTTTACTTTTTGTCATTTGTTACTTGGTCTACAATATAATAGGCTGTATATTAAAGCATATTTACTGGCTTAAAAAAAGATAAAAATAATATATATGCAATGAATGTCATATCGGCAAATCTCACAAACTGCCGGCATTTTGATTAAAAACATAATTGATTTTCAAAAATATTAGTGGCCCAATTTAAAATAATGTAATTTAAAAAAATTAGTGTGCCAAAATTATTATTCGTTCCGTAATAGCTCCTTGTAATTCCTGTACATCCTTAAGGGAGGCACCATTCTCAAAATCAGCTCTCTGAATTACATCTTTACAAAATTTGCAAACATTATTTTATTTGTAATTTTTTACGTGAAATGCAGTGGTGCTATAATAAAAATTATAACAAATTTTTTTGACCTAAATAAAAATTTTTTTTTCTACAAAAATCGGAATTTTTTAAGATTTATATTCAATTATTTAGAGAATGTGTTTTTATGTTCAACGTATTTTTTTTTAATTTTTACATTAATTTAAAAAAATGTAGAAGCATCATTTCAAAAAAACTAAATTTTTTTGGAACTAAAATTTATAGGTCGAACACATTTTTTACAATTATTATTTTAGCACCATTTGATTTCTCGTAATAAACGACTACAGAAATAATGGTTTAAAATTTTTTTTTGGTTTTATAATTTTGCAATATACATTTCTGATGAAAATTATTGACCTACAGTAGAACCTTCTTTTTACGACATGGGTCGGTTCCGCGACTTCCCCTCAAGCTCCCCTTTATCGACATGCCAGCTAGAAAAGTGCGTTCCCCCACCGCAACCCATCGACAAGCATGCTAAAGTGACGTCACACGTCACTCGACCAATGCGGTTGTATCGCGGGCTATGTACGTATCCATGCGCCGTCTCGTGTGGGGAGAAGCTTTTAGGCGTGGTGGGGATGACGGGAATCGCTGATATGTCGTTAAAAGGGGTGTCACTAGTGTCGTAGAAAAGCGTATGTTGATAAACGGAGGTGGCGTTAAAAGGGGGTTCTACTCTATTTAATTGTATTTTTTTATTACAGATAATAAGATAACTAATTTTTATGAGAACTATTGACCTATTTAATTGTATTAATTATATTTTATTGTATGTAATATTTATAATTCTTAATATGAATTTCAGTCGAAAAACTATATAATTAAATACTTCTAAATTATTACAAATAGTAATTTTATGTAAACTGTCACTACCCGTAATAATAGTTTTACCTTAATTTCTACTCAGGTTAACTTTCCAAAATCAATTATTTTATAATTCATTAATGCACGTTGTTCTGATAACCCTAGTCGCAAAACACATTGCGAAATTGTTTCCAAAATACGTTCAATTTTTTCTGCCATTTTTATTTTAATATTTCACATAATATCACACTCTTAAATTAAAAGTGGGTTGTAAAAATGATGCGAGCAAAAGTGAATGAACTTTTTCAGCGGGCAAAAATGAATTAAGAGAGACCTTGTCGGACCAGGATGGAATTGGACACTAGGGTAAAACAGGACCGACAGTATAACTGTACTCTACAATATAAATTATGCCGTCGGTCCCATTTTACCCCTGTGTCCGATTCCACCTCGGTCCAACAAGGTCTCTTTATTCGTTTTTTCCCACTGAAAGGTTAATTCATTTTTACTTGCATCTTTCTTTCAAACCCACTTTTGCTCTCAGCGTGTCTTATAACAATACTTAAATTATGTGGCCAATTCGCAATTTTGGCAAATAGAATAACTCTAAGTGAGTTTGGCGCACTTTAAATGCACTTCGATGCATGCAACGGAGGTGTTTCGGCTTGACATCCGAGGCATCTTGTCGAATCAAATGATGCAGAAGTCTTCGTCATCACTTTCACTATCATCCGAAGAAAGTTGATTTTGCACTACCTTTGGTGTACGACCTCTTTTCGCTGGTGTTTTGTGGGACGATTTTCTAGTGTTCGACACTGGGCGTTTCTGCAGCTTGTTAGAGGCGTTTCGCTTTTCATGCTTTTCACGCAATGTGTCACGATTTTCTGGTGAGGTTAAAGTGGTGCTTTTCATTTCACGCCGCCCGTTATTGGTTTTTTTCGTTGGCGCGGCCGCTTGCACAGGCCCGATCGATGACAAAATGGTAGAAAGACTAGACTCACAAGGCGTGGAAGTTGAAGGCTTAGAACTCACTTCTTCTTCTTGCGTGCCAGTTGAACTTGCTAGATCCTCGTGGGTGCGGGTTGCACTTACTGCTTCTTTGTCGTTGCCAATAGAACTCCCAACTTCCTTCTCCGCGACAATTTCGAGGGCATTCGAAACTATTGTACGGCGCTGTAAATCTCCGTCGGTTACTTCAGCTTCCAGAATAGCTCGATCATTTTATCCGCTAAACACAGCTTGAACGAAGTCGGAATCCGCAAAAATGTTGCGATTGTATAGGAAAATCCCCGTGCTAAAAAATCCAGCTTTTATATTACGAGGTGTAAGCGCCAAGTCTAATACGGATCGGACAAGACCTGGAATGTGTCTAATTTCCAGAACTTTACCAGCGTGATTCTTCTGCCATGCGCTACATTGAGATTTGTAGTAGGTTTTAACGGGATCGTAGACTGAGACATCCAAGGGTTGCAAGCGATGACAACAGTGTGGGGGAAATGAAAGTATTGTGATGCCATTCTCAGCAGATAAATGCAATGCCTCGATGGAAAGATGCGATGAGTGATTGCCTAATAGCAACAATATCGATGACTGCTTTGAGGCTTTCGTTCTATCGACAAAAAACTCTGCTACTGCTAAAGCCATTGTGACCATGGACCTTCGTTATTGAGACGATATTTGCCCCGCTTTTCTCACGCCACGCACCGAAATCACCTTTCCAATTTTGGTCTGGACTGTAGAAAATCCTGTTTCATCCATATTCCAGATATTCGCCGCCTCATATGGATGCTCAGACAAAACTGCATCCAAATTGCGAAAGAACAGATGCTGGTTCTCTTTGGAAAACGATTTCACACGATTCAGGCTCCTTTGCTCGAGAGTAAGTTCCTTGTGACGCCGCGTGAACCCGTAGTACCAATCACGTCCACACATTTTGTGGTCATCCCAATTCGAAGGATATTTTATGTTTCTTTGTTTAGCAAATTCGTATTCCAGCTCTTTAAATTCATTGATATTGAGACCATAGTAATGGTCGCTGCATTTTTTTGACATACATGACAAGCGCTTTTTCTTCATCAGCAGTAAACACCTGTAAAAAAACAAACCCAGATTGAGCAATTAATTTTTTTACGAATTTTGTACTCTTTTTACACTTTTTACACTTAAAGGTAGGGTAGTGTGAAAAATCTAAAATCTTATATGTTCACACATTTTCTTAGTAACGAAAAGTAATTAAATTATGTTCTATCCATGAAATAGTTATGTTCCTAACAGCAAAACGAATTTTTAGTAAAAACATCAGATTTTTAACCTTATCAAGTTACTGATAGGTTACATAGATTCTTCACACTACCCTACCCTTAATATGGTAATGCTGTTTTCAGACCATTATTCATTTACAATTTTATACTTGACTCACGGTGCATGCAGCGTATGTACCAATACGCTGAATTGTTTCTTGCAATTTATCATCACCAGGGACAGTAGAAATGTCTTCGTATTCGCTCGACACTATGTCCATATATCGCGCCAAAGTAGATCGTGGCACATTGTATTGTTTTGCCGATGCTCTTACACTTTTGTTTTCCAACTTTACTGCTTTTATAGCCTCAACGGCATCTTCCAAATTAAAGTTAATTCTATTAGACGTGCGTTTATAGCGAGAAGTTCTGAAAACAAACAACATTGTATTTTTGAAAATTAATCAATTGTATGTTTTACACGGAGAATGTTTTACAGGTTAAACTGTCGGTCGATTGTTTTCCTCGAAATATTCACGCACACTGCTCCTATAATACAAAGACAATGGCCCGACGCATTGTTGACATTTAAGAAAAACAAGCAAGCGAAACATTTTCTTTTGATGAATTACGTTTATATAATACGGAAAACGAGAATTATATATTCATTACCCAGATACATTTTCGAAAAACGTATGCAAAACGCAGTTATTCCCCTAATTGAAAAAAAACATGCGACCCAACCCTGACTACAAAAGTGCTCCAACCCTAACAACAAGTGTTATTTCATGACGATACGTGTTACACACAGAAAGGTTAAGTAATTAACTTTTCGATCTCGTCGATCGCTGCTCGTTCCTCGTGGGTCGAAGTCTACGATGGGAAAGCGAGCAAGTTTCCCCTTGGCGCCATTGGAATCTGTAGCTCCGTTGTTCCAACCTTTCAAAACCTCGAAAGGGGAAGAATGGCGACAGAATTACTCTAGAAGATGTTAATTCGAAAATTAGGGGAAGTGAAGTCGATCACCTGTAACTTCGGCCAGTGGGCCGAAGTCGACGAAATCTACAGCGTTTGTTATATGAAAATCCCCGGCCCTGGATCCGTCCTCGAATTATCTCGTTTGTCGGTACCCTCCATGATCGCTGCGACTGCCGACTTTAGGTTGACGTGTCGGGTTGTCAATGACTGGGAAGAGAGAGAGAGAGAGAGAGAGAGAGAGAGAGAGAGAGAGAGAGAGAGAGAGAGAGAGAGAGAGAGAGAGAGAGAGTGAGAGAGTTTCTCCGAGGAACTCGCTTTTATATCCCGTTAAAAGCCAATCGGAATGACCGCCGATTGATTTTTTACTTGGAAAGAACTGTTAATCATTTAAATGTCATCTGTGCATTTGCACGCATTCTTGGGGCCTCAGAATAAGAAGACGGCGGAAGCGAGAAGATGAAAAATCCCGACAACGAGGAAGATAAAGAAGAAAAGGTCCTTCTTTCCCGCGGCATAGTAAACTGTTTCTTTTTTATTGATGATTATTTTTGTGATGTTCACAAAATATTATACAAATATGTAATACAACTAATAAACAAATGGAATTAGAAATACCCACCTTAAGAATAGAAAAATTAGATAAGGGGTTTTAAATCATTACACAAACATTAGATTATAAACAGGAAAATATAATTAAAAACAAAAGTAAATTCAACAAATTAAAAATAAAGAAATAGAATACATAAAGTTAATCATGAAACATTTGTCACAAACTGCGAATTCTTCAATACAACAAGATCAAGATTAATATAATAAAAATATAAAACGACTATTACCCATAACATAAAATAACAAATACACCAAACCTAATAAATACAATCACTATGAGCAACATAAAAATGATGAATATAATGAAAATTATGAATATAATAAATATATGAAAATCATGGATATAATGAATATAATGAAAATGATGAATGTAATAAAATCAATAGTGAAATTGAAAATGAAATAAATTACAAAGCTCAAAATGGTATAAAAAACAGGGATAAAGACTTTATAGAGAAATTGCCTCAACCATCACAAAGAGCAAAATTTAAAACAGACTCTGCAAATAAAAATTTCTCAAATTTCAAGAGATAAAACGTTGGATCGAAAAAATTTGGACCGTACAATAAAAGCCACCGAGAATAGCTACAACGAAAAAGATATGTTTCTGACATGTACGGAATTTTTAAAAGAAAAACAAATACCAAGGGCAATGACACCTTCAGCATTAGCTATTAATCAAGAAATCATTTTAAACACCATAAAACACATAAAAAGGGCGGCAAAAATTAAAAACCCCTGACGTTTGCAACACATAAACCCAGAAGAAATCGAGAGTGTAGAAAGAATCATAAATATTGACGCAGACGTCTTTCACTTACCTGACGAACCCTTAGGTTTTACGCACCTTATTAAACACAAAATTTCTACTATGGATGACGTTCCAATCAATACTAAGCAGTACAGATTTTCACTAATTCACAAGGAAGAAATTAATAAGTAAGTTAAAACTAGCGTATCTCACTAGTGTATCTCCCTAGATATGGATGGTAACAGGTATTTTTATTTTATATATCGGTAGAAAATATCACAAGAGACTCACATAAATTTTACGAAAAATTTTCATCCACCGGATCAACCCCAAACTAAGGGATGTCGTTGAAACTAGTCTATCTCCCTAGATATCGTGGGTAACAGATATTTTTATTTTATATATCGGTAAGAAATATTAATAGAGACTCACATAAATTTTACGAAAAAATGTCATCCACCGGATCAACCCCAAACCAAGGGATGATTGTTGAAACTAGTGTATCTCCCAAGATAGGGAGGGTAACAGATATTTTTATTTTGTATTTCGGTAAGAAATATTACAAGAGACTCACATGAATGTTACGACAAATTTTCATCCAACGGATCAACCCCAAACTAAGGGATGATCGTTGAAACTAGTGTATCTCCCTAGATATGGACTGTAACAGATATTTTTATTTTATATATCGGTAGGAAATATCACAAGAGAGTCACATAAATTTTACGAAAAAATTTCATCCACTGGATCAACTCCAAAGCAAGGGATCATCGTTGAAACTAGTGTATCTCCCTAAACATGGATTGTAACAGATATTTTTATTTTATATATCGGTAGGAAATATCACAAGAGACTCACATAAATTTTACGAAAAAATTTCATCCACCGGATCAACCCCAAACTAAGGGATGATCGTTAAAACTAGTGTATCTCCCTAGATATCAGGAGTAACACATATTTTTATTTTATATATCGGTAGGAAATATCACAAGAGACTCACATGAATGTTATGAAAAATAATCATCCACCGGATCAACCCCAAACTAAGGGATGATCGTTGAAACTAGCGTATCTCACTTGTGTATCTACCTAGATATGGATGGTAAGAGATATTTTTATTTTATATTTCGGTAAGAAATATTACAAGAGACTCACATGAATTTTACGAAAAAATTTCATCCACCGCATCAACTCCAAAATAAGGGATGCTCGTTGAAACTAGTGTATCTCCCTAGATATCGGGGGTAACAGATATTTTTATTTTATATATCGGTAATAAATATTACAAGAGACTCACATAAATTTTACGAACATATTTCATCCACCGGATCAACTCCAAAATAAGGGATGATCGTTGAAACTAGTGTATCTCCCTAGATATGGATTGTAACAGATATTTTTATTTTATATATCGGTAGGAAATATCACAAGAGACTCGCATAAATTTTATGAAAAATTTTCATCCACCGAATCAACCCCAAACTAAGGGATGATCGTTGAAACTAGCGTATCACCCGAGATAGGGGGGGGGGGGGTGAAAAGTAATTTTTATTTTTATTTTATATTTCGGTAAGAAATATTACAAGAGACTCACATGAATTTTACGAAAAATTTTCATCCACCGGATCAACCCCAAACTAAGGGATGATCGTTGAAACTAGCGTATCTCACTAGTGTGTCTACCTAGATGTGGATGGTAAGAGATATTTTTATTTTATATATTGGTAGGAAATATCACAAGAGACTCACATAAATTTTACGAAAAAACTCCATTCACCGGATCAACCCCAAAATAAGGGATGATAGTTGAAACTAGTGTATCTCCCTAGATATCGGGGGTAACCGATATTTTTATTTTATATATCGGTAGGAAATATCACAAGACACTCATATAAATTTTACGACAAAATTTCATCCACCGGATCAACTTCAAAATAAGGGATGATTGTTGAAACTAGTGTATCTCCCTAGATATCGGGGGTAACAGATATTTTTATTTTATTTATCGGTAAGAAATATTAATAGAGGCTCACATAAATTTTACGAAAAAATTTCATCCACCGGATCAACCCCAAAATAAGGGATGCTCGTTGAAACTAGTGTATCTCCCTAGATATCGGAGGTAACAGATATTTTTATTTTATATATCGGTAATAAATATTACAAGAGACTCACATAAATTTTACGAACATATTTCATCCACCGGATCAACTCCAATATAAGGGATGATCGTTGAAACTAGCGTATCTCACTAGTGTGTCTACCTAGATGTGGATGGTAAGAGATATTTTTATTTTATATATCGGTAGGAAATATCACAAGAGACTCGCATAAATTTTATGAAAAATTTTCATCCACCGGATCAACCCCAAACTAAGGGATGATCGTTGAAACTAGCGTATCTCACTAGTGTATCTACCTAGATATGGATGGTAAGAGATATTTTTATTTTATATTTCGGTAAGAAATATTACAAGAGACTCACATGAATTTTACGAAAAATTTTCATCCACCGGATCAACCCCAAACTAAGGGATGATCGTTGAAACTAGCGTATCTCACTAGTGTGTCTACCTAGGTGTGGATGGTAAGAGATATTTTTATTTTATATATCGGTAGGAAATATCACAAGAGACTCGCATAAATTTTATGAAAAATTTTCATCCACCGGATCAACCCCAAACTAAGGGATGATCGTTGAAACTAGCGTATCTCACTAGTGTATCTACCTAGATATGGATGGTAAGAGATATTTTTATTTTATATATCGGTAGGAAATATAACAAGAGACTCACATGAATGTTACGAAAAATATGCATCCACCGGATCAACCCCAAACTAAGGGAGGATCGTTGAAACTAGTGTATCTCCCTAGATATCGGGGGTAACCGATATTTTTATTTTATATATCGGTAGGAAATATCACAAGACACTCATATAAATTTTACGACAAAATTTCATCCACCGGATCAACTTCAAAATAAGGGATGATTGTTGAAACTAGTGTATCTCCCTAGATATCGGGGGTAACAGATATTTTTATTTTATTTATCGGTAAGAAATATTAATAGAGGCTCACATAAATTTTACGAAAAAATTTCATCCACCGGATCAACCCCAAAATAAGGGATGCTCGTTGAAACTAGTGTATCTCCCTAGATATCGGAGGTAACAGATATTTTTATTTTATATATCGGTAATAAATATTACAAGAGACTCACATAAATTTTACGAACATATTTCATCCACCGGATCAACTCCAATATAAGGGATGATCGTTGAAACTAGCGTATCTCACTAGTGTGTCTACCTAGATGTGGATGGTAAGAGATATTTTTATTTTATATATCGGTAGGAAATATCACAAGAGACTCGCATAAATTTTATGAAAAATTTTCATCCACCGGATCAACCCCAAACTAAGGGATGATCGTTGAAACTAGCGTATCTCACTAGTGTATCTACCTAGATATGGATGGTAAGAGATATTTTTATTTTATATTTCGGTAAGAAATATTACAAGAGACTCACATGAATTTTACGAAAAATTTTCATCCACCGGATCAACCCCAAACTAAGGGATGATCGTTGAAACTAGCGTATCTCACTAGTGTGTCTACCTAGATGTGGATGGTAAGAGATATTTTTATTTTATATATCGGTAGGAAATATCACAAGAGACTCGCATAAATTTTATGAAAAATTTTCATCCACCGGATCAACCCCAAACTAAGGGATGATCGTTGAAACTAGCGTATCTCACTAGTGTATCTACCTAGATATGGATGGTAAGAGATATTTTTATTTTATATATCGGTAGGAAATATAACAAGAGACTCACATGAATGTTACGAAAAATATGCATCCACCGGATCAACCCCAAACTAAGGGAGGATCGTTGAAACTAGCGTATCTCACTAGTGTGTCTACCTAGATGTGGATGGTAAGAGATATTTTTATTTTATATATCGGTAGGAAATATCACAAGAGACTCACATAAATTTTACGAATAAATTTCATCCACCGAATCAACCCCAAACTCAGGGGTGATCGTTGAAACTAGTGATCTCCCTAGTGTTGCTCCCAAGATATCGGGGGTAACAGATATTTTTATTTTATATATCGGTAAGAAATATTAATAGAGACTCACATACATTTTATGAAAAAATTCCATCCACCGGCTCAACCCCAAACTAAGGGATGATCGTTGAAACTAGCGTATCTCACTAGTGTGTCTACCTAGATGTGGATGGTAAGAGATATTTTTATTTTATATATCGGTAGGAAATATCACAAGAGACTCACATAAATTTTACGAATAAATTTCATCCACCGGATCAACCCCAAACTAAAGGGTGATCGTTGAAACTAGTGATCTCCCTAGTGTATCTCCCAAGATGGGGGGGGGGGGGTAACAGATATTTTTATTTTATATATCGGTAAGAAATATTAATAGAGACTCACATACATTTTACGAAAAAAATCCATCCAGCGGATCAACCCCAAAATAAGGGATGATTGTTGAAACTAGTGTATCTCCCTAGATATCGGGGGTAACAGATATTTTTATTTTATATTTCGGTAAGAAATATTACAAGAGACTCACATGAATTTTACGAAAAATTTTCATCCACCGGATCAACCCCAAACTAAGGGATGCTCGTTGAAACTAGTAAATCACCTTAGATATGGATTCTAACAGATATTTTTATTTTATATATCGGTAAGAAATATTAATAGAGACTCACAAAAATTTTACGAAAAAATTTCATCCACCGGATCAAACCCAAACCAAGGGATGATTGGTGAAACTAGTGTATCTCCCCTAGATATCGGGAGTAACAGATATTTTTATTTTGTATTTCGGTAAGAAATATTACAAGAGACTCACATGAATGTTACGAAAAATTTTCATCCACCGGATCAACCCCAAACTAAGGGATGATCGTTGAAACTAGTGTATCTCCCTAGATATCGGGGGTAACAGATAATTATATTTTATATTTCCGTAAGAAATATTACAAGAGACTTACATGAATTTTATGAAAAAATTTCATCCACCGGAGCAACCCCAAACTAAGCGGTGATCGTTGAAACTAGTGTATCTCCCTAGATATCGGGGGTAACAGATCGTTTTCTGTTATATTTCGGTAATAAATGTTACAAGAGATTCACATAAATTTTACGAAAAAATGTCATCCACCGGATCAACTCCAAAATAAGGGATGATCGTTAAAACTAGTGTACTCCCTAGACATGGATTGTAACAGATATTTTTATTTTATATATCGGTAGGAAATCTCACAAGAGACTCACATAAATTTTACGAAAAAATTTCATCCACCGGATCAACCCCAAACTAAGGGATGATCGTTGAAACTAGTGTATCTCCCTAGATATCGGGGGTAACAGATATTTTTATTTTGTATTTCGGTAAGAAATATTACAAGAGACTCACATGAATGTTACGAAAAATTTTCATCCACCGGATCAACCCCAAACTAAGGGATGATCGTTGAAACTAGTGTATCTCCCTAGATATCGGGGGTAACAGATAATTTTATTTTATATTTCGGTAAGAAATATTACAAGAGACTCACATGAATTTTACGAAAAAATTTCATCCACCGGATCAACCCCAAACTAAGGGATGATCGTTGAATCTAGCGTATCTCCCTAGAGTATCTCCCTAGATATCGGGGGTAACAGATATTTTTATTTTATATATTGGTAAGAAATATTACAAGTGACTAACATTAATTTTACGAAAAAATTTCATCCACCAGATCAACCTCATAATAAGGGATGATCGTTGAAACTAGTGTATCTCCCTAGATATCGGGGGTATCAGATATTTCTATTTTATATATCGGTAGGAAATATCACAAGAGACTCACATAAATTTTACGAAAAAATGGTAGCCACCGGATCAACCCCAAACTAAGGGATGATCGTTTAATCTAGCGTATCTCCCTAGAGTATCTCCCTAGATATCGGGGGTAACAGATATTTTTATTTTATATATCGGTAAGAAATATTACAAGTGACTCACATTAATTTTACGAAAAAATTTTATCCACCGCATCAACCCCAAACTAAGGGATGATCGTTGAAACAAGTGTATCTCCCTAGATATCGGGGGTAACAGATATTTTTATTTTATTTATCGGTAAGAAATATTACAAGAGACTCACATAAATTTTACGAAAAAATTTCATCCACCGGATCAACCCCAAAATAAGGGATGATCGTTGAAACTAGTGTATCTCCCTAGATATCGGGGGTAACAGATATTTTTATTTTATATATCGGTAAGAAATATTACAAGAGACTCACATAAATTTTACGAAAAAATTTCATCCACCGGATCAACCCCAAACTAAGGGATGATCGTTGAAACTAGTGTATCTCCCTAGATATCGGGGGTAACAGATATTTTTATTTTATGTATTTGTAGGAAATATCACAAGAGACTCACATAAATTCTACGAAAAAATTTCATCCACCGGATCAACCCCAAACTAAGGGATGATCGTTGAAACTAGTGTATCTCCCTAGATATCGGGGGTAACAGATATTTTTATTTTATATATCGGTAAGAAATATTAATAGAGACTCAAATAAATTTTACGAAAAAATTTCATCCACCGAATTAACCCCAAAATAAGGGATGATCGTTGAAACTAGTATATCTCCCTAGATATGGATGGTAACAGATATTTTTATTTTATATACTCATAGGAAATATCACAAGAGACTCACATAAATTTTACGAAAAAATTTCATCCACCGGATCAACCCCAAAATAAGGGATGATCGTTGAAAATAGTGTATCTCTCCAGATATCGGTGGTAACAGATATTTTTATTTTATGTATCGGTAAGAAATATTACAAGAGACTCACATAAATTTTACGAAATAATTTCATCCACCAGATCAACCCCAAACTAATGGATGATCGTTGAAACTAGCGTATCTCCCTAGTGTATCTCCCTATATATGGATGGTAACATACATTTTTATTTTATATATCGGTAGGAAATATCACAAGAGACTCACATAAATTTTACGAAAAAATGTCATGCACCGGATCAACCCCAAACTAAGGGATGATCGTTGAAACTAGTGTATCTCCCTAGATATCGGGGGTAACAGATATTTTTATTTTATTTATCGGTAAGAAATATTACAAGAGACTCACATAAATTTTACGAAAAAATTTCATCCACCGGATCAACTCCAAAATAAGGGATGATCGTTGAAACTAGTGTATCTCCCTAGATATCGGGGGTCACAGATATTTTTATTTTATATAACGGTAAGAAATATTAATAGAGACTCACGTAAATTTTACGAAAAAATTTCATCCACCGGATCAACCCCAAACTAAGGGATGATCGTTGAAACAAGTGTATCTCCCTAGATATCGGGGGTAACAGATATTTTTATTTTATGTATCGGTAGGAAATATCAAATTAGACTCACATAAATTTTACAAAAAAATTTCATCTACCGAATCAAGCCCAAACTAAGGGATGATCGTTGAAACTAGCGTATCTCCCTAACGTATCTCCCTAGATATGGATGGTAGCAGAAATTTTTATTTTATATATCGGTAAGAAATGTTACAAGAGACTCACATAAATTCTACGAAAAAATTTCATCCACCGGATCAACTCCCAAATAAGGGATGATCGTTGAATCTAGCGTATCTCACTAGTATATCTCCCTAGATATGGATGGTAACAGATATTTTTATTTTATATATCGGTAGGAAATATCACAAGAGACTCACATAAATTTTACGAAAAAATTTCATCCACCGGATCAACCCCAAACTAAGGGATGATCGTTAAAACTAGCATATCTCCCTAGTGTATCTCCCTAGATATGGATGGTAACAGATATTTTGATTTTATTCATCGGTAGGAAATATCACAAGAGACTCACATAAATTTTACGAAAAAATTTCATCCAACGGATCAACCCCAAACTAAGGGATGATCGTTAAAACTAGCATATCTCCCTAGTGTATCTCCCTAGATATGGATGGTAACAGATATTTTTATTTTATATATCGGTAGGAAATATCACAAGAGACTCACATAAATTTTACGAAAAAATTTCATCCACCGAATCAACCCCAAAATAAGGGATGATCGTTGAAACTAGTGTATCTCCCTAGTGTATCTCCCTAGATATGGATGGTAACACAAATTTTTATTTTATATATCGGTAGGAAATATCACAAGAGACTCACATAAATTTTACGAAAAAATTTCATCCACCGGATCAACACGAAACTAAGGGATGATCATTGAAACTAGTGTATCTCCCTAGATATCGGGGGTACCAGATATTTTTATTTTATTTATCGCTGAGAAATGTTACAGGAGACTCACATAAATTTTACGAAAAAATTTCATCCACCGGATCAACCCCAAACTAAGGGATGATCGTTGAAACTAACATATCTCCCTAGTGTATCTCCCTAGATATGGATGGTAACACAAATTTTTATTTTATATATCGGTAGGAAATATCACAACAGACTCACATAAATTTTACGAAAAAATTTCATCCAACGGATCAACCCCAAAATAAGGGATGATCGTTAAAACTAGTGTATCTCCCTAGATATCGGGGGTACAGATATTTTTATTTTATTTATCGGTAAGAAATGTTACAAGAGACTCACATAAATTTTACGAAAAAATTTCATCCACCGGATCAACCCCAAACTAAGGGATGATCGTTGAAACTAGTGTATCTCCCTAGATATCGGGGGTAACAGATATTTTTATTTTATTTATCGGTAAGAAATGTTACAAGAGACTCACATAAATTTTACGAAAAAATTTCATCCACCGGATCAACCCCAAACTAAGGGATGATCGTTGAAACTAGTGTATCTCCCTAGATATCGCTGGTAACAGATATTTTTATTTTATGTATCGGTAAGAAATATTACAAGAGACACATAAATTTTACGAAAAAATTTCATCCACCGGATCAACCCCAAACTAAGCGATGATCGTTGAAACTTATGTATCTCCCTAGATATCGGGGGTAACAGATATTTTTATTTTATATATCGGTAAGAAATATTACAAGTGACTCACATTAATTTTACGAAAAAATTTCATCCACCGGATCAACCCCAAACTAAGGGATGATCGTTGAAACTAGTGTATCTCCCTAGATATCGGGGCTAACAGATATTTCTATTTTATATATCGGTAGGAAATATCACAAGAGACTCACATAAATTTTACGAAAAAATGTTATCCACCGGATCAACCCCAAACTAAGGGATGATCGATGAAACTAGTGTATCTCCCTAGATATCGGGGCTAACAGATATTTTTATTTTATATATCGGTAGGAAATATCACAAGAGACTCACATAAATTTTACGAAAAAATTTCATCCACCGGATCAACCCCAAACTAAGGGATGATCGTTGAAACTAGTGTATCTCCCTAGATATCGGGGGTAACAGATATTTTTATTTTATATATCGGTAAGAAATATTACAAGAGACTCACATAAATTTTACGAAAAAATTTCATCCACCGGATCAACCCCAAACTAAGGGATGATCGTTGAAACTAGTGTATCTCCCTAGATATCGGGGGTAACAGATATTTTTATTTTATATATCGGTAAGAAATATTAATAGAGACTCACATAAATTTTACGAAAAAATTTCATCCACCGGATCAACCCCAAACTAAGGGATGATCGTTGAAACTAGTGTATCTCCCTAGTGTATCTCCCGAGATAGGGGGTAACAGATATTTTTATTTTATATATCGGTAGGAAATATCACAAGAGACTCACATAAATTTTACGAAAAAATTTCATCCACCGGATCAACCCCAAACTAAGGGATGATCGTTGAAACTAGTGTATCTCCCTAGATATCGGGGGTAACAGATATTTTTATTTTATATATCGGTAAGAAATATTACAAGAGACTCACATAAATTTTACGAAAAAATTTCGTCCACCGGAACAACCCTAAACTAAGGAATGATCGTTGAAACTAGCGTATCTCCCTAGTGTATCTCCCTAGATATGGATGGTTACACATATTTTTATTTTATATATCGGTAAGAAATATTACAAGAGACTCACATAAATTTTACGAAAAAATTTCATCCACCGGATCAACCCCAAACTAAGGAATGATCGTTGAAACTAGTGTATCTCCCTAGATATCGGGGGTAACAGATATTTTTATTTTATATATCGGTAAGAAATATTACAAGTGACTCACATTAATTTTACGAAAAAATTTCATCCACCGAATCAACCCCAAACTAAGGGATGATCGTTGAAACTAGTGTATCTCCCTAGATATAGGGGGTAACAGATATTTTTATTTTATATATTGGTAAGAAATATCACAAGAGACTCACATAAATTTTACGAAAAAATTTCATCCACCGGATCAACCCCAAACTAAGGGATGATCGTTGAAACTAGTGTATCTCCCTAGATATCGGGGGTAACAGATAATTTTATTTTATATATCGGTAAGAAATATTACAAGAGACTCACATAAATTTTACGAAAAAATTTGATCCACCGAATCAACCCCAAACTAAGGGATGATCGTTGAAACTAGTCTATCTCCCTAGATATCGGGGGTAACAGATATTTTTATTTTGTATATCGGTAGGAAATATCACAAGATACTCACATAAATTTTACGAAAAAATTTCATCCACCGGATCAACCCCAAACTAAGGGATGATCGTTGAAACTAGTGTATCTCCCTAGATATCGGGGGTAACAGATATTTTTATTTTGTGTATCGGTAGGAAATATCACAAGATACTCACATAAATTTTACGAAAAAATTTCATCCACCGGATCAACTCCAAACTAAGGGATGATCGTTAAAACTAGTGTATCTCCCTAGATATCGGGGGTAACAGATATTTTTATTCTATTTATCGGTAAGAAATATTACAAGAGACTCACATAAATTTTACGAAAAAATTTCATCCACCGGATCAACCCCAAACTAAGGGATGATCGTTGAAACTAGTGTATCTCCCTAGTGTATCTCCCTAGATATGGATGGTAACAGATATTTTTATTTTATATATCGGTAGGAAATATCACAAGAGACTCACATAAATTTTACGAAAAAATTTCATCCACCGGATCAACCCCAAACTAAGGGATGATCGTTGAAACTAGCGTATCTCCCTAGTGTATCTCCCTAAATATCGGGGGTACAGATATTTTTATTTTATTTATCGGTAAGAAATGTTACAAGAGACTCACATAAATTTTACGAAAAAATTTCATCCACCGGATCAACCCCAAACTAAGGGATGATCGTTGAAACTAGCGTATCTCCCTAGTGTATCTCCCTAGATATGGATGGTAACACATATTTTTATTTTATATATCGGTAGGAAATATCACAAGAGACTCACATAAATTTTACGAAAAAATTTCATCCACCGGATCAACCCCAAACTAAGGGATGATCGTTAAAACTAGTGTATCTCCCTAGATATCGGGGGTAACAGATATTTTTATTTTATTTATCGGTAAGAAATATTACAAGAGACTCACATAAATTTTACGAAAAAATTTCATCCACCGGATCAACCCCAAAATAAGGGATGATCATTGAAACTAGTGTATCTCCCTAGATATCGGGGGTAACAGATATTTTTATTTTATGTATTCGTAGAAAATATCACAGGAGACTCACATAAATTTTACGAAAAAATGTCATGCACCGGATCAACCCCAAACTAAGGGATGATCGTTGAAACTAGTGTATCTCCCTAGATATCGGGGGTAACAGATATTTTTATTTTATTTATCGGTAAGAAATGTTACAAGAGACTCAAATAAATTTTACGAAAAAATTTGATCCACCGAATCAACCCCAAACTAAGGGATGATCGTTGAAACTAGTGTATCTCCCTAGATATCGGGGGTAACAGATATTTTTATTTTGTATATCGGTAGGAAATATCACAAGATACTCACATAAATTTTACGAAAAAATTTCATCCACCGGATCAACCCCAAACTAAGGGATGATCGTTAAAACTAGTGTATCTCCCTAGATATCGGGGGTACAGATATTTTTATTTTATTTATCGGTAAGAAATGTTACAAGAGACTCACATAAATTTTACGAAAAAATTTCATCCACCGGATCAACCCCAAACTAAGGGATGATCGTTAAAACTAGCGTATCTCCCTAGATATCGGGGGTACAGATATTTTTATTTTATTTATCGGTAAGAAATGTTACAAGAGACTCACATAAATTTTACGAAAAAATTTCATCCACCGGATCAACCCCAAACTAAGGGATGATCGTTGAAACTAGTGTATCTCCCTAGATATCGGGGGTAACAGATATTTTTATTTTATATATCGGTAAGAAATATTACAAGAGACTCACATAAATTTTACGAAAAAATTTCATCCACCGGATCAACCCCAAACTAAGGGATGATCGTTGAAACTAGTGTATCTCCCTAGATATCGGGGGTAACAGATATTTTTATTTTGTGTATCGGTAGGAAATATCACAAGAGACTCACATAAATTTTACGAAAAAATTTCATCCACCGGATCAACCCAAAACTAAGGGATGATCGTTGAAACAAGTGTATCTCCCTAGATATCGGGGGTAGGAAATGTGTTTAGTTGGGATATCGGTAAGATATAGTAGAAGAGACTCACATAAATTTTACGAAAAAATTTCATCCACCGGATCAACTCCAAAATAAGGGATGATCGTTAAAACTAGCATATCTCCCTAGTGTATCTCCCTAGATATCGGGGGTAACAGATATTTTTATTTTATATATCGGTAAGAAATATTACAAGAGACTCACATAAATTTTACGAAAAAATTTCATCCACCGGATCAACCCCAAACTAAGGGATGATCGTTGAAACTAGTGTATCTCCCTAGATATCGGGGGTAACAGATATTTTTATTTTATATATCGGTAGGAAATATTAATAGAGACTCACATAAATTTTACGAAAAAATTTCATCCACCGGATCAACCCCAAACTAAGGGATGATCGTTGAAACTAATGTATCTCCCTAGTGTATCTCCCGAGATAGGGGGGTAACAGATATTTTTATTTTATATTTTGGTAAGAGATATTACAAGAGACTCACATGAATTTTACGAAAAATTTTTATCCACCGGATCAACCCCAAACTAAGGGATGATCGTTGAAACTAGTGTATCTCCCTTGATATCGGGGGTACCAGATATTTTTATTTTATTTATCGCTGAGAAATGTTACAGGAGACTCACATAAATTTTACGAAAAAATTTCATCCACCGGATCAACCCCAAACTAAGGGATGATCGTTGAAACTAGTGTATCTCCCTAGATATCGGGGGTAACAGATATTTTTATTTTATGTATTTGTAGGAAATATCACAAGAGACTCACATAAATTTTACGAAAAAATTTCATCCACCGGATCAACCCCAAACTAAGGGATGATCGTTGAAACTAGTGTATCTCCCTAGATATCGGGTGTACCAGATATTTTTATTTTATTTATCGCTGAGAAATGTTACAGGAGACTCACATAAATTCTACGAAAAAATTTCATCCACCGGATCAACCCCAAACTAAGGGATGATCGTTAAAACTAGTGTATCTCCCTAGATATCGGGGGTAACAGATATTTTTATTTTATTTATCGGTAAGAAATGTTACAAGAGACTCAAATAAATTCTACGAAAAAATTTCATCCACCGAATTAACCCCAAAATAAGGGATGATCGTTGAAACTAGTGTATCTCCCTAGATATCGGGGGTAACAGATAATTTTATTTTATGTATCGGTAAGAAATATTACAAGAGACTGACATAAATTTTACGAAAAAATTTGATCCACCGAATCAACCCCAAACTAAGGGATGATCGTTGAAACTAGTGTATCTCCCTAGATATCGGGGGTAACAGATATTTTTATTTTGTGTATCGGTAGGAAATATCACAAGATACTCACATAAATTTTACGAAAAAATTTCATCCACCGGATCAACTCCAAACTAAGGGATGATCGTTAAAACTAGTGTATCTCCCTAGTGTATCTCCCTAGATATGGATGGTAACAAAAATTTTTATTTTATATATCGGTAGGAAATATCACAGGAGACTCACATAAATTTTACGAAAAAATTTCATCCACCGGATCAACCCCAAACTAAGGGATGATCGTTAAAACTAGCGCATCTCCCTAGTGTATCTCCCTAGATATCGGGGGAAACAGATAATTTTATTTTATATATCGGTAAGAAATATTAATAGAGACTCACATAAATTTTACGAAAAAATTTCATCCACCGGATCAACTCCAAACTAAGGGATGATCGTTGAAACTAGTGTATCTCCCTAGATATCGGGGGTACCACATATTTTTATTTTATTTATCGCTGAGAAATGTTACAGGAGACTCACATAAATTTTACGAAAAAATTTCATCCACCGGATCAACCCCAAACTAAGGGATGATCGTTGAAACTAATGTATCTCCCTAGTGTATCTCCCGAGATATGGATGGTAACACAAATTTTTATTTTATATATCGGTAGGAAATGTTACAAGAGACTCAAATAAATTTTACGAAAAAATTTGATCCACCGAATCAACCCCAAACTAAGGGATGATCGTTGAAACTAGTGTATCTCCCTAGATATCGGGGGTAACAGATATTTTTATTTTGTGTATCGGTAGGAAATATCACAAGACACTCACATAAATTTTACGAAAAAATTTCATCCACCGGATCAACTCCAAACTAAGGGATGATCGTTAAAACTAGTGTATCTCCCTAGTGTATCTCCCTAGATATGGATGGTAACAAAAATTTTTATTTTATATATCGGTAGGAAATATCACAGGAGACACACATAAATTTTACGAAAAAATTTCATCCACCGGATCAACCCCAAACTAAGGGATGATCGTTAAAACTAGTGTATCTCCCTAGATATCGGGGGTAACCGATATTTTTATTTTATTTATCGGTAAGAAATGTTACAAGAGACTCACATAAGATTTACGAAAAATTTTCATCCACCGGATGAACCCCAAACTAAGGGATGATCGTTGAAACTTGGGTATCTCCCTAGATATCGGGGGTACCAGATATTTTTATTTTATTTATCACTAAGAAATGTTACAGGAGACTCACATAATTTTTACGAAAAAATTTCATCCACCGGATCAACCCCAAAATAAGGGATGATCGTTGAAACTAGTGTATCTCCCTAGATATCGGGGATAACATATAATTTTATTTTATGTATCGATAAGAAATATTAATAGAGACTCACATAAATTTTACGAAAAAATTTCATCCACCGGATCAACCCCAAACTAAGGGATGATCGTTAAAACTAGTGTATCTCCCTAGATATCGGGGGTAACAGATATTTTTATTTTATTTATCGGTAAGAAATATTACAAGAGACTCACATAAATTTTACGAAAAAATTTCATCCACCGGATCAACCCCAAACTAAGGGATGATCGTTGAAACTAGCGCATCTCCCTAGTGTATCTCCCTAGATATCGGGGGTAACAGATAATTTTATTTTATATATCGGTAAGAAATATCACAAGAGACTCACATAAATTTTACGAAAAAATTTCATCCACCGGATCAACCCCAAACTAAGGGATGATCGTTGAAACTAGTGTATCTCCCTAGATATCGGGGGTAACAGATATTTTTATTTTATATATCGGTAAGAAATATTACAAGAGACTCAAATAAATTTTACGAAAAAATTTGATCCACCGAATCAACCCCAAACTAAGGGATGATCGTTAAAACTAGTGTATCTCCCTAGTGTATCTCCCTAGATATGGATGGTAACAGATATTTTTATTTTATATATCGGTAGGAAATATCACAGGAGACTCACATAAATTTTACGAAAAAATGTCATGCACCGGATCAACCCCAAACTAAGGGATGATCGTTGAAACTAGTGTATCTCCCTAGATATCGGGGGTAACAGATATTTTTATTTTATTTATCGGTAAGAAATGTTACAAGAGACTCAAATAAATTTTACGAAAAAATTTGATCCACCGAATCAACCCCAAACTAAGGGATGATCGTTGAAACTAGTGTATCTCCCTAGATATCGGGGGTAACAGATATTTTTATTTTGTATATCGGTAGGAAATATCACAAGATACTCACATAAATTTTACGAAAAAATGTCATGCACCGGATCAACCCCAAACTAAGGGATGATCGTTGAAACTAGTGTATCTCCCAAGATATCGGGGGTAACAGATATTTTTATTTTATTTATCGGTAAGAAATGTTACAAGAGACTGACATAAATTTTACGAAAAAATTTGATCCACCGAATCAACCCCAAACTAAGGGATGATCGTTGAAACTAGTCTATCTCCCTAGATATGGATGGTAACAGATATTTTTATTTTATATATCGGTAGGAAATATCACAAGAGACTCACATAAATTTTACGAAAAAATGTTATCCACCGGATCAACCTCATAATAAGGGATGATCGTTGAAACTAGTGTATCTCCCTAGATATCGGGGGTATCAGATATTTTTATTTTATATATCGGTAAGAAATATTACAAGAGACTCACATTAATTTTACGAAAAAATTTTATCCACCGCATCAACCCCAAACTAAGGGATGATCGTTGAAACTAGTGTATCTCCCTAGATATCGGGGGTAACAGATATTTTTATTTTATATATCGGTAAGAAATATTACAAGAGACTCACATAAATTTTACGAAAAAATTTCATCCACCGGATCAACCCCAAACTAAGGGATGATCGTTGAAACTAGTGTATCTCCCTAGATATCGGGGGTAACAGATATTTTTATTTTATGTATCGGTAAGAAATATTACAAGAGACTCAAATAAATTTTTCGACAAAATTTCATCCACCGGATCAACCCCAAAATAAGGGATGATCGTTGAAACTAGCGTATCTCCCTAGTGTATCTCCCTAGATATCGGGGGTAACAGATAATTTTATTTTACGTATCGGTAAGAAATATTACAAGAGACTCACATAAATTTTACGAAAAAATTTTATCCACCGGATCAACCCCAAACTAAGGGATGATCGTTGAAACTAGTGTATCTCCCTAGAGATCGGGGGTAACAGATATTTTTATTTTATATATCGGTAGGAAATATCACAAGAGACTCACATAAATTTTACGAAAAAATTTCATCCACCGGATCAACCCCAAACTAAGGGATGATCGTTGAAACTAGTGTATCTCCCTAGATATCGGGGGTAACAGATATTTTTATTTTATTTATCACTAAGAAATGTTACAAGAGACTCACATAAATTTTACGAAAAAATTTCATCCACCGGATCAACCCCAAACTAAGGGATGATCGTTAAAACTAGTGTATCTCCCTAGATATCGGGGGTAACAGATATTTTTATTTTATTTATCGGTAAGAAATGTTACAAGAGACTCACATAAATTTTACGAAAAATTTTCATCCACCGGATCAACCCCAACTAAGGGATGATCGTTGAAACTAGTGTATCTCCCTAGATATCGGGTGTGCTAGATATTTTTATTTTATTTATCGCTAAGAAATGTTACAAGAGACTCACATAAATTCTACGAAAAAATTTCATCCACCGGATAAACCCCAAAATAAGGGATGATCGTTGAAACTAGTGTATCTCCCTAGATATCGGGAGTAACAGATAATTGTTTTTATGTATCGGTAAGAAATATTACAAGAGACTCACATAAATTTTACGAAAAAATTTCATCCACCGGATCAACCCCAAACTAAGGGATGATCGTCGAAACTAGCGCATCTCCCTAGTGTATCTCCCTAGATATCGGGGGTAACAGATAATTATATTTTACGTTTCGGTAAGAAATATTACAAGAGACTCACATAAATTTTACGAAAAAATTGTATCCACCGGATCAACCCCAAACTAAGGGATGATCGTTGAAACTAGCGTATCTCCCTAGTGTATCTCCCTAGATATGGATGGTAACTCAAATTTTTATTCTATATATCGGTAGGAAATATCACAAGAGACTCACATAAATTTTACGAAAAAATTTCATCCACCGGATCAACCCCAAACTAAGGGATGATCGTTGAAACTAGTGTATCTCCCTAGTATATCTCCGCAGATAGGGAGGGGGGGGGGGGTAACAGATATTTTTATTTTATATTTTGGTAAGAAATATTACAAGAAACTCACATGAATTTTACGAAAAATTTTCACCCACCGGATCAACCCCAAACTAAGGGATGATCGTTGAAACTAGTGTATCTCCCTAGATATCGGGGGTACCACATATTTTTATTTTATTTATCGCTGAGAAATGTTACAGGAGACTCACATAAATTTTACGAAAAAATTTCATCCACCGGATCAACCCCAAACTAAGGGATGATCGTTGAAACTAATGTATCTCCCTAGTGTATCTCCCGAGATAGGGGGGTAACAGATATTTTTATTTTATATTTTGGTAAGAGATATTACAAGAGACTCACATGAATTTTACGAAAAATTTTTATCCACCGGATCAACCCCAAACTAAGGGATGATCGTTGAAACTAGTGTATCTCCCTTGATATCGGGGGTACCAGATATTTTTATTTTATTTATCGCTGAGAAATGTTACAGGAGACTCACATAAATTTTACGAAAAAATTTCATCCACCGGATCAACCCCAAACTAAGGGATGATCGTTGAAACTAGCATATCTCCCTAGTGTATCTCCCTAGATATGGATGGTAACACAAATTTTTATTTTATATATCGGTAGGAAATATTACAAGAGACTCAAATAAATTTTTCGACAAAATTTCATCCACCGGATCAACCCCAAAATAAGGGATGTTCATTGAAACTAGTGTATCTCCCTAGATATCGGGGATAACATATAATTTTATTTTATGTATCGATAAGAAATGTTACAAGAGACTCACATAAATTCTACGAAAAAATTTCATCCACCGGATCAACCCCAAACTAAGGGATGATCGTTGAAACTAGTGTATCTCCCTAGATATCGGGGGTAACAGATATTTTTATTTTATTTATCGGTAAGAAATATTACAAGAGACTCACATAAATTTCACGAAAAAATTTCATCCACCGGATCAACTCCAAAATAAGGGATGATCGTTGAAACTAGTGTATCTCCCTAGATATCGGGGGTAACAGATATTTTTATTTTATGTATTTGTAGGAAATATCACAAGAGACTCACATAAATTCTACGAAAAAATTTCATCCACCGGATCAACTCCCAAATAAGGGATGATCGTTGAAACTAGTGTATCTCCCTAGTGTATCTCCCTAGATATCGGGGGTAACAGATAATTTTATTTTACGTATCGGTAAGAAATATTACAAGAGACTCACATAAATTTTACGAAAAAATTTTATCCACCGGATCAACCCCAAACTAAGGGATGATCGTTGAAACTAGCGTATCTCCCTAGTGTATCTCCCTAGATATGGATGGCAACTCAAATTTGTATTTTATATATCGGTAGGAAATATCACAAAAGACTCACATAAATTTTACGAAAAAATTTCATCCACCGGATCAACCCCAAACTAAGGGATGATCGTTGAAACTAATGTATCTCCCTAGTGTATCTCCCGAGATAGGGGGGTAACAGATATTTTTATTTTATATTTTGGTAAGAGATATTACAAGAGACTCAAATAAATTTTACGACAAAATTTCATCCACCGGATCAACCCAAAACTAAGGGATGATCGTTAAAACTAGTGTATCTCCCTAGATATGGATGGTAACACATATTTTTATTTTATATATCGGTAGGAAATATCACAAGAGACTCACATAAATTTTACGAAAAAATGTTATCCACCGGATCAACCCCAAACTAAGGGATGATCGTTGAATCTAGCGTATCTCCCTAGAGTATCTCCCTAGATATCGGGGGTAACAGATATTTTTATTTTATATATTGGTAAGAAATATTACAAGTGACTAACATTAATTTTACGAAAAAATTTCATCCACCAGATCAACCTCATAATAAGGGATGATCGTTGAAACTAGTGTATCTCCCTAGATATCGGGGGTATCAGATATTTTTATTTTATATATCGGTAAGAAATATTACAAGAGACTCACATAAATTTTACGAAAAAATTTCATCCAACGGATCAACCCCAAACTAAGGGATGATCGTTGAAACTAGTGTATCTCCCTAGATATCGGGGGTAACAGATATTTTTATTTTATGTATCGGTAAGAAATATTACAAGAGACTCACATAAATTTTACGAAAAAATTTCATCCACCGGATCAACCCCAAACTAAGGGATGATCGTTGAAACTAGTGTATCTCCCTAGATATCGGGGATAACATATAATTTTATTTTATGTATCGATAAGAAATGTTACAAGAGACTCACATAAATTCTACGAAAAAATTTCATCCACCGGATCAACCCCAAACTAAGGGATGATCGTTGAAACAAGTGTATCTCCCTAGATATCGGGGGTAACAGATATTTTTATTTTATTTATCGGTAAGAAATATTACAAGAGACTCACATAAATTTTACGAAAAAATTTCATCCACCGGATCAACCCCAAACTAAGGGATGATCGTTGAAACTAGTGTATCTCCCTAGATATCGGGGGTAACAGATATTTTTATTTTATATATCGGTAAGAAATATTAATAGAGACTCACATAAATTTTACGAAAAAATTTCATCCACCGGATCAACCCCAAACTAAGGGATGATCGTTGAAACTAGTGTATCTCCCTAGATATCGGGGGTAACAGATATTTTTATTTTATATATCGGTAAGAAATATTACAAGAGACTCACATAAATTTTACGAAAAAATTTCATCCACCGGATCAACCCCAAACTAAGGGATGATCGTTGAAACTAGCGTATCTCCCTAGTGTATCTCCCTAGATATGGATGGTAACAGAAATTTTTATTTTATATATCGGTAGGAAATATCACAAGAGACTCACATAAATTTTACGAAAAAATTTCATCCACCGGATCAACCCCAAACTAAGGGATGATCGTTGAAACTAGTGTATCTCCCTAGATATCGGGGGTAACAGATATTTTTATTTTATATATCGGTAAGAAATATTACAAGAGACTCACATAAATTTTACGAAAAAATTTCATCCACCGGATCAACCCCAAACTAAGGGATGATCGTTGAAACTAGTGTATCTCCCTAGATATCGGGGGTAACAGATATTTTTATTTTATATATCGGTAAGAAATATTACAAGAGACTCACATAAATTTTACGAAAAAATTTCATCCACCGGATCAACCCCAAACTAAGGGATGATCGTTGAAACTAGTGTATCTCCCTAGATATCGGGGGTAACAGATATTTTTATTTTATATATCGGTAAGAAATATTACAAGTGACTAACATTAATTTTACGAAAAAATTTCATCCACCGGATCAACCTCATAATAAGGGATGATCGTTGAAACTAGTGTATCTCCCTAGATATCGGGGGTATCAGATATTTTTATTTTATATATCGGTAAGAAATATTACAAGAGACTCACATAAATTTTACGAAAAAATTTCATCCAACGGATCAACCCCAAACTAAGGGATGATCGTTGAAACTAGTGTATCTCCCTAAATATCGCTGGTAACAGATATTTTTATTTTATGTATCGGTAAGAAATATTACAAGGGACACATAAATTTTACGAGAAAATTTCGTCCACCGGATCAACCTCAAAATAAGGGATGATCGTTGAAACTAGTGTATCTCCCTAGATATCGCTAGTAACAGATATTTTTATTTTATATATCGGTAGGAAATATCACAGGAGACTCACATAAATTTTACGAAAAAATTTCATCCACCGGATCAACCCCAAACTAAGGGATGATCGTTAAAACTAGTGTATCTCCCTAGATATCGGGGGTAACCGATATTTTTATTTTATATATCGGTAAGAAATGTTACAAGAGACTCACATATATTTTACGAAAAATTTTCATCCACCGGATCAACCCCAAACTAAGGGATGATCGTTGAAACTAGTGTATCTCCCTAGATATCGGGGGTACCAGATATTTTTATTTTATTTATCACTAAGAAATGTTACAAGAGACTCACATAAATTCTACGAAAAAATTTCATCCACCGGATAAACCCCAAAATAAGGGATGATCGTTGAAACTAGTGTATCTCCCTAGTGTATCTCCCGAGATAGGGGGTAACAGATATTTTTATTTTATATTTTGGTAAGAGATATTACAAGAGACTCACATGAATTTTACGAAAAATTTTTATCCACCGGATCAACCCCAAACTAAGGGATGATCGTTGAAACTAGCATATCTCCCTAGTGTATCTCCCTAGATATGGATGGTAACACAAATTTTTATTTTATATATCGGTAGGAAATATCACAAGAGACTCACATAAATTTTACGAAAAAATTTCATCCACCGGATCAACCCCAAAATAAGGGATGTTCATTGAAACTAGTGTATCTCCCTAGATATCGGGGGTATCAGATATTTTTATTTTATATATCGGTAAGAAATATTACAAGAGACTCACATAAATTTTACGAAAAAATTTCATCCAACGGATCAACCCCAAACTAAGGGATGATCGTTGAAACTAGTGTATCTCCCTAAATATCGCTGGTAACAGATATTTTTATTTTATGTATCGGTAAGAAATATTACAAGAGACACATAAATTTTACGAAAAAATTTCATCCACCGGATCAACCCCAAACTAAGCGATGATCGTTGAAACTTATGTATCTCCCTAGATATCGGGGGTAACAGATATTTTTATTTTATATATCGGTAAGAAATATTACAAGTGACTCACATTAATTTTACGAAAAAATTTCATCCACCGGATCAACCCCAAACTAAGGGATGATCGATGAAACTAGTGTATCTCCCTAGATATCGGGGCTAACAGATATTTCTATTTTATATATCGGTAGGAAATATTACAAGAGACTCACATAAATTTTACGAAAAAATTTCATCCACCGGATCAACCCCAAACTAAGGGATGATCGTTGAAACTAGCGTATCTCCCTAGTGTATCTCCCTAGATATGGATGGTAACAGAAATTTGTATTTTATATATCGGTAAGAAATATCACAAGAGACTCACATAAATTTTACGAAAAAATTTCATCCACCGGATCAACCCCAAACTAAGGGATGATCGTTGAAACTAGCGTATCTCCCTAGTGTATCTCCCTAGATATCGGGGGTAACAGATATTTTTATTTTATTTATCGGTAAGAAATATTACAAGAGACTCACATAAATTTTACGAAAAAATTTCATCCACCGGATCAACTCCAAAATAAGGGATGATCGTTGAAACTAGCATATCTCCCTAGTGTATCTCCTTAGATATGGATGGTAGCAGAAATTTTTATTTTATATATCGGTAGGAAATATTACAAGAGACTCAAATAAATTTTTCGAAAAAATTTCATTTACCGGATCAACCCCAAACTAAGGGATGATCGTTAAAACTAGTGTATCTCCCTAAATATCGGGGGTACAGATATTTTTATTTTATTTATCGGTAAGAAATGTTACAAGAGACTCACATAAATTTTACGAAAAAATTTCATCCACCGGATCAACCCCAAACTAAGGGATGATCGTTGAAACTAGCGTATCTCCCTAGTGTATCTCCCGAGATAGGGGGTAACAGATATTTTTATTTTATATATCGGTAGGAAATATCACAAGAGACTCACATAAATTTTACGAAAAAATTTCATCCACCGGATCAACCCCAAAATAAGGGATGTTCATTGAAACTAGTGTATCTCCCTAGATATCGGGGATAACATATAATTTTATTTTATGTATCGGTAAGAAATGTTACAAGAGACTCACATAAATTCTACGAAAAAATTTCATCCACCGGATCAACCCCAAACTAAGGGATGATCGTTGAAACTAGCGTATCTCCCTAGTGTATCTCCCTAGATATGGATGGTAACACAAATTTTGATTTTATTCATCGGTAGGAAATATCACAAGAGACTCACATAAATTTTACGAAAAAATTTCATCCACCGGATCAACCCCAAACTAAGGGATGATCGTTGAAACTAGTGTATCTCCCTAGTGTATCTCCCTAGATATGGATGGTAACAGATATTTTTATTTTATATTTTGGTAAGAAATATTACAAGAAACTCACATGAATTTTACGAAAAATTTTCACCCACCGGATCAACCCCAAACTAAGGGATGATCGTTGAAACTAGTGTATCTCCCTAGATATCGGGGGTAACAGATATTTTTATTTTATTTATCACTAAGAAATGTTACAAGAGACTCACATAAATTCTACGAAAAAATTTCATCCACCGGATCAACCCCAAACTAAGGGATGATCGTTGAAACTAGTGTATCTCCCTAGATATGGATGGTAACAGAAATTTTTATTTTATATATCGGTAGGAAATATCACAAGAGACTCACATAAATTTTACGAAAAAATTTCATCTACCGAATCAACCCCAAACTAAGGGATGATCGTTGAAACTAGCGTATCTCCCTAGTGTATCTCCCTAGATATGGATGGTAACACAAATTTTTATTTTATATATCGGTAGGAAATATCACAAGAGACTCACATAAATTTTACGAAAAAATTTCATCCACCGGATCAACCCCAAACTAAGGGATGATCGTTAAAACTAGCATATCTCCCTAGTGTATCTCCCTAGATATGGATGGTAACAGATATTTTGATTTTATTCATCGGTAGGAAATATCACAAGATACTCACATAAATTTTACGAAAAAATTTCATCCACCGGATCAACTCCAAACTAAGGGATGATCGTTAAAACTAGTGTATCTCCCTAGTGTATCTCCCTAGATATGGATGGTAACAAAAATTTTTATTTTATTTATCGCTGAGAAATGTTACAGGAGACTCACATAAATTCTACGAAAAAATTTCATCCACCGGATAAACCCCAAAATAAGGGATGACCGTTGAAACTAGCGCATCTCCCTAGTGTATCTCCCTAGATATGGATGGTAACACATATTTTTATTTTATATATCGGTAGGAAATATCACAAGAGACTCACATAAATTTTACGAAAAAAATTCATCCACCGGATCAACCCCAAACTAAGGGATGATCGTTAAAACTAGTGTATCTCCCTAGATATCGGGGGTAACAGATATTTTTATTTTATTTATCGGTAAGAAATGTTACAAGAGACTCACATAAATTTTACGAAAAAATTTCATCCACCGGATCAACCCAAAACTAAGGGATGATCGTTAAAACTAGTGTATCTCCCTAGATATCGGGGGTAACAGATATTTTTATTTTATATATCGGTAAGAAATATCACAAGAGACTCACATAAATTTTACGAAAAAATTTCATCCACCGGATCAACCCCAAACTAAGGGATGATCGTTGAAACTAGTGTATCTCCCTAGATATCGGGGGTAACAGATATTTTTATTTTATTTATCGGTAAGAAATATTACAAGAGACTCACATAAATTTTACGAAAAAATTTCATCCACCGGATCAACTCCAAAATAAGGGATGATCGTTGAAACTAGTGTATCTCCCGAGTTAGGGGGGTAACAGATATTTTTATTTTATATATCGGTAGGAAATATGACAGGAGACTCACATAAATTTAACGAAAAAATTTCATCCACCGGATCAACCCCAAACTAAGGGCTGATCGTTGAAACTAGTGTATCTCCCTAGATATCGGGGGTAACAGATATTTTTATTTTATTTATCGGTAAGAAATGTTACAAGAGACTCACATAATTTTTACGAAAAATTTTCATCCACCGGATCAACCCCAACTAAGAGATGATCGTTGCAACTAGTGTATCTCCCTAGATATCGGGGGTACTAGATATTTTTATTTTATATATCGGTAAGAAATATCACAAGAGACTCACATAAATTTTACGAAAAAATGTTATCCACCGGATCAACCCCAAACTAAGGGATGATCGTTGAAACTAGTGTATCTCCCTAGATATCGGGGGTAACAGATATTTTTATTTTATATATCGGTAAGAAATATTACAAGTGACTCACATTAATTTTACGAAAAAATTTCATCCACCGGATCAACCCCAAACTAAGGGATGATCGTTGAAACTAGCGTATCTCCCTAGTGTATCTCCCTAGATATCGGTGGTAACAGTTATTTTTATTTTATATATCGGTAGGAAATATCACAAGAGACTCACATAAATTTTACGAAAAAATTTCATCCACCGGATCAACCCCAAAATAAGGGATGATCGTTGAAACTAGTGTATCTCCCTAGATATCGGGGGTAACAGATATTTTTATTTTATATATCGGTAGGAAATATCACAAGAGACTCACATAAATTTTACGAAAAAATTTCATCCACCGGATCAACCCCAAACTAAGGGATGATCGTTAAAACTAGCGCATCTCCCTAGTGTATCTCCCTAGATATCGGGGGTAACAGATATTTTTATTTTATATATCGGTAAGAAATATTAATAGAGACTCACATAAATTTTACGAAAAAATTTCATCCACCGAATCAACCCCAAACTAAGGGATGATCGTTGAAACTAGTGTATCTCCCTAGATATCGGGGGTACCAGATATTTTTATTTTATTTATCGCTGAGAAATGTTACAGGAGACTCACATAAATTCTACGAAAAAATTTCATCCACCGGATCAACTCCCAAATAAGGGATGATCGTTGAAACTAGTGTATCTCCCGAGTTAGGGGGGTAACAGATATTTTTATTTTATATATCGGTAGGAAATATCACAGGAGACTCACATAAATTTTACGAAAAAATGTCATGCACCGGATCAACCCCAAACTAAGGGATGATCGTTGAAACTAGTGTATCTCCCTAGATATCGGGGGTAACAGATATTTTTATTTTATATATCGGTAAGAAATATTAATAGAGACTCACATAAATTTTACGAAAAAATTTCATCCACCGAATTAACCCCAAAATAAGGGATGATCGTTGAAACTAGTATATCTCCCTAGATATGGATGGTAACAGATATTTTTATTTTATGTATCGGTAAGAAATATTACAAGAGACACATAAATTTTACGAAAAAATTTCATCCACCGGATCAACCCCAAACTAAGGGATGATCGTTGAAACTAGTGTATCTCCCTAGATATCGGGGGTAACAGATATTTTTATTTTATATATTGGTAAGAAATATTACAAGTGACTAACATTAATTTTACGAAAAAATTTCATCCACCGGATCAACCTCATAATAAGGGATGATCGTTGAAACTAGTGTATCTCCCTAGATATCGGGGGTAACAGATATTTTTATTTTATATATTGGTAAGAAATATTACAAGTGACTAACATTAATTTTACGAAAAAATTTCATCCACCGGATCAACCTCATAATAAGGGATGATCGTTGAAACTAGTGTATCTCCCTAGATATCGGGGGTATCAGATATTTCTATTTTATATATCGGTAGGAAATATCACAAGAGACTCACATAAATTTTACGAAAAAATGTCATCCACCGGATCAACCCCAAACTAAGGGGTGATCGTTGAAACTAGTGATCTCCCTAGTGTATCTCCCAAGATAGGGGGGGGGGGTAACAGATATTTTTATTTTATATAGCGGCAAGAAAAAAATTAATAGAGACTCACGTACATTTTATGAAAAAATTCCATCCACCGGATCAACCCCAAACTAAGGGATGATCGTTGAAACTAGTGTACTCCCTAGACATGGATTGTAACAGATATTTTTATTTTATATATCGGTAGGAAATATTAATAGAGGCTCACATAAATTTTACGAAAAAAATCCATCCAGCGGATCAACCCCAAAATAAGGGATGATTGTTGAAACTAGTGTATCTCCCTAGATATGGGGGGTAACAGATATTTTTATTTTATATTTCGGTAAGAAATATTACAAGAGACTCACATGAATTTTACGAAAAATTTTCATCCACCGGATCAACCCCAAACTAAGGGATGCTCGTTGAAACTAGTAAATCACCTTAGATATGGATTCTAACAGATATTTTTATTTTATATATCGGTAAAAAATATTAATAGAGACTCACAAAAATTTTACGAAAAAATTTCATCCACTGGATCAACTCCAAAATAAGGGATGATCGTTGAAACTAGTGTATCTCCCTAGATATCGGGGGTAACAGATCGTTTTCTTTTATATTTCGGTAATAAATGTTACAAGAGATTCACATAAATTTTACGAAAAAATGTCATCCACCGGATCAACTCCAAAATAAGGGATGATCGTTGAAACTAGTGTATCTCCCCTAGATATCGGGAGTGACAGATCGTTTTCTTTTATATTTCGGTAATAAATGTTACAAGAGATTCACATAAATTTTACGAAAAAATGTCATCCACCGGATCAACCCCAAACTAAGGGGTGATCGTTGAAACTAGTGATCTCCCTAGTGTATCTCCCAAGATAATATTTTTATTTTATATATAGGTAAAAAATATTAATAGAGACTCACATAAATTTTACGAAAAAATTTCATCTACCGGATCAACCATAAACTAAGGGATGATCGTTGAAACTAGCGTATCTCCCTAACGTATCTCCCTAGATATGGATGGTAGCAGAAATTTTTATTTTATGTATCGGTAAGAAATGTTACAAGAGACTCACATAAATTCTACGAAAAAATTTCATCCACCGGATCAACTCCCAAATAAGGGATGATCGTTGAATCTAGCGTATCTCACTAGTATATCTCCCTAGATATGGATGGTAACAGATATTTTTATTTTATATACTCATAGGAAATATCACAAGAGACTCACATAAATTTTACGAAAAAATTTCATCCACCGGATCAACCCCAAAATAAGGGATGATCATTGAAACTAGTGTATCTCCCTAGATATCGGGGGTAACAGATATTTTTATTTTATGTATTTGTAGGAAATATCACAAGAGACTCACATAAATTTTACGAAAAAATTTCATCCACCGGATCAACCCCAAACTAAGGGATGATCGTTGAAACTAGTGTATCTCCCTAGTGTATCTCCCGAGTTAGGGGGGTACCAGATATTTTTATTTTATATTTCGGTAAGAAATATTACAAGAGACTCACATAAATTTTACGAAAAAATTTCATCCACCGGATCAACTCCAAAATAAGGGATGATCGTTGAAACTAGTGTATCTCCCTAGATATCGGGGGTAACAGATATTTTTATTTTATATATCGGTAAGAAATATTAATAGAGACTCACATAAATTTTACGAAAAAATTTCATCCACCGGATCAACCCCAAACTAAGGGATGATCGTTAAAACTAGCATATCTCCCTAGTGTATCTCCCTATATATGGATGGTAACAGATATTTTGATTTTATTCATCGGTAGGAAATATCACAAGAGACTCACATAAATTTTACGAAAAAATTTCATCCAACGGATCAACCCCAAACTCTGGGATGATCGTTGAAACTAGTGTATCTCCCTAGTATATCTACCCAGATAGGGAGGGGGGGGGGTAACAGATATTTTTATTTTATATTTTGGTAAGAAATATTACAAGAAACTCACATGAATTTTACGAAAAATTTTCACCCACCGGATCAACCCCAAACTAAGGGATGATCGTTGAAACTAGTGTATCTCCCTAGATATCGGGGGTAACAGATATTTTTATTTTATTTATCGGTAAGAAATGTTACAAGAGACTCACATAAATTTTACGAAAAAATTTCATCCACCGGATCAACTCCAATATAAGGGATGATCGTTGAAACTAGTGTATCTCCCTAGATATGGATGGTAACAGATATTTTTATTTTATATACTCATAGGAAATATCACAGGAGACTCACATAAATTTTACGAAAAAATTTCATCCACCGGATCAACCCCAAAATAAGGGATGATCATTGAAACTAGCGTATCTCACTAGTATATCTCCCTAGATATGGATGGTAACAGATATTTTTATTTTATATACTCATAGGAAATATCACAAGAGACTCACATAAATTTTACGAAAAAATTTCATCCACCGGATCAACCCCAAAATAAGGGATGATCATTGAAACTAGTGTATCTCCCTAGATATCGGGGGTAGCAGATATTTTTATTTTATGTATTTGTAGGAAATATCACAAGAGACTCACATAAATTTTACGAAAAAATTTCATCCACCGGATCAACTCCAAACTAAGGGATAATCGTTAAAACTAGTGTATCTCCCTAGTGTATCTCCCTAGATATGGTTGGTAACAAAAATTTTTATTTTATTTATCGCTGAGAAATGTTACAGGAGACTCACATAAATTCTACGAAAAAATTTCATCCACCGGATAAACCCCAAAATAAGGGATGACCGTTGAAACTAGCGCATCTCCCTAGTGTATCTCCCTAGATATGGATGGTAACACATATTTTTATTTTATATATCGGTAGGAAATATCACAAGAGACTCACATAAATTTTACGAAAAAATTTCGTCCACCGGATCAACCCCAAACTAAGGGATGATCGTTAAAACTAGTGTATCTCCCTAGATATCGGGGGTAACAGATATTTTTATTTTATATATCGGTAAGAAATATTAATAGAGACTCACATAAATTTTACGAAAAAATTTCATCCACCGAATCAACCCCAAACTAAGGGATGATCGTTGAAACTAGTGTATCTCCCTAGATATCGGGGGTAACAGATATTTTTATTTTATATATCGGTAAGAAATATTAATAGAGACTCACATAAATTTTACGAAAAAATTTCATCCACCGAATCAACCCCAAACTAAGGGATGATCGTTGAAACTAGTGTATCTCCCTAGATATCGGGGGTAACAGATATTTTTATTTTATATATCGGTAAGAAATATTACAAGAGACTCACATAAATTTTACGAAAAAATTTCATCCACCGGATCAACCCCAAAATAAGGGATGATCGTTGAAACTAGTGTATCTCCCTAGATATGGATGGTAACAGATATTTTTATTTTATATATCGGTAGGAAAAATTAAAAGAGACTCACGTACATTTTATGAAAAATTTTCATCCACCGGATCAACCCCAAACTAAGGGATGATCGTTGAAACTAGTGTATCTCCCTAGATGTCGGGGGTAACATATATTTTTCTTTTATATTTCGGTAATAAATGTTACAAGAGATTCACATAAATTTTACGAAAAAATGTAATCCACCGGGTCAACTCCAAAATAAGGGATGATTGTTGAAACTAGTGTATCTCCCTAGATATCGGGGGTAACAGATATTTTTATTTTATATTTCGGTAAGAAATATTACAAGAGACTCACATGAATTTTACGAAAAATTTTCATCCACCGGATCAACCCCAAACTAAGGGATGATCGTTGAAACTAGTGTATCTCCCTAGATATCGGGGGTAACAGATAATTTTATTTTATATTTCGGTAAGAAATATTACAAGAGACTTACATGAATTTTACGAAAGAATTTCATCCACCGGATCAACCCCAAACTAAGGGGTGATCGTTGAAACTAGTGATCTCCCTAGTGTATCTCCCAAGATAGGGGGGGGGGTAACAGATATTTATATTTTATATAGCGGCAAGAAAAAAATTAATAGAGACTCACGTACATTTTATGAAAAAATTCCATCCACCGGATCAACCCCAAAATAAGGGATGATCGTTGAAACTAGTGTATATCCCCTAGATATCGGGGGTAACGGATATTTTTATTTTATATATCGGTAGGAAATATCACAAGACACTCATAAATTTTACGAAAAAATTCCGTCCAGCGGATCAACCCTAAACTAAGGGGTGATCGTTGAAACTAGTGATCTCCCTAGTGTATCTCCCAAGATAGGGGGGGGGGGGGTAACAGATATTTTTATTTTATATATCGGTAGGAAATATCACAGGAGACACACATAAATTTTACGAAAAAATTTCATCCACCGGATCAACCCCAAACTAAGGGATGATCGTTGAAACTTGGGTATCTCCCTAGATATCGGGGGTACCAGATATTTTTATTTTATTTATCACTAAGAAATGTTACAGGAGACTCACATAATTTTTACGAAAAAATTTCATCCACCGGATCAACCCCAAAATAAGGGATGATCGTTGAAACTAGTGTATCTCCCTAGATATCGGGGATAACATATAATTTTATTTTATGTATCGATAAGAAATGTTACAAGAGACTCACATAAATTCTACGAAAAAATTTCATCCACCGGATCAACCCCAAACTAAGGGATGATCGTTGAAACAAGTGTATCTCCCTAGATATCGGGGGTAACAGATATTTTTATTTTATTTATCGGTAAGAAATATTACAAGAGACTCACATAAATTTTACGAAAAAATTTCATCCACCGGATCAACTCCAAAATAAGGGATGATCGTTGAAACTAGTGTATCTCCCTAGATATCGGGGGTCACAGATATTTTTATTTTATATATTGGTAAGAAATATTACAAGTGACTCACATAAATTTTACGAAAAATTTTCATCCACCGAATCAACCCCAAACTAAGGGATGATCGTTGAAACTAGTGTATCTCCCTAGATATCGGGGGTAACAGATATTTTTAGTTTATATATCGGTAAGAAATGTTACAAGTGACTCACATTAATTTTACGAAAAAATTTTATCCACCGGATCTACCCCAAACTAAGGGATGATCGCTAAAACTAGCGTATCTCCCTAGATATGGATGGTAACACATAATTTTATTTTATATAACGGTAGGAAATATCACAAGAGACTCACATAAATTTTACGAAAAAATTTTATCCACCGGATCAACCCCAAAGTATGGGATAATTGTTGAGACTAGCGTATCCTACAAGTGTATCTCCCTAGATATGGATGGTTACACATATTTTTATTTTATATATCGGTAAGAAATATTACAAGAGACTCACATAAATTTTACGAAAAAATTTCATCCACCGGATCAACCCCAAAATAAGGGATGATCGTTGAAACTAGCGTATCTCCCTAGTGTATCTCCCTAGATATGGATGGTAACAGATATTTTTATTTTACATATCGGTAGAAAATATCACAAGAGACTCACATAAATTTTACGAAAAATTTTCATCCACCGTATCAACCCCAGACTAAGGGATGATCGTTGAAACTAGCGTATCTCCCTAGTATATCTCCCTAGATATGGATGGTAACAGATATTTTTATTCTATATATCGGTAGGAAATATCACAAGAAACTCACATATATTTTACGAAAAATTTTCATCCACCGGATCAACCCCAAACTAAGGGATGATCGTTGAAACTAGTGTATCTCACTAGTGTATCTCCCTAGATATGGATGGTAACAGATATTTTTATTTTACATATCGGTAGAAAATATCACAAGAGACTCACATAAATTTTACGAAAAATTTTCATCCACCGGATCAACCCCAAACTAAGGGATGATCGTTGAAACTAGTGTATCTCCCTAGTGTATCTCCCTAGATATCGGGGGTAACAGATATTTTTATTTTATATATCGGTAAGAAATATTAATAGAGACTCACATAAATTTTACGAAAAAATTTCATCCACCGGATCAACTCCAAACTAAGGGATGATCGTTAAAACTAGTGTATCTCCCTAGTGTATCTCCCTAGATATGGATGGTAACAAAAATTTTTATTTTATATATAGGTAGGAAATATCACAGGAGACACACATAAATTTTACGAAAAAATTTCATCCACCGGATCAACCCCAAAATAAGGGATGATCGTTGAAACTAGTGTATCTCCCTAGATATCGGGGGTAACAGATATTTTTATTTTATATATCGGTAAGAAATATTAATAGAGACTCACATAAATTTTACGAAAAAATTTCATCCACCGGATCAACCCCAAACTAAGGGATGATCGTTGAAACTAGTGTATCTCCCTAGATATCGGGGGTAACAGATATTTTTATTTTATATATCGGTAAGAAATATTAATAGAGACTCACATACATTTTATGAAAAAATTCTATCCACCGGATCAACCCCAAAACAAGGGATGATCGTTGAAACTATAGTATCTCCCCTAGATGTCGGGGGTAACAGATATTTTTATTTTATATATCGGTAGGAAATATCACAAGACACTCACATAAATTTTACGAAAAAATTTCATCCACCGGATCAACTCCAAAATAAGGGATGATCGTTGAAGCTAGTGTATCTCCCTAGATATCGGGGGTAACAGATATTTTTCTTTTATATTTCGGTAAGAAATATTACAAGAGGCTCACATGAATTTTACGAAAAATTTTCATCCACCGGATCAAACCCAAAATAAGGGATGATCGTTAAAACTAGTGTACTCCCTAGACATGGATTGTAACAGATATTTTTATTTTATATATCGGTAGGAAATATCACAGGAGACTCACATAAATTTTACGAAAAAATGTCATGCACCGGATCAACCCCAAACTAAGGGATGATCGTTGAAACTAGTGTATCTCCCTAGATATCGGGGGTAACAGATATTTTTATTTTATATATCGGTAAGAAATATTAATAGAGACTCACATAAATTTTACGAAAAAATTTCATCCACCGGATCAACCCCAAACTAAGGGATGATCGTTAAAACTAGTGTATCTCCCTAGATATCGGGGGTAACAGATATTTTTATTTTATTTATCGGTAAGAAATGTTACAAGAGACTCAAATAAATTCTACGAAAAAATTTCATCCACCGAATTAACCCCAAAATAAGGGATGATCGTTGAAACTAGTGTATCTCCCTAGATATCGGGGGTAACAGATATTTTTATTTTATATAGAGGTAAGAAATATTAATAGACTCACATAAATTTTACGAAAAAATTTCATCCACCGGATCAACTCCAAAATAAGGGATGATCGTTGAAACTAGTGTATCTCCCTAGATATCGGGGGTAACAGATATTTTTATTTTATATATCGGTAAGAAATATTAATAGAGACTCACATAAATTTTACGAAAAAATTTCATCCACCGGATCAACCCCAAAATAAGGGATGATCGTTGAAACTAGTGTATCTCCCGAGATAGGGGGGTAACAGATATTTTTATTTTGTATTTCGGTAAGAAATATTACAAGAGACTCACATGAATGTTACGAAAAATTTTCATCCACCGGATCAACCCCAAACTAAGGGATGATCGTTGAAACTAGTGTATCTCCCTAGATATCGGGGGTAACAGATATTTTTATTTTATATATCGGTAAGAAATATTACAAGAGACTCACATAAATTTTACGAAAAAATTTCATCCACCGGATCAACCCCAAACTAAGGGATGATCGTTGAAACTAGTGTATCTCCCTAGATATCGGGGGTAACAGATATTTTTATTTTATATATCGGTAAGAAATATTAATAGAGACTCACATAAATTTTACGAAAAAATTTCATCCACCGGATCAACTCCAAAATAAGGGATGATCGTTGAAACTAGTGTATCTCCCTAGATATCGGGGGTCACAGATATTTTTATTTTATATATCGGTAAGAAATATTAATAGAGACTCACGTAAATTTTACGAAAAAATTTCATCCACCGGATCAACCCCAAACTAAGGGATGATCGTTGAAACTAGTGTATCTCCCTAGATATCGGGGGTAACAGATATTTTTATTTTATGTATCGGTAGGAAATATCAAAAGAGACTCACATAAATTTTACAAAAAAATTTCATCTACCGAATCAAGCCCAAACTAAGGGATGATCGTTGAAACTAGCGTATCTCCCTAACGTATCTCCCTAGATATGGATGGTAGCAGAAATTTTTATTTTATATATCGGTAGGAAATATCACAGGAGACTCGCATAAATTTTACGAAAAAATTTCATTTACCGGATCAACCCCAAACTAAGGGATGATCGTTAAAACTAGTGTATCTCCCTAAATATCGGGGGTACAGATATTTTTATTTTATTTATCGGTAAGAAATGTTACAAGAGACTCACATAAATTTTACGAAAAAATTTCATCCACCGGATCAACCCCAAAATAAGGGATGATCGTTGAAACTAGTGTATCTCCCTAGATATCGGGGTAACAGATATTTTTATTTTCTATATCGGTAAGAAATATTAATAGAGACTTACATACATTTTATGAAAAAATTCCAGCCACCGGATCAACCCCAAAATAAGGGATGATTGTTGAAACGAGTGTATCTCCCTAGATATCGGGGGTAACAGATATTTTTATTTTATTTATCGGTAAGAAATATTAATAGAAGCTCACATAAATTTTACGAAAAAATTTCATCCACGGGATTAACCCCAAAATAAGGGATGATCGTTGAAACTAGTGTATCTCCCGAGATATCGGAGGTAACAGATATTTTTATTTTATATATCGGTAATAAATATTACAAGAGATTCACATAAATTTTACAAAAAAATTCCGTCCACCGGATCAACCCCAAAATAAGGGATGATCGTTGAAACTAGTGTATCTCCCTAGATATCGGGGGTAACAGATATTTTTATTTTCTATATCGGTAAGAAATATTAATAGAGACTCACATACATTTTATGAAAAAATTCCATCCACCGGATCAACCCCAAAATAAGGGACGATTGTTGAAACTAGTGTATCTCCCTAGATATCGGGGGTAACAGATATTTTTATTTTATTTATCGGTAAGAAATATTAATAGACTCACATACATTTTATGAAAAAATTCCATCCACCGGATCAACCCCAAATTAAGGGACGATTGTTGAAACTAGTGTATCTCCCTAGATATCGGGGGTAACAGATATTTTTATTTTATTTATCGGTAAGAAATATTAATAGAGGCTCACATAAATTTTAGGAAAAAATTTCATCCACGGGATTAACCCCAAACTAACGGATGATCGTTGAAACTAGCGTATCTCACTAGTGTGTCTACCTAGATGCGGATGGTAAGAGATATTTTTATTTTATATATCGGTAGGAAATATCACAAGAGACTCGCATAAATTTTATGAAAAATTATCATCCACCGGATCAACCCCAAACTAAGGGATGATCGTTGAAACTAGCGTATCTCACTAGTGTGTCTACCTAGATGTGGATGGTAAGAGATATTTTTATTTTATATATCGGTAGGAAATATCACAAGAGACTCACATAAATTTTACGAATAAATTTCATCCACCGGATCAACTCCAAAATAAGGGATGATCGTTGAAACTAGTGTATCTCCCCTAGATATCGGGGGTAACAGATATTTTTATTTTATATATCGGTAAGAAATATTAATAGACTCACATAAATTTTACGAAAAAATTTCATCCACCGGATCAACCCCAAACTAAGGGATGATCGTTGAAACTAGTGTATCCCCCTAGATATCGGGGGTAACAGATATTTTTATTTTGTATTTCGGTAAGAAATATTACAAGAGACTCACATGAATGTTACGTTTCATCCACCGGATCAACTCCAAAATAAGGGATGATCGTTGAAACTAGTGTATCTCCCTAGATATCGGGGGTAACAGATATTTTTATTTTATATATCGGTAAGAAATATTAATACAGACTCACATAAATTTTACGAAAAAATTCCATCCACTGGATCAACCTCAAAATAAGGGATGATCGTTGAAACTAGTGTATCTCCCAAGATATAATACAAGATTCAACGATCATCTCTGAGTTTGGGTTTGAACCGGTGGATGAAAATTTTTCGTAAAATTTATGTGAGTCTCTTGTAATATTTCTTACCGAAATATAAAATAAAAATATCTGTTGCCCCCCTATCTCGGGAGATACACTATGGAGATACACTAGTTTCAACGATCATCCCTTAGTTTGCGGTTGATCCGCTGGATGAAAATTTTCCGTAAAATTCATGTGAGTCTCTTGTAATATTTCTTACCGAAATATAAAATAAAAATATCTGTTCCCCCCCCCCCCCCCTATCTCGGGAGATACACTAGGGAGATACATTAGTTTCAACCATCATCCCTTAGTTTGGGGTTGATCCGGTGGATGAAATTTTTTTGTTAAATTTATGTGTGTCTCTATTTATATTTCTTACCGATATATAAAATAAAAATATCTGTTACCCCCGATATCTAGGTAGATACACTAGTTTCAACGATCATCTCTTATTTTGGGGTTGATCCGGTGGATGAAAATTTTTCAGAAAATTTATTTGCGTCTCTTGTAATATTTCTTATCGATAAATAAAATAAAAATATGTTACCCCCCAAATCTGTGGAGATACGGTATTTTCGTCGATCATCCCTTATTTTGGGGTTGATACGGTGGATGTAATTTTGTTGTAAAATTTATGTCAGATTCTTGAATTGTTCTTTACCGACATACATACGCGTTCAAATCGTGGAATATGTGATCTTTTCAGTTGTTTTAATATTTTCATTTGTTATGTTCAAGTATGTATTGGGTATTATTTATAAGGCGCTGAAATTGATGAAAATTATTATTAGGCTTTAATTTTGCACATGAATTTCGCTAGCTGAGCCTGCAAGGATTTTTACTTTTATCGCCAAATGTAAAGTTTTTGGAAATTTGCTACGGGCCTTTAAAATTATCGTTTACTATTTCATGTTCATGTATGTATTGAGCATTGTTCATAAGGCCCTCAAATTGATGAAAATTGTTATTAGACCTTAAATTTGCACATGCAATACGCTAGCTCTGTCTGCAAGTGATTTTAACTTTTATCGCCAAATGTAAAGTTTTTGGAAATTTGCTAAGGGCCTTTAAAATTATTGTTTACTATTTTTATGTTCATGTATGTATTGAGCATTGTTTATGAGGCCCTCAAATTGATGAAAATTGTTATTACGCCTTAATTTTGCACATGCAATATGCTGGCTGTACCTGCAAGGCATTTTAATTTTTATCGCAAAATGTAAAGGTTTCGAAAATTTTCTAAGGGATTTTTAAATTATTATTTAATGTTTTTATGTTCAGGTATGTATTGAGTATTGTTTATAAAGCCCTGAAAATTGTTATTAGGCGTTAATTTTATATTTGCAATACGGCAGCGGTGCCTGCGAGGCATTTTAACTTTTATCGTCAAATGTAAATTTTCGAAAATTTGCTAAGGGCCTTTAAATTTTGTAAGTGCCTTAAAATTTAATTGGTATTATTTGTATGCTCAAGTATGTATTGAGCATCGATTGTAAGGCCCCAAAATTGATGAAAATTGTATTTATAAAATTTCTAAAAAATGTACATGTCGACGATAAAAGATAGCTTCATTCCCAGGGACCGCAGGCGTATTGCAAATACAATATTGAACCCTAAATACAATTTTCATCAATGTTGGGGCATTACAATCGATGCTCAATATATACTTGAGCATAGAAATAATACCAAATAAATTTAAAGGCCTTCACAATATTTCTGAAAATTTACATTCCAACGATAAAAGCTTCCTTCCCTTGCAAGCCCCGTTGGAACATTACAAATTAAAAACTACACCCTTAGTACAATTTTCATTAATTTCAGGACCTGATAATCTATGCTCAATACCTACTTGGACATAAAAACAATGCCAAATAAATTTAAAGACACTTACAACATTTCTAAAAATTTACATTCCAACGACAAAAGTTATCTTTGCCTTGCAAGCAATGTTTGCGCCTTACAAATTAAAAACTAAGCCCTAATTACAATTTTCATCAATTTGAGAGATTCATAATTGAAGTTCAATACCTACTTGGGCATAAAATCAATACGAAGTAAATTTAAAGGCCCTCACAAAATTTCTAAATATTTACATTCCTATGATAAAGGTTAGCTTGCCTCGCATGCACCACTGACGCATTACACGTATCATATTGGAGCCCGATTTTATTACCCGATTAAACAAAGCATAGGACATTTTGCATGTCGAAAGTCTCGTTGAAACATTCGATGCTGAGAAATTTAACTGTAATGGTCCCAGACATGCCTGGCCCAGTGAAAAACTTTGCATGTCGGAGACCTTGTTGTGAATTCTTAATCTTCGAAAATCGATTGCGGTCTTCTTCCACAACTGTCACATCTCGCTGGAAGACAGACTACAAAAAGACCCCACCAAGCATCAACATTTATTTATAATAGTAGTAATATATTTTATTTCTATAAATTTATATCTAACCTCACTCCGATTTTAGAAGCTAGCAAAACCTGCATGACAAATCTTCATGAGTGAGGGACTGCCGCCAAAAGTAGCACGAACATCGTCCTCAACAGCTGCCACTCTGATACGGGTAGACAGGCTTCAAAAAGGACCTGTCAAGCATCAACACGTATTTTGTAATATTTACATTAATATTGTTTCCGTATAATTTTAAAACTTGTGTATAAAAATAACACTAAATAAATTTAATGGCCTGCAAATAATTTGTATTATATTATTACGATCAAAATTTGTTTATCTCAAAAGAACCGAAGGCACATTGCAATTTTGGAAGTAAATTCGCATTTTTTTATCGTACAAAATGGAACTTAATTTTTATTTATTCGTGGTGATGCGTGCTCCTTTGCTATTGAATATTATAAAAAGGCAACCAGGTTTTTTGTGTAGGAGCCGCAGTCCATGTGTTATTTTCAATAACTTGGCCCCCTGCATTCAAAGTAAATACAATTATTTTGATTGCGATACTTAGGAGGACAGTGTTCTAATTGCATTATTTTTAATTGCTGTACTTTATAATATAGTAATTTTAAAAGGCGGAGTTGTCATAATGGGTTCTGCATAACCTATCCAATTTTGAACTGTAATGCTAATCAAAAGCAATGAAAATACTGGTATTTACTTTCAATGCAGGGGTCAAATTATTGAAAATGACACATGGATTGTGGCAACTTTTTTAGGAAACCTGGTTCGTCTTCTCATAATATTCAATAGCAAAGTAGCATCACGCGGAATCAATACAAATTCATTACGTGCTGGCATATTGTAAAATGTGCGTTTTTTATTAGCGCTTAACTTCAATATACCAACATTTTTAGGTTGGTTAGGAGGACCTCTCATGGCAAGTCCGCTTTTTAAAAGTGTATCAACAACCGAATCAAAATTCAAAATAAAAATCAAAATCTATTAATCACCTCAAACCGCACTGGTGCACTTTTGTTTAACTAGCAACATGGAAGTCGAAGCACATCACTCCACTATGAATTCGGTTTGGATGGAGTTAAGCCGGCAGCCAGGCACAATATCCTCCACTTTTCCTGTATCTTGGTCCTGGTCCCTTTCTTCGTTGCTATTGGCCTGCTTCCTGGGTGCTAAAAACAGAAAGCACCCACCAAGAATCGAATTCTTTTAAATTAAAAATATTATTAAATTAAAAAAGCTTTATACTAATCTGACGGGATCCCGTTTCCGCCAGTTCTCGAGGCCTGCTCCATTTCTTTTTTCGAAATGCACCGGAGGAACCATCCACTGGGAGAAATCCTAACCTTGGATGTCACTGAGACAGGGTAGGTAGAGTACGCACTCGACGGTACCGGCGGAGGGTATGCATCTGATTTACAGAGAGAGTGAGCGAGCGAGTGAGAGAGAGAAAGAGAGAGAGAGAGAGAGAGAGAGAGAGAGAGAGAGAGAGAGAAAGGAAGCGATAAAAAGAGAGACAGACAGATGTCCCAGTTGCCCGCCTTTATGACACGGACGATGCACACACACATTCACATAAATCGTAGTTTCTGTAGTACATGTACTATGTTCGAAATCAACATATAGAAATCTCGAAACTGCTCGGGCAAAACGTACCGAGCCTTTTGAACATGCCAAGGATGTACATGTTACGTCCTACGTAACGATTATACTTCAGCAATTTTTAACTTCATCTTCTTATGCCGAAAACCAGTCGTAATGCATCTTTTCTTTGAAATGTATTAATACACTGATAAAATTAATCATTCTATTCCTTCATAGCACGCGCCTCATGCATGAGGCATCACGCACGTACAAGTTTTCAGATATAGCCGTCTCTTCAAATTATAACATTATCTTTGTCTATGATTAAGCAATCTCCGCTTCTTAATACTCGATCAAGATATCATGAACTCCGTAAAATTTCGATGCATGTAATGAGTTGTATATATCGGCGTTTCAATGTAAACATAGATTTTGAGCGGAACAGCAGTGTTGAATCTTATATGATCTTCGTTACAATGCTAATCTACGTCTCATAAATCACTCCCCATAAGAAAATAGATATTGACTGGCAATACGATTAAGAAACCGATCCCGTTAAAATAGAATACATGTATATTATAATGTTCATCCCAAAACAAACTAGCAAAAGTTGTATATGACCTTCAAGCAATCGTGTAATTAATCGAAACTATTTTAATCCGACGCATACTCTGATATTCATTTGTTCTACGGTCAAGCATCTAAAAATAATCTATCACATAAATCAAGATATCTAATCTGAATCAGTGGAGGCTAGAAACATCAACGAAATATCCCGACTTATCCAAGAAATCTATTCTTCCAGATTATCCCGTTTATCAGTCCCGAAATTCGGAGTCAGGGGGAGTCATATATAAGTACAACCGCACTGCTAATAATTAACTCAGATATAAACGCATATATAGACTCAGACGGACAGAGAGAATTCTTTCCAAATCTCTGCACCTTAAAACATCAGCCCAGGGACCCGGAGACAGCATCGACAAATAATTAATAGTGAGTATATAAATAAAGGAAAATAAAAACCGCGAACCATCCACCATCCTTTCCCAACCTGAGACGAACGCGTTGGTTCACTCCAACATTTCTTTTGTAGAAAAGGGAGGAACAACACTTTAGGGAATATATTTCTTTTTTATTATTTTATATTTTGTAACGTGGCAACACGTTACAGCCGCTGAAACGATCAAGAATCAATCCGTGAAACTGCAGCAGTGCCAATAATAGGGGGTACTGTCTTTTAAGACGCCAATTTTTTAAGGCACCGTACTGATTTCACGCAAGGGGTTACCGTTCCGTGAGAGAATTCGGAAGCAGGGAAAATTGTATAATTGTCGCGGGCGAATTTACCGCAGAATGAGACAGTTTGTCTGGCCGAGAGGCACTATCTGGGGAATAATGATGGTTTCGTTATGGGGGGGGGGGGGGGGGGGGGGACTGCTCTTAAGTAGCGCCGAAAATTTCAGTAACATCATTGTGCATATTTGCGATTTAGTCGCCTTTTGTTTGCGGTGCAGCCGCCATTTGTTGCGATTTAGTCGCCATTTTCTTTTGCGATTCAGTCGCCATATTTGCGATTTAGTCGCCTTTTGTTTGCGGTGCAGCCGCCATTTGTTGGGATTTAGTCGCCATTTTCTTTTGCGATTCAGTCGCCATATTTGCGATTTAGTCGCCTTTGGTTGCGGTGCAGTCGCCATTTGTTGCGATTTAGTCGCCATGTTACTTTTGCGATTCAGTCGCCATATTTGCGATTCAGCCGCCTTAGTTAGTAGTATTAAGAATCTGTTATACCGTTAGTTAGTAAGTTAGATTAAGTGCGGGCCCTTAGATTAATTTAGAATTAAGTAAGTATGAATGTGTTAGGGAAGTACGGGGGGGGGGGGGCTTCTATCATATTTATTGTTTTATTGTCAATAAGTTTCATTTGAATTTATTATTCTACCGATTAGAAAAAGAAAGAGAAATATTGAACTGAAAAGGTTCTCAGAAATTATTGGCTGAAAATAATATTTACTGTGGTTCTCGAAACATGCTTTATTCTGAAATGGGTTGTTATAGTTCGGGCTGGGTTAACGCGTATGTTATGATAAACAAGGTCGGCTACGGTAAGTCTGTAAACACAGCGCAACACTTGAGCGTTGTTTATTTAAGGTGTCTTCCCTCCCTTTCGGGTTTAAGGCACCCCCCCCCCCCCCCCCCCCCCCCACGGGGGAATGGGGCCAAATTTTAGTGATGCGCCAGCACCGCTGGTTGTGCACACTTGAAAAAGATATACAACAAGTCAGCTACCACATTTATTAGCAACAAGCTGCCTGCCTTGATGCTTCTGTTGGTTCAGAGAACCTTTCTAACGTTGCCACGGCCCGCTAGAGGCCAACCCTTTCTGCGGTTACTGCCTGCACGGACACGGCACGCCGTAGCGCTCCCCCGTGTGGAACCCGCCGGCAGGGGCTTGACACCGCACCCTAGCTCCCCAGTACGGTGGATCTCTCGAGTCGTTTCACGATCAGGCATTCGTCGGCACAGACCAGCCGAACGATCGGGTCCGTGAGGTCGTCAATTCTCAAAACTTGCTAAGAGAAGCGGATCTTTCAAATGCATTGCTCCTCTTCGAGCTCGGGCACTTCGACCCCTCACTCTTCCACAAAAATTGTGGACGGAGATAACCCGCTCCGCTCTCTTCCACAAGTCCCCTGCGGGTACACAGCGCAACAATGGATGTTTACCGCTACCGCTCCTGGAAGTCTCTAGAAGGTTCCAGAAGGCGTGAGGGGAATCGGTGGAAAAGCGGAAGAGACGCCGCGGTGAAAGCCACGGTAGTCCCGCGGTACCGCGGGAGCCAATCAGCGCGCTCCGTCTCTGGTACCGGCGGGCGGCGAGGACCGCGTTCTGGCAAGGCGGCGACGAGCCTCGGGCGATTCTCGTTCGTGCAGTGGCAGCGGAAAGAACACTGGACTCTGGCAGGTGGGCATCCTTGGAGAACAAAGGTACGACGGATTACGGAAGGTTCGCGATTATTTTGGACTTTAACTAAATTATCCGACAGAATACCCTTCCGTAATTCGTGATCGTCTACTCGCTCGTGTTCTTGATCGGAGTGACTTCGGATTTCGGAAATTTATCGTCGTTTAGGAGAATTCGTTTGTCGTCGGGTTTGTAGGACGAAGTGCGGTTTCGTCCTGGATAGCTTATCGTTCATAAACTGTGGGAAAACGGAAAATGTAGTATCGTTAAATTGGTAGTCAAGGGGAATGGATATCGTTACATATTTAGAACAGGAGATTAGTTATCGTTAAAATTAATTAAACAAAATTAATATCGTTAACTTTGTGACAAAGGGAAATGGATATCGTTACTTTTTGAATAAGAAATTGGTTGCCGTTAAAATTAATTAACAAAAACAATGTCGTTAGACTCATAACCAGGAAAAATGGATATCGTTACATTTTTAGAACAAGAAATTAGTTATCGTTAAAGTTAATTAACCGAAACTTAATATCGTTAACTTTGTGACAAAGGGAAGTTGATACCGTTACTTTTAGAACAAGAAATTAGTTATCGTTAAAAATAATTAACCGAAATTAATATTGTTAACTTTGAGACAAAGGGAAAAGGATACCATTGCTTTTGAACAAGAAATTGGTTCACGTTAAAATTAATTAATAAAAGCAATGTCGTTAGATTCATCCAGGGAGGATGGATATCGTTACAATTTTTAAGACGAGGAATTGGTTCTCGTTGAAATTAATTAGCAACAGTAAAATCGCTCGCTCTGTGACAAAAGATAACGGATATCGCTAAAATTTAACAACAATGACCTTGGGTCTCGTTACAATCACTTCACACCGGATTTGTTTATCATTAGGTTTCACAACAACTCAATTGGTTATCGTTAAGAATTATGTTATAAAAGAATTGTCATGAGACTTTGGTTATGGAGAAATGGAGGTCGTTAGCCTTATTGGTAAGCGGGATTATCGTTAGTTATCCATAGGCGGGGGGGAGGATATTTACAGAGGGCATTTAACCGATTAAATAGACATTGAACTACTGGAGTTGGTGTTTTTTTTTAATTAGGACGGCAATCAGATCGATTTCACTAATCATACCTTTGTCTCTCGGTGACACTCGCGAATCTAAGATCTTGGGCTACGGGCACCGAAAGGTGCAAGCGGGAATTGTGTTGTATTTCTGTTACGTTAGAGGTTATCGGGCCACTGTGTGGCAGGCTATGGACACCCGCTGTGGAGGTGTAACCCGGGGTTTTCTTTATATTTTATTTCGCAAAAGGGCTCTCGGCCCGTGGGGGCAACCCAAAATTATTTTTGTTATGAACCCGTGCCGCGCCGAATCCAGGAAATGAACTCTTCGTTGAATTATTCCATATAGCTTTCGTTAAAGTGAAATCCGTGTTCGATAAAGTTCGTATTGGTAAAAATTCGCGTTTAGAATATGTAAGTACCGAAAGGAGGCACCTGGTATCTAATCCCGTGGCGCTGCGTTTAAATGAAGTACCCCGTCCTCGCCGGCTGCAATCGTTATTTTTCGTTGTTTCGATCTTTAGTTATTGTTTGTGCGCACGAATACCGCCCTCTCTCGTGCCGAGGGGATCTCGGGGCCTAGCATAGCGGGCACACCATCAGCTTGCGGCGCGCCTATAAATTCGGTATGCTTCGGCGTGCCTTGCGCCCTTATTAACATCTTGCGCGTCGTAAGGTTTTGTGACCCCAGGGATTCGGTTGGTTTTGTATTTCGGTTGCGGGCGGTTGCGAGCGGCGACGACGGTGAAGGAATTTTGGGATTATGTTTTGGGGGGTCACAATTTTTAGTGATGATAGGAATTCTGGGGGCATCATTCTCTGAATGACGAACCGAGGAGTTCCGATCATCAGTAGGGACTGTGATTTTTTTTATTAGTGATACTGGCGACTTAACTGAGTGTCGTTCTCTGAACGTCGAGCCTTATTGAGCCGCAAGCATCAGTAGGGACTGTTAGATCACCCCTACATAATTCTTTTGGGCATTTTAAGCCTCCCTTTCTTTAGTTATTTCTTTTTAATTTTTTTTCTTTTCGGCCTCACCAGGATATAGTTGTAAGGATCTCACCTTCTCCTGATCACTAACCACCCCTAAAAAACCCTTTCTCGCTACCCCTTTCTTTTCTCACCATTGGTTTTTTTTTTCAGTGAGGAAAACTAAGCCGCGAAATTTTTACCGCGTACGGAACCGGGCAATCCTGAGAGCCGCCAAAGCCATCGCCGCCAAAGCAGCAGAGGGCGCGGGACAACAACCCACGCCTCCTCCCCCCGACCCACTCTTGCTTTTGGGCACATCTCAAACCAGCTCGACTTCCTCCTTCCGTCCACCTGTACCAACTGCTCCACTTCCCTCCCCGGAGGAACTTTTCCGACAAACCGACCCACCCACTTTCCACGTTCCTTCTCTCATCTATAAATCCAGCCTCCACAGTCGAAACCTAGTCCAATATTTGCGCCAATCTAAATAAAAAAACATTTTCACTTACCATACTTGTTATTTATTTGTGTTCACCCTTTTCCCAATTGTAGTATAGTAGCCCTCGCTATCCTCTACAACCCGAGGTCTACCTTTTGGTAGACCCGCCCTTTCCACGTCTTCGTATGGGTTTTTTACACCTCATTTGGACGTAACATACACTTACCGGAAGTTTCCCGCGTGGTACATGTACTTATCCACGATTCTCCTACGGAAAACTCCTCAAGCCAGAATGACGGATAGGAGTCCGAACATGGTGCGGACAACGTGGATGTGGTATGGTTGTTTGACATACGCTTGTTTCTTCCATTGTGTTTGGAGAATCAACAATTTTGTGCTGTAATAGACCATGGCGCTACGAGATCCTACTTCGGCGCTAAAGTGGGGAACCTTTTGAATGATAAGTTAAATCCGTCAGAGGAAATTATACAGGTGGCCAATGGAGCCTCCGCCTCAATTCGTGGAGAACTTACCATACGGCTCACGATCGACGAAATCGCTCGTGACATCCAATTTCGCGTCGTGGATTCCTTAAATTATGACGTTATCCTAGGGATGGACACGATAGAACTTTTTGAGTTAAACATTCACTACGGTCGCAGGTGTTGGAGTTCAACAGCAGGAATTTTACACCCATTTGGCGACAACTCTTTTGTGGATTTAACTTTTTTCGTACGGGCAGGTATCTCTGAAATTTCGTGCAAGGAACAGCAGGTCCGAGAACACCTCTTGAATCGGATCTTACCGCCACCTAATGATACAATAGGACTCTGCCATCTAACCTGTCACGTCATTGACCCTCAGGTTCGGCACCAGTGAAGCAGCGTTTTCAACGTCTATCTGCACAGATGCTGGAAGTGACTCAGCAAGAGGTGTACGAAATGCTAGGCGAGGGAGTCAAAGAAAAGTCCGCCAGCCCCTGGTCAAGTAGCCCAGTGATCGTGACGAAGAGCAATGGGGAATACTGCGTCTGCTTCGATTATCGTGACTTAAATGCAGCCACGCGTAAGGACGCATACCTCATCCCCGCAATGACCAGTATCCTCGATAAGTTGCGAACCGCGAGATACATCTCGAAGATCGATTTAAGCAAGGCATTTTACCAAACACCCCAAAGCTCGCGCGAGGATCGGCGTCACAGTTGTTTGCTTTTCTGTCCTTTTATTCCGATGCATAAAGTTTTAAAACTAAATGAAAACATTATTCTTTCCAAAGACGTTAGTTAATATTTTAAAATATCTAAATTGATTATTAATTTTTCCAAAATAGAGATGTATTACCACATAGAATAAAATTTCAAAATGATTTATTGATTTTGTTATGCCAGTTGCTCACATATATTACTTAAACTGTAATTTGTTGTGATATCTTTTGAATTTCAATTCACTCGATTAACTTTCCATCTTCATTTTTAATTTTTCATTATAAAATCAAGAATGGTATTTCAACATCCTCTATCGTTCCTTCGGGTGTACCTCGGGGTTCGCATCTTGGTCCAATTCTTTTCAATATTTATATAAATGATATTAGTAGATTGGTACGTTTTTGAAATCTCTTGATTTTTGCCGATGGCGTAAAACCTTTTTCGAGAATTTAATCCCCCATGGATGCGTCAAAATTGCATATCGACTTAGATTTGATCGGGATGTGGGCTGAACAAAATGTACAAATTATGTGACCTTGGATCAAAGGGTTTTCAACTTACAGGGACTTCAATTTTCAACACAAAGACCGGTATATGCACATTGAAAGGTCTGTCACTCCCGATACAATGTATCGATTTAGATAAATGACCAGCGCCTTTTAAAACTCTTGGATCCTACATAAGAATATATTAAGCACTTATAATAAAACTTTTAAATCCTTAATTTTTTTTAATATTAATATTAATTGTCGTTTTTCGATGAGGCTCCTCCGATTTCAATGAAAAAATGTATTAAAAAAAAAGAAATTCCTTCCCAACAAAAAAGTACCAAAATTCCAAAATGCCTGAAGCAGTAGTTTTCGAGTTAGAGCACGATTTATGAAAAAACGAGCGTGCCTTTCCGGGTGCGGTATACCCGGGCGATTTCAGACAAATGACTTGCGATTCTGATCACTGCCGCTTGTCAATGAGACACTTGTTAGGAATATTTATTTCTTTGGAGTAATATAAGTCTCAATTAGGATAAAGATAAAAAAAAATTATTAATATTCCATAATAATGTTTCACAACGATTCGACCGACTGACCAAGCTTGCGTCGCCACAATTTTTGGGCACTACTCCGTGCCTTGTCCAAATTACAATAATTTTTAGCACTATACCACGCTCGTCTGGACTTCCCGCGGACCGTTTCTTTTCGGAAACGCACACGATACTCCTCGCGCCGACTAAAGGATCTCCAGGAAGAAGGGAGAGTCTTCCCTTACCACCGTATTTATAGACACGCGTTATGTCATCTATTAGCGACAATGGGTACAATATTTAATTAATTATATTGGCTTGAAATAATTGCCAACACACTTCTTTTTTTTCTCCTGCAGCAAATTTGTAAAAAATCTTCTATAGGTGGGGAATAAATCTCAAAGCCACGAATATCGCTAAATATATTATCGAATGACAGGATTTTAATTTGTTGAGAAAAATTATTTTCTAACGCACATCAGCATATTCGTTTAATCATATTCCAATCGTAGTAATTATGGCTACGGCTAGAAAAGTCATATTTGTCTGAATCCTTTCAATAAACCGTCACATGGGAAAGGAAAAAATTTAAGGTTTATTTCTGCGTCTTATCGGTCAAAATTTTCTTTCGATGATACTTCTATTAACAAAATTAAATTACCTGGATCTTGCACGAAACATTTGGAAGCTGTTCAAACATCATCCGTAAACCAAGCAACCTCGATAGAAGAAACTGAGCCTGAAAATCATGTCATTGAGAATGGGGAACTGCCAGGAAAAGTTGTCCTTGATGACGAAACTTCTGAAGATGATTCGGGTAGCGATTTCGTTATTGATCCACCAAACAAAGCGCTGATTGAATGTTGTTCTTACCACCTAGATGATGTTGAAGTATTCAAGCAAATTAAAAATAAATTTAAACACTCGAACGGCAATACTGAAAAAGTGTTGCTTCTTACTTTTGCCCCAAAATCTTGGAGTCGCTCAAAATGTCAAGGAATTCGGGTGTTCGATCGAATGGCTCGAAAGGCGATTAATTTAGTAGCTGATAACGGAATATTGACATCGCCTGATCCAAACACATGCTGAAATAAATTAAGTGTGGAAACGGAAATTCTAGTTGAAAGATTTTACGAAAATAACGAAAACAGTCGTCTTCTGTCTGGTGTGAAGGACTTCGTTTCCGTCAAGGAGAAAGCTGGAACTCGAGAACACATTCAGAAGCGATTAATTTTGTATAATCTGCCCGAGTTTATGATAAATTTATTACTCAAAATCCTGAGGTAACGAATGGTATTTCAAAATTTCGTCAACTCAGGCGTGATATTGTGTTCTTGCTGGGTCAACTAGAACGCATACTGGTTGACTTTGCGCATACCATGAAAACGTGAAACTCATGTTGGATGCGATAAGCATAGACAAGTTAAGTAATAAATTCCGAATTTCCTCTGAAGAACTACCATGATTGCTTAAACCCCGTTATGATTGCTTAATGCCATAATAAAGACTATTTTAGCAATTATTTATGCAAAGTCTCAGAGGAAAGTTGTATCAGAATTACGTTGAAAACAGAAATTACAGACACGGAAATTTTTATTGATACCCTTAGTAATCTTTTGTTAAAGCTAATACCTCAGAATTATATAGCCAAATTGCAATCATCTTTCATGAACAAACTAAAGAAGAAGTTGGTTGAAAATGTCTTCCTAATCAAATGTTCTTTCACAGAAAACTAGTCTTTTGTGGTGCAGAATACAGCGCAATCATTCCATTGGAATGATAACTAATGTTCAATATTTACTACCGTTTTGTATTGCAAGCAAGGAAATCTCAAACTCCAGTGCATTGCTATTTTATTAGATTGCTTGAAACACGATACCATTGTTGTCTATGAATGTAAAATAAATATTATACAGTATTTAAAGGATAACTGCACCGTGAAAATTACCACAGATAGCGCCGCATAAAATTTTAAAAAATAACTGCAACACAAAAAAGATTTCGGAATTTCAGCTGAGTGGCATTTTCATGCCATTGCACATTGGAAAGGTCCATATGATGGAAGCGGGCGAAACTTAGAATGGACAGCCGCTCGAACTAGTTTACAACCATCGGCGCAAAATCGTATGTCCCAGTGTATTGTATGAACGGTAAAAAGAGCTTGAATTTAGATGAAGGAAGTCTGTTATTTTCAAAATGTTTCCGTCAGATTAAGATTGTGAAGTTTTGCCGAAAACAATTGCAGAAGAAAAGACGCAACGTGCGCAATTTCGGAACACCCTCCTCTTCTGAATTCTGGCTTGGGACGGACTGTGACAGAGTTATGTTATTTTTTTGTTTTTTCTTTGGTTTTGTTTTTTTTTTTGTTTTTTTCTTGTTATTTTTTGTATTTTTTTTAGTGTGTTCTTTTGTTTGTTGTTTTTTTTATTATTTGTTTTCGTTTTTTTAGAATTTTTAAGTTTCACAAACACTTTGACGTCCCGTCTGCTTTTTTGCAGATACTTTGGGAAGATCTTCAGCGTAAGAACACTTTTTGAAAATCAGGGACTTATTATCGTCAGAAGGAATTACGAACTGGTATTTCTGAGTTCACGGCACTGTGATTGCCTCAGAGAATCTCGTATTAAGCTCTTCAGCAGTCTTTTTATATTTTTCCTATTAATAATATAAGATTAATGTCTTAGGCATATTAATTTTAGCCCATTCATACAAGGAAGTTTTGCGAAAGGTTTTTAAAATTGTATTTATTTTTAAAATGTTGTGCAGCGCATTCTGAGAAATAATGTACCTTTGTTGGGGTGCAGTTATCTTTTAAATATTGTATAATGAGTTTTTGACATTCATAGATAGCAATCGTATCGTGTTTCAAGCTGTAATCCCTCCTCGGAAGGGGAAACGAAAATAAATTTTTTACACAATGATTTTTCTAAGACCACTGTATTTTCCGTAAACGCGAGGTACGATATTTTAACAATCACACATTGCACGTAACGGCTTTTAAGCATTCATTATAGTTTCTCAGACATAATTCGGAACTGATTGTTGTAACGATTTCTTTTACTTTTCAATGATTTTCGGAGCAAGCATTAGTTTTTTACCAGAATTTATATACGGCAATAAAACAAAGTTAAATATGCTGTAAAAATAAATTGTCTAAACGCCAACTGCTCGGATACTTCAACAGCATCTAGGTGGTAAGAACTACATTCAATCAGCGGTTTGTTTGGTGGATCAATAATGAAATCGCTACCCGAATCATCTTCAGAAATTTCGTCATCAACGACAACCTTCCCCGTTCTCAATGACGTGTTTTTCAGGCGCAGTTTTTTCTATTGAGGTTACTTGGTTTACGGATGATGTTTGAAAAACTTCCAAATCTTTCGTGCAAGATCCACGTAATTTTGTTTTTTTAATAGAAGTATCATCGAAAGAAAGATTTGACCGAAGAGACGCAGAAATAAACCTTAAATTTTTGCCTTTTCCATGCGACGGTCTATTGAAAGGATTCAGACAAGTATTACTACAGTGTTTTAGAACCGTAGCCATAATTACTACGATTATAATATGAATAAACGAATATGCTGATGTGCGTTAGAAAATAATTTTTCTCAAGAAATTAAAATCCTGTCATTCGATAATGTATTTAGCGATATTCGCGGTTTTGAGATTTATTCGCCACCTATAGAAGATTTTTTATAAGTTTGCTGCAGTAGAATAAAAAGGAATATCAGTGTCACATTGACTAGCGGCAGTGATCATACATGCAGACCCATAAAAGCAGCGCGGCGCGGCGAAACGCGGTACGCCCGATTTTTCATAAATCGAGCTCTAACTCAAAATCTACTGCTTTAGCCATTTTGGAAGTTATGTTTTTTGCTGGGAAGGGATTTATCTTTTTTTTTGGCATTTTTTTCAATGAAATCGGAGGAGCCTCTCTTCGAAAAAAAAAATAATATTTAATATTAATATTGACAAAAAATTAAGAATTAAATTTTTTTTATTAGTGCTTAATATATTCTTAAAGTACGAACCAAGAGCTTTAAAAAGCACTGGTCATTTATCTAAATTGATACATTGTATCGGGAATTACAGACCTTTCAATGTGCACATAACGGTCGTCGTGTTGAAAATTGAAGTCCCTGTAAGTTGGCAGCCCTTCGATTTCAAGTCACAAAATTTATCCGGTATCCTAGTTAATAGGACTAATGATTCTGTAAATTGCAACACGATTGAAATACTTTCCATTTTTACCTGGATCACTTTGCGTGGAACGTCCCATATATATGCATGTCAAGCGTGCCAGGGCCGTCTCCAAAATTCTATTGAACCGATTAAATTGGTTGAGGGCTTAAAATCTTTGTTTTGACGTTCTTTATTGAATTTGTAACGAGGTCCCCGTGGCGGACGCAACGAGTCGTTACGATGAACCGCTCCGGCCGACACCGACTCGTATTAATGGTTCTGGTTGGTTACAGGAGGCCGAGCGGAACACCGGGCAACGACGAGCGGCGAAAAGCACCGAAGAGAGAGAGAGAGAGAGAGAGAGAGAGAGAGAGGACGGAGAGAGAGAGAGAGAAAGCGCGTAACACGTGGGACCGATCACGTGGGCCGCGCGCCGGCGACGACCGGCGCGAGAGAGGAGAGACCTCGCTGAACCGCGATACCGTCGTGACGCGCTAACGAACACTCGGGTTTTGCGAAAAATAATAGAATTCCGTGCGATCAGGGTGCGACGTGGGTCTTGCGACGCCGCGCCGTCGAGGTGAACTCCGCGTCCGAGTGTTGTGGAAGTGACGGGTGCACCAAGGCACGAGTGTGAGAGCTCCGACCCCTGAGAACTCTGTACGAACGTTCTCCATGGAGGAGAAAGACGCCCCGGCGACCGCAGGACACACGGAAGCCTCCATTTTGTAAGTACCGGCTCGGCCGAATTACTTGGCGGGATTCATTCTCTCGGGTCCTTCTCTCTCCTTCGCTCTCTTGGGCTCATGCGGGAGCCTATCTCCGCGAGTGGAACGCGAACGCCACGGTCCAGGGTGTCCCGCGAGACACAACGGCATTAATCGCGACATTTGTAAAGGTCTCCCATCAGGAATTCAATAAAGGCCCTTTTGGCACTGTTTATACTCAGCCTTGTACTTTTCGTTTTTGTATACGACCTTGTCCCCTTCAGGGAGTTCGCCGCACCAAGCTAGCCGATGGACGATTTCGCCGCGGGTTGCGTCCTCAGGACGTCAAACGGGAAAGACTCCGTTCGAAGCAATTCGCGCACAAGAAAGGCGTTACAAATTCCGTGTGGGTACTTTTGGAAATTCAATATGGCGGCCAAAATGTGGCGCCTTATGTGAGTTTTAAACATGAATAGTATGATTAAATTGTTGTTTAAAAATGTTAAAAAAAGATAGGCTTACAAGTTCATATTACTAAAATTTGAGGATCACTAAATGATGATACATTGACATAAAAAGGAAATTTAAAATGGAGTCTTCAAAATGGCGATTATTTTATATTAAATTAAAAGGATTAGTGTACGCTGGACCAAAATCTATCTTTTCAGTTGAAAATTATGTAACTTAGTATTTTAAGGTTTTATGGGTCGCTGATTAGAAATCTTTTCATAATTTTTCAAAGTTCAAAATGGCGGACAAAAATTCAAATTTTCTTAAAAAATGTATTAAACTCAGTTTTCAGGGGGTTTCTGAGGTCGCTGATTATGAATCTTTCCATAAATTTTCAAATTTAAAATTGCGGATCCAATATGACGTGCAAAATGTCAAATAAAAAAAATTATGATTTTTCAGGGGCTCTTGAGATCGCTGATTACGAATATGTTCCTCATTTAGTTAAACTTTCAAATCAATTTAATGATGGATAATATCTAATGCATTAATTATGAATTTCCAAATCTCTATATTGAGAAAAAAATTCTCTGTGTTACGGCCGGAATCGATGTTTTCATAACCCATTCAAATCATCATCTGTGTGTGGCTGATCAAACCGCGTGTTTTATTTACAAGCCCTTCCACCAATCGTTCACACTCTGTAAAGTAAAAAATTTAGTAGTGGAAAAAATGTACTGTACTCGTAAGAAATGTTGTCTATTTTCCAAGAAAGCTCTCTGCGTTAGCAGGGTTCAGACTTTTTGTTTTTAAATATTTTATTAATTTTTTGATTTGGATTTTGTCTCAAAACAACGTATTTAATATTGTTCAGTTGAAAGAATTTTCTCTGCGCTAGAGTAATGTTTCACTTCCAATTTTCGATATTTTCGATAGGAATAAAAGTTTCCATTTTGTATTTTTGTAATAGCAGGTACAAGAGAATAAAAAATTGAAACTGAAATGTTACTCTGGCGCAGAGAAAATTTTTTCAACTGAACAGTATTAAGTACGTTATATTGAGACTATTATTTTTTTATATTTAAAAACAAAAACAAAATTAAATAAGTACAAAAAATTAGAAACAATTAAAAAAAATTTTAAAAAAAGTAATGCGGGCTTAAAAATCTAAATTCGTAGACCGTCTCAACCCTGTTAACGCAGAGAGCTTTCCTGTAAATTTATATATAATACTAAATTTTTTACTTTACAGAGAATTTTTTCCTCAATACAGAGATTTGGAAATTCATAATTAATGCATCAGATATTATCCTTCATTAAATTGATTTGAAAGGTTAACTAAAGGAGGAACATACTCGTAATCAGCAATCTCAAGAGCCCCACATCTAATCAGCGACCCATAAAACCTTAAAATACTAAGTTACATAATTTTCAACTGAAAGGATAGATTTTGGCTCACACACGGAGAGAAAAGTTAGGTATTTTCTGCTAGGCACTCCGGTAATTTTTGCAGGAATATCTCTGACAGTCTACATACTGCAGAAATTACAGGAGTCACCTATAAAGGATACAGGATGGCTTAAAGCAGAACTCGGCTTATATGAATATGGTAAAATATATAGGATTATTCAGCAGAATCTGCAGAACTTATTAAAGAGAAAATTAGCGAATTCTTTAAAAACTTCCGTTCAATATTATAATTTTAGGTTACGTGCATTGCATATGTATTGCTAGGAATTATTAATGTAATTTTACAGTATATAGAAACAATGTAAACTGAAATAACAGTGATAATCGTGGAAAATTTATACTTTTTACTGTAAAATATAAAGTAAGTATATATAAAGTAAATTCAAATCCAAAAGCAACAATTCGTGACATATTCTACACACACATACCCACTCGGTATACTACTTACCCTCGAATCGTTGAACAAATTGTTCTAACTTCCACGAGATTAAAATGTTTTTTACAAATATATCCATTATATATGGTTTTCAGAGAATTTTTCACATCACATACAGGCAAGCACACCGGTTGTCGCGGGAAAACCACATTGCACGTGGAATGTTGGTATTACTACGCCGACGCTGCACTCATTGGGAGAAACTCCTGTAATAACTGCAGTATTGAAATAATGCGTTTACCTTACTCGGTACTGATGAATTTACAAACGAAAATAAGATGAAATTTGCGGAACTTTTCTCTCCGTGCAAGGAGAGGTCACGATCCGGATGTCAAGATTTTTTTCAGACATTTTTTTGACGTATTCTATGATAAAAATAAAAATACACGTGTTTGAGCGTTTTCTCGAATAGTCTTTGGATGTTTTAAAAAAAAATAATTAAAAACGCGCTTTGACTGCAATGACAGTATATTTGACTTTCGAATGTTTCTAAGATGCATCTGTCATTCCAAAGTACGTATGTATATAGCAGTCAAAGCCCGTTTTTAATTATTTTTTTTAAAAGATCCAATGCCTATTCAAGAAAACGCTCAAGACGTGTATTTTTATTTTTATCATAGAATACGTCAAAAAAAAGTCAGCCAAAATCTTGAGATCCGGATCGTGCCCTCCCCTTGTCAGCGTATACTAATCTTTTTAATTTAATGTAAAATAATCGCCATTTTTAAGACGCCATTTTAAATTTCCTTTTTATGTCTATATATTCTCATTTAGTGATACTCAAATTTTAGTAATATGAACTTTTTTTTTTTTATTTTTTTGTTACATTTTTAACAACAATTTAATCATACTATTCATGTTTAAAACTCATATAAGGCGCCATATTTTGAAGGCCATGTTGAATTTTCAAAAGTACCACACGGTATTTAATAAAGTACGTCAAAACGAAGATTTTAAGCCCTCAACCAATTCAATCGGTGCAATAGAATTTTGGAGACAGCCCTCGCCTGCTTGACGTGGAACGTCCCATATATATGCACATATAATTCGTCAAAGATATCTTGAAATTGTCGAAAAGATCTGTAACGGATATCTTTTAGATGTATATAAGACATCTTTTAGATATATCGAAATAGTCATTTTCATATTAAGGACGTAAAATAACGTTTGTGCCCGTAGGCGATCACCGCGCCCTAAGGGATGGCGAAGATTCAGTTGTTTCGGTGTCGTCGTAGTTATACTCCCCGCCCCCGGGAGGGTTTGGAAACGTCGAAATTTTATGAAAATTTTCTTGCCAAGGTGACCAAATTCAATACTCAGACAATAGCCATACGCATTTTAAAACAGTTATTATCGTTGACTTTAGGAAGAAAATGCAACAACTACGAAGAACCGTAATTGGGGCTATTGCTTTTTGGTAATGGACGGATGGATCTGCGCCAAAATCTAATCAGATCTAAGATATTCCAAGACAAGTATTTTAAAAATTTATGTTGATACGTTTATCCGTACGTGAGTTGTCGCGAGACAAAAAAACAGGACGTACGGATGTACGAAAGTACGTACGTACAAGATCACGGACAAATTTTATTTATTGTTTATTTGGGCTCCTTAGGGTCTGAAACGTCGATATTTTATGAAAAACTATAGGATAATTTTTATGCCCGACGTGACCAAATTCAATAAATTCGTCTAGACCTAAGGTGTGGGTCGAATTAATAACAAAAATTAAATTTGTGATCTGCCTGCTGGAATGTGGCTGATAGCTTCAGGGTCATCCTTTCAAGTGGCGATATCATAAAAATTGCACAAAATTCCTGATTCTAGTCGTTCATATTGGATCCGCAAAAAGACCTCGAATACCTCCGTGTACCAAGTTTCCAGTTAATTGGGTAATAGGAAAAATTCAGTAGCCTCCGTCTGACTCTATATATACAGATGTCCCCCAACTCACGGAGTGCATTTGCAGGACGTGAATCTAGCTAACATTCTGGGCAAACAAGTTTAATATCAAAATTTTATACGACGTATAGAATTTGTATGGCGACCCGCAGAATTTGGGAAAAAATACAATTTTTTTCAATAACTCAGCTAGTTTTAAAGATTGTACAAAGCGCGTGTGAAAGATTGTTTTAAGCCCTGTAATTATTTTACAGCTATTTTATGAATATTTCTGTTGTTATTGCTTGAAAAAGAGGGTAAAAAGGCCGATTTATACGGGTTTATCATTTAACTCGTTTCGTTAATTAGTTACAGAAAATTACGGAGAAAGTAATTGTAGAGGTTGAAAAAACAAAGAATTTCAGAGATCGGGTTGGTGCCAAATGGCGTATTAACGTAGCACATCATACCGTTAGTATTTTGTATTAGTGCCTTCTAATCTCCTGTAGCTATTCTGTTTCTGGTAAGCTTGTGTAATGCTATTGCATTTCTGGCAAGCTTCTGTCTGTTAAGCTTGACGAAAAATTGTATATCTGTCTTTTATTTAGGAATTTATTAAAGCCGTTAAACACGACACACTGGGTCGTCGACTAATATCAATTAAAAAGTATTTCTCGTCATTTAATAACGATAATATTCATATATATATACAAATCAATTGCATTATTATTATTGTGCCTCCTTCTCCCTGATGCATGCTGACTTTAATCATCAATTATGATTCAAAATTAGAATTTGTAATTCAAAAGCTAATACATAAAGTAGTTTATATGAAAAACGCGTAATATTGGCTGTATTAATCCGATATCTGTAATGATATACATATATTTTTTGTGTATAATATTCAATGCGATTTATTAATGTTGAGGATTGCATATTTTTTATTAATTTTAGGAAATCCATATCCAGCCGTAAATAAAGAAAATAGCCACGAGCATCGTATGCTTCACAACGTATTACTACATGAAGCTCGTAAAGAATATCGATTTAAAAAAACGCAACAAGCTAGGTACTCGGCAGACAAAAAATTGTATTAACAATATTTCATTGTATGACTCAAACAAATATTTTGTTTTTCCAATAAAATATTAATAGCAATATTGGATATTATGTAATTTGATATTCGGATTATTAATTATTTGAAAGATTAGGTACTAACCTGAATGTATGCAAATGTTTTATTATTTCATGATGAGGGAACTAATATACCTACGATTGGTTTTTTCACCTTATAACATTGTAGTTAGTTTCTATATTATTAATAAATAATAACCACATTTTTTCTTTACATCGTATGCACTCATTTAATTGATTTTCGCTCCCTCTCCAGTTACTTGCACAGTGTGCTTGCAAACAAATACACTCAAATACCTTGATGTTGAAGATGGCCACAAGGATCGCAATTCACTCGATGACATCTTCTTGGAGATTACTACATAGAGGGCGGGTGACGGAGCCGACGTACTCTTCAGGCGGTGAGACACTCTTGCAGGAACAGCCTCCTGGATCTGACGTCTTACACACTTCCCGTCTCACAAGCAGCCGAGTCTTTTAGGCCTGATTCCCATCACGCATGATCGAAGTCCGCAACAAGAGCACAATATACACGCAGGTGCACCGTACAGCTCGTAGAAAAACCTATTCTCGTCTCTTTCGTTTTCCGCAAATCGCTACCAATCACTCAGTGACGAACCGCTCGTTTGCGCGGCCGGATGCGAAATTACGCGTCGCTACGTGGCGTCGGTGCCGGCTGGTGACGGACTATCGAAGCACCGGATAAGAGGGGGTAAAAGGGGTGAGAGAGAGAGAGAGAGAGAGAAAGCAATCGTTTCGGAGCGTTTCTGTCGTTATTCTTACGCAAATATTATCCGATAGTATTTTTGGAATATTCTAAAAATATATCCTTTATATATTGTTTAATAATCATTATAACCTAGGACATTTCAATTTCCTGAAACATTCCCAAGAAATATTCCAAAGATTGGACATTTTGTAATTTTATAATTTTCATTTCATAACGCCGTTCCCATTATATGGATGGAATATTTTTTAAGAATATTCCGAATGTTCCAGAGGAATATTTCCGGAATATGAATGGAATCAAGAGTGCTATTTCAGTTACCATATTGAAACGGCTATTTTCAATTTTTGAAACCGGACCTTAGTTTCGTGATCACCGACTGTGGCATGTAATCAATCGTCACATAGCACTTTGTAAGAAAATATAAATTTGTGAAAAGTGTATGCGTTTGGTAGAACCAAACTGATTGGTAGAAACTCGTGCGCTGGAGGTTATAGTGAAAAAATATGCGATCAATCTCGAAGTGACCGATACATAAATCGGCAGGAATGAATACGCACGTATTTTTAGCGTAAGTGATATCTATGATTCATGTAGCTCATACCACTATAATATAAGTTATGATAACATCGATTTTTGTTACATTAGTGTTAGACCAAGGTTGAAATCAAAGCATTCTTCAAAGAATTTTGAAGAATCGGAATCGCCCTAATTCGGTGCGAATATGCAAATCCATTATTTCGATGATATTAATACAGTGTTTTTAACTCCGTGTGCTATGTGTTTACTTAGCGCACTGTTTTCCGTGCGCAAAGTACAACATTCACGGATTGTAAATTAGCGTGCGCAAAGTACGCACTTAGCGCACGTCGTTAAAAATAATAGATTTCGATGCAAGTGCGTAATATTTATTTTCGATACAAGTGCGTAATATTTATTTTTGATATAAGTGTGAGAAAGTTTTTTTCAACGAATGTGAGGGTTGCGGCCCGAGCCGAAGGCGAGATTCTGTAAAATTCAAAATTCTAATTTTTTCTAAAATTCTAAAATTTATAATTTATATTTAAAATTCTTTATAAAGTTAAAATATTGCATACAAAATCAATCATAAATAACATAAACTTGGCATCGATTAAGGTACGTCGTATTGGTAATGCTTCGAATAATAAACCTCGTTTTATAATTTATAATAATAAACCTATTATTGCCAACCTTCCCTCTTGGGAAGAAGTTTTACGAGGGTTAAAAAAGAGAAACCTTAACACAAGGTATGTCCGTGACCTCCGATGAAACAAATTTATAAAGAGAACATCTAGCAGCTCTGAGATCTGAGGCGGAAGAGTATAACAACCTTCAAAATGCCGACATAAAAATCATCAGGGATGTTAAGAACACGCCGACATTAGTCTCCGCTCAGAGATGTGTAACTATACTGAATCTAGTTCAAGAAAAAATAATAATTTTCGTCGGTAATGATTTTCCGCCGTCGAGCAACTTAATTATCTATTACCAGAACGTCAGTTCACTCAATAACAAATTAAGTATTTTGAAATCGAACCTTCATCAATTACTAGTGGTACCGGATGTCATACTTTTTACTGAGACTTGGCTAAAACCTCATACGAGTGATGCAAAACTTGGATTACCTGGATATTGCATTTTCCGCCGTGATAGATTTTCGGGCACTTCTAATTGAATCCGTGGAGGTGGGGTATTAGCTGCCATTAAAAAAGCTATACATGTAAATTAAATACACAGCACTACATCTTCGGAAGCTTTATTTATTCAGTTGAAAACAACATCGCGAAAATATATTTTAGTACTCGTTTACATCCCTCCGTGTTCCGGAGCTGAAATATTTAAAGATTTTTTGACGTCGATGGAAGGAGTGTCATCTAAGTTTCCTGATCATGAATTGATTGTATGTGGAGATTATAATGTTCCAAACTTCAGATGGTTCAATAATCCTCTTACACTGGAACAGGTGAATTATATCTCTCCTGAACTTCAGCAATGTCCATCCTGATGTATAAATCTTTTTCATTTTTGAGCTCAAGTCAAATGTTTGATATACACAAGAACAAAGGCTATACTCTGGACTTACTGTTTGCACCTAGCTCATGTGTACGAACTCTTCAATGTCAAGATAATTTGTTGTCACTGGATGATCATCATGATGCAGCGTTCTTCGAAATATTTACATCTGAATATTTGGATTTACCGAATCGTACACTAATGTTTGATTTTTACCGAGGCGATTATGAAAACATTAATCACATTCTTGTAAACGTAGACTGGGACCGACTGTTTTCTGATTCTAATATAGATATCATCCTTAATAAATTTTACAACGTATTATATTCGATAATTGATTCTTTCATACCACATAAGAAGGATATAATGAGCACTTATCATAAATGGTACTCTTTTGAACTTAGACAATGTATTAAAGATAAAAAATGGCGCATATTAAATGGAAGTGCTCCCTTCTTATTAATGATCATGTAGAATTTAAGCGCCTGCGCACGAAATACATTCGATTGTCGCGATTGGCGTATAAACAGGATATATGTGGTATTGAAATGGACATCCCTAAAAACATAAAGTCTTTTTGGAAATACGTTAACAGTTCCAAAAAGAGTACCGGTCTGCCTAGTAATATGTTTTAGGGCTATACATTAGCATATGATAGCGATAGTATTGCTGAACTGTTTTCTGGATATTTTTCTTCTATTTATAAAATCTCTTCCCCGCTCTGTTTGAATTCATTTGTATGCGACATAACTATGTATTCTCTCCAAATAACGGAGGATGAACTAAATATTGTATTAACCTCGTTGGATGATAGTATAAATTCTGGTCCGGATCAGATTCCGCCGTATTCCATAAAGCGGTGTGGATCAGCGCTGCTCCGGCCTTTGCTGCTCCTTTTCAATAAGTCTCTCATTGTAGGTTTATTTCCTAATCAGTAGAAGTCCGCATGTATGCATCCTATTTTTAAGACCGGTAATAAGCAAGATATATCTAGCTATAGACCCATTGCAATTTTGAGTTGTTTTTCTAAAATATTCGATGCCCTTATGGCTAACAATTTTTTCAGTTTTTTTTCCGGGTTTATTGTTAAGGAGTAGCATGGGTTTGTTCGTGGTCGCTGCACTGCATCTAATCTTCTATTGTTTAGTGACCATATTAATTCATCATTTAAACATCAATCTCAATTTGATACGATTTAATTTGACTTTTCGAAAGCTTTTGATACTGTCAATCATGGTCACTTGCTACAGAAGATATGGAACTCTGGAGTTTCTAAGTAACTTCTGGGGTATGATCTTTTCATGGATTAAGTCATATTTTGTTGATCGAGTTCAAATGGTAATGTAATTAATAACTAAGTTAATAAACTGATACTTTATAACTTAGGTTTATTCTCTTCTTCGTTACAAAACTGAATGACAAGCTGTCAAAGCTTCTTCTCGCAATCCTTCTTTTTTCTTAAAACATTCGAATACATACTACAAATCCCGGCAATGCTCACTTAAGTTACTTTACGACATATTTAGTGGTTGAAATCGTCAACCCATGTATTTGATTTATGATTTATGATTTGTAACGATACGGTTTTCGATGCGGAAGCGGAAGTTCGAACTCAGCGGACGGTTGGCCCCCACAGTGCAATGGAGGCGCCAGCTCCAAGGTTCGAACGACGGGGTAGGTTCTCTAACTACGTAAATGACGGAAGGTTTAGAGTAATAGGATAATAATACTGCGTTTATTTTACTGCTGCCACCAAATACAGTCGGTACAAGAGAGTGCCGCGTGCGCTTGACGCAACCGGGCGGCCGACAATGTCGCTAATTCGAAACCTTTGCGCAACCGTGTATTTTCAAGGACGACCGATTAGCCGCTTCGGCTCGAAGGTTGTTGGGGTGATTGCCCCAGCGGTGAGTTGGGGGTGATTTGCCCCTAGCGTAGTGCAGCGGTGGTGGGTGGCAGTTTCGTTGCCTTAGCAGGTCTAAATAAACAGATAGAAATAAAGTGATAAGTAATTAACCTAAATATAATATACGGGGGTATTGGTCCCGTGTTTGCGGGACAAAAACCGGTAGCGTGGCGCGGTGCCTCTATGAGGTGTACGCGGGCCGAAAGCGAATGTCGGCGGGGCCGAGAGAATGGCGCAACGGATCGAGGGAGGGGGAACTCCTTCGAGCGGAGCAGGGGCAGTAAGGGCTTGGCCACTTACTGGACCTGGACGGGATAGAGGGCGGTACCTCTGAAGGACGGCTATCGGCCACTTTCTGGACTTATTACTCTTATTTGTTTATTTAAGTAAAAGGACCGTACATACCAAGAAATTAATCTAATTCTTAATATTTACTTATAAGCGGTCGAGAAAAACATTAGACGTTGCTTTCGCAACGAATATTACAATTCGAATACATACATTCAAATATCCTTACGACTCGTCCATCCTGACAATGCAATTCGATTCGAATAAAATATTCAATTAAATATTTTTATAAACTACTCGTCCATCCTGACAACGTAATTCGCCTCGAATTGATATACAATAAAATAATTCGTTAATGCAGAAGTGAGCAGGGTATAAATTACAGATTGTTGAGATTAAATCTTGGTACCACGGTGTCATATTACAGGCTTCCCACGTACCAATATAAGGTCTTTGAGTAAGCTGAACATTTTCAATGTCTTGTAGCAAATATGGCCCTTTATATGGAGGTATTAGTTTTTTAGGCCCCCCAATAGTGTTTTCAAAATTGTTTACCATCGCGTAATCTCCGACCTTATATTTTTTTGGATCTTTATGGTTTTGATCAAAATACGACTTATTATAATCTTGACTCCTTTTGTTATTTATAATAGTATCCGGCTTCGTGGCTCAGGCGGTTAACGCGCTGGACTACGAAGTCGTAGGTTGTGAATTCGATCCCCGTCGGGTGAACAATTTTTCGATTTCGTTTTCAAGCAGCAGCTCGCTGTTGGTAAGACGAGCCACGTTGTTTGTTTACGTTTCGAAAATATTGTTTATCTGGCGGAAATCGACTCATGACCGCCGCTGTACTTGGTGTAGGTTTCTGCAGTCCTACATTTCATACACAAATGTGAAATATGGCGCCATCTTCTCAAGTCGATCTGCAGCTCTCGCAAAAATGTGTAATGACTCATGCACAAATTCTGTAAAAAAGGACGATTCCGCCCGTTAAAATAATAAATAAAAAAAAAAGAAAAAAAAGAAAAAAAAATAGCTTTTGCTCTGATTGATTCAATATCTCTAATATTTTTGTTAGGTCTAACTTACTTGACATATTCCGCTTTAAAATCGTTTACAGAACCGTGTTGATCTAATCCGAATAACATTTTACTTGGACTTGTACGAATATTGTTGTGTATGGTGTTATTAAGAGCAAATTCAGCATCGGCTAACATTTTGTACCAAACTTTACCATTTGAAGGATCAGAAAGTTTCGCTAACATAGGCCCTAATATTCTATTTACCCTTTTAACTTGCCCGTTTGCTTTAGAAGACGCGGTTGCAATTAATACATGGATAATATTATTATTTCCTAAAAACGTCTCCAATTCTTCAGATGTAAAACAAGGACCTCGCTCAGAAATGATTGTTCAAGGTTTACTGCTATTTTTCTAGGTGTAAAATAAATTGGGCGATTATCAGTCAAACGTAATATTAATTCTGTTTTCGTTTTGGGGAATTCTGGACGTTTTGGATTTACATATTCAGACACAAATAAGTGTTCAATATCTGATTTTGTTTTCTGATCGATTTCTGGATTTATTTCAAGGGAATCTATTTGATTGCTAACTGATATATCAATATTCATAATTTCTTTAATTTCACGTAATTCTGCTGAAGTCATCAAATTGTGACTAAATATTTGTAAAGCATCCCGACCCAAGATAACCGAATTACACATGGTACTATTAGAAACTACTATCAAACGAATTTCATGTTTTATTTCGTTTAAGTAACAATTGCAATTATCGTGCCTAAAGGAATTAGTGTACTATTATTAATTCCCATATATTTACGTTCTTCATAAGGATTTAAGCTTTCAGTAGGAATAAAACATTTCTTAATCAAACTGATCGAACTTCCGGTGTTTAAAAGGGTATCTAAAAACAATGAATAATATTTTTTACCAAAATTTATTTCGTAATTCGCCACCTTAAAACACTTTGAATTAAGTTTATTCTCATAAATATCACCACGTTCATCTTCGTTGGCTTTCAATTCAACTTCTTGAGATCCAAACCATTTTTCTTCTGTCGGTTGAGTTGTAGAAATCATTGATATATTATGACCAACTTGTAGTTTCTTTTGTTGCGATTTTACATTCGGGCATTCTCTTGATTGATGTCCCATCTCGTAGAATTTAAAACATGCACTTCTTGGTCTTATTGGTTGAGTACACCTATTCGCCATATGTCCCAATTTGCTACAATTGAAACAGCGTAATTGAACTGTCTTTTGAATCGTTTTGTCATTTTCATAATTTATTTTTGAGGTTTGAGTATTTTTTATATGTTTAAAATCTTGAATAAACTGATTTTTTCAAATGCTTTCAAAAGATCTTTTTTATCTCTGAAAATCGCTGCATTCTCGCCTGATTACGTATTGAAAACTCAGGAATCCCATCAATTAGATAATCAATTAAATCTTCTTCATCGACAGATGCAATATTAGCCAAAATTATCGCTTGGTGGTAGTAATCATTGAAAGTCTCCGAAGTTTTCCAAATTTTTGCGAAGTGTCATTCTATATTGACGATGATCGAAAATATTTGTCATTTCTTCCAAAAGATCACCCACAGACAATCTAATAAATTCCTCCTTTGAATAAAACCATTTTAAAGCTTTTCCTTTAAGTTTTGTTCCAATTAAAAGTCTTTTATTTGCATTATCCAGTTGGTACGTTGTACACAGAAGCAAGAAATGTTTTTTCCATTTAAGAAAATCCATATCACTTCCATAGTCGTTTAAGAGATCTTTTATTATTGAAATATTCACGTGTCGTAAAGAATTTTTAGTTGCTGTTGGGTTAATATTAGCAGGAATATTGCGTAAAATTTCCACTTCGCGTTAGGCCAGTTTAAGTTCTTTAGTCAATAAATCTCGTTCTCTACGTAAAAATTCCATTTCTGTATATGTTCATTTCTATCATTGTTTTCACAATGAACAAATTCATTTCGATATACTTTTCTAGCATTATTCTCACGACGAAAAAATTCATTTCGATTTAGTTGAGCAGCAGTATTAGATTCCGTTTTAACATTATTCTCATGACGAACAAATTCATTTCGATTTACCTGATCCGTGGTGTTATATTCTGTAGATCAGTATGTATCATCATCATTTTCATATTCAAAATAGGCAGCTTCATCTTGAGCAACATTCGTAGTAGCATTATTATTCCGAATTTCAGTAGTATAGTTCCCTGTAGTTTGTAGGTTATTTCGAACTTCATCGTTTTCTTCTAATAATGGTCGGTTAATTTGTATTGTATCTTGAAAAAAATCTGTGGCGCCATTAATATTTCTATTCCTAGTAATGTCATTTTCGATAGTTTACAGGTTATTTTGAACATTTATGTTTTCAGTAGTGTCATTTTCTATAGATTGTAGGTTATTTTGAACGTCATTATTGACTGTTAGGAAAGGTTGATTATATTGAATCATATAAGCGTTCTCTAACCATTTATCAGTTGGATCTGCTTCTTGTATACGTTTAATTATGCCCACTTTTATTCCGTAAGTAGGTACTTTCAATTGTGTAGCAATCTCTTTGAGAACAACATATTTTAATAGAGTAGGATCCGTCACGATATTACGAATTACAGAATACGATACAAATGTCTAATATTCGTTTGAAATGGAGAAAAGATCTGAATTGAAACACGTCTATATCTGAAGTTGTACTGACGCCTCACTCTTATTTTCCTTGAATTCACAGTAAATCTTCGTTTCGTATTTAATTGATATTAATTGTATAAGGCATGCAACATGAAGAGTTGTATCCCACTTCTGAATTGTAATTAATAACTAAGTCAATAAACTGATACTTTATAACTTAGGTTTATTCTCTTCTTCGTTACAAAACTGAATGACAAGCTGTCAACGCTTCTTCTCGCAATCCTTCTTTTTTCTTGAAACATTCGAATACATACATTCAAATATCCTTACAGTAAGATGATCTGAATCTACATCTAATGCTGTGACTCTAACATCTGGGGTTCCTCAAGGCTCTCACCTCAGTCCCATATTATTCACGGTTTTTATTAATGAACTGCCAGGTTGCATTCGATCAGCTGGATGTTTAATTTATGCAGATGACGTTAAATTATTTTTTAAAGCTAACACTGTTTTGGATTGCTCGAAACTTCAAGTGGATATCGATAATCTGGTAAATTGGTCAGTCGAGAATGACTTATCTTTTAATTTGCATAAATGTAATGTAATGACGTTTCACAGAAAAAGATCGTTTATTAAATTTGACTACTTCCTTAATAACATTCCGTTAGCCAGAGTGGACTCTGCCTCTAACTTAGGTGTTCTTTTCGATAACTCACTGTCTTTCTCCATTTGAATAATATTATTGTTAAAGCATTGCGTTTATTAGGTTTTATTAAGAAGGCCACATATGACTTTCGCAAGTCAGAAACAATTTTATATTTGTTCAAAATGTTAGTATTACTTGTTCTTACGTATGCATCGGTTATTTGGTCTCCGTATACTCGCACCATGTTTAATCAGATTGAGACAGTTCAGCATCGGATTTTAAGATATGTGTCATTTAAAACCTGCGAATCCATGAGTTCTCTCTCAAGCATAGTTGGCTCCATCACAATTACGAGCCAACTATGCTTAAATTTGATTTATTGTCCATTCGATAACTTCATGTTTATTATGATCATCTCCTGGCTTTGAAAATTACCCATGGTTGGTTGGATTGGGCTGACGTTAGTAATTTATTTTCGCATCGCCAAATTCATTATAACTTGCGTGCTCCGCGAGTTTTACAAGAGTTATCCAATTCATCAAATTACTTTTTTCATTCACCTTTCGATCATATGCGCCGCTCCTGGAATTGTGTTCCAGCCGACATTACAAACTCGGATTGTATAGGGTCATTTAAAACATCGATACGATATTTTGTGCAACATGCCGTCTAAAAAAAATTTTTTTTTTAATTTTGCGCTTAACCAAGTCTTATTTTATATTCATATGTAATTTATTATTATTCTATTTTTATATGTAGTGATAGACAGACGATTTATTGTATATCTGTATAATGGGCATTTCGCCCGTTTAAGCGGTAATAAATAAAAAATTAATAAATAAAGTGAAAATTTTGCATGCAGTTCAAAAATACTGTTTCAAATAAGGAAAATATCGTTTAGAAATAATTCGAACGTAATCATTGTTTAAATAATCATTGTTTGTAACGATTTCTGTAAAATGCGTATAACTTGTGCAGAAAATTATTTATAAAGTGAAAATTTTGCATACAGTTCAAAAATACTTTCAAATAAGAAAAATATCGTTTTGAAACAATTCGCGACGGAATCATTGTTTAAATAATCATTGTTTATAATGATAAACTTGCTCACACTTGTATCGAAAATAAATATTACGCACTTGTATCGAAAATAAATATTACGCACTTGCATCGAAATTTACTATTTTTTAATGACGTGCGCTAAGTGCGTACTTGGGCACGCTAATTTACAATCCGTGAATGTTGTACTTTGCGCACGGAAAACAGTGCGCTAAGTAAACACATAGCACACAGAGTTAAAAGCAATGTATTAATATCATCAAAATAATGGATTAGCACATTCGCATTGAATTGGGGTGATTCCGATTCTTCAAAATTTGTTGAAAAATGCTTTGATTTCAACCTTGCTCAAGGTAGGAAAAAAGCTCAAGGGAACTAATGGGCTTGACTTAAAAGGTAAAAGAAAGACTAATACGGTTGCACTAAATTAGCACGATTATTTTATTTGGTATTCGTTGAATCTTTATTTCAATCATATTTACGGCGGAAAAGGAGAAGAGAAGAGACTTGGAATGATTGGATGTTAGTAAAATGATAAAAAAAAGTTTAAACATTCACACCACATTAGCACGATTCCAAGTTCTCGAAATTCATTAACCCTTTGCGGCATACATTTTTTATTACACGGAAAATAGCTGAAATTTGTTACTCGGGTTTTTTTGAGGTCGCTGATTAGGAATCTGAACTCAGATTTCGGAAATTCGAAATGGCGGATTCAAGATTGCCTTGATAAAATACCTTTTAATATTTCAATCATCCATCTTCAATCCACCATTTTGAATTTTTGAAATCTGAGGTCAGATTCGTAATCAGCAGCCCCCAAAGCCCCTGTATGCTGGTATTGTTTCTATAACTAATTAATATCGCGCGTTTAACAGTTAAACAAAAGCGACCATTTTTTAATTTGCTTTGGCTATATTCGAAAATTTGCAATTTAGTAAATAATAGCTTTTCGTTCAGTATTGTTTAGAAAAGTACACGAAAAATTTACACGTCCTTGCGCGTATACTGGTATTGTTTTTATCACCAGTTAAGATCGCGCCTCGAAAAGTTGCAATTTAGTCAGTGTTAGCATTGTTTACGGAACTTCAGGGAAAATTTTCTGATCCTTGCGCGTATGCTAATCTTGTTTTTATCACTAATTAAGGGCCCTCGAGCGCGCCGACGCGGTCCCGCCTGTGACGTCAGAGACGAGGAAAAAAAGCGACAAAACTTTGTGCCGTGAAATTGGCAATTTTCGAGGGATTTTCGCCATTTTTTTGCAGAAATCAACTTCTCGTGTCGAGGAATAGCGAGTAAAAGTAGTATGGAAAAGTTTGTTATCTAATAAATAGGAGACATAAAGCATCAAAGTTTCACAGCGGCCATCTCTTTGTCTAACTTCAGGCGATCGACATAAGACCTTCTTTTTCTAGGTTGCTCCGGTTACTCACGTTTCGAGACTGTCTCACTTGTTCGGAATAGAAAGACATTCGCTCCCTCTCTGTCTCTCTCTGCTTCCGTACGAGAGTGCAGGCGACTGGCCGTACGTTGTCGTTACGAAAAAATCATGCATATTTGCGAATGTGGCCGGGGAACAAAGTTCCGAAAATCAACACACCCCCGACAGGCCAAAATTTGCATATAACATGGCTCCAGCGTGATTTTCTTCCCTTTGTCTTTGAAAATTTGGCAAAAAGAAAGCGAATTAAAATACGTTAGACTCACGCAATATCGAAATTTTAGCCTTTCGGGGTTTTGGTTTTCGGAACATTGTTTCCCGGCCGCGCAAATTGCACGATTTTTAAAAAATATGGATGCTATTTAGAAAGTAACACATCGAGAACTTCAGATGGTGAGATACGGTAAGTCATACAATATAGTTTTAAAGGGTTACTTTTTGATTATCGGAGAATGAAAAGCGAGAAAACTTATAGTCAATTCATCGCAGATCGAATAACTTTTGTGCACGACTTTTCAGTGCGCTAAGTAAAATAATCGGCAAAGTAATGCGCACAAGCGTCGAAAACTGTTCTTTTTTTTTCAATAAATTAAACTTGATGTCGTGGCCTATGCGAACAAATTAGATGTAATTTGCGAAATATTTCTTTTATTCAGTTTTTCTAACTTTGTTTCCGACACCAGACATTCAGTCTGTACAATTCAGAAAATGTTCGACAAATTTTTAAAAATATCGTAGTAAATATCCACTAGTCGAAATTACTTTTGCTTGTAGTATACGCGTAGACCAAGTGACTTTGACAGCTTCGTATAAACTGTAACATTTAATAACGTATCTACTTACAGGTAGTACACGTATAGGATCAGTATATTTTACTATTTTCCTTGTCCTAGTTTTTGCATACCATTCAAAATTTAACTACAAACACGATAGCAAATATCTAGCATAACTATTCCACTAGTCGAAATTAATTTTGCTTGTAGTATACGCGTAGACCAAGTGACTTTGACAGCTTCGTATAAACTGTAACATTTAACAACGTATCTACTTACAGGTAGTACACGTATAGGATCAGTATATTTTACTATTTTCCTTGTCCTAGTGTTTTGCATACCATTCAAAATTTAACTACAAACACGATAGCAAATATCTAGCATAATTAATCCACTAGTCGAAATTAATTTTGCTTGTAGTATACGCGTAGACCAAGTAACTTTGACAGCTTCGTGTAAACTGTAACATTTCACAACGTATCTGCTTATAGGTGGTACACTTATAGGATCAGTATATTTTACTATTTTCCCTCTCCCAGTGTTTTGCATACCATTCAAAATTAAACTACAAACACGATAACAAATATCTAGTGTTTATATGGGCGTTATTATGGGGTCGTTATTATGGTGTCGTTACCATCGGCTCGTGTAATCCGTCCTCCCCGTGCGTTTCATGAATGCGGAGTCGATTACGCTGGACCCGCCAAGATACGCTAGGCGGGCGGCCGCGGACATAAGTCGCAGTCGGCTTACATCGCAATTTTTGTATGTATGGCATCGCGAGCTACCTTTGTAATTACATGTCAATAACGAACGGCTTAATTAGCGATCGGTAGCGGGAGTCGCGAATGTAGCTAATCGCGAAAAGACAAATTTGCGGCAGTTACTTCGAGAACCTTGTCCGAGTAGAAAGCAAATTTAGGAAATTTCCTTTTGCTATCTGCGAAGCGTATAATTATTAATTTCATTCGTCGCTTATTATTCGCGAATCTGCGAGCACAATTCTGCTGCACAGCTTCGGGTGAATAGCCGACCTCGCATTTGTTTGTAACGGTCTACGTTTAAACTGTGAATTTTCCACCTCACCACGCGGTTCCGCCATTTTGCACGCCGCGTGTGACTCGCTCTGTATGCAAACCGTATTTCGAATAAAGTGTTGGTGTTCTGTTCAGTTTGTAATCTGCTGCTTGTGAGCCTTTTTATCTGGTACACCTTGTTACTCGCCGCATCCCGCATTTCATCGGGCATCTGGAGTCGTATTGCTCGATTTCGTGCTCGACGAAACAACTACAAATACGATAGTATTGTACTAGTCGAAGTTACTGTGGCTTGAGTTACACACGTAGAACATTTAACTTTAACAGCTTTGTATAAACTGTAACATTTTACATCGTATTTACTTACAGGTAGTACACGTATAGGATCAGTATATTTTACTATTTTCCTTGTCCTAGTATTTTGCATACTATTCAAAATTTAACTTCAAACACGATAGTTAATATTTAGCACAAATATTCCACTAGTCGAAATTACTTTTGCTTGTAGTATACGCGTGGACCAAGTAACTTTGACAGCTTCGCATAAACTGTAACATTTAACAACGTATCTACATACAGGTCGTCCACGAATAGGATCAGTATATTTTACTATTTTTCTTCTCCCAGTGTTTTGCATACCATTCATAATTAAACTACAAACACGATAGTAAATATCTAGCAAACAACTTCTGCCATTTATTTCATCGCACAAATAGCTTCAGAATAATTTTTTATTAGGCAGAGTAATGCATGATGATAACATATTGCATCTATATAGATTACGGAGAAAAATAATAAGATGACGGTTATACGCTTGAAAGTTTGCATAAATAGTCTGCAACTATTTGTGCGAAGAAATAAATAGTATACATTTATTGTGGATGAGTACTATCGTATTTTTGTAGTTCAATTTTTAACAGTAATCTACGCATTAAGAGAACAAAATAGTAAGATATACTAATCCTAGATAGGATAACTATTCCACTAGTCGAAATTACTGTTGCTTGAGGTATACGCATAGTCCAAGTAATTTTGACAGCTTCGCAGAAACTGTAACATTTCAGAACGTATCTAATTACAAGTACTACACGTATAGAATCAGTATATTTTACTATTTTTCTTCTCCCAGTGTTTTGCATACCATTCAAAATTAAACTACAAACACGATAGTAAATATCTAGCATAACTATTCCACTAGTCGAAATTACTGATGCTGGAGGTATACGCGTAAATCAATTAACTTTGACGGCTTCGTATAAACTGTAACATTTAACAACGTACCTATACTTACAGGTAGTACACGAGTAGAATCTTCTGGCCAGACACCCCCTCCCCCCTCCCCTCCCCCTGGCGCCAGACATTGAGGTAGGTCATGGTTTGTTATGAGGTCATTGACCCCGTCTGTTCACCGTCTGACCCTGGCAAGGTTTGACCTTGAGGTAGGTCATGGTCTTCCCTCCCTCCTCCCCCATGGCGCCTGCCCTTGAGGTAGGTCATGGTTTGTTATGAGGTCATTGACACCTTAATTTCGTCGACTGTTCCTGGCAAGGTCCGACCTTGAGGTAGGTCATGGTCTTCTGGCCAGACACCCCCTGAGAGGTTATTCACCCCGTTTGCAGACTCGGTAAGTTCGTTCTTGGTAACCTTGATGTAGGTCGTGTTTTGTTTTAGTGACCTTGACCTAGGTCATTGTTTTTATTTTTACCTACCTTCTCTTTCTTCAGCTATGCCTGTGCCCCTTGATTTGACAACCTTGAGATAGGTCATGGTTTTCTTGTTTCGAGAAATGGATTTCTTCTATTTAGACGAGTGTAACGTGATCTGTATATGAGTATATTTTACTATTTTCCTTCTTCCAGTATATTGCGTATCATTAAAAATTAAACTACATACACGACCGTAAATATCTAGCATAACTATTCCATTATTCGAAATTACTGTTGTTTTAGGTATACGCGTCGACCAAGTACCATTGACAGCTTCGTATAAAATGTAACATTTAACAACGTATCTACTTACAAGTAGTACACGTATAGGATCAGTATATTTTACTATTTTTTTCTCCCAGTCTTTTGCTTACCATTCAAAATTACACTACAAACGCGATAGTAAATATCTAGCAAACAACATCTGCCATTTATTTCATCACATAAATAGTTTCAGAATGATTTTTCATTACGCAGAGTAATGCATGATGATAACATATTGCATCTATATAGATTACGGAGAAAAATAATAAGATGACGGTTATACGCTTGAAAGTTTGCATAAATAGTCTGCAACTATTTGTGCGAAGAAATAAATAGTATACATTTATTGTGGATGAGTACTATCGTATTTTTGTAGTTCAATTTTTAACAGTAATCTACGCATTAAGAGAACAAAATAGTAAGATATACTAATCCTAGATAGGATAACTATTCCACTAGTCGAAATTACTGTTGCTTGAGGTATACGCATAGTCCAAGTAATTTTGACAGCTTCGCAGAAACTGTAACATTTCAGAACGTATCTAATTACAAGTACTACACGTATAGGATCAGTATATTTTACTATTTTTCTTCTCCCAGTGTTTTGCATACCATTCAAAATTAAACTACAAACACGATAGTAAATATCTAGCATAACTATTCCACTAGTCGAAATTACTGGTGCTGGAGGTATACGCGTAAATCAATTAACTTTGACGGCTTCGTATAAACTGTAACATTTAACAACGTACCTATACTTACAGGTAGTACACGAGTAGAATCTTCTGGCCAGACACCCCCTCCCCCCTCCCCCTCCCCCTGGCGCCAGACATTGAGGTAGGTCATGGTTTGTTATGAGGTCATTGACCCCGTCTGTTCACCGTCTGACCCTGGCAAGGTTTGACCTTGAGGTAGGTCATGGTCTTCCCTCCCTCCTCCCCCATGGCGCCTGCCCTTGAGGTAGGTCATGGTTTGTTATGAGGTCATTGACACCTTAATTTCGTCGACTGTTCCTGGCAAGGTCCGACCTTGAGGTAGGTCATGGTCTTCTGGCCAGACACCCCCTGAGAGGTTATTCACCCCGTTTGCAGACTCGGTAAGTTCGTTCTTGGTAACCTTGATGTAGGTCGTGTTTTGTTTTAGTGACCTTGACCTAGGTCATTGTTTTTATTTTTACCTACCTTCTCTTTCTTCAGCTATGCCTGTGCCCCTTGATTTGACAACCTTGAGATAGGTCATGGTTTTCTTGTTTCGAGAAATGGATTTCTTCTATTTAGACGAGTGTAACGTGATCTGTATATGAGTATATTTTACTATTTTCCTTCTTCCAGTATATTGCGTATCATTAAAAATTAAACTACATACACGACCGTAAATATCTAGCATAACTATTCCATTATTCGAAATTACTGTTGTTTTAGGTATACGCGTCGACCAAGTACCATTGACAGCTTCGTATAAAATGTAACATTTAACAACGTATCTACTTACAAGTAGTACACGTATAGGATCAGTATATTTTACTATTTTTTTCTCCCAGTCTTTTGCTTACCATTCAAAATTACACTACAAACGCGATAGTAAATATCTAGCAAACAACATCTGCCATTTATTTCATCACATAAATAGTTTCAGCATGATTTTTCATTACGCAGAGTAATGCATGATGATAACATATTGCATTTATATAGATTACGCAGAAAAATAATAAGATGACGGTTATACGCTTGAAAATTTGTATAAATAGTCTGGAACTATTTGGGCATAGAAATAAATAGTATGTTTTTGTAGAGGAGGAATTTTCCTACAAAAAAGTCTAGGAGAGCCCTATCCTAAAATGTACAGTTTAGGCACAATCGAGCCCGAAAGAATAAAAATGGAAGAATCGTAAACTGCCGAACAGTAGCCAGTGCTTTCCAGACAGCACTCAGTACTGTCTGCTTCTTTCCGTGTATAGTATTATGGTAATAGAAATATGTAAGTAATGTACATTATAATTTAAAATTGCAGCCGATATTTTCTCCGGAGTCGTCAGATGTTGAGTTTATCTAACAGGGACGAATCAGATGCAGAATGTGAAGAAACTCAATACGACGATCCATTCAACATAACAAATTTATTGGAAAAAATTTTAACACCAGTAGCCAGAACTTTTGGTGAACTGCTGTCAATGGTTATGAAGTATTCGATCACAAACAAGTTGTCTCACACAGCAACATCAAATTTACTAAGTCTTGTCAATAATATATTCTCTGCATCGGTATTACCTGAATCTAGATACACAGAAAACATATCCCGGTGAAATTGTCTGTAACTTTGGGAAAATGTAGTTATTATCATCTGGATTAAAAGTGTCCATAGGCCAAAAGCCAAAAAATGGACAGTTTTCGAGATATCGAGCAGGAAACAATAAAACAGATGGCCCCTATGAAACGTCCCAATAAACGAGTTCGTGTGCAAACATTTTTAATACGATTTCATACGTTTCCATCCCGTTTCTTTCCTCGTTATTTCGCGGTAAATCGCACGAAAACGTATGCAAGATGATGCAACGAGTTAAAACGCGTCGAATCGAATGAAATTAGTGCATCTGCGCGGCGTATAATTTCGTACGAAAGCATTTAGGAATAAAAATTGAGGTTAGGGTTGCACATAATGAATTTTCATATTAAAACGCATGGAATTGAACCAAGTTTTACCAGGTTTATACTTCGTCTTTTTTTTTAATATTATTCGAGGTTCACGTAATTAAAAAAGGATTGTGTTGGAACACATATATTTATTTTTTATTGCAATTTAACATTTTAAAAATGAACAATAAAGTAATATTTTCTTAATATAAAACAGATCAATATCATAATCTAATTATCGGGATCATTCAAGGTGAGATTCATCTAGATAATGATCGTCAACGAACATATTATTTTCGAAGGGGCTAATTGTTTCGTCTATCTCGATCCTGGTAAAATCAACATTTACGTTTTCTTGTACATCTGCCTCGTCTTGCTCACTGTTTGAGAGCTCACCATCATCTCCTTTTCCTTCTGTTTCATCACCCGACATTTTTATTTTCTTAGACTTTTTTGTGCCTTCTATGTTTTTCCTCTTGGTTGTAATTGGTGCTTAAAAATGATAAAATTATACAAATCATTTAATGAGTGAACATGATGTGAATAACAGCTGAATTGTGAATAATAGGAACTGATGTTATCGAGGGTCAGTTCGTCGTTTTCACGCGTAGGCGCCACCAGCGATCTAACATGACTTCATATTAAAACGAATGAACACTTCGTATAGGTAAACACGTATGCCTTCGAATGATTGCAATCAAAAATTTGCATTCGACAGTTAGCCGTTTCCGTATGCGAACGGATGTACATAACCTCGATCTTAAAGACTATTAATACTGCGCACATATTCGAATGTTTTCGAATGTAGAGCGAAATGAAATCGTATGAAATATCATTCGCTTTAAGCAACCCATCAAAGAACGTATCATTTCGAATGAAAAATTAATACCCGTGTTTCGAAAATATCGCACATTGACGCATATGATCGAATGTGACGTATGCCATCGGATGCATTGGACTATACCACAAATATTCGAAATATATTGTGCGTATGAAAACATTTGAAAACGACTAATTTCATATTAAAATTTGATCAATTTCATTCGAAATTGGAAACAAATCGAAAGAAAGTCGAAATTTTAGCACACGAACTCGTTTATTGGGGTTCAAATGCATTTAATTGAGGGGCTTTCTCGATCTGCGCTGCTTCATGCTCGAGATCTCAAAAACCACTAAAAACAGCTTTTACTTGGAACATATTGAATTATGTTTAAAATTGCATCCATTTACGATGGAATTTTTTTTATTTGTAAAAAGATAACAGCGCATACTGCGAAGGCACCTCAATTACATATATTTCAACGGGTCATCTGTTTTATTGTTTTATGCTCGATATCTCGAAAACTGTCCATTTTTTGGCTTTGGGCCTATGGACACTGTTAATCCGGATGATATTAACTACATTTTCCCAAAGTTACAGACAATTTCACCGGGATCTTTTTTCCGTTCATTTAGTGCGGGGTCCTTTCAAGATTTTTTGGAGAGAAACAGCTGTCTCTTTTTTGGAAAGAGTTTTGAACTAATTCCGTTTGCAGAATCTGAAAGTGCAGCCTTTTTTACGTAAGAAACATTATGTGCAGATTTTTTTTCTGGTCCATAACATTATCTCCTCTGCGTTGCAGTTTCCGGGTGTAAATTCACGATTTAAGAACAAAATATTTTTAAAATTCGCGTTTTTAAAAAAAAAAAAACAAAAATATTTGTATCTTATTTGAAAATTGTTTTGGACCAATTCCTTTTGCATAATGTGAAAGAGCAGCCTCTTTATATCAGTAACTTAGGTGCAGATTTTTTTCTTGGCCATAACAGTATCCAATATCGCGCTGAACTTTGCGTTCAGAAAGTGTCCGTCCCTTCCATAATGTACGAAAGTTAGAAAAGAAAAATGTAAATGAAACAGGAATCTTACCGCTTTAAGTAGTGAAGGCTTCATTTTCGTACCTCAATGAACATATAAAGTATGTTCGATTTATTAAAGACATTTGTTCTAATTTTTTTCTGTACTTATCAATCGGTCCTAATTATTTTTACAAGGAATGCACGAAAAAATTGCAACGAGTGATCGAAAGGTAAATATATCAACGGCTTCGTGGCTCAGGCGGTTAACGCACTGGACTACTGAGTCGTAGGTCGTGAGTTCGATCCCCTTCCAGTGAACAATTTTTCGATTTCGTTTTCAAGCAGCAGCTCGCTGTTGGTAAGACGAGCCACATTGTTTGTTTACGTTTCGAAAGCATTGTTTATCTGGCGGAAATCGGCTCATGACCGCTGCTGTACTTGGTGAATGTTTCTGCAGTCCTACATTTCATACACAAATGTGAAGTATGGCGCCATCTTCGTAAGTCGATCTGCAGCTCTCGCATAATTCTCACGATTAAAAACTATATCGCAAAATTTAAGTAAAAAGGGCGATTCCGCCCGTTAATTAATAAATAAAAAAAAAAAAATATCAGCTTTAATATGTCTCTTCGGGATGGTATGTAGTATTTTTTTACAAATGCTTATTCAATTCTTGAGAAACTAATGTCATTTTTTAAAAATCTACTATATCTCGAAAAACTTGCATCATTTGAAAAGTGTTTGAGGAACAAACAGTTTTTCGCAAATGACGTAAAATAATAAGAGAAGTTTCTCACATGATTTCTCATATGATTATTTTTAGTAGCGATCCGTATATTGGGACGATGTAAACATGGGGCAGCAGCTCAAAGTCGCTAATCTACTATTTAATTGTTTTATCAAACAGTAGTTAATATAGAAATTACAATTATTTTTGCGATATACATAACGGAGTTAATAAGGAAGTTAAACGAGCAACGAGTATAAAAAAAACTACGTATTATTCGAACGGCCGCCTCGACGCCAGCGCCAGCGGACAATAGGGAGTCAGGTGAACTACATAAGTGTCAAGGGACTGACCCAGCAAGAATGTGAACATACATATATATACATATATATATATTGTTATTGTTTGTTGCAAATACCAAGAGGTCATTGTGGACTTTATTTGCATATGTCAAATTATATGTATAAAATCGAAATTTGTTTTTAAAAAAATGTAACAGTCGAATAAATGCAGTTTTGCATACCTCTACTCTCAAACTCTCCATACCAGCTCGTGACCGTTTTGACCTTCTTTTCATAGTGCGACCTTGATTTTTATTTTATTTTGCATTATATAATACGTATTGGAAAGAATTCATTTTTCCGTTGTACATTATCTGCTTATGTAAATTAGTATTAATATCAACGAACGTGGACATTTTTTAAATTTAACCACGATTTAAAAAAGGTAATAATTTGGTTAATTGTTTCTAAATATAATTGTACTATTAGAAGGAATAATAAGCATGAATACAATGGCCATAATTGTGGATATGAAATACAGTTACTTTAATAACATGATTAAAATCTGTTCTGAAAAAAGGACTGAAAGGTATGAGGTCCAAATGTATAAATGTATTTTTTATATTGCCTTAAATGTTTTCCATTAGTAATTTTTTTATACTACATTGTTATTAGCTGTTAGGACTAATGAAAAAAATGGACCATTAATTTTTAATTTGCAGAATTGTACGTATTCTACCAAAAGAATCTAAGTGGGAACTTTAATCTTAACGTGAAAGTCATCTGTGTGCAATTTTAATATACATGTGTTTGATACAATGCATCTATACAAGTGTGTACATTAATGTTAAGGGTAATATTAAAAAGAATTGGTAAATAGATTTATTTTATTTAGCCATTTTTGTGCTTCTTAGCAAAAATTAACATCGGAATTGTTGTCATTTAGAGCATTGACTAATTTTTTAAAGTAATATAATTTGTTTCCAAAGACGTCTAAGAATTTTGAATTCGGTCACAATGAGTACTGGATATATTAACATGTGCCATGAATATTGCCAGTATAAATTACAAGTCTAAGACTCTATATGCATACAAAAATTACATAGAAATATATCTCTAATATTAGAAGTAATTTGGATCAGTTAGATTTAAAGTTTAAGATTTTCTAATATAATTGTATACTTCATTGGTACATCAGAATTGACAACTGTTGCATTGAACAAATATTTGAATTTTTCCTAATATTTCATATATATATATACAGCTATTAATAATTAGTCCAATAAATAAGTCAGTGTCGTGTTCTATATGTAGGGTTACAAGACAAAATTTACGAAAAGTTGGACCTAGGCCTATAAAAAGGAGGACAAGAGAGGACACATAATTACAGAAACAAAAGAGTAAAAAAGTAGGACATTTCAAATTTTCATTTTATTAGATTCTAAATATAATAACTTTAACAATAAATATTGTTAGAATGTAATTAAACTAAAAGACTTACTGGTAGTGAAAAATAAACATTTCAAATTATTAATAACAGTATTGATATACTCAGAGTATAGAAATTATAATCTATATAATGCTATTGGGTCTTCTCGAAATAAAATTTTAAATATCTTTTCAAATAACTTAAAATAATGGTGAATATCTATATTAAATAAAATTAAAAATTGAAGTCTTTTTAAGTTTAAATGGTATACTTAAAATTTCAAAACAGTTCATGCATTTGAAGTGATATATTGTTTGTACGATTTCTATCCTTACTCCATTGAATATTAATCAAAGAAAAAAAGGTACTCAACATTAGTATTATGAGGTGATGTAGTAAAGAAAAGCTGGGTGATTTTTAGTAGTTCTAAATAAACATTTAGGCATGAACATTTCATAAAATATTTGGTCCATAGTTTGTCAATTAACTTATCAGTATCATTTTTTTTATGTCAAAAAGTTTTCAAGACATGTTTGAAAATTACAGAATTGATTGATAAGCTTGGAGTCATTTATAGTAACACCATACAGGATGAAATATACGATTGATGCAGATCTATCTTTCCATTGAAAAACACTTTCAAACAATTTCATCCAGTTAAAACACTTTAGAATTTCGAAAGGTGTTAGCCAAGGTTCTAAGTACTCCAAACAAGTAGTATACATTTTAAGGATATCCTCTGCAACGGTTCACGCTTCTATTTCGAAGTTCATTTTCTTTTGCTTTTCTGAGAATTTGTTTGAGAGAAAAAGGCAAGAAGCACTGGAAAATCCCATCCTCAAATGACTTTTTACATGTTTCTAAAATGTAGATAACTTTCAATACTGAATTTTATTTTTCTTTTAATACTTGCTACATGATTGTGAAACATCGACATCAAAGTATGTACCGATTACAGGTAGCATTCTCCGAAATCAAATTAAAAAAATGTACTTTGGATTTTTGGTGGTTTATCAATGGACAGGAAATATCACTAAAGCTGGGAACATTTTATGAAATCTCTCTACTAATGGGAATAATGAAAGCCTTGGTTGCTGAATGCTTTGCTAAAACTCTGAATTCAGTTTCAACAAATGTGCAGAAATCTTTTAATTCTTCTGTTTGGACTGTGTAAATAGAAAAATAATTTTAGAGATATGCAATTATTGATTCAACGTCAATCGGTAAACAATTGGTATCTGCATGAGTTGTATTATACAGAATGTGTCCAGGAGCACCCACACCAATTAACTTATCTGTTAGAGTTTCTTTCAACTTTGCATACACATTCTGTTTACCTTTCCTATAAATACCACCGAAATTGGTATTGTAATTGTGACCAAAAAACACAATGCACTCTTCTTTCAAATGAAATATAGTCAGTATTTCCATTCCCAACAAACGGGATCAGATCTAAACGATGTGAATCCCTATCGAAAAAATCGACGTAGGAAATGGTGTTGGAATCGACATCGGATTAGACGTCGAATACGACGTCGCAAATAAAACCTGAATTTGGGATCGATTCTAAAATCTCCTCTGACGTCATTCCCGACGTCGTATTCGACATCGTGTCTGGTTCCATATTAATTTATTACACTCTTATTTATGACGTCGTTTTGGACGTCCTTCCCGACGTCGTATTCGACATTGTTTCCGGTTCAATATATATATATATATATATATATATATATATATATATATATATATGGGTCATTCCAGCTAACTTTTAAAAAACGTTGCGCATGGGGGTCGGCTGATTTTTCCGCCGATTTTGTATGTTAAAATACATACTGAAAGAAGGCTCTCCACTAATTTTCAGCCCTTTATGTGCCCTACAGCCCGAGATACACTGTGGTGAATTTTTAAAAAAGGGCAAAAAACGCCTGTTTTTAAAAAATTTGTTAAGGTTTTCCAGTGGACCAATTCAAACGAATAAAAAAAGAAAATTTTCGTCCTTTTGTCTACTTTTGGCAAAAAATTATGTTGATTTATTACAATGCAATAGGTGGTTTACACAAAGCAAAATGTGAACGCGAATTTGGTCGGTTTTTAGGTTATATTTGATCATTTACTACTTCATGAGTTTTGTATATTTGAAGGCCATACTAGGCTCATTTTGTTTGTCTAGAAAAAACCTTTAATTTCATTTTTTATTCATTCAATTTCATCCAGTAGAACCGAAGTTATAGCCCTTTGAAGTTAGGTCATATTTCGAAAATCGCAGAATTGGACATACTGTCACCAATTTCTACATATATAAATTTTTTTGTAACTTTGGGAAAAGTTTGTCCAAACATAGTAGAAAACCACCCTAAAGTTTGGTTCTGCCCCTAGACCTTGTTTCGACGCTACCATTTTTTTTTCGACCTCGTTTCTGCGTTATTCTTTCATACAAAACGCGGTATTAACGGAGGTATTTTGTTGAATGCGCATCCATTTGCAGAGTGCGTGCACAATTATACCACAATAAATGACTTGACTATTTGTCAGGTTTGAAATGACTATTTGTATAATTTTAAGTTGGTTATAATTTTAGTAACTTTTCCGGTTAGATGATTGATCAACACCGCAATGCGGCTCGGTGTGATGTCAACCTTGTTTGATCACCATGAGACAAAAATGTGTTTCCACTACTCACACGCCTCTGTCGGCGAAACCGGAACTACTAAAGTACGACAGGCTTGCGCGAAACTGTCCAAGAAAAGCACACTCCTACCCATTCGAGGTGTTAAGTCAAAGAACAGCGCCAACTGGTGTGCAGATTTGAACCAAAAACAGTATCATCGAACGTCGTTTGAATTGAGAATATTTTCAAAAAATTGCTCAAATTGAAATGAATACAAGAAAATAACAAAGAATATATAATTGTCATACAATTTCGTACATTGTATTTACATATTTTTTGTTATTTTCTTGTATTAATTTTAATTTGAGCGGTTTTTGGAAAATTTTCGCAATTCAAACGATGCTCGGTGATACTACTTTTAGTTCAAATCTGCACACTAGTTGGCGCTGTTCTTTGACTTAACACCTCGAATGGGTAGGAGTGTGCTTTTCTTGGACAGTTTCGCGCAAGCCTGTCGTACTTTAGTAGTTCCGGTTTCGCCGACAGAGGCGTGTGAGTAGTGGAAACACATTTTTGTCTCATGGTGATCAAACAAGGTTGACATCACACCGAGCCGCATTGCGGTGTTGATCAATCATCTAACCGGAAAAGTTACTAAAATTATAACCAACTTAAAATTATACAAATAGTCATTTCAAACCTGACAAATAGTCAAGTCATTTATTGTGGTATAATTGTGCACGCACTCTGCAAATGGATGCGCATTCAACAAAATACCTCCGTTAATACAGCGTTTTGTATGAAAAAATAACGCAGAAACGAGGTCGAAAAAAAAATGGTAGCGTCGAAACAAGGTCTAGGGGCAGAACCAAACTTTAGGGTGGTTTTCTACTATGTTTGGACAAACTTTTCCCAAAGTTACAAAAAAATTTATATATGTAGAAATTGGTGACAGTATGTCCAATTCTGCGATTTTCGAAATATGACCTAACTTCAAAGTGCTATAACTTCGGTTCTACTGGATGAAATTGAATGAATAAAAAATGAAATTAAAGGTTTTTTCTAGACAAACAAAATGAGCCTAGTATGGCCTTCAAATATACAAAACTCATGAAGTAGTAAATGATCAAATATAACCTAAAAACCGACCAAATTCGCGTTCACATTTTGCTTTGTGTAAACCATCTATTGCATTGTAATAAATCAACATAATTTTTTGCCAAAAGTAGACAAAAGGACGAAAATTTTCTTTTTTTATTCGTTTGAATTGGTCCACTGGAAAACCTTAACAAATTTTTTAAAAACAGGCGTTTTTTGCCCTTTTTTAAAAATTCACCACAGTGTATCTCGGGCTGTAGGGCACATAAAGGGCTGAAAATTAGTGGAGAGCCTTCTTTCAGTATGCACTTTAACATACAAAATCGGCGGAAAAATCAGCCGACCCTCATGCTCAACGTTTTTTAAAAGTTAGCTGGAATGACCCATATATATATATATTTTTTTTATTTTTTATTTTTTTTTTATTTCCTTATAATTTATTTATGACGTGGTTTTAGATATAAATTATAGAGAAAAGAAAAAAAAAAGGGAGAACCGGAAACGATGTCGAATACGACGTCAAAATCGACGTCGGGAAGGACGTCCAAAACGACGTCATAAATAAGAGTGTAATAAATTAATATGGAACCAGACACGATGTCGAATACGATGTCAAAATCGACGTCGGGAAGGACGTCCAAAACGACGTCATAAATAAAAATATAAAAAATTAATATAGAACCAGAAACGATGTCGAATACGACGTCAAAATCGACGTCGGGAATGACGTCAGACAAGATCTTAGAATCGATCCCAAATTCAGGTTTTATTTGCGACGTCGTATTCGACATCTAATCCGATGTCGATTCCGACGCCATTTTCGACGTCATTTCCTACGTCGATTTTTTCGATAGGGAATGCAATTCTGCACGATTTCATGTAATTTTTTGAAAAAAATAAATTTTTATGATATATCATAATATCTGCAAACGTTACTTGCAACAAATGTACGCGTCAACACATATATGGTAGGATCAATTATAATATATCCACATAAGACTCAATGCTTATATACGGGTATTATAAGATCTTACAACTTACGAGAAAGTTTGGGTATGATAATACATGCGAATTTAACCTTCGACTAATCACTTGATGCGCCCTCACACGGCAACAAGCGCGTATAAATGTCCCATTTCTTTCTAAAATGCGACAGGTGCTCTTGATTCTTCGTTGGTGTGTGGCAAGGTTTTTCGGGGATTCAGAATCATATGGAAACGTATGCAAAAACAGAAAATAGCATCTGTCACATCCGTTATTGCGCATAAAATTGCATTAAGTCTCGTATACTGAAATTAACATTCAATATCTTCGAATGGATGTACAAAGGACAGGTAATTTTTCCCCGCGTTAATGACAATTACAGTCTATTTGCGGATGGAGAGGTACAGGACAAAGGCAGAACGGTACATGACAGAACAAGGCACATACATAACACGACATCCACCCAGAGCCAGTCCCCCCTACCCCAATATCGGTACCACCAGCAGATTCGGCGGTCTGTGCCATAGAGAGTACGCCGCGGGGCTTATCCCATCTTTATCCGAGATAAGACCCACGACGTACCGAGCGCGGATAAGATGCTGACGGTACCGATAACTGCCGACGGTGGTCGGCAGCGGTCCCAAATTCGTACCTTCGCCTAGCAAGGTTCCCCGGTTATTCCACACTGGACATAAGCAGAGAAAACTGCACGGACGGGGATTCGAACTCGGGACCTTCGCGACGTTCAGTTCGGGCGGACTAAGACTGACGCCTTAGCTCGCACGACCATCACGCATGCACGTACAGTATCGAATGATTTTGGATGAGAATCAAGGGAATTAAGCGGCGTATAAAAACGTGCAAATCCATATTCACTTTCGTACAGCTTAATGCGAAAGGGAAAGAAATTAGTGGATAACATTGCATTTAAATCAATATTTATTTAACAGTGTGATATATAAATAAATAAACAACTAAAAATCATGATGCTGAAGATAGCAGTAGATTCGCAGCAGCGGATTCGAAAAACCTATGGTTTTCAGCCATTAAAATTGCCAAAAACAGATTATTTTTATAAAATTTGTCTAAAAATGATTAAATGCAAGTAATTTGTTATAAGAAATTATCCATTTCCACAGTTTTCGTGAATCCGCTGCAGCGAATCTGCTCGTCATCATTTTTATAAAAAATTGCCGTCGCTGGCAAATGTTGAATCGGATCGAGATGAAACTGGGAACTCGGGGGTTTTTGAGGTTGATGTTTACGAATCTGTATTCAGATTTTGAAAATTCAAAATGGCGGATTCAATATGGCCGACAAAAATGTAATAAAATTACCTGATTGAGATTACATTTTTGTTCGGCCATATTGAATCCGCGATTTGGAATTTTCAAAATCTGAGTTCAGATTCGTGATTAGCGACCCCAAAAACCTCCGAGTACCCAACTAGACAACCAACTAGGTGCATATTGCCTAATAAAGGGGAAAGTCTAGCGGTGAATATGTCGGCCGAATTCCGGATTATGCGTCATCACACAGACAGCAAATTTGCTGGAAATTCTCCCCTGCCGACTAGTCTGCGGCGATTCTGCCGCATTGCTGCCGAAGAGATTAAACGGGTCGGCGAAGGAATTAAAGACGCAAACGAACACTTATATGCGGCAATATGCAGCAGATCTGGCTGTCTGGGCAGTTTCAAGAAAAACGTTTCATCAGCAAAATGAGTGCCGGAAAGGGTTAAGACACTTACATAAGGAATATCGATTGAATCTTTATTTATCATACTAATAGATTCTGATGGCAAAACTCCAATACCAATGGTTTGCGTTTTTGTTCTGGCACTATACATTTTCTGAGAAATTTCAGAATCCTCATAAATTACTTTGTGAAGTTTAGTTGAACGATCTGTAGATTTAAATGATTTATGTTGATAGACTGTGTGGAAAGTTAGTGTTGCTTCTCCTGCTTATGCAAATTTTTCACAATTTGGATTAGATTTTTTCACAAACCTTGTAACGATATAACCGACATGGCGCGTGTGAGCGAGGCGAGACGAGTGAGCGCGAGACATGCAAATCTCGGCAAGTCCTACGGAGACGGAGGACAAGCTGTGTGTATCTTTTCTTCCCTGTTGCCGGATATATTCAGCTTTAGAGTTTAAAAGCGGGAAGGGTATAGTCTAGAAGCGGTCACGTATTTGTATATGTGAAAGAAAATACCATTCTAATTGTTTATTAACTACAGTTACAATAAATGAGAAGTGTAGAAGGAGAAGGTGATATATAAATATTAGTATGGTGAGTTGAGTTTTCCGGACTGCTGGAACAGAGTTATAGCTGTAACACGAAAAGGGAAAACAATTTATTGTTTGTCTAATATTTATTGGCGGAGTTTCGGTGCCCTGGCTGTAACACGGCTAGAACACGACTCTATATTACAGAGTAATGGATTGGCACAACTGCCACGGAGCCGAGAGAGTGGCTACGTTAGTAGACGGGTGCTTCGTCCGAGCGACTAAGTATCGCATAAATGGTAAGTAGCCACAGGTCACTTCGGATGCAGTTAGCACTTGCTGAGCCAGTTGGGTGTGATGGTAAGGAAAGAATCGGATTCGACAAGTGGTTCGGTAGGGTCCCACTGGAACACAGGATGCTGCGGAGATTTTACGGCCTCTCGTCACGTGGAGCCACGTAGACGAGCTCCAACCCTTCGCTCTTCAGAGCGGCTACGTCGCCTCGGCAAAGCGCGCAACGAGGACGAACTGCAACGTCTCTCTCCTTGTAAATTGGGTAGTTGAACACCTTTTCTCCGACTTCATTCTGTGTTTTTTTTGTAGGAAGGCGAGCTTCTATGTCAGCATCTCTTTTGTTACCTACAGATTAAGCCGTGTATATTACTGTCGTCTTTATTTATTTTAATCCGGTTTTGCAACTCTGCATTGAAATTGCACTTTCATCGAGTCATAATCCTAGAATTAAAAATATTGCATACATGTCCACTCTTCATGTAAAAATTATAAAAATTACGATGCGAAGCAGACTATATATACTTTAATATATAATTTAAACGTAACTGTTATTTTTAAAATAGTAATTATTGTTGAATGCAAGCTGTATTCAAATATTTGTTGCACCTTTGACATTAGTTTATTATTATTAGAATGTAATTTAGTCGAGAGCGCTACTCAGGTCGTATGAGACGAAGGACCGACGAGAGCGATACTCAAGTGGTCCTGGGTTTGGACGGATCTCACGAAGAGGGATACTCAAGATGAGGGAGTAGGGTACAAGAGAGCGCTCCCTACAAGGGCTATACCCAAGTAAACGCTCTGAGCTAGTCGTCCGAAAGAAGGCGGACGAATGCTGTCCTCTGCTTGATTACGGCTCAATTTATATCGTAGATGCGGACTATTCCTTGCCCCACTCGAGCCCGGCGCGCGCTGCGTTTGGACGAGCGCGCATATAGGTCTGCGTGTCGGTAGACTGCGCGCGAAATATAAAAATAGACCGCCTCATATTCCCATCGTAAATCCATCCGATGGGAATAGAAATTTTTGTTTCATCCCCCTCTTACTTTTGGGAAAAAAATGGACCTTCTTAGGAAAAACAATAGATTTTTACAGAGCCGCACCAGAGTTATGCACGGTAAATCGATGCACTTTATAGGTTGCACAAAATTTGTCCCGAACCGTAACAATTTTATACGCGAAAAAGAATAACCTAACCGACTAAAGTATAATAACAACAATGTTTGTCTAGATCCGTAACAGTGATATACGCGGTTTTTATGCGGACGTAAAAAAACCAAAGAAAATGCACCTGTGGTAGATTCCTCGGTGTAAATAAAAAGAACGCACGCTGCCATTAGGGCATCCTAACTTTTCAAAGAGTTACCATCATATGTCCGGGGTTAGGTTAGATTAGGTCAATGATAAACAACAGGATACTAATAGACGATATATATTCTCAAAACAACAATGTCTTATCGGTAATCAGATTGTCGATAGGCACACGTATTTATAGGTATATCGATCATAATTTTAATTCGGGAAAATAAATATAATTTGCAGGAAAATAAGAAAACACGGGGATAGTTTTTATGTCCCGAAACAAATAACTAAAAATTACATTTACCTTAACTTTTCCCCAAAGAAATATAAACTAAATATTTTTTTCTTTTACCGTGTGGTTTTATCAACGAGGTTGGAAACATACCTTCTTAAGGTTTCCGTCTCGAACCCACCTGGCGGTGTACATTCTGGCGGGGCCCCGGTGTCGCCAACGTCGTCGGGTTTTTAAGATCCTCAGTGGCACGGACACTTGCTCGAAGCCCATCTTCACCGAGAAGGTTGGTTCGGGGGTCTTCGGTCGCGGTATTTCCATATCCTGCGAGACTTCCAAGACAGGCAGTGAGGGAGGATGGTGGTTCCTGGATTTTTCGATGCGAAATCGTTACCTTCGGGGTTGTGGGGCGTCCAGGACTGCTGCTGTCGGTGAGGATCCTACGATTTCGGTGTGTCCGTTTACGCGGTTTGCGTGTATTTTTCTTCTCGGCGACGGAGTTCGTTTTTCGCGGGATTCGATATCCTTGCGGTAAACCGGGCTGGCGGTTCAGGTAGGCTGTGGTGAGGTGATGGGTGCTGGCGTGTGGCGTGTTTTGCATAAAATATGCCCGATTGGCAGAGCTGGAGGAGTAGCTTTCGGGGGAATCGTCACAATACTGCGGACCTTTGGACGCATTGCCTTGGGCTCGGTGAGCGATTTTATCGGGGTGCTTACCACGCTTACCGTTCTGGGGTGTTGTGCCAAACTGGTATTTTTTGTGGAGCTTCCGCGGAAGAGGCTTGGGTCGCTCCGCGGTCCAGTTGGAAGCTTGCGAGGACGCGTCGGAGTGCGGCAACACGCGAGGGTCGCGCGTCTTACGGTAGGCATACGTGTGTGTGTCCGACTTTCAAAAGTTTTGAAATTCTAAAATTCGAAAAACCACCAATTTTGAACTAAATTCCTAATTCTCGTTAGAGGAATTCGCTGATCATTTTCAATGTTGTTCTGGGGGCTTCTTGAGATGTCTAGACGAGGATCAAAATATTTACAAAGTGCGACGCGGCCATTTTGAAATTCTGAAATCTGAAAAACCACAAATTTTTAACTAAATTCTTAATTCTCCTTAGAGGAAATCGCTGCTTACTTCCAATTTTTGTCTGGGGGCTTCTTGGGATGTCCAGATAAGGATCAAAATGTTTAAGGTGCGACGCGGCCATTTTGAAATTCCAAAATTCTAAAAATCACCAATTTTGAAATAAATGTTTAATTCTCATTACATTTTTAATACGTCATACCACCAATTTTCAACTAAATTCTTAATTGTCGTTAGAGGCCATCGCTAATCGTCTCTAATTTTTTTCTGGTGACTTCTTTGCATCTCAAAATGAGAATAAAGATGAGAATAATAAAAAAATATTTCATATACATAAAAAGAGCAAATCTCTTGGTATGTAATGTACATTTTTTTTGTTAATTCCTTTTTGTCAAGAAATTTTATAGTTGTGTAAAGTTAAGCGCAAATAATGTATTGCATAATTACAAGTCTTAGTAGTAAAGAATAATGTCGTTAAAACAATATTATCTTATTAATTAAAGTTCCATTTCGTGGTTACAGTCACAGTACGCACATTCCACATGTGTAACTTTTCTAGCCTACATTTCCGAATTTATTTTTGGCGTATGTTTATATTGCAGTGACAGGCACTAATTTTCAAATATTCTGCTCTCCATCTTCGTTATGAACGTATTAAATAAAAATTGCAAAAATGCGGTTTAGGATGCACATATTCCAATTTCATTTTTGGCGAGAAAATATCAAATTTTCACATGTAATTTTTCTGGAAAACTTAAGGAGAATAATCAAGCATGCTTAGTGGTCATGCACGCGTATAACTCGGTAAGATAATTTTTCGGTAGTGAACGGAAACAAGTGAGCGTGAAGCTACAACTTTCACAGTAGCATTTTGAAGGTAGTTCATCTAGTTTTTCGATTTTTTACAATTTCTAAGTGCTTTCGTCGAATCATGTGCATAGATTGAATGTCGATATAGAAGTACATCTCGATTTGGTAAAATAGACGACCGTTGAGTAACACAAGTACGACAGATATCATATAAATTTATTTATATTGGTATTAGATTTTTGTATCAAAATGTGTTTTACTATATCGCAAAATACCTTGTTCATAGTTATGGAATCGAGAAGATGTAAGAAACGAATATATTGAAGTAATCATGGAAAATATTATAAAACTCGATAATCATGATGAGAATAAACTTGTGCAAATGGGAGAGAAAATTAACTTATGCTTTCTGCCGTCATATTCACGCAAGTGGAAATCTGTGTCCAAAATACTTTAAAATGACATTTACGATCAATGAATCACATGCAAATGAAATGTTAGTAAGTATCATGTCGTCCACCTCCAAATCTAGTACCGTAACAGGTAGTCCGAGAATTTTGTATGATGAAGCATCGGAGAGCACTAAAAGAAGGCGTATAGAAGAAATTCGTGCAAAGTTTCCTGCAGAACAATTAAAAAGAGCTTCCGAAATAGACAATCTATAGGATGATCCACGGGGCTGCTACCGACGAATATATAGTTGCCGCATATTGTCGCCAGTAAAACTAATCCGCACGGTGGCGCCACTAGTACTTGCCTCAACCGAACGCTCACGAAAGTTGTGTACTTTGTTTTTGTAGAATAAAATAATGCATGTTTTAAAATCTTATGCGGAGCAAAAAAAACCCGGTGTAAAAGTACTACTCTGAAAGCGAATAATCAGAAGACCCGCTCTGAGAGTAGTCTAATTCCTGGAAAACTGATAACATGACGATAATGCTTGAACATTTACGGCTTCTAGAGTAGTAAAATTACTACTTTCAAAATGAATTATAACCGCGATTCTGGCCAGGTTAATAAAAATTATTGAAAACACAAAAATACAACAACAAATGTATATTTACAATTCAAGAGAAAATGAATAAACAATCAACAATAAAATAACAATAAAAAGGAAATGGGGCACGCAAAAAGGGATTACTCTAATTAGGGTTCGGGAATTCGTCGCGAAGGTGAAATTTCTTTTTAAATATGACCGAAGTAAAACTATAATATGAAAAGGGAAAATATGGATACGCAATTTTAATCTACTTACTTAATGTGTTCAATCCTCAAATATTTATTGGGTACGCACAAACTATACTAAATGAAATACGCAAATATTCTATACACTAAATGAAATTAATAAAATAAAATCGCAAACGCAAAGGAAAAATATATACTCAAAATTTTTCGTTTGGAACGATTGTTGATTGACAACATCTCACGTTGCTAATACGTTAAATATTAGATTCAAAAGGTACAATTTAGAAGTACGTCTGATGACTTCGGAGGGTTAATGAAGACTGCCCCCTTCTCCTATTCAACATGATCTCGTTCTGGACGACGCGCAATTGACAACTAAGCACGCTGTGACGTCATTACTGTTTTCGGACATGTATTCTAAACACACAGACGTACCAAACACACTCATAATCTATTTTACACACTTATATTATTCCTATAATCGCGCGCTTTAACAATTCACTTGGTACATCATTACATTACCCCCCCCCCCCCAGATTGGACATATTCCTTTATAGATGTACATTCTTCGGTCGGAAAAATATAAACATTGTCAAATACATTAATCTTTATACAGTAAAACTTATAAACTTACGACTTATTATTAATTCTTAATAACTTAATACGACTTATTATTAACTTACTATTTATTCTTTTCGAAACCGCTACAATTAACGAATAAACCCGTATGTAACTTATTTTCTCACTTCAATTGCGGATAATTCAAGCGCAAATTGTAATTTCATTGATTTAAACTTTTTACATTTAGCCTGCTTGCAATTGGTGTGCTTAGATTCGTTTGAAATTAGCAGTTCGTGCAATATCGTTTTTTGTTTTTTCTTCCTAACCTGTTTTTTAACAGTTTGACGTTTAAGCTCGCGACCTTGTAACTCCATTAGTAATAATTATGGCATACACACCGCAGCAATATGCGAAAATGTTAATTTGCTACGGGTTGGCACTCGAACAATCTGGTCCCGCCGCGCGAGTGTACCGGGAGAGCAATCCCAACGAAAATCGTTATCCGGATTGCAACGTGATCGCGCGTGCAGTAGATCGGGCTCTCAATTTTGGAACTCTGAGTCCAAGTCGAATTGATGTCGGGGGTCACAATCGAGTTGCTGTCGACGTCGAGGAAAATATTTTAAGGACTTTCCACGAGACACCGACAACGAGTACCAGAAGAGCTTCACAGCGATTAAACGTCGACCATACTATGATACATAAGGTACTTAAAGATGATGGTCGACATCCATATCATTATCGTCTTGTACAAGAGCTACTACCTGCCGATAATATTCGGCGAATAGAATTTTGTGCTGAAATTTCAGCAAACATCATCACATCCTCTGGACTGACGAATGCAATTTCACAAATGAAGGAATCTTCAATTACAAATATTACGTATACTGGGCTCATGCGAACCCGTATGTTACACGGGAAAGAAACTTTCAACACAAGGTTTCGGTTAATATATGGGCCGGAATAATTGGCAGTAATATTGTAAGTAACAAACAGTCATCAGAAATTTTTACTTACTTTCGCACCGTACGTCGTCCGAAGTATTGAATTTGGTTTGCTTCGATTTTTCAATTTTAGCAATTGTTTTGAAGCGAAATTGAATAACTGATTATAAATTTCATAGACTCGTATTCTTTTATATTCCCTTTTATTTTTTATTTTAACCTCACATTTGTGTACCGTATATGGGGAAAATTTCCTGAAATGTTCAGGCCGAAGAAACGAAAATTGTAAAAAACGACGATTTTTCAAATTACCGCATTTATAAGTAGAATTCACAAAAGTCCACGTATGAAAAGTGATTTTGAAAGGTTTGTTTTCATAAGCGCCAAGCAAGTTATATAAGTTTGTTAAAAATATAAAATTTCATTTTAAAATTCAAGGTTAAATTGAAATTAATTTTTCAAAGTTCTTTCAGTTGTTTAAACAGAAAGATTCATTGTGAAGATCAGACTGGGACACTTAACAGATTTTGTTAAAATAACTGTATTGTTATCATCTACAAATCAATTAATCTCTTATTATCTCAAAATTGACAAAGCATCCTACTCTCATCGTCACGTATGTTGTAGAAAAATCGTCAAGCTTTCCGTTTAGACAAGTAAACAAAATTTAAAAAAAAACGGATTTTAAGATATACTGGCGATAGAAGCATTTTTTAGGCCTGGAAATTTTTGGAATTTTGCATCACATGTAAACAAAGCCCGAATTATTCCTGACATTCACTCAGAAAATATGCACAAAAATATAAACAGTTTATGCTCATTTTTTTTACTATAAAGTAATCAGATATTTCAAGGCTTATAGTGAACAAATACGATGGAATTTTTGCAACTTATTTTTTAAAAATCTTTCGGTTCTTTTGCCCCCTGACGTCAGAAACTTGTCTGCCACATCAGAGGAGTTGCGAAATTCGCCGAAAGATTATATTTCTTTAAACGATGGAAAGTTTTTTTCGAAAAATTATTTTTGTCATCAGACGAGCGAGAAAGATTTTTTCCATTAAAAATGGAAAGAACCTCTCTCTGGCGTTTCAGCCCGGTCTGTATCAGTTAGAACCATCAGCAAGGCTTTGTGATACAGACCTGCCCTGTACGCCGTTGTTATATTTATTAGATCTTAAGTCATTTAAACGAAGTATTCTGAATTTCGCTTATTGCGAAAATCCAGTATTCGTAATTGGGACATCCGTCAGAGAACTCACCAAGTACGAAGTACAAAGTACTACTCACTCGATAAGGTAGATGGAAGTTTTTATCGTCTGATAACAAATTTTTTCGAGACTAGATGACAGGGTGCGCCTTACGTAGCCAGGCGGGAGATTTAAATCTATAAGCAGTTTATGCACACTTTTTTACTATAAAGTAATCAGATATTTCAAGGCTTATAGTGAACAAATATGATGGAATTTTTGCAACTTATTTTTTAAAAATCTTACGGTTCTTTTGCCCCCTGGGGTTTATAAGATTAATTATAAGATTATTAAAAAATAAGTTGCAAAAATTCCATCATATTTGTTCACTATAAGCCTTGAAATATCTGATTACTTTTTTATTAACCAAAATGTTTCATTAAGAATTTGTCAATACCTTTCCTTGCTTCAGATCAACAAAAATTAAACTAGTCTATTATATAGGTTTCAGCCCTTTCACGAATTAGCTTCTTATTTTGTCAATAAAAAATTTCGGTGCAGATTGCCACTATTATTAAACGAATGAAACAATGGAAGTGCGAATTGCATTTAAATTATCCACCGCTGAATTGAGAAAATAATTTACATACTGATTTATTCGTTAAGTGTACCGTTTTCGAAAAGAATAAATTATATTTCACTTTTGGTAAGTATTGACCTAACCTGCACATTAATGAAGATAATATGTTACATTAAAAATTTTTCATTACTTCTCCCAACTTTAGATCAACAAAAATTACACTAGCATTTGTGATTATTTTTGAGCGATGAAAAAAAAGTAAGATTATAAATTGCATTGAAACTATCATTTCCCACAATGAATATTTTACATTTCAGTCCTTTCACGAATTTTCTTTTTATTTTGCCACTAAAAAATTCCGGAGCAGATTACCCCTATTATTAAACGAATGAAGCAATAGAAGTGGGAATTGCATGTGAATTATGCACTGTACGATGGAGAAACTAATACGACGAATTTAAAACATTAACAAAACACAGAAACCATATTTTCGATATTTCAAACAGTATTTTCGAAGTGTATGCAAAATTTGAACTTTATAAAGAATTTCCTTTACAAGTTATCAGAAATGGTTATAAATAAGGATTATTTAAACAATGAATCCGTTGCAAAATGTTTCAAAACCATATTTTTCTTATTTCAAACAGTGTTTTCAAAGAGTATGCAAAATTTGATCTTTATAAAGAACTTCCTGCACACATTATACGCATTTTAGAGCAATAGTTATAAAGAATGATTATTTAATTAATGATTCAGTCGCGAATTTTTTCAAAACCATACTTTCCTTAATTCAAATAGTATTTTTGAAGTGTATTCAAAATTTGAACTTTAGAAAGAATTTCTTATACAAGTCATCAGAAATCGTTATAAAAAATGATTTCTTAAACAATGATTCCGTCGCTAAATGTTTCAAAACGTTATTTTCCTTATTTCAAATAGTATTTTTAAAGTGTATGCAAAATTTGAACTTTAGAAAGAATTTCCTACACAAGTTATCAGAAATCGTTATAAATAATGATTATTTTTTAAACAATGATTCCGTCGCTAAATGTTTCAAAACCATATTTTTCTTATTTCAAACAGAATTTTTAAAGTATATTCAAAATTTGAACTTTAGAAAGAATTTCCTGCACTAGTTATCAGAAATCGTTATAAATAATGATTATTTAAACAATGATTCCGTCGCTAATTGTTTCAAAACGATATTTTTCTTATTTCAAACAGTATTTTCAAAGTATATGCAAAATTTTAACTTCATAAAGAATTTTCTGATATACGCCTTTTACAGAAATAGCTTTAAACATTGATTAGTTAAACAACGATTCCCTCGCTAGTTGTTTCAAAACGATATTTTTCTTATTTCAAACAGTGTCACTAATGGTTTTTTAGTGACTTTGTAAGAATCACGCCGATCTGTGGATTCGTACTGCCGCAGATCACCACTACGCGTACGGGAATTGAGCGTGGAGAAAATCAATATACCTTCGTATTTTTTTGCTCAATTTATTTTCTGCAATGCTCTATGGTCAAAGCTTTTAATTCGACAGATAAAAAACTTTTATAATATTTGCTCGCGTGCGCGTGTTTACAATTTCTAATCGCGATGCTTCTCGAAAAAACACCAAATCGAGAGTCCCGAAAAACGAAAAGAGACGCTACCTTCTTATTCGCAAAGCATTCTAGGTAACGAAAATAACCGCGAAATCCATAACGATACATATCAATTAACTTTATTTATTAATTTTAACAAGCGCTTATAGATGTCGACGCTAGTATTATTTTTGAATAGTGCAAATCTTAATGAACTATAAGCGCTCTAATACACGGACGTAAACATGCCGCTCGCCTCGCCTATCCATCGTAAGCGAAACCGCAAAAGAAAAGGAAGAAATTAACAATTAAAAACTTGGACAAAGTGTCATTCACAAATTTTACTGCGGCGATCGCCGCCCGCCGTAACACTATCTACCGGTATGCTAACGGGAAGAGGACACAATTTATGAACAGGCCGTTTTAGAATGGTCGACTTAGTTTTTACTTCGCAAACGCGTATAAGTCCATTATCGCCGACGAAACACTTAATAATATGTGCTAACTCCCAACGTGCGGGAGGCAGATTTTCGTCCTTTATAAGAACAAGATCGCCGACCTTAAGATTTGGCTGAACGGCATGCCATTTGAAACGCTTCTGCAAGGTACTTAGATAGTCAAGGAGCCATACTTTCCAAAAGCGATCTCGCATTTGTTGGACGAGTTGGTAGCGCGTCAAACTCGATTCGTTGTGCAAAAGCATACTAGGCTCAGGTAACGCAAGAAGAGGAGAGCCGATCAAAAAGTGACCGGGAGTCAAGTATGATAAATCATCATGCTCGTTCGAAAAGCCCGCTATAAGTCGAGAATTTAAGCATGCCTCAATTTGGCATAGCAAAGTCTCAAACTCCGCAATAGCGAGAGTGTGTTCCCCGACGATACGACGCAGGTGATATTTTAACGACTTTACTCCCGCCTCCCACATTCCTCCGAAATGCGGTGAGGAGGGTGGTATAAAGTGCCAATCAATCTAATTTTCTAACATGTAGGCTTCGACGTTAGGATGATGTGAAGCAGTACGAAACGTGTGCAGAAGCTCAGATTGTCCCTTCTGAAAATTGGTAGCGTTATCGCTGTAGACTTCAAGAGGTATACCACGCCGAGATACGAAGCGCTGAAACGCAGCTAAAAATGCTTTTCCGGTAAGATCGTGCACTAATTCTAAATGCACCGCACGTGTGGACATACATACAAAAATTGCGGTGTACATTTTGTGCGCATGGTGACCTCTACCGGCGAAAGCGCGAACGAAAAAGGGGGCTGCGTAATCGATACCGACCTTCAGGAATGGACGAGTGACCGGTCGCACTCGTGGGTCCGGCAGTGGAGCCATTTGTTGCTTTCCAAGTTCAGCTCGAAATCGGGCACAAATTACACATTGCTTAAGTATCGAACGTACGATAACCTTCAATCGTAGGATCCAATACTCTTCACGCAAATAACGAGAGGTTAAGGAGGTTCCCCCATGCAATGTACACAGATGAGCATGGCGCACAAGAACTCGAACAAGCGGATCTGATCCCAGAATAATTGGAAATTTCTGATGGATCAGCAACGGAGCATTTTTTAGACGTCCGTTCAATCTAATAATACCAAACTCATCCACGTAAGGGCAAAGAGTCACCAATGGACTAGACTTAGGCAGTGCCTGATTTTTGTGCAACAATACGAGCTCATGACCGAACAATCCAGTTTGAATGTATCGGATCCAAAATCGTTTAGCCTCAAATAAAAAACTTAATCTACTTTTAATGATATTTGGTTTTCTAACTAACGACAGGAATCGCAAGATAGTTGCTGTTACTTTGAGAAGTTTTCCCCAATCGGAAAACCTCGTTTCTAAATCCCACTCCACGAGATTGGAGGAATGCACCACAGTACACCCTGGGACAAAATATCTGTCGCCCTGATTTACTGCTAGTTCGGAAAATGGCAACATGGCTTCAGTGATATACTGAAAGTAGTCATAAAGCTCCCGTATAGTGACGCGATGGTAAACACACACAGAAACGCACACATCCATTCGAATTGATTACCATGTTTGCAACCCTAATTATTTAGCACTGCCTATGTATGTATGCATATGTGTGACAGAATGACTCGCTCTCTATCTCTATCGTTTAGTAACTCACTCTCACTCTCTCTTCGCCTGTATGTTTACGCGGGCTTGACCTAGGGCAACTTGACATCTCCGGTTATTCCCAGGAGATGATCCCCGCGAAGCTCTGCAACTCCATTGACGTCGACGTGTTTGTCAGGTAAAGTAAACATATTTTGCTTGTAATTATGCTTTATATTATTTTATATTATTTACATTATTTATATATAATTATAAATTCTCCAAATGGGCAGTAATGACCAAAACATGGAGAAATGTTAAAGTTAATAACACCGTTCAAAAATAATTTTTGTGTCCGATGTTTCGTCAAATGTGCATGTTGATATCATCAAGGACATATGGCAAAAGGCCTTTCCCATTATTTTGTTATTTATTTACGGTACTGAAAAATTAATTTAATAAAAAGAATTTGATATTTTCGTGAAAGAATGCGATGTTTTACGGTTATGTCTTTTGTTACAGGACTGACCTGGAGTAGAATTGCTTGTAAGAAGCTGTATGTAAGAGGAGCAGTATCGTCATATCCTCTTTCAACTTCGACGCTGAATTGTCAATGGGTAGCAGCTACAATGGCTTTGGGAGTTTGACAGCTAATCGTACGTCGAGACTATTTGAATCGTCTCTTTATAAATCGTGCAACATGGCATGTGCGTTTCTTCCAAAGGGACGATCTCTGAAGCTCTGGATACGTCGATATGCTTGTCAGGTTGGTGTAATTTAAAGATATTTTCGGTTCTTTCAGATAATTTTGCTCCTAATGAAAACCAAGGAAATAAAGTAAGAGAGGCCAGGGATATGTGTCCGCTCTACCTTGTTACGATTCCGTAACTATAGCAAAAACACCGATGAATTAGCCGAGACATACGAAAAAAAAACAAATTGATAGACTTTTAGGAAATCACAAGCAGCGCTTCCTATTGCTTGTACTAATGTATTAACACACTCTCGCTCACTAGGCAACATGACAATCTGTAGAGGAAAAACCTGAATTATCGATCTCGACAGGTAGATCCCGAACCAATCCCTTCACCTCTCTGTAACCGATACACAAGTTAACTACATTATCGACAAACATAAACATTGGTAGAAAACCCTAAAAAGTTGGAAAAATATAGAATTCATTAATACAAATACTTTTGCAAATTTAAATTTACCCAGAATTAAAAATACGAATATTTTTGATTTAAAAAAACTTCTCCATGTTAAAAAAATAGCCGTCTTAAAAAGTGTACACTGACGAGTTTTCCTTGACTTTCCAGAGCCATAAAAATTCCTGAAAGATGGCATCAGACAACGAGGACACACACGTAAACTCACCTACACAAACACCCTTTTTAAAATTACACATATACACCAATACATAGAAACCCATTCACGATTACCTAACCCATATTTGTTCGTTTTTCTTCTTTAAACAAACAATAATGAAAAATATAAATAATAAATACCATGATTAGGTTAAGCGGAATTTTTCGCACATTTTCAATATAAATACACATACGCACAAACCATAATATACCATGAAAACCCAATAAATAAATTTATTAATTAAACAAATTAACAAATAAATTATTTTACCATTTACCAATAATTCGAGATCTCCCTGATACTATTTTTTCTAATTATTATAAAAAAATATGCATAAATAATGTAGATATTGTTTGTATGCTTGTATACGCACATACACACACCCATCCTCACACACATACGCTGATACATAGAGATCCGTTAATGATTATTCAACTTACACTTTATGTTTTTTCTAAACTAATAAAAATATATAATCATAACCAATACTGTGTTATGACTTCACGCAAATTTCCACACATTTACAATATAAATGAATAAATAATATAATGCATTTACAAAATTAAAATAAACCAATTAAACCAGCTAAATAGTTTAATAATCAGAACTTTAACATCCCATTAAAAAAAACCAAATTCAAATCCAACTATGTTTTTCTCAAGTTCAATATTAAACTATAAATAATTTACACACATACAAGCACACGCACACATATGTGATTACTCACTCGAGCCACGCCCAGACAACGTTTTATTTTATTATTTCCGCAAAATTAATTAATAAACAAAGTATTTATATAACACAACATCACTCATAATAATTTCCTCCATTTTGTTACAAAATGAAACAAACCACCATACTAATAATTTTGCACGTCGCACTAACGAACAATAGCTTAAAAATTACACAGTCATGTTGTCAATAACCTTGCTTTACATTTAACATCACATGGAAGTTTAAAGAAAAACACATAATATTATATAAATAATAATTTTCATCGAAATATTGTTACACCAGCAATTAACGCCTTCTTTTGTATGTTTATTACGTTCATCATGTAATTAACTTTTATGTAAATTTTGCGAATGTACAAATCGTAAAAAAAACAAAATTGTCAATCAGATCAACATTAGTTAAAAAAATTACGAAACCTCCATAATAGACAAATCTCCTTTCACCTCTCCGACCTCGATAAATCTCGCATCAACGAAGTTTCAATGAGCAGAAAATTGGTATAAATAGGCGTACGAAAATCATAGAAGTCAGTCAAAAAATTTACGCTCAGGGATTAGCCAGCAAGACTCCCGTAAGAAAAAAGAAGATCATCGGAAACACCCAGCACCACCCGGACACAGAGCCAGACCGAGGGTAGCTTCTCCAGAGCCACCCAGCACGAGCTAGATCCAGGGCAGCTTCTCCAGGTCGAGAACATCGTACACGGATCCACCCACTCCCGTCGAGGCTAAGACCATCGGAAGTAGAAGATCATTGGAAGCACCCAGCACCACCCGGACACAGAGCCAGACCGAGGATAGCTTCTCCAGAGCCACCCAGCACGAGCTAGATCCAGGGCAGCTTCTCCAGCTCGAGAACATTGTATACGGATCCACCCACTCCCGTCGAGGCTCATCCAGGACGTCCATCTCGAAAAGTAAGTATCAACGTTACTAACCCCTAACATAAAATAGGTATAGGGACCCTGCGGTTTCCGGTACCCGGGAGAAGTACAGAGGTTAACAGCCTCAGTTATTTTCCCCGGTGCAAAGGGACTGGTTTGGTCCACCTGGTGCATAGGCACTCGTAGGGACAGTCGCGTTTTTTTTTATTATTTATTTTCCGAACATTATGGGTCGTTCTAAAACTCGGTGAACGGGTAGTGGACAGAGGCCATAAGCCTCAGTTAACCGCCCTCCCTCACCTGGGAATTAGACCGACCCATCCTCGGAAGATCCCGAGGTCGGATGCAGGCGCTCCGCCCCGGAATCAACCCATAGGTACCCTCACACTTTTCCCTTCACTTTTCAATTCTAACCGCCTACTAACTTGGCAGGCCAACCAGCGGGGGCACAGAGATTTCCCGTTGACTGGTCCCGCCCCCCTCTCCATCACATACTGGACACTAACCCCATTTTCTTTCTCCACCTTTTTTTTCCAGTGCCGGGTGCTCAACAAAGGCGCCGCAGGAAGAAGGCCCGTCTAACCCAAGCCGCCCAATGGGCCGTATGGAGCGCCCACCACCGACGATCGCTCGACCCTGAGCTGGCCACCAACCCCCTCCCGCTCGACCAATTGGCCGTCCTTTGCAATTTCCCAACTCTCCCTCCTCCCCCATCCTCGTCCCCACAACCTGCATCCTCCACAGAACCACCCTCCGAAACCAAAACCCGACTAACCCTGGAGGAATATTTTCAGAGGTACCAACCTCTAATAAAAAAATAATAAAAATAAAAAGACATCTTTTTTTCAATTTGAAGTTTACCCATTTCATTTTTTTCCCTACTCCTCATTTCTCGCGTCCGAACATTCCACCTCGAACTCCAGGTCGGCTTCTGAGACCGACCTACCTTTCGGCGACTTAGGGAGAAACCTCGCAATTCGAGGCAAATCCCGGTCGTAACAACCTCATGATTACGCTGAGTTGACCTGGGATAACTGCTCTGTTTCTTCCCAGATGACGATCTCTGCAAATTCCATTACCGTCGACGTGCTTATCAAGTTAGTTGTGAAGAAAATATATTATCCTGACATTTTTTTATTATTTATTAAACATAATCGGGCGAGACTGACCCTAATCTGACAAAATTGAAATAAAATAACTAATAAAAGTAGTACATACCTCGATTTGAAGAGTGTCGTTTAGGTTAAAATTGGAAGCACTTTGCGCTACGGAATTTATTACATTAAATACGTCTGCACGAAATTGTACGAAATAATTTGCACGAAAGGACATACCAGCAGGCCTTGAGAATGTATCGGAATTAAACATTAACCCTATCAAGTCGGAATGACTATCCAATTTATTATTAACAATATGGTCCGTTACAATTTTATAAAGTTCATTTATCGCGTCCTCCAAGTAAATGACGGGATTCACATTGTCTGTAGGGGGTATTATCCGAAACTGAATTTCGCGACCCGATAGTTGAAACCGCCTATAAAAACGTTCGGAATTATATAGGATATGCAGTTTACTTGTATTGTGCGCTGACGCCGTTGAATACGATGATGCTGATGATGGTGATGATGATGATGACGATAACCCATTATCTGGAATCGGATTATTCTCTTCTTCTTCTTCCCTCTCGTCGTCAGCATCAGCAGTATATGGTGCATTGTAGTTGTTGTTGTAACTATTTTGGCTGTCCTCCCTATCGTCATCGTTGTCCTCCTCCTCATTATCAGCTTCGTAAGTCCCGATACTACCTGTATCGTAACTAGTAGTGCTGATGCTGCTGGAACCATGACCGCTAAGGTTTGGAGTCTGTTCTTCATCTAAAATCAATATTCATTATTTATATGATCAGAAAATTACTAAGATGTGAAGAGTTTAGAGTAAAACTTATACTTTTTACTCTTCTGATGTATCGAAGCATGTAGCGTCGATATACCTCATTACCAGAGGTATACTGACGGGTGGGTATACCTCCCCCTGCGAATTTTCGTAAGTGGAGGCAAGCCACTTTGCAACTCTCTGCATCTTGTTACCGTAATCGGAATCATTTGGCACGGGATGGAGACTCAGTCGCTTATAATAATCTAAAAAAAATATAAAAAAACGTAGTAAATATTAAATACATTTTTAATCATCAAATTAATCTTTAAAAGACAATACCTTGCGTCAGGTCATCCGCTCTGATGCTGCGTTCGTCGTCTGCTGTAAGCGATAAGTTATCCGAACCAAGATCGTTCGTATTGACAGATGGCGAGTCATCCCAAAAACGCTCCAAATCTGTGTAAAAGAATATAAAAAATATACAAATGCACGAAATTTTTACATAAAAATGCACGAACCGAAACGAGAACCATCGCAACGAGTCTTGACGCACGGTGCGAAACGAACAAGTTGACACCCCGTTGCAATCGCTCTCGATTCGCCCTTGCTATTGTAACGGATCGTTGCAAAGAGAGAGAGAGAGAGAGAGTGTGGGGGCGACGCGTCCTGCGTAACGTGGCCCCAGAAGAAGATAGTTAGTGTTGTGCACGCAAGCTAAGAGTGAGTGATTACATAGTGCCCTTTGGGGAATTACGTAAATTACGGAACTAATTGTAGGTGAATATACTTAATTAATAAACTCTTTTTACATTTATGAGTTATTTCTTACTGCGGCCCTAGTCCCGTTACACTATGCTATTTGCTTAATACGTATATAAATTATTTCACTTAACTATAACTGCTTGGCATTCATCCAGGATGCTTCGAAAGCGTCGACTGTTTTGGTACCCTCGCGAAATTAGAATATCCCCCGTGAGCCGCATGGCTGTGTCACACCGCACAATCACTTCATCGTAGAGGTTTTTCAAAACGTTGCACTCCAGAGCATACCGTATTATCTGGCGGAAATCACGGCACAATCGTTCAAACGATTTCCGATGGGCACTCGCACCATATCGAAGCCCGAACAGGTCAATTATCGTCGGATGGGTTGTACCAATGAACGATATCATTAGGCAAATTGTTTTCCTTAAAGCCGTTGTACGCGCTTCCATTTTTGTTTTAAATGAACCCACGAACTAAAGACAAGTCAGAATTGGTATCTATGTTCACCAGTTTTATACATCTATGATGATTTGGTTGATGTACTAAAAAACATATTTTTATCACATAAACCTTTAAATTATTACAAAAACACTAGTGAAAACAGGCCACTTTTCCTCAAAACTCACGAGAAATCCTTCTATCTCATGTGTTTCCAATAACTTACGTACTTTATAGCATTTCTTTCCTTTTTCTTACATAATGTACAAAACTAATGTGGAAATGTTCACAGAAAACTTAAAAATTATTGCAAGCAGCAGATGGAATAGTTCGCTTTTGCCACAAAACGAATTTTACCCCCTCACGTGTACTTGACTTAGTTATTCGGAGATTGTGAATATTTATGAGATAGAAGTAAATTACATACTTTATAATTTCTTTCTCCCCTTTTCTAGAAGGATTTCCTGATAATTGAATGAAACTGTTAATTTTTCTAGATGAAATAAGATATTTTAATATCAAACCTTTGATACATGATTCTACTTACCCATATGTACACATCGTTGACCAAAACTTCCTATGACTCGCTCTCTCTCTCTCTTTCTATGTGTATGCGTGTGTGTATGTGCACGATTTACTTATTGTTGTCGATGTAATGGGTAGTGTGTTTAAGCATGCGGAACCGTAAGAAAAGTCCCAGTCGCTTACGCATAGTTAAAAGGGAGGTTTCGGTGAAAAAGTGTGTAGTGGCAAGCTTTTGATAAAAATAGTGCACGTGCTCGGAGTATTGTGTCGATTGATTGATTGACGTTTCTAATGAAAAAAAGTGATTGAAAAATTGGGTGAAATATGGAAACTGATCAAAAACAAATGCCAACTGTAGACCAAAATGGTGAAAATACGGATGACATTCACTCCCTCGCTACTCAAATTGTGTATCAAGAAATTCAAAATTTTGACGAAGAGACTGATAATGAAGATGAGGTGTCGTTGAAACCATCGACACATTCGTCATTATTCTTTGTCGAAATCGGGGGCAAGATGGCGGAAGTAGAAGCATATCAATCTCTAAATGAAAAGCGTGCTCACATGTCGCCTATAGTGCAGACAGGTATTCTCAATACACCAGCGTTTCTTTTGTCAACGACGTACTCATTTAACAAATCATCGAGTAAAAACTCTGTGTTGGTATAGCACCTACGGATGCAGGTTTATTCATACCCGTTGTAAAAATTTATAATAACCAATCATCAACTGGACTAACTATACAGTCGGATAGCTGGTCAATGTTCACGAAAGTCATCGACACCGTGTCATCGTATTTTGACGATTCGTATTTCAAACGCTCGGCTGCCTTACGCGATACAAAAATAAATGTCAAAGAATTTAACATACTCTTCACAACGTCGTACGGTGCGACAGCGGTTCTATTCAAACAAGTCGCCAGCGATAATAATAATGATGAAAATGGGGTTAGTGATAATGGTAAGAAAGCAGCAGCAGCAGCAGTGGCCGAGAATAAGTTTCCCGAAGATAAAAATATGTTGAAAACACCTGAAAAACATATCGATGTAGAGAGTGCTAACCAGCCACCACCGAGGAAGAAACAAAAGAAGGAAGTATCTGACACAAGAATATTGAGAAGGAACACTTTTACCCCCTCGATCGTAATGCACAAATCTACATTTGACGGTTTGAAAAGAATAGTGATCTGTGTCGAAGAACCAATGAAAATGCTCAATGAAATTTTCGAAATTTTCGCCGCCGCCGCCGCCGCGATTATATGAATATTTTCGCGTTATGTATATTTATCGGTATATCCTATTATTATTATTACGACAAATCAGTCACTTACGTCAGATTATCGCGTACAGACGTTTCGAAAAATGTCGTCAAGTTTAAAAGTCTCTATGGATACACGGTGGAAACACCCCTGGATGTGCCTGGTATGTGGCCCTACAGGATGTGGAAAAACAATTTTCGTGACCAAATTTTAAACAAAATTTACCCCTAATGGCGGATACCTCGTTCGATCGGGTGATTTTTTATTACAGCGAATGGCAAGCTGAATATCTCGATAAAATGATTGTAGCTGGTAAGTCATCCGCTGCGCAACTTGGGATCGAATTTCGAGAAGGTTTACCAAACCCTGACGATTTCTCAAAGGGCAACGACATTAAAAAGTTGATTATAATTGACAATCTTATGCGTGAATCGTCGAGTAATACAATCATGGACCTTTTTACCAAAGGCAGTGATCGTGACAATTTGAGTGTAATTTTCATAACGTAAAATATTTTTCACCAGGGTTGTGGACAGCACGACATTTCACTTAATACCAATTACCTATTAAAAAATCCTCGAGATAGGGCTCAAATTCAGCATCTCGCACGGTAAGTATATCCGGAAAATTCAAAGTCTCTTCAAGAAGCTTACAGAGATGCATCTTATCGCCCGCACGGTTATCTTCTCTTAGATCTTAAACAAACCACACCGGATGATTTTAGATTTCGTACATGTATATTTCCGGATGAACAACCGCACGTTGCAGACGCACCGAAACGTAAATGAACAAAAGTGAACAAGATTTGAAAAAAAAGCGCATATGCAATTATTATTTTCAGTATCCGGTTAACCGCGGCGATGGCAGTATCGACTGTTGGAAAACATAAAAATAACAAAAATAATCTCCTCACAATAAATCGTAAAGATAGAAATCCTGCACAAAGAGGATACTGCAGTCTTCCGTGTTTTTCACCCTTTGGAAAAAAAATATCTCGCTTTATTACACGCTCTGTGTCATGCTGATAAACAACAACGGAAAGCTTTACTGCAAACCGCCGACAGTGAGCTCAATGTACTGCGAGGTGTTATTTCTTTAAAATCACGAGAGAAGAGTTTACTTTGAAAGCATAAACAAACTTTACGCAAGCTTGTCTTGTCTGCGAAGAAAAGGGGTAAAAGAAGGTCTAGACAGATCGGTGGTGGTGGTGGTAGTACTGATGGATGCTGTACGTGAAAACGGAAAAGACGACTTCTTTTACAAAAAGGTGGAAATTGGATACCGATTCTTTTAGCACCAGTTATCAGTGCTATTTTCTCGAAATTATTCGGCACCAGAAGTGATTAAAAAACATTGCCTTGTGGAGTGTGCAAAGAAAATGATACTAGTTCCCGAAAGTGAGATATGCGGTGCGAATGACGATAAGAGAACAGCACAAACACCCGGGATGGCACTTTCGAGATTGGACGAGGAATTATCATATATTCTCCAGGGTGGGACGTTTGATTGTGATGATATTTCCACGTTTAAGATTAACGACTGTGAGGGAGCAAAAATTTTTCATGAACGTGGTAAACTCGCTCGGTACATTCGAACGCTCCAAAGATATCTCCATTTTTTCACCAAACAATTATATGGTGAAAAACAAACAAACGTACAGAATGCAAAAGATATCAACGATATTGAAGATATTGGTCATATCGAGATTGTCAGGAACATCAGCAAAAACAGAATTCGTTAAACAGTGGACAGGTAATTACTAAGACTCAACATGATGAAGCAACATCTAAGGTAAAGGATATGATTCCAAAGACAAATCCGATTGCAATCTCTGAAATTCTGAAAAGTATTCCTATCTCGTATAGACCAAAAGCTTTGAAATTACTAAATCATCTACATCGCTCGAAACGTATTTCCTGGGACAGTGAAGGTATTGTAAGTATCGACGGTTATGAACTTATCGGGTCTGACATTGTCGATCTCGTCAACGATGCAACACGTTCGCGAAAATCTGCACGATCAGTTGGTCGCGAAGAGTTTATCCGTGCTCTTCGTGCAGAACGTATCCCGCAACGTTCCGTCGGTAACAAATCTTTGTGGAACCTTGCGGGGACCCCGCGATTTGGTAAGAAATCCCGAGATACAAACTTGTCGAAAAGTGTCGTCAGCGGCGAAGAAGAGAAGAAGGACAGTGAAAGTGAGAGAGAAAGAGTGAAAACGCAAACATGATAAATCAGGACAGATGGAATGGCTGGACCTCGAAATGTAACGGAAAACGATCTCGAGCGCGTCTACTACGATCCTTCATATCCCGTCGGCTACTGGGGTGCCCGAAATATTATTCGTTTCAAAAAGAATCACTTTTCTGAGAAAAACATTCACGAATGGCTAAATCAGCAAGATGCCTATACTTTACACAGGCCTATCAAAAGACGTTTTCATCGTTTAAGATATTCCGTTACAAATATTGACGACCTTTGGGAAGCCGATCTCGTAGATTTACGCTCCCTGAAGACTTACAACGACAATAAAAGCTACGTGCTTGTCGTCATAGATGTGTTGAGTAAATATGTATGGGTCGAATCACTTCGAGATAAAAGTGCCCTTGAAGTTCTGGCCGGGTTTAAAAGAATTTTCGGTAGAAACGATGGTCGTACACCGGTTGTTCTTCAGACATACCGCGGAAAAGAATTTATCGGTAAAGCGGTGCAAAATTATCTGCGTGAAATAGACATTCAATTTCGCGTTACCCGTAGCAACCCCGATGTAAAAACAGCGATCGTTGAACGGTTCAATCGTACCCTGATGGAACGAATATGGCGCTATTTCACACATAAAAATACCAGACGTTACGTTGATATTTTGCAAAAAATTACCGACGCGTACAATAACTCTTTCCACACAAGTATAAAAATGATACCGTCTTCAGTAACCTTATTGAACGTCCACATTGCACGTCAAAATGTCGAATCCATATATCGCTCGAAAAGCAGACACAAGTCGTATAAATATGAAATAGGTGATCACGTTCGAATCAGTAGTGCTAAAAACACATTCAAGAAAGGCTACGAACGAGGCTGGAGTGAGGAGATTTTTCGTATAAAGGCCGTTTTAAAACGTCAAAATCTTTTGGTTTACGAGCTCGAAGACTTGAACGGCGAAGAGATTGAGGGCTATTTTTATCCGCAAGAACTAGGGGCAGTCTCGAAAATCCGAACAGAACAAGAATTTAAAATTGACAGTGTAATTCGCTCTAAAGGTCAATGTGCGAAGAAACAATACTTTGTTAGCTGGGTCGGTTATCCCGAAAAATTCAACTCGTGGATCTCTGCTAGTAGTTTAAATAGTCTTTAAAAATGCATCACTCACAAATGGATGAGTTTTTTCTAGTTTTACCCAGTAACAGTAGTATGAAATATTTTCCCGATAAGACAACTACAAGATTCACGGCAGTTCTTCCCAAGGAAATTGAATTAACAGGGAACTGGTTATTGGGATTATCGGAAATTCGCGTACCTTACAATGTTGTACATATAAGACGTAATAATAATTCATTCATATTTGGAAGCTTGGAGATTGGGGCCGATGGACTGCAAGTTATCGATACAACCAGTGTTAATATTTCCGAAGGTTATTACAATAGTGTATCTGATTTTGTAGACGGTATCAACGATCGTCTAAAATATCGTAGGAAATTTCAGTTTCTCGTTTCGACCTGCAAGTGGAGTGACACATGCGCAACATGTATACATATAAAGGTCAGTGGAGGGTTGTGTAGGTAAATATTATTACACAATAAGGAGGAGGAAGTGGGGTGTGGACTCTATTCATCAAAACAAAAACGCTGAAAGGTAGTTGAACCCTAATCTACCCCAGCTCCTCGCCAAAGAGACCTATATGTTTATCGCAAGGTCATTATCATTATTTATTACCGACTTTATTATTTGTTTATACGCAAACTATCAATTAATCATCATTATCAACACTCATCTGACTTTAATTGCCCAATTATCGATATTTATTATCGTCTTTATTATTTGTTTATATAACAATTAACCACGAAGCACTCGTGTATCAGGTCGCTGAACCATGACCTACCTCACCGTCGTGCCAAAGGGTGTCCGTACATTTTTGTTTACGTCAGACTACTGGCCTACCTCACATGCCGGCCATGGCGTTATTTACGGTCATAAATTAATATTTATTTGACATTAATTACCCTATTAACATTATTTATTGACATTTTTATTGCTTGTTTTGACATTAATTGCCCATTAATAACCATTATCATCTATTTATGAGGTCATTAACCCCTGACCTATCTCAAGGCGCGCGTGCCGTCTGGCGCGAGACCTACCTCAAGGTGGAGGAGTGGGCGGTGTTTACCTATGGCTATCGGTGGCCCTATACAACTCTGAATGTTTCAGTTCATCGTCCTAATTCTGGTTAGGACCGTCTGAATACAAAAAAACGCGTCTTTTCAGGAACTGGACCCTTCTGTCGAGTCGTTTGTTGGCCGGATGCGCCATGCATTCCCCCTTTTCATATAATTTCAATTGAGAATTTTGCAATTTTTCGTCGTCCTCCTTACTTAAACCTCTCATTATCTTTTCCGTTCTGTGGTGTAGTAACAAAATTATATCAACTATCGTACAATATTATGTTACTTCCACATTTTCTGGGTAACAATTAGCTTTAAAAGGCATGAGTTTGGGGAAAGAAGTGTAGATTTTATCGCTATGAATTTGTTTATTGTGGTATCTGAGTTCCTCATATTTTCGTTTGGTACGTTTTAAATCCATGTACGTAGCCAATACCTTAGCTATGCACACTGCTTGATCATCAAAATTATCATTAACATCATCATCACGATAACCATCATCGTCATCACCATCGCCATCATTAGCATTAACGTCATAATTTTAATCTATGTCTTTCTGATTATTATCGTCAATAATATTATGTATACATTTAATTGTAAATAAAATGCAACATTTGAAGTGTTTAATTCTTGACCGTTTGTATTTAACATATTGTGCGTATACTTGGTGTGACGATCCATATATTAAATTTAGAAAAATAATAAACAAGTAGAAATAACCGGAACAGACGAATTGCGATGGCAATATGCATCTGGCGCTTTGATAATAAATCTTCTTATGTGTTAAATTTGAGACTCACTAACTTTTAGATTTTAGAATAATATAATAAGTATCCCTCTTGCGCTAATAATTTAAACTATTATAAAAATGCATTTCGCATCAGGATGCCGTAATGTGCTCATCAGCAGGGTTTACGGCATCCTTACCCTGGATAAAGATGAAAAGTAAAGCAAAATATCTCGCTATTCAGATTTCTTTTAACAATTCTAAGCTAAAATCGAAGTTACGATAGTTTAATGGTTTTTTATTTTTTAGGTATCAAATTCGTGCACGTTACACTATTCGATATTGAAGATTTATTCGGAACGCTTCATAATCTACTTGTATATAACGTCTATCAAGCTGGCAGAGCAAGGTCGCCCAAAATGAAAAAAAATACCACCATAATTATATGCTTTTTATGTGCTAATTATGTGCCCTAATTAAAAATTTTGTGCTCCTAACGTTTTTCTAAGAATAGACATTTTATAATGTACTGCTGGCATAATATTAGCTAGCAGAGCATACTCACAAGATCGATGAAGGACTAATCAGGTGCAATCCGGAAAAGGTGCATAATTATGTGCTTTTTATGTGCTTTTGAACTATGCAAACCGCTAAATCCAAATACTAACCCTTATCGCAAAAACCACCCTTACCAAGAATGAAACCCACAAAAATGCTTAAAAAATTAAGTAAATTAACATTAATATTAATGGTGTTTGTTAATACATTTTTGTCGATATTGTTTTTGCATAACTGTAAATATGTAAAGTTAAATTAAGTAATATACACGTGCAATTATGATTCAAGAATATATTGTAATAAATATATAAATTGTTTATAATACTTGAGTGCTATCTGTACTTATTTTATAAATCTACGTTAACGATTTGTTGCTCAGTTGAGAAAGATGCAATGTTCATTATCATTGACTTTCCTTCTGGAATATAGCAGTGATGGAGTCTTGTATTTGGAAAGGTTTTCACGGACGAAAATCGTTTATATAAGTATTTTTCACAAGGTGATTTACCATGACTGGCTGAAAACCTTTTAACCGTGTTATTGTCTACTCCTGATTAATCATTGTAACATATGCGGTCTGCCACCCAATAAAACTGCGGGTACGGGCTTAAAAGCTATCAATTGGTGTACTGATTATTTATTACTTTACCAAGTTTTAAATGTATCTTATACTTTTTAAATCAATATACTAATTTTTATACATTTTGATTTACTGATTAAACGATGTTATATAAATGTTTTTTATTGACATTTCAATTTATTAGATCAATTTTACAATGTATTAATTTATTTACACGTGTTACTTAATTTCAATAACTTTAAATTATCGGAAGGTTGCGCGAATACCGCTGGCCAATGGCAGCGAAGTGCCGCTCGGGCGGACAAAACAGTAATTTGCTAGTGACTGTGTGACGTACTCCCTACAATCGTACCGATTGTGTAGTATCTCATGTCCCCACCTTCCGTACAATTCTTTTCTTCATTAAAAGTGAGGTAGAATCAGTTTTGTTATTAAATAATGTCGAGGTGCATCAACAATCATCGAAAAATTTCGGAACCGATCGCGAATCGCAGCGGGATCGATATCTCTAGAATCGTTTGATTTTCAATGACAGCGCTGATTGATTTTTTATCGATTAGTTCCGGAATTGGCAGGCAGCTGATTGCTATTTATGTATTTACATCCATGTTAGTATCTCGAAATGCGGACTCCTAAATATTAAAGAAGAGGTATGTGTATTTGATATGCTTTATTTTTTATCAAATATCCGTATACTTGTAATTTATCAACAACACCTCATAAAATTCTAACCTTAAAAATAAGATAATTATTCCTGTGAATAAGTGTGAGATTATAATATGACATTTTTCTGTAGAAAAAAAACGATTTTACAATCATTGCATTACTTGGATTTAAATTATAATAACATATTTATACGTAGGTTCCAACGACAGAAATCATTTCGAAGTTTGTATTGAACTGATTAAAATAAATGTTAATTACATTTGACACCTTTTATAAAATTAATATTTTCATAGTCAACGTGAAAATACATCAATACATAAAAATTAATAAAACTTATAATACTTTCGGACTTATGAAATTTTAATTCTTAAACGTTCAATTTTCTGAATGACAATAAAACGTATAAAATGAAAAGAATAAAATAACGAGACCATTTCAAAATCGTTATTTGTACACTTCAATATGCATATATGTTTTGAAAAAAAAACCATTGTCATGTATACTAAAAACCACCATAATCCTCTTAATATATTTATTTTATTATTACTATTCAGAGCTTTAAATATTTATCATAAGCAATTTATATTATTTAATTGCAGACATTAAAATTCTGTAAATATGTCTGACGAAACTATGAATTTTGATGTTGGAATTCGCACAAAAACAGAATGTCATCTTAGTTCATATACAAATAATACAAATTTATACGATCTGCAGTCGTTGCCTGCTGAAGATATATTACTCCGTAAGTATAGAATTGATAACTATTTCGTAATTTCGACGGGAACAATCTGTGATCACCATAAATATGTATAGTTAATTCACTACTCTTCCATGAGTCGTAATTGCTGTGATCCATTTAAAAATCATCATTAAGTTATCAAAACAGATCTCAGAATACTGAAGCTAGACATTTGTGAAGTTGCCCTAAAAAATGTATTAATAAAATTGATACCCGGTAATAAAATTTGTAAAAGATGTGAACAACTTTTGAAAAGTAAAATTGATTCTGCACAAGAAGTTGGTCATAATTTAGTTTCTGCCTCTAGTAGTAATACACCAAGACGTTCAGAAAGAATAGAAAAACAAGAACAAGTATTTTGCAATGACAATAACGTTTTGCCTGAAAGCCAAAACTCTATTGAAAGTACCGTTACTAGTCTCACTAATACCTCTGATTTTATTCCGCTCAGCCAAGAACAAAGAGCTGTGAATGCTGTCTTAAACAGTCTTGATATGCAAACCTTGAATAATCACCCATTTTACAAGTCTGGACGCATTCGTGATGCTGAACATATTGTTGATGAAGTTTGTAGAAATTTTGATGAAAAATTATCAAGGGCAGCTGATATTAATGTAATAGTACCTAAGGCTATATCTCACAACATAATAGAAGATTGTACTGTATTTACAGAGTTGTTAAAAAACTTACAAAAGATATGGAAAACGCTTCAAATATTTATAAAAAACTAGAGATCTTGGCATTACTTCCAAGGCATATGAACAAATCTGAAATTGCACAATATTTTAATTGCACTAATTATTTGTATCAGAAACTCAATCAGTTTAAAGAACTGGATGGTAAGTTTATCATTGTTGAATTTCAAATTTCTTAAAAATTTAATAATAGTAGATAATTAGGTTTTTTCTTAACAATTATATACTTTAATATGCGTTTTAAATATATGATTAGTACCAGAAACATTTATTCATTATTGAAAAAATTTATTCATTATTAACTAAATTTATCCATTATTGAAAAAATGTTTCAAAATTAACTTTTGAAATGTTAATCCTTTAAAAATCCAAGATCGTTAATGTTAAAAATCTAATCATTGAAACTTTTTGAGATGCAATAGGATAATTTCTATAATTAATAACGAAATTTATAAAAATATTAGTGTTAAATATGTAGTATATTGATTTAATTATTTTTCTACAGCTTAGAATATTAATTCATTCTGAAATAACAGTATTATTGATGTGTATTTCTATGTAAATGAACTAGCTTATGCATATAACAAATTTATGTTCAAGATTTTCCAGATAACATAAATTGTCACATGAGAAAAAGTTACTGTAAAATTTCTACTGAAATGCAGTAATATACAGGGTCATCGAAAAGTATCGGACCCCCCTAATATCTTCAGTTAGAATGCACTTAGGAGAAAATGTCCAATAGCAAAGTTGTATGGTTTCAAGCGGGGAGTAAGATGATGACCTTGACTTTGACCTTGACCATGTCCTTCAAGGTCATTTCAAGGTCAATCTTATTTTTTTAAATAGAACCCCCTACATTTTATTGCATATTCTTATAGCTTATCTCGAGAGCTTTCCAAAACACTATAATAAAATATTTTTTTATTAAGTACTTTTTGAGTTATAAAGGTTTGAAGTTAACAATTTGTTAAGTGGTGTGCGAGTCCGACCAGTTAAGGCAAGAGTGGTGTGCGAGCCCGACCAGTTAAGGCAAGAGTGGTGTGTGAGTCCGGCCAGTTAAGGCAAATTTAATTCCAATTGGTTAGCTTGGGCAAAATATTTAATTGTACCAAACAATTCACAACAAATGTTCAAATTGTTGCCCTTCAACAACCTGGCAATGTGCCAATCTGTTATAAACAGCCGAAACCGCATTCCGGTACGTTTCTGGCGGTATTAGTTCTATCTCTCGAGTTATTCTCCCTCTTAAATCATCTAAATCTTGAGGCTTGGTGGCATAAACTTTACTTTTCAAGTAACTCCACAAAAAAAAGTCAAGTGGGGTCAAGTCCGGAGACCGAGGTGGCCACTCAATATGACCCCTTCGCCCTATCCACCTGTCCTGAAAGACCTCATTCAAATATTGATGGACAATGACACCATAATGAGGTGGAGCTCCATCCTATTGGAAATAAATTTCATCCATATTTCCACCAGCTATGTCTCGAATAGCTGGAACAATTTGTTCGCGAAGCATGACTAGGTATACTTGTGCTGTCAAATTGCCTTCAATGAAGAAAGGGCCAACTGGTCTACCATTAAGAATACCAGCCCATACGTTAACTTTTTGTGGATATTGAGTATGATTGTCTCTTTTCCAGTGAGGATTAACGTCACTCCAGTATCTACAATTGTGTCTATTTACATTTCCAGTCAGTTCAAATGTTGCCTCATCAGAGAAAACAATATTATCAAGTAATAGAGGATCGTCGACAATCATCTCCATCATAAGATCACAAAATTCGATGCGTCTATCAAAATCGTCTTCGGACAACTCTTGGACCAAATGGAGTTTGTATGGATGCCATTTATTCAATTTCAGAATTTTACTGACAGATGCATGACCGATTTCGTGTTCTTGTGCAACGCGATTGATGGAAATATGGGGATCTTCAACGAAAGACTGTAAAACATCTAATGCCTTATCATTATTTGTTGCTGTTTTAGGTCTACCAGATTTTGGGCGGCTTTTAACGCTACCAATGGCCTCGAAACGTTGAATAGTATGGATTACAGTACTTTTGGAGATCCTATTATTTTCATTCCGAAAATTTTCATTAAATAATCGCGTTACTGTTTTATACCCTCTTTGTTGATCTCCCCATCCTCGCATCATTAACAGTGTTATTCGATCTCTTTCAGAAAGCTCCGCCATTCTTAATTAGAGCGAAGAAAAATTAATCAGGTAAGTGATAGGAAATTGATCTAGATAATTAAGCAGAGAAAAATACTAATTATTAAGTGTTGGTCCAACTATCGATTTGTTTATTTTAACCAGCACTAGCAAAAAGCTCGTTGAGTAACTGAAAATCTAATAGATCAATTAATAATATTTACGAAAAATTTCTGGGCTATTGGAAACAAAATGAAGATGTTTGGGATAATCAATTGAAGCGCAATGGTTTCTTTTGTTACAGAAAAAATTTTTTAGGCTGTTCGTTTTCGTCCACGAGGTGACTGCTGCTCGCTAAGAAGAAGACAGCACTGCATCAAAGTTTCAAATCAGTGATCCGTATTGTTTGCTCAAGACCTCGTACATTGGTGCCTGCGAGAGTGAGAGAATAAAGATTGGCCAACGCTTTCGGTCAGATTCCCGCTAACGCCTTCGGAAATCGCGCATTCGAGCCTATTAGCATAATTGCTTGAAGCCGTACAATACTTTGCTATTGGACATTTTTCCAAAATGCATTCTTACTGAAAATATTAGGGGGATCCGATTAATGTATTTTCTTTAAACCAATTAATTGGTCTTATTATACCGCGCACAAAAGTATTAAGGTTATGATTACTGAAAACTAAATAATATTTTACAAGATATTCTACATTTTGTGTCAAAAAATTGTTAACTTCAAACCTTTATAACTCAAAAAGTACTTAATAAAAAAATATTTTATTATAGTGTTTTGGAAAGCTCTCGAGATAAGCTATAAGAATATGCAATACAATGTAGGGGGTTCTATTTAAAAAAATAAGATTGACCTTGAAATGACCTTGAAGGACGTGGTCAAGGTCAAAGTCAAGGTCATCATCTTACTCCCCGCTTGAAACCATACAACTTTGCTATTGGACATTTTCTCCTAAGTGCATTCTAACTGAAGATATTAGGGGGGTCCGATACTTTTCGATGACCCTGTATACTGGATTACAATATAAATAACGCAAATTCGTATACCTGTCCAGGAAAAAAGGATTATATATTAACCGTGGATAAAGATGGAAGAAAAGTTTTTGTAGAAAAAAAGTTATTGCTATATATGGTGCAAGATTTGTATGTAAACTTTTTAAACAAATACAGTGGAAATGAGAAGCCGCCCTTATTCTCTTATTTCATGCCTTTGAAACCAGAAGAATGCATATGTTACGTGCCCGTAACTGCCCAGTACATAAGAACAACCGATTATAAGAAACCTTACTTACCGATTGCAGTAGCCAAAAGAACAGATATTAAATACTAGGAATTTACGCACAGCGATATCTATAGCTTATACTAACAAACTAAAAACGCCCTTTCACCTGCTAGATAACTTGACTGAACACAGAGAAAAATCCGACTTATCGGCCCCAGCCGATAAATCCCGGCTGAACACCCAAAAATGCGCTATATTACCGACAAGCATACATATTTGTAGAATACCCCAAAAAAACTTACAAAAAATATAAAAACCAATAAAACAAACTCTTTCATAAATAAAAACATTAAAAAGAATAATTTTAATAATATTTTTTCCAATAGAAAACTCTGCCATGTTAAAAAGATTGGCATCTTAAAAAGAGTACATCAACAAGTTTCCCTCGACTTTCCAGAGTCATAAAAATTCCTAAACGATTGACGTCTAAAAAAAGAACATACATATGGGAACTCACACAAACAAATACTCTTCCGACAGTTACACAACGTAACCTTCGCATATATAAATCTTTAATTTAAACAAAATCAATAGAAAATACTAACATCCGACAACACAATATGATGCAACGTAATTTTCTGCACATTTTGAGTACAAACAAAATATAATTAAAACCATAATTTACTATGCAGATATAACAAATAATTCTATAAATGAAACAGAATAAATAAATAAACATCTCTTTCTTTAACTTCTACTAACAACTCAAATTAAGACAAAATCATTTCCAACAACATACGCCAGAATTTATCAGCAAATAAATTGTTTTTCACATACTTATTCATATGCACACACATACAGATACCCATACAACTGCACACCCGAGCCACGCCCAAGCTATGAAAATATATTTAATTTATATATAAAATAATAAATAAACATAAACTCGAAACAAAATATTATCACTCGTAATAATTTTCTTTGCATTTTTATATAGAAAAATCTCTGTAATAATTAAAAGAAACCCCTGAAAACAATAAAAACAATATTAACTAGGACAAACCGATTCCAATGTTTAATTAACAAATCCTGCATGTATTATTAACAATAACAAGTATCAACAATTCTCTTTATTTGCGTACAGACGTTCATTTCTTCAAACCACTATTTTCGAATGTAAACAATTAACTATTTAAGCAATTAATGACGATGATTAGTATATGTTCTTCACGTATGTTAAATTATAAGATAGTAATAATATGAAACATCTAATCTTGTTGATAATATTGTCTATTTGCACAATAATCAACGAACTACATGGCTTTTTATACATTAAGTCAATTTCTCGATTGTTTAAAATATATCTATCAAGATCAAAACTAATTTTGCGAATTACATACATACATACATTCATTGATCAGATTTACTTGCCAACTTTATGCCATCTATGGCTAATCGGGCAAGGCTCAGTCATCATCCCACACAGGATGATACAAACAAGTAAACAATCACAAATACTACACATAATCGACACCGTCAACAGTTAGTCGGCGGCCTGTGCCGTAGCAGGCGCATCGCAAACATTGTCTTATTTTCATTCAAGACAATATTGACGAAGCGTCGACCACGGAAAAACCATTCACGGTGTCGATAACTACCGACTGATGTCGGTAGCAGTCCCAAATTCGTACCTTCGCCCAGCAAGGTTTCCCGAATTATCCGCAATGGAAATATTCAGAAAACGTTAGTCTTAGAAAAGAAAACGAAACTTAGAAAAGAATGTTACTCGAATGACAATTATGACACCGTTCCTAAAACAAGATACCGTCACGGAAACGCATGAAATGTCTATTACGGCAGCACTTCCACGACGTGCATCCCGACTTCGGAAGGAAACTAACCGATCGGTTGCAGGAACGGAGATCGGGAGTCGATTGGCCGTTCCTGACTCTCCGGCGAAAAGGAGTCTGAATGTTCACAAACATGAGAACAACGGTCGGTAATGTACTGACGCAGGAATTCATATCTAATTTCATTTCTGAACTAAATGTTCTATTGCTTCTGGTAGAGAAAGAAAGAGCGAGAGTGAGAGTAAGTGAGAGAGAAAGAGAATGAGCGAATGCAGACTCCGAAATCGAAATTTCCAGAATTTTCGACAGGTATGAATAGACAAAAGAAAAGAGGTCCTTGACTACGTTGTTTTGAGTGCATAGCAACTGGTGCATATAAAAGACAGAGACTCCTCGGTTCGAAGGACTTTCGTTTCTGAAAATTTGTTCAACAACAATCGTTACGGTCGGTGGTGTCGTCATCATTCAACAAATAAATTATCTTGAACTTACAAGTTACATTGAGTGTTTCTTTTACGTGACTTACGTCCGGTTATTCTCAAACATTTTTGGTCCTCGGTGACTTTCTATTTGTTGCCTACTAATACGATAACAGAGCACCTCGCTCCTGTACACCGCGCTCCTCAACCTAGTGGCTTTAGCCGCTCTTATTACAAAGGACAATTATCTCACCACCAATAAATCAACCAGTATCAATAAAATCTAGTGGAGAATTATGGGGCAAAGGTGACGTACTTCGGCAACAATTTGTTGCTGTCTCCACACGTCACGAATCACTGAGCCGTCTCGACGGGTATAGCAGTGACAATTTAACCCGTTGCGACTTTGACGATGTCACTGCTCCCAGGTGGAGCTCCTCTATCGCACACCAGTTCCGCGGTCTGCCACTACGGGGGAATACCATCCCCACTCTTCTCGATCCGAGGACTCCTTACGCGCACCGCGTTTCGCGGGGTGTACTATGGTGGGCGAATCCCGTCCTCACTTGGCTCGATGCACGGACGTCCTATGCGCAACGTGTTCCTCGGCATGTGCTACGACGGGGGGAATACTGTCCCCACTTTGCGCGGTTCGGCTTCTGCTTTCGAGACGAGGGAATTTTTCTTCCGCGCAACGAACTTTCTCCCGCATGGCGTGTTCCTTTCTACAACCACGTTCCGTGCCTAAGATGGCCGATGCAAGGCACGTTCGCTTTGATAATGGTGAATTGCCTCGTGACTTCGCCGATTTTCTTTGACTCCAATTTTTTTAAATCACCTACTTGAAAAACGCGTTTTTTTTTATTTTTAAAACTCGCCTCACGTTGGACGTCAAAAATTGTGACGTACTTTTTTCTTCTTTTTTTTCTGTTAACTCGCCCCATGTTGGGCGCCGAAAATCCCGTTGCATGGTATATGTATAGGATGACTGATTACACCTACTCTTTTCCACACTCAAATCTTTCTCCTCTTTCACTCAACCATCGTAATCATTGGCGCTGTCTCCATCATAAAAGCTCCTCCTCTGGTGGTTGTGGTGGTGGTGATGGTGCTGGTGAGAGCTGCAACCTAAGCAGGAATATCGGCAGACCCTCCTGTGAAGGTTCCGGACTCCTACCGGTGATCCCGTTCACATTCTGTGTGCTTACAGGGGTGCTGGCTACACGCAGTATGAGAAGAGTTCCCAGAACAGGTGGAAACCGGTAGCAAACCTCCCAAAATTCACTACCGATGTTCCTCCGTATGTAATAGGGAGGGCAGGAGGGGTAGATCTATTTGGACCTGTAATGAGCGATTGTTACTTACGTTTGTATTTTGGAAATCGCACGCTAAAAGTGAGGAAAGAAAGAGATGAAAGCGACTAGTGCAAAGGGAAGATGAGAGGAGAAGAGGTCGGTGCAGTACGAAGATGAACGACGCGAAAGTGGGAACGGCGAAAAGAAGATCGGTGGTGTTCGGCATGATTCGGCTGTATTCGCCAGATGTTCAGCGAGCCAAGTGAACGGTGATACGTTGGCGAATAGATCGTATCTTATCGGATATATTCGGCATCAGTCGGAAGGATTCGGTGAGGAAGAAGAAGGCGATCTCAGCAAGATTGAAAACGCCACGTTTAGAGAGTTAGAAGCGAGTCTCCCGACCATAACGGACCGTTTTCGTGCTGTTCCGCTACATAGTCTGCATAAAGTTAATTCGGAGTCTGTTTCCAGATCCTCACTTCGTGGGTCCACTCCGATCATTCATGCGAAAACAAAATAATATGTTTAATGGATGCGAGTTTAAAAATATTTAACGGTGTGTTGTACTGAAAATCAAATAAAAATCTGAATGTTACAAACGGCGACCAACGAGTGGGCTCGAGTATAAAAATGATTTCTGTCTCTAGAACCAGAATTTAAACAAAAAAAAAAAATTTTTATGTGAAATGAATGGATGACTATGAAAAATTTCAGATTGTGACAAGGTCAGGCAGAATAGTAACGCATAAATTTTCTAATTTAAATTTTAATCGCAGGACAAATAACGCAGCGAAAATGGTCATTGAGCGTGAAAACTCGTTACACAATGTGCAAAGAGACGCAATACAACAGAATGCAGCTAGTCAGCAAGCGGAAATTGAACAATTAAGGGCTCAAATTGCGGAGCAACAAAGACGGTTGGAAGAAGCACAAGAAACAATTCGTCGATGTGCTTGGGATTCGGCTGAGGCTGGTGCAGGTCAAGTAGGTGTATCTTTGCCTGATTTAAATGCAGTTTTAAACGGTAATCAATTAAATGTAATAGATTTGAAAATTCCGAAATTTGAAAATGAGTTCACGCGAAATCCAAACGAGTTTATTGAACAATTAAAAAAGTTTTTTCGGGTTAAAAATATTAAAAAAGATAATCAAATATTAATTGTTGAGCAAGCGTTAGAGGGAAGAGCGGCAATGTGGCTAGATCGGAAAAGAAATATCAAAGATTTTGATGTATTTGAAGTGCAATTTCTCTCGGAGTTTTATTCTGCGGATATAAGAATTAATGTGAAACAGAAGTAGATGGAAGAGAAATACAAAGATGGAGGGATGCAAGAATATTTTTATCGAAAATTAAAAGAAGCTGACTATTTTGTACCATTATTGTCTGAATTTGAGAGCAATTATTTAATTGTTCAGCAATTTCCTGTTTCAATTAAAGAATCATTAGCCGCGATTTCTTATGATGACACTAATGCGATTAGTCAAACGTTATCACATCTTGATGCTATTCATGCAGAAAAAGCTCGCGAAAAAGATAAACGATTTAATTACCAGAATTCATATCATTTGCAACCAAATGCTCGAGTTCGTAATATGAACGCTGGAAATAATCAGTCGCGAAATTATGACCAACATCGTTCGTATGGTCGTTATTATGGGAAAAATCAAAGAAATCGCGGATATCAAAATAATGGTTATGTAACACATAGAAATGAAGTGTATCAAGAAAATAGTCAATTGCCCGATACTAGGTATCCACCCCCTAACATACAAAGTAGTTCCGGACAGGTCTCTCAATGGGGAAACGGACAATCAGCGCGTTAGATTTTGGCCCGGTAGCGCGTCGAGATAATTTTGACTACGTGCGCGATTGGGAGAATAATGTAAAATTAAACGATTATAATTGTAGTAATAAGGTTAACGATCCCAAAAAAGAAAATTGTGACATTTTTGGAAAATGTGCGCACGTTAAAGTTAATATTAAAGGAAGATGGGCTTGGGCTCTCCTGGATACAGGGAGCCAAGTGACATGCATCTCACAGATGTTTTATGCAAATTTAGTAGACTCATTCCCTATGAGAGAACTCCCCGTAACTAATTTGTGCATTTCCACAGCGATAGGCAAAAAAGCCACAACTATAAGCAAACTAGAAGCAAGTTATGTTAAATTTTGAAATTGACGATATTTGTGGCGAATATGTTTTTTTAGTAATCCCGCATTTATCCACGGATGTAATATTAGGTAACGATTTTCACGCAAAAATGAATTTAATTTTGAATTATTTGGAAAAACCGATTGTTTACAGGGGAAAATGTATTTCTAAGGAATCAACATTATTTGATAATCATAAGACAGACGGAATTATTTGTTCAAAAGACAATGAAACTACGTATATATTTGTTGTTGACTTATGTGCTATTAACGACCAATTATGCAAAATAAATAATGAAGAAATCGTTGAGCATGATAAAAGTGCGAAAGAATGTTCTATTGCTCATTCAAGAACAATTCGCGTGTGCAATATTGTAGGATTTTATCTTGTAAAAACAAAATAATATGTTTAATGGATGCGAGTTTAAAAATATTTAACGGTGTGTTGTACTGAAAATCAAATAAAAATCTGAATGTTACAGACCTATAGTCTGTAAGGTGGAATCCGATCCACCCGGTACGTGATCGATTTCCGATATAGTCCGAATATCCATCGATAGCACCGAGTTGCATTCAGAGCCTGACATGGTTGAGTCTGCGCAGACCAAGAGCGCCTGGATAATCTGCAACCCCTTATGCCTTCGGGTTAACATTCGGAGAACGACGCCATTCGGGACTCGAACTCACGTCCCTCGGCTTCGGTAAGTTCGCGCGGCCTTACGCCTTAGCATGCACACCATCCCGTCGCATGTCACGACAGAATACTTCATATATTCTTTAAGAAAGTAGAACCAGTACCTCCCATTTCAAATGTGCGCACTGCGAGCGTTATGTTTAAGTTTTGATAATTTCAACATCTGAAGAGGGTATTTAGATATTAGGCCCTATTGCAATGAACAGAAAGGCTCCAAAATTATTGGGTGATATAAGACTCTCCTATAAACAGTGAGAGGGAAGTAACATCTGCGACTAACATTTTTGAGATTTTTACAGTACAGAACAGTCGGCATATGTATTCCGAAATAAGGTATATTCAGAATATGACAGAACACATTTTATCGTTTTTAAAGAATTGAAATAAATAATGGACCATAAAACTTGTAAAAAATAATATTGCAAAATTGAAAAGAAAATATAGATTATAGTTCTCTTAAAGTCAACATGGTATTTTATTTATGATAGTATGATATATCACTAAAAGAAACTTAATTTTTAATTAATAGCCTTCGTTTCTATTTTAAGATTGTTTTGATGTTTACAGGTACCCAATATTTTAGCTACGATTTTATCGCTTGGCATGTCACGCAACGTTTCCAGGCGCTTCTACCGAATAGGTAGCAATAGCAATATAAAAGAGTCTTTCCGTGATATTCAATTGACTGAAAAAGACAACAGGTGGACTTTCGAAGTGGCATGGGAAGCGGCAAATAAAGGTAACTAATAACACAAGAACAAAAAATAAAAACACATTAACTAAACTTTGGTTTCTTCGATAGTGCTAGATAAATATCATTACTCTTTGCTTTTATAACGTGTCATAAGTCTTTAGGTACAAAACTTTCTGCAACTAAGGGGGGCTATTGGAAACCCTATATCGGATATATCATATAAGTGTATTTTTCGACCGTTATGTGGCGTCATAAATAAAAAATTGGTTTTCTTGGTAATTATGGTCACCGTTTACGAACTTGTAAACAATGGGCAAAAACAAAAATTTGTGAAACTGTTATAAAGTGTCAGCAGGGGAGTTAATTTTATCGCCCTTTATGTAGCAAAGAAAGGTAACTTTACTAATGGGAAAAAGTTAGTAAGCAAACACAAAATCGATGCATACGTGGAGCATATGAGGGACATGGCAATTATCACGGAGAGAAAGAGAGTTATTGTATAAGATTCGAGGATAACTACAATAGGTCGCGTGACTAATTTGGCTAATAGCCATGATCGGGCAGGCAAACTTCGGCCGTTTATCGGACATCTGACATATTATTCTAAACGCTTTTATCCATTTCCGAATTGTAGGTATGGCAAAGAGCAGTTATTTTGGGTTAACTGAAAAGCTATCGTCATAAGTATCATCACTGTTAGCCATTGTCCTCTGTCTCGGAAAAGTTGCCTCACAGCTCGACCGGCCAGAACACATTGTTTTCCACGGTATTAACGTAGTATCGGTACGTGCATTTTCTTTGCGTAACGTAATAAGTACGTCTTTGCACCAAAGGATTAAAAGCGTTTATTTCTGGACTGGCCAAGACCTGACATTTGAGATTATGCTTACGATTTTTGCAATTGTTTCGAGTTTTCATCTATGTCGGCAAGATTCGCATTAATGGCGAGCTTCAGTGATTGACGACAAGGAAATGTAGCAGGTCAGGCCTTGGCAAGACCAGAAATAAACGTTTTTAACCCTTTGGTACAAAAACATACTTATTGCGTTACGCAAAGAAAATCCACGTACCAACACTACTTTAAAACCATGGATCACCAAGAACTCAAATAGTATTGTAAGCCAGTTTCTTCTCTCCATGTAAAAAACCCAAATATTTTCACAAGTCTTGAGGTGATAGATTTTTAATGAAATACTATTGCGTATAGCCAAAGATGACCACGCATTCCAGGGAACAGAATAAGTATTTTTTGTTGATTCTAGCTACGTGCTTCCTAATAGTTCTACGTCTTCGTTAGACCACTCTCTGATTTGGAAGTGCAACCCCTTCCAAGCCTCCAAATGTAGTTCAGATGCCTTTGGTGGCAAGATCTTCGTTTGCAGTTCGATTAGATTCGGTTGAAGGTTGTTTTTTCCCAAGGAGGCTCCAAACCATGACTCTTGAGGTCTGTTCTCCAAAAAATTTTTCTCCGCCTGGGAACATTCAAGATTAATTCTCCTTGAGCTGAATTCATGTGTTCCAATACTCTTGAAATTGTGATACAAAACTTGTTACAACCGTGGCTTGTTCCGTTGACATCAGATCTATTTGGGGGTTCCTTACTTTCTGAAGTGTTTATCGGTTACAGTTTTTGATAAGTGCTAATCTATTAAGTGGCTCATCCTGGACAACCGATCCTCCACAATGTTGTAAACTCCTGGTATGAAATGGATATCTAACTGTAAATTTATTTGATCCTACAAGATTATAAATTTTTCCGTTAATCGTAGTAGAGCTTAAGATTTTGTTTTACCTTCTTTCTTTATGTAGGTGACTAATGTCTTGTTGACTGACTGAACACACACTATTTTTCCGTGCATAAAATGGGTGTTCTTTGCATTTGAAACGTATATAGCCCTAATTTGCTTTAGATTTATATTTATACACACGAAGGCAGCAAACTTTAATCTCCCTAAAAGCAATTTCGCCAGTTGTAAATAAAAAATTATTGAAATTACAAATTTCATTTTTTTCGTTTTTGGATTTCAAAGACGAATTTCACAAAATCCCCAGATATTCCAATTGATGAGCAGGTTCGAGGATTGACTTTTGGAAATTGATTTTCCAACCTAACAAGGTGAGAAACCGAATTGCCTCGTCCAGTTGGATTTTCAGAAGATGTAGATTTTGATTGGCAAAAAAAAGACGTCAAAGTAGACTACAACCCTCATGCATCTCTCTCTCTCTCTCTCTCTCTCTCTCTCTCAATGGCTCACCACCCAATTTGTTATTTTTGAGAAGGCTAAAGGGGCACTGGATAGACCAAAAGGTAAGGCAGTCATATAGTAAATTTCTCCTCCATAACTCATAGTTAAATAACGTCTGTGTGATTCTGATATTGGAATACGTAAGTAAGCTTGAGACAAAAATCGATCTTTGCTAAATAATCGTTCCTCTGAAGGAAGGTTGGCATACGAACATGACTTATTAATCGACATTTCTGAGGTTGTAGAAAAGAACTTAATCCTTTCAGGTTGAAAATTACCCTCCAAGAACCATCCAATTTTGGAGTTAGAAAGGAATCCGGTCTGAACCGTGGTCTTGAGTAAAATTTTCATCTGTAGAAACGACTGTAGTTCCTCATGCATGTCTGGTTTCAGGTTGTTTTCGATCATACCATTTAGGCTTCTTAGATTTTGAATGGAAAGAACCTTCTTTGGATGGGTTTTGAACTAAAGTGTTTAAAGGACGGAACCTCCTTTTTCCTTTACTCCTAAATTCTTTTCTTAAATCTGGATGAAATTTTAAATTTAATAATGTCCTAGCAGATCGCAAAAAGCCCCTATTTTCTTTCAATAATTCGTTTAATTGTTTTTCTTCAAACAGATTTGTGGAGGAATAGGGAATCTTTGTGAGAATAGTCAATAAATAGTTATTTTTTTATTCGTACAATTTTCTTCTCATATCGATCACATCAGTTCTTCTACTGCAAGTATGATGAAGAAGATCGTCTGAAGTATTCCTGAATAAAGCATTTTTTTTTCAAGAAATAAGCAATTAAAGTCGTCACTTAACTCTGGATGTTTCTTAGCCATTGTAGAAATAGCTTCTTGAAATGCTTGCCCCTGACGCAGTAGTTCATATGAAATTGTACCCAAAGAATTATCAAATTTCATTAAAATCAGAGTTAGTTGTGGGAGCCGTTGAATTATTTAATTAAGAATATACTGAAAGAGCTGAGAAGTCAGGTGCAGTATGTAGTTTCTTTTGAGCTTCCATGTAACGAATTTTATTCCATGCTTCATTGACCAACGATGACAGTGAATGCCTTGTCCGATCAACTCATCAGATGGTTTTGGAGTCGACAGTTCCAATGCTTTTATCGATGGAAGAAAACTTAGCACATCAGTGTTCAATTTCAAATCGTTGCTAGGAGCTGCCTAAGAAAAAGTTTCGTCCGGAGTAGCAATAGAATCATCGGAAGACGACGAAGATTTCTCTACATCAGATTCATCTAGATGACCTTCAGAATACCCTTCTTCAGCTTCTTTTTTTCATTAAAACTTATTTAAAATTTATAGGAGCATTAATTCCTTCTGACCTCTCCTCTAAGGTGGATAGTCTTACATTTTTTGAAGAATGATCGTCCTCATAGTCATGCGTTGAACTAGGAGGTTTTCTGTGATTTCTTACGGTAGATGATTGTACAGGACTTAAATTAGATATTTGACACAAAGCATATTTTCTTGAAGCAGAAAGAGATATTACATTTGTCAAAGATTCGTGAAAGGTTTTGCGATGAGCAGTTAACCCTCCTAACATCTGTTATAACGAAGTAGGTTCAATGATCAAGGCTCTAAGAAATTAACACTCTAACACGCAGGCTTTCATTTGACAGAAACTACTCTTGGTCACTTACCTGTCAGGAACAAAACATTTCAAAATTTCTACCGTAGGCACTGCAAAACGAATGGATTGAAGCAGATAAGAGTCTGGAGATCCATCGATTAATTCCTCCGAGTGTGTGTGTGTGTGTGTGTGTGTGTGTGTGTGTGCGCGCGTGCGTGCGTGCGTGCGTACGTGCGTGCCTGTGTGGGTGTGTGTGTGTGGGGGGAAGTTCATAATGCTGGCGGAAAGTCTTCGTTCGTGGCAGCTGGTCTACCCTGGATCTTAAGAGCACCTATCATCAGATAAAGATGCGCAAGATAGCAAGGTATTTTCGTCCGGATGCCTTTTAGTTTGTCCGGCACTCCAGTCTCTTTTCAGTGGTTGCTTGGAAAAAAGTGGTCCTCATTGGAACTTCATACATTCTACTTTCGAGGCGACAGAATTATCGTTTTAAAGGGGCAGCATACTAAACAATTTTCGAAAAACTCGATTTTCCAGAAAACATCGGTTTTGAAACTATAAATTGGTAGACATAGATTAAATTAAATATTACGGCTTATACCCCATCAATCAAAATTCTATATTTTCCGTTACATCGTTTCAATATTATAATGAGCTCTAGGCGAGAAAGAGCAAAAATGCAGAATTAACAATTGAAAAGGTTAATCGGTAACATCTGTTTATCATCAGACGATACTGTCTACCTTATCGAGTGAGTGATTCCTTGTCATTCACACTTGGTAGATCGTCGACAGATGTCTTGAGTACCAGGGCTGGATTTTCGCATCTAGCGAAGTTCTGCCTATTGTGTAGAAAAGACTTTCCATCATGAACAATAATAGTTGGCGTACAAGGTAGATCTGCACCAACAAATCTTCCTGATGATTCTAGTAGGTGCAGATCGGGATGAAACGCCAGAGGTGGAGTTCTCTGATTTTTTCAATGAGGGAATTCTGCTTCGTTAGTCTGGTGAAAAATAACCTTTTCAATTTAAAAACGGTCAATTTTTCATCGCGATTGAGTTATGTTCCTCCTCAGGAATGCACGCAAGTTGGCCGAGAGGGGGAAAATATAGAATTGTCATTGGTGGGTTATAAGTCGTAATATTTAATTTAATCTGTTAAATACTGAACCACGATACATCGTTTCATTATTAAGCGTAGACACAGGTTAGTGGTCGGTATTTATGAAGTAACAGTCGAAAAGGGGCTGAAAATAGGCGTAGGATAGAGGGGCGCGATTCGTATACCTGAGGGGCGGTCGAATACCTGGCCTGTACTTCCACACCTGTTGTGAATATTTGGATTATACAAATTTCACTTTCAGTTATGCAACAGTTTACATTTGAAGTCTTTATAACAGTGTTTATTCGAAATTGTAAAATTACCGTTACTGGATCGGATTGAAGTGTGCTTACAATGGATAGAAAAGGTACGAAAATGTTTGAAACAAAACACGTTCGTTGGCAAAAAAGAACAGTTCAAGGCAATCGGTATCCGCGTGAACGTGATAAATGTCTTAAAACAAAGCCCAGAATTTAAAGTAAATGCCGATCATTTTATGCAGTACTGTATTATAAACTTCACGGTGTTTCGTGCTTTAGAAGATATTGTAATTTGTAAAAAATGTAAGAGTGACATTAAAAACTCGAAACCTAAAGAAAAATGGACTGAGGTTTTAATTAGGAATAAACTGCTGTTTTGAATGATGTATTGAAATTCTGACTGGTCCAAGAATTGATTCTGCGTATGAAATAAATCGGATGCTCGTGTTTGAATTGCGGCTACTTGGTGTTGGCTTAACCCTTTCAGGCACCAACTTTTCCAGCCGTGGCATTTTTTTTGAAATTTAGTATACTTGAGTCTTTGAAGTCGCTGATTAGGAATCCGGTGTCAGAATTTCAAAATTCAAAATGGCGAATCCAATATGGACCACCAAAGATTTGAAAGATAATGAATGTGGCTAATATTTGATATATAGGGGTTTTTGAGGTCGCTGATTAGGAATCCGGTGTCAGATTTTCAAAATTCAAAATGGCGGATCCAATATGGCCGACTAAAAATTTTAAACATAATGAATTCCTTCGAGGGACACAAATAAAGAATTTTGTCCATACTCAGCTCCCGTTGGCTGGTAAAATAAAAAATTACAGCATTTTGAATAACGTAAAATCCGCTCTCTATGGTGGTCTCGTGACTACTTTAGAAGGTGGCAACAGTTATCAAGCAACTGAGAGAGACAGTATGAGTATGAAATCGTTTATTTATTGTCCTGGGCATCAAAGTCCGTGGAGAAAGCAAAATTACATAAGTCGAATTGCAAAGAAAAAGATAAAAAAAAACATAATACTAGAATCTAAGTCTCATTCGCCAAATGGTGAATTCTAACAATGAAAAATAAAAGCAAAAAAACATGACGCGTATAAAAATCACTATGCTAAGATTACGTTTACAAAAAAATGTGGTGAAATTACAGCTAAAGGTACACTTAAAGTTCGATTTAACGGCGCTAAGTATGCGAATAAAAAACGAATACAAAAGGTGTAAAGGAAAACCCGGATACAATAGCCACGATTGGAAGGATTGGAAGCAGTATACTGCCGTACCCCGGAAGAAAAGTCGTATCTCCATTTTTTCGATTTTGACGTATCGCCAATAAATCGATTCTAACCAAAAACTAAATTACTTAATTTAACGATTAATTTTAGAAAATATACAGGATATTTCATTATACAAAGAATCTTGGGATATGATTTTATAATAAAATACATTCATTTTTGAATTTGCGCCTCTTTTAGCCAAATTATACCAGAAATACTGTATTTCTAATAAAAGTATTTTTCTTTTTTTTGTAGCTAATAACAAATATTTCAGATATTTTCTTTCAGGAAATAATACATTGCATTATAAGGAATATAAATATAATTTTATCCCAATTTCACCGAAAATGAAGATACGACTTTCCTTCCGGGGTACGGCAGTATACTGATCGACGCTGAAATCACACTAATGTGAAGAACGATTAATATCGGGGGTTTTCGCATCGCCGCAAATACAGTAAAAGTGCCATTGTAAGGGCCGCTTGTGATCGAGCTTTACGAAGCTCAATTGGCAGTAAGTTCCACGATTTGATAGCAGAAATCCAATATGAATTAAGGAAAACGTTTGTGCGACAGATGGGTACATAAAACGAACTGAAGTTTAGACGGTTTGATTGACGCGGCGGGATAGCCGTCATAGTGAAGCTCTCTCGTATGTAAGTGGGTAACGAGGTGTTCAGTACTTGGTAAGTAAGAGTGTCCCGAAAGTATTTATGGCCATTTTGGATGATAAGCCAGGTTGCTTTAGTCCAATAATAAGCTAATGGTTGATCACGTCGCAAGCGATACACAAATCGAAGGGCAGCATTTAGTAATCTGCGCAATTTCGTGAGTAGGTAACCAGAAGCATCCGAACAAACGAGGCAAGCAAAGTCCAAGTGGGGGAGAATCAAAGCATTTACTAATAAAAGTTTTATAGATGAAGGAAGACTAGATCCACGGAAACGTAATCTGTAAAGTGCTTAGTGAACTTTAGAACGAATAGCTGCAATGTGGCGGTTCCAGGTGAGGTCAGCAGAGAGATGGACTTCAAGATTCCGGACTTCTGTGACAAATGGCACGATATGGTTGTTTACCATTATTGGTGGCAACACCATGGAATGGAGGATTTCGAGGTTATGCCTAGTTCCAAAAATGATGGCTTTAGTCTTCTTTTCACTAAGTGAGAACCCAGACTGCTGAATCCAAGTATGAAAGATTTCAATTTCATTATTAAGGCAATTTATAGTTTGGTTAACATGACTAATGGGTGTTGATAAATACAATTGCGTGTCGTCTGCGAAGACTATTGTTGTGTTACGGCAATGATGTAGATGCCCGAACAAGGTATTGAATACGATCGAGAACAGTATTGGCCTCAAGCTTGATCATTGCGGGACTCCACTAGTAGTAGTCTGCCGCTGTGAATAAGTTCCGTCCAAACCTTTGATGAGCTGGGATCTACCGGTTAATAAGAGGCCATCCACTTGATAGATAAATCGTCAAATCCTAACTGTCGAAGGCAACGTAATAAAAGAGGATGGTTCAGCGAGTCAAAGGCTTTAGAAATATCAAACAAGACCAGGATAGTTACGAAGCCTTTCTCAATTCCTCGACGTATGTCATCAGTAAGCTTCAGAAGGGCCGTCTGGATGCTGTGACACTTCCGAAATCCAAACTAGCCAGGGTGGAGAAGGTGATTGGACTCAAGATAGGAGACTAATATCCGAGTGACAAGGGCGTCAAGCAGCTTAGCGATGTGTGATGGGTTAGGTATGGGATGCGTATCGCCAGGTGAGGCTGGATTGGCAACCTTGTTGAGAGAGATAATGAAGGACATTTTCCACGTAGATGGATGAGAGAGAGAGAGAGAGAGAGTGATCCAGAAAGAGTGAGCAAAGATGTTGGTACGAGGAATTGGAAGTTGATATTGAGATGATTGTAAGCGAGAAGATCGGCGAATGGAATGGGCTAGAGGAATGAATCTGTCAGTAAGGTAGGAAGGTTGGGAGGTATGGATAATTTGATGAGTGAGGCTACCGAGAAAGTACTGTCGCCTAGATGTTATGGGTAACCAGTTGGCTTTCTGACGATACGGCGCAAATCTTTCATCCCGGCGCGGGCGATACACGTACCTCAGGGCGATGTTTTGAAGGCGTTGTAATTTAGTGTTAAGATACGCTGTTGAATCGGCTATAACAAAACATGCGTAATCGAGGTGTGGGATGACTAATGCGTTGACGCGTGTGAGTTTGAACGGCGGTGGAAGAAAAGCACCACGAAATTTAAGCCTGTAAAGAACATAATGTACTTTATATGATATGGTACTAACATGGCGATTCCATGTTAGGTCGGATGTTATTATAACACCAAGATCTTTTACTTCATGCGAATAAGGTATCACATCCAACCCGACAATAATTTGTGGTATGGTCAGATTTTTCATAACGGCTAAATTCTGAGGTGAACCTAGGATAATGGCCTGAGTTTTACGCGTATTTAAAGTGAGCCCATAATCATGGGACCACCTCACAAGCTCAGCAATGTCACTGTTAATATTGCGTATCGTTTCATTTAGATGACATATCGGGGTCGAGAGATAAAATTGCGTATGATCAGCAAAGATGATGGTAGTGTGTCTGCAGTATTTAAGTCTCGAGAATAAGGTATTGATAACAATAATGAATAATATGGGCCTAAGCTCGAACCTTGTGGAACGCCGGAAGTAGTATACGCACGATTAGATGTTAAACCATCCAGGCCAATTATTGTGTGAGAGCGATTTGTGAGAGAAGAATGCAGCCATCTCAACGTTGATTCCTCAAAGCCTATGTCTCGAAGGCAGGTTAAAATCACGATATGGTTTAAGGAGTCAAAGGCTTTTGAGAAATCGAACAGTACCAAGATAGTAACTGCCCCACAATCTATACTCAAACGTACATCATCCATAAGGTGTAATAGGGCAGTTTAGGTGCTGTGAAATTTGCGGAATACCCATTGTTTGGGATTTAGTATACAATTTATCTCTAAATATTTTTTGATCTGCTGGATGACAAGGGAATCAATGACCTTAGAGAGGTGGGGGGATTTGTGATTGGACGGGTGCAGAAAAAAGCGAATAGTCTTGAATAAAATTTTGGAGATATACAGAATCAAATCTATTCTCTAACAAATTACAGTTTAAATCGCCTGTTACAATTATGTTCTTATATTTAGAAATATATGTATTAAACTTAACTATAAATTCCGCGAGAAGTTGCTCATGAGGGCGTCGGTATATAACTATAAATAACAAATTTCTTGAAGACGATTTGACATCCAAAAAAAGATATTCTGAGGTGTCAATGCTTTCATTTACTGAGCACTCGAGAATAGTGTAAGATAAAGATTTGTGGAGGTAACATGCGACACCTCCACCAAAAATAAGGCGTGTTTGCCCATCGCTGCGCAGGGCCCGATCGTTACGGTCAAAATTATAGTTTTTAACGGCAACACACGATGAATCAACAAGCAGTGTCATCCATGTTCGGTGACTGCCAGCATGTGTGTTATGCAGTCTGCTAACTCATTTTCCACATCGTGCAGATGAGCACGCAGTGAATGTATATTTATATACGAAATTTTTAGAGACCACGAAGAATCGGACGAAGAATCGTACGAAGACACGTTACTTGATACACATTGATTAACATGATTCTGCTTTGGTAGTCAGAGAATGTTATTAAGATCTTGTTCTGTCGTAATTAACAACTCTGGGGTGCCGCCATCTTTTCTTACAAAAACATTGCCATCTCTCGCCCTAACGCGCTTATAACCTGCGTTATTAGCCGCAAGTTTGGCTTTTTTAAGCAAATTGTAGGTCGATGAGGGCAAGAACTCGTTAACATACACAGTTTTGTCAGCGTTAGCATCTTTCGATAATTCCGGGAATAATTCCTGGACGGTAATTTTCCCCAACTTACGCTTTGTTTCGACAATAAAATTTCGTATGTCAACAGATTTAAGGCGTATTTTTAAGGAGAAATACTGTGTAGGAATTGTCGAACTTGCAGCAGCAGAATAAGAGGTTGATGGTCCATTATGTTCAATTTTATCAATTTTTAAGATGTCGCTCAATAAACCAGGCAATTTTAAGTGGGTCAGCACGCGGAGCATAATGTCATTACATGACAGAGAGCACCAATTTGGTATACCATTTACTATGAGGTACGTAGTTTGTCGTGCAAGGGCATTGCTCTTTTTCATATATTCTACACCCTATTTGAGAGCATTGCATAAAGCGGTGTTCTGCCGTACGGCCGATGCTAAATTCGAAAGATCGGTTCGAATCGCGTTAGTATCGGCTCTAACGGCCGTAAGTTCCTGTCGCACACCGTTAATCGCTTCAAGGATTTGCGAAAATTGCTGCGCCGTATCCATAGCTGACTGCGGTGGGGGCAAGGTAGGCGAAACAGATAATACTTGCGGAGGGAGGGAAGTAGCCGAAAATAGTCGCGACTGTGTTAATAGCGGCTGCACTCGAAGAAGAAGAGAGGACGGAGTAGGGAGCGCGAAGAGAGATACGTCATGCGCGACAGCAGTAGTCGCGGCGGTAGGCGGCGGAAGAAGTAAGTGCAACAAGGAGCGCAAGCAACACACAGATTCCGATTTGCCGCGTATGTAGAGCCGTCCGTGATTCATACAATACTATCTCTTCGATATTGCATATCACTGAAATAAATAATATGTTCCCTTTCAGATGGTAGCCTGCAACTATGACATTCCGGGTGCGTGCGTGGTTTCCGTACATAGGGCATCCTATGTTAAAGATAGAGCGGTTCTGATTGGTCAATTCCAGGTTGGAGGTCTCCCCTCATTGGCCGAGAAAATTCTAGTGCCAATGCGATATGTATCGATAATATCGGACATGACATTTCTGAATCTGAAGTTCAGTACGTCAAACTTTTGAAGGTTAAAAATTATGATTAAATCATGTTTTTATTTTCATCCTTTCCGTAGCTGTCAATTGAAGTGTGTTGACGAAATAACGTTCCATTCGCTAATGGCATTACTATTTTGTCAGATAAGTATCGACGTAATCATTTATTAAATATTTTAAAAATATAGTTTTAAAAATCTGATACTTTGTGTTTATTTTTTCTTAGACCATATCAGACCAAATCAGTGGATCGCAGGGTTGTGAAAGTGTGTGAAAAGTTAGATGTCCACTTACATTCAGCTGGCTGGGCCAGTGGCTGGTGAGGTTTCTGAAGATACAAAGTACGCACTCGACCCTTGGAGAATTACTACAAGTCTAGCGTGGTGTATTCGATGGATGCAATGGTGCTGTGTCCTTTTTTAAACAAAAAATTACAACCATAGAAGATGCGAAACATTAAATAAACTGCCACCGACCCATCGCAAATGAACAAACCGGAAGACATTCATGTCTAAATAGACTAAATTTTAATAAACCAAGTTGTGAAAGTGAACATTAAGAGACTGTAACCTTCCAGTTTTGACAAAAAGACTTTACATGTAACATTGCCTATATTATTATGTAACAAATTAAAATTGAAAAGAAAACAACGTTAATTTTATTTTAATTTGTTAAGGTCTCAAAACGTCCACCAGCATCAGCTGTGCAGTACGTGAGGCGGTTGCAAAATTCAATTTGCACTTTCCTTAATATTTCTTTCGTTACTGATTGAAGAATTGCAGCAATGCTATTTTGTAGCTTTTCAGACGTGTTGACGGGTAGTTTTTTGTAGCTCATCTTTGACGTAGCCCCACAGAAAAAATCCAATGGTTTGAGGTCTGGGAATCGTGCTGGCCACATTCTTTTGGCGATGTTGGCATCTCTATTTACGATGTCTATCATAAGTACGCTGAATTTCATTGTCTACCCATTTTCTCCAATCTGTTCCTGATGTTTATGAGATTTATATGCGAAATATCCATTTTTTTAAACTTCCGTTACAGTCTTTTCACTTAATCCGACTATTTGGGCAATTCTTTGAGTTGAAATATGGAGATCCTCATAGACTTCAGCGCATGTCATGAAATGTTAGGGAAGTTTAAAAAAAAATGGATATTTCCCATATAAATCCCATAAACATCAGGAACTGCTTGGAGGAGATGAGGAGCAGCGAATGTAATTAGTGAAGTCATGACAGACCTCATAAATATAGATGCCAACATCGTCACAAGAATTTGTTTTAGTGATGAATGAACTTTTTTGCGAGGCGACTCCAAATCGCCAAAATTATAGATATTGGGCGCGAGAAAACCCAAGAGAATTATTGGACATTCGAACCCAATATCCAATAAAGGTAAATGTGTGGGTCGGAATTGTCGGATCTACAATTGTTGGACCTGTTTTTATACTCGACAATCTCAAGGGATAAATGAATTTGGATATGCTGCAACATATGTGACTCCAACTCTTAAACAAATAGAACGAGCAAGAACTGTAGCAAATAATGTCTTTGATCACTACTTTTGTACATCAATAGGGTTTTGTTATTTAAATAAATAAATAAGAATATTCTACGTATAAATTCCAGGCAGGACGGCCGATATAGTTTCAGCAGGATGATGTCTCTCCGCATGGGATTCGACAAGTAACGCAACTCCTCAATGTACATTTTCCTAGGCGTTGGATAGGTCGATTTGGGCCAGTGCGATGGCCAACGCAATCCCCAGACCTCACACCATTGGATTTTTGATCTATGGGGTTATGTCAAAGACGAGCTTTACAAAAGACCACCCGATAACACGTCCGAAGAGCTACAAAATAGCATTGTTGAAATTCTGCCATCCATAGCTGAAGAAATTTTGAGGAAAGTGCAAATTGAATTTTGCAACCGCCTCGCGTACTGCACTGCTCCTGCTGGTGGACCTTTTGAACACTTAATAAATGAAAATAAAATTAACGTTGTTACCTTATTACTTCGACCCAGATCATAGGTCTGGCGAATTGTAGCGAAGAGTATTGAATTTGGTCCGTTCCCGCCAAAAAATTACCCTATAGTTTTTCATCAAATGTCGACGTTTCAGGCCCTAAGGAACCCAAAGCAATAATACAAAAATTGGTGTCCGTTAGGTTGTACGTCCGTCCGTCCGTGGGCAAAATTTTGTATACGCGATATCTCGCGACTGGCAGGACGAATTTAAAAAGTACAAACGGATTTGGGTTTCTCTTGGCCAAACTTAGATCTGATTAGTTTTTGGAGACAATACATACTAGATTATGGGGAGGTTTAACAAAAAAACGCTCAAAAAACAGGTTTTTTCCATTTTTTAACAAAAAATACAAATCGTACAAAAAAATGTTTCAAACAAAAAATATAGAACATCGAATTCTCTACAAAAAAGGTTTTATTCATTTCTTCGTAAAATCAACGATAATGCCGTAAAAAACGGAAACCGAAGTATCGACCTGTCAAAAACTCGACTAAACCGCGTTTTTTTAAGCATCAGTGTGAACGAGACGTGCTCATTTATCAGTGCTTCGGCTGACCTGCGGTCGGGTCGAAGTTTTGAAAATGCTCATTTTCAATTTTAATATAGGGTGAATATGCCAATGAATGGACGATTTTCTACATATTTCTATTTCTTATGAATGTATGATGCACAACATGCAACAAAATACATATTTTTATGTTCTTTGATCATTCAAAACAATATTTACAGTAATTGATCTTCCAGTGTTTATTATTTTGTAAAATCAAAGCAAAGTTTTAAAGCCATCCAAAACTGGTACTGAAAACGTCCCATTTGATTTAACCCGTCTATTCATTGGGGTTTAGCGGATTTTTTTACAAACGTATGAAGACAAGGTTAATAATTAAATAAAATCAAAGGTTGAACTACACGGTCATAAAGAGCAGAGTCTAACGATTCTAATGGTGGCATCATAATTAAATTTTCATAAAAGAATTCAAAAGTTACAATCGATCAAAGTGTGAAAAATGCTTAACCGTCCATTCATTGGCATATTCACCTTATTTAAGGAACAAGATATTGTTACAATATATGTATAGAAACTACTCGAACCTAACGATGCTAGAACTGCCCTCTGCCGCTTTCTTTCCTGGCAGTGTTAAAATGGGAATATTCCCGGAAGCATCAGCCGTTCGTCAGGGAACTGCAATACGAATTTAGCCAAAATTCTAGGCACCCGGGTCGAAGGCATCTAGTTTCAATTTTAATTTATTAAACAATAATATAGGCAGGTTACATTTGTGACAGGTTAAATTTAAACTATTTTTATAAAAACTGGCAGGTTACAGTCTTTTATTATTCAATTTCACAACTTTTTTTTAAAAAAGGCACCACACTACAGCGCGGCCAAACTGACCAACATTTCCGATCCCACTCAAGGCGCGTTTCTTCTCCCACCGCTTTCCGCCGCGTCACGCGAAACTCCGCCTCTCGAGGCGCCAGCAGGGATACCGCGAAAGTTGACTGCCGGCGTGCTGCAGCGCGGAACTCACTTCGTTTCAATTATATGCACGCTGTTCATTTTTCTTTGAGACGCATTATTTTCTAGTATACTAGACGTGCTAATAACATAAATCCGCATTCATTTTCGTATGATATAATTTCATGAATCTTTTTTTTTACAATTTTAATATATTTTTCATGGCCACAAAAAATATCTTCAATCCATGTCTTTTTATCTAAAGCGGGAATTCAATGAATCATTTCCCTTTATTCCTTCAATCTATTTCACCATTAAAATCTACTTTTGGGCTCATAAAATACAGAAAATTCACTTTTCTGATATGAAAACATAAATTCATGCAATATGTTAATTTCACTGAATTTGCATTAATTTTAAAAATTGTAGTTGTTATTGAATTTCAATAATCTTTTCTTCATAATTTTGATTTATTTTTATATTTGTATCTTTATAGTGCATTCTCCTGGTCGTTTTTCTTCATCAATGTTTACCATATTAATTTTTAGTTCATTTTAGTTAAGTTAAATTTATTTTAAAAAATATCATTACGAGTTAATAATCATAAAATTTGAAGTTATGAAAAGGAAGGAATTAATTGCTTCAAGATGATTGTGTGCTGGAATTTAATTTTCAGTTTTGGGATGGAATTTTGGAATTAATACTTTTAAACGCCCTTTCGGAAGTATCATATTGCAGGTTGGACAGTAATGTCAGATATATAAGCTGTATGATTTACTTGATTGATAAGCCAAATAATTTGCAATTCTGATGCTTATCTTAAAAAGAAAAACAATTATTTCCTGCTTGCATCCTCGTTATTTGGATTAATTCATTTAAAAGGGAAATAGTTAATTTTAAAAGGGATAATAGTTAACTTGAAGGCCTGTACGTGTTGTTATTGTATGCATATATGCATTTCAGAGTCATATTTCCAGTGGATCGTTAAAAATCCTTTGTTAAGGGTACTTGAAATTAGATTCATACATTGGATAACCCAAAATGGGGAAAAACCGAAACACACCTTTTAACATACCATATAATGTCCACTAAAACGATTATGGCGTTGAAATTTGTTGAGAATCTCAAATGTTGTCTAAATTTTTAATTACGAAATATAATAATAATATACTCAGTTTGCTTGAATTATGTAAACAGAATGGTTGTAAGAACAGAAATTGCCAAACTAATTTTGTAGATTAGAAATGAAAGATTAAATATGAAAAATTGAATACCAAAGTTACTGAAACCATTACGAGAAAAAAAAACATTAAAAGAGTCTATTTTAATACAATATAATTAAATTATAATAATATGAAAGCTAGCTAATAATATTATATAACAAACATTTCTATTAATTGGAATAATATTAAACTGTATAAATCTTTGTCCATCAATTCTCTGAAAATTGTCTTTAAACTGATTAACTACGTAATGTAGAAAAATCAACGATTTATTTAATTAGTTTAATTTTTTAGGAGTAAAGTTGTTCCATTTCATAGGTTACGTTGAAAAGAACCGGATACAAAAGCGTATGTACACTGGAGAAATAAAATAATACGTTGCATAGAACAATCACTAATGAGTATTATCTGTTTAATTATAAGACAATAAACATTTTTATTAAAGCCCATTGACAAATGCTGGCATCCATTTTACCATAGCGCAATATCCAATATAATTTATGGAATTATGTCATATCATACACATCAATCAATTTTGTATACGTTATGAAATGGTTTACAAATTTACAAGTAAAATAAATGCAAGAAATAAGTAGCAATTATTCAGAGAATTTTGGATTTAAATAGAACAGATATTTCTTAAATGTTTCTTTTCCATATTCAAAATCCCCCTATCAGGACGGGCGACCGCACTTTAACGGTAATTTAACCGAAAAAAAATAATCGGTCGAAAACGGCCGAAAAATGACCGTTGTACAACCATAATTACCGCGAAAAACCCGGACTACCAGGGAAAGGCATATGGTTGGTATTCTTAAAATAACTACAGAATAACCGATAAAAAACCGATCTTCAAGATCGTCGACCGGTCGTTTCCAGCCAAATTACCGCAAAATAACCGATGAAAAACCTCTCTTCAAGAGCGTCGACCGGTTGTTTCTAGCGAAATTATCGCTAAATAACCGATGAAAAACCACCATTCCAAAGCGGCGACCGGTCGTTTCTTGCACAATTACCTCAGAATAACCGATGAAAAACTATTGTTCCAAAGCGTCGACCGGATGTTTCTAGCGAAATTTATCGTAAGTAACCGATTAAAAACCGCTCTTCTAGAGCGTCAACCGGTCGTTTTTCCCAAAATGACAGCAGAATAACCGATGAAAAACTGTTCTTCCAGAGCGTTGATCAATTGTTTCTCGTAAAATTACCGCAGAATAACCGATAAAAAACCGTAGTACCATAGGGTGGATCGGTCGTTTCTCTCAAAATTACCGAAGAATAACCGATAAAATAACGTTGTTCCAGAGAGATGACCGGTTTTTTCTTTCAAAATTACCGAAGAATAACCGATGAAAAACCGCTGTACCATAGCGTCGACCAGTCGTTTCTCTCAAAATTTCCGAAGAATAACCGATGAAAAACAGCGGTTCAAGAGCGGCGGCCGGTAGTTTCGGACCAAAATAACCGCTGAAAAACCGCTTTTCAAGAGAATATAGTTAATAATTATTTGCAATAACATGTATCTATATGAAGTTTTTATTTACTCATTTTCTGTTTTGTTATGCATATCTATAATCATATTTTATAGATCTAACAAAATTGCTCAGTCACTGTAGTAAATGTGTATGTAGGTACCACCATGAGAGAATTCACAAACGTTACGGCGCTACTTTGTTAGGGGATTTCGACGCCACCTAGCGCTGGCCGAGAAAACTCTATTTGAATGAAGGGTACTGTTCGTCAAGACGTATCGTGTCGAAATGACCGCTGAATGACCGCTAAAAATCTATTTCTCGCAAAATGACCGGTCGGCGATCTTGATTAACAGATTTTTAGTGGTTATTCAGCGGTGACTTCGACACGATACGTCCCGACAAACAGTACCCTTTATTCAAATAGAGTTTTCTCGGCCAGCACTAGGTGGCGTCGAAATCCTCTAGCAAAGTAGCGCCGTAATTCGTATAATAAGCCTGACCGTTCGGGTTTTCACCATGCACGTTTGTGAATTCTCTCACCGTGGTACCTTGATACACATTTACTACAGCGACTGACTAGTTTTGTTATATCTATAAAAGATGATTATAGATATGCAAAACAAAACAGAAAATAAGTAAATAAAAACCTCATATATAAATATTATTGCAAATAATTATTAACTATTATATTCTCTTGAAGATCGGTTTTTCAGCGTTTATTCTGCGGTAATTTTGGTCCGAAACGACCGGCCGCCGCTCTTGAACCCCGGTTTTTCATCGGTTATTCTGCTGTCATTTTGGGAGAAACGACCGGTTGACGCTCTAGAAGAGCGGTTTTTAATCGGTTACTTACGATAAATTTCGCTAGAAACATCCGGTCGACGCTTTGGAACAATAGTTTTTCATCGGTTATTCTGAGGTAATTGTGCAAGAAACGACCGGTCGCCGCTTTGGAATGGTGGTTTTTCATCGGTTATTTAGCGATAATTTCGCTAGAAACAACCGGTCGACGCTCTTGAAGAGAGGTTTTTCATCGGTTATTTTGCGGTAATTTGGCTGGAAACGACCGGTCGACGCTGTTGACGATCGGTTTTTTATCGGTTATTTTGCGGTGATTTTGCTGGAAATGACCGGTTGACGCTCCTGAAGAGCGGTTTCTTATCGGTTATTCTGCGGTGATTTTATAAATTTTAACCATACGCCTTTTTCTCCTAGTCCGGTTTTTTCGTGGTAATTACGGTTGTACGACGGTTATTTTTTGGCGGTTTTCGACCGGTTATTTTTTTCCGGTTATTTTGCGGTCGCCCGTCCTGATAGGGCCTCAAAAGAAGAATAGATCAAAATTATAAAGTAACGATTAATGAAATTTGATCACATTATGAAAATACAGTTTATAAAATTAGTGCAAATTAATTAAGTAATTACGTAAATTATAACAGATGCACACAATACAGTAAAATTAACACATTGCATGAAATTGTATTCTCATATCAGAAAAGTGAATTTTGTGTATTTTATTAACCCAAAAGTAGATTTTAATGGTGAAATAGAATTAAGAAATAAATAAAAATGATTCATTGAATTCCTGCTTTAGATAAAAAGATATGTATAGAAGATATTTTTTGTTTTCATGAAAAATATATTGAAATTGTAAAAAAAAAGATTCATGAAATTATATCATACGAAAATACGATTTTGAAAATGAATGCGGATTTATGTTATTAGCACGTCTAGTATACTAGAAAATAATGCGTCTCATAGAAAAATGAACAGCTATTATGTTTTTGTTCAATTATAATAAAATCGAAATATTGAATAGAGTGCATTGAGAAGATCCAAGTATCCAAATATTTCATCTGTGATCCAAATCCACTGCGTGCATATAATTGAAACGAAGCGAGTTCCGCGTAGCAGCGCGCCGGCAGTCAACTTTCGGGGTATCCCTGCTCGTGCCTGATTGCTCGAGAGGCGGAGTCTCGCGTGACGCGGCGGAAAGCGGTGGGAGAAGAAACGCGCCTTGAGTGGGATCGGAAATGTTGGTCAGTTTGGCCGCGCTGCCACACTATTGAATGTATCGAACACACCGTAATACACCAGAATAATAATCATTCTCTAAGGGTCACTGGTCGGTCGAGTGCGCACTTTATATCACCAGCTACCTCATTAAACACTGGTTCAGCCAGATGATTGCAAACGGACATGTAACTTTCAGAACACTGCGATCCACTGATTTGTCGTGATATGGTCTATGCAAACAAACACAAAGTATCGGATTTTTTAAAACTATTTTTAAAATATTCAATAAACGATTACTTCAATACTTATCTGACAAAATCGTAATGCCATTAGCGAATGGAACATTATTTCGTCGAAATACTTCATTTGACAGTTGCAGAAAGGATGAAAATAAAAAACGTGGTACATAATTTGTAACCTTGAGAAGTTTGACGTGCACTTAATACGAGCTGAATACATACGTAATTATGTACGGAACTTCAAATTCAGAAATGTCACGTCCGATAATATCGTTACATATCGCATTCGCACTAGCATTTTCTCGGACAATGAGGAGAGACCTCTAACCTGAAGTTGACCAATCAGAACCGCTCTGCCTTTAACAGAGAATGCCCTATGTTCGGAATCCACGCACGCACCCAGCATGTAGTTTTATGATGCCAGACGAAACCTCTTCAAACTACTTGGGCATGGTAATACAAATGTAATATTTAGACAATTACGAGTTTCGACGGATTAATTGCTGAGTGTAAAATTGACTGAAGCATACAGCAATAGAATATGTAGTTGTGAAAAGTCTGAAACTTTGTTTGTTCGACATTTGATAGCCACGTGGAAATGAATGAAATTACGCGTCCTCGTTGTTTTTTTAATGTGAACATTATATATATTTATTATGTCATTGCAATCGCTTCGTTTATATTCCTAAAATAAACATCATACGTTTAATAAAATCTGGACTTTTAAGAGGACCCATGCCTGCATTTTCAACTATATTAAATAATAATTAAAAATACTTCTTAATATTTTTATTCTAGCACTATTTAAAATTTAAGTCGTTTTTTCACCTTATTTGCAAAGTTGAAAAAATATTTTTTAATGTACAAAAAATGCTTCTTCTACAATTGTCTATATTTTTTGATAATTCTTTTTAGAGATTTAATCGGACGTAATCCGTGACAATCCGGATTTTTTCTCCGATCTAATCCTAGTCTTTACAAACCGATTTTTCAATCCGTTTCATTCCTCAATTTTAATCCGAACGAATCCGAGTTTCGGAATAGGTCGGATTAAGTTGGATTGAGCAGGATTTGAACGAATAAAATAATTTCGGAATGGGTCGGATTAAGTTGGATTCAGCAGGATTAGCATTAATTTAATAATTTCGGAATGGGTCTGATTAATTCGGATTCAGCAGGATTTGAATCCATCGAATAATTTGGGAATAGGTAGGATTAAGTCGGATTCAAATGGATTGAAATCTATATCGAATTCGCCCGGATTAACCCGGATTTTGCAACGACTAGGATTAGATCGGCGAAAAATTCCGGATAGCGACGGAAAGTAATTTTTGTTTCCGTTTCAAACCGAGTTTTTCGCCAGGGAAGGCTCTCCTTAAGAATTAAGGGTATGGATTTTGTTTGCTCAATTTTAATTTTTTGAATAATTACAACAAAAATGCAGAAAATAAGCGTTAAATTTTGTCTTCCTTTTTAATAATATTTCTCTTCCAAAATAGTGTCAGAATAAAAATATTACACATTTTTTAAATTAATGTGATGAATTTATAATATATTAGCATGTACATTTTCTTACAATATTTGTAATGCATTATTTTTTATACATGTTTAACAGTGTTCTTTTCATATCACCTGTTACAAATACCGTTGAGAAAATGATCGAAGCTGAAGGGGTGATGGTTGAAGGGGATCCGTTAAAAACTAACATTAACTTAATTAGCCTTTTTTTATTATTTAACGATTTATTCATTCATAATTATTTTTAAATAATACCTCCTGGTGAACTGACGTACTCAAATCCATGTCCGAATCTTATATTTGAAATTAATTAGTTGATTTATTTTTGTTATGCTTCTGATATACGAGTCGGTAAGGTAGGATGCTGTACTGCTGAACGGGATGTCACTTGGGTTTGACAGAACTTCAAAATCTTATTGTTGTTCCGACTCGCTATAGTACTATATTCGACTACCGCTATTCAACCTGACTGCAATAATATTTCGTCATTAGCAACGGAATCATCAAAATTTAACAAAATCTGATCGACCACACCGATGCTGCAAGGAGTTTTGTTATCAACACGTTAATGGAAGGACACATTTGGAGATTTCTGGCAATTTGTCACTTCTAATGCATCAAAGTTGTCCTCTCGATTCCAATTTGTCGCCCTGTATCGATATTTACCTGTTTCGATAACCGAATAATTTAAATCTTCTGCAGGTTTAATAGTGTCGGTATTCGGGCGGTAAAGCAGAGCGCGTAGATACCGAATATATAATCTGCACTGATCAGTCTGATCAGTCTTCGTTCAAGGATCACGCTAACAGGTTCGGTAAATTAAATTTCGATTTTCTGCAACGTAAATTCCTACCGATTCGTACCGTTACGATTTATTGTTCGTTACGCGAAATAATATCCTCCAATAAATTATTTAATTGATTGATTGGAGAGAATACCGATTCCTCGTATTAAATTCGTTTTTAATGAATAGTAGCGAATGTATTACCTCTACTTAGTCAACGTAATTCGAACTCAAATTCCGGTGTTTTGTGTCAAAAGATGAGGTTACCGACAACCGAATACATTTTATAAGGACGGATTTTAGTACGATAGTCAACAAAGCTGTAAGTCCTTCCAGTATTAATTTGATCCCAAAATTTGTTTATCTATTATATTGAATAATGTCTATCTAAACTTCTAATTAAGAATTATTTTGTATTATTTATTTTACCTTTCCTGTATTCTTACTATTTTTGTGGAATTTCGTTACTCGAAGTAACATTTTATTATTCACTCTTTCATTAAACATTAAATTTACTTTTAGTTACCGGATGTAGAAAATTCCCGAAAGTAACGGTCATGTTTTATACAATAATACCGTTATAATATGTATATTAAGAAAGGTATGAGGACAGGTACAGTTGGCGGGTCAGACGTCAGGCAACATTGAAAGTAAAAACACTTCATTTATAAATACTTCTTGTTTAATGTTTTACTTCGTGCAATTAATTATTCGACACAGTTATTTTATACGCTTACCTTTAATAATGATAATGATTTAATAATTACCTTGCTTGTCTGTAATCAACGCCGTTCTTTTATAAATATTCAACATTTGTAATTGCTTTAAACAATATAAATAATACGTGTACCTAAGAACAACCGTTGCGTTGGATCTTACCACAAGGTCAAGTATTTTGTGGTAAGATTCCAGAGCATTATTTGTGCGGTGATCCAATTCTTAGACACTAAAGTGGTCCGCCTTTACCGATTGAATCCATTGCTTCTCGTAATAGTTAACAAAACTGTTTCATAAGTAATGGTCGTCCTTCGACATTCGGCGGATTATGTCCTTAAATCTCTCTTCAATTCTTGAAAGTGGCAGAAATATAAGCCCCATGAACTTGTAAAGCACAAGTCTGTATTCCCCCTCGTCGATCAGCATTTTCAGGCCATATTTCCTACTGGCGGGTTGTTTCCTTAATGCCTAACATTATATAACAACATGTTTATATAGTAGTTTTATACAATTTTTGAAATTAAAGAGAATTATATTTACTTGACGATTGTGGAAAAAGCAGCCAGGTAGGAACGCGGAGGGGGAAATGCTCTTCAATGCCTTTTTCACTCCGCACTCAAAGTCGCACATCATGTGTTCGGGTTGAAAATTTGGAGCGACTGTATCGAAGAAATATATCAATATGCTCACGTATGCGTTTGTTAATTTAGTCCCCAAAAATATCCAAACGAATGGTGTAATCTTAAATTTAATTTCTAAAATAAATAATCAATTTCCGCTTTAATGTAAGATTCAATAATAAAATATTAATACTTGCCTTGCTCCCCTTTTCAGCCATCAGCGTTACCATTTGATGCAGGCCTTTTAATTTTGGTATTGTATCGAAAGTTCCGTCAATGAATAGTCACTTGCACGAAAGGAGCATCAGTAAGGTATGTGATGAAAAGCACCGCAACATGCCCATTCGGGGTTAAAAATTTTATTCCCTCTAAACTCAGGCCGGCCGAATTTGATAATACCCACTTTGGCAACTCCGGTGATTTCATATAATCCGCCAAGCTCTCAAGGCTAGTGATCTCTGCTCCCTCCGCAGATGACCTTGAGAAGCTCTATGCTTCTTCATGTTTTCCCTGGCGGTTTTAAATTTTACACTGTTGGCTGCCTGTTACAAATAACTCATGATCGATTTTTAATCGCAATTATTGACCATATAACCCCTTTCCGCCGGGACCCAGGGTCAGGTAATTTTTTTTTACTTTTTATGTCTTCTCAATAATTCCTGCAAGTGGCGGTGGATACAAATCGCCTCCAGAGAAGTTAGAATGGTTTAAAATGGCTCATGCCTCGTTCTCGATTTTTTATCGCAGTTATGGTCCCCTATAGGGTTTTATGCTGCATAAATTACCGCATTTCGTCATTGCCACGATTCAATCAATGTTTGATCGTAAGTTGAATATGTTGTTTTTTTGAGGAATAGGTTGATCTGCGGAGCCCTTGACGAAGTTGTCCAAAAGCAGGTAACCGCAATGGTCCGTACCGATAATGAGTTCAATCGGTTCAGAGCTTCGCGGATTTTGGTCAGCGACGGACAAGTTGCTCAAGTGGGACAGGTTCGAGACTCTATGGGAAACCGTTGGCACATTGGACGTAAGCCGTTTAATAATAAATAAGCACATTCGATATTTCGCCGGATCTGAACGACGCGAAGCAATAATAATATCTGCGGCACGATTGAATATATCAGCTAATGCGCTGCCAACTTTAACTCTAGACGCCGACACTCGACGCAAGTAAGTCGCAAGAGCATTGGCTGTATTTTGGTAATATAGGTCCAAGTGGAACCCTGATCCAATAGCGCTCGCACGAGAAAGGAGTGACCTTTGGATGACTTCACGTGAACTGTCGCGACAGCGGGCAAAATATTTGATGTACTTACCTGCTCATTCGCAGCGAGTTGCATAATTACTGGGCAGGACTCATTGCGATATGGATTCGGGAGGGATAAAACCGACATGTTCATCTTTTTATTCGCCACGTCTCCACGGCCGAAGATTCGCTCCTGATGCGACAATACATGATGCTTATATATGATGATTCACTGGGGCATTTCGCTGTTCCATGAGCTCCGAAGCAATTACCGCTAAGTTGTTGGCGCTTCAAGACATTTTTGCGTTTGGTAGCGGACAAATTTTTAAACTGTTTACAATTATAAATTTGATGTTCGCCTGAACAAATGGGACTTCTTTTAATAGCTGGGTTCATAGCTTCCGAGCCTACTGAATATTCTATTTTACTCGATCCCGATTTAGAGTTATATTTAGCAGCAACTTATTGTAATTCGTAAACGCGGTTGTTCAAAAAAGTTTTTAATTCGTCGAAACTTAGGTAAGTTTTGTTAGATCCCAATTTTAGCCACCACGCTTTTCGTTTTTCTGGATAGAGTTTTGTGCAAAATAAATAAACTAAAATTGAATCCCAGCTATTGACGCTGTTCGCCGAGCGATTTCAAAGCCTCAATAACCGCGCTCACCTTATAATACATATAGCGCATTTCAACAGCGGATTCTTTCCAAAGGATCGGAATTTCGAATAAAAATCTAAAATTTATCTGCTGTAGGTTTTCAAGCGCAGCGACGGTTTCCAGCTATAAGCACTCCGCTGTTTCGAATATCTTTTCGGTAAAATAAGGTGCCTCATCTCTAGACTCATGGTCACCTTGCAGATTTGGATGTGCAGCCCATAACATTGATCCCCTATTTTCTGGATGTAATCGCGACGCACCGACAGCTTGGCAGTTGTCATGAAAGCCGCCATAGGCAATTGCGAAAATGCTCTGCAGATGCTGTCGAAATGCGCCAATTGAGTGACTGCCAGATCCTCTAAATAAACAAAGACGTCATCCATTTCATAGGAGTCGTAAGAAAATGTGTACCAAATTTCAGAATCCAGAATTAAACAGCGAATCGTCGCTTAACCGCTCCGTCCGTTGCGAAGACGCTGCAGTAATCGATGCGTTCGGGGCTTAACCCATTAAGGACCAAGAGGACGCGAAATGTACCCGAACTTTGCGGCTTTCACTTTGTATGAAAAAAAAACCTTTCTCAAACACCATTTCCGACATAAAAATGATCTCTCTTTCAGATTCCGAAGCCTAAATTTGGTTATTGTTCCCTCAAAAAAAGTTACGACACATTTTATAAAAGAAAACGCAATTTAAAACAAAAAAAAATCACCATTATCACATGAAAACCGAGTGCAATTTGCCACGACATCCCAAAATATCGTGTCCTCGTATCGTCAGCTATCAAAATCCATAGTCATACATTGCGAAATTCAAAATGGCGCTCAAGCGTAAATAAAGACTGTATCAGGCTCTTTTATGTTAAATAAATGTTAAAACTTCCAGTTACTGTCATAAAATTGGATAAGGGCCATTATTAGGGGTGCTGAATACGAATCTGGTGTCGGTTTCAAAAAATTAAAAATGGATCATGGCGGACGTATTTTTTCAAATTCAATGGATTCCCCTGAAACTCGTTACTCGTGGGTTTTCGAAGTCTCTGATTGTGAATCTGATGTCGCTTTTTTAAAACGAAAAATGACAAATCCAATATGGCGGACGTATTATTTTAAATTCATTGGATTCATCTGAAAGTCGTTACTTGGTGGGGTTTCGAGGTCGCTGATTATGAATATCGCATTTTTTAATTAAAAATCAAATTCTTTGCAATAGTCAGCCATCAATACATACTTGACGTACTGACCTTGCCCGACCCTTACCGTGAGAAGGTCAACGTTCCAAAGAGCCACTTTTTTTCTTTTTTTTAAAGAAATTTTATATATATATTTGTATTTTCTTATTTTATAAATTTGTTTAGGGTTTTCTCAATTTATAAGAAATCCGGATATATTACATGTACTATTGGTCAAGAAATAAACTGCTAACTGGATAACTAGTAGCATGAAGGTCCGGAACAATAAAACTACGAAACATTCTTTACTAATGATATTTCATAAATATTTCGAAATGTTTTTTTGCAATATTATTATAATTAATTTTTATATATATATATATATAATTTTTCGTTTTGAAAAAGCGACATCAGCTTCACAATCAGAGACCTCGAAAACCCACGAGTAAAGACTATTTAAATTATAAGTTTCCGCTATAAAAGACTTTGGAGTTAGTATTTAAGTGTGACCAGGCGTGAGGTCAAGAAGAGATACCTGCTTACCAATACCTGGACAACAGGAAAATCCCAATAAAGCCGCGCAGTGGCAAACATCGGAGACCTCTTGTCAATTCAATTCACATCTTGATTTTCGCTGTGGACTACGCGTATACATGTGATTATCAAAGACTGAATAAACAGATATATACCAGCATTATGTTTTATTAATCAGATTTTAAAAATTCAAAGTGGCGGATTGAAGATGGGTGATGTAAATATTAAAAGGTATTTTATCGAGGCAATCTTGAATCCGCCATTTTGAATTTCCGAAATCTATGTTCAGATTCCTAATCAGCGACCTCAAAAACCTCCGAGTATCATATTTCAGCTATTTTCCGCTGAAAGTGCGAGAAAGTTGTTTTCAACGATTGCGAAGGTTGCGGCCCGTGCCGAAAGCGAGGGTTGTAAACACATTCGTTCAAAAAACATTTTCGCATATGTATCGAACAAAATTTTTCCTACCTGAGTACACAAAATTAGATTTTTTAGATTCCCGCACGCAAAATCGAATTTTGCGCACTTGGTAGGAAAAAGTTTTTTTCTGAGAATGTGATGGTTGGCGCCCGAGCCGAAGGCGAGTAATCCATTAGTTTCCTTGAGTACCATAGGCAAGATTTAAATTAAAATTATTTTCAAGGTTTTTTGACGAACCGGAATAGCCCTAATGTGAAAAAAAAATTTGAATCCATTATTTTGATGATATTAATACGTTTTAATACCAATGCATTTATCCCTTCTCTCCGTATCCCCTTCGGAAGTTTTAAAGTAATATTTCATGAATTTCAACTAAACGGAATCGTGCTGCGAATATCTAAATCCGTTTTCTTAATCATTTTAATACCTTTCAATCCTTCCGTGTCCCGTAAAAATTACAAGAATATCCACTACTCGATTCGTGTTTCTTTAGTGGGAACGAGTTAATTTATTGTTTGTTTGACATTAGTTAATTTTAATACAAATATTCTTTTGTGCCGTTTTCACCTTGTGAATGATATGAATTAATATTCAAAGAATTCCGACTACCTTAGATTTGCTAATTAGTTGCGAACGCGCTAATCCATTTTGCTGGTCGTTTTAATAGCTTGCAATACCTCCAAGTCCTTTCCTTCTGCTTTTACCGCCGTAAATAAGAGTTAAATAAAAATTCAAGGAATAGCTGGTACAAGAATCGTGCTAACTTAGTACGACCGTGTTATTCGATTTTTGGATGACACTAATACCACTTAAGTCCAATATGGATTACTCGAATCGTGTTTATTTAGTGCAAGCCTGTTAATCGATTTTTTTGTTCGACGTTAGTACAAATTAAAACCATTTATTCCATATTGTCGTTGTCACCTTATGGTGTGAATTACGTGCTTGCACCTCAGAGGTATATAAGCACGATTGGACACGATTTGTGTCCCAAATCCTCGCAAGCTTTCTCATCATCCCCTCCACGCAATCCTGGGGACGACAAGTCCATAGGGGGTCAAGACTTGCATTCGACACGTATAGAACGAGACTACATTTGAAAAAAACCGACATGTTATCCCGTAGGGCGGACTCAAATGGTCACCTATCTTCGTTCTAAACGGGGCGAATGCTGCTTAACCTGGAAGATCTCTAGTCGATAGCATATGCCACTCGGCTAACGGTCTCCCTCCTATTCTTAATGATCTTAATACCTTCTATTTCCAATCTACAGTGAATACAAATAAAAACAAATAAAAATTGCCGGAATATCGCCTACTGGTATCGCGCTTATTTTGTGTGAACGTATTAATTTATTATTTGGCCTTTTAGAATATTTAAATGAAAATAACTTTCAATAATGAAGAAGTATATGAGAATTTAAGGAATTTCAACTGCACTATAATAGTATTTCTCGATACTAATACGTAACCGTTTTTAGCATGCGATTAGATAGGCCGGGAACGGTACGTTTTGCCACAGCACACCGTTGCCATTTACAACTTTTCTATACGTGGAACTCTGGATAGTATAGTACAGCGCGGGAAGACGTTTTGTGAGAATGTGTGTGCATTATCCGTGGAATACGGGCGCAGGAAACTGTGACATCTGTCTGTCCTTTTCTTTTTGCTCGCTTTCTCTCTCAACACATTATACACGTTGCGGCATTATACACACATGCGAAACCTCTGCATGTGTGGCGTAAGTGTGATAGCGAAATGGAGCAGCCTATTATATCGTGCAGCTGATCTCGGGGAAGCGGGATCCCGGATTAACCAGGAGTCATCCTAGGAGATGGTGTCCGCATTAGATAAGTACAGAAATTATTCAATTGTATATTATTTTTAATATAAGAAATTGATTCTTTGTTGGTAATTTTAGTTTCGGGAGCCCACCTAAATTTGGAGCAGATGGACAACAGCCGAGGAGGAGGACAAGATGGATCGCCTTTCAGTTAAAAAGTAAATAAATTCTATGCTAAATTATTATCAACCACTTTGAAAAGACGAACCAGGTTTCTTTCAAGGAACATATTTCGTTTTTCAATTTTCAAACAACTGACTCGTTTCATTAAAAATAATAATTACTTTCAATGCAATAAATGAAAGGACATCGCAATTAAAAAGGCGAACATGTCATATTAGGTTCCGCATGACCTATTGAAAAATTGTGCATTATTGAATTTTTACTTTATTTAAAAGCACAAACTGTGCAACACACTACCATGCAATTAATCTTTTATTATTTACGTTTGTGCGTGCTAATTCCTATTTTAATGATATGAAAATGGGAACTAGGTTCCCACAAAAGAACCGCAATCTTTGACGACTTTTTACAAAGTTTACTGGTGTCATTGAACACAAAGTTATTTTAATTACAATCTGTAAGTATGCGGTATCCTGTTTACACTACTCGCCGGAATGGTTAATTGAGTAAATCAAAAGGCGAACATGGCATGAGAGGTTTCGTATAACCTGTTTGAAAAGTTTTCAATATTGAAGTTTTAAGCCCAAAACGAGCGCAAATTTGACAATGTGCCAACACGCAATCAATCTTTACTGATTCATATTGATGCGTGCTAGTTTCAAATCAATTATTTGGAAAAGATGAACCAGGTTCGTACCAACGAATATACTCGGTTTTGAATGTTAAAATAGTTGATCCGTTTCATTGAAAATAGGAGCAATTACTTTCAATGCAATACACGAGGGGACATAGTCCTAATTGCATCACTTTTTGAGGATGCAATTACAAGGATTGTTATTAGTAGTAGATTTTAAATTTTGTAATATCCCTGCGGTTCATTAGAGGCATGTTAATTTTAATCGTTCTTAAGTAAATTTATCAGACATTTTATAAGAGCCCTCAGATTTTTTTTCATATTATTTATTCGCAAAGGTATGTCTTAATAGTGTAGATAGCAAAGAGAAAGAATTTTTTCTTTTTGTTTCAGGGGAAATCAATAACAATCGAGGTTGGTTAGTTGATTCCTGCGAGAAAAAGGTTTTGAACAATAGCAATTTTGAAACCTTTGAACAAACTCTTTGGCTGATTCCAAAAGCAGCTGCTGACATGTCCAATACAATGTCTGCGTCTAAAATTTTTGAAAATGGTTAGTAAATTAAAGTCAATTATAAAAAAATGTATACAAACGTTTTCATGGCTGAGCAGCTGTTGTCTGGCTGCTCCAAATTTACTGAAAATATACCCACAAAGAATCAATTTTTTATATTAAAAATAATAAAGAATTGGATAATCTGTGTATACTTATCTGATGAAAAAGCCGACACCATCGTTTGGGACAACTCCTTGTTGTACCGGGATCCCTTTTCAGCTAGTTCCAAGAGGAGGAGTTATGGGGACAGACCTAGAGCATCTCCTGGAAAACATATAAACAAATGTGTCAGTACACCTGGTACATATAGGTATGTACTTGCCAACCAACACTAAAGTATAAAATTTGTAGATGGGCCCAGACTATCAAGCCATTGGCCAAGTCGATTCGTTATTGGCTAAGAGCGGGTGTGCCGGGGAGAAATCGCCCCACTTCTGTACAAGCGCTCTTAATTCTTCGTTGGTCTATGGCAAGTTTTCTCGGGGTATGTATGTATGTATATAACCATTTTGTTGTGTGAATGCGTACGCATTGTCCGTGTAATATGGGCGCGCGCACGACCTGTCACATCTGTCTGTCCTTATCTTTTCGCTCGCTTTCTCTCTCTATTATACATGTGCCAGCAAAATGGAGCAGACCACTCGCGGAAGTTATGGAAACGGGAACCCGGATGTGAAAAACACCAGGAGTCGTGTTAGGAGATTGTGTCCGCATCAGATAAGTACAGAAATTATTCAATTCTATATTATTTGTAATATAAGAAATTGATTCTTTGTTGATAATTTTAGTTCCATGACCCCACCTAAATTTGAAGCAGACGGACAAAAACAGCCGAGGAGGATGGTGGATGATGGACAAGGATGGCTCTCAGCAGTTGCAGAAACCATCCCGACAAAGAACATCCGTCTCTGATGACCTGCAGGTTGCCACGCATCTTTTGAAGATGTAGGTTAGTAGTAAAGTTAATCGCTTTATTATCTTTAATTTCAATATCGGATAAATATTTTCAATGCAATATTTATTACAGTCAATGTTGGTGCGTGCTAATCCGTAAATGCCTATACAAATTCTACATTAAAAAGGGGGACATTGTCCTAATTGCATTACTTTTAATTAACTCGCATTTAAAAAGGCGAACTTGTCGAGTTGGGTTTGGTATAACCTATTGCAAAATTGTGCAATATTGAAGCTTTAAGTTATTTAAAAGCACAAATTGTGCAATACGCAATCACGCAATCAATCTATTACTATTTACGTTGATGCGTGCTAACTCCTATTTTAATGATATGAAAATATGAACTACTACACATACTCGGTTTTAAATTTTTAATTGAAAGATTGTTATTAGAAGTAGACGACAAATTATTTCCTATTGAGAATGGTAATAATAATGAATATCATTTTGTAACGAATATCGACATGTATGCAGTATGTCTTTAATATCGAATATAAGGCTCTGGAATTTCCTAAAATTGTTATTGGGCTCCGATTTGAAATTTGTAATACACCTGCGGTTCATTAGAGGCATGTTAACTTTAATTGCTCTTAAGTACATTTGTCAGACATTTTTTAACAGCCTCAAAATTCATTTAATATTATTTATTTGCAAATATATGTCTGTAATATTGAATATAAGAGCCTGAAATTCGTTAAAATTGTTATTTATCTCCAATTCTGAACTTGTAATGTGCCTGCGATGTATTACAGGCATGTTAACTGTAATTGCCGCCAAGTACATTTGTTGGAAATGTTTTGAATGCCCGCTACATTTATCCTTTAGTACATACGATATTTATCTATTAGCATATAAATTTTATAGATCTTTGCTATGTTTAAAAAATCATATTTCTATCACTCTGACGATAATTATAATTTGTAAAACTTTTGTTCACATTTTTGGCAATCTGACGTTACACAAAATTTGTAAAAGCTCGATATTAAAAATGTCAAATTTGCCCATTATTATATTATTATATTATATTGCTATATTGTTATTATATTATATTATTATTAATATTATGTTACTCAATTTGAAACTTGAATAATAGAACACTGTGGATTTCAAAAAAGCTTGAAAATGAGCCCTCAGTCATTGAAATAAGTTAAAAACGAGCCGAGTTATAGCAAAAAAAACAATTTTTTGGTATAAACTTTAATGGTCATTCAAATTCTGACGAAATTCACACACGCACGCACGGAAGAACGCACACATACACTAATGGGAAAATTTATCGGAACGGTTAAATATCGCAGCGGGAGTGCATTTTCGGGGAAAATATTTCAGACAAAAGTTTGAGGTTTCTTCCCTGGCTATTTAATTGTACCAGTGAATTTGACTTTGTTGATGACCTTGAAGGTCATTTCAAGGTCGAGTTAAACATTTCAAGTGGGAACCATTATTTTTTACAGCGAATTTGGAAAGTGGGGAAAATTCTGCGTTCAGGACAACCTTCCATATACGTTGAAGATAGAGTCAAGGTCATTTAAAGCTGAATATCTCATAAATTCCTGTATAACAATAATATCTCGACGATGAAATGGGAACCATTATTTTTACAGCAGAAAGCCTGACGTTAGAATTTACCGTTACCATAACCTTTAATTTAATGTCAAGGTGATTGCAAGGTGAATGTCCGAAAATTGCAAGTATAGCAATAGTAACATAGCTAGGTTTTAACTGCAATTACAAACATCTTACAATATGTATGTATTCAGTCTCTTCTAACAATACCGTCGGCATTACCATTTTTGGACGAGTCGTATTTTATACCAGTGGTAACCGTGTGAGTTTTTGTAACGGATGTACGGTCAATACCATATTCCCGTGCTATTCTCGAAGGAGGATTGTGCGCGGGTGTTCAATAATACTTTGCAGAGCCTGCATAGACACGTACGTCATCATTAGTAGCTGCTTTTGGTCTACCATATCTTGGTTCGTCATGAATTTAGCCATTTCTACCGAATCGTCAAACAGTGCGATATGCAGTAGATTTTGAAATAGGATCACGATTTGGAAATGTGTTATTAAACAGCATGGCAACTTCTTGATAGGATATAAGTCTTTCCTAACAATACCGTGTTATAGTGTGTGTGTGTGTGTGTGTGTGTGTGTGTGTGTGTGTTTTTTTTTTCCGAAGCGACGATGGAAAGCTCTACCAGCCATCCCTGCCAGCCGGTGCCAGCAGGAGTGCGGGGCTCCCACCCGCTAAAACCACCTCCGCTCAGACTGTGATTCCCCCCTCGGAAACCGCCGCAAGGCATTACTTCGAGGGGGGCAGTCTTTGCCTCAGTAGGCCCTCCGCCGATGTTTTGGCTCTTCAAGTCTGGGCGATGTTGTCTTCCGTCTTCTTCTCTTCTGATGGCATTCAGCCTATCGATGATGGAGGTGGCGATTATGACCACCGCGTCCCATCCCTCTTGTGAGGCAAGCAGACATTCCCCAATGCCCTCAGGTGTTAGTGGTCCTCCTACCGAGATCCGGAACTGTTCCCGTTCCGCTGCAAATCTCGGGCAGTGGAAGAGGACATGGGCCACGTCTTCGTCGACAGCAGGGCATGCCGGGCACTCCGCACTTTGGTAAATGCGGAAACGATGTAAGTAGCTGCGAAAGCAGCCGTGCCCGGTGAGCACCTGGGTGAGATGAAAGGTGGTGTATCCGTGTTGTCTGCCCGTCCATTTTGCTACATCTGGGATGACGCAGTGGGTCCACCGCCCCGACTCCGCTGAATCCCATCTTTTTTGCCACTCTTCTATGGTCCTCATGGGCCATTTGTCGTGGTTCGGCTCCTGGTCGGCGATGTCCTGCCTTATACACCTGCCTTCGCGGTGTACTGCTGCCCTCTCCATAGCAAGAAGGTCTATGGGAGGGAGTCCCGCGACCACCGAGAGAGCGATGTCCGATACAGAACGGTAGGCACGGGCCACTCTTAGGGCGGCTGTTCTATAAGCCCGCCGGCAGGTGGCTCCGTAGCTCTTATGGATGTTCATGGCATCAGCCCAGATCGGTGCCCCGTAAAGGATAACGGAGCTTACTACCGATGAAAGCAGGGACCGTCGCGGCTGTTTCGGCCCCCCCCCATATTGGGCATGATGCTGGAGAGCGTACGAGCCACTTTGGAAGCCTTTGCGCCTGCGTTCATTAGGTGTTGTTTGAACGACAGCCGCGCATCTAGAGTGACTCCAAGATATCTAATAGTGTCCACCGTCCTGATCTGCCTATCTTCCACCGTGAAGGTGGCGTATACCCTTTTCTTCGTTCGAGAGATGAGCACCGCCTCCGTCTTCTCAGCCGCCAGATCTAACCCATGGTTGCTCAACCACCTAGCTACTACCTCGATAGCTTCATCTCCGCTAAATTGCACCTCGTCAATGGTCTTCGCGACGACGATTAGTGCAAGGTCGTCTGCAAAAGCTACCATGGACACCCCGTCTGGAAGGGATTGCCTGAGCAGTCCGTCATATAAGACGTTCCAGAGCAAGGGTCCCAGAACCGAACCCTGTGGCACGCCTCCCGTGATGTTGTAGGAGTGCCTGCCGTCATCGGTGTCATAATACAGGGTTCGTTCTGTTAGGTAGCTTGAGATGGCTTCTCTTAGGTAGAGAGGCACCTTCAGATCTTCGAGTGCCTGCATGATGCAATCCCACCTGGCCGAATTGAATGCGTTCCGTATATCCAGGGCAATGATGGCACACATGCACCTGGTGTTTCGGCTGCCACTGATGGCATCCGTGGCTATTGCTTTCACTCGGCTGATTGCATCGATGGTTGAGCGCCCCTTCCGAAATCCGAACTGGTTTTCGGAAAGACCTCCGGCATTTACGATGGCTGCTTCCAGTCTGGCACAGATAACCCTCTCATATAGCTTCCCGGAGATGTCAAGCATGCAGAGCGGTCGGAATGAGGATGGGTCGTCCGGGGGTTTGTTTCCCTTAGACAGCAGCACCAACCTCTGTTCCTTCCACTGCGCCGGGAAGCATCCTTCCTTCAGGCAAGCACTGAATGTCAATGTGAAGATGGTTGGCACATTCAGCGCTGCGATCTTTACTGCCATTCCAGGTACCCTATCCATTCCTGGGGCCTTACGGGTGGAGATCTTCTTAGCAGCCATCATTACTTCGGCTTCGGTAACATCTGGCAGCTCGGCTGCACCAGCAATTGCCATCAGGCCAGTGCCAATCGGCCGTTCCCGCTGTTCTGGGAATAAATGGCCGACGACTTTGCCAAGGAAGGATGGACATGATGGTGCGTTGGGTCCCCTGGGCTTGATCTTATTCATGACCGTTTTATACGGTCGCCCCCCAGGGATCGCGGTCCACCTCCTCACAAAAGTCTTGCCAGCACTTTCTTTTTGCGGCTTTGATGGCAATCTTGAGCCTCTTTTTCTTTCTTTCATAGTCCGCGGCCAGTTGGTAGTACCGGGGCTTATGGATTGCTCTCTGGTGCAGCCTTCGAGCCCGAAGGCACTCTCGGCGGATATTTGCGATTTCCTCGTTCCACCAGTAAACTGGGGGTCGGCCGCGAGGGTTTGTCTTCACGGCCATAGAGGCATCGCAAGCCGCTGTTATGGCTCGGGAGAGGCATCGGGCTCTCTCCTCTGCTGTTCCCTCCACCTCCGTCTGTTCCAAGCTGTAGAGGAACATTTCCCGATCGAAGGTGGCCGGTGCCCATCTCTCTTTGCTTGCGCTCTGCACCTTTCCTACTGGTCTGCCGGTCAGTTGGAGCTGGTACACCAAGGCTTGATGGTCACTGCCCGTGTATCGGTCGCTAACTTTCCAGCCCAACCCGTCCCCCATTAATTTTGGGTCGACGAAGGTCAGGTCGACTACGGAGGACTTGCCGGCCTTGGAGTAGGTCGGCTTTCCCCCCGTGTTAGCAATCTCCAACTCCAGTAACGAGAAGGCCTCAATGAGGGCATATCCTCGATGGTTGGTCTTCGCGCTACCCCATTCCGTCGCCCATGCATTGAAGTCCCCCCCGATCGCTAACGGGAGTCGGGAGGTTCTTGCACTGGCGACGATGGCCTCCAGGGATCCTTGGAACTCGTCGATGGTAAGACTGGGAGGGAGGTAGTAACTGTATAGTCTTATAGCAGCCTCCTCCACCCAGATGAAGCTGGCAGGGGGTCGGCCATCTTATTGGATATGTGGAGATACCCACACACCCAGATGGCCGCCTTGCTGGTGGAATCCTTCACCCAACTCGGTTCACAAAGATCCCGGTAAGTCTCGCTGATGACGGCGATATCGGCCTTCTCCTCCTTGACCAGTTGGAACAGCAAGTCCTGGGCCACCGCACAGTGATTGAGGTTTATTTGGAGCACCTTAGCCATTGTTGGTCTGTGCTCCAACCTCCTGCGTTGCCCGATGTTTGGCTACGCAGTCCTCAATCTTGTGGCCCTCCTTGCCACACCGGAAGCACTGCGCCGAGCGATCGACCGCGCTCTTACAACCCCTTGCCAGATGTCCGCTCTCGTGGCACCTGTAACAGCGTGGGGGTCCCTCGCGCAGTCGAACCCGGCAATTAACCCAGCCAATTTTAATCTTCCCCTTTTGCAGCAGTGTGTTTGCTACTGCGACGGGAAGCAAGATATTGGCCGCCTGGGTTCCGCTATATGCTCCCCTGAGCTTGATATTCTCAGGGGTCACTGCTTCCGGTGAAGTCATCTCAATGATGGCCTGTGCCACCTCCTCCCGAGTTGTGGCCTCGTCCATGTCCTTGATGGTGATGGCTTCCTTATGGGACAGTGCCTGTACGACAGCTGTCTGTGTGTGTGTGTGTGTGTGTGTGTGTGTGTGTGTGTGTGTGTGTGTGTGTGTGTGTGTGTGTGCGCGTGTGTGTGTGTGTGTGTGTGTGTGTGTGTGTGTGTGTGTGTGCGTGCGTGCGTGCGTGCGTGCGTGCGTGCGTGCGTGCGTGTGTGTGTGTGTGTGTGTATATTTATGGTGTGTTTTTAAATGCACAGTAGTGTATACAGAGTGGTATACAATTATCTAGCACTTGTTGCTCGCTTCCAACACCTTTTTGGCACATAGATAAGTCATTCTATCGAGGCCCGGTCCGATTCTGCTCGGTAGATAAAAAAATATGCCACTTTGAATAATGTAAAAAATAGCTGTTTAAACATAGTGCGCAAGTGCACCGTATTTTGAAGGTAGCAACAATTATCTAGCATTTGTTGCTCGGTTCCAACACTTTTTGGGACATAAATAAGTCATTTTAAGTCAATAAGTCATTCTGTCGAGGTCCGGTTTGATTCTGCTTGGTAGATAAAAAAATATTCCACTTTGAATAACGTAAAAAACAGCTTGGAGGGTGTACCAGGACCGTATTTTGAAGGTAGCAACAATTATCTAGCATTTGTTGCTTGGTTCTGTCAACTGTTTGGGATGTAAATAAGTCATTTTATCGAGGTCCGGTTCAATTCTGATCGATAGATAAAAAAATATTGGATGTTGTATGACGTAGAAAATAACTGTTTAAACATTGTAACGAAAATGCTGTTTTATCTCTATTTTAATACCCGGTTATAGGAACAGCATTTTCGTTACTCCCCAGGCTCCGGCGGTGGCTCCGTATTGTGTAATAATTGTATGGCTAGTAACATTTCAGAACTAGCCGACTGCCAAGACGACGAGAGCCGGCAACCCTGTGGAGAGGAATACGGTACTCGCCAGTAACCGAAAAGTGAGATCTCTGCGTACCTTTGATCCGCGAGCGTAATGAAAAAGAATTGTTCTTTGTTGTGGCTTCCGCTCGGGAAATATTTTGTAAAGACAGTCGTCTATATTTGTTTGTGATTTGGACGACCGCGTTTTTTTGTAGTTTTTGTGGACAACCGACGTCCATATTATTGTGCGATATTTCGAGATTTCGGCGAACGGACAGGGCAAGCGACGTCCACTATTGGTTGAGACAGAGCCTTTTTCGAAGCGTGTACGAAGCACCAAATTTTGTAAGTACCGGCTCTGTCCCGGCTTCTCATATCTCTCGGGCAATAAATATCTTTTATATGAATAAACCTATTTATCTTAAACCATATTTTATATATTTCATTTTAATCTTCTCCCCCTCTTAAAGTTATCTCGTATCTCATTTTAAGGATTGTTTTTGTTAAGACATATTAGTAGTCGTCTCGTGTTTCCCGGGTATTGGCAAGTTTGGTTTGGGATAACTGTTTTCGTTAATATTGGAACACATTACTCCTAACTCGAAATTTGCTCGCCGTGCATTTTTATTTAAGGTGCGCGACTGTTGTAACTGTTGGCACAAGACTGACTTCTTTTGTAGTGTGACGTATAGACGTCTCACTAAAATTAATAAAAAATCTAAAAGACAGTTACAACATAGTGCAATTTTGAAGCTAGCAATAATTATCTAGCATTTGTTGCTCATTTATAATGTCTTTTTGGGACATGAATAAGTCTTTATGTCGAGGTCCGGTTCGATTCTGCTCGGTAGATAAAAAAATATTCCACTTTGAATAACTTAAAAACCAGCTGTTTATGGAGGGTGTACCAGTACTGCTTTTTGAAGGTAGCAACAATTATCTAGCATTTGTTGCTTGGTTCCAACAACTTTTTGGGACATAAATAAGTAATTGTATCGAGGTCCGGTCCGATTCTAATCGGTAGATAAAAAAATATTCCACTTTGAATAACGTAAAAAACAGCTGTTCATGGAGGGTGTACCAGTACCGCATTTTGAAGGTAGCAACAATTATCTAGCATTTGTTGGTCGGTTCCAATGTCTTCTTTGGATATGAATAAGCCATTCTGTCGCGGTCCGGTTCAATTCTGCTCTGTAGATAAAAAAATATTCCACTTTGAATAACGTAAAAAATAGCTGTTTAAACATAGTGCACAAGTGCACCATTTTGAACGTGGGAACAATTATCTAGAATTTGTTGCTCGGTGCCAATCTCTTTTTGGGGCATAAATAAGTCATTCTATCGAGGTCCGTTTCGATTCTGCATGATGGATAAAAAAATATTCGACGTTGTATGACGCAGTAAACAGTTGTTTTAACATACTGCAGCCGCTGTGTAATATATCACTTTTTAAAACGGCGGTCACCATGCGACGTTGACGTTGATGCTCTAGAGCCCCTTTACTCGAATGATACATGCGCAGGAAGTTCGCATCGTTGGAATCCAACGAAAATTCGAAAAAATTGTTTTTTTGTTTTTCGTCTTTTTAAGCTTATTGTAGTTAAAAAATGAGGTGCCAAGGAAAAAAAAATGCTATAGCACCTCAAAAACATTTAAAAAAAACGATAACAAAGTCGGGCGATAACCTTAGCGAGGGAGCGCCTATGCGCCTAAGTCCTGTATAAAATAAATCCGCTTCCGAATAGATAATTGTTTAAATATGTTGCTAATATTATTAAATAACTACAGACACATTTTTATTCGATTTCTATATCCGGAAAGTTTTCAAACTTGACCGATGGTGAAAAAGGTTTCGCGCTGCGCGCTATTTTCGAATGCAACCAAGTCCAGTATATAAAATAAATTCGCTTCCGATTGGATAATTGTTTAAATATGTTGATAATGTTATTAACTAATTATAAACAAATTTTTATTCGATCTCTAGCAGTATTTACGTGGAATATTTTCTTATCTACCGAGCAGAATCGAACCGGACCTCGATAGAATGACTTATTTATGTCCCAAAAAAAGTTGGAACCGAGCACCAAATGCTAGACAACTGTTGCTACCTTCAAAATACGGTACTGGTATACCCTTTGCCAGCTTTTCTACAACCAGATCCTGATTATTTTTTGAAAAATACCGAAATCAATTGGTGGGGGGCCCATGTAATATATGTAATCTTTTAGCAACAAATGAGCAACAATTAACGGCATATTTGGTTTTTTGATCGATTGTTTATTTCCCCTTATTCTACTTATGCTCTGCCAGCTTTTATGCAAGTTAGCCGAACACGCTTTTTTTTTAAATATGGGAGCAACAAATACGGGATTGGTGCAACTTTTGAGCAACAATTGAGCAACAAATGTTGGTACTAGTTTGGTTCAGTTCTGCCATATGTGCTCTGATAGCTTTTAGTACCTCTTGTTTTTGGAGAGGTGCAAGTCGAAATCAATTTAGATTCAATAATTCAACAGTTATTATTCAACGATATTTTAATGTAAAATAGTTTTTGAGTATCTCCTTAGTGCCAGTATCGTTGTGAAAATCATTTCATACAATCATTCATATAATTATCGTTAAATTGTAAGTTTGTGGTTGTTTTCTATCGGTTATATCGAATATGCATTTGACTGATACCGAGCGAATTAATATTCTTACAATGCGAGGATGTGCTGATAAAATTATATACTATCAAGAAGTTGCCATGCTGTTTAATGACACATTTCCAAATAGTGATCCTATTTCAAAATCTACTGCATATCGCACTGTTTCACGATTCGGTAGAAATGGCTGAATTCATGACGAACCAAGATATGGTAGACCAAAAGCAGCTACTAATGAGGCTCTGCAAAGTATTATTGAACACCCGCGCACAATCCTCCTTCGAGAATAGCACGGGAATATGGTATTGACCGTACATCCGTTACAAAAATGTTTAACTCACACGGTTACCACTGGTATAAAATACGACTCGTCCAAAAATGGTAATGCCGACGGTATTGTTAGAAGAGACTGAATACATACCTATTGTAGGATGTTTGTAATTGCAGTTAAAACCTCGCTATGTTACTATTGCTATACTTGAAATTTTCGAAAATTCACCTTGAAATGACCTTCACTCTTACTTCAAGGTATATTCAAGATCATGTCCGGAACATAGAATTTTCCCCACTTTCCAAATTCGCGGTCAAAAGTAGTGGTTCCCATTTGAAAAATTTAACTCGACCTTGAAATGACCTTCAAGGTCATGAACAAGGTCAAATTCACTGGTACAATTAAATAGCCAGGGAAGAAACCTCAAACTTTTGTCTGAAATATTTTCCCCGAAAATGCACTCCCGCTGAGATATTTAACCGTTCCGGAAATTTTTTCAATTGAAAATTTAAAACCGAGTATGTGTAGTAGTTCATATTTTCATATCATTAAAATAGGAGTTAGCACGCATCAACGTAAATAGTAATAGATTGATTGCGTGATGGCGTATTGCACAATTTGTGCTTTTAAATAACTTAAAGCTTCAATATTGCACAATTTTGCAATAGGTTATACCAAACCCAACTCGACAAGTTCGCCTTTTTAAATGCGAGTTAATTAAAAGTAATGCAATTAGGACAATGTCCCCCTTTTTAATGTAGAATTGGTATAGGCATTTACGGATTAGCACGCACCAACATTGACTGTAATAAATATTGCATTGAAAATATTTATACGATATTGAAACTAAAGATAATAAAGCGATTAACTTTACTACTAACCTACATCTTCAAAAGATGCGTGGCAACCTGCAGGTCATCAGAGACGGATGTTCTTTGTCGAGATGGCTTCTGCAACTGCTGAGAGCCATCCTTGTCCATCATCCACCATCCTCCTCGACTGTTTTTGTCCGTCTGCTTCAAATTTAGGTGGGGTCATGGAACTAAAATTATCAACAAAGAATCAAAAGAAAATGGCAACAGCGCGTCAGTGATTTACTGAATGCACTATAAACTATATCCCCTAGCGATACGATGAGACACATATAGGGACACACACAGTCATCCGTATTACTCGCGCTATTACTATCTATTTTCCTACCGGTCTCTCTCTCTCCCTCATGATTACGTTGACTTGACCTGGGACAATAACAATGCTCCAATTCATCCCAGGGGACGATCTCCGCCAACCCCATTATCGTCGACATGCTTATCAGGTTAGTTCTGAATTAAATATATTATCCAGGTACTTTTTATTTATTTATTTATTAAGCATAAGCGGGCGAGACAGCCCCTAACCCTAATCTTAAAAAATTGAAATAAAAAAACAATAAAAATACTACATAAAGTAGTGAAAAAGCAATAAAATTAAAAAAAAAAAGAAAAAAGCGGTAATGTATATACGCATAAAAGTATGCAAATATATCCACATTTGATTCTGTTTGATATAGGAATGTAGTGATTTGGGGTTATGTTTTTGTTGAAGAACCTGACATACCAGCACATCTGGCTGCTTCAGTGTTGAATAGCTGAAGGAACCATCTGAGCATTTGGCATTCAGGAATTGTGCCAGGAGACGGCTTCACCAGGTTACAGTCAGGTTAGTTCCTCAATTAGTTATTTCAATATATGTTTAAAGAGAATGTGATTCTTGGTGGATGCTTTATTTTTCAGCACCCAGGAAGCAGATCAGGAACAACCAGGGAGAGGATGAATCTGCAGAGAGTGCCCGGAAAACGTAGTCGACTACTTCAATCTCCACAAGAAGAAAAAGTTCCAGTAGTGACGACAAGTGACATGTAAGGCGATAATAAATTTGTGAAATGACTATGTAAGTAAATTTGACATTTTTGAACGTGCGAAGGGAACCCGAGGGAAGTAAATTTAGCTTTTTTGATCCTACGGGGAAGAACCGAGGGAAGTAAATTCGACTTTTTTGAACATGCGAGTGGGACCCGAGGGAAGTAAATTTCGCTTTTTTGATCCTACGGGGAAGAGCCAAGGGAAGTAAACTCGACTTTTTTGAATATGCGAGTGGGACCCGGGGGAAGTCAATTTAACTTTTTTGATCCTACGGGGAAGAACCGAGGGAAGTAAACTTGACTTTTTTGAACATGCGTGTTAAAATCTCGCATGTTCAAAAAAGGCGAATTTACTTCTTTCGGCTCTTCCTCGTAGGATCAAAACAGTTCAATTTACTTCCATCGGGTCCCACACGCAAGTTTAAAAAAGGCTAATTTACTTCCCTCAGCTCTTCCTCGTAGGATAAAAAATGTTAAATTTACTTCCCTCGGGTTCCACTCGCATGTTAAAAAAACTCGAGTTTACGTCCCTCGGTTCTTCCTCGTAGGAACAAAAATGTTAAATTTACTTCCCTCGGGTCCTACACGCATGTTCAAAAAAGGCTAATTTACTTCCCTCGGTTCTTCCCTGTAGGATCAAAAAAGGTAAATTTGGGACGTAAATTGGACTTTTTTGAACATGCGAGTGGGACCCGAGGGAAGTAAATTTAACTTTTTTGGTACTACGAGGAAGAACCGAGGAAAGTAAATTCGACATTTTTGAACATGCGAGGGAGAACCGAGGAAAGTCGTAGGATCAAAAAAGTTAAATTTACTTCCCTCGGGTCCCACTCGCATGTTCAAAAAAGGCGAATTTACTTCTTTCGGCTCTTCCTCGTAGGATCAAAACAGTTCAATTTACTTCCATCGGGTCCCACACGCATGTTTAAAAAAGGCTAATTTACTTCCCTCAGCTCTTCCTCGTAGGATAAAAAATGTTAAATTTACTTCCCTCGGGTTCCACTCGCATGTTAAAAAAAGTCGAATTTACTTCCCTCGGTTCTTCCCTGTAGGATCAAAAAAGGTAAATTTACTTCCCTCGGGTCCCACTCGCATGTTTAAAAAATTCGAATTTACTTCCCTCGGCTCTTCCTCGTAGGATCAAAAAAGTCCAATTTCCTCGAATGGAGATCGACCAAATCGTTGTCGTTTCGAGAGAGCCACCGGCGAACGGTTCTTGTCGAACAGCTCAACCGATCAGCAATGTCGTGGTGGGAGTGTCCTGCAGCATTCAGCCCTTGAAGCTTAGCAAGATTTTCCTAAAATAAAGATATTTGTTGTTAACAATCAATAAAAATTTCAATTAAAATATATAAAGCTAAAATGTGACGATTTTATTCGCCTTATTTGGAATTTCAAAATTCTGACTTCGGATTCGTAATCAGCGACCTCGAAAACCTCACATGCAGAGTTTATTCTACTTGCAATTAAATTAAAAATTGTTAATCAGCCATATTGGATCAGCCATTTTTAATTTGAAAAAGATTGTTTGTTGAAAGAATGACATTCGAATCAAATTCGAAGTCGATGCTTATTTAATTCTAGAGCGCAATATAATCTATTCGCCCTGGTAAGTATGCTCTTGGACCTATGGTGTTGAAAATGGAACTACTGATTATGAGTTTCACATCCAATACAGACAAGCATAAAGACACTGCAAACTTTATTAAGATGAACAAGCATAACTTTAAAATTATTACTACCCTCATCATCACTAAGAAAATATAGTAAATTTGCCTTCGATAAATAATTTTCGTATTTGAATTGCCTTCGGGACTGACAAAAAAGTGAAAAGCATATTTTTTAAATTATTAATATTTTCGTCGTCACTAAAATTTAAAACGCTGGGCAAATTTGAAAAAACATTTCTTAAGGAAAATTTAAAAAATGCAATGTTATGAGGGAAATTGTGTGAAAAATATGAAGAAGCCGAAAACGCGTGAAAAATTCAGAAAAGATAACGGGGACTTGGAAGAACATCCGGTACGCACCAGGGTACGATTCTGGGACCTTTCGATTACCGGTAGAATAAAAATTTTCTTACAAAAAAATGTTTTTTCAAATCAGCCCAGCGTTTGGGAATCTAAATGATTACGACGTACCGTACAGGGCGTTTGAGAAAAAATTTCATACATCTTGGAATTTACAATTAGTGCTAATATCAGCCGCTATTGTAGGTTATGAGCTCGCCAATTATGAATGATTAAACAAAAATATGATTTTTTCAAATATTAAAATTAGCAATCTGAAATTGAATTTCTATGTGAAATTTTATTCCTATCAAAGTTTCTTCCTACATTCCTTAATAAGATAAATCGAAAAATAGCCGTTTTAAAAAATTACTTTTTCAAAATCTACAACTAACAAATATTTTATCGAATTCATTTATTATTCAGATTTGGATTTTCAATATTAATAACAATATGTAATAAAGTTAAGGATCTTATTATGCTGTCTTCTTCTTCACAATAACTTTAAGCCGTTTTAAAATTCGCGGCTTTTCTTATTGCATATGATTGGTTCAAAGAAACGAATCACAATGACTGACGATTGACAGGATAATGGTTGATGGGTGACCAACCTCTAAACGAGTTTCGAAAATACAAAACATACATTTCAATGGACAATAATGTGCACAATACAATATTAAGTGATGATCTGCATACCTTCGTTGGTCTAAACGGCATATTTATTACTAGAGAAGACGTTTCCTCGTTGCACCAAAGATTTCGAAAAACGAGAATAAGATTTGACGTATACAATTGCCATTAGCTTCATGATTAAAACGATACATGCATCGTCAATCGCTATTTTTTTAAATTTCAGAATGAACACAAAAAAATTACATAACCTTTAATAATTATTAGTTAAAATAACTAAATTAAATAATAAAAAAAATATAAATTAAATAATAAATTAAATTAATTAATAACCTTTAATAATTGTTAAATAATAAATTACTTGAAACAAAACTTTTAATCGTAGACATGATAAAGAATAACAATTAAGTTATGATCTTTTCTATGTTTTGATGAAACTTTTTAATATTATTACTAGCTGTATGTCCTCGCTCGCTAACGCTCGCTCGGAGTGTGACCTGTTCGGTGTTTTTCTATTATAATGGATGTGAATATTTTCAAATTGATAAATATAATTCAAGAATTTTTACATTATGAATTCTTATGGACAATAATCTACGAAGCACGTGATCATGGAGTGTTCCAGATTATCGAGAGTCTTATTGAACAATTCCATATATAGCGTTTGGCGTTTCTTATAGTCAACGAATATAGACGTTACACTATATTCGTTGTTAGAGTGTTGATTTTCGTTTAATATGTGCTCCTTGTTTACGTGAAATGAACACATGCATCTGTCCGAGCACCTCAAAATTAACATTGTTTTTGTTACAGTAAAATTCTTTTTTTACAAAAAAAAATATACAAGGGTGTAAAATTGTTTTCTACGAATGTGCGTGTTGTGGCCCGAGCCGAAGGCGAGCTATCCGATTATAAACATGGAAGTAAAATATGCTAATTCAAAATATCGCATATGTTTCAAAAATAAATTTGTCGATTTCCCATATCACTGAATAGGTATCGACATGTCACATTCTTTTTTTATGTGATAATATCACCAGGAGCATACATCACAGGTTTGGAGGAAGTATTGAATTTTTAGTTGAAATGAATTGCATGGTGGCGATACTAATACCAATTATATATTGAAGATTTCTATTGAAATGATATTTTTAAAAAAATATAGTTTTGGTGGCGATTTGTCAGCCAATTCATATGACGATGGCGGTGATTCAGTCAATGATAACCAATTAATGGCATGTTATTAGTCATTTTGTTGCTATTATTTTATTCCATTGAAGTAAAAATGTATTTGTGGTATAATAAATGACATGATGTTGGCGACTCAGCAGCCAGTTAATGCCAATTTTTATAGTTGAAATAATTTAACTGGATTGGTATTGGTGACTTTTTTATCTATTGCGAATAAATGGAACTCAAGAAATTACACATGGTAACGATCAAAGCATTAAATAAAAGCATTAAATAAAATGTCGTCGAAAATTTTTTTTTTTTAAATTAATAGAGCCCGTGAAAAATCGCTAAATAGTGTCATTTTTTACAAAAAATTAAAAAATTTAAATTTTTCAGTTTAAACAAAATTTTTTAGATTCTTTGGGTCATTCTCTGCAAGAATTGTCTCTTTTGAATTTTTCCTGAAATGCGTATTTTCGGAGATAAAAATTGCCAAACTATTAAAAATGATATTTTTTTGGAAATTTTTACGAAAAATTCACAAGAGTCATTTCTTATACAGAATGACCCAAAGAATCTAAAAAAATTTTGTTTCGACCGCAAAATTTACATTTTTTAATTTTTTGCTATTTTACATGCTTTCCTTTTTTACATTTTTTTTTTCGTAATTTCATTATATCATAATATTTGGACGTATTTGAGCCTAATATAAAAATATTTCATGAGAATACGTGATCTTTATACAATTGTACAATATAGGGCTTTTTTTCATAAATTGCAAAAAATTCTGTCAAAATACGTTTTTCATTCATTACAAGACTTGCATTAGTTGTTTTCGAAAATTAAAACTTCCTTTTTATCTATATAGAAAATTTGTACGCATATAGTACTTCCCGTTTCTAAGGCACACAAAGACACGGTTAAATTGTGTGCGGGCGTATTCGTGCGTGCGTGTGCGTGTGCGTGTGAGCGAGCGTGCGCGTTCCCGTGCATGCACGTGCATGTGTATCTCTGGGTGTTAATTAATAATTGAGTGATAATATTTGTAATCTTTGCAATATTTGTTGGCATGTTTTCGCATTAAATTACAATAGCTGTTTACAATTCGCATTTATGAATTCAGTGAATATTGTATTTCGTAGTTATCGGTTATTACTGGTTAAATTAACAACAAAATTAATATGGGGCAACAACAGGCAAAAAAGGTAATTTTTGCAGTTATTTTTAAGGGGAGGGACCGGTAAAATTTTGGCACCTAGGACTTTAATATGTATGACATTATTATTTATTGGGTTTAACGAATTTTTTTTTCGGCAAAAATGCGACGAATTTGAAAATCCATGCGAGAGTTTGTTCAAAATAATAAAAAATACAGCCATAATTTTTTTCGTGAATAGTATATTACAATACAAGTGCGCGAAGTAGGTGATTTGCGCACGAGTGTAACGAGTGCGAAGTCACCTGCGGTGCACGTGTATCGTATACTATCTTTTTTGACTCCGTGAGAGACATTTTTCGCGCACTGATTTGAGTGTGCGAAGTACTTCGCGCGGGGGAAACGGGGCAAAGTGATGAATATCAAATATTTCCGATTTGTTGTAAAATATTATATGTGACTTCTCTATAATTCAGTTCAATATATTGCCATCTCGGTTAAAATTCAATATAATGTTATCTCAAAAGCAACCCAGGTCGAGCAGAAATGTCTAATCGAGTTTACACTGCAAAATCTGGTCCAAGTTCGTGTTTTAGAATAAGACACTTACGTGTTTTATGTCTGTTAAAACATCAATCGTGTTTCACTATAAAATTGATGATTTTTGTTGTGTCTCAATGTAAGACATTCGTGTCTCGGTGCAAGACATTCGTGTCTCGGTGCAAGACATTCGTGTCTCGGTGCAAGACGTTTAATGTCTTACATTGAGACACATATTCAAAAGTGAGGACACAAAACACCTTAAATGTCTAAAAAATGGGGACAAAATATCTCAAAAATGAGACACTTGTTTTTGCAGTGTAGTACTTCTTCGACTAATTTTTTATTGTCAATTCTTCAGCTACATGTACATGTTCTTATTCTAGTGGTATATTGAATTCATCATGAAATAGCCTTTTATAGAATAACTTTCTGAGATTGCATTATATGGATAGGAGCCGTCGATATAATAATTTTGACAAATATTTGAAAAATAAAATTAATTAATCCAAAATCAATGAATTGTTTGAAAATTTAGGACATTAGTCGAAAAGTAATATGCAAATTACAAAATCAAAAACTTAATTTAAAAATCAATAAATCTTCTACTCTGAAATGAATTTATTGGAAATTAAAAAATTAGTAAATGATTGAAGTAAAAACCAATTTTTTTTTTTCGAGGGTAGGGGAAAATTTAAAAAAAAACACCGATCAGGATCCGCACTGACAGGTAGTGTGGGATTGGCGATGATGTGCCGACCCACTAAAAACCACCTCCCTTTCCCACGTTGGGCCAACTTCGTAACTACGTTATCATTACTTCGAAGTGGGCCATTGTTGTATGGTCTAAAATAAGTATAGATATTCGACTTTCATATTCGTTATAGTTCGTTACACAGCTATTAATTCTTCTGTTTTGTAGCATCGTATTCTCGGATGGAGTCAACGCTGTGTATGATATTCTGTTCTGTATAATATTATCTATAACGTTGTTGAGATGCATAAACCACATTTTTCTTTCCATACTCGGTTTTTTCAACAATCAAATATGGCTTGCTCAGCCTTTGATCACATCCATATTTATAGAAGTACTTTCGTAAGCACTATTGTCCTGTCAGACATTATGCCCGGGTCGAAGCCGAGGGTGGCAAGCGCATTGACATAATATTTGTACGCTAACATTATAAAAAAATTCACAAAAAATAATAGTTATATCGATACTGGTCAGCAATATGATCTTTTTGCAAATGTGAGAAAGTCGCAGAAGAAGCATTTTGCTCATCAGTATCTAACGATATGTTTTCTAATGAGTGCGAAATAGTATATTACTCAACGAGGGAGGTAAAATAAAGAATGTCTCGTTTTTTCATCACACTGGGAAAGTTACTTCTTTTCCTCCCTGTAGTGAAGAAAAATCGTATACTTCCCTCAGGAAGTAAAAAAGAATGCCTGAGACATTCTTTATTTTACCTCCCTCGTTGAGTAATATACTATTGAAAAATGGAGTGCGCAAAATTGCATCTTGCTCACCGAGTTCGACAATAGTATATTTCGATGCATAGGTGCAACATTGGTTTTTATGCAAAAAATTGAATGCTTTCACATTCGCGCGAGGAGTGTCAAAAAAATACATAAGAAAGAACTTGACACTTACATTTACTTTAATCATAAAATGTCAAATATCAAATGTTTCAAATTTTTTAAAGATGTAATTCTTAGAGCTGATTTTGAGAATTGTGCCTCCCATTAAGGATGTACAGGGATTACAATGAGCTATTACCCCATGTGCGAATTAACGTTGGCACCGTAGTCAAACAGTTGGTTGAAGGTTGGCCGAGCTACCTTTTCCCATAGTCGGCTCCCAGAGTATCACCAACTTGCAGCCGCAGTCAGCACAACTTTGGAGCGTATATACCCCGACGATCGGGCAAACTCATAAAAGTCGTTCGCAACACAGTAAAGCCGATTATTGGTCCCACTTTGGTCCATATTCGACTTGTTGGTCGGTTAATATATACAAATAGATTTAAATTATACAATTCAGAATTATTAACCCCACTTTTCCCCTCAACTGGCCCTACCGTTGGGCCTTTTATGGTAATTTATTTTTATGCGAGTACCACCGACTGTTGGCCCAGTTCTGTCCCCAGACTTACCCGACCGTCAGTTTCATTTTATAAAATTTCCCAAAGTTGGTCCAACCGTGGTAAAATAAAGTATGTCAAATGAAATTTGTGGTTATCATTTCGTTGGTTAGGCCAATTAGGGTTATCAAGATCGGACCAATGATGCCGTAGGCGGCCCAACTCCGCGCCAACCGAAAATTTGTTTAAATTACATTACTTTAAATTGTGCCACTAATATTTTTGAAAATTAATTATGTTTTTAATCAAAATGCCGGTAGTTTGGGAGATTTGTCGATATGACATTCATTGCTTATATATTATTTTTATCTTTTTTAAGCCAGTAAACATGCTTTCATATACAGCCTATTATATAGTAGACCAAGTAACAAATGACAAAAAAGTAAAAATACTATATTTTCAAACTACTTTTACGTGGATTTTAAAGTCACAAGTAGGTAAAAATAGTTTCAATGTTAAAAATTAAAAACTACGGGGCGCGTTACCTGGACTACATGTTCGATGACCCCGGACACGCAATATAATACATACCGTACTTTGTACTCCCAGCGTAACTTCGTACTTCTTACCCGATCTATATGGATGACTGCACGGAGAGACTAGAGGCAAGATTTTCGTCCGGCCCTCTACGCGCAATAAAGGTACTAGACCACCGGACGAAAAATCTAGGTAGGCGCGCATAAAGATCGTGCATACTCCGTGGCCAAATCGAACGTGCGGAGTATAAACATTCTCCCCACTCTGCCGCACGAAATTCCTCCAAGAGTCGGACGATTTTCAGACCTGGCTCGGACGATTTTCATGCGGCAGTCGGCAGTCTCAAACGATTATGTCATGCATGTCTTAACCGTGCAATAAATATGTATTTTATTTTTGTTTGCATTATGCAAAGTGTCATTTCCATCAATATCAAAGTATTTTTTGCTGCCGAAAACAGTGGTGGCCTCAAAATTTCTTAATCATGCACAATTTTTTAAAGAAATGAGGTGAAATATGTCAAATTTTGTTTTTTACCACATGAATCATTTTTTTTTGTAGCAGATTTATAAAAACAGTGGATCTGTTGGAAAATTTAAATTAAATACTTCGAAACGATTTTGTATGTCTTTCTATAATAATTCGTAAAAATAAATATTTTTATACGAAAGCTTCATCAAAATTCTGCAGAAACCATGTATTGTAATAATTTATTATACTAATTTTTTGGAGTTAAAATCATTTATAAAAATTAAAGTAGAAATTTTTATTTAATCTAAACAGTTCTATAATATTTAATACAAGCGATATATTATTATTATATATGTTCCGAATTCATTTTCATGTCCTAAAGATAAGAGAATAGTTAAATAAAGAAAAAAAAATATTAAAAAAACAATTACACATTTGGAGTGGAATGCCCCATATGTTCGATTTTTTAAGTAGAAAGATAGTATATAGATATAGATAATATATAATATATAATATAATCAAAAACATATACCCACAACATAAGTAGTATAAAAAAAATATATATATATTTATAATAAGTAATTATATTAAATATATAATATATTAATAATTATGCTGTAATAGATGCCATATATATATCGTACATTCCATGTCAACCGGGCCAGCTTGATATCTCAAAAACGGGTATTTTTTTTTCTACGAAATTTTCTACAGATCATCTGTAACATGTGAACTTTTACCCTGAATTTTTTCAGAATTACGTTTTTTTTATTTCTAAATGGCGGACGAAAGTATCTCAAAAAACGTATTTTTGTTGTATTTTGTGTTAATTTAACGTAGTTTGGATAAAAATAAATAATGATAAACCTGAGATTAATATTTCATGTCTTATTTATTGCATTTCTAACAATAATTATTAAAGAAAAAAAATAAAATTTAAAATGGCGGACGAGAATGACTCAAAATCGGGTTTTTCTACATTTTGTACTAATTGAACGTTGTTTGGAGTAGAATAAATAATGATAAGCCCGAAATTTATATTAATTTGTTATTTATTGCATTTCTTACAATAATTGAGCCCCTTGTCCAATAATCAGTCCGACCAGTCCAATAATTTAAACCGAATACATCAACAATTTCATATGAATTGTTCCATAAAGGTTCTGAATTCATTGAGAATTATTTATACATTCATTAGCGATAGACAATTACTGATGTATTGTTATAATAGAACTTACATATTAAAGTGCAACAACGAATTAAAACTTATTCAAATTCATCGGCATCTATTACAGCATAATTATTAATATATTATATATTTAATATAATTGCTTATTATATTTATATATATATATATATATATATATATATATATATATATATATATATATATATATATATATATATATACATTTTATACTACTTATGTTGTGGGTAGTGTTATATTTTTGATGATATTATATAATATATATTTCTGCCAGCATTATACCGGATCTGTGCATAGATATCTATATCTTCAGTAGGATACTCGATGAGTGCACAAAATTTTATATATGCATACCTGGTTAAATGAAAAAAATTAATAAATAAAAAATAAAAGAAATTTTAATAATGATCGAAGCACAGATAGTGTGTATATAACATTGTCTAATGTTGATTATGTCTTTGACATGGTAAATACTTTTGCTGAAAACGATGGTGCTCTCATAATTATTTATTATGTCACAATTTTGTGAAAATTTAAACTAAATATGTCAACATTTTTGTTTTTGACCATATTCCACCATATAAATAAAGCAAAAATACACACTTAACTTCACTTTCCTATCATGATGTCATAGGAAAAGTCTGCACGAATAAGTATTTCCAAAATGATACCTTATAAATTTAAGGCAATTATTTGTTTGCTACAAAAAAAAAATGATTCATGTGGTAAAAAACAAAATTTGACATATTTCACCTTATTTCTTTAAAAATTTGCGCATGATAAAGAAATTTTGAGGCCACCACTGTTTTCGGCAGCAAAAAATACTTCGGAAATGACACTTTGCATAAGGCAAACAAAAATAAAATACATATTTATTGCACGGTTAAGTCATGCATGACATAATCGTTTGAGACTGCCGACTGTCGCATGAAAATCGTCCGAGCCAGGTCTGAAAATCGTCCGACTCTTGGAGGAATTTCGTGCGGCAGAGTGGGGAGAATTTGTTCGATTTGGCCACGGAGTATGCACGATCTTTATGCGCGCCTACCTAGATTTTTCGTCCGGTGGTCTAGTACCTTTATTGCGCGTAGAGGGCCGGACGAAAATCTTGCCTCTAGTCTCTCCGTGTGCCTAGCTAGCCAGAATGCTAGTTGGAGACTGAATGAAATCAAATGTGAAAACACTTTATATAGGAACCGTAAACGATATAGAAGGAAAAGCAAGAACAATGAAAGGGAAGGGGAAGCCTTTAGAAAAAAGAAAACAGCATGGTTTCATTTTCCTTTTCCCAGGTAGCTGGTTCAGGGTAGGATATACTCCTACCAGCCTTTTCCGAGGTAGTTGCTCCGTGCCAAAATTGGCGGAAGGAAAGGGACATTTGACTATCAGATTTCATATGGAAGGGAGAGATTCGTAGAAAAAAATAGATTAATATTATAATATCACTAATTATCTTACAGTCTACCCCACCAACATTCTACTCAAGATACACCTACTTCAACCAATAACGAAACATCAACCACTATGACTGACCCTGCCGCTGGGTGGGAAGGAAATTTATTACAATACAGTTCTGAAAAACAGGAATCCTATGGAAGGGATGAATTCGTAGAAAATGACGTGAAATACATGACCCGAAATTTCAGAAGGAAGTCAATTAATATAATAGAAGATTTTCATAGAAATTAATGAAATTTCATATCTATTTATAAAATGTAGCACTATATTTGACAATTTTCTATTCCTTATAAATATGTATTACATTTAATTGTAATGAAACAAAAAATGTACTATTGTTATGTAAAAAAATGTATTATTCCTAATTTCCATATTTTTTCTTTTAGACTTCAGAAAATAAAATATTTTACGCCGACTTCGCAAAAACATGATTATTTTATGTCATACTATTTTATTTTCTTTTCTTTGATTACTGAAAGCATTTATGGAACACTTTAAAGTGAAATCAGTACTGATTTTAGTTCGAATCTGTTAAGGGGGGGGGGGTATACCCACAAAATCAGCTCTATGAGAAATACACCTTTAAAAAATTTGAAAAATTATTTCTTTAGTAATTTTTGACGAGGAATACAGTGGTGCGAAAATAAAAAGTAGACAAAATTTTTTTTGTCCCATAAATGTTAGTTTGAAAAAAATAGCGTTTGTGAAAAAATGCTTCTACATTTTTCTAAATCAATGTAAAAATTCAAAAAAAATTAGAGTGAACATAAAAACACATTTTCTAAATAATTACGCTTGAATATTAAAAAATTCAATTTTTTTCGAAAAAAAATTTTTTTTTATAGGTGAAACAAATTTTTTACACTTTTTATTTTAGCACCACTGCATTTCGCGTCAAAAATTACTAAAGAAATAATTTTTGCAAATTTTTTAAAGGTGTATTCATAGAGCTGATGGCGGCGTCTTTACTGCACAAAATTAAAGCGCGAAAATTCGAAAATCGAAGTGACATTAGTTCGTATCTGTTAAAAACTTTCAGCTTCGTACACAAGAATTACCTACAATTCAAAAGGAAGTAATAAATTTTATTGTCCGTTATTAATTGTTTCAAAATTAATTTGATTAATTAATTTGAATTAGTCTACGCAACAACAATTCGGATTTAGTTCCACGATAGAAATTGAGATTTCTATTGTTTTAAGAAGTCCATTGGAACATTTGAAGCTATTATCCTGATTCCGGAAACAAGTGAATCACTTCCTTCTTCAACATAATTGCGAAGAGAACAAAAATCTGTCGTCTTTACATTAAAATTAATTGAAATGTACAAACTTCAATTTCTTCGCGACAAAATGCTGCACAGCGAGCGAGTGCGAGAACAGTGGTACAAAATGTACACACAGCAAAAACTTGCAAAGGAGAGGAGGGCAGTTTTTGAACGTTGGGCAAAGCTGTACTGCACGGTATATGAAGACGAAAACGTAACAGGTAACCCACACACTCTCATCTTCACTGTCATTAATTATCACGCCCACTTTTATAATTATTAAATATTAATTTAATTTTTCAAATTTTACAGCCTCAATGTTCCTGAAATTGTGGGAGAACGTTTACAGAAGATTCAAAATGTTGGAGATAAAATATGACTTTCCCAGTGAAATGTATCCGATGGAAAGGAAATTTTACAAAACCTGGGCGGGAGTCATGCGACAACTCCCAACATTAAAACCTGGCACGGTAAGAAATTAAAATTCTTTAGTGACTACATTTATAACGCGCATTACAGATGAAACTATGAAAACTGTTTTATATTATTGCAGGTCCTTTTCGATGCAGACAAAAATTTAATGTGTCCGGTTGGGGTAGACATACCGACATACTCCCTCCTGGAATAATTTCTGTTTTTAAACGACATGTGAATTATTGTAAATGTATGTACATATTCACATTCAAAATAAATTATTATAAAGAATATATTATGGGTACTCCATTTATTTTGCTCTTCCTCGTAGGATCAAAAAAGTTGAATTTACTTCCCTCGGATGCCACTCGCATGTTAAAAAAAGTCGAATTCACTCCCCTCGGTCCTTCCTCGTAGGATCAAAAAAGTTAAATTTCCTTCTCTCGGGTCCCACTTGCATGTTAAAAAAAGTCGAATTTACTTCCCTCGGTTCTTCCCTGTAGGATCAAAAAAGGTAAATTTACTTCCCTCGGGTCCCACTCCAGTGTTTTGAACATGCGAGTGGGAGTAAATTTAACTTTTTTGATCCTACGAGGAAGAACCAAGGGAGGTAAATTCGCCTTTTTTGAACATGGGAGTGGGACCCGCGGGAAGTAAATTTAACATTTTGGATCGTACGAGGAAGAGCCGAGGGGAGTAAATTAGCCTTTTTTGAACATGCGTGTGACACCCGAGGGAAGTAAATTTAACTTTTTTGATCCTACAGGGAAGAACCGAGGGAAGTAAATTCGCCTTTTTTGAACTTGGGAGTGGGACCCGAGGGAAGTAAATTTAACATTTTTGATCCTACGAGGAATAGCCGAGGGAAGTAAATTAGCCTTTTTTGAACATGCGTGTGGGACCCGAGGGAAGTAAATTTAACTTTTTTGATTTTACAGCGAAGAACCGAGGGAAATAAATTCGCCTTTTATGAACATGCGAGTGGGACCCGAGGGAAGTAAATTTAACTTTTTTGATCCTACAGGGAAGAACCGAGGGAAGTAAATTCGCCTTTTTTGAACATGCGAGTGGGACCCGAGGGAAGTAAATTTAACTTTTTTGATCCTACAGGGAAGAACCGAGGGAAGTAAATTCGCCTTTTTTGAACATGCGTGTGGGAGCCGAGGGAAGTAAATTTAACTTTTTTGATCCTACAGGGAAGAACCGAGGGAAGTAAATTCGCCTTTTTTGAACATGCGAGTGAGACCCGAGGGAAGTAAATTTAACTTTTTGATTTTACAGGGAAAAACCGAGGGAAAAAAATTCGCCTTTTTTGAACATGCGAGTGGGACCCGAGGGAAGTAAATTTAACATTTTTGATCCTACGCGGAAGAACCGTCGGACGTAAATTCGAGTTTTTTTTAACATGCGAGTGGAACCCGAGGGAAGTAAATTTAACATTTTTTATCCTACGAGGAAGAGCTGAGGGAAGTAAATTAGTCTTTTTTAAACATGCGAGTGGGACCCGATGGAAGTAAATAGAACTGTTTTGATCCTACAGGGAAGAACCGAGGGAAGTAAATTCGCCTTTTTTGAACATGCGAGTGGGACCCGAGGGAAGTAAATTTAACATTTTTGATCCTACGAGGAAGAGCCGAGGGAAGTAAATTAGCCTTTTTGAATATGCGTGTGACACCCGAGGGAAGTAAATTTAACTTTTTTGATCCTACAGGGAAGAACCGAGGGAAGTAAATTCGCCTTTTTTGAACATGCGAGTGGTACCCGAGGGAAGTAAATTTAACATTTTTGATCCTACGAGGAAGAACCGTGGGACGTAAATTCGACTTTTTTGATCCTACGAGGAAGAGCCGAGGGAAGTAAATTAGCCTTTTTTGAACATGCGAGTGGGACCCGAGGGAAGTAAATTTAACTTTTTTGATCCTACGACTTTCCTCGGTTCTCCCTCGCATGTTCAAAAATGTCGAATTTACTTTCCTCGGTTCTTCCTCGTAGTACCAAAAAAGTTAAATTTACTTTCCTCGGGTCCCACTCGCATGTTCAAAAAAGTCCAATTTACGTCCCAAATTTACCTTTTTTGATCCTACAGGGAAGAACCGAGGGAAGTAAATTCGACTTTTTTTAACATGCGAGTGGAACCCGAGGGAAGTAAATTTAACTTCTTTGATCCTACGAGGAAGAACCGTGGGACGTAAATTCGACTCTTTTTATCCTACGAGGAAGAGCCGAGGGAAGTAAATTCGAATTTTTTGAACATGCGAGTGGGACCAGAGGAATGTAAATTTAACTTTTTTGATCCTACGAGGAAGAGCCGAGGGAAGTAAATTAGCCTTTTTTGAACATGCGTGTGACACCCGAGGGAAGTAAATTTAACTTTTTTGATCCTACGAGGAAGAACCGTGGGACGTAAATTCGACTCTTTTTATCCTACGAGGAAGAGCCGAGGGAAGTAAATTCGAATTTTTTGAACATACGAGTGGGACCCGAGGAAAGTAAATTTACCTTTTTTGATCCTATAGGGAAGAACCGAGGGAAGTAAATTCGACTTTTTTTAACATGCGAGTGACACCCGAGGGAAGTAAATTTAACATTTTTGATCCTACGCGGAAGAACCGTCGGACGTAAATTCGAGTTTTTTTTAACATGCGAGTGGAACCCGAGGGAAGTAAATTTAACATTTTTTATCCTACGAGGAAGAGCTGAGGGAAGTAAATTAGTCTTTTTTAAACATGCGAGTGGGACCCGAGGGAAGTAAATAGAACTGTTTTGATCCTACAGGGAAGAACCGAGGGAAGTAAATTCGCCTTTTTTGAACATGCGAGTGGGACCCGAGGGAAGTAAATTTAACATTTTTGATCCTACGAGGAAGAGCCGAGGGAAGTAAATTAGCCTTTTTGAACATGCGTGTGACACCCGAGGGAAGTAAATTTAACTTTTTTGATCCTACAGGGAAGAACCGAGGGAAGTAAATTCGCCTTTTTTGAACATGCGAGTGGTACCCGAGGGAAGTAAATTTAACATTTTTGATCCTACGAGGAAGAACCGTGGGACGTAAATTCGACTTTTTTGATCCTACGAGGAAGAGCCGAGGGAAGTAAATTAGCCTTTTTTGAACATGCGAGTGGGACCCGAGGGAAGTAAATTTAACTTTTTTGATCCTACGACTTTCCTCGGTTCTCCCTCGCATGTTCAAAAATGTCGAATTTACTTTCCTCGGTTCTTCCTCGTAGTACCAAAAAAGTTAAATTTACTTTCCTCGGGTCCCACTCGCATGTTCAAAAAAGTCCAATTTACGTCCCAAATTTACCTTTTTTGATCCTACAGGGAAGAACCGAGGGAAGTAAATTCGACTTTTTTTAACATGCGAGTGGAACCCGAGGGAAGTAAATTTAACTTCTTTGATCCTACGAGGAAGAACCGTGGGACGTAAATTCGACTCTTTTTATCCTACGAGGAAGAGCCGAGGGAAGTAAATTCGAATTTTTTGAACATGCGAGTGGGACCAGAGGAATGTAAATTTAACTTTTTTGATCCTACGAGGAAGAGCCGAGGGAAGTAAATTAGCCTTTTTTGAACATGCGTGTGACACCCGAGGGAAGTAAATTTAACTTTTTTGATCCTACGAGGAAGAACCGTGGGACGTAAATTCGACTCTTTTTATCCTACGAGGAAGAGCCGAGGGAAGTAAATTCGAATTTTTTGAACATACGAGTGGGACCCGAGGAAAGTAAATTTACCTTTTTTGATCCTATAGGGAAGAACCGAGGGAAGTAAATTCGACTTTTTTTAACATGCGAGTGACACCCGAGGGAAGTAAATTTAACATTTTTGATCCTACGCGGAAGAACCGTCGGACGTAAATTCGAGTTTTTTTTAACATGCGAGTGGAACCCGAGGGAAGTAAATTTAACATTTTTTATCCTACGAGGAAGAGCTGAGGGAAGTAAATTAGTCTTTTTTAAACATGCGAGTGGGACCCGATGGAAGTAAATAGAACTGTTTTGATCCTACAGGGAAGAACCGAGGGAAGTAAATTCGCCTTTTTTGAACATGCGAGTGGGACCCGAGGGAAGTAAATTTAACATTTTTGATCCTACGAGGAAGAGCCGAGGGAAGTAAATTAGCCTTTTTGAACATGCGTGTGACACCCGAGGGAAGTAAATTTAACTTTTTTGATCCTACAGGGAAGAACCGAGGGAAGTAAATTCGCCTTTTTTGAACATGCGAGTGGTACCCGAGGGAAGTAAATTTAACATTTTTGATCCTACGAGGAAGAACCGTGGGACGTAAATTCGACTTTTTTGATCCTACGAGGAAGAGCCGAGGGAAGTAAATTAGCCTTTTTTGAACATGCGAGTGGGACCCGAGGGAAGTAAATTTAACTTTTTTGATCCTACGACTTTCCTCGGTTCTCCCTCGCATGTTCAAAAATGTCGAATTTACTTTCCTCGGTTCTTCCTCGTAGTACCAAAAAAGTTAAATTTACTTTCCTCGGGTCCCACTCGCATGTTCAAAAAAGTCCAATTTACGTCCCAAATTTACCTTTTTTGATCCTACAGGGAAGAACCGAGGGAAGTAAATTCGACTTTTTTTAACATGCGAGTGGAACCCGAGGGAAGTAAATTTAACATTTTTTATCCTACGAGGAAGAGCTGAGGGAAGTAAATTAGTCTTTTTTAAACATGCGAGTGGGACCCGATGGAAGTAAATAGAACTGTTTTGATCCTACAGGGAAGAACCGAGGGAAGTAAATTCGCCTTTTTTGAACATGCGAGTGGGACCCGAGGGAAGTAAATTTAACATTTTTGATCCTACGAGGAAGAGCCGAGGGAAGTAAATTAGCCTTTTTGAACATGCGTGTGACACCCGAGGGAAGTAAATTTAACTTTTTTGATCCTACAGGGAAGAACCGAGGGAAGTAAATTCGCCTTTTTTGAACATGCGAGTGGTACCCGAGGGAAGTAAATTTAACATTTTTGATCCTACGAGGAAGAACCGTGGGACGTAAATTCGACTTTTTTGATCCTACGAGGAAGAGCCGAGGGAAGTAAATTAGCCTTTTTTGAACATGCGAGTGGGACCCGAGGGAAGTAAATTTAACTTTTTTGATCCTACGACTTTCCTCGGTTCTCCCTCGCATGTTCAAAAATGTCGAATTTACTTTCCTCGGTTCTTCCTCGTAGTACCAAAAAAGTTAAATTTACTTTCCTCGGGTCCCACTCGCATGTTCAAAAAAGTCCAATTTACGTCCCAAATTTACCTTTTTTGATCCTACAGGGAAGAACCGAGGGAAGTAAATTCGACTTTTTTTAACATGCGAGTGGAACCCGAGGGAAGTAAATTTAACTTTTTTGATCCTACGAGGAAGAACCGTGGGACGTAAATTCGACTCTTTTTATCCTACGAGGAAGAGCCGAGGGAAGTAAATTCGAATTTTTTGAACATGCGAGTGGGACCAGAGGAATGTAAATTTAACTTTTTTGATCCTACGAGGAAGAGCCGAGGGAAGTAAATTAGCCTTTTTTGAACATGCGTGTGACACCCGAGGGAAGTAAATTTAACTTTTTTGATCCTACGAGGAAGAACCGTGGGACGTAAATTCGACTCTTTTTATCCTACGAGGAAGAGCCGAGGGAAGTAAATTCGAATTTTTTGAACATACGAGTGGGACCCGAGGAAAGTAAATTTACCTTTTTTGATCCTATAGGGAAGAACCGAGGGAAGTAAATTCGACTTTTTTTAACATGCGAGTGGGACCCGAGGAAAGTACATTTAACTATTTTGATCCTACGAGGAAGAACCGAGAGAAGTAAATTCGACTTTTTTGAACATGCGAGTGGAACCCAGGGAAGTAAATTTAAATTTTTTGATCCTACGACTTTCCTCGGTTCTCCCTCGCATGTTCAAAAATGTCGAATTTACTTTCCTCGGTTCTTCCTCGTAGGATCAAAAAAGTTAAATTTACTTCCCTCGGGTACCCCTCGCATGTTCAAAAAAGTCGAGTTTACTTCCCTCGGTTCTTCCCCGTAGGATCAAAAAAGTTAAATTGACTTCCCCCAGGTCCCAAACGCATGTTCAAAAAAGTCAAGTTTACTTCCCTCGGTTCTTCCCCGTAGGATCAAAAAAGTTAAATTGACTTCCCCCGGGTCCCACTCGCATGTTCAAAAAAGTCGAATTTACTTCCCTCGGTTCTTTCCCGTAGGATCATAAAAGCTAAATTTACTTCTCTCGGGTTCCCTTCGCACGTTCAAAAATGTCAAATTTACTTACATAGTCTTTTCACAAATTTATTATCGCCTCACATGTCACTTTTCGTCACTTGTCGTCACTACTGGAACTTTTTCTTCTTGTGGAGATTGAAGTAGTCGACTACGTTGTCCGGGCACTCTCTGCAGATTCATCCTCTCCCTGGTTGTTCCTGATATGCTTCCTGGGTGCTGAAAAATAAAGCATCCACCAAGAATCACATTCTCTTTAAACATATATTGAAATAACTAATTGAGGAACTAACCTGACTGTAACCTGGTGAAGCCGTCTTCTGGCACAATTCCTGAATGCCAAATGCTCAGATGGTTCCTTCAGCTATTCAACGCTGAAGCAGCCAGATGTGCTGGGCTGTCAGGTTCTTCAACAAAAACATAACCCCAAATCACTACATTCCTATATCAAACAGAATCAAATGTGGATATATTTGCATACTTTTATGCGTATATACATTACCGTTTTTTCTTTTTTTTTTTAAATTTTATTGCTTTTTCACTACTTTATGTAGTATTTTTATTGTTTTTTTATTTCAATTTTTTAAGATTAGGGTCAGGGGCTGTCTCGCCCGCTTATGCTTAATAAATAAATAAATAAAAAGTGCCTGGATAATATATTTAATTCAGAACTAACCTGATAAGCATGTCGACGATAATGGGGTTGGCGGAGATCGTCCCCTGGGATGAATTGGAGTATTGTTATTGCCCCAGGTCAAGTCAACGTAATCATGAGGGAGAGAGAGAGAGACCGGTAGGAAAATACATAGTAATAGCGCGAGTAATACGGATGACTGTGTGTGTCCCTATATGTGTCTCATCGTATCGCTAGGGGATATAGTTTGTAGTGCATTCAGTAAATCACTGACGCGCTGTTGCCATTTTCTCCAGTAGACGTAAATTACTTGGACAGATATTCTGAACGTGGGTGTACAACAAGGAGTCGTCCCAAACGATGGTGTCGGTTTTTTCATCAGATAAGTATACACAGATTATCCAATTTTATATTATTTTTAATATAAAAAATGGATTCTTTGTGGGTATATTTTCAGTAAATTTGGAGCAGCCAGACAACAGCCGAGGAAGACAACGACGATGGGTCCTAGGAGTTGCGGAAAGTATCGTGACAAAACCTCTGTCTTCGATGTCATGAAAGTTACTATTGGACTTTCGAATATAGGTTAGTAATAAAGATAAACACTACACTGTGAAAAAGTGTAAAAAATGCCCACGAACTGCGTTTGAGAAAGTAAAGTTCCTACATGCACATGGGATTCATTTTCATGAAAATAGGAATGTTACAAGGTTATTTTGACTTTGTAAATGGTGAAATTACAGCGTGTTGAATGTTTACCTCGATTCACGTTTATCCAAATATGCGCTTAAATATGTTTTGTTATGTAATTAATGCATTAGTTACTATAGTACGCCAATTTATATTTAATTGAATTAAAAAGATGGAAAAAAATACTAATAAAGTAAACAAAAGGGCATCAGTGCGGTTCAAGGTGCATCATAGTGCTTGCACAGAATTAAAATCAAAATAATCAAATTTACTTCCCTTGTCTACCTTATAATATGAAAAATGTGAAATTGATTTCAGTCGGCTTTCCTTTGTACAATCAAAGAAGTCAAATTTGCTCCAATTTCAAATTGCAATACGCGTTTACGCAATACTTTTCAACATTTACCTCGTTGCAACAAAAACGATCGGAATAATAATTGTTTCTTTTTTTCAGATCTGTATATTACCCATTGTTGTGGACAAATGCCGATTAAAATTGGCGATGTATACAAAGGAAGAATGAAAAGTCTTTATTATCCATTAACAATAAGCCATGAAAACGTTTGTATACATTTTTTTATAATTGACTTTAATTTACTAACCATTTTCAAAAATTTTAGACGCAGACATTGTATTGGACATGTCAGCAGCTGCTTTTGGAATCAGCCAAAGAGTTTGTTCAAAGGTTTCAAAATTGCTATTGTTCAAAACCTTCTTCTCGCAGGAATCAACTAACCAACCTCGATTGTTATTGATTTCCCCTGAAACAAAAAGAACAAATTCTTTCTCTTTGCTATCTACACTATTAAGACATACCTTTGCGAATAAATAATATGAAAAAAATTCTGAGGGCTCTTATAAAATGTCTGATAAATTTACTTATTTGGTATTGGTATTGGTAAGGCTTTCATTAGGTCCGGGGTTAAGACCCCCGAAATCAGCGCACTTGAGAATTTGCCTTTGTACGCTATTCCTGATGCCATTTCAGGGTTCAGCTGGATAACCAGCCTTATTGCAGAAGTTCAGAATCGGCTGAAGACTTCGCGCCCTGATTTCCTCCTTCGCCAGAAATGGAGAGTCTAGGAATTTCCTTCGTGTCTCCATTAGGGCAGGGCATTCACAGAGGAAGTGTGCTGTGGTCTCCTCCATGTTTTCGTTGCATTTAGTACACAGCGGGGAACTTTTCTTTCCCACCGTATAGCCATGCTTATTCAGGTTCCCTTGTCCAGTGAGGATTTCAATGGAAACTCTTATCCTTGTTCTGTCCAGTTTGATCAGCTGTTCAGCCCATCTATCAGCCTTCAGTTCATCTGCAAGGCTTTTGGTTGTGCTGCATTTTTTGTGGTTGATCCACTCCTTAACCTGCTGAGCTCTAAGATGGCTGGTCAGCCTGTTAAGTCCTTCCTGAAAGGGCATAGCAACCCTCCCGGTCATGTCCAGGCCATTTATTATGCCCGACTTGGCCAAGGAGTCCGCCCTTTCGTTTCCTTTCCAACACATGTGTCCGGGGATCCATGTTAGGTTGAGCTTATTACGTATGGCCAGACGTCGCAAACTTGCCTTTGCATCTCTGACTAGCGCCGATATAACGATAGGATTTTCTATGGCTCTCAATGCCGCGCCGCCTGGCTATCGGAGCATATCCATATCATATTACCTGTCACCTCCTTCCTCAAAAGAGTCTCGGCACATTGAAGAATGGCCGCCACCTCTTCCTGGAACACAGTGATGAATGTATTGAGCTTAAGGGAAAAGTTCTCCTTAAGCTTCGGTCCGCAGAACCCTGCACCTACACCTTGACTTGTTTTGGAACCATCAGTATACCAGATGGTTCCATGCTTAGGTGTTACCGGATTTCTTTCCCAGTCCTCTCTAGCCAGGAAAAATATCTTAAAGTTATTTTCCCCCGAGTCGAGGATCCGGATTTTATCCTGTGGTTGATTCCACATGGTTCTCAGGGTTCCACAAAAGAGTTCATCTAGCCCTTCCAGTCTGCCTGTTAAACTTCCCATGCATTTGAGTCTGTATACGGTTCTCCTCGCTTCGCCTTTAATAGCAAGGGCCAAGGTGGGTAACCCCAACAGAGTTCTCATTGCAATTGTGGGTGTACTTTTCCTTACCGAGCAGATGCCCCTTAGGAACATACCCTGTACTCTATTTAGTTTTTGTTGTACATTGGCCTTTTCTACTCTACGCCACCATATCGCTGCCGCGTAGGTGATTCTGGGTGTCACTATGTGCTGGTAAATCCAGAGCAGTTGCTTTGGTCCTAGACCCCAACTGCAGCCTAGTGCTCTTCTACATTGCCAAAAAGTTGCGATTGCTTTTTGACATTTCTTTTCCAGATGTCCATTTCAGTTCAACTTCCTGTCCTGGATTACTCCAAGATACTTGGTTTCTCAGGTATATTGAATCTGTTTCCCCCCTATCACCATTACTCTGAGTTTTTTCATCTTGTACCTTCTCGAGAAGGTGATAACGGCTATCTTCTCCGGTTGTATCGAGAGTGCTTTCTCCATGCACCATCTTTCCACAACCCTTAGGGCTTCTTGAATTAGCTCCTGCAAGACTTCCTCGAAGTTTCCTCTAGCCATGCTAGCGATATCGTCCTCATATCCTATAGCATAGATTCCACTATCGTTTAGTTTCCTTATCAGACTATCTGCCACCAAGTTCCATAAGAGCGGGGACAACACACCTCCTTGAGGGCAACCCTCGGAGACCGATCCCCCCCCCCCCCCCCCCCACTATTGCTCTCTGCCATTCAGTATAAATATACCTGTTTTTTAGGGTACTCAAGATCCAACTAACAATTTCTCTCGGTACCCCATGCTCTTCCGCTCCTTTCCGAATCGCTTCCATCGAGGTGCGGTTGAAAGCACCCTCAATATCTAGAAAGGCGCCTATGCACACTCCCCGTATATTGAGTTGCTTCTCCACAAACCCCATCTGCTCCAAATTTAGGTGGGCTCCCGAAACTAAAATTACCAACAAAGAATCAATTTCTTATATTAAAAATAATATACAATTGAATAATTTGTGTACTTATCTAACGCGGACACCATCTCCTAGGATGACTCCTTGTGTTGGTTAATCCGGGATCCCGTTTCCGTCGCTTCCCCGAGATCAGCTGCACGATATAATAGGCTGCTCCATTTAGCTATCACACCTACGCCACACATGCAGAGGTTTCGCATGTGTGTATAATGGCGCAACGTTTATAATGTGTTAAGAGAGAAAGCGAGCAAAAAGAAAAGGACAGACAGATGTCACAGTTTCCTGCGCCCGTATTCCACGGATAATGCACACACATCCTCACAAAACGTCTTCCCGCGCTGTACTATACTATCCAGAGTTCCACGTATAGAAAAGTTGTAAATGGCAACGGTGTGCTGTGGCAAATCGTACCGTTTCCGATAGGCCGGTGTGTAAAATCGAATTCTTACGCACGCGTATCGAATGATATTATTGAATATACTATGCATAAAATTTGTGGGTCAAATATGATGTTACGCACATGTGATTACCGCGGCACGTGTGAGCCCTGGTCAGCAGTAGTCGATGACGAAGATTTTTACCCCGAAATATTAATTAAGTCAATAATTTGATAGCGGGTGTATTAGGCAATATAACCCTTCGATTTGTAGGGTTGTTTGTTAAAAGGCAGAAAAATTGATGAAAATGACGGATCCATAACTTACTCTATCCCACTGAATTTTCCATTGGACGATCTTGGTGTCAAAATTAGCGACTCGAAAAAACCAAAAAGAACATCGTTTCAAATGAATCCGATCACTTTAAAAAAACTCGCGCCGTATTGCAGCCGGCATTTTGAATTTTTAAAATCGAACCTCAGATTCGTAATAAGCGACCCCGTAAACCCCAGCGTAACGATTTTGTAGTAAATCCGATCGCTTTCTAGAAAATCGTTCGCTATATTGGTTCCGCCATTATAAATTTATAAAATCTAACCTCAGATTCATAAGTAACAACTCCAAAAACCCCTCAGTAACGACTTTCGAGCTAATTACTTAACAATTTCGATGTAAGATTCGGAAATCAATCAATGTCCACTTGTCAATATTATTGGCACCACTACTGCGCCCTCTTTTGTGATTTTATTTAAGAAAATGCAATTTTTCGCAGTAAATTCATAATGTAGGATTCTTCCTGTGATAACTATAGGGAAAACACATGTAATAAGGGCCTGGCTGGACTCGGGAGTCGGTCCGAGGGTTCAAACTTAAAAGTCAACATCACTTTAAAACCTTAAATATAAATATCAGTATACAAGAAATCGCTTACATAATGCATGCGATGTAAATTACCAGGAGTAATTGTTAGCAAAACTTTTTTAGTACATAGTAAAGTATGCAAGATCGAAAGGTCTTTTTTTAAACGAGTGGCGCTTTAAATTTAAAAATTCAAAGTGTTATAAAAACTTTTCCTGAAGGGGCACGTTCAAATACTGAGCCCCATTTTGTAAAGTTTTACATGTAGAATAAGACTCGCCTTCGGTAATTTATCCAAAGCAAAGTTAAAAACAAATTATAGCACAAATACTCATAAAGGTTGTATTTTCGAAAAAAAATAATTTTTCGTAGTTTAGTGCATTCCAACTCTTTCTTACGTATCGGCACGCATTAATACTGAGTGATCCTGTATTATTTAGCTAGTTGAGTATGTAAAATCTGCCCTCGATCACACACAGCTAACATTAATGTCACTAGTCAGTACTAATACGATAAAACTTTTCATCAAATATTATTTTTAAAAATTCATGTTTCTAGGAGTTATGGGGTAAAGAAAAATAAAGAAATGTATTTTTTTCGAAAACCACTTTACCGAATTTGATGAAAAAAAATATATATTATGTAGGCTAATGAAAGTAATTAACAACAAAAATTTCAAAAATTTTTTCAAAAAAAAAAAAAAAAAAAAAAAAAATGTTGAATATAATTTTTGAGAGCGACATCTTAGAGTTACCACACTGAAATTTTCAAGAAAAATTCTCGTCAGTGTCCTGTATATCATATATTTTTTCCAAATTTTTTGAAATGGTGGAATAGTTAGGTTGGGTTAGGTTAATTAATATTAATAATAAAAATGAAATACTAATGCCACATATTATAGCTAGTATTGAATCGGACGTGTCTTTCAGACGAGAGTACATTCAAAACTAATTCATCCAGGTACATAAAAAAGAAAACAACCTGAAAACAGCATTAATTTCGAACAAGTTGTTTGATTGATTAATTGATAGCTTTATTAAGCAACTGGTAAACTTACATATATAGAGATTTACAAAATATTACAATAAGCTACTCTCTCAATTAAAACGCAACAGAAGTATACGAAGTACGACACGAAACTCGTATTGTATCCAAGCAAAAAAGTTTACAATAACAAAAATAAAAATAGTAACGTACATAAAGAATAATTAATAAACATAATAGTAAAAATAATGGTAAGTAATGATTTAACGCGTCCTCTGCACATTCCGACGAAGGAAGATAATCAGCTTGGCTTTAAAATCATGGAACGATGATGCCATACGTTAGTATGTTACGAAGTAGACTCGATTTGGTAGGTTAGTGATGCGAGAAAATGGTTTCGGTAATTCTCAGGTGACATACCGTTTGCTCTCTGCCAGTAAGGTGTTCGATGTTGGTCCCTTCGGAGCTGGTTGATATAACGTAGTGCTGAGTTTATTAGACGTCGTATCTTCGTGTGAAGATAATTAGAACCATCACTAAAAACGAGACACGCGTAGTCGATGTGAGTGAAGGGCGTTGACGAGCATAAGTTTGATGGACAATGGCAGCGTTGAGGCCCGAATACTTAAACGATGTAAAGCATAGTGAACTTTAGAACTGATCTAAGCGACAATTGCGATTCCAGTTCAAGTTGGCAGGCAAAAAGACTCCAAGATCTTTTATTTCGTTCATGACAGCATATCCGTTGACTATGATCGGTGGTACTTGAATGATTTTAAGGGTAGCAAGATTTTGTCTGTATCCGAGAATGATGGCATTCGTTTTTTGTCACTGCGTTGGAGACCACATTCTTGACTCCATCTGTAGAATGCATCGATGTCACTGTTTAGACGGTTATTTGCATCGTAAAGAAGACTAGGGGGTATTATTAAATAAAATGTGTGTCATCCGCAAAAGCAATATCCGTGTCACTACAATATCAAATGCGTGCAAAAACGGTGTTGAAATCTATAATAAACAAAATTGAGCCCAGACTAGATCCATCGCTACCCTGGATGGTTTGTGAGCGATCGTTGAGGTAAGAGTGGATCCACTTGATCGCAGTTTTTCCAAAACCGATTTGTTGCAAGCATTCCAAAATTAACGTGTAGTTAAGAGACTCAAAGGCCTTAGATCTGTCAAAGAGCACCAGGGTTGTTACGATGCCACCTCTTACATCGTCAGGTAACTTAAGGAAGGCCGTTTGGGCACACCGCGAGCTTACGGACTTAAGGACGAAACGCATTACGAACGAAACATCCATAAAGATTAAGAATAATGTATAACTAAATATTTATCAAAAATTGTTTCTAAAGTACTAGGAAACAATACCACCAATGTTATAGATTCTCTTTACAGTTTAACAATTTTTTAAAATTCCGTATATTCTGAATCCTTGACATAAGTGTTTTCTTTAATTTCGTGAACGATTAATTTAATAATCCTTAAGAACAACGTTGTAGCGGGTCACAAACCTACGGCGGTACCGTCTGCCGACCGCTCCGCTGTAATGGATAACATTGACTTTGTTCTGGGTAGTAGGCAATCATTAATTTTTCAGATATGCTCTCCTATCTCTCAATATTTATGTCCGTGTTTCTATTTTTCTTAAAAAATGCCTTTATGAATATTGCAATACTAAATTTTATATTGTTCTTTCTTTAATGCTTTATCAAACCCGGGCTTGAGACAGGTAGATTAAATAAGTAATAAAGTCATTTTTATTTTGAATGAAACTTAAAAAAAAAGGATTTGGAATTTTCCCCCGCTTTAATGACTTTGATGCCTATTCGCGGGTCGGCCCTCGGGTGGAGAGGTATAGGATGGACAACATACAGACATGATACATGACGGAACAGGACAACACAACACCCACCCAGAGCCAGTCCCCCCACCCCAATGCCGGTACCGCCATTAACCTATTCGGCGGTCTATGCCGGGGCAAGTGCGACGCGAGTCTTACCCCATCTTTTTCCGAGGTAATGTCCACGACGCACCGACCGCAGAAAAGCCGCCGACGGTACCGACAAACTGCTGACGGTACCGACAAACTGCCGACGGAGGTCGACAGCGGTACCGAATTCGTACCTTCGCCGAACAATGTTTACTTCGTCGATTTTTCAAACAAATGAAAAACAAACAGAAGAACATTCCTCGACGGGGATTCGAATTCGAGACCTAGAGAACGTTCAGATTACGAGACGAGCACGCTAACCACTTAACCATCCCGTTCTCATATTTTGAATGAAACTTTAATAAAAGAGTATTTATTAAAAATATTGCTCAACTTATCATGCTCAACTTATCATGCACTTTTATAAATACTGAACATTGTCGACCGTCGATGGCATTCATTTTCACATATATTATGAGATCCGTTAAGACGATCCATCAAAATACATCATATAGGATAAAATTGGCAGGATTTTGAGAAACCAATGTTCTGTCACCGGAATCATCGATCAATAATGCCTTTTTTTTAAATTTTATTTATACGTGTCTTTAAAGATTTTTGTTTATACGATTTTTTCCCATTCTTTTGTATTACAATTAAGTCTTTTAGACCAAGGAACATGAGATTGATATTACCATTGCAAGAAAACCATTTTACTAGATTAACTCCGTCTTTAGATGTACTATTTCCGTGTCGTAAATCGCAATATTACAGAAATCGGTTTCTCTGTGTAATGTTTTTGCTAATTTTGCTAAATGTTAACTGCACTTTGATTCTTATCTCAGGGAACACCAAGCCCATGGTAAAATCCCAAGATGATGCATGTTTGGTTCTTTTGCATCTCGATAAGGCCCTATACCGCCGATTGTCGCCGCGAAGGCGCGAATGTGATGCGCGCGCATATGTGGAGGGGATATTGCCAGTTGAACACTGGGACGTCTGGCTCGTGTTTATGCTCTCTGGGAAGTTGGATTCGGATTCGCGAAAGCTCTGGAAGGCAGAATTGAGTGAAAGGGATTCTTCTCTCCGAGAAGATGATGATTTTCTGAATTCGCTTCCAAAGTTCACGGATCTCGTCAAGTTTCTTGAAATGAGAACGCAGGCTCTTGGAATGTCCACCTTGGAGCGTAGAGTAGAAAAGTGCCCATTCTCAACACCTGCGGCAGGCCCTCCACCGCGAAAGGTTTTTCATGCTAGTACTGCTCGCTCTTCTGATAGAGGTTCTTCACGGTGACCTCTTTGTTCCAAGTCTCACCCTCTTATAAGGTGCCATAAATTTCAAAATCAAAGTCCCTGTGATCGCGTTTCTTCGGTTAAGCGTTTGCAATTGTGTTATAATTGTCTTGGACGGCATCGAGTAAACGCCTGTCCTTCTTCTGGACGTTGCTCGGTCTGTCAACGTAAGGATCATACGCACTTCATTTGAAGTCGCATGGCAACGCTCCAACTTCGCGACACGACGATAATAGGACAACAGTCGACAAGCCTGTTGTTAGTTTGCATGCTTCGAGCTTTCCATCATCGCGGCGTAAAGTTATCCTCGCTACTGCACAGGTCCAGGTGATTGGACCAAATGGCAATAATACTTGCGCTCGAGCTCCTTGGATCAGCGATCTGAATCATCCTTTGTAACAGAATCAATTGTACAACTTCTAGGGCTGCGAAAGCAGCGCACTAATGTGTCGCTATCAGGATTGGGCGCCAGTACCGCAGGCACTGCCCGATCGAAAACCCATTTTGCTCTGCGATCCCAAATCGATTCTGAATTTCAGCTTGAAACGGAAGCTCTCGTTCTTCCCAGACTCACATCGTATCTGCCGACGGAAATTATTGACAATTTCTATTTCTCGCAGATAGAAGTATTTGCCTTTGCGGATCCGGAATTTTGCGTTTCAAATAAGATAGATATAATTTTAGGTGCCGATGCCTAGGGACTGTTGCTTCGTTCGGGATTGAAACGCATTCCTTCTTCGCGTCTCATTGCTCAAAATACCGCCTTCGGCTGGGTTATTTCTCGTTCTCTGCCCGTGGATGCTTCACGGCGGGCGGAGAAAGGCGTTCCTTTGACGTCACAAGTTTTGCATTGTAGTACATGCAACCTCGATCAATCAATCCAGCGGTTTTGACAACTCAATGGATGAATCCTGCGAGCGTTTATTTCGAGAAACGCATTGCCGCAATTCACAGGGTCGGTATGAAGTTCGTCTTCCCCTAAAGCCGAGTTTACCATTGGTGGCCACTGAAACTAGTAGAGTGGCTGTAGGGTCCCTTGCGTCTTTTCATCGCCGTCTTTCACGTGATCCCAAACTGTCTGCCGCGTATTGCAGCTTCATGGGGGAATACGAGAGACTGGGACACATGTCGCGGATTCCGTCTAACGAGATAGAGCAGGGAAACGCATGGTATTTGCCACACCATGCCGTAGTGCAGGTATCGAATGCTTCACGGAAGCTCCGGGTCGTTTTTGATGCTTCGCGACAGAGTCGGGATGGCTATTCGTTGAATGATTTTCTCTTAAAAGGTCCTCCGCTCCAAGGAGACCTATCTTTAATTCTATTGAACTGGCGTCGTTATTCCTTTGCCTTCTCTGCTGACATTGTAAAAATGTTTCGCCAGGTTCGATTAAACTCTAAAGATCGAGATTCCCAGAGAATAGTATGGGCAGCTTCACCTGACTCCGATCCCGTCGATTATCGCTTAAATACCGTCACCTATGGGACGGCTTGCGCTCCATATTTGGCGATTCGTACACTTCAACAGTTAGTTCGTGGTGAAGGCACTCGATTTCCGCTAGGTGCTGCATGTCTCCAATCGGAGACTTACGTAGACGATACCTTTGCAGGCGCGAACGATTTGCCCTCTGCTATCATGAAGAGAAACAAACTCATCTCGTTGCTAGGCTCTGCGCGAATAGGATTGGATAAGTGGTCTGCCAATCACCCCGACCTCCTTCCTCCTCAGGTAGAGCATGGTTCCTCGAAAGCTATTGTAACAGATTCCTCGGTGAAAACACTCGGTGTTTAGTGGAACCCTATGCGAGATCAGTTTAGGTTCCAAGCTGAAGATATGGAAGAGTTGGCGACAGCCTCAACCAAGCGATGTATCCTTTCCGCTATTTCTCGCTTATTCGATCCTCTCAGGTGGCTTGCTCCAGTTACGGTGATTGCAAAAATTCTAATGCAGGATCTATGGATCCAGAAATGCGACTGGGATTCTCTACTGCCCACTGAATTTCGTGAGCGCTGGCATGCCTACTGCGACTCTTTGTACGCATTGACTTCACTGTCCGTCGATCGTTGGCTGGGAGTTACGGCTGTCCGTTCATGTGAGATCCACGGATTTTCAGACGCTTCCTCTCGTGCATATTCTGCTGTAGCGTACTTGCGGGTTAAGGAGAGTGACGGTCGAGTCCATATCTCATTGATCTCTGCTAAATCTAAGGTCGCGCCGGTTAGAACTTACCACTCACTTTAGAAAACTGGATTTCCTTCGTTCTTTTCCTGTCTTCGCATGGTCTGACAGCCAGATTGTGCTTATGTGGCTACGCAAACACCCTTGCAATTGGAAGACATTTGTCGCAAATAGAGTATCGTATATCCAAACGAAGCTACCCTCTGCCACTTGGTCGCACGTGCCTACTAAGGAGAATCCGGCAGATTTAGCTACTCGTGTTTGCGAGCCTGCTGATCTGGCTCGGAGTGATCTATGGTGGCGTGGAGCTCAGTGGCTTTCTCACTCTCGTGAACATTGGCCGCAAACTTCTGCAACTTCACGAACTCTCCATACCCAGGCTCGGCCTGCGGAATTGACTCTTTTTAATCGTTTCTCCTCGTTGACTCAGTTGATTCGCATAGTAGCCTTGTGTAAGCGACCGCTGGTTAATCTGCGTAGGCGCGCCCAAAGCGAGGATCGACTACCTTCGTTCATCACTTCCGATGAGTTATCTGCTGCACGACTCGTAGTCATTCGATTAGCACAGGTTAGTGATTTCGTCGAGGAAATAAACCTACTAAAGTCGGGGAAAGAATTATCGAAGCGTAGTCGCCTCCTGAAGTTAAATCCGTTCTTGGATCATGATGGAGTTCTGCGCGTAGGAGGTAGATTGTCCCACTCTAATCTTACGTATGAACAAAAGCATCCCCCGATTCTTTCGCAAAATTCCACGCTTAGCAGATTATTTGTTCGGCATTCACATCATCTTTGTTTGCACGGTGGCCCCACTTTGACATCCAGCATTTTAATGCAACAGGTCTGGATTCTTGGCAGAAATCGTCTTATGAAATCTATTATAAGAAAGTGCGTAACGTGTCAGCGGGTTAAGCCGCAAACGGCCCAGCAGTTGATGGGTGATCTTCCTGCCGATCGGGTGACTATCGGACGCCCATTTGCAATATCGGGTCTAGACTACGCAGGTCCCATTGAGGTGCGTTCGACAAAGGGTCGAGGGCACAAGTCGTATAACGGGTATATCTCAGTTTTCGTCTGCTTCTCCACACGGACCATTCATCTTGAACTGGTTAGCGATTTTACCACTGCTTCCTTCATTTGCGCGTATCGACGGTTTGTAGGTAGACGTGGCATTTGCCACCGGCTTTACAGCGACAACGCCACTAACATCAAAGGGGCGGGTGCTGAACTTAAAGATATGTTTGATCGGGCTTCGGAGTTCTACCACCGGGTTGCTTCACTTCTCGCTAACGATGGCACCGAGTGGGCTTTCATTCCACCAAGCGCTCCCCATTATGGCGGATAGTGGGAAGCTGGGGTCAAATCCGCCAAGCATCATTTAAAGCGGGCGGTGGATGAACACACCCTCACATTCGAGGAGCTGTCCACTGTCCTTGTAGAAATTGAGGCTTGTCTTAATTCGCGTCCATTGAGCGCCCTTAGTACGGATTCAGACGACCTTCATGCGTTGACTCCGTTCCATTTCCTGAACGAAAGTTCCTCTGGATTACTCCCAGAAGCCGATATTTCCGACGTTCCTCAGAATCGCTTGAGTAGGTTTCAGTTGCTTCAACGCATTAGAAACCAGTTTTGGAAGCGTTGGTCCTCAGAATACCTTCTCCACTTGCAAGAGCGCGAAAAGTGGAGAATTCCACAGGATAATTTTGTTGTGGGTCGACTAGTTCTCCTAAAGGATGATGGTTATCTGCCATCAAAATGCCTCTAGGTCGAATCACTGAAATCCAGCAGGGCCCAGACGGCCTTGCCCGAGTAGTTACAGTGAAGACTGCCACCGTTTCATTTAAGCGACACATCGCTCGACTTTGTCCACTCCATCTAGACGGAGAAGGTTAGTTGTAGGGTAGAGTGTTCGTCCGTCGGACGAAGGCGGGCGGGACATTTGGTTCTTTTGCATCTTGATAAGGCCCTATATCGCCGATTGTCGCCGCGAAGGCGCGAATGTGATGCGCGCGCATATTTCGAGGGGATCTCGCGGTGAGTTGCATCTGGCCCCGCGAGCGTGACGGCAGCTGAGTTCCGGCTTCGACGCGGAATAGTTTCGGTTGACGGTACGGTCTCTCGCAAGTTGCTGGTGTGACGATTTTGCGAGTTTTCAGTTATCAGCAGTCTTAGCGTGCGAGTATTGTCTATCATTTACGTGCGTTGAAAGTGGGAGATTTGGCCACGTGTCAGTTTTTTGCATGCCATCTCCCGGGCTGCACTTGACGCGGCGACCCTGTGTCGCTCATTGCCTTGGGTCGGTTCCTGCGAGAAGTCGTGGCGCCCCAGAGGACTGTGTTTTTTGTGAAGTGCACTCGGCCGCTTGCGGGCATTGAGTTGAAGACTGTGCGAGGCAGCGCCGAGTTTAAGACTGAAATTAGGACGTAAGGAAGATCCGTGTAGGTTAAGTGTGCAGCGGCACGAGGTAAGAGTCTGGTCGTTGGGTGTGTGTATGAATGTGTGCGATCGAATTCCGCGCGTTAAATTGTACTTTCTTGTACTTTGTAATTCAATAAAGATATCCGCTTGCCCGGGCTTTTCTCCCTACTTCGTGGGAGTTTTTATGCTTAGGCAAGCGCGTACAGTTACCGCGAAAGTATGTTCGTTTATTCCTTTTATTTGACTTTAATCCTTATGACCTATTTTAGTAAAGCTAATTAATTTCCAAACAATGCATTTTTTGCGTGCTATCATTAGTCACATACTTTTGTGTTGTTATTATTGCCGCTTGGAAATTATTTACCAAATCGTTTGCTTTATAATTATTGATCAATCTATTTAAACAATCTGTTTAGTATTTGTATCACATCTTTTGTAATGTAACTAGCCGATACCTCTCACTTCATATCTTCGACTGCATTGTAACCCTCATTGCAGAAAGGTCATTTTGAAAGCTCTTCACGATTTCATATGGAAAACCTCCATGGTTTCAGATATTATTCAGACTTCAGTTTTATAGAAGCACTATTTATTTATTCAATAGTACATAGTGGTTTTTGATGAAGTCCAGTTAATTCTAGGTCTCGCATCGAATAGATTCATTTGGAATCTTATTTCTAGTCCTAATAAATAAAAGTTGTCGTTGTCATGCTGCCTACGTCATTTTCTGATGAAATTCGGAAAGAGCGCAATTGTATGTGACATATTAGTGCTCAGTTTTGAACACCAAGATTTCTGTTGTGAGACATGCTACCTCATTGTAACGTTTCAATTACTCGATACATATTATAAAATGCTTGGAAGTTAGTTCACTAATTTGCGTGGATGGATATTTTTTCGTGTTCATAGGTAAATAAGCAGTTATCCTTGGCAAGAGCACATAAGCTGCAGCTTGTTCTAAGTTATATTTGATTTATTTGTTATTAATCAATGACGATTAAAGGTGGGACGTAATCCTAATCTGCTTATCCAATAAGTGTCGGGACAGTATTTTGAGCAAACAAATTTTGTTTTAATTTGACATCTTTCCTGCTCGTAACAGGAAGAAAGATAAAGGAACTCATGAAGCAAGTCACGATTTTCGGTTAATTATTATAAAAATATTATTGTTTCCATATTTATAAATTGACTTTCATTCTTATAAATATAATAGTATCTTTACTAGTTAACGAAGTACAGCTAAACATCGACCGTGGACGACACCTCGATAATTCGATAACTCGTCTTCTTTCTTTATAATAGTCCCATTAGATCCAAACAAATAATTTTGAGAATAAATACTATTTTCAGTATCTTTGTTTCATTATATTTTGAATCAATTTTAGTTCCAGCGATACCAATAATGAATTATCACTTTTCAATCAGAAAGAATATTTTTTGTTTGATAAATAATATTAATATTATAATATTAAATAATATTTTTCTCTTCGTACTATTAAATGCTTGTAATGAAATACTGAACATGTTACTCGTTCTACTATAACAGAAGCATGTTTATATATACAATACAATATTAAACCAGATAGATTTCAACATAAAACCATTCCATGCAACCATCGGATTTTAAAAGTTAATTAGAAACAAAAATCTCATAATTAAAACCTTTCCTATATTATATATTGAACATAGAAATAATTTGACGTAATTGAACGTGGTAGCTAATTAATAAAGTAGTTAGTAATACTTATTGAATATACATATTTTACTTTATATTAGAAAATGAAGGGACATGAAATATTACGAATAAACATTAATTTGATAAAACTGAATGTTTGCATTCTTTGTAATCCCTTTAGTTGGTGGAATTTATACTGTAATAAGGTCAAAGGCTTTCATATCTACAGAAGAGCTTGGGGACCAATACTGTTTGATAGGACCTTACAAAGAAAACTCTGCTAAAACAGAAATCGAAGAAACAGAATTTCCAGTCTCAACACCTTTGAACATCGCCATTCAAGCGCTTCGGGATCAAGGTTATAAGGTACGCTAAGTAAAAATAAATTTATTACGCAAATGTTCAAAACAAAAATTGTTTACTTAATTTGTCGTCCTCATTCATATTCAATACAGTCGTCGGAGTATGCGTCGAATTTTTTACGGTTATCAGTTCTTCGCATTATCCGGCTCCATTTGGTGCATCAGTTCCCATCGAGCTTTGGAAAATAAGCAACTGTTCCCGGCATATAGTACTAGCCGGATGCTCTTTTTCCTCCGCTCTTCTCGTTTCGCTAATGCATCCATTCCCGCTAGACGCCAGTCGGAGTTTACATGACCTGTTCAACATGTCCAACATGAAATAGCGTACCCAATTTGTAATTTCCAACTACAGTAGTCCCGGTATAATTGCATCGAGCTATATTTGCATCCCAGCATATTTGTCCGCTTCCATTCCGTTATATTTGTGCGTCACCGCTCTCTTTTTCCCCCTCTTTACGGAATGTAGCCTCATGAGGGCCTGCTGTGACGTCACGAGCATCTGCTTCGTGCGTTTTAAGGACAAACACCAGGTGTATAAAATTATACATAGGATAGTGATCACTTAAATCACTTAATTTTAAAATATCTTTGTAAAATCAGTGAGAGAATTATTTCATCAGAAATTCCTGTTACGGACGATAGTACGTACCTCGCCTTATCAAATAGTATATTATAATTTTCTATAATATTTAAGCCATTATAATAGTTGTCAGGTTTCGAGTGGGATGAGCGAAAATCGTATTTAACGCAATATAATATTCGTACATCCGGTGCACGGTTACAACGTGGTCCGAGCAACCCCAGTCGTTTAATTCTTTATAAATTGCTTAAATGAATGTTCGTGGAACCTGTAAGCAGTTTTCGATGGCAACCTGCTAGCGTTTGCAGATCCCATGGCCACACTCGGTGTCGACTAGCACCCTAGCTGTCGTCAGCGGGTTCCCACACGAAAACGTGTGACCGGATGGACAATCCGTCTTCCTCATCGACGGATCCCGAAAAGCGCAATAGTTTTTAGTCAGTCAGATCACCGAAAGCAAAGAGGCAACTTCGGGTCGTTCGCAACTTTCATGCGAGGAACCTAGATCGCGAGGTACTAATTCCAGTCGATTTCATACATCTAACCTCAGCGATCTGCCTCTGGAAGTCATCCAACTCGTGGCTTCCGAACGCCGGGAAAACCGAGTGCGCGCTTCGGTCGTTTACTATAGCGCGCCGATAATAATCATTTCTGTACGGGTGCTGGTCGGGATAATAACAATAAATAATAACTGTGCGAAGAGCATAAAGAGAGTGTTCCTTAAATCCCGACCCAAAGAAATCTGCATCCGTAACAGGATACTTTTTGGTGTCAGAAGTGGGATTCGCGAGTGATTTTACCAAATCATTTCGGTTATCCCGTTTACGCGGATCCGAACTGTGACTGTGTATTCCAGTTGGGATATAACTAAAGTGCACCCGTGTTTGTGAGTGCTGCCCAATTTTGCCAGTGCCCATTACGAGGAAGATGATCCAAGCAGCCCTCTTCTTCGGGATCGCCGTTACAGCCTCCATCCAGATCATCGACGGGTAAGTCGCGACCATTTCCTTCCTACACTGCCAAACGTATTAATTTCCACCCACTTCTCTGTACATTTCTATAATTATAATTTAAAAGCATCGACTAATATTCCATCACGGGTCATTCGCGTACGTTAATGCATGAAGGGATTCCGCGACGTCCTCAGTTCGCCTGCGAATGAGCGAATAAAAAAGCGTAATCAATTGTTACGTAAACACAGAACGGCGAGCGAAAATTCCTCAGATTCCGAGGATTCCTCGGACGCGACGCAAGGTTCTTCGGTTGACCTGAAACCTCCGAAAATGAGTGACGGTACTCAGACCAACCTCCGTATGATGAAAGGGATCCCGAATCCCGAGATGTCATAGGCCAAATTCCCGATTTTCATGGCATTCGCGAAGAGTACCCGGAATTCGAGGATCCGTGTAAGGACGCGTTGGCGCTACTTTCCGAGGAGGGTTTGCCACTTTTCAAATATCAATTAAGAGGGAAACTGAAGGGAAAGGCGGAGCATTTCAGAGGTATAATGGGGGCCATCGCCACCGTCGAGGCGTGTTTACAGGAAATGCGAAACGTTTACGGTGGGCGCGATGAACCGGAGGCGTATCTTATGAAAATCTCGACTCTAATTCAAGGGGAAAACGAGTCAGCCGACGATTTCGGTACGCGTATGACAAAGCTAATGAACGATGGGATCGCCGCCACGAGAGCATCACCATCTTATGATGCACACCTTCGCCCTACTTTCGTAAGGGTTATCGAACAACGGGCATTAGACAATTTTATCGCGAGTCTTAAGGGCATGTTAGAGTTACGAGTGCAGCAGGCGAATCCGACGACGCTCGAAAAAGCGATTCAATTAGCGAACGTCGCGGAGCGCAGGTATTTTTCAAAGGACTGCGTGGAAGAATTCCGTCGGATACGTCGCGAGGGAATAGACCGACCCGCTGCCGCGTTACTCGTCAACGCGGACGAACAACGTCGTCGTACGGATGAGCAACGACGCCGCGGGGACGAAGGAGTTTGTCGCGCGGACACGTGCAGCGGCGATGAGTGCACCTATTGTGGAAAATTTGGGCACCTCAAACGAGAATGCGCGGTACGGATACATTACAGTACGAAATGCGAGTACTGTGGGCGCATTGGCCATAACCGTGACCGGTGTTATGCCCGAAAAAGGGACGAAAACGTGAAAATGCAAATCCGAGGGGGCCCCAGATAAATTCTCGCGACGGCGCTTGCAACGTGCATGAAACCCCGCATCATTCGTCATACTCACGAGACAATTCGGGTACTAATCGCGGAGGATCCAGCGGGGGTATCGAGGGAAACAGGGTCAGAGGAAGGCTGACAATTCTTTAAACTCCCAGGACGCTCGGAATCTGACTGGGGTTCCGAGCGAATCACGGATCCAGTCGGAAGGACAAGTGAGGGTGTTGAAAACCCGAGAGCAGCAGTCCGTCTCGGAGCTGCTGAATTCGCTAAATGTCCGCGATTAGGGGTTACGAGTCGCAATCTCCATGGGTCAGAGGGTACGTTCCTCGTCGATTCAGGGGCAGAAATTAATATTGTCGCTGGGCGTTGCCGCGGAGCCGTTGGGCGCAACTTCCCTTTTCTCGCACCGTATACACACGGTGGATGACGTACCGGTCAAGGCGAAACGATATCGGCACCCACCCGCTATTAAGGAAGAGATGCAGCGACTCGTTGCCGAACAGCTGGCCGCGGGAATAGTGGAGCCATCCATGTCTCCTTATGACTCGCCCGCTTCGGTCGTACCGAAAAAATCAGGACCTAACTGCGAAAAAAAATGGAGACTCGTAATCGATTTTGGCAGTTTAAAAGAGGAGACGAACGGCGACGCTTACCCTATACCGAATATCACGGATATTTTAGATCAGTTGGGTCAAGCCACGTATTTTACGACCCTTGATCTAAAATCGGGTTTTCATCAAATTCGTATGGACAAAAGAGACGCACCAAAAACAGCGTTCACAACACCCTTTGGGCATTACCAATATACGCGTATGCCCATGGGTATAAAAATCGGGCCAAGTTCTTTCCAACGGTTAATGGACTTAGCATTGACGGGCTTACAGGGCATCGAAATGCTAGTCTACCTAGACGACATCATCCTCTATGCTAAAAACTTAGAGGAGCATGAAAAGAAATTTACGCGTCTCATGCATCGTCTAGCCAATGTAAATCTGACATTGGAACCGCAAAAATGCAACTTTTTACGGAAGGAAGCTAACTACTTGGGCCACATTGTCAGCGAAAATGTTGTAAAACCCGACCCGCGAAAACTCGAAGTTGTACGAAACTTTCCGCGGCCCAAAAACCCAAAACACATAAAACAATTTTTGGGTCTCGCGGGATATTATAGGCGGTTCATACAGGATTTTGCAAAAATCGCTCATCCCCTTAATATCCTGCTGCGGAAAAATGTTCTTTTTGAGTGGAAACAGGAGCAAACTGAGGCATTCGAAACCCTAAAGGAAAAATTGTGCAGTGACCCAGTTTTACGATTGCCCGGTTTCTCCCGACCTTTCATTATGACCACTGACGCGTCAGGATACGCGTTAGGGGCGGTCTTATCGCAAGGAGAAGTTGGAAAGGATTTGCCCGTGGTTTTTGCATCCAAAAGTTTGAAGGGTGCTGAACTTCGTTACCCGCCAATCGACAAAGAAATGCTTGGAGTGGTATTCGGGGTAGAATAATTTCGGCCCTACGTATACGGTCGGAAATTCTTGATTATTACCGACCATAAGCCACTGGAAGCTCTGAAACATTTAAAAAATTGTACCACTCGCCTCCATCGCCTCGGGACAAAGCTTGAGGATTATGACTATGGCGTCAAATACAAACGCACTGTCCCGAAACCCTACCGAGTGCACGAAGATTTCGACAATATAAGCGAGCACGAGGAAATCGAAACCCTCGAAAATCGTCAAGTGCTTCCCCTTCGAAAGAGAAAACTGAATATACGTGGAAGCAAACGTCGAAAGGAATTTCACCAATACCCTACACGACCACGATCTAGTTCATGTTCGGATAATCCAAGGGATCTCAAAAAACGACGCGAAGATAAAAACGTTGCCGCCACCCCCGAGGTCAGGGGCGTGACTACGGAAATGCCGCCAAAATCGAAGCGACAGCCGAAAGGATCATCGCAGAGTAAATACTGGGCGTGGGTACCTGTCGAGGACGATTTACAAAAATCTCCTGAGCGGTCAAGAGAACCCAGAAAAACGCGGTCAGGGTTGAAATACCGGAGGGATGACCCTTGGAACTCGCCTACAACGCGTGGAAATCGGCCTAACGAGCAAAAACTCGCGAGCGAAGACCCAACAGCGGCGCTGTCGGTGAACGAATATCGTTTGGACAACACCGTAATCAAGGGCACTGATTCCATAGACGGGTATTCCGGAGCATCCCAGGATACCATATCAGACATCGGGAAATCCATTAATACCCGAAATGACGATTACCGAATTCGGTGGGAGGGTCGTATGGGGTTCTGGCCTGTCGAAAATGTCATACCAAAAACGGACGAAACAGCGTATAATGTCGATGATTCTCGCGAAAAAGAGGGAAATAGAATACCCTCCCCCGAAAAAGTAGCTGGTCGACAAAATTCCTCATCGAATAAAATGAATTTTCCGTCTATTAACAGCGCATCCGGGTAGAATTTAACATCCAGCGGCTGGAGAGCGATCTCGGAAACAGCGAGAGCTCGGAAACAGCAGAGCATTGGAAAAATCGTCGAAAGAAGAAGTTGCGAACGGCGGAGGGGGAACCCGGAGAACGTTGCGAACGACACAACGCAGAGCGCAGCGAGCTCCGTGAAAGAAAAGGGTTTGCAACGCATAGCGCGGACGAGAAGGAGAATAGGGAGAGGAACGGTATAAGCAGCGAAGTTGCAGGTAACACACCGTCTCGCCATCCGTGCCATACTGGCAACGGAGTGACCCCCTCTCCACGCCGCGCAGAGAGAGAGAGAGAGAAAGGACGAGTAGATAAGAAGACAGATATTACAGCTGCTACGTATAACTCAAGTAGCGAAATGCATTTACCATCCACTAGTGTAAGTACATGCGATGACGGGCAGGGAGGCATTGAGGTCCGACCAGCCCCCTCCCCAGTCCTCCAGGAGCAAGAGAACTTTAGAGGAACACGTAGTGACGGTTCCTCGCGTAAAAGCGGGTCTGGAGGTCTAAAACGGACTGAGCCCCGAATTTCCCCCTCCGAGTCGCGCGTAAGCGATGATGACGCGTGCCATGCGGAGAATATGTCACTTGATACGGAAAGGTTATCCGAGGTCGAAGTGACATGTTCGATCGAAAGTAAGGACCGAACATCTCCCTTGTATAATTATCAGCTGGATAAAAATTGTGCCGAACCTTTCGCGTTACTAGTCCGCGATGAGGAGACTGTCCAGGACGGAAATTGCCTGTTTGACTCCCTCATAAACGTGCACCAACTGCCGATAACTCCGGGAGAATTCAGACTCATGTTGCTCGAACTCGGACGCTTCAACGAATGCGCCGAACCCAAGTTTACACGTGAAATTCTTGCCTCTCCGTATGCCTATGCAAACGACAACCACATACGTCTCTTTGCATTGCACTATGAGGTGAACGTTTGTGTTCACCATAACGAGGACCCGATAAGGACGCGATATTATCATATAAAAATTTCCAATACGGCCCGGTGGTATCATTTACACCTGGAGAGGGAGCATTACACCCCGTATAGGAAAATCGCGTGCCCGGGAACGCCTGATCCTGGCGGTGGTCCGACGGACGATGGCGACGGCCCATCCGATGACGAGGGCAACGACTCGTCCTCGAATAATGGTGAAAACAGCCGGTCCAGCACCGAGGGTCCCGCTGGTAGACCATTACCTGATTCGTCCTCCGACACTCAGGAGGAATCAGAGTCGCAAGTTTCCGATAATAATGAGAATGACTCGCCGGAAGCTGGCGAGCCCATTATAAAATTTTCCGAGCACCATCTAACCTGTGAAAAAGGGCATATCGCTTTTTTCACCACTGCAGACTCTCTCCTCGACAGCGAAGTGGGTCAATTGCTTGTAGAGAAATCCTTAATAACTAAGGATAATTTAGTGCAAGGCAGTCCCAAAATTGGCGAAGTCGTAGTAGCCAAGTCGGGAAAGTATTTGATATTCGCGCTAATAGTAAAGAAAATATTGGAGAACGAGCATCAAAGTCTGCCATAACATCTAGCATAAAGCAATTAAATCGGAAAATTACGGAATCCGGGGTTATTACGGTACACATGGGGTACTATTATGACATGCTTACGAAACAGACATGGTGGACGATCCCAGAGATTCTTCGTCAAGGGATAAAACGGAAAATTATGATAGTGGTTTTTAAGGATTCGTTGGCAGTGCCCTCATCGGACAAACGTAACGCCATTATTAAAGAACATCATTGTTCGGCATTTTGGGGTCACAAAGGGATTAATAAGACCTATCGACGCTTACTTCGGACCCATTATTGGAAAAATATGCGAACCGATGTGGGCGAAGTGATAAAACGTTGTTATGAGTGCCAACATAAGAAAACGAATCGGAATAAAACAAGACTCCCCATGATCATAACCGATACACCCGCTGAGGCTTTTGTCAAGATATCAATGGATATCTTGGGTCCAACGACAACATCCGAGGACGGGAATAGATTCGTCCTTACAATTCAGGATCTATTAACCAAATATTCCATAGGAATACCATTAGCAGACGCAACTGCTGAATCTATTGCCAAAGCACTCGCCACTAACTTTATTTGCACGTTTGGCCAAGAGCCATACTGTCAGACCAGGGTAAATCCTTTACTTCAGAGACCTTCGAGGAAATGGCTCGTTTATTTAAAATAAAAACGTTCGTTACATCGGCATATCACCCGCAATCGAACGGGAGTATCGAACGAAGCCATCACGTCCTGGCAGATTATTTGAGGTGCTTCGTGAAACGTCGAGAAACTTGGGACACTTGGTTACCATACGCGATATTTGCGTATAATACGAGCGTTCATGAGGGTACAAACTATACACCGCATGAATTGGTGTTTGGAAAACCCGCGCGCTTACCGTCCAGTGTCCCACCCCGAGATCGTGTTCTGACGTATTCGTAACATATGGAAGAGCATTCAAGGATCTTGAGAGAAGTCCGGACACTTGCCGGATTGAATTCAAACCAGACAAAGCACCGCTCCAAGGCCTATTACGACCGGAAGCAAAACATTAAGAACTTCCGTGTAGGTGAAATGGTAATGCTTGTCAAGGAGCCGAGATGCGGTAAGCTAGACGATTTGTTCGTTGGTCCGTATGAAATTGTCGAGATCATCGGATCTATAAATGTTAGATTAAACCTCGATGATCTGCAGACGAAGATCGTCCACATCGACAAGATAAAGAAGGGTTAAGACCCGCTTATGTTCGATGAAAACGAACAATCCGCCGCCGAATTGGACGTGTCCGTGGACAAATTTTAAGTTGGTCATAGGCGAGTTCAGGGAGCTCGGGGGAATGAACGTAATCGCTCTCCTCTTTGTGCGGATCTTCGCCTCAGAAACAGCGAGACCGCTCGACCTTAGATCCATGGAGAGGAACCCGGGGAAGGGAGAGGTTATCGATCTCCTCTTTGTACGGCGATTCGTGCTAGGCCGCGCGAAATTCTTGTTCATGCAAAGCGTTACTTTTTATACAATAAAATAAAATAAAATAAAATAAATTCATTATTTTTCTATACAGTTTTTATATTTATATATTTTCTATTTAGTTTTCTTCTCTAATACACCTTTGGAGTAGAAATATTATTAGAAACGATGTTTTATTTCTTCATCCTTATAGGAATTATACGGCAGTGTAGGAATGCAGACGGTAAAATAATCATAAAGCATTATATTTCGGTCTGCATAGTGGGAAGGGGCGCGACGAACAAGTCGTGGCCCGATGTAGGCGGAACATTTTCCAATGTAATAATTGTCTATTGCACGGCACAATCTTATGGAAAATTTATGCATACCCGAATCCAGGAAAACCCGGGGGTTTACTCCGAGAAGGTCGGGCCCATGCGGTTATCCCACACGGAGTGGCACCTGATATCAAGAGTGCCATTATCGGGATATTTCGAGAAAGGAGATAAGATCATTAACTCACTCAATATTCTGGACTCACAATGCCGAGAAACATCGGTACAACCGTGCGGCATTACGGAAAGAATTCGTCAAGCCCATCTACAAGTGAAAGACATTGCGCGAAGAATCTACGACGCCTTGGAAATACTGACGGGCACCGAAACTCGCAGAAAAAGAGCCGTGTTTGGCGCCGTAGGAAAAATCTCAAAAATGTTCTTTAGTACGGCGGATGAGGATGAAATAAGCCACCTACAAGATCAGATGGATTCAGCAAATGCCAGGATATCTGAGACTGCCACCCTCATTGGTGAACAGACCAAAATTCATAGCCATTGAATTTTCAGGCATCCAAGAAGGCTTGAAAACTTTAAACGCATCACTAGAAGCGCTTCGGGCGGGTCGGGAACAATTTGAGTCAATAACTGAGCGGGAATGGCGTAATAATAAACTAACGCACATTATGGCCGTGGTAGAAACGGAAATATATCGCTACGCATTAGAGGCCGACCAATTGACGAATGCGATACTGTTCGCGAAATCGGGTCAAATACACCCCGAATTCGACTCAATGAACAATCTTACGCAGCATATTAAAGAAATCGTCAACCTTACGCCCGACTGTGATTTTCCTATACATTTCACGAGGCTGACGCTCGATTCTCTTCTGGAAATTTCTACGTTAAAAATAGCTTATGTAGAGTCATCCTTAATCTATATGCTTTATATACCATTGGTCTCCCATACCCAATTCACGAAGTGCGACTGATCACTGACATCCAGTTCAAAAATTTCAACAACTGTGATGTCCGAATTATGGTACCAGGACCGACATATTGGACAAAGCTCCGTACACCGTATATGTGGCTATACTCTGCTGCAATTGAAGAACCTATGCGAGTTATTTGTGACAACGAGGTGATCGAAACCATAGTCCTAAACGGTACCGGGGTGATCGGTCTCGCACCCGGGTGTAGGGCTCAGACAGGCAAGACAACGCTGGGGCATTTAAAACCCTAAGATCGGAAACAACGATGGAACTGTTACTGAAGGATACAGCGAGCGATATAGTTATTTAAGGTGTCTTACCTCCCTCGCGGGTTCAAAACACCCCCCCCCCCCCCCCCCCCATGGGGAATGGGGCCAAATTTGAGTGATGCGCCAGCACCGCTGGTTGTGCACACTTTAAAAAGTCATACAACAAGTCAGCTCCCAAATTATTAGCAACAAGCTGCCTGCCTTGATGCTTCTGTTGGTTCAGAGAACCTTTCTAGCGTTGCCTCTACCCGCCAGAATCCAACTCCTATTTGCGGATGGCTACCAGGTGGACACGGCACGCCGAAACGCTCCCCCGTGTGGAACCCACCTGGTAGGGGCTTGACACCGCACCCCAGCTCCCCAGTACGGTGGGTATCTCGAGTCGTTTTACGATCAGGCATTCGACGGCACAGACCAGCCGAACGATCGGGTCCGTGAGGTCGTCAATTCTCAAAACTTGCTAAGAGAAGCGGGTCATTCAAAGCATTGCTCCTCTTCGAGCTCGGGCACTTCGACCCCTCACTCTTCCATTGCGGACGGAGATACTCGCTCCGCTCTCTTCCACAAGTCCCCTGCGGGGACTGAAGGATACAGTGGAGATGGTACAAATAGAGGGGAGCATCCACCACGAGGAGCTCAAAATGAAGGAATCGCACGTGGCACCGGGAACATTGGAGAGCGGTATCAAGTTCGGTGAACTGATAAGCCGAGCACGCGCATTGGGACAAGCGAGGGACATGAAGCAACGAATGCGAGTCATAGAAAACGCTACCATATATGGTGAATCGTCATTCGCAACCCTCGCCATCTTTCTACTCGTCATCTACATGTCTCCGAAAGAAACTAACCTTTGGTTTGAAGAAAAAAAGACTTCTAATCACGCCATCCCGACGTGGCACGCGTAAAGTGAGATTCGACGCGCGTACTAGTGCAGTGGAAATCGGAAGCGAAAACGAGGGGGGAGAATTTGAGGACGTAAGTGTGTGTGTGAAAATTACAAGCCCCCTAAGTACCAGCGTCGTAATCACATCGACATAATTGTATGTAACGCGGTTTCAACCTTTAGGTTAAGACAAAAAATAAGTAGATTAAGATAATACCGAACCAGCATCCACGCGTATACAATATATTAGCGTATATATAAATATATAGCTTTTTAGCGGAGTGCAGTGGGTTCTTTGCCCACAAGTGACATAGCGTAACTGGATTAGTTGTTTTGTGTGTTCGACGAGGGACCGCCGAGTTTTTTTGGGGGGGGGGGGAGGTGTTACGGACGATAGTAAGTACCACGCTTTATCAAATAATATATTATAATTTTCTCTAATATTTAAGCCATTATAATAGATGTCAGGTTGCGAGTGGGATGAGCGAATATCGTATTTAACGCAATACAATATTCGTACATCCGGTGCACGGTGACAACGTGGTCCGAGCAACCACAGCAGTTTAATTCTTTATAAATTGCTTAAATGAATGTTCGTGGAACCTGTAAGCAGTTTTCGATGGCAACCTGCTAGCGTTTGCAGATCGCATGGCCACACTCGGTGTCGACTAGCACCCTAAAGAAGCTGTCGTCAGCGGGTTCCCACACGAAAACTGCATATCGCGCGTGTGACCGGATGGATAATCCGTCTTCATCGTCGACGGATCCCGAAAAGCGCGATAGTTTTTAGTCAGTCAGATCACCGAAAGCAAAGAGGCAACTTCGGGTCGTTCGCAACTTTCATGCGAGGAACCTAGATCGCGAGGTACTAATTCCAGTCGATTTCATACATTTAACCTCAGCGATCTGCCTCTGGAAGTCATCCAACTCGTGGCTTCCGAACGCCGGGAAAACCGAGTGCGCGCTTCGGTCGTTTACTATAGCGCGCCGATAATAATCATTTCTGTACGGATGCTGGTTGGGATAATAACAATAAATCATAACTGTGCGAAGAGCATAAAGAGAGTGTTCCTTAAATCCCGACCCAAAGAAATCTGCATCCGTAACAATTCCATTTGCCATTTGAATTTTGAATTTTGAAAATCTGATACCAAAATCGTATTCGGCAAACACGAAAACCATATATGGGGCATTCCACGCGAAGTGAACAAGGTAAAAATGGAAAGTATTTCAATCGTGTTGCAATTCACGCAATCATTAGTCCTATTGACTATAATATGCAGGGAAATTTGTGACCTTAGATCGAAGGATCGCCAACTTACAGGCGACTTCAATTTTCAATACTATTTACTTTCCATTTTTACCTGGATCACTTCGCGTGGAGTGCCCCATATGCCCAGCAGTTTGCAATTACTTGCATATTACTTTCATTATATGACTGAAAAGGCTAATGCGGTAATTGCCTAAAACGATATTATTTAAAGGATATTTCCCAAGCCATCCAAGGGCGGTAAAGAAGACACACGTGTCAAATGTTTTTTTTCTACACGTATACTAAATTTCGTTCGAATCGATGAGACACACTTGCCACATTTGATTAGCTTTTGGAGCTGATCCACCTATATCTAAGAACGCAGAAATTTTAAAACCCTTTTCTTTTTCTCGTACATAGAATCATTTTATCGGCAATCTAGAATGTGCGTTCTGTTGAAGGTGACATGAACTTTTCCAATCCGTTTTTCAAATTACAATCAGACTTATGTCGCGCAGAGGGACCGACTGGAAAATAACCCTCACAAATTTACGAAATGCCACGTGGGAAAACTAATAACCCGACATTTTCGGGCTTTTACACACATAAAGTACATGTCAATCCCGAAGTTGCCCCAAAAGGCTAATGCACGATCTAAACAATAGCTAAGATATTAATTTGTCAAAATCGGCTTCATTTTCCGGTTTTCCCTATTTACTAATCATTCGATCGGGATATATGTTGTCTCATTTCGAGGTATTTTTATCCTCAACCATTTATTCCATTGAGATTTCTGTAAAAGTTTCAAAGTTACAAGCAAAAACGCCAAGAAAAACACGATTTTTTGATATCAAATTGTTTATAAGAATTAAAAAAATAAGGAAACTCGTGTTAAATAGAAGTAGCTATTAAACTACGCATTTTACTGCATATAGGCGCACAGTTTGTTTGCTGATGGTATTTTTGTCATAAATAAATGCTCTACCGTCTGGATTAGTGTTTTGAACCATTTTTCGAAATACCTGCGGTGAGGGTAGAAATATTGAAAATGCTCATTTGCCATTTCTTTTATTTTCAGGAAAATTATATGATTTAAAAATATTTATTGAATAACAAAAAATATATTTACAAGAAAAAATAATCGATCCCAAAGTCGTCACAGTTACAGTTGTTTAGTCGGACACAGCTCAGACACGGAAAAACGAAATTGGCCAAAAAGCCAGGGTCGAAGCCGCCGCCGGTTACTTCTTAAAGAACGTTGAGGATATTTGTATTCTTGATCGAATCTATTAGATATTTAAATCTTGACGGAGCCTGAAAGTGCAGATGAGGTCAAATTAAGAATAGAGACTGCAATCCGCAGTATAAAACCAGAGGCCCTTGCGGCAGTGAAACAAAATGTTTCAAAACGTATTACTGTGTGTAATTGAGTTCAGGGTGGACATTTTGAATTACGTTTTTTTTCACAAAACAATATTTCTCAGCGTGGAAGGCAAAACAGACCAATCCTCCCAAAGCAAGTTTACCACCCGAGCCTAAGGCGAGTTTGTTTGTCTGTTTTCCTCCCGAGGGTTGAATACGATTTTTCTGCCTAAATACGCCGAAAGTGAGCTTCGCAACGATCAACGTTCCCATCGTAACGATCTTTTATCAGAGATTACAGGGGAGATCGCTCAGTTGACTGCATTCAGCCTGCCGATTTTGAAAACGACGTAAAGTGGCGCTCCGTGGGAATCATATCGGTAACTAAATGAGGAAAAAGTAGAGAAATATATTTTCACTACGGTAAAGCACAGGACAGAGTTTGATGGAAATTAAACATAACACGATCAGTACGATAGGAGCATGAGAAATCCGCGGGGCAGAGTGGGGTTAGATTCGAAACTTGACATCGGAGAGCCAAAAAGAAATCGAGAAGATGGCAGGGGCGAATCGGACAATGTGCGCATGGGGCCCTGCATTGAGGCAGATAGAAAATTTTATTATTTTTCTACGAAATAAAAATGCCTTATACCAAATTATACAATAATTATATTTCAATTTATATTTTTAATAAATTATTATTTACAATTATGATTACTGAACAGTTATTATTTACATTTATCAAACTCGTGTAATTTTTAATATTACATATTCATTTTTTAGTCGCAATTTTAGATTAGTAATTTTTTCTTTTTGTTTCATTATTTATATAAATAACAAGTAAACAGGTCCTTAATCGACTAACGGCACTGGATTAATTATTTTCAGTAAAATTACACAATTATCAATATTCTACCCTGAATGTGTTATTTGCTACGGTAAACAAGGATAAGAATTGATGACACATTAAGTTGTATAAAAAATCGTTTACAATGGTATGTCGAAAATAAAGAAATACTTCCGGGATCGCAGGCAGGCTTCAGAACAGGAAGATCATGCATTGACAACTTGTCATTCTTGTCACTGAGTATAGAACAAGCATTTAGTAAAAATAAAGAAATCTTAGCAGCATCTTTAGACGTGAAAGCAGCTTTTGATAATGTACTCCTGGACATACTGATAAACAGTCTGGCAACAATGGGCTGCTCCTGCAGAGTACTCAAGTTTATTCAACATCTTACAAAAGAACGAAATGTGACTTTTACTAATGTACCAAAAAATGCTGACAGTTATAAAACCTACAAAGGACAGCCCCAAGGAGGAGTATTAAGCCCTCTACTACACACTTTATATATACGAAATATAACAAAAAGAATCCCAGAAAGCATTGAAGTAATTCAATTTGCAGATGATATAGCACTATACACCACAGTCTCAAATCCAAACGTCAGCAAAAAGGAATTATAACAAGCTATACAAACTATTAAATCTAAGCTTGCACAATTAGGATTCGATCTATCACCTAAAAAAACCACACTTATTCATTTTAATAATAAAAAAATCCCTCCAGGTACAGCAAAAAATAAAACTGACTCGACAATAATTAAATCAAAACCATCGGCACAATTTTTGGGAGTACAAATTGATTACGACATGCAATACAAAGGTCACATGGATAATGTAAGAAAACAGTGGCATAGAAACATAGATATAATTAAATACCCAAGTGGTATTCGTTGGGGTTAAGATCCTATGACACAAATTCAGTTATTTAAACGTTTAGTAAGATCTATAATGGATTATGCAAGCTTCATCTATTTCTCGAAAAACAGTCAACATAAAGTGCAATTAGAACGCATACAATATAAAGCTCTCAGACACGCTTTAGGTCATAGGTGTAGCACCCCAACAAACATCACTATGGGTGAGTCGAAGTGCTTACATTTTGAAGATAGAACATCCATGCTATGCCAAAAGTATATTTACAAAGTTTTATCCAACAAGTCTATCGCTGCGAATAAAATCAACAATATATGGAATCACAATCCAAACGGTCTAAAACGTCAATCAATCAATACTCCTCAAACAAATTAATGAAATCAAGCAATTTCCAACAAAAATTGTAGTGGAAAAAAAATTTAGTGATTATACTGTTGGCTACTATTCCATGGTTCAGACTATCCCATGTATAACAGATTTCGGCCTCTTACTTAAGAATAGTAATAGTCCGAATATCTTATTGAGAGCCATTACGAGCGGAATTCCCGAAAATACATTAACCTTGTTTACCGACGGAAGCAAAATAAAAGAAGCTATCTCTGTGGGAGCAGCCTATATATGTCCAGAAAGGAGCCAATCTGAAAAAATCAGTATATCTAAATTCGTATCTATTTTTACAGCGGAATGCTTGGCGATCAACTATGCGCTAGAATTAGCTTATCAACACGTAGATAAAAATATTTATGTATTCACAGATTTCCTTAGTGTTATTCAGGCTTTACAAAGGCAGCAGATCAACGCTAAAGTAAATTCATATATTTTAAAAATCAAAGAAATGGTATACAAACTGAAAAACATTAGCGGAGATATCAAAATAAACTTTGTGTGGATACCGTCTCACATAGGTATAGATCTCAATGACAGATTTGATAAGCTGGCTAAAGAGGCAACAACGGTGGAGCCGAATGTGAATTTAAGAATTCCCTACACTGATGTTTATGAAGATATAAAAAAAAGAGCGCGTCTTTCAAGCGAAGAAAAAATTAAAAAAGTATCGGTGAATAAAGGAGTTGAATTTTTCAAATACTATCATAATCCCGGTCCGACTCCATGGTTTCACAAAAAAAAAACTAACTAGACAGTTAATAACATGGGTAAATAGGTGTAGGTCGAGTAACTATCATTTAGCAGCGTCACTGGCACGAATTCGATTTATTACTGAATCGAACTGCAGCTGCGGAATAGAAGAAGAAACTTTAGATCATATTATCTGGCACTGCCAGAAATATGAAACGAAAAGAACACAATTAATTAATTCACTTATGGCACTAAAACACAGACTGCCGCATAAAATCAGCATATATTTATACAAACCAGATATCAATGCATGTCATTTATAAATTCCTAATGAGCCATGAAATCTATACTTGAAATAAGTAAAATGTAAAAAAAAATGTGTAACAAAATAGTAAATAAGTTTATAGTAGCTAAAAAGCAGATTCAAGAATAAGTTAAAAGATTAAGATCCATTGTAATTAATTTGTATCTTAATAAACCTGAATTATGGTTTCATAAGACTAATAAAAAAAAAAAAAGTTATTTCTATAGAAATCATTTTTTACTTATACAATAATATAATAAAAGAACATAATAATGGATATCACGTTGTATTGAACGAGGCAACGTGACAAAATTATAATAATAAATGTATACACTGCCACTGCTAAAATATATGTTTTCGTGAGGGAGCAAAATTGTATTTAAACAATAATCATTGTTTATTGCAATTTTCAAGCTAAAATGTCTCTACGTACATCATATAATTGTCGAATCGACTTAACAAATTTTATACAAGCGTGGTAATATATTAGAAACAATATACAAGTGGTTTCGTGAGGGAGCAAAAGTTTGTTTGAACAATAATCTTTGTTTATTGCAATTTTCAAGCCAAAATGTCTCTAAGTACTTCCTATAATGGCCGAATCGACTTGAAAAAATTCATACAAGCTTGCAAATAGATTAGAAACAATATACATATGGTTCCATCAGGTAGAAAAATTTTATTGAAACAATAATCTTTGTTTATTGCAATCTTCAAGCAAAATGTATGTTACAACATCCTATAAAGGCCGAATCGACTGGAAAAAATCCACAAAGGCGTTGAAATTGATTAGAAACTATATATATATGGTTCCGTCAGGGAGCCAAATTTTGTTTAAACAATAATCTTTGTTTATTGCAATATATAAGCCAAAATCTCTCTTAGTACGTCCTATGATGGTCGAAACGACTGGAAAAAATTCATACAAGCCTGCAAATATATTAGAAACAAAATATATATGGTTACGGCAGGGAGCAAAATTTTGTTTAAACAATAATCTTTGTTTATTGCAATTTTCAAGCAAAAATGTCTCTAAGTTCATCCTACAATGGCCGAATCGTCTTGAAAAATCCATACAAGCGTGGAAATAGATTAGAAACAATATATATATATATGGTTTCGTCAGGGAGCAAAATTTTGTGTAAACAATAATCTTTGTTTATTGCCATTTTCATTCTCATCTCTTTCTCACCTTCGCTTTCCATCCTCACCTGCACAATTGCACCTCGCTCTGTCTCTCCTTTCACATCCGCCCTCACTGATCTTACTTTTCCCCTGCAGGCCCATTTCACCTTATTTTCCACTTGTATTTCAGCTTTCCATCCACTCTGTTTTACTCCTCTAACTATCACGTTCTTCTTTATCAACTCTCTTCTTCTCTCTTCCTTCTTCCATTCATCTTTTTCTCTTCTTCTCTCCTCCTCCTCCCACTCTATCTCACTTTCCCTTTCATAACTTTCTCTGCTTTTCACCCCCTCACTTTCACTATTTTTTACTCCGTCATCTTTCTGCACCATAACCTCCACATTTTCGGCCTCAGCCCCTGCACTTTCTCCCGAACTTTTCTCCTGCCACACTTTACACGCCTTTTCTTTCTTTTCTATTTCTTTTACCCTCTCGCCTTGCACTTCACTCGCATCCCTCTCATTTTCCTTCTTCCAAGGCTTCCACTCTTTTTCCATCGTGTCCATCTTCTTCTTCAATACCTCCCACTCCCTATCTATTAAGTCCATTCTCGACTTTATCACTCTTACCATCTCCTTCCAGTAGCTCAACTCCTTTCCTTCATCACTCATTTTCTCTCGCAAAAAACAAAAAACAATCTCACTTTCTTTAATTTCTCTGTTTACTTTGCGTTCACTTTTTGCTTCCTCTGTCGTTTCAATTCCGCACGTGCCTGCTTATCTCTGTAGTCACTTTCCAGTCCGTTCCGCTTTCCTCGTTCCTATTATATTCCACCCGCCACCTACCGTCTGCCGCCGCCACTCCGTTCCCTCTCTCGACTTCCTTCTTCTCTCCCACTGTTCCCTGGTTCACTCCCGCGCAATCGCGGGATCATCGTTCCTCTCCGAGCACTGCTGACCGACACTTTCGCCATCTATCGTATTTCTTCTCTGCCTTCATTTTCTCCATTAACTTCCGCTCTTCCTCGTTTCCCGCGCGTGCGCTTCTTACTCCTCTCTTCACATGTGTGCTGTTTCTCCTAACCTCTCTCACTTTCATTTCACTTTTCCTCTTCACCTTATCCTTCCTCTTCGTATTTCAGTCTTTCTTCTACCTCCCTTCCTTCTACACTTTCTTAAAACTCATCATACCCATTCTCTTCTCCTATTTTCTACCCTTTTCTTTAAAACTTCGCGCACGTCGCGGACAAACGAACCGCTCTCACCTCGGTCACAACCGGAAGTCCTTCAAGCAAAATATTTGTAACTACATTCTGTAATCGCCGAACCGATTTGAAAAAGACTATACCAGCGTGGAAATATACTAGAAACAATACACATATGTTTCAATAACATACAATAGACATATGGTTTCGTTAGGGAGCAAAACTTTGTTGAGACAATAATTTTTGTTTATTGTAATTTTCAACCAAAATGTATGTAACTACGCCCTACAATGGCCGAATCGACTGGAAAATTTTCATACAAGCGTGGAAATAGATTAGAAACTATATATATATATATATATATATATATATATATATATATATATATATATATATATATATATATATATATAGTTCCGTGAGGGAGAAAAATTTTATTTAAACAATAATCTTTTTTTATTGCAATTTTCAAGCCAAAATGTCTCGAAGTACTTCCTACAATGGACGAATCGGTTTGAAAAAATCCATACAAGCGTGGAAATAGATTAGAAACAATATATATATCTATGGTTACGTCCGGGAGCAAAATTTTGTTTAAACAATAAACTTTTTTTATTGCAATTTTCAAGCCAAAATGTCTTTAATTACTTCCTATAATGGCCGAATCGACTTGAAAAAATTCATACAAGCGTGCAAATATATAGGAAACAGTATACATATGGTTTCGTGAGGGAACAAAACTTTGTTGAAATAATAATTTTTGTTTATTGTAATTTTCAAGCGAAATTGTCTCTAAGTACATCCTCTAATGGCTGAATCGACTTGAAAATATTAATACAAGCATGAAAATATATTAAAAATGATGTACATATTGTTCCGTGCGCCAGGAAATATTTGTTTAAACAATAATCTTTGTTTATTGCAATTTGCAAGCAAAATGTATGTAACTACATCCTATAAAGGCCGAATTGATCTGAAGAAATACATGCACGCGTGGATTCCATGAGGGAGCAAATGTTTGTTTAATCAATGAACTTTATTTAATACAATATAAAACATAAAATGTCTCTAACGATATCCGATAGTGACTGAAACGATTTGAAAAAAATTCATATAGGAGTAGTAGTATAATTAATAATATAAATCTGGTACCGTGTTGCAGTGATGGTTTGTGTACTCGATAAACTTCGTTTATTGGCAATTATAGTGAGAAGCTCTTATCCGTGATATAAAATCTGTACTGATTTGTGAAGAAGGAGGTATTTGAAAAAGGGAAGGAAAAATTCATAACAGTGTAGAGTCATTATAGAAACAATATCAATATTCATTGCAGAGGATGCAACCATTTGTTTAAGGAATATACAAATGGTTGTAAATACTCATGGTGTTTTATCTAAAAAGGTTCTGTGTACCCCCGAGCAGTTGTGCTATCCCCAGGACCATGACGTGGACGTAGTGAGTTTTGGCCCCTCTTTTTTGGGGGGGGGGGGGTTTATGTATTTTTTATTTATTATTTTTACTTTTCTCATTCTTCCTCAAATTTAGCCTTTTTATTTTCCGATTTTATTCTGTTTCACATATTTTTTCTCTGTTTATGTGTATGTGATATCTGATTTTATCTCTTTTTATTTATCAAGAAGCGGGCTGATTGCGCAAAGATCGAATGTATTGTCAAAACCTAAAATGGGAAGATCAATTTTTTTAACTAACGACACGTTGTGTACTGCGGCAGTAGTTTTAATCCAATGATATGTTTCGTTTGAATATTTTTCTGTACAATTCTGAGTATGTTGAACAATTGCATCCAGGATATTGTGACGGGGCGTTACGCCGGCGGACCTATTACGTTCGCCGTCGTGGAAGTGCGGACGTGTCGAATCGTCGTGCATATTCGTGACCGTCTGGTGTTGCAGGAACGGCCCCGAACCAGCCCGAGCGCCGCCGATTGGGGGCGCTCGGTGGACTCCGGAAGCGAGCGGAGCGACCGGTCGAGTCCAGACCGGCAGTTAGCCTAGGATAGTTGTCCCGGTAGCATCGAGACCGGCAGTAGTCGAGTTACGTTCAAGTAGTCGAGTTACGTCCAAGTAGTCGAGTAGCGTCGAGTAAATCGCCGCAGGAATAGAACGTGCGCGCAGAGTAGTCGAGTCCGTATTACGCGAGTCGTGAGAAAGGATCGAGGGGAGTATCGAGCCCCGAGACGAGGCACGAAGTGCCCATCTAGGACGGACCCGAGGACCCGTACCGGGGACAGTCGTCCCAGCGAGCCCGGATTTTCCCGGAGGAACGAGCGAGCGAGCGAGACGAGCAGGAGCCGGCGGAATTTATGTAAGTCGGCTCTGAGCCAAAAATCTAAGCTTGTACCGGGCCTTGAGCCCTCTATATCCTTTTTTTGTACAATTGAAACTAAATATATATAATTTTCATAATATCAATTTGTGTCCCGCGTGTTCCTTGCCCATAAATTTCCGTAACTGTGCGAGGCGGAGTGCGGGAGCCGCCATTAGGGTTTCGCGATTTTCAGATGCGGAAGGAGGCAAGGACGACCCCCTCTGGGTCGAGATCCTGCTCACCGGGCACACTGAGCCAGCCGAGTAAGGCCGCTTACCTGGCGCGACGTTTTCCTCCTGGGAAACGCCAAAGTCCGTCATTCGGACGGTAAACGGTCGGGAAACAAATTTTCCAATACGGCATAAAGCCGTATAGTTGTGCGTGCTCAAAAAAGTACGTCACAAATTTTTGGCGCCCAACGTGGGGCTGCATTTAATAAAACAAAAAGATACGCGTAGTGAAAAGTGCGCGATAGAAAAAAAAAATTTTTCGAAAAAAAAGTCGTAAACGATCGAAACCACGAGGCAGTTCGCCATTATCAAAGCGAACGTGCCAAACAGCGGCCATATTGGGCACGCAACTTGGTTGTCCTAAGGGACACGGTGCGCGGGAGAAGTCCGTTGCGCGGGAGAAAAATTCCCCCGTCTGGGAACACGCGTCGGACCGCACCCAGGAGGGATAGTATTCCCCGCTTGGGAGGTCGAAAGGACCGCGTCGAGAGGGAATAGACCTCCGTGGGGAATTACCGCGCAGTTCGCGTAGTGGGGACGGGACTTCCCCCGTTATAGTAGGCACCGCGGGACGCGTTGCGCGTAAGCCGCCCGCGCAGTTCGCGTAGTGGGGACGGGACTTCCCCCGTTATAGTAGGCACCGTGGGACTCGTTGCGCGTAAGTCGCCCGCGCAGCTCGCGTAGTGGGGACGGGATTTCCCCCGATAGCGTAGGCGCCGCGAAACGCTGCGCGGAAGCAGCCCGCGCCTTTCGTATAGTGGGGACGGGATTTCCCCCGTTATAACCGGCACCGCAGAACGCGCTGCGCGTAAGCAGCCGCGCATTTCGCATAGTGGGGACGGGATTTCCCCCGTTATAGAAGGCGAGGTGAAACATTGCGCGAAAGCAGCCCGCGCACTTAGGAGAGTGGGGACGGTATTCTCCGTAGCAGGAGGCCTCGGAAATCGGGCACGACGGAGGAGCTCCGCCGAGGAGCCGTGCCAAAACCAGGTTGCAACGGTGCAACGGTTCACCGCGTTAAAACCGGCTAAGTGAGCCGTGACGCACGGGGTCAGCAACCCATTGTTGACCCGTTTCGTCATTCCCTGCCCCATAAGTCCCCCCATAGGTATTGGATGCTTGCTGATTTATTATTACTATTATAAATTGTACTTTGTGGTAAGAGTGGCTACAGCCACTAGCTCGAGCAGCGCGGGTGACAAGAGCGAGGTGCAACCGTGCTCGAAGCCCGTAATCGTAGTCGGTGCGAGACTACCCGCGAGCTTCGGTCGCCTCCTTCGCGCTCGTACGCGATCGGAGAGATCGGTCGTTAGCCCGCGCGGCCTATCGCCGAGGTCGGACCGTTGCCACGCGACCGTAGCCGAGTGGTCAGCGCGATCGGAAGTCACCGGGGGCTTCATAGAGTGAGGTATAAGAGTGTGTGTGGGTGTTAGAGAGGGTGTGGGAGAAAAAAAAAAGTGATAAAAATAAATAAAAACAAACATTTTTCAAAGTGGTCGGTGGAGCGCTGTGTGAGTGTTGCCGCGTTGCGAGGAGACCATTCGGTTCGTAGTTCCGGAAACTATGGCCCGGAGTAGGGGTAACGGTCAACGTCAGGATCGGGCGGTTGGGATGTCGCAAGACGAGGGAAAGGATTACCCCCTCTCGCGAGAGGACGTAATCGAGCGATTACAGGCCGAAGGCCTGAGTACGGTCGGACACGAGGATGTCCTGCGCGCGCGTCTTGCGCGATCCCGCACCGGTGAGACATCCGATAGCGACGCGAATATCGCGATATCGGGCGCTTCCGACCAAAATGTCATCGCGCAGGTTTCGGAGGGACGAAATCCAGCGAGGGACATCGAGTGACTTCATCAGGCCCAGACGTCAACGGTGACGTCAAACCCGACGTCGACATATATCTCGTCCCACATGAGGAGCGAGCCTACCTGGACGAACACCGGTGGGAGGGCGTCCCCCTTGGAGACGAGGACAGCCCTGGATACGACCTGGTCGACCTCGGGCCCGCCAGCTATGGGATCAATGCCGCACGAGCCAGTCCTGCCAAAGTCGACTACTGGAGGCGTATCGTGGCATTTCCCCCACGGGGAAACGGTCTGTCATCGTCCGATGAAGAGAGACGTGGCCGGTCTAGGGGCGATTCCTAGGACTTATCGCCCGGAATTCCCCAGAGTAGTCCGAGGAGAGAAAGACTACGAGAGGCGAGGGAACGCAACACAGCTAAGGGTAGCTGCACGAAGATTGCTCTTGACTGAGCCGTCGGAGGACGAGGATCTCGGCGACGGGACAACTCAGGACGAGTTGGGAGACTGTCCGAGGGAGCGACGTCAGGAGAAGTCGCCAAGGAAAAGAGAATCGGACGGGAGAAGAAGCATGCCGAATGAAGCGGCAAAGGAACGGCGACCAGCGCGCGAGGAGGCAACGTCGCAAAGACGGGTCCACAAGGAGCGTGGACGTTGAAGCAACTTCGCTCATGGAGAGTGAAATTCGGAGGGGGGCTCGACCCCAACGTCGAGGAGTTCTTGACCAGCCTCAACGAGTGCGTGGACTGCCTCGAGCTCGACGAAGAGGACGTCCTGAGGATAATGCCCGGGTTGCTGGACGGAAAAGCCAAGCAAAGCGCGAGATGAGCCCACCGTCCTACGCACGTGGAGGACCTTCGAGCGGCAGCTGAAAAGGAGATTTGCTGAAGAGAAGGATGACACCGATGTCCTTTTAAAGATCCACGAGCGCCTGCAGGGTCCGACGGAAGTCACAGAAGACTTCATCGAAGAGATGCGACGCCAATTCAGGAGGATGAAGGTATCGCCACCAGAGGCATACCAGGTGCGGATGACCATCCGGAATCTACGACCGGACTGTCTTAAATCTGAGGCGGTGAAAAGGAGCGGTACTTTCGACGCACTTTTCACCGCAACTCGGGAGATTGCAGAGGAGAAGCGTTGGGATCTTCGTTATCGCCAACAAGTAGCGAGTCAGCGACGAGAAATGCTGACCAGGCCAGTGATGCGAAATTCGAGAGTCGCAGCTGGCAGGATCGAGTCGGATACGGCGTCTGAAACGTCATCCGGCAGTACCGGACGAAGAGCTCGTCGCAACGAGCACTCCGAACGGAGGAAACGGCGAGGAGGCCGAAAAAGGAGGATCTCCGAAGAAGTGGCCGCGACCGAGCCCCGGCGCCGATCGGAGGCTGTGCCGATCAAACAGCCGGTTGGACCACGACCAAAGTCAACCAAGGTCGCCCAGACTCAGACGGTCCGGTCGGGCGAGCCTAAAGCGACCACGCCGCCATCATCACCAGGAGGTGAGATAAGAAGAAAACAACGTCGACCCGTTGAGCCGCCTCTTGAAAGATGCCCGGTCCTCCCTGACACATGCCGTCCAAGGAGGGGGAAGCCGATGAGAGCACCAAGAGAGCGAACGTGCTATACCTGTGGCGGGACGGGCCATTTCGCGCGCGAATGCCCGAAGCCCCGGCAGTGTTACGGGTGTGGTCAAGTCGGAGTGATTCGAAGAGGATGCAACGAGTGCATAGAAACAGGAGCGAGGGACTCGGGAAACGAACCGCACGGAGCGGGAATATGTTCGGAGAGGGAGGTTCTCCGCTATGTAAAAGAGAGATGGAGCATTCCGCCGGCGCCAACGATTACGAATACGAGTTCCGTCAACGAAGAAGAGGATGCCGCTGCCGGAAGAGACAGCAAGGACCGGAGGTTGTATTTCGACCTGGTCATCGCCGGAGTAAAAGCCCGGGGGCTTTGCGACACGGGCGCAACGCGGTCATTTGTCGGACCGAGAATTGCCGACATGCATCGCGATCGCATTCTGCCCCTGCAGGGAGCAATGCGAAGTGCCACAGGCCATACGGCGAGGATAACTGGACAGCTACCGTTGGTCGTCGACGTGGGAAATCGGACCGAGCAGGTTTCCTTTCGCGTCGCGACCACGTTAGACTATGATGTCATCCTCGGACTAGACTTCCTGAGGAAAATGAGGATGACCGTCGACTGCGAGAAAGGCGAATGGCGGAGTGGCGACGGCAAATGGAGAAGGCGCCGGACTGACGGAGGTTACGTCGAGGCAGGAGCAACAGCTGAAGGAGTTATTGGATCAGCTGTTGCCCCCTCCAACCGACACGCTAGGGACCACCCCCTTAGTAGAGCACGTCATTGACGTAGGGGACGCGCGACCGATCAAGCACCGGTTTCGCCGCGTATCGCCGGCCGTGCTAGAGGCTGCTCAGGCGGAAGTTGACTCGATGCTCCGCCAGGACATCATCGAGCCGTCGAGTAGCGCGTGGTCGAGTGCTCCCGTGATGGTCAGGAAACCGAATGGAGCGTATCGGTTTTGCATCGACTTCCGGGATGTAAACGCCGTGACCAAGAAGGATGCATATCCGCCTCCGAATATAGACGGCATCCTGGACAAAGTGCGCCGGGCGAAGTTTATTAGTAAACTCGACCTGAGCCAGGCGTACTTCCAGGTGCCGCTCGAGGCGAGAAGTCGGGAAATAACCGCTTTCGCTGTCGCAGGCCGAGGGCTTTACCATTTCATGCGGATGCCCTACGGCCTGACGAATGCCCCAGCAATGTTCCAACGTCTGATGGTTTCGTTGTTCGGTCCAGAGTTCGAACCGCACGTATTCGTGTATCTCGACGACATCATAGTCGTGAACGAGTCGTTCGAGGACCACCTCAGCTGGGTGCGTAAGGTCCTGGAGACCATTCTGAGAGCTGGTCTGCAGATCAACCGCGAGAAAAGCGAGTTCTGCTGTACCAGTGCCGTATATCTCGGCTACCGAGTCTATCGGGAAGGATTACGGCCCCACGAGGAGAAAATCCGCCCAGTATTGGAATACCCCCCACCACGGACGTTAAAGCAAGTGCGACGATTCCTCGGTATGGTGGGGTGGTATGCGCGATTCATTCCGAATCTGGCGGAGAAGCGAATGCCCCTCACGAAGCTAACGAGGAAGGACCAGCCGTGGGAGTGGGGTGAAGAACAGGAGGAGGCGTTAGAGTCGCTCAAGACAGCACTGACGGAGGTTCCAGTGCTAGGACGGCCCGATTTCAGCCGCCCATTCGCGTTACAAACAGACGCGAGCGACTATGCACTCGGCGCCGTATTAACGCAAGCGCAGGATGACGGAGAACACCCGATCGTGTATCCAAGTCGCACCCTCACTGCCGCCGAGAAGAACTATTCGACAACGGAGAAGGAGTGTCTGGCGGTGGTGTGGGGCGTGAAGAAGCTCCGGGCATACTTGGAGGGATACCCGTTCGAGGTCATCACAGACCATAGTAGTCTGAGGTGGCTCCATAACTTGCGAGCCTGCAACCTCACGATCCGGCACAGGAAAGGAGCATTGCACCATGTCCCGGATGCTCTTTCCCGGAGAGTCGAGGAAGACGTTTGTGCCATGAGAATTGCCTCCGAGAAGGATGACTGGTACGAACGGAGGAGGAAATTGGTCGAGGATCATCCTGAGCGGTTCCCAGAGTGGAAAACCGAGAACGGTACGTTGTACCATGCGCGGTCGGATCCCTTATTGGATCCGGTGACAGGCGGAGAGAACCGCTGGAAACTAGTGCTACCAGTAGGCTTACGAGAAGAGGCACTAGAAGCGCCCATGAAGAGGCCCACTCTGGACATTATGGCGTGGAGAAGACATATTGACGACTGGCGGTGGAGTATTACTGGCCCGGAATGCGTTACGACGTACTTCAGTACGTGCGCGGATGCAGCGCATGTCAGATGCAGAAGGCATCGCACAGCGGCCCACCCGGGCTTATGGGACAACGAGTGGTCGAGAAACCATGGTCGGTTGTATCCGCCGATATCATGGGCCCATTTCCGCCCAGCCGTGGACAAAATCGGTATGTCTTGGTGCTCACCGACATGTTCACACGGTGGGTGGAACTGAAGGCGTTAAGGACGGCCGATGGCAAAAATATCGCACGAGCCTTTGAAGATCTCGTCCTGTTCCATGGGAAACTCCGGAGTACTTGCTCACCGACAACGGTAGGGAGTTCCGGAACGACGTCATGGACAAGATGCTCCATGGGTACGGCGTGCGGGCGACAACTACCCCGCCGTACCATCCTCAGGCTAACCCGGTGGAGAGAACGAACCGAACGCTTAAGACTATGATTCGGACGTTCGTCGGAGCTGATCACCGGGATTGGGACTTGCACTTGCCCGAATTTAGGTGTGCGATAAATACCGCAGTCCACGACAGCACCAAGGTGTCAGCAGCCTTTTTGAATTTCGGCCGTCAGCCCGTGCCGGTCAAGAGCTTACGGCGAAGATTGGAGGGGGAAGCCCCTATCCTGCGTATCGAGCCAGAAGACTGGACCGACCGCATGAAGCGGTTAAGCGCCCTCCGAGACCTCGTGCGTCGGTATCAAGATCGAGCGTGCGAGCGCCAGCGTCGTAGTTATAACCGTGGCAGACGTGACATTCAATACAATGTAGGCGATTTATTTTTGCGAAGAAGTCACGTTCTGTCGTCGGGAGTAGATCGGTTCGCCGCGTTACGAGGGGCCGTTCCATATCGTCCGCGTTATCTCTCCGATCGTGTACGAGTTAGAGGGAGGGAGCGGTCGGAAGGTAACCAAGACACACGTGTCAGAATTGAAGCGTTTGCACATCGTGGATCTCGGCGCGTCGAGAACTAATTTTTTTTGGTTTCTGTTGCAGGCATCGATCTTGTCGTCACTTAGGCCGGGTGAGACGCCCCCCTACCAAGGGGAGTGGGCTCCACCCGTGCATGGCCCCGACAGAGAAGGGCCCATAGTGCCAGCGCCGCGGTCACCTTCACCCACCGAACGAGCGAGTCCCTCCGAGTCGGAGGCCGAATTTGTCTTGGCCCACGATGTTAGCGCCATCGCCCTTCACGAACCGGACCAGGATGGAGAATTGGTGCCCGCCGCACCCCTGGCGTGGGCTGATGATGTGTCCTCCGATGAGGACACGGGGCTAGTAATGCCCCCTCCTCCTCCTCCTCCGAGGAGGGATGAGACGGGAGATTACCTCCCAATCCAGCGGTTGCCGAGGGGACGGCCGCCCCAGGCTCCCCCGGTAAGACGAGGTGTCCTATTTGGGGACCTCCCATATATGGCCAACGACATCGACCGAGACCCACCGCTCGGTCGATGCTTCAACTGCTGGACCGGCCGTCACCTATGGAGAAGGTGTCCGGTACCGAAGACCCGGTCTTCTGCGTCAATTGCGGACGGTCCGGGAATCCCCCCCCCCCCCCGAGGGGACTTGTGGAAGAGAGCGGAGCGGGTTATCTCCGTCCACAATTTTTGTGGAAGAGTGAGGGGTCGAAGTGCCCGAGCTCGAAGAGGAGCAATGCTTTTGAAAGATCCGCTTCTCTTAGCAAGTTTTGAGAATTGACGACCTCACGGACCCGATCGTTCGGCTGGTCTGTGCCGACGAATGCCTGATCGTGAAACGACTCGAGAGACCCACCGTACTGGGGAGCTAGGGTGCGGTGTCAAGCCCCTGCCGGCGGGTTCCACACGGGGGAGCGCTACGGCGTGCCGTGTCCGTGCAGGCAGTAACCGCAGAAAGGGTTGGCCTCTAGCGGGCCGTGGCAACGTTAGAAAGGTTCTCTGAACCAACAGAAGCATCAAGGCAGGCAGCTTGTTGCTAATAAATGTGGTAGCTGACTTGTTGTATATCTTTTTTAAGTGTGCACAACCAGCGGTGCTGGCGCATCACTAAAATTTGGCCCCATTCCCCCATGGGGGGGGGGGGGGGGGTTTAAACCCGAACGGGAGGCAAGACACCTTAAAAAATTACACTCAGGTCCGGGAATCCCGTGGAAGGGTGCCCCAGATGCGTCGAGGGATACCGCGCTTGGATGGGGCGCAGAGCGAGAGGAGCCCGTAGTCGTTCGGGGACCGAGGAGGAAGAGGCCACTCCCCCCAGGCCGCGTCGCCAGCGGACCAGGCACCGACGGGTGCAAGAGGAGGACATCGTCTTCCAACAGGAGCCGGCGAGGTCCCACCAATCGGGGGCCGGCGAAGAGGCTAGTCCGCAGCCACCGGAGGAGGAGCGGGTGAGGGACCGACCCAGCGGAGGCCCCGAGCCCGAAGAACGGGCCGTCTAGGATCGGGTCGACGAGCCCCTGCCACCGGTAGTCCCGGAAGGATCCGGGGCCGAAGAGAGGGCCGAGCCGGCCGAACCAGGCTGTAACAGGCCATGGAGCTGGCCCGATTATTGGGGCAACTATGCCCGGATGCTGCCGCCTTCGTCGCGGGAAGGGTAGGAGAGGGCGATGCCCTACAATGGGCCCGCCACCTGAGCGGCCTATTACCACCCCTGCAGCAGATGGTGGTCACCGCGGCCCAGCAGCCCGGAGCCGGGGAGGAATAATCCTCCGCGTAGTGGGAAGGTCGAGCCCTGCTCCCTTCCCAGCCCTTCGGGGGTTAGTAATTCAGGAGATGAGGAGATGACGCACGAAGCGACAGCGACGTATGGTCCGAACCGGTATCGCGCGGCGGTTCTGCAGGTGACCCTGCGACGAAACTCCCCGGAGTTTCGGCAAAGGAGGGGGGTTTGTAACGGGGCGTTACGCCGGCGGACCTATTACGTTCGCCGTCGTGGAAGTGCGGACGTGTCGAATCGTCGTGCATATTCGTGACGGTCTGGTGTTGCAGGAACGGCCCCGAACCAGCCCGAGCGCCGCCGATTGGGGGCGCTCGGTGGACTCCGGAAGCGAGCGGAGCGACCGGTCGAGTCCAGACCGGCAGTTAGCCTAGGACAGTTGTCCCGGTAGCATCGAGACCGGCAGTAGTCGAGTTACGTTCAAGTAGTCGAGTTACGTCCAAGTAGTCGAGTAGCGTCGAGTAAATCGCCGCAGGAATAGAACGTGCGCGCAGAGTAGTCGAGGCCGTATTACGCGAGTCGTGAGAAAGGATCGAGGGGAGTATCCAGCCCCGAGACGAGGCACGAAGTGCCCATCTAGGACGGACCCGAGGACCCGTACCGGGGACAGTCGTCCCAGCGAGCCCGGATTTTCCCGGAGGAACGAGCGAGCGAGCGAGACGAGCAGGAGCCGGCGGAATTTATGTAAGTCGGCCCTGAGCCAAAAATCTAAGCTTGTACCGGGCCTTGAGCCCTCTATATCCTTTTTTTGTACAATTGAAACTAAATATATATAATTTTCATAATATCAATTTGTGTCCCGCGTGTTCCTTGCCCCTAAATTTCCGTAACTGTGCGAGGTGGAGTGCGGGAGCCGCCATTAGGGTTTCGCGATTTTCAGGCGCGGAAGGAGGCAAGGACGACCCCCTCTGGGTCGAGATCCTGCTCACCGGGCACACTGAGCCAGCCAAGTAAGGCCGCTTACCTGGCGCGGCTCTTTCCTCCTTGGAAACGCCAAAGTCCGTCATTCGGATGGTAAACGGTCGGGAAACAAATTTTCCAATACGGCATAAAGCCGTATAGTTGTGCGTGCTCAAAAAAGTACGTCACAATATTTACCCTTACCTATGGCATTATCTCATCAGTAAACCGTTCGTAGGATGCAGTGCATACAATATATGCCCAGAGGTATACAGAAACACCACAACAATCGTAACTACCATGTACCGTCTCTTGTTTAGGCATATGCTGTGCTTCATAGACGCTCCATTTTGCCCAGTGTTGGGGGGGTTCGACCCGTGCGTACTCTGAGGCTAAGGTGATTATCCGTGAACCTTGACCATTTCTTGAGAATATTATCAGGAATACTTAAATCCAAGGAGTCTGAGTATATGAATGACTTTTATCCAGGTAAAATTAATAGTAGGGTTCAATGAGCACCTATGTGCAATGTTACTAATCAAAGTCCATAGTTCCATATATTTTTGTTTATAGCCCACTGCTCAATACCAGCGCTAACGTAATCTTCGTTGCTCATACAAGCATTAAAAAAAGCATCGAAACATAATATTGAATCTAGTTTGGCAGTCAACGATAAAAAGGCATTTATTATGCTATCATCTAGTTCTTCATTTGGAAATAATGTTTTGCATACTAATATAGTTAACTAAAATGCCATTTATTGATTTATAAAAATTAGCATCAAGCGATGGATATATTATCACGTTATCAAACAAGATGATGGGTGAGCACTGAGATCGTTATCATGTATGATTTCAACATTGTCGATGCTATTTAACTTTGAAATCGCATCCACTTTTATTTCTCATACTGTTAGCTCCGCGTTTTTCAATAATTATTCAATTTGAAATCAAGCGACGTTTCATTTTCAACATCGAATTCCTCATTCTCACATACACTTACGTCTCTATCATTTTTTGTTTGGCCTGGATTAGAACTGCACTTACTGATTTCGGTCGCGATTTTAATTTCAGCGTCTGTTTCATGCAATGAAAGGTTATTTAGGTTTTCTAAGTTCGGAACAATCGTTAATATCTCGTTCTTTGGAATTTTCGAGAATTCGATCATTATTTTCTTGTGCAATTTCATCCTTTGTATAATTAGCAGATCTTAAAATTGTGTCAATGTTTGAAAAATTAGATTGTAAATTTTGGCTTTCACAATTACCGGAATTTTTATTTAATAACAACAGTATTAAATTCTTTTTTCTCTTAATTAAGTAGTATTATTCACAAACATGTGCCAGAATGAATGCATTGCAATTCTCTGGAAAAACCAATTTACATAATTTCTCCCAGACATTATTCTTCCGCTTGTAGGAAGATTTCAGGAGAATTTCTATTAATTTCTCGTAATCTGATTGTTTCTATCATTGTGTTTCTGTGATATTATTTGATTTAAGTTGAAATATTTCTCATATTTCTGTGCAAATATTTAAGTTCGTTACTAGGCGAGTATATAAACGTAAAATGCTGAACGAAAATTTGAAACAAACGTGTGTGAGCTGTGCATTGCTAATTACCGACAAAAATGATCTGAAAACCTGCATAATTTGTAAAAAAGAATTTCATACGCATTGCACACATAGTACGTCTCCTAAGACTGAAGAAAATATTTTAATTTGCTGCTACACTCAGCCTGTTAAAAGAGACGGGACACGCAAAGATGTAGAACTGTTGAATCAGCCACCTCGGATCCTAAGATCTGCCAGTAGTTCGACTGCCAGTGTTTATTCCATTCACTCTCACAACCCAGAACCGATACATAGCGAGAATACAAACTATGGTAACTTTTCTGCTGAAAGTGATATCGCAAGCCCTAATTTGGACCTAGCGAAATTCTATTTTGAATTCAAGAGTACAACTCAAAGACTGGAGAATAAGCTCGACAAAATTCTTAATTTATCTGATCGAGTAGCACGTGTTGAAGATAATGCCGATAATAATTCTCGTGAAATCGCGGCACTACGTTGTGAACTGAAAGAAACTCGAGCTAAGGCAGCATTTGACTCAAGAAACTGTGATCTTATTATTTCTGGAGTTTCCGAGCAGTCGAATGAGATGAAAACTGATCTCAAAGAACTTATGTTTAAAATTGCAACGACCCTCGATATAGTGCTTGACACAAGTGATATCATCTCGATTGCCAGACTATCACCGAAAGGTTTCTCTAGATCTTCAACCTCAACTGCCATGAATAACAAACCTCGCTCTCTTATGGTCAAGCTATCCTCTACAATGCTTCGCTCCCAGTTTATCTCGGAAATGAAAAGGGTTAAAACACTTTATTCCACCCGCATTGACAGTGTTTTGCCTAGAACGAGGATCTATGTTAATGAACATTTGCCTCCAGATACACTCTCCTTACTTAAAAAAGTTAAAACTGCGATCAGAGATTTTCCACCCAAACGAGGTATGGTCCACTACCGAACTGAAAATGGTGCTCCAGCAATCATGCTTCATACTGAAGAGGACATTAAGAAGATTATCTCGTGAGGAATAGTGCGTGACCGAACTTCTTCAAATCTTCCGCTTGATAAAAACACTAGTACGTACTTCTGCCATTCTTTGAAAATCTGTCATATTAATATTCAATCCCTTGTTAATAAGATTCGTAATTTCAGTGATTATTTTTCAAAGTTTTCTTTCATGTCCTTTTGATAACTGAAACTGCGTTCAATTCCTCAATTTTGTCCGAGTATTTTACTCTAAAATATTATCAACTTTTTCGTCATGACAGAGTGGGAAAACGTGGTGGTGGAGTTGCAATTTATGTCCACTATACCTTAATCGCCAAAATTTTGTCTTTGTCCTTATCTATCTTGGATCAACCCGAGTATATGCTAATGGATGTAAGATTGGATTCAACCATCCACGTTCTTCTCTCTGTCATCTACTGTCCTCCCAATTCATCATATCTCGATAAATTTGAAGAAGCTATTCAATTATTATATGTATAGTGACATCATTATATTCGGTTATTTCAATGTAGACTTAAATAAAGTTAATAAATCTTGCTCAAACAATTTTTGAAATCTAACGGGTTAACTGCTAATGATATGTGTAAATTTTTTAGTGATACAAACGCTTAATGGGTATGCACCGCTTCACTCGTTTTACCCTAGATCCATCCCCGCACCTTGGACCACACCTGAACTCAAGAATCTGGGAACCAAATTAAATTCACTCATTTCAGCTTATAGACGTACTCGAGATCCTTCTATTAGTGGTTGTCTCAAGGTGTGCCGTAAGAACTACAGACATGAGTGGATTGCCGCAAAAGAATCATTTCATTGTGAGCGTTTAACCGGGATCAAGGACCCCAAAGTTTTGTGGGCTGAGTTGCGTAAACTTAGGTTGATTAAAGATAATCGAACATCAACTCCCCTTGTTTGCACCGTTGATGAGCTTAATATGTTTTCTGCTTCCATTTCTAAAGTCTGCCTATCAGGACCGGCGACCGTACTTTAACGGTAATTTAACCGAAAAAAATAACCGGTCGAAAACGACCAAAAAATGACCGTTGTACAACTATAATTACCGCGGAAAAACCGGACTACGAGGGAAAGGCATATGGTCAGTATTCTTAAAATAACTACAGAATAACCGATAAAAAACCGATCATCAAGAGCGTCGACCGCTCGTTTCTAGCCATATTACCGCAAAATAACCGACGAAAAACCGCTCTTCCAAAACGTCGATCGGTCGATTCTCGCGAAATTACCGCAGAATAACCGATGAAAAACCGCTCTTCAAGAGCATCGACCGGTTGTTTCTAGCGAAATTATCGCTAAATAACCGATGAAAAACCACCATTCCAAACCGGAGAGAATTCACAAACGTGCATGGTGAAAACCCGAACGGTCAGGCTTATTATACGAATTACGGCGCTACTTTGCTAGAGGATTTCGACGCCACCTAGCGATGGCCGAGAAAACCAAAACGTCATTTGGCGAGAAACGACCGGTCGGCGATCGGGATTAACTGATTTTTAGCGGTTATTCAGCGGTAATTTCGACACGATACATCCCGACGGTCGTTTCTTGCACAATTACCTCAGAATAACCGATGAAAAACTATTGTTCCAAAGCGTCGACTGGATGTTTCTAGCGAAATTTATCGCAAATAACCGATTAAAAACCGCTCTTCTAGAGCGTCAACCGGTCGTTTCTCCCAAAATGACAGCAGAATAACCGATGAAAAACCGGGGTTCAAGAGCGGCGGCCGGTCGTTTCGGACCAAAATTACCGCAGAATAAACGCTGAAAAACCGCTCTTCAAGAGAATATAATAGTTAATAATTATTTGCTATAATATTTATATATGAGGTTTTTATTTACTTATTTTCTGTTTTGTTATGCATATCTATAATCATCTTTTATAGATATAACAAAACTAGTCAGTCGCTGTAGTAAATGTGTATCAAGGTACCACGGTGAGAGAATTCACAAACGTGCATGGTGAAAACCCGAACGGTCAGGCTTATTATACGAATTACGGCGCTACTTTGCTAGAGGATTTCGACGCCACCTAGTGCTGGCCGAGAAAACTCTATTTGAATAAAGGGTACTGTTTGTCGGGACGTATCGTGTCGAAATCACCGCTGAATAACCGCTAAAAATCTGTTAATCAAGATCGCCGACCGGTCATTTTGCGAGAAATAGATTTTTAGCGGTCATTCAGCGGTCATTTCGACACGATACGTCTTGACGAACAGTACTCTTCATTCAAATAGAGTTTTCTCGGCCAGCGGTAGGTGGCGTCGAAATCCTCTAGCAAAGCAGCGCCGTAATTCGTATAATGAGCCTGACCGTTCGGGTTTTCACCATGCACGTTTGTGAATTCTTTCATCGTGGTACCTACACACACATTTACTACAGCGACTGAGCAGTTTTGTTAGATCTAAAAAAGATGATTATAGATATGCATAACAAAACAGAAAATAAGAAAATAAAAACCTCATATATACATGTTATTGCAAATAATTATTAACTACTATATTCTCTTGAAGAGCAGTTTTTCAACGGTTATTCTTTGGTAATTTTGAGAGAAACGACCGGCCGCCGCTCTTGAACAGCGGTTTTCCATCGGTTATTCTTCGGTAATTTTGAGAGAAACGACCGATCCACTCTATGGTACTACGGTTTTTTTATCGGTTATTCTACTGTAATTTTACGAGAAACAACTGATCAACGCTCTGGAAGATCGGTTTTTCATCGGTTATTCTGCGGTAATTTTGGTCCGAAACGACCGGCCGTCGCTCTTGAACAGCGGTTTTTTTGTCCATTATTGTGCGGTATTTTTACGACAGAATTAACCGGTCGACGCTCTTGTACGACAGGTTTTATCGGTGATTCTCCGGTAATTTTGTAAGAAACAACCGGTCATCCCTCTGTAACAACGGTATTTCATCAGTTATTCTTCGGTAATTTTGAGAGAAACGACCAGTGGACTATTGTAATTTTGCGAGAAACAACCCTTGACGTTCTAGAGGAGAGATTTTTCATCGGTTATTTTACGGTAATTTTGCGACTAACGACTGGTCGACACTCTTGAAGAGCGGTTTTTCATCGGGTATTTAGCGATAATTTTACTGGAAACAACCGGTCGACACCCTTGAAGAACATTTTTTCATAGGTTATTCTGCGGTAATTTCGCGAGAATCGACCGATCGACGCTTTGGAAGTCTGGTTTTTCATCGGTTATTCTGCGATAATTTTGCTCAAAACAACCGATCAACGCACTTGAAGAGCGGTTTTTCATCGGTTATTGTACGGTAATTTTGCGAGAAACTAGCGCTCGACGCTTTGGAACGGTGTTTGTTCATCGATTATTTAGCGATAATTTTGCTGGAAACAACCGGTCAACGCTCTTGAAGAGCGGTGTTTCATCGTTTATTCTGCGGTAATTTCGGGAGAAACGACCGTTTGACGCTTTGGAACAGCAATTTTTCATCGGATATTTTGCAGTAATGTCGCAGGAAACGACCGGTCGACCATCTTGAAGAGCGGGTTTTAGCGGTTATTCTGTGGTAATTTTGCGAGAAATGACCTGTCGACGCTTTGGAACGGTGTTTTTCTATCGGTTATTTTGCGCTAATTTTACTGGTAACGACCAGTCGACGCTCTTGAAGTCCGGTTTTTTCGTGGTAATTAGGGTTGTACGGCGGTTATTTTTTGGCGGTTTTCGACCGGTTATTTTTTTTCGGTTATTTTGCGGTTGCCCGTCCTGATAGGGCTCGGTAGGTTTAACTTTTAATAACCTTCCTTCTGACCTATTTCACTCAAACTTTAGAGATGATCGACTGTTTTTTGCTGAGCTGAGGCATGAGGTGCTACTTAAATATGTATTGGGTCAAACATCGGAAGCTAAAGGGATAGATGAATTAACCTATGCATTCCTTAAAAAATCATTACCAGCTATTTTCCCTCACTTACATTACCTCATAAACTGTTCTGTAAAAACCTCTTGTTTTCCATCCTTATGGAAAAAATCACTTTAAACACCAATCAATAAGGTTAGTAACTCCTCTGGTCCTGTAGATTATCGACTAATTTCGATACTTTGTACACCTTCTAAGTTACTCGAAAGGGTCGTCTATGAAGAAGTATTGGACTATTTCAACACTAAACAATGGTTTGATCCTTTTCAATCGGGATTCTGGAGAGGATTCAATACTCAAACTGCAATGCTGTATGTTACGGACAAGATTGGATCGGCGATTGATGAAGGTTTATTGGTCATCTTAGTTTTATTTGATTTTACTAAGACCTTTGATCTTGTGGACCATGGCATTCTTTTATTAAAAATGAGAGACGCAGGATTCTCCAATGCTGCTTTAACTTGGTTCGCCTCGTATCTTACAGATAGGCAGCAGGCAGTCGTGGGCCGGAATGGTGAAATATCTGCCTGGCTTCCAACCAATACTGGTGTACCGGTTCAACCGGAACAGGGCTCAGTACTTGGCCCGTTACTCTTTTCTATATTTATTAACGATCTTCCTAAAGTCTTTTGTAATTCTTCCTATATCATTTTTGCAGATGATACTCAAATCTTACTGACTTGTAAACTGCAGCAATTAGATATGAGTATCTAATTGGTTAATTGTGATGTTCATCGTTTTGCAAATTAGGCTGATACCAATAAATTGCAAATTAATGCATTAAAAACCAAAGCAATAATATTTGGTTCTTCGTACAATATTAGGTCTATCAAACTAACAACTATTTCTCAGATTTGCAAAAGCCAGTATATACAGTGGTCCACTCATGTAAAGAGTCTAGGAATACATCTTGACCAGACGTTATCTTGGAATGAACATGTCTCTCAAATCTCCTGTAAAATTTTTGACACTTTGAGACAACTTAGAATAAGCAAAAATTGTTTCTCCAAGCAACTGCGAATTAAACTTTCCAGCATTCTTGTAATATCCTATTTCGATTACTGCGCGGAGGTATATAACTCCCTTCGTTGTGTATTAAACTTGAAAGTTGAACGTTTGCTTAATGCAGTTGTTAGATTTATTTTTAAGGTGCGCAAATTTGAACATATTTCTAACCATCGTAAGGAGTACGTTAGTACGTTGTTACGTTGGTTAACTGCAAGTAACCGCAGAAAATATATAATTTGTTCACTAATTTTTTAAATATTCATCACTCGCCAATCTAATTATTTCTACGATAAATTTATTTGGCGTAGAGATGTAACATAAAGAGCTTCGAATTGAGAATGATACACTGCGACTCCCCAGTTATCGTACGAACTACTAGGCGAATTCTTTTGGCGTCACTGCATCTGCGTTTTGGAATTCTCTTCCCGATCTGTTAAAAAAATCTAATACCTTAATTTCATTTAAAAATAAACTAAATCTTTTTCTTTTAAAATCCGAAAGGCTTACTATATTGTAAGTAGAAACTAAAGTGTTTAAATTACACATGTTATTTAGTTTATTTATACATTTATTTCCATGCATACTCCGATATGACGCTGAAATTAGCACTATATTCGCCAGCAGTATATTCGGCCTACCGATACGACCTACTTATGGCCATTTTTTTTATAACGTCGCGATTCAACCACCTTTGCACTCGATTCTCGGAACTCTATTAATTTTGTCTCATTACCTACAATATTCTGAATAGAATCCAGAAGGTTTTATTCCGGCAGCGTCCTTGCAAATATTTTTGTTGAATTTTTAACGCAGTTTATTATGCAGTAAATGGCGATTTTTTTTTATAAAAGAGCGATTCAACCACCTTTGCACTCAATTCTCGGAACTCTATTGATTTTGTATTATTACCTACAATATTCTGGAGAGAATCTACAAGTTTTTATCACGGCGCTGCCTTTGCAAATATTTTGTTGAATTTTTAACGGAGTTTATTATGCAGTAAATGGCGATTTTTTTTATAAAAGAGCGATTCAACCACCTTTGCACTTGATTCTCGGAACTCTATTATTTTTGTATCATTACCTATAATATTCTGAACAGAATCCAGAAGGTTTTATCCCAGCGCCGTCCTTGTAAATATTTTTGTTGAATTTTTAAAGCAGTTTATTATGCAGTGAATAGCGATTTTTTTTTATAAAAGAGCGATTCAACCACCTTTGCACTCGATTCTCGGAACTCTATTGATTTTGTATTATTACCTACAATATTCTGGACAGAAACTACAAGGTTTTATCCCGGCTCCGCCTTTGGAAATATCTTTTTTGAATTTTTTAACGCATTTTAAATAGCAGTAAATGGCGATTTTTTTATAAAAGCGCGATTCAACCACCTTTGCACTCGATTCTCGGAACTCTATTAATTTTGTATGATTACCTACAATATTCTGAACAGAATCCAGATGGTTTTATCCCGCCGCGGTCCTTGCAAATAATTTTGTTGAATTTTTAACGAAGTTTATTATGCAGTAAATGGCGATTTTTTTTATAAAAGAGCGATTCAACCACCTTTGCACTTGATTCTCGGAACTCTATTAATTTTGTAATATTACCTACAATATTCTGAACAGAATCGAGAAGGCTTTATCCCCGCGCCGTATTCGCAAATATTTTTGTTGAATTTTTTAACGCAGTTTATGTGGGCTTTCCTCTTTTTTAACGCAATATGATCATCAGTAAATAGAGATTTATTTAAAACTTGCTTCTGTGTGGAAAATAACTATTAATAAATTGCCCTATAGTTGAGAAAATAATTATTCAGTGATCCTTTGAAAATATCGATATCTACCTTTCGCAATCAGTTCACTTATTTCGGTGGAACCCGCTCTTAGCGTTACCCGAGGCCAACCACGTGGAGGTAGCGGGTGAATGGCCTCATTTTTTTTTTTTTTTTTTTTTGCTTTTTGTTGTTTTTTTTAGTTTTATTGTTTTTTTTCCTTTTGTAAGTTTTAATTTTTTTTTTAATTTTTATTGTTTTCTTTTTTTTTCATGTTAACTATTCTATTTTAAGTTTCTGATTCATAAACTCGAAGCATTAATATGTATTATAATGTGAAGTATTCTCAACTGTTTAATAACTTCAACGATGCACAATATTCTAATGTACTTTGAAATGATAAAGGCGGTAATCGTGTGATTTTCAAATCTTTATATTTTTTAAATAAAATTTTCGTCGCGTACTCATCTTCTTCTTGATCCATTAAATTATCTCTGGGCTGTTTATTTATTGATTCCATTAACATGGACATTATCCACATCCGTCCTGTTGACATGTCCTCTTCCCTGAATTGCCAGTACATAGATCTGCAAATTACATACGGCCAACAGCACAGATGTATCTTACAATTTGCACCAACTCCGGTATTTGTGATTTGACTTGCTACATCATTTGGGCAATGAATCACCCACGATGACCAGTCTATATCGGGACATTCTCTCCGCGTAAACAATTTATCTATGAAGCCTCGTAACTTTACGACGACATCATTCTCTATCATTCCAAGTAGCGAATCCAAGTGTAGAAAGCACTTGTGCGTGAGAATGATAACGCATAAAGTCCAGTGTGCATGACGCCAGACAGGGATAAACCGAATGTTGTATTTCCACGCCTTCCTCCGTCATGCCCATTTCAGAAATCCAACCTTGCCATCTATAGAACCCATCAGACTTTGAATTAAATGCGCATCAAATATTAAGGAATCATCCTGTGCTGTTGTTTTCAATATCGCTAGAAAACCGCTAATAATATCGTCATCGACATATTCATTGGGAAATAGGGTCTCGAGACTTTGCTTATTTATTAAAAGTTTGTCGATGTAAAATGAGGCTGCAGACCTGTTTGAAGAATAGTCTTTGATTGCCAAGAAACCATCCGGATAGCTTAGGCTAGCTCTGTACTTCATGGGTTCATCTGAATCTGTAATGTTGTCTTGTTCCTTGTCGGGACATTTGTTCATCATTAAGTACAATTTCTTTTTCATCACTATTAATTATATTTTTCTGCAACGTGCGGAAGAAAGGAACCGGACCTGTAGTAGTTTCTCTACGATCAACCCATTGTTCAAATGCGTTGTCGAAATCACTGTCCGAAGATCCTGAAGAAAGTGCCAACATTTTTAAACTCTTTTCGATATTCTTCTTTATAATTAGTTTTGAACGTTTCGATATACGTTTCATTGGTGGTTTCCTCCTTTTCCGCACGGATGACGATTTTACATCAGTCGTATTCTTCGAGAATTTACTAAAGTACCCCTTTTCATGCTTGTTTTTGACCGATCCATCGAATTCTTTTAAGCCAGTATTTCCTCTTTTTTGCCTGGAAGTTCTTAGGTCGCAATGTTGCTCCTTTAATCAACCAAACAATCCTGACTCTAATTTTATTACTGCTCGTGGAATCGATTGTCTCTTTTTCCGGCCAAAAATAAAATACTTCGGTATTTTATTCCAGTTCTCGACAGGAGCATTGGAATCTCTGGAGATGCCAAACCTTTTAATTACGATTCCAGTCCATATAGGTGTATATGGTAATAATTCATTAAGAAGGTAAGTAATAAATTCTGGTACATACAACGCATTAACCTCTTGTAATTCGCTTGAATATTCGTCGCATGTTTTTTCATACTCTTTTCTGAAGAGTCTGAAAAAAGCCGACTTTTCTTTCTGCATATTTCCGGAGGGAAGTTCGTCTTCACTTGCAAACACGATACTGTTTGCCGAATCATCCACATTCGGGATCTTCTCGCAATGGGACTGTATAAGATTTAACCGGTCTGAGTGTGTTTGATATGATTCCGTAACGTGTTCTAAACCAAACACTATGACACATGCACGAAATATCTGCACAGTGTCTTGCAACTCTGTCGTATGTATTAATATTGCTACAGCTGATCCTAATAGCATTCTATTTTGAATGTCCGCAGTAAAATCTTTGATACGACGCGTCGCACTTTTGATGAGATGCGACGAGCAGGTATGAACGACTGTCAAAGGTATTTGTTTTTTTTCTGGATTATGAATTTCATCCCAAATTACATTCAAATAAGTTGTCACTTTCATGTCATTGAATGCTTTTAGTACCGACTGTATTCGAGCTTTACTACAGTCGGTCTCTATTTTTGACACAACAGGACTATCTGACGGATGACACGTCTTAATAGCAGAAGCGAACGTGTGTAAAAATGTTGTGATTCCCACAACATCGTGTCTGCAACTTATGAATTCCGCTACTGGAACAGGCGAATGTAATTCACCGCCAGGCAATAACAAAGCATAGTAGAACGGTCTAGTTTCGTTGAAAGGAGGATTATCGATGAATGTGCCCGTCGCATCCAAGTTTAAAAGTACCGGTCGCTTTTTTGATAATGTTACCAATAATTCGATTTGCTTTTCAGTAAAGCAAATCACATAGAATGGTATAGCTGCATACGCTTGGATGTACCCTACGAAATGGCTGCCTTTCCATTCTTCCTTTTCACTTAATCGTATTTGAAGTTGGCACATAAATTCGTGAAAATCTTTGCTTATGTCCAGACGACAATTATTCTCGCGACTCATTTTTTGACAAAGCATTTTCGATGGCGCCATGTTCAAATTACAGAATCTGGCGCATCAACTAACTTCTCCAAGTACAGGACACATGACGGGCGACTTTCAAGTTCCTTTTTCAGTGAATCTCGTTCAATGCCACTGTAAAATCTTCGGCCACTACCGATATGCTTATAAACTCCTTTAACCCGCACATAAACGTCAGAGTCTTCATATATTCTGAAAGCATTTTTTATAATGAAATTGTAAGAACGAGTGCAATCATTGAGCGTGCACTCAGCAACTGCAAGAAATTGATTAAAGTTGCTTTTTCGTTTCCCATACGAAAGGTTATGGAACCAAAATTTTAATACGCATTTCGTGTGGTAAGGAACGAATATCTCATTTAATGCGTTTGTCCATCCCTTTCTTAATCTTTTCAAATATGGCGTCCAATACTCGTTGATAAATGTCCACGGGACAAAAAAATTGTGTTCATTGTCAGCACTGCATAAACATCGATGGTTTGGAATGGGAACCTCACAATTTAATGAAATATCAGCGCGACTTTCTGCATTTTCTATTTCTGCTGATATCCTATTTTTTTTATTATCAGTTACATTCGAAACAAAATCGTTAATTTTTGGCAAATGTGTCTCAAATACTTCGGCAGAATAGTGTGCTTCAACATCATTTGACCGAACTGACGATAGGTACTTAAAGTGAGAGTCCAGTACGTCTAACTCATGCTCCAGAGTTTTTATTTTATTCATGATATCCATATCTGGAAAATCGTCACTGATACTTTTCTTGGTCTGTTCGGTCAAGATTTCGAAGCCAGAAATATCATGGAGCCCATTGTCGTCTATCGCCATATTTGTATCAATTTCTGCAGCAACGAAAATGCTTTCATCAATTGTTATTTCAGTGTCGGTGACATGAATTCCGTTAACAATGTCATGTTTTGAATCTTCAGATGGCATCAAAGGTGCTAAAGCATTAGAGACATTACGTAGACTCAATGCACGACTCTGAATTTTAGAATAATGCCTTCGAAATAAATCATAGCATTTGGAGGTCTTCTTTTTTAAAGTTTTGTGATGAGTGCATTCAGGCAATAAATAACCACAAACATTTTTCCATACAGATTCTGGCCTCTTATAAGAATGAGCTGCTTCAGATGTTCTAAATTTATCCAAATCAATATTCGGATACAAGTATGAAAGGGCGTTTGTTACTTTCTCAGTGGTGATAATCATTGAATTCAAATTCATAATTATTAAAGGAGGAAAAAGAATCGGATGGAAGTCTGACAAAAATATCTAAATACGTAGAAACATTTCACCGAAGCACAGACACCGACTAATCAAATAATAAATGGCAAACGCCTAATGAAACGTCAGCGACCTGCATCCCCTTATAGAGGAACAGAGGTCGAAAATATGTTGCGAGAATTGTAAGTCAACGTAAGCGCTACCTAGGTTACAGAAAATAACACTCGCGTCCGACGGGAAAAAAATAGAGCCGCCGCGTGCAATAACAACACTTGTGTTCGAAACGGCGCATGGGGCAGTTGTAAGGGACAAAAGTGAAAGTTCAAAAAATGGCTTATAAAAAATACGACCCTATAGAGAATGCAGTCATGTATAAATAATTTGTAAATTTGATATTTTTAAATCGGACTTGTATTTTTTTTTATTAAAAAAAATACAAGCCGGAATAAAACCTCGTGGATTCTGCTCTGAATATTTTACGTAATATTATCAAAAATTCGTCAATTACTACTTAGTAGATACCAACGAATCAAATAATAAATGGCAAACGCCCAATGAAACGTCAGCGACCGGCACCCCTTATAGAGGAACAGAGGTCGAAAATATGTTGCGAGAAATGTAAGTCAGCGCAGGCGCCACCTAGGTTACAGAAAACAACCTTCGCGTTACAAGGAAAAGAATAGAGCCGCCGCATATTGTGGCCGATCGGCCTAAAACGCGCGCATAGCGTTTATTCGCTGACTGTGACTAATGTATATTTTCCTACATATAATTTCTTTACTGATTTTTCCCGTAGAATCGATTGGTAAAATATTACTTTTTAGCTAAGAGTATTATATAATGGTTTAAACGCGAAAAAACATTAAAAAGAGCTAAATAAAAAGCAAGTATTATTCGATATTAATTCAAATTTTAATTCGTTTCATTGTGCCAATATCTAAGAAGAAAATAAACCTGGTTTGATAATCCGCAATTTGCCGCAAGCGTAGATATGTACAGAAATGTACACTTAATCCTCTAAAGGCTTAGTAGTACATTATAATACTAATGCAAAAATTTTATCTGAGAATGTGATAATTTTCGAATGATACCTATTATATTTATACCTATAAAGTTGGATTTTTCGGGTATATAATGTATGCATATATTTTAAAATGAAGTGATAGCATGTATATTGAAGTAAAAATATATGTATATACATGCTGAAACCAAAACTAAAATAATGATGTTTATATAATTGGGAAGCGACTTCGCGTGTTTCTTTCTCACCCGTTATATAAAATAATAAAAATATAAAATATAAATATTAAAAAAAAAATAATATAATATAAAATAATACAATAGTATGATACACGCGTGGGAAAGTTTTCTCGGAGAATGTTGATGCCACACTTGCCTGTGACTCGTGTTGGCAAACATCACATTCGCAGATAAAACTTTTGCATTAGTATTATAACGTACTACTAAGTCTTCAAAGGATTAAGTTTACATTTCTGTATATATCTACGCTTGCGGCAAATTTCGGCACATCAAACAAAGTTGGTTTTCTAATTAGATATTGCACAATGAAATAAATACAAATTTGAAGTAATATCGAATAATACTTTCTATTTAATTAGCTTTTTTAATTTTATTTCTTGTTTAAACCATTATACAATACTTTTAGCTAAAAAATAATAATGCCAATCGATTCTACGGGAAAAATCAGTAAAGAAACTATTTATATGAAAATATAAATTAGTCACAGTCAGCGAATAAAAGCTATGCGCGCGTTTTATGTGCGCCGGGTGCAATAACAACACTCGAAACGGCGCATGGGATAGTTGTAAGGGAGACAAAAATGAGTTCGAAAGATGGGTTATAAAAAATACGTCTTTATAGAGAATGTAATAATGCATAAATAATTTGTAAATTTGACATTTTTAATCGGACTTGTATTTTTTGTTTATAAAAATAATAAAAACTGTCAACGTTTCGTGCTCGTGAAAACAACGAAATGCATATAACACGATAACTCAATTATACATCAACGAAAAAATGTGAAATTGGAATAGGATACTCAGGATAGGTATCCGCAAACTTCACTCTCTACAAAATGTCTTATTACATGTTAGTCAAAAATTACTACTCGGCAAATGTCGCGCATTTACTTGTCCAATTTTTGATGCTCAAGTGCTTGGGGAGTCGAGCGAAGGTTTCTTATATGAAAAAACAAAAATTCGGTTTGAAGCTGAAGAATCGAACAAGTTTTAGACGAAAACCAAACTTCGATATTATTATTCTATAAATAACCACCAGAGATTTTCTGGCCATCAAACGGCCGGCCACGCGCCGTATTATATTTTGTAATATAACAAAATCAATAGAGTTCCGAGAATCGAGTGCAACGGTGGTTGAATCGCTCTTTTATCAAAAAAATCGCCATTTACTGCATAATAAACTGCTTTAAAAATTCAACAAAAATATATTCAAAGACGGCGCCGGGATAGAACCTTCTGGATTCTGTTCAGAATATTTTAGGTAATTATACAAAATTAATAGAGTTCCGAGAATCGAGTGCAAAGGTGGTTGAATCGCGACGTTATAAAAAAAATGGCCATAAGTAGTAACAGTCGTATCGGTCGGCCGAATATACTGCTAGAGAATATACTGGTAATTTCAGCGTCATTACTCCGCTTAGTAATTAATCTATCGTTCTATTTTTCTTTTGTTTTTCACTAGCATAACATCAGTTTTATTTGTTTAACTTATCTTTGTAACTATCCTTGTATGGTTGACTTAAGAGGTTATGCCTCGTATCAAAATAAAGAATTACAAAACAATTACAATAATCAGTTGAGGGATAACCCGTTTGATAATTCGAGCAACTTGCTCTGCAGAAATGCACATTTTACTTAAAAGGGTTTAAATAAAGAGAAAGGTTAAGGATATACACTAAAACATCAAAATTAAAAAAGCGGTCAAATCGAAAAAGAAATTCAAAACAATTTAAGATCAAAAGGAGATCAATATTAATACGCCACACGTAGTTCACGTCCAATGTAATGGTTCCGTTTAAATAGCAACGGGAAGTAAAAAACTGACCGCCAAGCGCGGCATATGAACCCTCGAAAAATGAATTTCATTTATGGAACTACTAAAAACACGTCGCCCGAATAGCGGCAACAGCACCTACTACACACTAAAGCTCGTCAGAGATGCGCTTATTCAATACACCCACGATTTCTTGGTGTCAGGAAGAAAAAAAGTGAAAGGCAAATTCGAACCCGGGAGGCTCTGATTTAAAAGCCAACGCCTTAAGAAGGCTCCTACGCCAGACAGAAGACGCGATGTACTTAGAGACCTTTTAACTTGTAAATTGCAATAAACAAAGATTATTGTTTAAACAAACTTTTGCTCCCTCACGAAACCATATGTATATTGTTTGTAGTATATTTCCACGCTGGTATGAATTTTTTCAAGTCGATTCGGCCATTATAGCATGTACTTAGAGACATTTTGGCTTGAAAATTGCAATAAACAAAGATTATAGTTTTATCAAAGTTTTGCTCCCTCAGTTTTGCTCCCTCAGTTTTGCTCTTCAGTTTTGCTGAATTTTTAAATCGCTTCATAAATTTTTTTACTATCTAGATACAAAATAAATGAACACGTATATCGGGAAATCCAGCAACAATTTTTTTTTTCGAAAATATCGGTATTTGAAATTTTAACGTTGTGCGTTTTATGGCCATCTTGTAATAATCGTATTTACGGCAATTTGTGATGAAAAATGAAATTCAGCATGGAAAAATGAAAGGCATCAAATGAAAAAGTACCATTGTTTATAAAAAATACATTGTTTAAAACTGTTAAAGACATATTTTTCCAGAATGGTGGTGAAATAGTTGCTATTCGAAATAAATTAATTCTTTCGCCGCACCTCTAGTACCGCGCGCCCGTGTAGCGCCATAGCGGCACAAAACACATGATTACAGTATCAAAGACTATTGCAACTGATAAAGGTGTTTTAGAAGGATCAAATCCGAAAAGTCATCCAACATTACAACCGAACGTAGTTAATAAAGTATTAGATTTTTATCAATCAGGTGAATTTAGTCGACTAATGCCGGGGTAGAAGGATAACGTATCCGTAAAAATTGACGGGAAAAGGACTCAGGTACAAAAAAGATTACTCTTGATCAATTTAAAAGAGTTACACCGAGCATTTAAAAACAACAATCCTGAACTAAAATGCAGCTTTTCCAAAATTTGCAACTTTACGGCCAAAACAGTGTGTTCCATCAGGAGCCAGTGGCACACATTCGGTCTGCGTTTGTGCCATTCATGAAAACGTAAAACTATTAATCGACGGTGCAAATATCAAAAGACTTACAAGTGATTATCTGCAGTCCATTAAAACTTATCACGACTGTTTAAACAGAATGATATGTGACCCGCCGTCTACGAATTGCTACATGGGAATTTGCTCAACGTGTCCTGGTACACATGATTTAGCAGAAACATTGGAAAACATATTTGATGATAATTATATTGAATGTGTGACTTATAAGCAATGGACACGTGTTGATCGGACTACGTTGCAAACTCTAATAACGCCAGTGGATGAATTTTTACATATCTTAACAGAATCATTGAAGAAATTATTACGTCATTCATTTCTTGTAAAAAAAAAACAAAATGAATTTTTTAATTATATGAAAGAAAATTTCAAAACAAATGAATGCATTGTAATTTGCGACTTTTTTTGAAAATTACGCGTTTGTTCTTCAAAATGCAATTCAAGGGGTGCACAGGAATAATGACCAAGCAACTGTTCATCCTACTGGAATTTATTATAAAGACGACAAAAAAACTTTGCAAATGAAAACACTTGTATTAATATCCGAATGTCTGAATCATAATACCGTTGCCGTACATCGTTTCCAGTCACACATCGTCAAATTTATTAAAAAAAACCTGCCCACCGTTAAAAAAATGATATACTTTTCGGATGGAGCAGGTGCACAATACAAAAACCTAAAGAATTTCATCAACCTCAGTCGTCACGCTCAGGATTTTAAAATCACAGCAAAATGGCATTTTTTCCCCACATCACATAGAAAAGGACTATGTGATGGGTTAGGCGGAACCGTCAAAAGGCTCGCAGCTCGGGAAAGTCTACAACGAATAGATAATCCAATTCAAACGCCAAAAGAATTGTTTGATTGGGACGGAAACACTACCAAACATTCATTGCCACTATTTCACGAATTACCAGTATTACGAAGAAGAAAAAAAGTTGGAGCGACGTTTTAAATTAGCAAAACAAGTAAAGGGGACATTAGGCTATCATTGCATCATTCCAGTAACATTAAATACATTACATCCCTGCAAACACAAAAGTAAGAGTTATGTAACAACTATGTAACATTTATGTAACAATGTGTAACGGACAGATTCGCCGGTAGCGCTAAACAATGCAAGCGTGTGTGCGTGAGCGTGAGAAGCGTGTGAGTGTCGCGTAACGAGGCGGGGCCTCAGTGTATAAATTGGGGGGAAATTTCCGAATTTTGACAGTCGTCGCCAGTCTGTCTTGCACAGTCTGTCGATCGACTTGAGCACGCGCCCCCGGCTACTTTAGTATCCGTGGGCGGGTTGAGTAAGTGCATTTAGCATAAACTTGCAGGGGCACTTAGGTCAGCGCACTTAGTGTCCCTGTCACGGTCGGGTAGGCAGGTTCCCCATAAATTATTTGTAATAAACGCTTTTTTTCTCCTTACGCCTAATGCATCTGACGCCATGTTCAAAATCCACTGCATTTATCCAACGGTCTAAATGTGAATAGAGCTGCATAAGATGACCGAACTTTTCTGCATCGCCCTTTAGTTTTCGCTTTAATACTTTTTTTATAAGCGGCGAATACTTTTCTGGGAATTCATCTAGATATTGACGTACCTTAGATGCGAATGATAAATAATTGCACTCATCTCCGTAGTACTCCGGAATATGTTTGTCGATATTTCTTTCGTGGAATTCCATTATTCTTCCACTCACGTATTCTTCCAAAAAAAATTTGTTCTTCCCTCAATCGCTCACACACTCACTCGCGGATTTCCAAGTATTTTCTTGAAAATTCTTGGGGAGGGAAAGATTCATCCTCCCTCGGGATACGCGCACAATGAAAGGTGCATATACGCGACACGCAATTTTTTAAATTTGTTCCTTTTTGGGAGGGAAAATCGTCCTCCTCCAGGATACGCGTACTTTTAACATATAGTACGCGACGTGCGCAATTTTTTATTTTACACTCGCGTTTTCCAAAGTACGCGCGTATACCGAAAAAAAATTTGTCACCCCTCGATAGCGTTGTGAGGGCGGTTCGGACACTCCGCGTAAAGGGGGTCGACACCCACACGATTCAATTTATTGGAAAAAAAAATCGCGCGAGGAGCCCCGACGCTGCCACCAATTTAACCTGTTACGTTCCTAATGGTACGCAACAGTGCGAGCGGTGGGGTGGGGAGGAATAAAAAATGAAATGATTAAGTCTAAAGGTCGCTCTCTGACTCTGGACTCTAGACTGACTTCTCCGATGCGGTCTCGAAACGAGAGCGCAGCGGAGCTCGTCCTCACATTTCTTTTCCAACCGTGTGAATATGCTGAGGCTGCACTTCGACTTCCGTTCGATAGAGCAGCTCGTGCATATTCACACGTTGAAGAATTAGATTTTATTTATTAAATGATATGATACAATGTGGGTGGGACGGACGCTACGTACCACCGGTACGTAACAATTACATAACTGTTACTTTCCGTGTTTGCAGGGATGTCAAACCATTTTCACTGTTTGAAAAGGCTACAATTGTTAAAATAATGAAATAAATTATATACAAAATTTAACACTTTGTGATCAATAATTTTTGTTCATTTTCCTAAACCTTCCTTCCAAACCTACGTGCATTGTTTAGGAAAAATGTACTAAACTTCATGTACGTGTAATTGGAATTAAATATATTAATTTCAAATGTTTTCTTCATAATCATCCGACAAGCCGATTATAAAATACTTTCATTATATAATTTAATTACTGTTTCTTTGTACAGAAGTATCGAAGTAGGTTGCAGCAAATATTAATTGTTTGTAATTTCTTGCATAACATTATAATCGACCGAATAATGTATCAAATAGTTACAATGTATGACATAAACGAAAGACAAGAATTAATGTCGCATCGGACCGGCCAGCTTGGCGCGGCATAGCATGACTGCGGCGCGCGGTACTAGACGTGCGCCGGAGGTATTAATTTATTTCGAATAGCAACTATTTCACAACCATTCTGGAAAAATATGTTTTTCGAAGGAAATTTGAGGAGGAATTCAATGGTATTTTTTCAATAAAAAAAAAATTGTAATCTTTGCGTAAATTAACTTTAAACAAATTATTTGTTATAAACAATGGTAATTTTTCATTTGATGCCATGTCGAAATATTTCACGAGAAAGCTGATGTTTTTAGCTTCAAAATGAAAAAAAAAAATTCATTTTTCGTCACAAATTGCCGTAGATACGATTATTTCAAGATAGCCATAAAACGCAGAACGTTAAAATTTTAAATACCGATATTTAAAAAAAAAAATTTTTGCTCGATTTCCCAATACATATGTTCACTTATTTTGTATCTAGATCGCGTAAAAAAATTATGAAGCGATTTATAAATTCGTCGGTCAGAAAGTGTCCGATTTGTAAAAGAATGTCTCGTATATCTACGCTTGTATGAATTTTTTCAAGTCGATTCGTAGATTATAGGATATAGCTACGGACATTTTGCTTGAAAATTGCAAAAAACAAAGATTATTGTTTAAGCAATGCTTTGCTCCCTCGCGGAACCATATATATATATATTGTTTCTAATATATGTCCACGCTTGTATGAATATTCTTTCAAGTCGATTCGGCCATTATACGAAGTAGTTACAGACATTTTGCTTGAAAATTGCAATAAATAAAGATTATTGTTTAAACAAATTTTGTTCCCCTCACAGAACCATATGTATCAAATATGTTCCTACTACTTATCAGGGAGTTTTAGAATTTTTAATTACCTTAGATGTGCTTTATTTTATTATTAGAAAGGCTTGGGTCTCCGCGTGCGCCCATTCGATATTCGCTCCTGACGCACGGATTTTAGGAGGCTAGATTATGAGGCTAGCTTCAGCGTTATCTGCACTCGTATCACGATTTTCGACAGGCTATACCGAAAACCAATAATTGATTTTGATAGTTTATAAAATTTTAGTTCGAAGAACATCATGTAAGCCGTCCCCTGATGTTGGCCCTTGCGAAGCATTGCTACCCATTGCGAAGCTTTACTACCCATTGCTATGTATATATCGAGCCGTTTCGAGTCTAAGATTTCGTTGAATGATTTTCAATTACTTGTTTCATATTCCGTTTACCTACTGGAATTATCGTCTCTCGCGTGGCGACTTGACGACCAGGATAAGGTTAGCATCCTGTACTTCGACAATACCCATACCTCCGCACATTAATTCGGTTAAGTTCATATTATGTTAAAATGTATAGTATCAGAAAGGTCTGTTCAATGCTAGATTGCGCGTTTAACGCTGATTACGTTAAGCCGTAACCTCTATTTAAATTTTAAGTTCGGTTCGCACCAATTAATGCAAACCATTTAAGTAATCTTGAGTCGCGTTAATCGACCTACCCATTTAGTTAAATTCAAGTGCGTTGAGGCATACCCCTTAATTAAAATTCAATTTTGGCTTACGCCAATGTGCCCATGCGTAAATTAAGTCTGAATCGCGTAATTCGCGTAAATTATTCAGCTATATCTGAATCGCGTTAATCGCGTAAGTGATTGAGTTTAATTGGATTCGCGCTAAATCGCGCAAGTTATTTCGGCAATTTTGATTTGCGCTAAGCCACGCGATCGCTAGTCTTATTTAGTCATATCGTGTATACCATGAGATTATTTTGTTACTGCTCGAAGTCGCGCATTTACATAGTTTATTTTTGTTTGGCGCTAAACCACGCAGTTCATTACTTTTGTTCTTACTTCGAGATACGTTACACAGTCGGTGACTTTAGATTTAAATCGCGCTAATTCGCGCCCACAATGTGATTCAGCGGCCCTTCGCTAAGCCGTGTATTTAAGTAGTTCGGTCGCAATAAGTCACCAATGCTACATGCTACATGCTATATAGTGGTACTTGTTGCCCTCTTTTCGTTTTTGTTGGCCTATAAATACAACACGATATGCCCCCCCCCCCCTCTCCCCCACAAGCCTATCATATGGCAGCCTAACCTGAGCTGTAATACCGATAGCATGACGTGACGTTATCGTCCACGTTATTATGGATACAGAATTTACATGGACATACTTCGAGAAATTCCTAGCATTTAATTTGGAGGAAGATCTCCTAAGGCTATTCTCACTGCGTTCTTTTTGTAACATATAGCCACTAACAGTATCGAAGTTCAGTCACCGTATAAATTCGGGACCATGTGTATATTTGGGTTATTCATTTTGGGACTTGGTAGTTTAAGGATCATAGCGACTTGATTCTTCCTAGCCATTGTCCCGTTGTGTTCAGTTAGCCCAAATACAAGATAAACCTTCATACCCCCCCCCCCCCCTTCCCAACCCGTGAGCACTGATCGATCGCGTTCGGGTATCTCACTTTAAGTTTCATTATTTGTATTGCGTAACATTGATCATCCTCATTTTTCTGTCACTCGGATTCCTCTTCACTCCACCCTTCTCTCTACCTTCCGCTACGTCGTAGATGATAGGATGATTAAAAAGATATGGAGCTGGAAGACGCGAATCCTGGCATTGCGTTAGAAATTAAGGCCTAGTTATAAGTTTTCATGTATCAGCCAGATGGCACTGTTGCTATCCCGGGGGAAGAGGAAAAGTACCCCGTTGATTCTGTTCTGTTGATCTTAGCGACATTACTTTTTGCGATATTACATATTTGTGATAGTATGTTCTTGCGCTATTATATTCTTGCGATATTGATTTGTGTGATATTCTGTTGTGATAATGATCGTTACGATGTTGATCGTTGTCATATCGATCTTTGCGATACTGATCTTGTGATAGTATATTTTGCGCTATCAGTTTGTGCGATATTCCGTTTGTGATACTGATTATTTTGTTTGCGATACTCTGTTTGCGATCATGATCTTGGCGTTATTGCGTTTTTGAGTTTTGCGTCCGTGAATCTTGCGTATTCACATTTCTTTTTGCGATTTTGCGATTATCTATATTGCGTTTTATATTTTATGTTCTTGATATAATTGCAAAAGGCCCCCTTTCCCTTCTGTCTTTGCGTTCGGCAACTCCAACGGCTAGTTAATTAGAAATTCTATGTATAGGCCGAATGGCATTTCTGGTCCCTCTGGTGCCTCCCAGTGACATTTAGTGTGACAATTAGTGCGACATTTTTTGTGACACTCGCACATTTTTTTTGTGTTTTAAAAGATATACTCGAGTCAGGCCCGGGGGTTTGTCACGAAGTCACATATCTAGCCCCGCAGTGAGGAAGGATTCGTTTCTGAAGTTTAGGAAAATTCCTCCTCTTCGGCTGGCCTCCGCCCGCCACGTTCAGATACGCGCGTGATGGAGGTATATACCTCCCCGCCAGGCGCTCCAGTAGTCAGTCGCTGTCGGGAGTCCCCTTTCAGCACGCCGAGACGAGCTCTCTCTCTATCGTAAGGAGGAAGCTTAAGTCTGCACGCTACGCTGCGTCTCCCCCCTTTGGCCGACTGCGCTAGCAGGCCCCCACAGGAGGCGGCGCTGGAGCGTGATCATCGACAGTGAACAGGCGACCGCGGAATCATTCCGTCTCGGGCCGCGATCCAAATAGGATATCAATCTTTTCGTCAAGGACCGCGCATCGGCAATTCTAATCAAAAGTACAGTGAGTTCGTTCCGGGCGGGTGAGTGCGACAACTTTGTGAAGTGAGGACTCCAGGTGACGACCAAAAAGGAGGAATACTAGGGTACCTGCCCCCGAGTGGTGGTCGCCAGCAGCTGACTCCCTTCCCGGGACACGGACCCCCGGATTTTGTAGCCAGTTCGAAGATCATCCAGCGTCAAGTCGAGTGAGTGTCATTGGATTTTACCACCCTCTCCCTTTTTTTGTTATGTGGTTTACTTAAAAATTAACTTCTCCGGTCATTTATGAAAAAAACGATACCGTTCGCGTGATTAGAGCCTGCGAAATACATCTTGTTCCTTTGGATAATTGCGTCAATAAAATTTATTTGACTCCCTCTCCGCTTTATACTTTGTGTAAGATCAAGAAATGGAGTTACAATATATATTTATTAGATTATAATAACACATGACCGAGCGGAGAGGGAGTCAAATAAATTTTCTAAAAAATCTAATCACGCGAACGGTATAAATAAATATGTTGAAATATATATATATATATATATATATATATATATATATATATATATATATATATATATATATATATATATCGGGCATTCCACGTCAACCGGATCACTTGGCTGGCCAAAATTCATTACCGCCAAAAAAATTGTTTCAGGGCTTAAAATTTAGCTCAGTATATCTACTTTTAATTTCCGTGTAGTATTTTTGAAAATTCAAAATGGCGGCTCCAATACGGTGCTTAAAAAGACCACACTTTCGAAAACGAGAGTAAAAACCTTTCATACAGTTTTTTGTGCCTAAGAAAAATACCATTTTAGAATTTAGTTCTTTGTTATTGGATGCTCCAATTACGAATCTCGTATTAGAATTTTGAAATTCAAAATGGCGGATCCAATATGGCGGAAGAATTTGTAAAAAGTGATCGGATGTTGCTGAAAGTTGTTTCTCGGGGGTTTTCGGGGTCGCAGAATACGATTCTGAACTTAGATTTTAAAGATTCAAAATGGCGGATCCAATATGGCGGATGAATTTTTAAGAAGTGAACGGATGTTGCTGAAACTTGTTTCTCGGGGGTTTTCCGGGTCACAGAATACGATTCTGAACTTAGATTTTAAAGATTCAAAATGGCGGATCCAATATGGCGGATGAATTTTTAAGAAGTGAACGGATGTTGCTGAAACTTGTTTCTTGGGGGTTTTTGGGGTCGCAGAATACGATTCTGAACTTAGATTTTAAAGATTCAAATTGGTGGATCCAATATGGCGGATGAATTTTTGAAAAGTGATTGGGCGTTGTTGAAACTTGTTCCTTTTTGGAAGATTAAGATTCTTATTTGGAATGCCAAATCTTCAGTCAATTCGTTCGAATGTGCGGCATAAATTAAGCTTTTAAAATTTTGTGGTATGACGCAGACGCAGATGTTGTTCGGCCTGAAGACTAGCACGCGTTGCTTCCCTTTTTAAAGTCGCGCCGATACCATCGCATGCTCCTTTTCCATGCTCTGTCGCATGAAAATGCCATTCAGCTTCAATGCCGAAATCGATTTTGTGATACATGAGATTACTCATTTGGAATCTATTTTTATAATGTTGTACCGCACCATCGGTAACATAAATTACATGTAGTACGCGTGGGCACACTTTTTTTATTTCAGGAATAATAGTTTGTTGCATTACATACGGGACATTCTTTTACAAATCGAACACTCCATATTGGGTACCATTTTTAAATTGCTTCTAAATTTTTTTATTCGTTCCTTATACAAAAAAAGTCGACACGTGTTTCTGGATTTTTTTTTAATCAATATTTTCGAAAATATGACGGTTTGAAATTTGTAATACTCTCCAATTCTGCACTGTTTGAAATTGCCATAACTCCGGTTCTATTTATCCGATGAACTGTTGACAACAGCAAGTAAACAGCTAATACATATTTGCCTGTTGAATTTTATATACGATTTGTGTGAGAATGAATAAAGGTTTATCGTAAAACGGATACAGTGACTAAATCTACTTTTAAGGTTTATATTGTGCAATAAAATGTAAGTAATATAGTACTTTTCAATAATTAAATGTCTTATTCAGTACGTTTCTTTAATAATTTGACATGCATAATATATTTACTGTAGTACTGCAGATTGAATTATGCCTAAAGTACCGCAGAAATCTAGTCTGTCAAAACGAAGGGTTGATTCATGCTTTAATCTGTTTAGTTTACCAAATCATTCATGATTCTGTAACTTATAAGCAATGGACACACGTTGATAGAACGACCTTACAGACTATTAAATCTCCCGTAGACGAGTATTTAGCGATTCTGGAAAAAGGCTTAACAAAATTATTGCGGCATGCATTTCTTGTAAACAAACAAAATGAATTTTTGAATGATAAAAAACAAAATTTATCTCGAAACGAATGCATCGTCATCTGCGATTTTGCAGACAACTATGCCTTTGTTCTTGAAAATTCTGTTCAGGGAATACATTGGAATAACGACTAGGCAACAGTCCATCCATTTGCAATTTATTACCGGGACAAGAGTGATGATAAAATAAGAATGAAAAATTTAGTAATTATTTCTGAATGTTTACATCACGACACTGCTGCAGTTTATGTTTTTCAGAGCTGTTTAATAGAATTTTTAAAAATACATTTAGTGGGAACTGAAAAAATAATCTATTTTTCTGATGGAGCTAGCGCACAATACAAAAATAAAAAGAATTTTATAAATCTGTGTTATCATAAATCTGATTTTGATATTGAGGCTGAATGGCATTTTTTTCCAACATCACATGGCAAAGGACCTTGTGATGGGGTGGGACTTTAAAACGTTGAGCTGCAAGGGCTAGTCTCCAAAGGATTGATAAGCCTATTCGGACACCACAAGAACTATTTAAATGGGCAAATGAATCACTACCAAATACAGTTTGTAAATATACAACTAATGACGAGTATAATGATACCCAGATTACATTGAGTAAGCGTTTTCTCTACAAGCTAAAACTATTAAAGGCACATTAGCATTTAATACTATGATACCAATAAACACAAGACAGCTGCAAGCGAAGGTTTTTTCTTTGTCTGATAAGTGGACGAATGTAACAGTACAAAGCAAATAAAGTGATTGCGTCTACTTTATTCCCATAAATGACTTTCAATTTATTAACAATATTACTATCCATTATAACATATGACTTTTATTACTATTAATACCACACTAGTAATGTTTGTAACAATTTGTACCCTTTATTAGAAGAACGCATGTACTGCGCAACTCGTTACGCGTGTTCTCTCGTCGGGCCATAGCGCTACGCGCTACGGAGCGTAATCTGCCGTCGGAAATTAATTTATTTGACATAGTAGATGTAAAATCGCCATTCTGGAAAAATATGTTTCTTGTAGGAAATTTCCCGAGGAATTCAATGGTGCAATAATAAAATTTGTATACTGTCGGCCTCGAACAGTAAATGGACTTTCTAATATTTAATTGTTTATAACAATCGCTTTTTAGCAATAATTTTAAAAACTACGCATATAGAAATAAAGACAATTTCATTACCTTTGAAATAAGCCCCGGCTGAAGTCAATCGAATAAATAGAACCGGAGTTATGGCAATTTCAAAAAGTGCAGAATTGGAGAGTATTACTAATTTCAAACCGCCATATTTTCGAAAATATTGATTAAAAAAAAAATCCAGAAACACGTGTCGACTTTTTTTGTATAAGGAACGCATACAAAAATTTAGAAGCAAATAAAAAATGTCGACCAATATTTTTTACGAAATCCGTTCGATTTGTAAAAGAATGTCCCATACACGGCAGATGTATCATGAGTCAAGCTGTTTGATAATAATATATTACTACAATGGATTATTGTACCTTCTGATTTGTAATAGAAAACGACCGGATGAACCGTACATTGGTCGTTGTTGTAATGAAACTCTTGTGCTGCATTTTGTACAACGAATGCGAAGTTTTTCGAGAAATCATTGTGAACTAATACTTCACCGTATTGAAGGTTCGCTTTACGTTCTTCTACATATTGCGACTGACTCTTAGAAATAAAGTGGTGCAATACGAATTCAGGCAATCTAGAGCACAGTCTGTCAACATAAGTATCTATTGAAAAACATTCTTTTATCAATGCACATCTGTCAGTGGATTGCCATGTGGTGCGAAGAATTTGCGAAATTTCATTCTCTTCATTTAAATCTCTTCATCAAAATTTATCCAAGTGAGGACAAGACTCACACTGTCGTAAGTAGCAATTAGGTTTTGGGCTAGAACAAAGTACAAAATTGATGCAATCATTGTAATCTTTTATGGAATATTCCAAATCTTTAGTCAATTCGTTCAAATGTGCGGCATCAAGTAAACTTTTAAAATTTTGATGTATGACGCAGACGCAGATGTTGTGAACACGAGAAAGCTCAGAGATTTCTAAATAAGAGATTTACAGTTGCCCCAGCCGTGCCAAATATTCGAATGTCACATGCATTCGTACCAGATTCAAGTAAGATATGTAACTATTTTAATAGTTATCAACATATAGATCACGATATTTCATTGGTGTGCAAATCCTTATTTTTTTATTTTCTTTTATTTTGGTGATTACTGCATGGACATTGTAATATGGAGAATTTACAATCATAACATTTATTTGCCGTTCTTTCGCGTCAATAAATTAAAATCATACACCGATATTTTATATTTACACCAAGTTTACACACATGCGGAATAACTTACGCGGATACGATACACACATAAAAAAAAATATACAACACTAGTCAATATTCGGTCCAGGAACGAGATAACTTACGCGGGTTAAAATTTGTCAATTAACGCATCACGAAACGGAATAAGTTACGCGGATAAGAATTTCATAAAGATAACGGCAAAATAATTATACCATACCAAATATGTACACAACAAAAAAAGTCCGGAAACACCACGCAGCGGGAGAGAAGGCGCAAATCTTCCGTGATGACTTCCTCTTTAGATCTTCGGGCCCCTGAATTTATTGGGCCGGCCCTGGTTTCTGCTCGCTGATCCGCCGGTCGAATTGTTGGTCGAACTCCAGTAGCGGGATCTCCCCGGGTACCCACTGGCCGCTCCTTCGCCTTCCGTACTCTCGCGGAACCTCGACAGGGGAAGCAGAGCGGCAGATAATTTTCAAAATTTGATGATGGAAAAAGTTAAAGAGATCACGCTTACCTTGGACTTCGACCAAGCGGGTCGAAGTCGATGAAAATAATCGCCTTTGATTATATTACAGACGGCTGCATCGGCTTTGCCCTGATGTGAATCGACGCCCTCGAAGATTGGTGCGTGGCCACGTCTTGATGTTCCTCGATGAGGGTCGCCGACGTAGGGACTTTATTTGCAGGCCGTAAGAGAAAGCAGCGTAATTCTGTCGAGCCCCAAGCGGAGCTCTTATTTATAATCTCGGGGTTGTCCCCTCAGGAATCGCCACGATGCCTTTTTACTTGGAATTTTGGGTGGAACTGTCGGTCATTCAAATGTCATTTGCGCATTTGAACTGACAGTTCCTCCCTTTCATTTAAAAACACCCGCGGGCAGGCACACGTTCCGGTCGCGCACGTGCTTTCTTGTTTTCGCGATTTTTCCTTCTCTCCATTTTTCCTGCTCTCTCTCGTGTAATAAACGTCGCGTTACAGATATTGAATGTTATGACATACTCAAGTGCTATTAATCCCACTAGTAAAGTCCAGTACTGAAGTTGTTGACAATTTTTAAATTTAAAATGACGTTATATTCTTAATATTGATATTGCTATTATTTCTACCATTATTGACTGCTATTAAATATTTAAGAAATCCAGAAATGATTTTTATTGTAAACCTTTAGCAGACGAGTTTTTCAGAGCTTATGACAATGTTCGATTACTTTTTCCTTTTTTAAATTATATGATTAATATGATTCTTCCTTTTGTGAGAGGCAAGGGGACTCACTTCCAAAAAGCACCCCAATTCGTGAGAGGCAAGGGGACTTTCATCCGCCATATTGGATCCGCCATTTTGAAATTTTAAAATCTAACATCAGAATCGTATTCTGCGACCCCGAAAACCCCCGACAAACAAGTGTCAGCAACATCCGATCACTTTTTACAAATTCATCCGCCATATTGGATCCGCCATTTTGAATTTCAAAATTCTGATACGAGATTCGTAATTGGAGCATCCAATAACAAAGAACTAAATTCTAAAATGGTATTTTGCTTGGGCACAAAAAACTGTATGAAAGGTTTTTACTCTCGTTTTCAAGTGTGTGGTCTTTTTAAGCACCGTATTGGAGCCGCCATTTTGAATTTTCAAAAATACCACACGGAAATTAAAAGTAGATATACTGAGCTAAATTTTAAGCCCTGAAACACTGGTTGACGTGGAATGCCCGATATGAGTAATTCCGCGATACTTTTAATATTTGGCATTTAAGAAAAAATTCTTTTTTTTTTTTTACTTGCACCCACATTCTCTCATTTCAGGTGATACGAAGAGCAAAAATTTGATGGTGCCAACATTTTTTTTAAAAACGCACATTTTGTAGGAGCAACTTTAAAATTTTGAACAAAATAATTTTATTATCCATTTTCAAAACTTTGTTGAATCTGTATTTCTTAATCGATTTGATCAGTTCGGGGACTTTTGCCTCTTGAAGATAAAAAATAATTATTTGTACATGTAAATCTAAAAATACGAAACATGGAGATATAGCGCCGTACAACAATTTGATGGCTCGTTCAAAAATCACTTTTCGACATTTTTGACAAAAACAATATAACAATATACAAACTATTTATTACTGCCAAAATAATCAAAATAATATAATGCAGTAATTACCGAAAATAAAATTATATTTTGTTCAGTATTTTTTTCAGACAGGTGCAAATAATATTGACTTGAGACTAGTGATACACTCTTAGAAATATACCAAACAAAAAACAGCAATAGGGTTTGGGGATTTTCAAACTGTACAGAAAGTGTGCCAGTAAAAAATAACTATTTTCGGTACCAACGGCGTAAGTAATATCATTTTTCAAAGCCTCGTATTTTTTTCCGGTAGAGTGGCACGGTAATGTACAAAGAGTGGTTTGAACCGTTTTTATGTAAGGAATACACTCATGCTTTACTTTTTTTGAAATCTCGAAACGCACTTTTTCCAAACGATGAAAGGTAAAAAAATGTTTTCTTTATGAAAATTTAGTTTCTTTTATTTTTATTTTTATATTTCATTTCAGGAGGCAGGCACCTTCTCAAAAATGACATGGGTTGAAAGTACAATATCAAATGATAGTACAGAAAAATTTGTGCGTTCTGTCATAAGCAAGGACATTTTATTTTTTGGTCGAAAGAAAAGAAATATAGGACAGTTTCCTGCACAAATCTTTAAATATGACGAATTTCAATTTTTTTCACGCAAAACTAATTATTCTCCATCCAACAAAACTATTGTATGATCTTTTCCGACATTTAATTCATATCAAAATTTATTTTTTGTTTATCAATTGTATTAAATTCGTCTTGTAAATATACAGTTTCTTAAATATTAAAAGTATCGCGGAATTACTCATGTATATATACTTCAACATATTTGATTTTGATTTATTTAATTCAAAAGCCCTAGGACGTACCTAAAGGGCGGGTATTAACAATTATACAAATATAGTGGTTAAAGTTATAAATATATAATCATCGCAAATAGAAAAGAAGAACAAAAGATAATTGAAAACAAAACAGAAAAAAAATTGATTCAGTATACAGTCGCCAAAGACGCGCTCTTATTGAGCTCATTGTGATCGCTATAACATCGTTTAGCAGTAGGTCAGATCGCAAGGCAGACTTAAAACTAGATAATGTCCCAGCAGAACGCTTGGTGACAGACTATTCTATAAGTAAGATGTGGACATTGTAAAGAAATTCTTAAATCCTACGGTGCGGCAGGAGGGGATAAAATATTTACCAGCAGTTGAGCGTCGCGCAGACCTTCTTAAATCGGGAAGATCTGACAGAAGCGAAAACGACCAGCAACATACTCTGAAGACTATATAATCTCAGGTGCCGTAGAGAACAGTGGCTTGGAAGCATGTAGGTCATTGACTTGCTTCTGTAGTTCTGCATTGGTCTTCTTCAATTCGTCATACTCGGAAGCAGCCGCTTCTGAACAAGGAGATATTTCAAGATCGGTAAGACGTTGGTCTGTCGCATGCTGCAGTGTTGTATATCTATCTTCGAGAGACGTCACGCGATCATCGAGGTCACTTATGCGTTTACTAAGAGAGCTCTGGGATTTTGCTTAGTTTGTCGTCGATTTCGTCGAGTTTCTCCAGTTTCTGAAGCTTAAGCAGAATATGATTGAGAGTTACAGCGATGTTAGAGGTATCCGGAAGTTCTGCATTGGTTTGTGAAATGTTGGAGGTGCTCAAGAACGGAATCGGAGTGTCCAGTAGATTCTGCATCGTAACTGCAGATGGATGCAGTTCTGGTATTGCTGGAACATGAGTGACAGCGTTGGTAGCAATATTGTCAGTGTCCAGATCGAGCCCAAAAGTTGGTAAAGCAGTAGACATGCTTGCAACAATGTTTTCTGCTGAACAGTTCGTACAAATGGACATCGGATTTCCGAATGCTTCGACCACATGGAAAACAGTGCATTTTGGATGGTATGGTTTTTCGCAGGTGTCGCAGAAAGTCGGCTGTTTAACTTCCGTATTTGATCGTTGACATGGTCCGTGACATGTACAGGAAGCCATGTTATATCAGAATAATATTAATTAGAAATATAAAATTAAAGTTTAGCCAAAGTTAAACCAAAATGCTCGACTCGACGTATCCTAAAACAATCAATGTGAGGCAAAATAGATTATTTAAATTCAATGCCAAATATAATAATCAATGGCAGGAAAGTCACACAAACGCAGATTTATGTACTTCAAGAGTCTGAGTATAGTGTACTCGTTGAACACCCGTATGAAAATGAGTCCCCAATTTTGCAGAGTAACGAGCACGCAGCGAATTTCGATACTTTTCGGTAAGATGCGTTGTATATACAGTAAATAACGAAGATATTGCGAGTGAGAGACACACGATCAGCTGCTTATATGCAGCTTTAATCGAACGATTTGGTTAATTGACGAATTATTCACTGAACATGCTCACTGGTTCCTCGGCGAAACGTGGTCGTTGAAAATCGAGATTTACCGCACAAGAATAATCCAAATCGAACAAAAAGTACTTTTCAGGATGGAGTTTATTCACAAATTATAGGTCCAACACAAGCACTAAACGATAAAGCTCTACTTGGAGAACTTTGGTTCTATTCAAATGCCTTGCAATAATTTGAGACAAAACGCAAGACAAATGTGCAATTGTTTGCGACGAGAGTCCTCGTTAGAATCATATGAGCGAGTGCACGGAGAGAAATTTCATGGTATTTTTACATGTTCCCGTCGGTGCAACATTTGCACGAACTGTCTGTGCTATAAAAGCATAGGATCGAGCGATTTCGGCATGGCTCGATGCTTAATTATCTTGTTCCCGTGCTTTCATCTCACGATCCCATGCTTTTATAACACAGACAGTTTGTGCAAATGTTGTACCGATGGGCCCATGCAAACAACCATGAAATTTCTCTCCGTGTGGGGCGGCGTGTGACGCAGTATTAGTGTGCGCAGAGAAGACTGTGTGACGCGAAAACAAAACTTAACTCAACATAATATATTCAAACATATGTGCACAAATAAATCTGTGCGACGTGAAAACAAAATTGTAATAGTTTAATAATTATAAATTATTTTTAATTAAACGCCTTTTTCAATGTTTAAGCAAAGCTCCTTTTTGATTGCTAAGCCAGGTCCTCACCTTTTCAGCCGTTCGGCCAAGGAGTTCTGGACGATTACTAATAACTTTTCTAATTTCCGACAGTGACGGAAATTCTGTACTATTTCGATCAATGCCCCACCCAAACATATCCAAGATGATTGTTTTTTCACGATCTGACCACTTGTCTCTTTGAATAACTTTTTTAGATTTTTTGATTGGTACATTACCTGTTGAACGTGCAATTAGAATATATTATTACAAATAGTAAACAAGACTTATGGGCATAACATAATAATATACCGTAAAATTATTTAAATGACAGCGGGGTATTAAGTGACTAAATTTTGATTTGCTTTTGAATATAAATTACTGACAATTCTGTTCTTTCGATTTTCACAAAGGTGTTCTTTGGAGATTCGAGAAAGTCATTTAATATTTAACGGGAATAATATAGATTTTACGTAGGTGCATTTAAAAATTAAAATAAAATAATTAACGGCTTAAACCTACCAATGGCATTAGACGTTAAAATGCCATAGTTTGGAAATTTCCTAAACTTTTCAAACACCCTCCGTCGTAATCTCGGATTCAAAAACGTTTAGGCCTTGTCGAAATATTTATAATCTTAACTAGTAATGAAAATAACAACGAAAAAAGGTAATAGAAAAAAAAGAGAAGACGAGATAATTATATTCAATAACTATAATGTTGATACAATTTCGATTTGACAGTTACTTGGAATCGAGTGGTATATGAATATGATTTGTTAGCATGCATTATAATAAAACTAAAGAAAGAAAAGGCAATTAATACAATATATAATATGTAAACAAAAAACAAAAACATTTTTATTTAGACGTGCAAAAAAATTTACAAATAAATAAAAATTAAAAAGATACATGCGTGGCGTTTCGTTCAATCCCCTCCGTAACTAAACTCATCAGTGAGGCTTTGTCGGAAGGAATCAGCCTCAGACGTCCGAACTACAAACTGATACTGAATTCTGATACACACATGCATGATATTTATGGAAAACCCAGGTAAGATGTGATTGAAGGGATAAATAATTAGGAACGGAATCCTATATCTATGTTGACTCATCTTTATTATTATTTAAAGGAAATTAGTTAATAAAAAAAAATATTAATTGATAATTATACATATTTATAATATGTAATTGTACGCGATAATAATAATACTAATAATGATAATAACAATTTAAAATGTTCAGCAAGACAACCAGAGAACTAGATACAGTAGAGCCTGTGTTATATTGCCTCACTGTTATATTGCCTCACTGTTATATTGCCATCTAGTGTCACGGTTATATTGCCTTTTTCTACTTCCCCTTACCCCCTCTACTATGCCAAGCACTCATACACGTTTACCACACTGATATACACGTTTGCCACCACACACGCACCAAAATTATGTCACATAACATCATAACAGTAGACCATAACCTTAAACTTGAAAAGTATATATGTATACGTACAATTGAAGCCGCAGAACATTTATAAACGCAGTTTTGGCGAGTACTTTGTTATAAAATGATAATGATAAGAGCTATTTCTTTGTGGTAAATGAATGTTCACATTACAGGTATATATAACAGGGGTTCAATACAGGTATTCTTGTCAAGATTGTTCTATTTTTCTCCAGTCGATTGAGGAGTTCGTTCAACAAAATTTGTAAAACGGTAGTGAATATCCCATAAAGTGCAAAACTATTATGTACGATAATGAATAATCAAAACAATTTCTTCAAGACATTTGCAATATAATTATGCGAAGTCGTATTTATATGTAATACATTTGTTTGTTACTTCAAAACTAAAATTAACATTCTTATGAGTAACAATATCTTTGTTCTATTATAGTAACATTATAATAAATAAAAATCAAGTAAATTTAAAAAAAACATATAAATTAAACATTAAAGGCACTCGATCATCGTAAAAAGTGAGGAAAAAACTAAAATATTCAAGATAATAAAACATAAGAATACAACAAGATATTAATTATTTTCTAGAATTTTTTCAGATGCACGAATATTTCCTGTTTTGTCAAGTAGCGAACCAAATGATTCGAGATCTTCTTTTGTAAAGTCCCATCTGGTTGTCAGCCAATGGTAAAATTGCTTTCCTGCCTCGTATGCTGATTGAGAAGACACATTTGGTGACGTAAAGGAAGTATTTTCATTCTCATTTCCATTTTCATTACTTATATCGTTATCATATTCTCCTTCTTCTTCTATCATTTCTTCTTCATTGTTTTCAGATCCTATATTCTGATTTAATACAGAAGCTGCAATTTCATCAATGTTTTGTAGTTGCCAACCATAAACGTTTGCATCACTATTTAGCCATTCGATAGTTTCATCTGCAGTATATGGCATATTTAAAGATCGTGTAGCAAGATTTGCAATACTGTCTATTGAATCATGTTCGGGAAGCTGCATATCTATCCCTAATAGATTTTTCCATGAGTGTGCTTACGTTGACTTTGTCACTTCCGTCCAAGCTTGACTCAAACTTTGCAGGCAATTAAGTAACGTCCAATTTTTAAAAAAAGATTGGTATTTTTCTACACAATCAACATCCTGTAGTAAGATTTCACGAAGATACTTTTTTTTATAAATTCGTTTCAAAGAAACAATTACGCCTTGATCCATTGGTTGTATAATCGACGTTACATTTGGAGGTAAGTAGATCACGGTACAACATTTATCGATTGCATTCAACTGTTCTGAGGATGGGTGCGAAGGAGCATTGTCAAGCAATAAAAGAAACTTTCCACCGTCATTCTTCATGGTAGATTTTATAGATGGCAGAAAAATGTCTGTGTACCATTCCAAAAAAACTTTCGTATCTACCCAACTGTTTTTTTGACAGGTATAATGCACAGGCAAATTTTTTATGTTTTTAAAACATCTGGGATTTTTATATTTGCCCACAGCAAACATGGGAATCTTATGATTTCCTGAAGCGTTTGCAGAAACCATAATTGAAATGCGCTCTTTGCTTAATTTGAAGCCAGGAGCTCTTTTTTCATTCAGCGCTGCTAAACTTTTATTTGGCAAACTCTTGTATTGCAGACCAGATTCGTCAGCGTTATAAATATGATTTAAATCATATTGTTCAATAGTGATGAAATTTTGTATTTCTTGGCAAAATTCAGCACCTGCCTCTTGATCAGCCGATAATTTTTCTCCTTGAATGGACAACAGTCGAATTCCATATTTTGTTTTGAAATTGTGGAGCCAACCAGCACTGGCTTTAAAATTTTCATTTCCACAAAACTTTTTATTTATGTTTAATGCCTGTTCTTGCAATAAATGTCCGGTTATAGGAATGCCAGCTTCTCTTTGTTGCCGAAACCAGGACATTAAAATTTTTTCGCAAACAGAATCTTGTGCGCTTGTCAATTTTGAAAATTTTAATTTCGGATCTTTAGCTTTTAATTCGATGTTCAGCTTTGTTATTATATTAGATTGCTTGGCAATTTGTGAAATTGTTTGTCGTGTGACACTATACGTATCTGCAATACTTTGGTGAGTTTCACCTTGATTAATTTTTTCAAGAACTTGAATTTTTTCCTTCATTGATAGGCATGTTCTTTGCTTCCTTTCTATGTCAAGCAAGTTATTTTTAATTAATTTTTAATCAAGTAGGAAAATGCATATTTTGAATAATACATATTTATACATACTTCTGCTAACTGTACTTTTATCTTTTTTACTTTCCATTTTCCATATTTTTACGCACTTTCATAAAATTTATATTAAAAATCTTACTTCTACTTTTATTCCATAAATAAATAAAAACACTTTTATCAAAACACAGTTATAAAAATGTATTTTGTTATATGTAATATGTTTTCTTAAAACATTTGATTTAAGAAAAAGTACTACATTATTCAAAATGTATATACATATAGCTCCATACATTTTTAAACAGAGATTGAATAACATGTTGCACTTATAATTAGTAATTTTTAATAATGTTATAAAATACCATATACTTTCGCATTTATTTCAAGTGTAAATAAAGATATTGCATATATATCATAACATTTTCTTTGAATTACGCTGTACCGCTTTCTGCGGCCATGTTTTGGAAGAGTGGGGGTTGCGTCTACTGACATTCCATGGCAATGTAAGTAAGGTTTGAGGGGAATCGTCGGTCCCGGCATGGCAATATAACGTAGGCTCTACTGTACTGATGATGTAAATACCGTTACCAGTATGAATGCGAGTTAGTGAGGGGATAATTTTAGTTTAAGATGGGTCATGCAGGAAATAAATATTTGGTTTTTGGTTTACATATTATATATTGTATTAATTGCCGTTTCTTTCTTTAGATAATGCATGCTTACAAATCATATTCACATACCACTCTATTCCAAGTAACTGTCAAATCGAAATTGCATCAACTTTATGGTTATTGAATATAATTTTTATCTTGTTTTCTCTTTTTTTCTATTACCTTTTTTCGTTGTTAATTTCATTACTAATTGAGATTATAAATATTTCGACAAGGCCTAAACGTTTTTGAATCCGAGCGATTACGACGGAAGGTGTTACGACTATGTAATTTTAACATCGAATGCATTTGGTAGGTTTAAGCCGTTAATTATTTTATTTTAATTTAACGGGAATGTTTTAAGGCGTATTTTATTGGTAAAAATTATTGCAAACGTTAATTTACATATGTTATAGCAGATTTCCCAACGAATCGTTTTGATGCTGTTTTCGAACATTTTCACTAAGGATTATTATCACGTACTCATACATAAGAAAGTTCGTATATATAAGTAGCATGATACTGAAAGGACTTTTGAAGTTTGAGGCATCAATTATAATTTTTTATCACTGCTCCACAAAAATGCTGGCGACATTCTACGGATTAGTTCTGACGCGGTAGTGGGGGTAATTCGATGGCTTCGAAAGGGGGAGCAACGGGCATATAGCCAAGGATAGGAACTCACAGCCGCTTGTTATATGTTCTGTGACTAAATCTTCGTCTCTTGGATCAGGGTTTACCTATGGCTCTCATTTTCATTTCATTCATCAGTTCTAGTAGAGAGGCTACAGGGATTCTGCCTGCCTCCCACCCTACCTCCCTTCGATGACAGTGTGATGGAAGAATTGCGTAAGTGGGTGGTAAGCAGGTCATGAGTGAAAGGAGGTTATTATAAACAATTTCATATATTGTTATTATAAATTTCGAAAGCTGCGAAGGTCGAAAAACATTCTGTAATTTGTAATTTGTAAATGTAATTTAATGTATACATTGGGTTATATTATGTAATGAAAAGAGAAGGAAAGGTTCAACCAATATTTATTATTTTATTAGATATTGTTATTTAAAAATGTCCTGTTTTTACATTATCATTGAAAACGATATTTTTAATGCGTGATCTTACAAAATTCAATCATAGAGAGTGAAAGTGTTGGTCGTTACACGTTAGTATTGCCACGTGTAGACTGTCGAAAAACCAATTTCAAAAGTCCCCATCATTAAAGGTCAGATATAATAAAGAATTAAATAATGGCCAACACAGTTCTTGAAAATAATAAAAATATCCAAATGGATTTTTTATTGCCTTGCCCAACGTTTCGACCTCGTTGGAGGTCCTCTTCAGGGGCATCTATCAAACACAAATACATAAGTTAAAAAAAAACGTTACACAAATAATATTAAAACTTAAAATGTAAACTAAACGCAGCGTGATGCATTAACACTCAAGACGAACTGACAGGTTTAAATAGTATAATAAATACATAATTGAATACACAGAACACATATATAATTTAGTACACACCACACATATTGATCGGAGGAGCTCTTCTACATTACAAGCTATCAATTAATATATTGCATCTGTTGCAGAGCTTCTCTGTGTCAGTTCGAAAATTAACAGCTGTCTTTAATCTTTTCATGTTATCATTTCTTTAATATTTCGTTTCTTCCAGTGTGTTTCTTTGTCCAAAATTTCAACCTCTGAAAATTTGAAATTATGTCCTGTATTTAACATGTGAGATGTAAGGGCCGTATGTCCGATTTCTTTTTTCCAATTATTTTTATGTTCATTGATCCTGGGTTTTAAATATCTCTTCGTTTGTAGTATTATATAAGTCAATTTCATCAATTTTAGTTTTAAATCGAAACTCCAAGGAATTAAATCATTTACGTATAATCTTGTCGAAAATCTTTTTAATTCTGTTGTTAAAATTTTTTATATATAATATCACTATTACATTAGTAAAGTCGGCACAAAAAAGCCGCTAAGCAAGTCTCAACGCATTCAAAAGACCTGGCGCCGACCCTCTGATATTGTTATTCAAAATGTCCTGCCTCTAGATGGTTATTGTAAACGGCCTCTTTCTAAAGCGTGATCTAACGACATTAGATCATAAATATTGCAAAGTGCTGGCGGTTACGTATTAGTATTGTCATGTGCGGAATGTCGAAAAACAAATTTCGCTTTCATTAAAGGTCAGCTATTGTTACATCATAGTCGCTTCTCGGTGTCTATGTGGAAATACATCGTAAGCTAGGATCCGTACTGTGAAAATGAACGTAAAATTCTAATAATGACCTTTTCCTCCTGCGTTCTACTACCATCTCTCTCGCTCTTGCATACTCTTTGTTAGTTCCATTAACTTTGCCATTATACCGTTTTCACGGTCATCGTCTTCGCCGATTACCCGCCGATAATTTCTACCATACATGTTTCCATGTATACAGGTTCAGACGCGTTTAAAGTCAGTGAGCAATTTCATCAAAACATATACTAAGTGACACATTTTCTCTTTCCCAAATTTAAGCACCCTCCGCCGTAATAGAAAGGAGACGACCTCAGTTCCGTATTTTATCTAGGAATGACCTAGCGGGCCCGTAGGCTAACTCAGCCCCTCGTTAATAAAGGTAGCATTAATAAATAAATAAATAATTTACAATAATAATATTTAAATAGTAATAAATCTCACATAATCCGAATAGCGTGTATTAAAATGTATAATATAGAACGGAAGAAGCTAGCAGTAATTAGAAAGACAGAGGGCGACACAATTATTCCCTATGCATTTCTCTATTCACAGTATTTACGTGTTTTCATGACGTTCGACCCATAGCTATTTTGGACACGCGGGTAATGTAATTAATCATGTTCCTGATCGTTTTTTAATATGTGTACAATTTACCACATTTTAAATATCGTCATGCAGTTTTTAACCTGTTAATTAACCGTAGACTGTACTATACGGTAACAATGAATCTGACTTCCCATAAGTGACAAATACATACGCGTATCGACTTCCTTTTAATGTAATTAATTATCCTTCATTTAATATTTACCACTTTTAAAATTTCTGAGAAAAATAGGTTCGAAATGACGATGTAAAAATCTAAGAGAAGCGTGTAAAATTCAACAGTTTCTTTCTGTCATTACGCACAGTTTTGTGCCTTTTAAGTAAAAAGTTAAAGGAATTGACAATGCTGTCATCGTTTGGTGAGATGTTTAAAGAGATTGCAGAATCTGTGTATCGCAGAAAGAAATATGCGGGTGCATCTGAAATGCATGAATACATCGTAGACTGCGTTCATTCACTTGCTGATATGAGTGGTTATGGAGCGATTACAATTAAATATGAGGTTCTTAGAAATTGGCTCGAGTTGACAATTAACCTTATTATCGCCATGCAGAAGAATATGAAAGTGAAATTGTTAAATATTACGGCGCATCTACTGCAGAGCGAAAGCAATTACGAGGACCCGAAGTTTCTTATTTTTAATATACCTATATTTATAGTATAACATGCAGGAAGGTAAATGAAATGAGAACATAGAAAATACATTTAGTAAATTTAATTTATATCTGTATTTTTGTTTACATTACATTTTGACATGTATTATTTACTGACATTGCCATTACTGTACATCGCTCTGGAATTGACACTTTGCACAGTCTTTAATCATCGGCGGTTGTCTATCTACGGTATCATCACTCATTTCAAAATGTTTATCGACGACATTAAGGTAAACCTGGATACATTTGCTTTGCGAGTGGTAAGCATGACCATCCTTCTTCAATTTCACTTCTGCAAACGTTGAGATGAAATCTATAGGTAGACACTCGATGTCTTTTGATTCCATTAATGCAGGACGTTTCACATCACAGTAAATTCTCATTAACCGTTGAAGAGATGCAGGCTGGTCTTGAAGATTTTCCAGTATCCGATTCTTAAGCATTTTAACACTTTGTTTAGCACACTTTCTGTTAAATGCATGATTTTTACAATTTATCGACAATCGATGTTGTTGTCCTTTGCGTTTCGGTAGAGATGGACAGGCCAATATGCCTAGGTCGACAACATTCAACATCTAAAATTCCCGGCAACGCATATTACTTTTTGCCTGCGCCCTTTATGTCAATCTTATGAGCACATATAACGATGTCCTCCAACGTTTCGTTGATTGCATCAACGGGTACATCGCCCGATTCCCATCGTAGACCCTCCTCCTCTCTCTCTCTCTCTCTCTCTCTCTCTCTCTCTCTCTCTCTCTCTCTCTCTCTCTCTCTCTCTCTCTCTCTCTCTCTCTCTCTCTCTCTCTCTCTCTCTCTCTCTCTCTCTCTCTCTCTCTCTCTCTCTCTCTCTCTCTCTCTCTCTCTCTCTCTCTCTCTCTCTCTCTCTCTCTCTCTCTCTCTCTCTCTCTCTCTCTCTCTCTCTCTCTCTCTCTCTCTCTCTCTCTCTCTCTCTCTCTCTCTCTCTCTCTCTCTCTCTCTCTCTCCCCCTCCCTCTCTCTCTCTCTCTCTCTCTCCCCCCCTCCCTCCCTCTCTCTCTCTCTCTCTCTCCCCCCCTCCCTCCCTCTCTCTCCCTCCCTCTCTCTCTCTCTCTCTCTCTCTCTCTCTCTCTCTCTCTCTCTCTCTCTCTCTCTCTCTCTCTCTCTCTCTCTCTCTCTCTCTCTCTCTCTCTCTCTCTCTCTCTCTCTTCTCTCTCTCTCTCTCTCTCTCTCTCTCTCTCTCTCTCTCTCTCTCTCTCTCTCTCTCTCTCTCTCTCTCTCTCTCTCTCTCTCTCTCTCTCCCTCTCTCTCTCTCTCTCTCCCCCCCTCCCTCCCTCTCTCTCTCTCTCTCTCTCCCCCCTCCCTCCCTCTCTCTCCCCCCCTCCCTCCCTCTCTCTCTCTCTCTCTCTCTCTCTCTCTCTCTCTCTCTCTCTCTCTCTCTCTCTCTCTCTCTCTCTCTCTCTCTCTCTCTCTCTCTCCCTCTCTCCCTCTCTCCCTCTCTCTCTCTCTCTCTCTCTCTCTCTCTCTCTGGTTTTTCTTCATCTCAACTAGATGTCATGATAGTCGACTCTCGAGAAAAAATAAAAAGCTTTTCCAAATCTTATACTCCTTTTGCAGCAGGTCATCATCTTATTACAATTTGTTTCGAATTTTCAAATTTAAATTGTGTCCCTCAGACCATTACCTATCGCAACTTTGCTCGATATGAAAACTTAGTTGTAGAAAATGATATCCTAGCTTTATTACAACGTAAGCTCCCTAATCTCCTCACGCTCGACTATAATAACAGATTAATAAATTCCGAAGGTATTGACCTCGCAAATAGTTTAGATATTTTTTACGAATGTATCTCTGAGGTATTAGATCGTCATGCGCCGTATGTCACAAAGCGTATCTTGTGTCGTTCTATTCCATGGCTCGCGCCTGCCATGCGGGCTAGAATTAAGGAACGCGATAAATTATTTTTACGTGCTAAACGCACTAGAAACTCGCTTCTCTTAGAGCAATATCGCAATAAACGACGTGAAATTAAAAATGCAATAAAAGCTGCCAAAAACCGTTACCTAGCTGATTTAGTATTACAACAAACTAGTCCTAACAAACTGTGGTCCTGTCTTCGGAGGCTAGGACTTACAAATCAGTCTACGCAGTCTGCCCTACCGCATTTCTCATCTTCAACTTTAAATCGCCATTATGCACACGTATCTTCGTCTCATCCGTCATGTGACTTAGCGACATTAAACGATATCATCCATAGGCCATTGCCTAACAGTCATCCATCATTCAACTTTTCTCTAATAAATAACCAAGACGTTTTACATAGCTTAAATCAAGTCGTACAAAAATCTCGTGGGCTTAGTCCGGATCATGTCCCTATGGCGCATCTTAAACCCATGTTTTCAATATTAGCTCCATATTTAACTGCCATCTTTAATCTTTCACTCATCACTGGTAATTTTCCGCTCATTTGGAAATCATCATACATCATCCCCCTTAAGAAAATTCCGAATCCATTAACACCATCTGACACTCGTCCTATCACTAACCCCTCCCATCTCGCTAAAGTCATTGATTCCATTGTCACTCAGCAAATTTCCGCATATTTAGAGCAAAATAGTCTACTACACCCGAAACAATGTGGATTCCGCAGATTCCATAGCACCCAAACAGCACTACTACATCTTATGGATGAAGTACGCTTGGGTATCGACCGAGGTAAAGTCACGATTCTGGTTCTGTTCGATTTTTCAAAAGCTTTCGACTCTTTAAGTCATTCTGTAATTTTATCTTGTCTCCGAAACATTGGCTTTGAGGAACCAGCGTTGCGATGGATACACTCATTTTTAACAAATCGCTCACACACCATCATTGGCCTAGATAAATCAACATCTGACCCAGAGTATATCACATCTGGTGTACCCCAAGGCTCGAGTCTAGGACCAATATTATTTATTATAGTAATCAATACCTTATTTTCCAGACTACGCCATTGCCGAAACACAACCATAATTTTTGCAGATGACACCCAATTTTATTTATCGACACCAATAAGTTCTTTAAGTGAAACGATATATAACATCAACCGCGATATTGAGGAACTAGTAAAATGGGCTCAAGATTACAATCTTAATTTAAACACTCGCAAAACCCAGGCCATCATCCTGGGGTCGTCCCAAAATCTTGCAAACATCAAAAATCTTGCTATTCCTCAAATCATAGTTGGATCGGATGTGATATCTTATTCACATGAAGTAAAAAATCTGGGTGTTATAATTACGTCAGACCTAACATGGAATAGACATGTAAACTCAATCTCATCTAAAGTGCATAATGTTCTGCACAGGTTAAAATTTCGCGGTTCCTTTCTTCCATCGCACACTAAACTCGCCCTTGTTAATGCTCTAGTCATTCCACATCTTGATTATGCATCTTTAGTTATTGCTGACTCATCTGCGTATCTCAATACCAAATTGCAGCGTTTGCAAAATGCAGCCCTGAGATACGTCTATCGTCTACGACGCGACGATAGACTTGAGCCCTATCGAAAGAAAGCAAACTGGCTATCCATTGCATCTAGGCGTCAGTACTTTCTTGGCTGTCTTACCCATCAAATCATAACTAAGTCCCAACCTACTTACCTTGCTGATAAATTTATTCCCATAGACCATTCCATTCGCCGATCTTCTCGCCTACAATCATCAAGCTTCATGCTTCCGACTCCTCGTACTAACATTTATGCTCGCTCATTTTGGATCACAGCTCTACAATTCTGGAATACTTTACCCCATCATCTTCAAACACTTACATCCCCCGCATCATTTCGCACATATCTTTTTACTCATCTGTTTAGGGCAGACTGATGTAGGGTTATACATCCTTGATTTTGGTGAAATTAAATAAAAATTGCTACATACACGCTAATGTATTCGTTCTAAGTCGATCTATATCTCTTCTTTTTTAGGCTAAGTGTAGTTTTAAGACCGCATTTTTCTTGTTCTTTTTCAATGTAATGTACGAAAAATAGATATTTGCGTTTACCGCCACTTTGTAGAGAGAAATAAGTAAAATTGTATTTCATATATCCTGACCGACCATTGTAACGGCAGGATATTGCATATATATGTCCACGGCCCATACTGGCCAGGACATTAATAAATTGGATTTCAATCAATCAATCTCTCTCTCTATCTCTCGCTATCTATCTCTCTCTCTCTCTCTCTCTCGCTCTCCCCCTCTCTCTCTCTCTCCCTCTCCCCCTCTCTCTCTCTCTCTCTCTCTCTCTCTCTCTCTCTCCCTCTCCCCCTCTCTCTCTCTCTCTCTCCTCTCTCTCTCTCTCTCTCTCTCTCTCTCTCTCTCTCTCTCTCTCTCTCTCTCTCTCTCTCCCTCTCTCCCTCTCTCCTCTCTCTCTCTCTCTCTCTCTCTCTCTCCCTCCCTCCCTCCCTCCCTCCCTCCCTCTCTCTCTCTCTCTCTCTCTCTCTCTCTCTCTCTCTCTCTCTCTCTCTCTCTCTCTCTCTCTCTCTCTCTCTGTTTCTGGTGAGTACACGAACTTGACGTGAAATAATTTGCTCTCTAATTTTTGCAAAATTCTCACCATTTATTTATTCTCCAGAGCGAGAAACAGTTCCAGGAGGTACACCATTTGTGGACAAAATCAGCAACACATTTTTTATCGAATGCCAACATCTTATTAGTCCACTTTTTGGAAAACCTGAAAATTAGCGGTTACGGTGCAACAGAATACTACTGCGTGCAATGCCCTTCGAGCCGAGGTGAAATATATTAAACATGCTGATGCCCTTGCACGACTAACGGCGGATGGCATCCCTAATCGTTGTTCCTTGACGTACAATAATATTCTGATTCGTGTACTAACACACTTATAATTACCCGGCCTGTTTAATGATGTTCTTTCAGTTCGAAAAATTGATTTGATGCGTCAATCGCCTTCGTATTCCACCGCAGTTAGTCAATCTGCCCCTGGCCAGTATTTTGGCATTTTAGTCCACTTTAAATTCGTGGACGTGCGTAATTTCATTGCGGATGCTAAGCGGAAGCTTGGAAAAGTCACTCTCCAAGAAATTTTCCGGAACTATCCGATAAAAGTAACGCGGATAAACTGATCTACATCAACGAGTTCCTGCTCGTACAGTCTACTAAGAAAAACAAAGCTAGCGGCCGAGAATGCAGGTTACAAACCTGCTCCCATATATTGTCATGTTTCAATGTGGTTGGGTAAAGAAAAGAGGCAGTTATCATAATTTAGAAGGAACGTTTTGGTGATTTAATGAAGACTGAATCTCCAGTGTGAACTGAGTAGATCGCGGTGGAGGACATATTCCGCCCATTCTATCCATATGTACGAATATGCTACTCTTGTATAATACCAGGTTTTGACTTGTAAAGTTGCAATTTATTAAAACGGAAATGCGGTCGGTGCCCATCCACCAATCGTCGTAAATAGACGGTAAAATTCTTCGGCTGACAAACGTCCGCTTCCAAGTATAGGAGTGCGTAGATAGCTTAGTAAAGACTTAAAACGATTTCCCAGTGGGAGGCGACCGAAACAAATGAAATTCGTTCCACCACCAGCGCTCCACTTATCTGAGAGAAGCCCACCTATTATGCCAGTGTCGGAACAAATTTCAGCAGGCAGCTCTCGGCCAAATTCGGCTCACACTCCGTCTATGAATTTTTCCGTGTATGTACTGCTTTAAATTTGCAAAATTCTATATCTTATCCTTTGATATATTGGAGCTATAAATCTAAGGGATAATACATTTTAACGTTCCTAAAGTTATGAACGTTGAAATGAATGTATAAATATTTTTCAACATAATTATTTTTCAAATATTTCTTTCGTAACTACAATTAAAAAAAGAGATTAAAAATATATTTACATAAGAATTAATTATTTTATACGGAAAAAGGTATAGATATATTGTTAAGGACGGAATCGATGTTTTATCGACTGCGGTAGCCGGCGTAGGTTTTTCCCTACAAAGGTGGTTTTCCCTACGCCATTGCACACCCGAATGGGGGTACCTCTCAAAATGAAGCAGGCCTGTTCGGTAAATTATGTAAACGGCCCTTCAAGACGGTGTCGATCTCGATACAATTATTTGCAATTCGAGTATTATAATATCGATGCATTATATGACGTAGATTTTTAAATGTTCGAGAAATGGAAAAGTCGAACTTAGATGTAAAAAATACATGATAATAATGATCGACCGTTCGAAATATAAATTAATAAACTTTTAGTTTTGGTATTTTTCGGTCTAATATTTAATTAATCCCTAAATGAAATACTTTATTCCCTCCTTAAAATTTAATTCTGAATATAGTTAAAAATTTATTGTTAATTAAATATTAGACCGAAAAATACCAAAACTAAAAGTTTATTAATTAGATGTAAAAATTTACGATCGGGTTTTTTAGAACGTTTCGGGATATCGTCGGGTTAGCAAGTCTGTGTCGCGATCGGGTCGTCACCGATTTATCGAAATAAATTTGATATTTACTTTTGTGGCCAATCAAATCGTGTGTTTCATTTTAAAGCCCTTCCACAATTCGTTAACATATATCTAAATATATGGCACCCTATTATCCGCCAATGCTGGACCCAGCATTTTTTAGTTTGCTCCTATAATTCTTTATAACAAATACACCATATTATATTTTGCACAGATGCCATCTATCCGTCTAAAGCTCTTTGTTATTCAGATGTATGGGTTGATGGGGCCATTTATGACATGGAATACACCATATATCATTTTATATTTTAGTTTCAAGATTAATGGATTTTATATAAATCAATCTTTAGGTAATAACCGGAAGATGGCTAGTTGATGGCAATCCACAGATTATATTGTTTGATATTGCTAGTGCGGCATGGAGATTGGACGAGTTTAAGCAGCACTTGTGGAATACGTGTAATCTTGGAATTCCTCATTTGGATATCGAAGCAAATGATGCTGTTATATTAGGATACTTAGTCTGCGAGTTTATTACAAAATTCAGGTACATGTTTTTATTAGTTTCTTGTTCGAATTAAATTTTTTGCATTCTTACTCTAAATTCAATAAAACCTATCTGAGAAATAAAATTTACCTTTATCTGAAATGAATTTAAAACAAATAAAATTGTTTTAAGGCTTTTAGCCCAGAAGGGACTTGTATTAGATTGTTCGTCTATGCAGCGTAGTACCTCCGAAAGGTACTTGTCACGCCATCGCTGCGTTTCAAAAGGCACAATGTCGCGACCAACTACGGCGACCCGTGAGGCGTCCTATGTAATTCAGCAACTATGTTTGAATACCGCGCCTATTGCAGTTTATTTTTCGCCCGTTAACCGCATAATTTCGTGATACTCCGGAAGAGACGTCCGGAAAGGTTTCAGTTTTGATAACCGCACGAGGCTTACCGATCGCTCCACGTTGTGAGGTACTTTGAGAATCGGAATCTTTAAAACATCATGAAAAGTCAACCCTAAAAGTGTATTTGTATCCTTTCAACTACTACAAAAATTGTGAAATGCATTTGAAAATCTCTGCTTTTGCTTTTTGATATTGTCAATAAAGATACGCAAATCTTCTCCAGTATCCTACCAGGATCGCAGTGTAGGATTCATTGAACCTGTGTATATTTTGGTTGCAGTATGGGATATAAAAAATATGCACAAATGTAAGGAGATTGTTGCATATACCTATTAATTAGTGAATTTGTGCAATATGCTGCCAACATAATCCTTTGCTCTATCTGTATAGAATCATTGACGAACCTTAATAAATCAAATTGATTATAACATTTTTCGATTTAATGACCGTCCAAGTTTAAAACGCATATAAAATTCATATTATTGGTAAATACGGTAAATAGCATAAACGAACACAAAGGAAGCAAGTAAATAAACATAAGAGTTGTGTTTCGAGCTAAAATGCATGATTTTTATTCGAAAAAGATAAGGAATTCAATCCTGCGTAGCACAACTCGATGGGATTTTGTTAACAAGTAATAACAAACAACAGAATTGAAAATTTCTCTACTAAAGTAACTTATTTTTGTCTAGTAACTTATCTCTACCGACAAGCCAAGTTGTGGGACATTTCGACTGGGCACAGATTGATGACTAATTCAGCTTCCTGTGCTCCAATATGTTCCTCGTTGAAAACCAGACCGAGGATTCGCGACGCTCGTTCCGCAACGTTGTACAAAAATGCCCCTTCCCCTGAATTGCATGCTGATGAACTAGCATCATCAGGTGATCCTCCGTTAGATTAATCACGTCTTAAGCCGTTTCGAGGACCAATCGGCCATGCATACACGCCAGGCTCAAAAGACCACGACCACCCAATTTTCGGGGCAAATACAATCGTTCCACGGAAGATCTTCGATGCAAACTGCGTTGCATTTAAATCATCTTCCGTGTGCATCGCTCACGACTTCTTTGCAAGTCAACGTTCCAGTTAAGTGCTCCGAATAAATAAAGCACTGGTGAAACGGCCAACATATTCGCGGCTGTCACATTATTTTTCCCCATCAATTCTGATGACCAGATATGACGGATAAGGCGCCAGTATCGGCACAGGCATTTAGCAGTCTTCATATCCTGGACATGCCACTGAGTCATTCCCCGGTATGGGTAGGCTTCCTCGGCGCTAAGGTGACCGATGACATTTCCGTTGACGAGCTCCATATCGTTGTTAATGAGCCTGACCTTCCTCTGTTAAATGAAGGACTGCACACTTGTCCAATCCGAATTCCCACGCCTATATCTCTCGAGTATGTGAAGGTGATGTTCAGAGATCGATGTTATTGACCCTCGCCTGATGCGTATACTTTAAGATCATCCTTATAGAATAAATGGGTGATCTTATGTACACGTTCACCAGGCGGCCCACACATGGGCCCTTGAGATTATCGGAGATCAACGGATAGATGGAAATGTGAGATGCAGAAGAGCAGATGACTCAGAGAATCTAGACACCTCTTTGGAATTGAACCAGTCTAGACATGGTTCGACGCTTACCCGATTCCATGACAAAGCGCGTTTTCCAAAGAGGCATCAGGTTTCCTACACTTCTCATTATGTTTGGGTGGACATGGAGGCATTTGGGCAACAAGCTTAAAAGCTCGTGCGATGTTGAGTCATACGTCTTAATTTAATCCAGCCAGGCTATCGACAGGTTACGCTTGTACTGGACTGAGTCCTGACAAACACACCTGCCGATAAACAAGTTGTCATTGTTTAGATAATTATTGTTTATAACGATTTCTGATAACTTGTGCAGAAAATTCTTTATAAAGTGAAAATTTTGCATACACTTAAAAAATACTGTTTCAAATAGGAAAATATCATTTTGAAACAATTTGCGACGGAATCATTGTTTAAATAATATTTGTTTGAAACGCGTATAACTTGTGCAGAAAATTCTTTATTAAGTGACAATTGTGCATATACTTCAAAAACACTGTTTGAAATATGGCAAATATCGTTTTTAAACAATTCGCGACGGAGTCATTGTTTAAATAATCTTTGTTTATAACGATTTCTGTCAAATGCATATAACTTGTGCAGGAAATTCTATATAAAGTAAAAATTTTGCATACACTTCAAAAATATGGTTTCAAATAACGAAAATATTGTTTTAAGACAATTCGCGACGGAATCATTGTTTAAATAATCATTCTTTATAACGATTTTTATTAAATGCATATAAATTGTGCAGAAAATTCTTTATAAATTGAAAATTTTGCATAAACTTCAAAAATACTGTTTGAAATAAGGATAATATCGTTTTGAGACAATTCAATCTGAAAAAATTCCTGAGTATGTTTTTTAGGTCTCTGCATCCGAATCTGGCTTTCAACTAGACTATGGGTCTATCGGTAGAGGTCATTCAAGGTTATTTGAAGGAATTTTGGGATAAAAATGTTAAGTGCGTATCAAAAAATCTGAAAAAAAGAGATTTCAATATCTGTAGAGATTGTTTGCGCCTGTAACCAGGGCACCTACATATGTGGTACATCGAAAGTGTAATTTAATTAACCGTATTTGGATTCATCGAACTCAAAGACATGCTTGCATTTTTTCAGATTTTTCCGATGGTTTTTTGACGCTTTACCTTCAAATGACCTTGAATCGGACCTGATGGTGGTTAACGGACCTTCTCATCGTAATCAACCCAAAAACCATACCAGCACCTGAGCGCTTCCCGCGTTCACGCGTAGATCAAATGCTGACCTGTGATAACTGTCGAATGTCAAAATTTAAGCATAATGGTCTATATTACTTAAGATATTGTGAAGAAACGGAATACATGTTGTAGAATCAAATGTTTCAGTCAAAAGTTATACAGAACATAGGGGGAAGTCGTTGTATGTTATCGGTTCTGACCTTTAGGTCAATTTTCAAGGTTATTTGAAGGTGACATTGATTTTTTGAAATGGAAAGTACTATTTTTGACACCGGATTCGGAAAAATCGGGAAATTGTATGTCTGAAATGGTAGTTTATAATTTGCTGAAGTGGCATTCAGAAGGTCAAATATTGAATCATTTGGAAGCTGTTTTCATTTAACTTTGGATTCATCGCCTAGCAAATACTTGAGTAGGATTTGGTGCCCAACATTTACCATTTTTACCTTGAAGACAATTTTTAAGGTCATTCGTCGGTCAAAGCGATCTCTTTTTAACTAGAAAAATTTATTTTCATCGCAAATCTCACAGTGTCTTAGAATTATTTTAATTAATTGAGTAGGTCTTGGTCACGACGAACTTTAGCCATTTTGACTTTCAGGATAATTTATAAGTTCAATACGGGTACCAATTCGAGGGAAAAGGCGTTAAATTCGTAAAGTCTGTATACCACTGGCGTTAGCGTCATCCAACATGCACCCCGCGAAGGTCGCCCAGTCGGATTTGCATGTCTTCGGGGTGCTTTGATCAGGTAGTTCCCCTTGCCGTCACCTGTTTCCGAATTTATGTGTGTGTGTGTGTGTGTGTGTGTGTGTGTGTGTGTGTGTGTGTGTGTGTGTGTGTGCGCGCGCGCGCGTGCGTGCGTGCTTTGCGTGAGTGCGTGCGTTGCGTGCGTGCGTGCGTGTGTGCGCACGCGTGCGTGCGTGCGTGCGTGCTCAATAACTGGAAAATTGTTTACTGTCAATTAATTGTTGACAGGTTATCATCTGCAGAACATTATGGCATCTTGTTATTAATTGCTCATTTATTCCAGTTATATTAGCAACTGCTGTTCCATTAGCAGAAAATGCCCGGGCAACATTGCCGGTATTCGTTGTTCCAGATCCTTGCTTCACCACATCCACTGTGAGTGATAACTGTCTTTTCAATTCCGCTTGTATATGTTTCTATCTTGTCATTTTCACAGTTTTGTGCTCCTGACTTCTAGCTGCCTCTAACTTAAAATTTAAATTATGTAATATTTGTATTTGATTCGATGCAAGAGATTAATTTATTTTTGCAAACATGGTAAATTAGAGACGAATTCAACATTGACAGGGATTGAATAAAACACAATGAATAATCCAAATCAAATAGCAGAAATGGTCAGAATAAACATTTATATAATAATGACAAAATAATAATGTTCGCCTTTACATTAATCGTCAAATTAAAGTTACGAGCATTTAGAATATTTTTAGTATATAATTCTTTCCAAGCAAACGAGAATATAAACGCAGCAATTTACACTCAAAATAACAACCTGAATTTATTAAGTCGATTACAAAAGATTCTAATTCCATGGCATTAGTTCGTTAGGTGGGAAAAGAGGTGTAACCTCCACAACGCAGGGCCGTAGCTCCTTTTGTGGTTTTGTATTGAATTTAAGGGCCGGGGCACTTTTATTTTAATTGGCGTCCCTGAGGCTTTCGGGTGGGACCGAGCGGTGGTCTTGCTCGTCATGTATTGTGGTGCGCATGCCCGATTCCAGGGAGAGGGCATGACGTCACGGCATCAAGAGAGGGGATCAGAGTCGACCTGTTCGAAGAAAATCTCAAGACGAGCACTTCTCGTCCAGCTCTTCGCTGAGAGGTGTCTGGCCTGAAGCATCTTCCCGATCCTAGTCTCGCCCAGGACTCCCGCTGAGGGATCTTGGCACGACTTCCTTCACTCCTCGCACTAGGTCTCCTCGCTTAGAGGGACTTTGGCGATCTCCTTATCCAAGTCTCGCCCATGACTCCCGCTGAGGGATCCCGGCACGGCTTTCCTAGGTCCTCGCACTAGGTCTCCTCGCTGAGAGGAACTTGGGCGATCTCGGCGTGCAAATAAATTACTTATTTTTATTTTTTTTGTAGGAATTAGTACTGTTCCGGACCCCGCTGAGGGCGACGGCTGTACTAATCGGGAACTTAATTTTCAGTAGCTGAGGCGATCCCGTCATACTATAATTCAAATTTTCTGGTCCGTATTTAGTTAAAAGCTGCTAGTCCGGACTTGCCCATTATTTCAAATAAATTACTAATCATTTTCTTTTCCAGATTCCTAGTATTCAAACTCTCGTAAACGTAGACTTAAGTAATTATAAATAAAAATAAGGTTAAGGTCAAGGTCGTATTAAATAAATATCTTTTCATATGGTAAATAAACGACTCATATTTTTATTTACAAGACCTTTCCTTGTGCCGTCTGTGTGTGTGTATATTATAGATTTACCATTGATCAGAGCCTGGAGTCTTAGTGAATTCCGAGAAATCGTCCATTCAGAGATTCGATCGTGAATGGAAGAATTTCCGAGAATTATAATTAACAACCACACGGGAGAAAACGTGTAGGTTACATTTGGCACCCAAAACGTGGGGCTCGAAACGATCATTGTGGGCATAAACGTACATACACACTTCACAAGGAAAGCAACGAGAATATAATTTCGCGTAATTAAAATTTATTGACAAATTTAATTTTCTTTTTTTGTTACCGCCTTGAAGCGCCATGTCCGAAAAAGATAACTCGACACGTGTCTCTGTCGGTAAGGGGGCCCGGCCGTTAGAAAGATCGGCGCACGGAAAGTCATCACAACGCCGCGCAAAGTTAAGTTAACTCGCGGGCGATCAAAAAAGATAATGGTCGAGACCTCAGAAAAGGATGATCGTAAACAATACGAGATACCTGAGGCTGACGATTCCGAATTCAACCTCGATAGCGTTGACTGGGAATCAGAGGTCACAGAGGTAGTCAAGACTCTTTGTGTCAAAAATAAAAGGATGCAAAATAAAATAGACACCATTACCTCCGACATCAAGGCGATCAACTTGACCGAAGACCGTCTGTGCAAGACAATGGTTGCTAAGGAAGCATTGGTCGAAACATCTTTACGCAAAGTCATCTCAGATGTCACGATAACCCTTAACGAGTATAACGCGAAGATCCAGCAATTATGCCAGAGCAACGTGGTAATTTTGGATCAAATTGCGGAAAATCAGGGTAAAATCGATCGACAGGGAAGGCGTATCGACGCGCTCGAGCGCGAACCAATCGTACGCATCGACGAATTGCCGGAATTATTGGAGGATTCTGAGCTGGGAAAAACTGTCCAGGAACACTCGGTCCAAATAACCCGGATAGCCGCAATCGAGGCTGAACAAAATACGTTGCGGGCGAAATATATATATCTTGAAAGGAATCGAGACACGTCGAGATGCGCGGAACGCATCAGAGTCATCGACGGGCGAAGACTTCCGAGTCCGCGTTACGAGTTGCCGAAGTTTGCGGGTAAGAGCGGGGATAAGCCGGTGCAATTTTTAAGGGCTCTTCAAGCAATTTTTAAGGGTTACAGAGGAGAGAATAAAAAGCTTACGTGATCACATTATTTCATCCAACCTGCAGGTACAACCGCATTTTCTTAAAAGTTCAGTCGAGTCGTTAATACCGGATCTACGTGATACATAGGGATAATTACCTCGTCATCAATTAGCGATTCCTTCCAAATAGTGAAATGGCATCGATTCGTTTTTTACTTTTTTGAATCTTCGAATTCCTGTATCTCGTCGAAATCACCAACAACACTGGCGTTGAATTGAAGATGGACCAACAGTCGCGAATACGTGGCGTGGAACAAAATGCAACTTAATCGTGATTTCATCAATTCTCATGTGTTCCAATTAAAAATCGAAAATTATTCGACTGCGATAAGTACAACTCAATATTTGGAGTTCGCGGTTCTTCTTTCGTGACGTCACTTGTTTAAACTCGGCGTTTGTCGTCACCGCGGAAGTGTATGAGTGATGTACACATTGATAGCGACTCATGTTCTGAATTGTTGTTCAATCCGACGCTTCCGAAAGTTATTTAGTCTGGAAAGAAAGCTCCTTCCGTCTAGCGAAGAGAGACTCTTCTGATATCCGCGCCGATACTCTGATTCAAAAGCATCCAAATCAAGCATTAAAAATATTGCAATTGGTGATCTGAACATTTTTCTTATTTTAATAAGTAAGGTCGCGCGAGCTTAGAGTTAACGGTGTGAATCAAATTAGATAGGGACGCTAAACTCGAAATCCGCCATACCGAAAACGACGCCTCGTGTCCCTCGCGAGTGTATTTCAAACCGAAAACTCTCTCAAATAAATTGTTGCCTTTTCAGGCTCAAAATAAAAATCCATTTGTGCTATTTAACCCTTATCCTCAACATAATGAAATTCGGGTGATGAATTTCTTGAAGATTCTTGAGAATAATTTTGGAGATCACCATCACTGCGAAAACTTCATAAATTTATCGTCCGACGAGCGTAAACCCAAAGGTGCCGCACACGTGGTGATCGACGCCATTAACCATTAATCGAAGGATTTCGAAAGTAAAAGTTTATGAGCGAAAACTACTCGCACACACGATGTTGTCACTTTGTATTTAAGTCTAAGAGACTTCTGGCGTAGGAATTCGAATTAGATTAATAACTCCGAACCGATCGGTCAATAACGGATAATCATTCTGTACGCTTCGCTAGCGAAAACGAGTCTGGCTTGTTGCTGCCCAAAGCGCGCACCGTAGCATACCTATACCACATTTTAGATTTATTTCTCTCTCTCTCTCTCTCTCTCTCTCTCTCTCTCTCTTTCTCTGTCTCTCTCAACAAACATATACATATACACACAACTTTCCGGTACTGGATACAAACTTATCGCTACAATTATAAGATAAGTGCAGTATAAATTCAAGGCTGCGGATCCAGCAGTGCAGAATTGATAGGCCTAATTTATAGTATTTTTTTCAGGTTTTAATTTTAAAATGTATGAAATGTGATTTATAAATGTTGGCCCAACTCTACAGGTGTTACAGCAGTTACTGCTTTTTTGATTGGTCAAACAATTGACAACTTTCCCATCTATCATGGTACAATACATTTCAAAACCAACCTTATAGCGTATGCCCTGTACCTCAATTTCATACGTCTTTACTGTGTCTAGTAATTCAGTGTAGAACTTGTACTCTTCTTGTACCAGAGATTCACTTTCCTTAATGAATTTGAATTTCATTGGTCTACCATGCCGAACAGAAGAGGGTGTGTCGTTCGTCCAACAAACTGTGTCTCCTGCTTTAAGCTGGAGTGGAACGAAAGAAATTACAAAAACCGCTGCATCCGAGGAAGTGGAATGCGACGACCATTTTTGTCTTGTGGTCTGCTGGCCTGATGCGCCATCCATTCCCCACTTCCCCAACAGTAGCAATTGTTCATTGTTTATTCGTCGTCTAATGTTAAAAGAATTCTTTCAGTCGTATGTGCTGAAAGCCTAATTATACTGATGCTGACTCCTGAGTCTGAGACTTCGAAACAATCATCGGAAGGATAGCATTCTTTTTTCGCCTCAGTAATTAATTTATAAGGCGGGTAGGAAGTTTCGCCATTTTATCGTGATATCTCATTTTCTCGTATGTATCTTTCGTTTGACGTAAATCTATAAACATTGCTAAAACTTTACATGGATCTTTCATGTTTAATGTGTCTGGGAGTGAAGATGATTGAGGAGATTGAGAGAGCTCGATTAACGAATCATTTCTGCTCGTGGACTGGCTTAATTTTTAAGCATTAGCCAGTTTTCGTTCACTATGAACTACCGCAAGCTCCCGAGATCTTCGCTTTTTCGTCATTGCAGAACCATCATTATATGAGACTCGAGGACACCCACGTTTCCTGGTACTTTATTGCGTTTTATTAGGGGAGATACGTTTTGAAGGAATTTGACGATAAAAAATCCGTATATTTCTTAATAAAAACATTTTTCTGCCGCTTTACACCTTGCCATTTTCGCAAAAATGATTTCAAAAACGCATTTTGTAACGCGGATTTAATCTGCTTCATTTTATGCTCAGAGAACGATTCCTGAGAGCGTATGTAATTTAAAATAATATCTGCCCTATTCGTTTTAGGATTTCCCTCGAAATCCCAAATTACGAAGATGAATGAGAATGACATACTATATGCCATATTGACTGCCAAGTTATTACAACCTGTATGGAATTTACGCTGAGATTCGTTCATATACATATACGCTTCTGGGTTCGATTTCATTTCGAACATTGCTTTTAATACTCTACACCTAGCGACAAGCGACTGAAACTCTGGTAAACGCTTAAATGTCGATTTAAAAAACAGTCAAGAATTAAGCTACTGGAAATAAGTCATAATTACTATCTAAATTAAGACCTGTAAGTCTTAAGTTTCTATAAGGTTAAATCAAATTTTACTCGTAGGTACGAGAATTTACACTAGATATTATGTACTGAAATCAATGTACGGTTTTATTTTAAAGTGAACCGTATCTATTATTTTCGAGGGTGTCCTTTCTAATGGCGACATTAAAATTTGCAAGAATTGAATATTTACATAAGATATTGACGAAAATGTTTAAATAAACAAACAATATTTATTTAAATTCAAGTTTTTATGTAAATTCCGAGACTTTAATAGCCAGAATAATGCGCAAAAAGTGCATATAATATTTATACTTAAAAGATATGGTGATAGGAAGTTATTATTTCACCTTGAAATATCTAAAATGGCGATTTCTTTCAAGACATTTTTTTCAAGTTTCGGTAGTTCGGTAATTCAAAATTCTAAGCAAATTTCCAGATGAACTGCATATCTTTTTATAAGCTTTTAGGTACCTTGGTCAAAAAATTTGAAGTCAAAATGAAGAAATTCAAGATGGCTTATCCAATATGGTGGCTATGGATTTATTATCTGTTTAAATTTAAAGCAAATCTCCTTGTTCCTATTTTTTAGTACGGTTTGCACAATTATATAATACCATAGCATTAGTAATGGAAGTCTGAATAATCCTCATACAAATTGGATAATTTGACTACGAGGATTCGTACTTGAGCTATCATTTTGGATTTTTAGATTTTAATCTCAAGGTAGTAATCAGCAACCTCGAAAAGATACAGATTGTAATTTTTGTGCCTGGCGCTTAATTATTGTCGACGTTAGTTAATCCATGTCCGCCATATTGGATCAACCATTTTGATATATCTCAGATCTGCAGTCAGCAACTTCAATAACACAGAAAAACTAATTTTCGTGTGCCATAATAGTCAAATGCTATGAGATACCAAAAACACACATAGCATATATATAAATAATTTCAAACGTTTCAGTTCAATTTACACTTACCTACTTACAGATTGTTAATCTTAGAAAAAAATAATTTTGAACGCTTTTAAGATTTTAAATAGATTATTGATGATATTATCTTCATAGTATTATACAGAGGAGAAAAATAGAACACCGAACTGCTAACAAAAATATTGTGGACGCCAAAATAATTTCATAAATTCCTGTTGAATTTACATTTATCATCTTATAGGTTATTAAAGTACACAAAACACAACAATAGCGAAGTATTTCATTGGCAAGAAAACTCTTAAATGTATCCAAGCGACGAATGAACATTAGTTTATAAGGAGAAATGGAGCATTTGTTTCATTTTCTTATCTACAGCTGAAATTTCACAAAAAAGAAAATGCATGTATAAGTTTTCGTTCCACTCTGTGTGAAAATAACCTTGCAAAGGAAAATCAATTTTTAGAAACATTTGACATAATGAGACGTTCCAAACGCATAGAAAAAAGTAGAGGAGAAATGTATCAAGAAGCAAAAATAATTGTTACAATCATATTTCAAATAAACATTTACTGTAAATTGAGGGCTCTCACGTGTGACCAGAGGCAGTCAAAAAGCGAAAAAATTTTGTGCCGATCTTTAGAATTTTGTAGAACTACAATATGTCTCAATTTTTGGCTACCGAATAAGTGATTTTTGATAAATTATGCTGCTAGTAATCAGTTAAAAATACATAGAGAAGTTATACTTTGAATAGCTTATTCGATAAAATCGCTTATTCGATAGCCAATAATATAAAAAATTTTTGAGTTCTAAAAAATTATCTGAAAAATGTTTCGCGATTCCTGAAGAACGGCGTAAAATTTACTCGCTTTTCAGTCTACATTTGCACGCTCTAGGGCCCTTAAATGATTATTCATTTGTAAGTTCCTTTATGAATATTGTGTACATGGAAAAATCTGAAAAAATCATGAGTATATTTTTCAGGTCTCTGAATCCGAAATCGGTTTTCAATTAGATTTTTGGATCTATCGGTAGCGGTCATTCAAGGTTATTTGAAGGATTTTGGGGATCAAAACATTAAGTACCCGAGAAAAAAGTTCAGATCAAATTAGATCTGAATTATGGCCATATCTGCACAGATATTACTTGATCAAATAAGATTTTATTCAGATTTCATTAGATCTTATTAAGGTCTAATTGGATCTTTGACAAGATCCAACAATTTCTGACATTAGATCTTGTTATATCTGATTAGATGTAATTGGATATAAAAATTACAGATCTCTGCAGATATGGCCATAGCTCAGATCAAATTTTATCTCAATAGGTACAACCTGATCCGAAAAGATATCGTTTGTTCCTGATTTGTTTCTCGCGGATGCGAATCGAAAAATCTAAACAATTCATACGTATGTTTTCTAGGTCAACAAATCGGAATCTGAGGTCGGTTAACCTACATCAGGTCAGGTTCAAGATCATTTGAAGGTCAAGTGGGGAGAAAACCTCTGAAAAAATGCGAGCATGTCTTTAAGTTCGATGAACCCAAATACGGTTAATTAAATTACACTTTCGATGTACCATATAGGTGCCCTGGTTACAGGCGCAAACAATCTCTACAGATTTTGAAATCTCTTTTTTTTATCCCAAAAACCCTTCAAATGACCTAGAACGACCTCTACCAAGAGATCTAAAGTGTAATTGAAAGCCGGATTCGGATTCGGATAACTCAAAATCATATTCATGAATTTTTCAGTTTTTTCTCGATGGTTTTTTCTACGCCTGACCTTGAACCTAACCTCATAAAGTTTGATTGACCTTCAAATCCGACTTGCTGACCTCGAAAACATATGGATGAATTTTTTCAGATTTTTCTATACGCACTTCACATTTTTATCCCAAAATTCCTTGTGATCAAATTAATAAAATGTGTACCTCGTGAACAAATTAATAAAAAAAGGATCATGACCGCTCATTTTAAAGATAATTGCAATATCTTTAAGAAAAAAAATCATGAACTTGTTGTTATAGGGAAGCAAACGAATTATTATTTAAAAAGAAAAACAAAAAAAAATGTAATTTTTACGTTTTTTTAACATTACTTCTAAGTTATTTTCTTGAAAATAGGTTTGTAAATACGTCAACTTTTTCAAAATGTTATTCTCTTCAAAGGCCAAAAATGTTTATAAGAGGTTTTCCGTTCCTATCTCAATGAATTTTGACTGTACAAAAATAGTATGCAGAGAGATTGGCTCGTAATTGAATTACCTACAACTTTGCCTACATTTTTCGATTGCGTCGTGAAATGATCAATGTTTCAAAAAATTATATCTCCTTTTGTATTGGTCGTAGAGACAAAAATAAAAAATGAAAATTTTCAGAATTTCACAAACTACAATTTTCATATGTACATATGTACGTAAAATCGATATTCTTCGATCTAAACGCGAAAACCGATTTTTCCGACCTTTCAGGACACCTCCTTAAGCCGACTCAGCATCCACGCAGGGGGACTTTTAGTACGTTCAATCGTACCCTAAAATAAGCCTGTACACGCAGTTCCAAAAGGGTTAGTATTTTTTTGTTCAAATTTTTCGGTTTTACTGGGATAATAGATTTTATGAGGAATCGCTGGAGCGTTTTTCCCAAATTGTTCATACTTTTTTTTAACACAACGGCAAAATTTTAAACAAATTTGACGTTAATTCTGATCACCTTTAGGTACTTTATTTTATTTCAAAATCACTTATTAGTTGGAACATTGGAAATTTCTTTTTTGTAGTTGGAATACAAAATGTTGAACCTGCCCAGATAACATTCCGTCGGTGAACTCATGAACACTGCGTAATGCGAAGCGTATTGCGTCTCACTATGAAATCACGTACGAGAGTTCACACGAATGTGTGCACGATGAGCTCGTTACGATTTCATGAACACATTTCGCGTGAACCCACGCGTGTGATTTCATAGTGAGATGCAATACGCGTCGCATTACGCAGCGTTCATGAGTTTATTTCTTAGATTGTTATCTGGGTAATTTTATGAAATTTCAGAAATCACATGGCACTCCGCTATTAGTGAGATTTACTACCCACTTGTCTTCACGTGTCTCCATTGTTGCTGTCGTTGTTTATGGTTCCATTATCGATGTTATTTGAATTTTTTGAACTCTCATTAATAAGCAGCATACTTAATTTATTATGTAATGATGTTCTAGCTTTGATTCCCAATTTTTGTTTGTTAATGTTCATTCTTTTAATGTATTTCTCCAAAATTTCTTTCGGAATTAAGTGTTTTAACCGGGATATTTGAATAAGTAGTTCTGTGTTTAGTTTTTTTTAGTATATACTGTAACGTGGCAACACGTTACAGCCGCAGTTGTGAGCGAGAATCAACTCGTTGGAATGCTCCAGTGCTAATAATAGGGGGGACTGCCGATAGAGGCGCTAATATTTCACTAGTACTGCAGTCGCGGGGGTCATATCCGTTGGGTAAATGGGGGGACTGTCGTGATGGCGCTAATTTTGAGGATGTGGCCCCAAACCGTGGAGCTGATACTACACCATAATAGGGGGGACAGCCGATCGTGGCGCTAGTTGTTAGGAGTAGTTGGCTCCCGAAAATGAAATACCGCTTTAAAGATCATGTCTTGCCGGGAGGCTCAATCCGGGGCAATGGTGATTTTTATAGGGGGGACTGCTGTAGTGGCGCTAATTTTTGGAATCACCTTGCATTGCGTTAAATAGCATAGGCGCCAATGTATTGAAAGAAGATACTGCGTAGCTAGTGATTAAGGTTAGTTGATTAGATAGTTTTTAGTTTGAGTAAGTGCATAGTTAGTTGATCTCGGCCTAAAGGATATGGCCAGTAATTATCTAACAAAAAGTTTAGGAAAATGGGAGGGGGGGGGGGGGAGATTACATCATGCATCGTATAATTTCATCTTGGTTTTCATCTGAAACTGAAAAGAAAATTTTATCCTTTAAATTCTTTTCTTTTGCATTGTTTAATATTTTTGGATATCGTGCAGTAGCGCGTTTGAGTAATTATAAAAATTAGTACGCATACTTGGGCATTTTTACGTCATTTTAGAATATTAATTTCGTTAGAAGGTTCTCGATATTTTGGTAATTTCGTAAACAGATTATATTTTGCATCGCGGATAATATTGTATCGTTTATTGTTTTGAAATTCTCGTTAATAATTGAACATAAAGAGTCCGATTAGAAAGGTTCTCGTCGCTTTGTTATGATGCTTACGGAATAAACAAAGGCATCTGTTGTTTTGATAGAGGTATCGAGACGATGGATGTTTACCGCTACCGCTTCTGGAAGTCTCTAGAAGGTTCCAGAAGGCGTGAGGGGAATCGGTGGAAAAGGGAAAGAGACGCCGCGGTAAAAGCCACGGTAGTCACGCGGTACCGAATCAGCGCGCTCCGTCTCTGGTACCGGCTGGCGGCGAGGACCGCGTTCTGGCAAGGCGGCGACGAGCCTCGGGCCATTCTCGTTCTGGCAGCGGCAGCGGAAGGACTACCTGGGCTTTGTATTATCAAGCTTTTTACTATCGCCTTCCGGGATTCGTTCGTGAATTCCTCGCTCGCGTTTCTGAGTGAAGTGCCGCGGATCACTCGTGCTTTCGTTTCGTTTCTGTTTTTTTTAACTTTAAAATCTTCGGTTCCGGTCGCTTCGGTTAAAATTAAAATGTCGTGTTTCACTCGTGTTTTGGTTTTCGGCTTTTTGTTGTTGTTGACTTTAAAATCTTTCGGTTCCGGTCTTTTTTATTAAAGTTAAAATGTCGGGTCTCGTAATTAACTAAAATGTCCGGTCTCGTTATCTTGGAAGCATCGAGGCGAAAATGTAATTTTGGACGTAGTGCGGGTTTCGTCCGTTGTTCGGCTAACGCGTTTCAGCAATCAAGTTCGTGCGCGGTAGGCTGGCACCACGCGGTAAAATCAAAGTAATAATTTCTTTATTCCGCGTCGCCCGGGTTGAAAAAGTTCCAAAGAAAGTGAAAATTTTGTAATATTTAAATAATTATAAAATTGGATATCGCCTTTGAATCTAATTCAAAGGGTTTAATTAACTTTAAAGGAAACATTTCTGGTTATCGTCCTTGACATTGGTCATGGAGACTCTAAACTTTTCTTAATATTTAAATAATTATAAAATTGGGTATCGCCTTTGAATCTAATTCAAAGGGTTTAATTAACCTTAAAGAAAACCTTGTTCTGGTTATCGTCTTTGACATTGGTCATGGAGATTCTGAACTTCTCTTAATATTTAAATAATTATAAAATTGGATATCGCCTTTGAATCTAATTCAAAGGGTTTAATTAACTTTAAAGAAAACCTTTTGCGGCTATCGTCCTTGACATTGGTCATGGAGACTAAACTTTTCTTAATATTTAATATAATTCTTAAAATGGATATCGCCTTTGAATCTTATTCAAAGGGTTTAATTAACCTTAAAGAAAACCTTCTTGGGGCTATCGTCCTTGACATTGGTCAGGGAGACACTAAACATTTTCTTAATGTTTAAATCATTATTAAACTGGATATCACCTTTGAATCTCATTCAAAGGGTTTAATTAACCTTAAAGAAAACCTATTTGCGGCTATCGTCCTTGACAGGGATCAAGGAGATAATTAAAATGTTGTAAAGCTTAAATAACTCGTCCCGCGGATACCGCCTTCGAAGAGATTTCGAAGGGTTTAACCTAAGATTCAAAAGAGACTACCTCACGGCTATCATCTTTGAAAATATTCAAGGAGAGCACTCTTAATCATGCAATCTTTCACGCGTTTATTAAAATACGCTACGCATTACCTTGGAATTTATTCAATCGTTAAGTGAAAAGTGGTTATTATCGCTAGCAGTCAATGTGTAAATCCTAAACCCAATCCTAAACAAAATTTGTATAAGAGGAATATATAGGAAATGATATATATATAAAACAAAATAAAAATCTGACGTTTGAAATCTAGATTTAGTATAAAACTATGTTTTCAACAGGGTTTAACTTGATTAGTTTAAGTTTTTGTCATAAGTTATATAGAAATCGTCTTTTTATATATACGGGGCATTCCACGTCACGCCCTATCCATCCAAAAATATTTTTGACCTAGAGAGTTCTAATACAGCTTAAAATTTTGCCCCTTATGTCTACTTTTCCATGCCGAGTGTCCAAAAACTCAATTCAAGAGGGCTGACTTTATATAGCTGAAAATGTAAGTGTCATTAAATTCATTCTAATTTTCCACGTCAACAAAACTTATTTCGATAAAAAGAGTTGTATGAGGCCTCTAAATTAAGCTGTCAACGTCTACTTCAAAATACAAAATGAAAACTTTAAATATACAAAGTGGCCACCACATTATGGCTGCTAATTTTTTGAAACTGCTTAAATTCACTTAAAATTTATTACTCGGGAGTTATTTTGGTCGCTTATTACAAATCTGAAGCTATCTTTCAAAAATTCAAAATGGCGGATCAAATATGGATAATTGAGGTTCATAAAATTAAGGCAAGACTAGATTTGATCCAAACAGCAAAGATAAGAAAAGATCAGAGTTGAGACCGTTCAGGCGCGACTAGTTTTGGTCCAATCATCAAAAATAAGACAAAATCCCACAGTAAAAATCTACAGTTAGGGTCTTTTTTTCCTAATCAAATTACGCAGATCTCCATTATAAAGACTACACTGAGCTAGTTGCAGGAGCTAGTGTATCGAAATAATCCTTGTTAAATTGTTAATTGTCACAGAAAAAATAAATCCAACAAAAAATAATAGTAAATATTTCATAAAACCAAAAAGCACACAGTCGCACAAAAAAACAAATCTTTACCAACAACCGAGGCAGTACTACACTTATTATAGATAAATCCGTTCGCTTTGAAATGTATACATGTGCTATCAATTACATGTCGAATGCGACGGATATATCCACTTTTCGATAATAATTCACTTTTACGTACTATGTGATGAAATATTTATTTAACTATCAGTTAATCTATCAATTTTATGATTTATTATTATTTCTATGAACATGGAATATAAATGAGCTTTGTAAATATAAGTCATTTGCAATCGATTACATATCATGCTAAAATTAGATTTATATAACTTAGAAAAGTAGCCGAATCTTTTTCAACTAACTACCCACGTGTCGTCATTCATTGTCATGAATGGCAAGCTGGTGTTGGACTAATTGCATTACGAGCGAAACAAATTGATGTAGCTACCGTATTTACAACACATGCCACGCTTCTTGGAAGATACCTTTGTGCCGGAAAGACCGATTTTTATAACAACTTACAAAAGGTAATTCAAGTACACAAAATAACAAAACTAATTTCTCAAGCTAATACATACATTTTTCATACTTTGTGCACTTTATCAAATTTAGTTTAACGTAGACGAAGAAGCAGGAAAACGACAAATTTATCACCGGTACTGCATGGAACGCGCTGCATCGCATTTAGCCCATATATTTACAACTGTGTCCGACATTACAGGTCTCGAAGCTGAACATTTACTAAAAAGGAAACCAGATATCATTACCCCAAATGGGTTGAATGTCAAGAAATTTTCAGCTTTACATGAATTTCAAAATTTACATGCTACCAGTAAAGAGAAAATACATGAATTTGTTCGGGGTCATTTTTATGGGTTTGTAATTCATATATATTTTTAATGTATATTATCAGCATTCTAATTTATAAGCAGTAATGTAATTTATGAATACATCTCATTTAAAACTATCATTGATTATAAATTGCATGCTATATATATATATATATTAGAGCGGTAGTTAAGACCAACTAGTTCTTTTGACGTCTGGGGTGGGGACCCCCCAGAGCCTCGAAAATTGACACTATTTGTATATAAGAAAAACATTTTTTTTCAGTATTTCTGATGGCTTTTTAAACGCAGTCGTTCTGAAAATCTACCACCCAGTGAGAAACATATCAATTTTCGTCTGAGCTATTCCGCTTGGAATATTGATATTGACATTTTTTTTTTAACTAAAATTAGACAAAGGAAATAAATTTCAAGTTTATATACTATAGCTCGGCAGAAAAAGTCCTATGATATTATACCACGGACGATCGTTTTCCTTGCCCTCCTATGTTTTAAAATGCTTAATTGTTGACCCAAAAGAAAATATTTTGACGTAGTAGAAGTCATTTAAATGTTGATTCTCTTGTAATGTATGCAATCTGGAAACTGTTATTTTATTTAAATTGTTCAAAACGTACATTTTTTTTTAACTAAAATATTTTTATTTTCTGAGATAAAGATTTCGGACTTTCGCATTATGTCCCGTAAAATGCGAGCCGTAAAAATGAATTTCAGAGCGTTATGTACCAAGTGTACCAAGATCTTATTTGCATTTCCTGCGAGAATAACATGCATTGCCGGGGACTTATTACCTGAAGAGCAGGCCGTTTTTGCGCTGAGAGGAGCACAGAGGATAATATCTTCACGCTTCTCGCCACTATCCAGATATCGCTCAGGCACCCCAAGTCAAAACTATTCGGTCTCTTTGTGGACGTTAAAAGAGCTTTCGACTCCGTCCCCCACAAACTTCTCTGGCGGAAGTTGCTCGGATTTGGTGTCAGCGCTAAATTTGTTAGGGTTCTTTCTGCGCTATACCAGACGGCCTCGGTTCGTTACAGGCGGGTAATTCCGCGATGCCGGATTTTAAGGCCACGAAAGGAGTTTTGCAAAATCCTCAGACCCCTTACTTTTATATTGTACATAGCTGATATTTTGTCTTTCTTTCGGGCGGGGGGCGGGCGTTGAGTGGATGTAATTACTTCGTCTTCTATCAAATTTTCTTTTCTCTCCGTAAGGTATTGCGATTGATTTTTCGCTATAAAATGATGAGGGAGCAAACTTATTAAACCAGTACATAGTTACGTAACGAAGTCATCGACACACAGACAAAGTTTGTTTAATGTTCTATCAGTGGACTCCCATTTGCTAAATATGATTTCATCGATTGCACTTCTTTCTAAAATACTGGTTATATAATCTTGGAAATTTTCAAGCCCTGGGCACAAATCAGATTCACCAAAATAACAATTCGACTTTGCATTCGTACAGAGTATGTACGAAAAACGGTCGATGTATTGTTTTATTGCTTCATCATGGCCGTCACCGAGTCCTGACAAATCCACAGCATCGAGCAATGACTTAAAGTTTTGATGTATCACACGTACACAGACGCTGTGAGTACCGCTTGCACCAGCTCCAATGCAATTTCGTGGACGAAGTTCTGCGAATTTGCTCAAGCCAATCGGATGTGCTGGATGGAGCTTTTTAAAATCCACATATAAACTTTTGACATTGCTAGTAGGAGCTGCAGTAAGTGTGGACAATCAAAGTGGATCATAAGCAGGTAAAGAAGAAAATTTTTCTTTTAGTCCATTCATAAACTGTTCCAATTTCTCTTCCCTCGATAAGCGCTGGCGTTTGCGCTAGAACTGAATCTTCGTATATTTCATTACTTGGGTCCATAGACTTTTCCACATTATTTTCGCTACACATTTTTCGACATTTGTCAAAAATTGAAGCATCTACAGATAAATGTGTATAAATACTGTAAAACGCTTTATAAATTTTTCTTAGTCCTATACCTACATGCCCTTCAATGTTTAATGGATTGCAACATCTATCAATACGACTGGACTTTTTCCTAATACCTAACATGATTAGTGCCAAGGACAAGCAAGTAATTTTAATAGTTTTGGAATAGTTTGTCACAAGATTTGATTTAATTTTGGAATAATCATGAATAGTTCTCGAAAGCTTTTCGACACTTTCTCAAGAAAATATTTTCAACCCTAAAACTCACATCAGCTACAACCACAACCATGTAATTATTTATTACAGCACACCTAACACTAAATGCACGGATGAGTTCATACAATATATATAATCTTACCGTGAGTGCGTGCCCCACGGATGATGTTGAAGTTTGAATTTTGAATTTGAAAACGTTGGAGTCCAACCAACAAATTTTTTGTTTGGACAAATAAAATTTGTTTTCAATCCTTGTCATATATAAACCCAATTGATGCTAAAAAAGTTTTCTAACCCCCAGGGGTCGGGTGGGGAGAGGGGTAAAAGACGTGTAAAACACACAAAATGCATCATAAAAGTTGCAATTTCAGCTAGACCACTCGTTTTATTTTTCGAATAGCTAATAAAGATGGCAATGAGTAATAATATCGATTTTGAAAAAAATCGGATGACAGGAAGGCACCGTTGAAGTGTCGAAACCCACTGAAAATGACAAACAACGGTTAATAAGAGTTGCAATTTTAGTTAGCTCTCTCGATTTTATAAATATTAAAAAAAAAAATTTCGAATACATCTAAAATCGACAATATTACTCATTGCCATCATTATTAACTATTCGAGAAATAAAACGAGTGGGCTAACTAAAATTGCAACTTTTATTAACCGTTGTTTGTCATTTTCAGCGGTTTTCGACATTTTTCCCGTCCAGCGGTGCCTCCCTGTCATCCGATATTTTTTAAAATCGACATTATTACTCATTGTCATCATTATTAAATTTTCGAAAAATGTAATAAGTGGGTTAACTAAAATTACAACTGTTATTAACCGTTGTTTGTCATTTTCAGCGGTTTTCGACATTTTCCCCCGTCCAGCGGTACCTCCCTGACATCCGATTTTTTTCTAAAATCGACATTATTACTGATTGCCATCATTATTAACTATTCGAAAAATGAAACGAGTGGGCTAACTAAAATTGCAACTTTTATTAACCGTTCTTTGTCATTTTCAGCGGTTTTCGACATTTCCCCCCCCCCCCCCCCCCCCCCCCCCCAACGGTGCCTTCCCGTCATTCGATTTTTTTCAAAATCGATAATATTACTCACTGCCATCATTATTAAATATTCCAAAAATAAAACGAGTGGGCTATGAAACATTGCCACTTTTATGGAGTGTTATGTGTTCGGGTTTATATATGACAAGCATTGAAAAAAAAATGTGATTCGTAAAAAAAAAAAAATTTCGTTGGACTCCAACGTTTCAAATTTCAACAGCATGCCCGACGGTATGCATACGAGGAATCACACTTGCCTTGCGAGACAGCTCCCAATGGCTTCGACGGACGTTGTGCGCCTGTCGGCAATATATTGAAGCACAACGCTGTAAAAATACGAGCGTTTCGGCCTCGTTCCTACTATTTGGTTTTGTAAGTGCTGTTTTTATATATAACCCTTTGACGGGCAAGCGGGCCTATTGGGCGCGGCGAGCACCTATTTTTTTTATTCCTTCGTATCCTTATGTACGAATGGATCAAGACTAGAAATTAATTTAAATGGCCCAAGAATACATCTGACTACTGTTAGAGTTTACATATTCCTTTTGCTAATGATGTCAAACTTTTTATGAACACCAAAGGGCAAGCCGGGCCCGTGGACCCGACACGTCATAATCATATAAATATTGCAAACGCTGATGATGATGATGATGACAATGACGATGATGATGACAATGCTGCTGCTGATGATTATTATGGAGGAATTAGGGAGCGGAACCGTTCAAGGAAATTCTACGCGATATAACCACCCGGTTATGAAAATCATCGCCATGTAGTTCCTGATGCACTGAAATGTGATATGGGTGAAACATCTAACGATGCGATATTGTTTGAATACTATCTCTGGAAATGCCGGAATCACGATGTAATTGTCGTGTGCTTACATGTGGATTTTGGTGAATAGCTGCTAGTACAGCTACTTCGTTAGCTTCTCCTGTCTTCTTCGCTTCCTTTTTTTCTACGCTGCCGTCAGAGTGAAAGGCATTCACAACTTTGTAAAAAAAACAACGCGAGCGAGCATTATCTGGAAAACGCTCAGCATACAACGCAACAGCATCGTCAATATTCCTCCTACATTCACCATAAACAAGAATCATTTCGATTTTTTCGGGAATTGTAGCAGAATTCATTTTTAACTTGCAATTCGATTTAAGCAATGAAGGGTAGACAAAAAATAGTCACGTAAACTGAAAGTTGTTATTCTAAAAGCAAAGTGACCTCCGACCGAATTACTACCAATATAATGAACTTCAAAAACAGTCTTACACTGAGAGACCGTGAATATTAAATTTTAATATGGAGATTAGAAAGTTGCGAGATCCATTTACTTCCCTTCAGGAAAGTAGAGAAAAATGCAGGTGAACTGGTTACGTGTGACTCAACTTATTTTATATAAAATTATATGCTACTTTATTTTCGAGTTATGTCGCCCCCTAGCGTTATGTAACAGAACCGGCGCCGGTGATGGCCGAAATGCAAGCGATGTACATGTATGAAACCACGTGAGTTCTCTCGGGGTCCGGTAGATGGCGCCGAAATCCCCAAACGAAGTCGCATTTCGTTTTGATTAATACAAGCTGGTTTGACCGTCAATGCTCAGCTTATTTATTCTCATTTCGCAAAAAACTTACACAGAGAGACTGAATGAGCTGAGTGAAGGGACATCACGCGTTTTTTAATGGATTGCGTGATGTCCTCTTTAATTTATTAAATAATAAATTTAAAACATAAAATGTAATTTTGTTGAAGGTAGAAAACTTCACATGTTTATAAAACTGCCATCATTATTAAATATTCGTTAATAAGCTTCCATATTGTATGCACAATTTTTAATGTAATCAGTTTTGATTTTTAATATGAAGAATATCAATTATTCATAATCTTAATTTTTCGAATGGACATTATTAAAATTTTATATTCAGAATAACAATTTTTGCAATAGGTATTACTAAATATTAAAATTTTTAATATTAAATTTTCATAAAGGGATCAAATTTTCCCTATTTTAATGTAAAAAATATTAAAATTTGGTAAAATAATACTAAATTTTAATAAAGTCGGTCTCTCAGTGTATTGCGGCGATTTAAAAGTACTAACTAGCGGGCCTGGGGATATCCTTGCGGCAAATCAATTATCTGTAGCTGTCATCTGATCAATTTGTCAGAAGGATAAACGATTGATAATAGGGCTTCACGTTGAAGACTTGAAATTATTCCCCCTTACTCACCAAGAAAGTGAGGGTGGGGGATAAATTAGGAGTCATTACATATCATTTTTAAAAATATGAAATACGTCTACTTTACTTTCTTTGATCTGAAACAAATTCTGGTGACATTCTCAATTTGTAACGATATTTTACACATTTTCATTTTTATCATCGAACCAAAGCGCAAAAACTCGTCGATCAAATTGGTGCACTTTTTTCCGAGGAATCCAAATCTACAATAAAAAATGGGGGGTCCCTATTTAAGTTTTATTGTCCCCCCTCCCGCCTCCCACAGGGACGGGGGAGAGGTTGATTTCATTATCACTGGATGCCCCCCTTCGTGTCGAACAACTTTCATCCCACACCTTTTTCGATTCTGTGCATAGTTCTCGAAATATTTCTATGTTTTCAGATAAATCGGCCGCCCTGTATACGGGGTGGCTCATTTTAATCGACGCGTCCGAATATCTCTGTTCCTAAGCCGAATTAAAAAAAATGTTTAGACAAAAGTTATTCAGGACAAAGGGGCTCACATAACTGTAATAACAACTTTGACATTTTCAAGGTCACTTGAAGGACAAAGTTATTTTTTTAAATGGGAACTCTAATTTTTGATGCCAGATTCAGAAAGAGCGGCAAATTTCACATCCGAAATGGGAGTTTATAAATTTTTGGAATGGCCTTAACTAGGTCTAATCAAGGTTAAATATGAAACATTCATCTAACAGCTGTTGTTTTCAAGCTTTGATGGTTTAGAAGTGTTCAGACAATAGTTGTTCATGTAAAATCGGTCAACTAACTTTAATAATAACTTTGACCTTTGGGAGTCAATTTCAAATATGATTATGTTTATAAGATATGTATTGGGGCACTGCAATAATAATTATCGTTTAGTGGAAAGGCGATACGCTCAACAATTTCCAAATAGGAGACACCCTAAGGATAGAACAATACAAAGATTAGCTAGAAGAGCTCGTAATCGGCGCCTCGCTCGCCAGCGCAGACATCGCATCTGCTCATATTAGCAGCCGTCAGATTGATCGAGAAATTGGCATAACAAGAGCAACGGCTCTAAGAATTCTAAAAAATTTCAGATATCATGCCTACCACATCCATTTAGTTCATGAATTCAGGCCAAATCATGTTTAAATGCGGATTGAATTCTGCAGATGGGCTTTAAGGATGACAGACGAAGATCCAGAGTTTTTTAGATATGTAATGTTTTCTGACGAGTCAAAGATTAACAGTAATGGAATGCTTAACAGGCACAATTATCACTATTGGTCGTATCAAAACCCACACTGGCATAAAGCTGTAAACCACCAACATCGATGGAGCATTATGGTGTGGTGTGGCATAATAAATGGTTATTTGATTGGTCCTTATTTTTTTGGCGGAAATGTTGATAGACACAACTATTTGGAGTTACCAAGAGATCAGTTACAAGGAATGTTAGTAAATGTTGATTTAATGACAAGGCGAAGAATGTGGCTCCAGCAAGAGGGTGCACCCTGTATGCACACGTAGTTAAGGTCTTGACATCACTGATTACATATTCGGTGCCATATGTCCAGAATTCAATAAGGATGTCCAACATTGTGGATAGATAATTACAAATACGATTACGAATACCAATGGGGGATGAAAGGTGTTCAATTCGAGTTTTTATACCGCGTGCGTTATCGTCATCCGACATGCACCACGCGGAGGTCGCACAGTCGGATTTGCATGTCTTCGGGGTGCTTTGATCATGTGGTTCCCCTTGCCGTCACCTGTTCGTGTGTGCGTGTGTATGTACGTGTGTTTCTTATGTACCTTTCATATATTATCTGTATAATCACAGAACAGACGAATTCCTCTCTCTGCAATATCATTAACGATCCTTAGCTTTTTTACGATAGTCAAAACATTTAAAAAACTTTCAACATTATACCATAGAAAAGAATCCAGTTTTTTACTCAATCGAGGGACATTTTATTAGTAGTGTTAGAATTTATTCGAACAAAGTTAGTGCAATTTAAATGGGATATGTTAGGCTCTTACTATTTTTTTTTTGCGAATAATTAGCATTATACCAATCGGTATAACTCGGATGAACGTTGATATTTTTTTATCGAACCAGGCCTTCGGGAAACTTGCAGCAAAAGATATCTCACTGGGTAGATTTTTAGAACGACTGCGTTTAAAAAGCCATCAGAAATACTGAAAAAAATTGTTTTTCGTATATAAAAACAATGTTAATTTTCGAGGCTCTGGTGGTGGGGGGGGGGGGGGGGCATAAGGAGAAAAGAAAAATCTGAAAAAATTCACGGATTATTTCTGAATTATTTGAAGCCGATTTGGGGTGCATCGAAACAAATTTTGGTTCTAACTGCCAGTTTGTCTGTAGTATGGATTTATAATATTTCTCTCGTTTTCTGCTTTTTCTGTTTTATCTAATAAAATAGTACCTTCGTCCCCAAGCAAAAAAAAAAATTAATTCTACTGATAATCTGAAGGTTTGCGATGACTGCAATTAGGTACAATAAATGATTTTCTGTAAAGCTCGCTTCCTTTTTAAGTTGAATTTGAAAATGGGTGCGGCTTTCCATGGGGAAACATTCGAAAGTGAGATGTTATTAAATATGTATTTTTTAGGCATAAATATAGGATGATATTACAAACATTTCCAAACCACTAAACATTTAAATGGCATACGATTAACCGAAATGCTTATGGCGCAATTATTACTGAAGAAAAGTGTTTCGCCCTAATAAAGTGCTGAAAGAGGTGTTGTGGATTAAATAGCCTGCAATCAATCCATCATTTAACATATTAGCCATTGGAAATGAACCCCAAACTGTCGGGCTAATTTTAAAAATTACATAAATTTAAACATGAATAAATACCGATCTAACAATTTATGATCTGGACTAATATATTCACATTCACTAATTAGTTATCTGAAAAAATTTATAGACAGTTTCCGGTTTTTCAAAGCTTATTATCCCCAACAGAATTCTGTGAAACGTTACTGAATCAAAATATAGCATATACGCAGAACAATATTTAGCATCGACTCAGAGAGAGTCGAGTAAGAAGGTAGTTCTAATTCAAGCGCATTTTTCTGTTTGACATTTTCTGTCTAATCAAGCCACAATTTCTGATCGCAATACATAAAATGTTAAGTCCGTTAATTCAAGCGCAAATACATAAGAGGTTAAGTCCGGTTAACACAGGAAGTATGTAAAAGGGTTCAAAAGAAATGAAGGTCAAATGTCAAGGATAAGGAAAAACGACAAACGACAAGGTTAGATTAGATTAGATTACTAATTTATTAGCCATGGGTTAAAAACCACGGTAACAATGTTACAATTAGATTACAAAATTGACAATATTCAGTTAGTATCTTAATAGATAAAGTAAAAACTATTAACTAATAATCATGGTGCATTAATGAAAATATATACATTATAATTTGTCTAAGACCGCAAGAAAAAAAAACAAAAAACAATGACTAATAATTTATTTATACATACTCACACATTCGTATTTGAGCGTGAATTTTTCCATGAGAGTATACAGGCTAATATTGATGCATATATACATATGTACGGGGCATTCCACGCGAAGTTCTCCAGCATAAAAATGAAAAGTTTTCCAATCGTGTTGTAAATTGCACAATCTTTAGTCCTATTGATAAGGAAGTTACAGGGAAAATGTTAGGAACCTACTTACAGGGACTTTAATTTCACCACGTCGACTGTCATGTCTACATTGAAAAGACTGTAACTCTGGATAAAATGTACCGATTTTACAAAACGACCAGTGATTTTTAAAGCTTTACATTCGTACTTTTAAAATATATTAAGCAATATGAATAAAAGTTATAAATTCTTAATTTTTTTTAATATTAACAATAAATACCGATATATCTCGAAATCGGTATCTTTCATTTCAATGGAAAATATTTAAAAAGAATGAGAAATTCCTTGCCAATAAAAAAGTCTTTGTGTACCGAACAGGGCCGATCAATAGTTTTTGAGCTACAATACAATTTACGAGAGCCCGGGCATACCGCGTTCCGCCGTGGTACCATTTTGCGACCTATCTGCTTCGTCGAACGCGCGTTGTGAATGCTGTTATAGGCAAATGTAATTATTATGAAAATTTTGTATTATGCAAAGGATTAGTGGCAGTATAAATTCTACATTTGATCATTGTTTATAAGACTCAGAATGGCTGTAATCTAAAATGTTTAAAAGTTAGTATTTTCTGATACGAGGGAAAGCTTTCAATAAATCGTTACATAATAAAGCTTAAATTTAAGAATTATTTCTGCTTCATTTCGTTTCGTCTTTCCAAATTTTGGAATAATTTGTACAAGTTATATAGACCGATAATCATGATTCAGGGGATAATGAAATGTTGAGACCAGTTGAGATTAGTTAAGACCAGAATGTCGGAAAAAATATTGGTTCTTCGCTCGTTTAGAGCGAATGACTCGAAAGAGAAAATATTTAGTAATCCAAAACGGAATATTAATTTCCCGAAACCTTAAGAAAGGCGGCAGCGAGCTAAGCGCTGAAACAGATGTCCTAGTCGAGTGATTTTATGAAAGTGGCGAAAATAGTTGTCTTCTATAAGTTTGAAGGACCTCGATTCCGTAAAGAAGAACGACAGATTTCAAGAACGGATGCAGAAGAGATTAATTTTATGTAATCTGTCTAAATTCCCAATATAGCAATATATAAATTCCTGTGAAGCTAATCAGTGGACACTAGATTCGGACCCTCGTCCCCACTTCCGCGTAGCTTTGAATGGAAAGGTTATTAGGGCTCTCGTTGATACCGGAGCTTCGCGTTCGTACTTAGGCCTCACGTGTCTAGGGGTAGTTTCGCCCTTCATGAGGTCAAGTGAAGAGCAAGTAAGAGTCGCCAACGGCGCGCTAGTCCAATTAGATGGCGTCGTTACCCTCGCGATGACAGTCGATAGCCATACTAAGAATCTGGAGATAAGAGTTGTTCCCCTCCACTATGCATGTGTGCTGGGGATGGACTTCATGCGCCTATTCGGTCTTAAGATAAATACGGAGAATAATGCGTGGAGTAGCCGCAAGGGCACCCCGCACTCGCTAAACGATACCGATATCTCGGTCACCGCCTTCGCCGTTCATGACTGCGCTGGATTGGTCGTCCCCTCCCATGAAGCCGCTCCTCGGTTAAGGAGGCTGCTCGATCAATTTTACACCGCAAATAGGACCCCTACGATCGGTATAACGCGTCTGACGCAGCATGCTATCGACGTACAGGGTCACCCCCGATTCGTCAAAAGGCTCGCTTACTTTCTCTTTGCATGCTGAAGGTAGCACAGGACGCGGAGCAGTGGCATCATTGAACGCTCCGCGAGCCCCTGGATGAGTAACCCCGTTATCGTCCTAAAGTCGAATGGGACTTTTAGGTTCTGCATAGACTTCCGAGACGTAAACAAAATAACGAGGAAGGATGCATACCCTCTCCCCTCGATAGATAGGACGCTGTCTGGGTTGAGTCGGGCCCAATGCATCACCACACTCGATCTCAGCCAGGCCTACTTTCAGCTGCCCATGGCACCTAACAGTCGGCCCGTTACCGCTTTCGCTGTCCCTGGTCGCGGTTTATTTCAATTTAAACGGATGCCTTTAGGGCTCACTAACGCGCCGGCGACATTTCAGCGATTAGTGGACCGCCTCATCGACCCAGCGTGGGAACCCCACGACTTCGCGTACCTTGATGACATCATCATCGCCACGGACGATGAGGAAGACCACTTTCGTTACCTGAGACTTGTCCTGACTGGTCTGCGCAACGCCGGATTGGAATTAAACCTGGAAAAGAGTGAATTCTTCCAGGACGAGGTAAAGTACCTCGGTTTTGTACTAAACAGAGACGGTTTGAAGACGGATCCGTACAAGGTCGCTCCCGTTCTCGAATTCCCTCCCCCCACCAACCTCAAACAGCTTTGGCGCTTTTTAGGGATGGTAGGGTGGTACTCGCGCGTTCTCCCAGATTTTTCGCGTGATCGCGTTCATTTGACCAAGCTGTTAACAAAGAATACTCCCTGGGTGAGGGGTCCGGAGCAGCAGTCTGCTTTCTTCTGCTGGAATCGAATCAATCTTCGAAAATCTGAGGGAATTCTTGACGAATGAAGAAAGTATTCCTATGAGTAAAGAACAAATAACTTGCCCGGAAATCGCGATCATAATCGAAAGAATCCGAACTAAAGCATTATGGGACACATGGATCACGTGTATCTCGGAAGAATTTTACAGGTCGAATGCCGCAGCTTTTAAAAAGTGTCCGACGTTACCCATCACCGGGAAACTCGTAATAGGCGCGGCCGGGACGATGTCAACCACACTAAAAATACAGGTTCTATCAAGAACGATAGTGGGAAAAATCGAAAGCGAGATTGCGTTCGCAGTCGTACCACATTTAATTAGAGATTGTATTATCGGAATCAACGTACAGACGCAATGGAAAACCAGAATTGATCTCGAAAATGTGAAGATCCACATAACCGGGGATGATTCGAAAAACGACATCATAACATTTAAATCAAACAAAAGCCTCGACCAGAGCGATAGGGTCGGAACAATACAGCAGGTAGAGTGGCCGGAAATAGAAACGGTAAAAGCTACAACGAACCAGGAGAGAAGAAAAATCTCACAACTTAGTGAGCAGGATATTCGCGAAAAAGTGAATAAATGCGAGATTCTAAAAGAACCCGAAAAAGACAAACTAACTAAACTGCTTGTTAAATTCAAGGACAAGTACCTTAAACACCCTGCACCCAGGCAACCCTACATACTCACTAACGACGTGAGTACATATGCGATGAGGGCAGTATTATCACAACGAGATGGAGTGAGAAAAGGAGATCCAGGGGTTAATAAAAAGCGCAAGAGGATAAACAATCCAGAAGATCGCTTCGGGTCCGTAACAAATCGGAACATTAGTTCTCCGTAGCTAACTTCGTGGGGGGGGGGGGCTATGTAACCGACAGATTCGCCGGTAGCGCTAAACAAGGCAGGCGTATGTGCGTGAGCGTAAGAAGCGTGTGAGTGTCGCGTAACGAGGCGGGACCTCGGCCTATAAATTTGGGGGAAATTTCCGAATGGTGGACAGTCGTCGCCAGACCGTCTAGCATTGTCTGTCGATCGACTCAAGCACGCGCTCCGATTCCCCGGCGACGCTAGTATCCGAGGGTGGGTTGAGAGTGTGCATAGCATTAACTTGCAGCGGCATTTCGGTCAGCGCACCGAGTGTTCCTGTCAAGCACGGGTAGGCAGGTCCCCTTTTAACATTAATAAATTCACTTTTTCTCCTTACAGGTGGAGCAACCGATAACAATACGCAAGTAGCGATTTGTTCTAATACGCAGTCTTAATAGATTGGCGTAGCGTATATATTTGATGATATACAAAAAAGTAAATAAACAAATAGATTTTTCTATATAGCAATACGTTTCTCGAGTTCATTTATTTTTTCGTACCTGCACGTTACAAGTGGAAATTCCGGGCTTATATAAGAAAGTTGTGCGACTGCTGTCACTTGCGAGAAAGAAGTTCGACGGCAGTCGCCACAATACAACACCTGCCTGTCTTATTATATGAAATGAAAATCGTACCGATTTTGCTCCGTGTCCGAATTGCAAGGGCTTTTTTATTGAGAAAGAGCTACGATGCCATTTCACACATTGCCGAAGTCGATGAGGTGAAATAATTTATAATTTCACCCTGTTCAAAAGGTAGACACTAAAACAGCCAACATGCTTCTTATAACAAACATGAATATGATCTTTTGTAGATCATGTTTTCAAATTTTACCTGTAACACTATGAATTTAAAGTCAGTTTTAAGTAACTGTACCATTACAATCGGAATCAGGCAAACCGATCAGGAACAAGTTTTGGCTCATTCATTTAATCATTTATTATTAGACATGCACATCTGTAATTATAAGAAGAGGATTTCGGTGAAAATTAAGATATGCCTGAGCAGGCTCGCTAAATGCCCGTTCGGGGGCATTTAAATTAATATTATGTATTATGGCCCTTAAAAACTATAGGTCGACAATCAAATAAATATTTATATAGGGAATTCAGCTATGTTTTTCAAAATTTTTGCTCCGCAAAGACCATTTCACATGTCTTATACAGTTGTAAAAATGTCATTACAATCGGTGTAAAAATAATAGCGTAGTTTCCCGAATAAAATCTGAGGCAGCCACAATTTGAATATTTACTTGCGTGACAGAAAAAAGGTTAATTTACTCGTGTACTATATTTTCGTATTGAAGCGTTTCTTTTCGCCACGCGTTAGTTCACCGGTAAACGCTGATCTATACAGTCAACAGACATTATCCTAAAACGCAACATGTCTTCCGGAACACGGTTTTCTCCATAACGAAACGTTCGCATTTTCTCGTGACAGTAACGCGAATAAATTTTCTATCCATTTATCAGCGAGTGAGTTTTATTAACCCACACACTGCAATATCAAAAAAATCACGGCACAAATGTGCATGTGAACGACTCGACATTCAGGGTCGAACTGTTCTTTCTTTCCTTCCAAAAAGCGGACTAAACTGGTCAAAAATATGCAGAGAATAGATAGTCTAAACGTGCCGAACAGTGAAAGCATGTTTTCACTTCCAACGTGTAAAAAGAACCGCTAGGGCAGCGGGGAGCAGTTGCCGTCCGGTAGTATACCTGGCCCGTCTATACCTGCTGAAAATGTAAAGACAACGTGATTAAAAATAACATGAATTTTCATGTATTCCATTTTAATGTTGATAAATTTAATTATAAAGATATACTGTATTATCTGCTGAAATGTCATGATTACGCAAGAGGACTTAATTTGAAAATTCCTCTAGAGCTTTCCGAAATATTTATTTCAATCAAATATGACGTTAATCACATTGTGTCTGTGGTAATTTTCGGTTGAATTTTTAATATTGATAAATCTAATGATCACGTTGTAATATTGAATACGCTAAAATGTCAAAATTCGAAGATAGTCCTCGAAGGTCTCAATTCATCTTATACAATTTCCAGGACGATCCTTGTAGTTCCAAAATGTCCCCAAAGTGCCCAATACGTGTCCAAAAATGGCTTTAAAGGTAGGACTGCATATACGTACCGCAGAATATCTGTCCGGTAATTTACATCTAGTATATGGAAATTTGCATTAAACCTTTTTTTGTTGAAAAATTCGGGCTCTACAAAAAAGGTTAAATGCATTTTTCGCGTACCTTGCTTCGTTTCTCATAAATTTGGCAAATTTCTATATACTAGATGTAAATTACCGGACAGATATTCTGCGGTTGGGTTAACGAGATACACTTATCATATAATCGATGTATATTCTACATGTGATGAAGACGAGTCCCCACAATTGATGATTTATAAGTTCTGTCAATTGTGGGGAACGTCCCCTGTTTCAACAAATTGGAACATTCCAAATAAATTACCTGTGGTAAAAAATATGTGTTTTGATTTAAAAAGTATATTCGACTTTGAAATGTCATTGTAAGTCATGATCAAAGTCACCTCCCAGTTCAGGATTAAATAGCCTGGAAGAAAACCTAATACTTTTTTCTAAAACTTTTTCCCCCTAAATGCATTCTTCCAAAGTTATTCGGCCGTTTCCAGACTTTTGCATCGCCATGTATATATATAAATGATGTCGTACTAGCCATATGATACTCGTGTATAAGTGGTTTTAAGAAGGACACCACCTGGATTTCGTGGATTGTGCGTTCACCGCCTTTACAAATGATAAAATATGCACTTTCGTATATACCATGTATATACCATATATTCTCGTTATATAATTAATGCGTGTGTGCTACATATTATATAAAACATTAGTTTTCGTACAGGGTTTCGATATACTTTGTAACGTGGTAAAACGTTACAGCCGCAGTTTTGAGCAAGAATCAATTCGATGGGATGCTGCTGTACTCATAATAGGGGGGATTGCCTATAGAGGCGCTAAAATTTAACCAACACTGTGGTTACGAGGGTCATATCCGTTGGGTAAATGAGGGGTACTGCTGTTGAAGCGCTATCTAGTTTCTCGGTGACGTCACCGCATTGCGTTCCGGGTATTTAGTTTTTGAGCGTTTACTATTTTTTGAGTAACTGTGACTTTGAAGTTTTCGCGGTGATGTACCGTAGAGTCAGACTTTTTCTTCCCGGGAGGCCTTTATCCGGGGTATGGAGGCGATCACTATAATAGGGGGGACTGCTGTGGAAGCACTAATATTTAGGTGGTATTTTGGTGGTATTTTTCTTTGTGAACATGCTATAAATTTGAAGGCGATCGATCAAGTCGTTTTTTAGATACTGCGATAGCCATCAGAGAATGGCTTTTTTTTTACATACGGTGCTTCATCACGCTTTAACTTCTGAAGTATTAATTGTTTCACTTCAAAAAATTTGTAAGTAAAGATGAACAGGTACTAAAGATATGGTAAAAAATGTAAAGTTATATCTTTTAATTGCTCGTAGTACGGCTAAGATGTAAGTTCTGAGATGAATTGCGATCAGTTGAAGGTGGAGCGCGTTATGGAACCTGCAAAATGGCGGTGTTTCGGGTCGCGTACGCACGTGTTCGGTAATGCCGGGTACGCGTCGAGTTGCAATATCTGATGAGGAAGGAATCGGCGTTATCAGCACCAATTAGTATTATTCTCCTATCAAAGAGGATACTGGTCACCCTATGATATTGATTAAGAACACCCGTTGTGAAGGTTTGCGGGAAGTTCTTTTCTTTTAAGAAAAAAGTATCGTATTCAACAAAAATATTGTAAAGTTAGAATCAATTATTTCCACCCGAGTGGAGAAATTAACATTTGGCTCTTTACTTACAGAGAACGAGAATGGAGTAGCCGGCAGGTTATTACGCGAATCTTTCTGAGTCGAGTTAAGGAACATGCAAACCAAATTTTTTTATTTTAAAATTACAATGCACTGTACTTTATAATAATTGTTCAAAATTTCCGCCACCTTGTTGCTGACATAACCTAGCACAATTTATCATGGTATCCACGCTTCACGAAAGCATTTCTTCGTCTACCGTCGCCACTGCCTCATGCAATTTGCCCAACATCTTCTCTTCGGTTTCGACTGGCATCTTATAAATAATGTTTTTAATGTGACCCCAAAAAAAGAAGTCCAGGGGCGTGAGATCTGGTGATCGCGCTGGCCAATTCATTGGTCCTCCACGGCCTATCCATCATCGTGGAAATGCTAGATCTAGCTCTCTGCGAACCTCGTACCGAAATGTGCAGGAGCTCCATCTTGCTGAAAAATAATGTTTTCTCGCACTTCTTCAGGTAAATCAGCTTCGTCGAGTAGCACAGGAAGCTCGTGGCGAATAAAATCTCGATAAACATGAGCGTTGCCTTGTGCCGGTAAAACCACTGGTCCGATCTAGATCGCAAAAAATGTTGTGCAAAATACTTTGGACGACGGTTTTCCGATACAATAATTAATCTCAGTTAAGGGCTGTGAGGTGAGGAGGAAGGTCAGTAAGCGAGAAATACTTTGCTCCAAGTTTTTATGTCTTAAAAGCTAATTTACCCGAATTTTCTTTAAAGAAAATATTTATTACTAGTATGGCAATGGAATGATTCTAACGCGAAAAAAATGTAAAAAAGATATATTGAGACGAATTGTTTGACAGGTTAGGGCACCTTTCAAACAGAATTCAAGTATCTATTATTTATTAAAACCTAGAACTTGGAGCAAAGTGTTAGTCGCTTATTAGCTATTGCCACACTTTGCCCTTTAGGGCCCTCGAGCATGCGAAAATGCGAGACAATGTTAGGCGGATCTTTATGAAAATTGCTCGGAGAAAAAAATCAGCTGAATCTGCTGAAAAATCCGCACGTTTGGCCGATTTTTCCAGCTGAAATATCTTTTGGATTTCCGTTGGGGACAACGGAAAATAACTGATAAAATAACTAAATTCCACGCAGTAGGAGAGACCGGGGTTCTATGGTGCGAGGGTAAGTTGACGAATTAGAATTTACTCCAAAATTATAAGTCAAAGCATTTTGCCCTTCACACATGCATGAGCTGAACACTAAATTTCTACCAAGATTTTGACACTCGAAAGTATGTTTCTACATTCTTCATTTCTTTTATTTTTATTTTTACATATAGAAAAAAATTAAATATCCAATCTTCAGCCCAGCTAATGTAGTTGTAAAGAACAAACAAGAAACTTTGATTTCCGTATTCAGTGATGACAGTACCAACTTTTTTTCTGCCGTCACTTACTGAAATCACTTACTCAATAATAACATAAGACATATTTTCCTAAAAAAATTATTCAGAAAAGATTTGTATTTCTTAAAGATCCGCGTAACACGAAGTGCACAATTTCCTAATCATTTTGCACGCGCGAAGGGTCTTAATAAGTCTCGTTATGTAATGATCACTTATAAGGGTGTCTCCGATGATGCCAGCCCATAAATTTACCATAAATCGATACTGAAAACTTCTGGATCTTATTGCATGTGGATTTTTGGTTGACCATCGATGGAAATTATTGGAGTTGAATGTACCATTCGGAGTAAACAAGCTTTCATCTGACCATAAAATTCTCCTGTAGTAATTAGGATCTCCATCGACATTTGCCAAGAACTGGTCACAAAACTCAAGAAGGGACACATAATCTCTTTCATACAATTTTTGTACAGGAGTAAAATGGTACGGATGACGACCATCTCTACGTAACGTCCGATAAACCACAGAGTGTGAAATTTGTAGCCGATGCCCAGCGCCTCTTGTTCTTTCAGTAGGATTATTGTCGAAAGTGCGAAAAATTCTGTCTTCATCACCTACTGGGATACGTGGGCGCCCATTATCAACATTCACAGGCAGCAATTGACCGAAATTTCGTATTCGGTGGATTAACTGTGTTATGACATTTCCGCCAGGAAAACGGTTGGTTTGCGGATTTCGTTCTCTATAAATTCAGGCCGCTACTACTGCTCGCTCTCCTGCCAACGCGTAACAAACTGCCATTTCCGAATATTCACGTGCCAAACTTACTGCGAAATTGTTACGAGAAAGCGTAGGAGAATCGTAATAACAAAAGACAATTGATAGACGATAGAACGATCAAATCGAAGTTAGTAAAAAAATTATCAAAATACACATGAAACTGAGATACTTTTCCTGGAGCGGTTGCTTTAAAAAAGGGTTCCAATAAATTCATTACCACACGAGAACCTAATGCACATTTAGCCAATTTTTCTCCATTTGATGAATTTTTCCCACAATATAATTCAAGATTCAACACGTATCCATCAGCTGTGCAAAGGCCCCAGAATTTCAAACCAAATCGTATGGGTTTCCCTCGAATAAATTGGTTCAATGAAGTCCTTGCATATGATTTGGCCATCATTTCATCAATAGATAAACCCGCCCTCCAAAATCCAAACTTTTGAATATTACACTGAAATTGCTTTAGTAAAGCACGAACGTATTTCAGGTTAGATTTAATTTCTTCGAATTTATCACGTGACATTGCAGACGAGACAACTTGGCATGCTAAAAATGGATCTGTTGACCAATAGTCTCTTTGTGATTTTCTTTTGTTGAACGAACTAAGAACGATGATTCCTATAAACGTATTGAGTTCATCCAATCGTAAATCAAACTTGTTTTTTTACATGCCTCAATGATGTATTTTTTCATTTCGATGGAGAAAAAATAATCAAACAATTGCACAGGCTCACTTTTCCGTATAAGTGTTTTCGTGGATTCAGATAATAATACTTTATCCTCAACGCTATCAAAACATACTTTTTCACCATCTATCCAATTGAATACGTAATTTTCTTCCAATTTTTTCTGATCATTTATATAACTTTTGGAAGCTTCCTTGTACGTAATTTTTAATAATTCTTCTGATTCCATATCAGAGTCAGAATCATCGCCGGAGCAACCAGAATCATCTGCATTAGGTAAAGCAATTATTTTATCATAATTTTCATTTGAAGTATCATGCTCATACTCTACATGAGGTGAAACAGATCGTGGACGTTTTCGGGACATGACTGTTTAAAGAGTGATATGTGTTCCTGAAAAAAAGTTAGAATTGCAGAATATCATAGTTTTCAATAACAAACTCAAGGAACAGTGAGATAATTCGGGGATCTGAAGGTGTTAAAGGTTATGGAATATTATAGCGTAAGAACTGATCTTCGGAATTCGAAATAAGACATTCAATACTTCAACGTTAATATTCATATATGGGCAAATCTCTGGAACTTTTAAATTTCAGCCTCTCAATACATTTTTTTTTTAAACTTCAAGCACAAAATTGGCGTTGGGTATATGTATTCATATCTACATAAGAAGTAAAAATGTACGCTCGTGCATCCTTTTTACTCAACGGCATTAAAACTTTGCGGTACAATATCCCAAATATTGACCACCGGGATGAGCTTGAAATTTTGATTTTTTTGAAAGGTTAATAATTAAATAACGCATTTCCGCCCAATTTTTTAAAAATATCACTTATGTGAGAGTTGAAGAATGGTTCATATATGATCCATATATGATTCATTTTTTCCCGGGTTATCACTTATACATAGACTCGAAATGCATATTTTGGTTTACAATAGCTCTAATTTGAAACACAGTGCTTAAACAAGTATAATAAAGAATTGTTTTTATTTAAACACATAAAGAACACCAAATTTTATCTGAATAAACATACTTTTAGTTTCTGACCACAATGTTACTAAGCTTACAGTGTTTAATTCATCGTTAAATTACGACTTTATAAATAGTTCTTTCAATAACTTTGAAAATATGTAAAATATCAGAATGCCGCGCACTTTACATACTTATATAAGGTATACTTACCAGCACACCGAACAACAACTTGATATTGGCGATATTTTGAATGTGCCACAAAAAATAGTCAATTTTCTGAAATTGGCACGTTATTGGAATGTATGTTTACACTTGTATAACATCAACAGTTTAAGGCGCACACAAATGAGTAAAGTGTCAAACACTTTATTATTGTGTCCTTTAATAACCAAAAACAATAAATATTCGATTTCTAAGACGGCGCGGATAATAAATAAACAAGTATAAATAAGTTTAGAATTTACGAAATTCAAGGGACGGGTACTGTAGGCTCACTCTATACAATTAAATGTGTGGCACATACAATTCATATGAATATATTGCTTTATGAGATGTTTGCCTCCATTTCGCGCAAAAAACACAAGGTTAACTCACGCGGCGCAAATACAATACTCATAAGAGTAAAAAAAAACATGCAAGGGACGCATGAAATTTCATTATTTTTGTATCTATAAATAATTATAGAGCGTCTCTGTAACATTGGGCGACTTCAAAATTCATCAAGCCTTTTATTTATGATATCTTGATGTATAAAAAAAATATTGCATTTGTGTGAAAGCAATGACGTTCAAGTAGTGTCACAGGACTCCACAGTTTAAAAGTTCTAGAGATTTGCCCATATAACATTATGCCAGATCGTACCCGCCTTGCTCATGATGTAGTAGATAGAAACCCATTTCTATATTGAGAACGAAAATCAGCGACTGCAACTATAGCGGCGACTTATGGGAAGTCACCGCGAAAACAATTGAAAGTCGACGCTTGCATTCGCGTTTATCGACGTATTTTCGTTCTCAATGTAGAAATGGTTTCTATTTCCGTCCGAAATTATCTGTTTCGTCTCATGTAGAGTATGAACATGATACTTTAAATGAAATTTATGATAAAATGGTTTTATCTAATGCAGATGATTGTGGTTGCTCCGGCGATGATTCCGACTCTGATACTGAATCAGAAGAATTATTATTGCGGGACCAAAAAACACCCCAGTAATAATTCTCAAGCGGAATAGAACGCTTTTTAAAAAATTTGTCCACCATTTTGGATCCGCCATTTTGAATTTTGTAAATCTGATATCAAATTCGTAATCAGCGACCCTAAAAACTCCCCGGTAATAATTTTCATACAGAATCGAACGCTTTTTACAAAATTTGTGCGCCATATTGGATCCGCCATTTTGAATTTTGTAAATCTAATATCAAATTCGTAATCAGCGACCCCAAAAACCCCTTTATAGAAAATTGTACATTAATCGTCTGTACTATACATTTTTTACAGTGTTTTAGAAATGTTGACAGTACAGCGAGGGGGTTAAACCGCCATTATGAAATAAAAATGGCGATTATCGCTATTTAGAAAAATATTGTGTTGAACTTCAACTATTTTATGCACCGATGGTTGAAGAAGCCATTTTATCGTGATTTCATTGTAAAAAAAAATGATGAAAAAATATTTTTGCAATTTTTTCCCTATTTTTTAATATAAAAACCACCATATTTAATTTTCTATGCAATAAAATTAAATTTTGAGCTCGGATTCTGAAAGAGCACATCCAAAAATACTAGAAAACATATGGTTTCTTTAAATATTTATATGCTATAATTGGAATATCGGGCCTCGAAAATAAGTCAAAATATCGGCGATCTTCGGCGTTAATGGGTTAAATACGATTAGAGTTTCAACAAAGATATTGCATAGACTTCTGAAAAAATTTACCGTAAAGCATGGAAAACAAAAGTTTCTAAATTACGTTAGAAAACAAATTCTCTTAAATACAAACACGTATTAGCGCGCTTAAATAGTAATTTTCGATACAAGTGGGTACAAGTTTTTTCTGCGAAGGTGAGTTCTGCGGGTCGAGTCGAAGGCAGAAAATGAATTATGAATTGAAATAAAAATAATCATAATTGAAAATGAATTATAAATTGAAATAAAAAAAAATCGAATGTCATGAAATGATTATTGATTTAAAATGAATATTCGAGAAATTATCTGTATAACAGCACCCACGACTTTGGTCCTGCAGTCGCCAATCGTGGGGGCTAGACGACACACTCCGTAATGTTTCATGATTTCATCTGAAATATTTGTATGTTTTTATCCAGAGATACTAATACTCATATTTTTAAAGTCCATCTTGTTATATTTTCTTATTTTTAAAAATCGCAAGTCTCCGAGCAACAATTGATTTCGAAATCTATCCAAACGAAAACTTCAAAATTTGTAAATTTATTATCGAACCATTCAATCGGTCTTTATTTAGTTATGATTTTTGTGGCACACGTCTATTATTTCCGTCCGTTTAGCGCTGTATCCATTAAGAACATTTTCGTGGTTTACTTGCAAGATTACAAAAGAAAACACATTGACGAGTCAATATTAAAGTGAATTCGAATTTTACGCAATTGCAAAATTGTTCCTTCACCACGGTAAAGATTGCATATTAATTTAAACCAAAGCGAATCATTATTATTAATTATGAATTCTAGTAAAAAACAGTCTTAATTATAAATGAGTTATGAAATCAAGTTAAAATAATTGTAATTGAAAATGAATTATTAATTGAAATTAAAAAAATCGAAAGTAACGAAATTACTACGAATTTAAAATGAATATTCACGAAATTATGTGTATAACAGCATACACGACGTTGGTCCTGCACGCCCTTAGAATCTTAGTATGTGGATTTTGAATTATGCATTTCTTCCAGCAAAAGAGGGTATAATCTCGCGTGTTAAAAAAGGCTTCAAATAATCGTTAGATTTTTTAAATAAATGATCTACAGTGACATTTTCCGATTTCATATCCCTAGAAACTCAGTACGTGAATTTTTAAGTTTACATTTCTCATGGCAGATAAGATTTATAATCTTGCATGTTCAAAATCTTTTACGTGAAAAATCTAATGAATACTTGAAGCGGTTTCGAACACGCGAGATTATACCCTCTTCTGCTAAAAGAAATGCAAAATTCAAAATCCACATATTGAGCCTCTAAGGGCGTCAAAGCGAAAAATATTGCCGTAGATCAGTTATTTAAAAATGTAACGAATATTTCAACCATTTTCGAGCACTCGAGATTATACCTCCTTCTGCTAGGAGAAATGCAAACTTAAAAAATCAAATACTGAGACTCTAGGGGCGTGATATCGAAAAATATCACAGTTGATCACTTATACATGAAAAATTTAATGAAGACAAGAGGTCGGTTATTAAAAACAAGAAAAGTATTATACTCTGTTTCTTTTCAAATGTCTACATTTCAAAGCAATTTTTGACTTTTTACGTTTTCCAATATTATTATTTTATTGCAACATTTCAAATTACGCGACGTCATTCATCTTACAATTATTAAAACCTTGATTTCCGAGTTCATCTACATTACTAAGTATATTTCAGAGAAATAATGAAATATTGAAAATATTAATTGTCAATGTTTGCGAAATAACAAAAGCATGTACATTGGAGCATTCTTCTTCAAATTAAAATGCTTCTCTTTAAACAAAGTAAAAGGATATTTATTCAGTAATAATTTTGTGAACACTCAAATCACATGTTCAAAATTATGAATGACTTGAAAATTTAAAAAAATAGTAGGCATAAATCTCGCATGATAAGGAACGTTCAAAATACAATTCCTAATCAGTAATGCCTTATGAATTTTAAAAAGGTAAATCGCAATACACATGAATCACGAATTCATGTAAAAACAGTCAAAATGAAAAATGAATTATGAATTGGAGTAAGAGATAGTCATAATAAAAAATCGTCGTGAAAAACAAATTATGAATTAAAGTCTTTTTAAATTCATAATTGATTATTGATTTAGAATTGTATTTTGAATATTCCTTGCCCTGTCTGAAATGATTCTTTTTTTTTTTAATATTCCGGATCCATGAATAGTTTTTGAATCTCTGTATTACTAGTCAAATTATGCTCATCTCTGGATAAAAACATTTAAATATTTCAGATAAAATCATGAAACATTACGGAGGGTGTCATCTAGCCCCCATGATTGGCGACAGCAGGATCAACACCGTGTGAACTGTTATGCAGACAATTTCTTGAATGTTCATTTTTGATTATGATTATTTTTCACTTGAATTTATAATTAATTTTTCATTATGACTATTTTTACTTGAATTCCTAATTCATTTTCAATTGTGATTATTTCCCTTGAATATATAATTTATTTTTATTGTGATTTATCTTTATTAAATTCATAAGTCATTATTGATTGTGAATTGTATTTTAAATTTTCCTTGTCACGCTTGATTTTTTTTAATATTCAGGAGTTATGCATGATTTATGTACATACATACATACATTGGTCAGATTTACTTGCCAACTTTATGCCATCTGTGGCTAATCGAGCAAGGCTTAGTCATCATCCCACACAGGACGATACAAACAAGTAAACAATCACAAATACTACACATAATCGACACCGTCAACAGTTAGTCGGCGGCCTGTGCCGTAGCAGGCGCATCGCAAACATTGCCTTATTTTCATTCAAGACAATATTGACGAAGCGTCGACCACGGAAAAACCATTCACGGTGTCGATAACTACCGACTGATGTCAGTAGCAGTCCCAAATTCGTACCTTCACCCAGCAAGGTTTCCCGAATTATCCGCAATGGAAATAATCAGAAAAAGTTGCCGGACGGGGATTCAAACTTACGACCTAAGGAACGTTCAGTTTACGAGGCGAGCATTCTAACCACTTAACCATCGCGTTCCCTATGATTTATGTATTTCTAGTAAGATTTTGACCATTTCTGTTTTTACCAAAATTAGTAATTCCATTTTTTTTTAAATAAAGAAAATGTTACATTTTTTTTTCGCGTGCCATTTTTTCACCCGATAAAGACAATTAATTTTCGTCTGCTGAATCTCGTACACGGAAAAAAAGTTAGTTGGAATAACCAACTGTTGGTTGGATCAACCATTTCGTTGGTTATACCAACTTTTATATCCGTGTTGGCGATGTTTTTCGTTTAAAACTTCAAGATTTCTCGAAAAATCCACACATTTTTGCTGAAATATTTATCATAAATTTATGTCAATATGGAGAATAATTTTCCAAATTCGCAATAATACAAAGCATGCGAAACAGGCTGAAAATTGTTAATTTATTTAATTCTTAATAATTTAAACCCAAGCGCATAAACAAAATTTGTCGTTTTATATTATTTTGCATGTTTTTGAAACCGACAATGTTTCATTTTTTATGCGCGGCAATTTATTACTTAATAGCGCTTTAGTATCCTGTGCGACGAAAAGAGTAAGGTTAGTACATACATTAATGAAGTCATATTAATAATAGCAATCATCGTTCTTTATTTGCTTCATTACGCCATACTAGAAGCCGTTCCTTTATACGAATAAGCTTGGTAATATTGGTTAGAAATCGCCTGCCATCAGTTGTCAGTACGAACCTGCCTTCCCGGCAATTTTGAATTTGATTTTCAATTGTCAACGAATCCCGCGAACGAACTAAAACAGAGCACAAAGGCCGATCGTACTTTGTCTCAATTGTTTCGCTAAGGCAATCCCCCCGAAATAAATACGTTTTTTAACGTTCAATTAAAAAAAACCCTACATTCCAGAAAATTATTTCAGGCGCCATTCGATTCCGAAAATAAAACCTACCACCGGATGTAGGTCGATTCCGGTCTTTTAGATACTTCCTGTATAAAAACTTTATTTAATTTTTAGAATTATTACAACAGCACCTTGATTATCGCCAAAGTAATCAAACGTTTTATAATTTAAGATACAACAGTCTCTTAGTGTATGGGCAAGGCTAGTTCAGTAAGACAAAACTATTGACACATGTATTTCTTTCATCGGTGCATAATTAAATGAAAAATGTGTTTACTTGTGTCTGTGAATCACATCACCCACTCTTAAAAATGTTATGCGCATTTAAAAACGACTCAGAACTCAGGACGTAAAAGTAGCTTCGCTGCGAATTTCGGCCACGCCTTTTGGTTACGTATGTATGCTGCTTGCTGAAATGTGTCCTAAAAGACACTCGTTTGACTCACGACGTCTAGCTTCGGGTTTTCCGGCGAAAAGCGTGCTATGCGGCAGTTCGGCAATTGACGCTCCGCGAGCAACATTACGCTGTTTCGAACGAATTAAGAGTTCTTAACGATTTTCCAATTGATTTGTTTTCCGCATAATTTCGAGAATACTGTGCTTCCGACACCATAAGTGTAAATTTAATAAACGAAGTGGTCTCGGGGAATTAGATGCCTTTTTTTTCTCCAAACTCCTAAAGTCCGCGTCCTATTACGCGATATAAAGTATACGCGTCACCTTTGGTCCTTCCAGCCGGATCTTTCGTTTGAGTTTGGAGTGCTTATTAGAACTGTGCGGTAAAACTGAAAATCGGAGTAACAGGACATTTTACAATTATCGGCATTTAGATAAAATTCACGATTTTGTCGCCGCGTGAATCGTCGCGCCGAAATGTTCATCATAAACTCCGCGAACGGTTCCTTTGCCGGATTTTCGTGTGGTTACTAATCGGCCATTTTGAAAATTCGTCGAGCATTTTGACTTCGCTTGGTTCGAGACATCACGCTCTTTTGCATTTACCGCTGCGAGTATTTATTTATCGGCGAATATTTCTTTTGCACGACTACGTACAGTTGTATGTATTCTCGCGTTACAGTGTTGGTACGGTAGCGAGTGTCGTCGCGAAATTAAAGGACAGATTTCGTAACTTTTGGGACGGACATTACTATTTTCATTGTATCACGTTAGAATATTATAAGTGACAGTGTCTAGTGCTTCGAATTCGTGGACATTATTTCATATTCGAAAGTCGTTAATTAATGGCATTACCGAACGCCACGAACTATTTTAAACCGCGCAGCAAAATCGTTTCGCGGACGTTGACGGTCGGTTAAAAGGCGTAGTGTTACATTACGTAGGCACTACTTTATCGTATTTACGACTCACACCGCTTCACCCAGTTCAAGTGCGTCGTGTGTTGTTGTGGTAAACAAGAAGCCGAATAGACGAATAGACACATACCGGCTTTCATAATAAATTCCAATTGCTGAAAATTATGTCTAAGGATCCTCGGAGCGTCATGCGCACCCGCGCCCAAGGTGCCGTATCAGATGCATTGAATGCACAATACGAGCGATTTTCATCGATGGCACGCATGCTGTCTAGAGCTCAAAGGCTTAAGGCAGAGGAAGCAAATTTATCATTGATTCAGACTCGAAAAGAAACTGCCACCACGTTATGGCAGGAGATTAGAGAGAGCCACAATTCAATTATTGCCAAGTTAGATGACGAAGCAAGATCAACAGATCCGTACATTACCGACGAGGAATTTGCTACTGCAGAAGAAATGTATTTGGAGCTTCTGGACGTTTTAGCCACTCTAGCTGGTGAGTGGGCACGACGCGATCCACCGGCTGTTCAACCAGTGACTGTACCAGTTACCATGAGTCACCGAACTATTCCGAAGATAACGATTCCTACCTTCAGCGGAGACATATCCTTTTGGGATTGTTTCCACGATTTATTTAAATCTATGGTAGTAGATGATCCTCAACTTAGTCGAGTGCAGAAATTTCATCTCTTGAAGACTCATCTGGTGGGAGAAGCCCTGACGGTAATTCAGAACACACCGGTAAGCGAAGAAAATTTTGATGATGCTTGGAAGTTGGTTGTGTCGCGTTTTTCCAATAAACATTTAAATATTTTCTCGCAAGTGTCACAATTGTTAAATTTAAATTCTGTTTCTGTTGCGAAATCTCAATCATTGCGTTCGCTAATTGATCGTACGCGCGCAATTCTTGATGCATTACGTCGACTGGAACAGCCAGTAGAATATTGGGATACGATTGTTGTAGTAATGACAGTTTTGAGACTCGATAAAGCTTCTCGCCACGAGTGGGATATACTTGCAATGTCAAAGCAGGATTTTCCTAATTTTGAAGAGTTAGAATCATTTTTAGTTAATCGTATCCATTCTCTCACGTTGTCGGAGTATCAAGCTCCACAGTTTTCCGCCCTACAAAAAAGTACTGGGAAGACTGGTAAGTCCAGTTCACGTAATGCAACACATACGTTTAATGCGCAAGTTTCGATTTGCATGTTTTGTAGCTCGTCACATTCTTTGACTTCATGCGAAGCCTTCAAAAACATTTCAGCAACAGAGCGGTTACAGTTTATTCGAAAAAAACACGTTTGTTATAATTGTTTGAGGAGTGGACATTTTCCAAATCGGTGTTCCGCGAAAAATAATTGCTCGGCCTGCAAAAAAAAGCATCATATTTTGTTGCACGAGGCATTAAGTGCCAGTCCTTCATTACATGATCAAGGGCACTCTGGCACAAAATATCCTGATGCAAACACATTACCTTCAACCAGCACGCAGGAAATTTCTAGTTACCATGTTGCCCATCACGAGAACAATGTCATATCGCATAGTATTTGTTTAGCAACGGCGATGGTGAAAGTGTACACTCCTCAACGGCGTGCGGTAATGCTGCGAGCTTTAATTGATCAGGGTTCGGAGCGATCGTTCATTTCGGAGTCGGGTGCTCAATTGTTACGTGCTTCTCGCGAAAGATTCTCTGCAGTAGTAAACGGTGTAGGAGATCAGTCTTCGGGGACAGTGCGACAGTTGACACGGGTAAAATTTAGTTCGCGTTACAACGACTATGATAATGTGAATGTAGAGGCTCTCATTTTGCCTAAGCTAATGTCGTACGTACCCCGACGATCGTGCGAATTCAAAAATTTTGTTCAATTTCGCGATTTACAATTTGCTGATGACTTAAGAGACGTACGAAGTCCAATAATGCTAATTTTAGGAGCTGATATTTATGGAAGCATAATAAAATCGGGTTTAATTAGGGTCCCCGGTGCGCCCATCGCACAAAGCACAATATTCGGTTGGATATTGTCCGGTATTGCGCCATCCGAACACGATAGATCAGTAGAACTGATGACAATTACGGCTCTTCATGTAACCGCCAATAACGATTTGTGTCAAGCGATAGAGCGATTTTGGAGAATTGAGGAAGTCCCCTCCTCTACGTATGTTTATCCGGATGATTTAAAGTGCGAGGAACTATTTAACGATTTATCGTCGCGAGATGAATCAGGTCGTTATTGCGTGGCATTGCCGTTTAAAAAATCGCCACCTATAGATATCGGGGATTCATATGACATTGCATTGCGCTCATCTCAGCGACTCGAAAAACGTCTAGCGCGTGATCCCGTTTTAGAGCGTCAATATAATGACTTTCTTAGCAATTATTTGACATTGGGTCACATGGTTCCGTATCAGCCTGATCGTAACGAACAAAGTTGCTACTTGCCACACCATCCAGTGTTAAAAGAGAGCAGCACCTCCACTAAATTGCGAGTTGTTTTTAATGCCTCGAGCCTTACTACTAACGGTAGATCCTTGAATGAAAACCTGCTGATCGGACCTAAATTACACCAGGAATTGGCGGCTATATTAACCCGATGGCGTCTGCACCGTTATGTGTGCGTCGCTGATGTTTCAAAAATGTTTCGGCAAATTCGAGTTCGCTTTGAAGATACGCGTTATCAATTAATTCTTTGGCGTCCGCTCCCTACCGCCAAAGTTCAGTCATATCGTCTTACGACCGTGACGTATGGTACCGCCCCAGCCCCCTATTTAGCTTTGCGAGTACTAGAGCAAGTTGCGAAGGATGAAGAGACTCGTTTTCCGTTAGCAGCGTCCGAAATTCCGAAATGTATTTATGTGGACGATGCTCTCTTTGGAGCTTCGTCCATTTCGGATTGTATACAGCTACGTAACGAAATGATCGGTTTACTAAGTGCAGGATGTTTGCCTTTGTGTAAATGGAGTACCAATGAGCCAGAAATCCTCGCAGACATGGCGACTGAGGATTGCGAAAGTGCCTCATCTAAACTCTTTCAAGAAGATTCCTCTCTTCGGATTTTGGGCACGTCCTGGCATCCCTCGCGCGATCATATCGAGTTTCCCGTGCACTTGGAACAGCCTACTGTCTTTACAAAAAGGATAGTCCTTTCGCTTATTGCTAAGCTCTTCGACCCTTTGGGTTTAGTTGCTCCAGTGGTCGTGGTCGGGAAAATCTTTATTCAATTTCTTTGGAAATCGGGGTTGAGCTGGGACGACCCTCTTCCTCCCGACTCAGTCATACGTTGGGAGTAATTTTATCGCGACTTAAAGAATTTAAGTCAGATTCGAATTCCGCGATGGTTTAATACTTTGCCGACAACTAGAGTACAATTGCACGGATATTGCGATGCCTCGGAAAAGGCATATGCAGCGGTCGTTTATTTAAGGATCCAAAACGGTACGGAAATAACGACGCATTTAATAGCTGCTAAAACTCGAGTGACCCCAGCCAATACCTATGTGTGTATCCCACGCTTGGAGCTTTGTGCAGCTGAGTTACTGTCGCGTCTATTACCCTGGTGTTATAAGACTTTGGGCGCAGCCAATGTCCAGGTTTATGCCTGGTCGGACTCATCGGTTACTATACACTGGATAGCTGCCGTACCGACGAGATGGAAGGTGTTTGTCGCGAACAGAGTATCTGCCATCCAGTCTCGTTCCCTGCCAACGACGTGGCGCTATGTTCCATCGGCGGACAATCCCGCAGATTTGGCGTCTCGGGGTTTGTCTGCTTTGGAACTGTCTCAGAGTAAACTCTGGTGGTACGGTCCGAATTGGCTCAGCCAAGACGAATCCGCCTGGCCGTCGGCTGATCTCATTGTTCCGGTGGAAACTGAGGTGGAAGCAAAAGATACGACTAGTCACTTGGCTACGGTTGAGACTTGGGATTTGGCTTTTCGGTACTCAGATTGGGGAAAATTAGTTCGTGTGACCTCACTCATAATAAAGTGGGTTAAACTTCTTAAAAGTCATAATTCGACAATCCCTCGGATTTATGACGTTTCATGGACGGAGTCCGCAAAGATCTTTTTGTATCATCAGATACACAAAAGCCAGTTCCCTGATGACTTACAGGCACTCGTCCATAATCAACCACTTTCCAAGGGCAGCCGAATCCGACCTCTAGATCCATTTTTAGATACAGAGGGCCTTCTTCGTGTAGGTGGCCGACTTCGTCATGCAGCCCTGACTGAGAGTAGACGCTATCCCATTATATTATCCGATCACGCCGTCACTCGTCTGATAATTCGACAAGCACATCTGCGCAGTTACCACGGTGGTCCTCAACTCACCCTCCGCCTGTTACAAGATCAATTTTGGGTCTTGCGAGCACGCACCTTAGTGCGCGGCATCATATCTCGCTGTGTCACGTGTGTGCGCCATCGCGCTCAGTTAGGTACCCAAAAGATGGCGTCGTTACCTGTCGAACGTGTTACTCCAAGTCCTCCATTTTCGAGTACCGGCATAGATTACGCGGGGCCTTTCCAGGCGCGTCTTCGATCTGGGCGAGGCAATAAGACCCATAAAGTTTGGTTGGCATTGTTTATATGTCTACGTGTAAAGGCTGTACATTTGGATTTGGTGTCCGACCTCACCACGTCAGCCTTTTTGGCGGCCTTCCGACGTTTTTGTTCCCGACGAGGAATCCCGTCGACTATTTTTAGCGACAATGGAACCAATTTTCGTGGTGCTAGTCGTGAGATTCGCGAGGCCTTTAAAAAAGTATTAGCCGACCCTGTATGGGAAGCCCATCTAGCGTCTGAAGGAATACACTGGAGATTCATTCCGCCAAACTCGCCCCACTTCGGTGGAATCTGGGAATCGGGTATTAAATCCGTAAAATTTCACCTTTATCGCGTTATTTCCATTCATACCCTTACCGTGGAGGAGTTTAACACATTGATATGCCAAATAGAGGCGTGTCTAAACTCTCGCCCTCTTGTGTCTACGCCGGCGAATGCCCAGGATGAGTTAGCCTTAACTCCAGGGCATTTTTTAATCGGACGTCCCTTATTAGCCTATCCTGAACCGATGTTGATAGAGGTCAAGGAATCTCATCTGACTCGATGGCAATTAGTTCAGAAAATGCGCGATCATTTCTGGAAGGCTTGGCGGTTGGATTACCTAGCCTCCTTGCAAAAGCGTAACAAGTGGCATCGGCCTCAAGTCAATATTCAGAAAGGTGATGTAGTCATTATACATCAGAGTGAGTGTCCTCCTGCTTACTGGCCTTTAGGTCGAGTTATTAGATGTTTTTCGGGTGCCGATTCTTGTGTCCGTGTGTGCGAAATTAAAACCGCGGACTCTATTGTAAAACGTTCCGTGCATAAAGTATGTAAGCTTCCGATTGATAATGTAATCGATAATTCGACTTAAAACTATCTTTGTCAAGGCGTGCGGCAGATATTGTTTCGAAACGAAACGAGGCGTGCGGTATGGTTACGTATATATGCTGCTTGCTGAAATGTGTCCTAAAAGACACTCGTTTGACTCACGACGTCTAGCTTCGGGTTTTCCGGCGAAAAGCGTGCCATGCGGCAGTTCGGCAATTGACGCTCCGCGAGCAACATTACGCTGTTTCGAACGAATTAAGAGTTCTTAACGATTTTCCAATTGATTTGTTTTCCGCATAATTTCGAGAATACTGTGCTTCCGACACCATAAGTGTAAATTTAATAAACGAAGTGGTCTCGGGGAATTAGATGCCTTTTTTTTCTCCAAACTCCTAAAGTCCGCGTCCTATTACGCGATATAAAGAATACGCGTCACCACCTTTTCAAGCGAAGTTGTGACAGTCGTCGATAGATTTCGCATAGTTTTCTTTGCCTTTTATGCTTTCCGGTTATCGAAACGGGATTCCGTTTAGTACGTAAGCAGTCGGCATGATGGGATTCATTATATTTCCTTACAAAATTATTCGAACATTTTCTCCGTGCAAGGACTGTTAGTTTGAAAATTTGATAATCATGTGGAGGACGTTCCGTGGATCATTTTATTGTCCCTTATTCGGGTAACTGAAATGTTTAAACCTGCAGATTCTTACTTCACAGTCTGATGTTTTTCCGCACTACCATTTCGTTAGAAGTTCTTTGCTTATGGCTTCAGCCTGTCCGAAATAAATATTAGCTTCTCTTCTGTTGCCAGTGTCGTTGCGAACGAAGTAGAGTTTATTTATTATAAGGCATCGTTGGCAATGATCAGCACACTAGAATTTTACAACTTCTCAAAGATCTTCATAATAAGAATTAATATATCAGGAAACAATTTAACAGAGACGAAATATATCCGTAAAACAAAAGGATTACACTACATGTTTTTCTAACTGTCAAAACTCGTAATGGTATCATTGTTCTTGCAAGTGCCAAATGAATCTTTAGTATACTTACAATAAAACTTTTGATAAATGCGTCTGTGCTCAGCCAATTGCAATGGTAGACAAATTCCTGTGATAGAAAGAAAATTTCTTTACGCTCCACGGTATCACAGAGCAGATAAAATAATAACCTTTGACAAATGCGAAAGTGAAAAGATAAAAAACCGACTGGCAAGAAAAAAGACACAAATAACATATGAGACTGCCAAATCTTCTGAAATCACGACCAACATTGCATCATTGGCCAGCGACACAGAATCTGAAACACAAGAGATTGACGCGTATGATAATAATAATCCGAAATTTCAGATAAATTTCAGATCTTCCCTCTCTCTTCCGTATCCGATAACTACAGTGCTTATCAACATAGCTCTTGCCAGTGACAGGTATGGCTTATTGAACAGGGCAACGTCAGCAATCGCCTCTTCTATTTTATTAAACTTGGGCCTCATATCTAAAACAGAGAAAAATCTTGTTGTTGACAAAAGTAAAATAAGACGATCAAAGTCTCTAGTACGTTGCAACTTAAAGAATGAGCATTTGGAATGGGTAAAAGTTCGTTCCAGAGGCCTATACTATGATGGGAGGTCAGACAACAAGCTTGTTATTGAAACGAAGGGTGTTAATAGTTGCAGAAAGATAAAAAAGAGTAATGCATTTCTGTTATTGAGGAACCAGGCACTGTGCATCTTTTTCAAAAGATACTACTTGTTGCATCCTTGATGAAGCTGCTATTAAAAATATTGATCTGACTGACGGTTGAATTGTTGGAAATGACGGTACGGTCACAAGTATTGCATAGAAGAAAGGTACCATTCGAATGTTATAGGTACACCTAAAACGACATCTTCAATGGCCAATTTATCTTTTGCATTTTAATGAGCTCCCTCTAAGACAGTTGGTTGAAAAACTAGATGGAAAAACTCAAGGGCCAAAAAGTTTTTCTGGACCTATTGGAATAAATCTTAAAGATTGTGAAAAGATCCCTATCACATAGTTTCAGAAAATTAAGTGCACTCTTTCCGAAATTATTGTCAAAATTCTCAGTAAAGACCAGAAGTATTTATTTGAGATATGTGAAACTATCAGCTTTGGCACCTGTGATCCGGATCTTGCAAATCGAGAACCAGAACCACTGAATAATTCACGATCGCTGACTGCTGCTAATAAGTATCTTTAACTTTACATATGTTCCAAGACAATTTCAGTAGAACTTATCCACATTATAACTTTTATATTGAAAGTCTAGGCACCCTTGTGGTTTACTATCAAAGCCAACCCGATGTTTGAAGACCGCTGTTATCGTAATGATAACAGATTCCAGAGCTAATATCAAGGAACGTGGTTGCAGACTAATTCTGAAAGCAAAACAAACTGATAAAAACGAAACTGTAAGATTCTTCAAAATACATATATTGATTCCAGAGCCTCGGATTATACTGATATGATTGACTGGAATTAAGTCAATCTTACATGTCCGCTCATTCTGCATGTTGCGTATCATGAAGATACAATGAGTGACTTCATTACGAAGAAAGGATTTCCAGAATTACCACAACGTATATTACCCTTTCCGAACCATACGCAGGCAGGGGAAAGAACTATGAAACCAGTTACAGAAACAGCCTGCACTAGTTAGTCGGGCAGAAAGCAGGGATGGATTTATTCCAGCAAAATTAAAATCTCGAGAACTAATGCCGACTTTTGAAAGCAAGGCCGATTTCTACTGAATTTCGTAAATATTCCACGCAACTATTGGTTGGTTGGTTGGATGGTTAGGGCTTGGGCGGAAGTTGTAGTGCAGCCACCTTCACGTGGTGAGTTCTGAATCGCTTATAAATTTGAAAAAATCTTTAAGAGCGGGCGAAATGCTGCACAATTAGATTAAAGAAAACAAATATTTCATTCAATTACACCGATTATAAAGATAAATACGTACCCACATATGGAAAAATTACCCAAAATCGTCAATTTTTATCAAATTTCCTCCTCCTTCTCCTCGCCTCATATAACCAGGCATTTCACAAGTAGGCCATTTTTGTCAATTAAAAAACCTTCAGGAGAAGGCATTTACCAACATCTTTCAGATGTGGGACCTCAAGATATCATCCGCTTAAAAAAAAAATAAAAATTTTCTTTCTGATCACGGTGACAAGTAGCAACTTTTCTAAGGTTTGGTGCATTTGATTTAATGATTGTTTGTAAAATCGACTCACTCTATTACATATATTTATATACATGTTGATCCAAAAGTCCCGGAACAGCAAAATATCTCAGCGCAAGTGCATATGCAGGGAAAATATTCAATAGAAAAGGTAAAGGATTTTTTCCTGGTTATTTAATGGTACCATTGAGTTTGACCTTAAACGTGACCTTGACTATTATTCCAAGGTCCAGTTTATTTTTTTAAATGGAAACCTGTATTTTTTCACGGATTCGGAAAGAGCACAAAATTTTACGTTCGAACATGCTGTGGCCGTCTTTTTCGGCAAGGCCATTTCAAGGTCAAACATAAAACTCCCGGAACTGCTAATTAACTCCATAAGGGGGCATTATCGGAGAAAATGTTAAATACAGACGTTTAATGATTTTCCCTGGCTATTTAATGGTACTATTGAATTTTTTCTTGACCATGAAGGTTATTCCAAGGTCAAGTTAATTTTTTTAAATGAAAACCTCTATTTGTTTTATTACAAAATATCCTATTATATACTTTTGTTTTTGTTCTGTCTCTTTTTGCGATATGTCGGTGCCACTCGCACTCTTTCGTGACGTCACAGACATCTAAGTGAAGTACGGCGAAGTACATTGGTGTGCGCGAGCAAAAGGTGTAGTATTCTTCTCTCTCACAGAAGTGGTTTTTCTCGTTGCACATTAACGACGATCGTCGCATTGTAGGGGTTGCCATTTGGCTCCAGCGCTCTCACCTATGCTTGCACCCATGCATGATTAGACTTTAATTGAGAACCGTTAATTTGATTTTCAGTTTTGATTTGCTCTTTGAATTGACGATGTTCGCGAAGAAGATTTCGGGCATATTCGCGTTCAGAGAAGGGGTAAATATGGGAGTCAAGGTGCAGGGTGTCGACGAGAAAATCACTTCTTCTTGCGTTCACTTGCGTCACAGTGGGTCTCTCAAAGACCCACCTTTTATGCGCTACTATATTTAAAAATCAGTTTCTTATGTTTTTTACGTTGTGATTGATTTTCTACATAGCTAAGGCATTTATGGATCGAATGTAAGATATCACACATATTAAAATACCGTAATTTAATTAATTACAAACAATAATATACCAAAATTGACCATTTGTCTTTTTTAGATCGTTTGTGACAAATAATTCCGTACAAACGAATACGGGAAACTTATTATTTATACGTTTTTGAGGTCGCAGAATACGAATCTGATGTTGGTTTTCACAAATTTCAAATATTGGATCCGTCATTTTAAATGTTTAAAAACTGACATCAGATTCGTATTCAGCGACCTCGAAAACCCCTGAGTAATGAGTTTCAACCAAATTCAGTGAAAAGAGAAATGCGTGACGGAAAGCGTTAAAAACTTCAAATCTCACTCATGCAAAGTAAAACTCATACATCAATTGTATGAAGATGATCATGATAGACTCCTATACTTTGCGGAATTAATGATGAATCGAATAGATGCTGATGCTAGTTTCGTGAATCGTATCGTATTTTGTGCGATGCTGTACTGCTGATGTGGTTAATGTTGGGATCTGTGTAGGTGCGGTAGTCTTGATCCGCGGATGAATTGAGAAACTAGAAATCCTCATCGTCTATTACAATGAGTCTTTTATGGCGTTGATGCATAAGTGAATCTAACAATTTCATTATCAGTGAATACCGCATCCTGAGGATGCATGAATGCATTTACATTGTCGCGTGACGCGAGACTCATTTCACTCGTGAACTCATTACATTTAAGTGCACATTATTTGCTTTCAGCCATTTGTATAGAAGACCATGAAATGCCAATTATTCAACGCAGCCGCATAGAATCATGCTATATTTTCAGAGATACTAAAAGAATTTGCGACTGTCTCTGGCTTTGTACTTCATTAATGGAGGACTTTTTTTCTCACGCTGGAGCAGAACGTTAGCGTTAATATTAAACTTATCACATAGACTGTAATGTATTTTTTATTTAATAGCATCCGCCCGTCATATTACCATAGAAAAGAGCAGTGTACGTAATAAATAGAATTATATTATCCGCGAAGGCGAGAGAGAGAGAGAGAGAGAGATTGATTGATTGATTGAAGACTTATTTATTAGTATCCTGGCCACTACGAGCCGTGGACACATCAACTCAATATCCTGCCGTTACAATGTTTCGGTCAGGATAAGCGATACATAATACAACTTAAAACTATATAATCTCTGCTATAAGGCGGTAAGCACATTATACTTCTTTATACTATATTATATATACTTTATTATATATACTATATTGTAAATAAAAAATAACAAAATTGCACTTGAGCTGCACGTAAGTAGTAAATTTGATTAGAAGTCGCTCGCATAGTTAAAACATAAAAATAGAAAACGTAACAAACTTACGGTTGATCAGCCCTAAGAAGATATGTTAATAGGTTAGTACGAAATGTTGCGAGAGATGTAAATGTGTGAAGGCGGCGTGGCAGGGAGTTCCAAAACTGTATGGCTGTGATCCAGAAAGAGTGAGCAAAGATGTTGGTACGAGGAATTGGAAGTTGATATTGAGATGATTGTAAGCGAGAAGATCGGCGAATGGAATGGTCTAGAGGAATGAATCTATCAGCAAGGTAGGAAGGTTGGGAGGTAAGAATGATTTGATGAGTGAGGCTACCGAGAAAGTACTGTCGCCTAGATGTTACGGGTAGCCAGTTGGCTTTCTGACGATATGGCGCAAGTCTTTCATCCCGGCGCAGGCGATACACATACCTCAAGGCGATGTTTTGAAGGCGTTGTAATTTAGTGTTCAGATATGCTGTTGAATCGGCTATAACTAAAGATGCGTAATCAAGATGTGGGATGACTAATGCGTTGACGAGTGTGAGTTTGATCTGCGGTGGAAGAAAGGCACCACGAAATTTAAACCTGTAAAGAACATTATGTACTTTAGATGATATGGTACTAACATGGCGATTCCATGTTAGGTCGGATGTTATTATAACACCAAGATCTTTTACTTCATATGAATAAGGTATTACATTCGACCCGACAATAATTTGTGGTATGGTGAGATTTTTCATAACGGCTAAATTCTGAGGTGAACCTAGGATGATGGCCTGAGTTTTACGCGTATTTAAAGTGAGCCCATAATCATGGGACCACCTCATAAGCTCAGCAATGTCGCTGTTAATATTGCGTATCGTTTCATTTAGATGGCATATCGGGGTCGAGAGATAAAATTGCGTATCATCAGCAAAGATTATGGTAGTGTGTCTGCAGTATTTAAGTCTCGAGAATAAGGTATTGATAACAATAATGAATAATATGGGGCCTAAGCTTGAACCTTGTGGAACGCCGGATGTAGTATACTCAGGATTAGATGTTAAACCATCCAGGCCAATTATTGTGTGAGAGCGATTTGAGAGATAAGAATGCAGCCATCTCAATGTTGATTCCTCAAAGCCTATGTCTCGAAGGCTGATTAGAATCACGACATGGTTTAAGGAGTCAAAGGCTTTTGAGAAATCGAACAGTACCAGGATAATAACTGCCCCACGATCTATACCCGAACGCACATCATCCATAAGATGTAATAGGGCAGTTTGGGTGCTGTGAAATTTGCGGAATCCACATTGTTTGGGATGCAGTATACAATTTATCTCTAAATATTTTGTGATCTGCTGGGTGACAAGGGAATCAATGACCTTAGAGAGGTGGGGAGGATTTGTGATTGGACGGGTATCAGAAGGGCATAAGGGGTTAGCGATTTTCTTAAGTGGTATGATGTAAGATGATTTCCAAATGGGAGGGAAATAGCCAGAGATGAGTGAAAGATTGAAAATGGATGTTAAATATGGTGCAATGGTTGTAAACATGGATTTTAGGTGCTCTAAAGGAAGATGATCGGGACTAAGCCCACGTGATTTTTGTACAACTAGATTAAGACTAAGTAGGACATCATGATGATTAATAGCAGTAAAGCTGAATGTTGTATGGAAATTAGGTAATGGACGCATGATAATGTTGTTGAGCGTCGCTAAGTCACAAGACGGGTGAGATGACGATATTTGTGCGAAATGACGATTTAATGCAATGGGTGAGAAATGAGGAAGTGCTGACTGTGATGGCTGATTAGCAAGTCCTAATTTTCGTAAGTAAGACCAGAGTTTGTTCGTGCTTGTTTGTTGGAGCACTAGCTCGGCTAAGTGACGATTTTTGGCCGCTTTTATGACATTTTTAAACTCGCGACGCATATTCTTATATTCCTGGAAAAGACGCAGGTTTCGAGTTAGTTTCGCACGCAGGTACAATTTGTCGCGTTCCTTAATCCTACTTCGTATACTAGGTGTGATCCACGGAATAGCACGGTGCAAAATACGTTTTGTAATAAATGGCGCATGTAAATCTAAAACTTCGGTAATACATTCGTAAAAATTATTTACGCAGTTTATTAGACCGTGTGGTTGCGAATTTGTTTGAAGTTGTGTGTGATCGGAAGCTAAGAGATGATGAAACTTAAGTTGAAGTAATGCTGAAAGATCTTTATTTAAAGCAGAATAGTCGCATTTGGCGAAGTTACGATAGGTGATAATTTGTGGAATGGAATTGAGGTTCGTGAATTCGTATTGAATCGTAATAAGACAATGACCAGCCGCAAAAGGACTAGGAGACGTAGAAAAACTTTTAATTTTATCTGAAGAATCAACTAACATAACATCCAGCTGAGAAGAAGAAAAACAAGAATAATGGGTGGTTCCAAAGGGTACAGAAAAAAGCGAATAGTCTTGAATAAAATTTTGAAGATATACAGAATCAAATCTATTCTCTAACAAATTACAGTTTAAATCGCCTGTTACAATTATGTTCTTATATTTAGAAATATATGTATTAAACTTAACTATAAATTCCGCGAGAAGTTGCCCATGAGGGCGTCGGTATATAACTATAAATAACAAATTTCTTGAAGATGATTTGACATCCAAAAAAAGATATTCTGGGGTGTCAATGTTTTCATTTACTGAGCACTCGAGAATAGTGTAAGATAAAGATTTGTGGAGGTAACATGCGACACCTCCACCTAAAATAAAGCGTGTTTGATCATCGCTACGCAGTGCCCGATCATTACGAACGAAATTATAGTTTTTAACAGAAACACACGATGAATCTACAAGCGGTGTCATCCATGTTTCGGTGACTGCCAGGATGTGTGTTGTGGAATCTGATAACTCATTTTCCACATCTTGCAGATGGGCACGCAGTGAATTTATATTTATACATGAGATTTTTAAAGACGACAAAGAATCGGACAAAGACACGTTACTTGATACACATTGATTAACAAGATTCTGCTGTGGTTGTCAGACAATGTTATTGAGATCTTGTTCTGTGGCAATTAACAACTCGGGGGTGCCGCCATCTTTTCTTACGAAAACATTGCCATCTCTCGCCCAAACGCGCTTATAACCTGCGTTATTAGCCGCAAGTTTGGCTTTTTTAAGCAAATTGTAGGTCGATGAGGGCAAAAACTCGTTGACGTACACAGTTTTGTCGGCGTTAGCATCTTTAGATAGTTCCGGGAATAGTTCCTGGACGGTAATTTTGCCAAACTTACGTTTTGCTTCGACAATAAAATTTCGAACGTCGTCAGATTTAAGGCGTATTTTCAAGGAAAAATACTGTTTAAGAGTTGTCGAACTGGTAGCAGCAGAATAGGAGGTCGATGGTCGATTATGTTCGATTTTTTCGATTTTTAAAATATCGCTCAATAAACCCGGCAATTTCAAATGAGTAAGCACGCGAAGCATAATGTCATTACATGACAGAGAGCACTGATTTGGGATTCCGTTTACTATTAGGTATGTAGTTGGTCGTGCAAGGGCATTGCTCTTTTTCATGTATTCGACATCCGATTTTAGAGCATTGCATACAGCGGTGTTCTGCTGGACGGCAGATGCTAAATTCGAAAGATCTGTTCGAATAGCATTGGTGTCGGCTCTAACGGCCGTAAGTTCCTGTCGCACACCGTTAATCGCTTCAAGAATTTGCGAAAATTGTTGAGCCGTATCCATAGTTGACTGCGTTGGGGGCAAGGTAGGCGAAACAGATAATACCTGCGGAGGGAGGGAACTAGCCGAAAATAATCGCGACGGTGTTAATAGCGGCTGCACTCGATCAAGAAGAGAGGATAGAGAGAGAGAGACAGAGAGATTCGACTCAATCGCGGTAATTAGAGCGAAAGCCAGTGTCTAAGAAGACGTGGTCACTCCGCCAAAATATTAACGGTCTGTGATATAAAAAGATCAATAATGTTCATATTAGCATGTCTTAATTGCGTATCGTCGTCGCTTAAAGAAGTGTCTTCGGAAAACAAATTTGTGATTCTCAATTTGTGTTTAATGAGCATCTGCAAAAAATGTATCTATATTACCAAACCTTTTTCTTAACATTACTCTATCGAACCCTGATAGATTTGCCTACTTCCAACTGTCGTCGACTATTAATGCAGGCAATTTATAACATTATTTCTATAGAAAAAAGTGCAAATTAGTACAAACATAAATAGACGTATAATTTGTAGATATAACATTTCTTACAGCTACAAAATATCGGCCCGGTAAGTTACATCTATAAAAAGTAATTAACTGGACATAAGTTACCGGTCAGATATTTTGAAGATAGGTACAGGCCAGTCTACTATTTACATAAGTTATTATAGGAGCAGTCGTGTTAGAATCATAATTTATAATTTTTTAAACCTACTTTTTTCAGGCATCTCGATTTTAATTTAGATAAAACATTATACTTTTTCATTGCCGGACGATACGAATTTGGAAATAAAGGCGCTGACATTTTTATAGAATCATTGTCCAGGTTAAATCATTACTTGAAGATTTCTAAACCTGAAGTTACTGTCGTAGCATTTCTCATTTTTCCAGCCCGGACAAATAACTTTAATGTTGAATCGCTGCGAGGACATGCGGTAAGTTTTTAGCAGCTATCTATTTATTACATAATTTAATTCTTCACATTTTATGGTAGGTAACCAAATCATTGCGAGATACAATTAATGGAATTCAACAAAAAATTGGAAAGCGCATGTATGACTTGTGTTTATCAGGTAGACTACCAAACAATGAAGACATCTTATTAAAAGAGGATACCATAAAAATCAAAAGGTAATATAGCATATCAATTTGAATAATGTAAGCACATTTATTATTCGTAGTTTTATATTTATATTTTAAAATATGAATAATTTCTTTTATGTGTTTATTGCATTTTTCCCCGTTTTCATGGAATTTTTTGTCTGTTCTCTGGTCGGCCCCGAGTAAATAAGATCTAATTCAGAGATAAACAAAAGCCAACGCAAAATATTACAAGGCATCACCACCCATAGTCAGTTCCCCTAATTGTACTCCGCTTATTGACTCGACCCCTTCTGTATCGGAGTTGCACTGCGGAGAGGCATGTCATGCTGATTTACGGAGTGAAACTTGCCGCATTCAAATTGAGATCTATCTGATGTCGTTGGGTTTCCGCGTGCGTTTTGGAATTAGAGATCTTAACTGCTTTTTGAGGAACCGAAAATGACGTTCCGTCGGTGGAAAATCCACACTTCTCTTCCTGTACACCGTCGAGATTTAAACCAACTTATTTTATATACTGTAGTAGAACAGAGAAGATAAGAGCGAGGTATTCACTTAAGGGGGGAAAGTTTTTTTTTGTATTTTACATTTTTTTCAAGCATAGGTATCTAAGAATACACCCTTAAAATTTAAAAACGATCCCAACAAAATCAACTGAGATATGAGCGTTGGAAGAAAAGAATCCGTTGAGTATAGAGATGTAATTAGTCTGCCGCTCTCGGCCTCCTCTTCGGTTTCGATCCATTACTATCCAGGAAGAAGGGTCGAATACCCGGCTTATTACTGGCTATAATATATTATATGGAGTTTACCTAAAGGAATTTTAGCACGATGATAGTATATTATTTGTACAGTGTCTGAGTTCATTATTTCGTTATATTATGGAAAAATAAAAATTATTACAAAAAAAATATTATATTTTGTCTCAGATCATATCTTGTTAAAGGTAAAAATAATTTCATAGAAAATCTGATTATCTTCGCAAAAATTTTTTTAAAGAATGTTAGATTTTTTTAATTATGTGATTGATAATAATGAATATCATATTTTACAATAAACGTAGGACATAACGTGATTAACTTATTTTTTTAAAAAAGTTAATTTTTCAAAAAATTGAAAAATTATTATTAAAATATAATTATATAAAATTGGATATAAATATTTGTCAATTTTGTTCACTATTACGATCTGTTTAGTCGTAGGCAACCGTTTTCATGTATGATTATATCTATTTACTTATTTATCATTTATTATAATATTATAGGATTCTCACGGAAACGCCTTAACATATTTCCGGTCAGTTGATTTGTTCGTGAGACCAAGAAAATATGACGCTTAGAAACGCGACACTATCTACTAAACACCGTAAGCATCTTTCGGTTGGGAACCTGCCGATCTTGCAGCATAATTAGCCCAGCATATACCTCAGCATCGTATAAATTGTCGAGCCTTGCAGGTTCGCAGAGCAAGGAAGTGCAGACGGTTGTGGGAACCATCCATCGACGTATTGGGAAGGACATGAAAGTTCGGTCAGTCGGTGAGATACTTTCGGAGAGGGATACACCGGGTCGTAGGGTTGCTAGTGTGCACTGAGCGTGCATTCCCAAACCTTTGGGAGTACTGCTAACTTTTTAACTGATGATTAAAAATATGAGTGTAAAAATAATCTTTTTTTTTTTAATAGTTATCGGTTCATAGTATCATTAAGAAAGTTTATACACTATTTGTAGACCATCAAATTACTTATATGGTTTATAAAGATCATTAAAAGCTTAAAACCCGACACTTTTTTCACTTTAACGTTTCCGTATCGAAAATAGAGTAAAATAGAGCAAAATTGCACTAAAGCTTTTTTGTAGTGCGTAAAATTTCCTACAAAAAAGTCAACGGCAGCGTTACTCTAAGATTAATAGTTTAGCTAAAAAGAAAGCGCAAATTTAAACAAAATATTCCTAATATTCTACATTGGTTATCGATCAAACTGTAAGTTGACGTTTCAGTGTTGTTTGTAGCTAAACTATTAAAATTAGACTACGGTTGCCACTAACTTTTTTGTAGGAAATTTTACGCACTACAAAAAAGCTCTGGTGCAATTTTGTTCTATTTTGCTCTATTTTCAATTCGGAAGGGTTAAAGTGAAAAAAGCTTTTAACGATCTTTATAAACCATATAAGTAATCTTATGGTCTAAAAATAGTGCATAAACTATCTTAATAATACTGTTTGCCATGCTAATGGCAAAAGGCTGATGCTCCGAAAGATGGTTCAGGGTCAAGGCAAAAAGTGAATCGAAATGCGTGGTCCCTTTCACCATTTTACTATTTATTTTTCCACACGTGTTTTTATTATAAAGAAACCTGAAGAAAGTTTGTTTTTAAAACCGCGCGAAGTTCTTCTCACCGAGGTTGGAGCGAAAGTGATAGCTGCGGCGCAGCGCAGCGAACGATGGGGGGAGATGCGCGAGGTAGGGATCGAAAAGGAACGAAAATTACCGAATCCGCGGACCGTTGTCCCGAGTGGACTCCCTCTCGTCCGCGCGGACTCTGTCGAAATCCAAGATCGCGACGAAGGAGAAAAGCACGTGACGGTCACCGAAGGTCATCCCATGAAACTTCGCGCATAACGCGACAGATACTATGAATTGATACCTATTGTAACGGGTTATTTGGATATTCCCCGTTACAAATTACCGAATGTTATGTAATCTGGAAGAGAACAGAGAATCTTATATCGAGAACGATTCTAATTCGTAATAGATTCAATTATTCCAAAAATAATAAACCTTCTGGTGACCTGGTGAACCTATACTCATTTTTCTTTCATGGTCAATGATACTTATATCTTGTCTTTTTTTTAATTTTCGTATGGTATACTCGGAGAACTATTAAGAGTTGGAGCGACGAGGATGTTGGTTGTCTAGAGGGAGAGAGACAGATTGTACTTGGCGAAATAAGATTAATAGGGCAGATTTAGTATTGTATTTCACTAATATGCTACATCGGATCTGGTGAGTTCTGCTCTGGCTGGTATCGCCGTCTTGGTGAACCTTGGATTCATCCACCTTTCAGATTTCTCTAAATAGATATTCCACCTGTGTTTTCTTCCATCAAAGAAAATTAAATTATTTTAGCAGGTATCTATCTTACCGTCCGACTGTTGCCACAAGCTTAACTCTCTACCGCGTAGTGTCGTTCTAGACTACGGATTTAAGTCTCTACCCCTACTATCACCGAATCGTTTCGCACGGATCTGAATCTGTCAGTCTTTTCCGATCAACGACATTCTCTGTTCTCGCGGCAACCCTTAAGGTTGGTTAAAATTAATAAATTTGGTAACATTATTTTGTGTATATTCTTTCTCTACTGAGAGAATAAATACCAAGTCGCGAAATATATAACGTATTTAATACCGCCGATCGTTAGTGACCAATTTTGTGTTACCAGGGAGGAAAATTCCAGATTTCGGTTCCGACAACGGTCCTACCGATACGTAGTATACCATTTTATTATCATTGGTTCATTGAATTTTTCTAATTTGCTAGCTTTATAATAAGTTCATGAGTATTTTATATTTATTTCAAATTTAAGATTACCGTATCATTTAGAATCTTTCTCGACGTTACCGACTATGTATTATGATATTATATATAAGGGACATTCCACGTCAACCGGGACAGTGCTCCCAACAAAATTCATCTGCACTAAACGCATGCTGCTTGGGCTTAAAATTTAGTTCAAAGTGTCTACTTTCGAATGCTGAGTGGCCCAAAGCATAATTTCAAAATGGCGGACTCAAAATGGCACCCGGAACATGAACAAATTTAAACAAACGTTACATTTACTGTTAAAAAAGCATAATGACGTACAAACAAAATTTTGTTTGAGGCGCATATTATGACTCAATATATGTACTTTTCGTTAATTATGTTGTATTTCGAAAAATTAAAAATGGCGGATCCAGTATGGCGGATGAAAAATAAAATTAAAAATTTTGAATTGAAAAAAATATAATCGTGTACTACATTAAATTCTAAACACAAATGTCCCCTTGGGATTTTTTGATACAACCCAACACCCCAAAGTCACCGCAAAGTCACCCCAAAGACACCACAAAGTCACCCCAAAGCCACCCCAAAGACACCCCAAAGTCACCGCAAAGTCACCCCAATGTCACCCCAAAGACACCACAAAGTCACCGCAAAGTCACCCCAAAGTCACCCCAAAGAAACCACAAAGTCACCCCAAAGACACACCAAAGACACCCCAAATATGCTTCTGGCATATCTTCCTTTGGATCTTGTAAGTTCTCAGCTAATACCTCGGGTAGTCTCGCATGGTGGCTTTCTGTGACCATTTTTCGACATTCCCAACATATTCTGGCCTTCTCAGAGAAATCTGGAAACATCTCTTGAATTTGTTCCGGTAATTTTCTTAAATTGTTTCCCTTATGTGAAGGGGAGTTGAATGGGTTACAACACCTATCGGCGTGTCCCGATGACATGATCATCAGTAAATCTTTCAATACGTCTTAAAACAAGAAATACGATAAACTTTATTTTCTGTGCCCAGAAAATTATTCAGTCTTCTCATTGAAGTAAAACACGCATTCTAATAGTACTTAAAACTTTATATGATAATCCCAGAGAGAAATGTGTACAGGTATTTGCAAGTACATTTAACGCATTCGTCAACCAAATACAAGGCAAAACTTAAGAAGGAAATTTTAAAATAAATGATAAATTTAAAATTTTTAACTACTAATAGTCAATGTATGTCAACAATCTTCGATTGATAAAGTATAAATTTGCAATAGAAAATCACGAGCCGGGAAAACCCTATTCATAGTTTCATTCGACACGTCTTGCTTGTGAGAAACGAAATCTGGAAGAAATCTAAAACTATACAAGATCGAATTGTCATGATAAATTTTCTGGGGGAAATAAAACGTGACGTCAGAGGGCGATAATGGATATTTCGTCGTTTGATTGGAGTTTTTACAACCCGCATACGATGATGATGATGATGATGATGAAGATGACGACGTGGTGACGTTGGTGTTTTTGGGGTGTCGTTTGGGTGACTTTGGAGTGACGTTGGGGTGTCTTTGGTGAGTATTTGGGGTGTCTTCGGGGTGTCTTTGGGGTGACTTTGGAATGGTCACCCAACGTCAATATCTCATTCTCTCCATGTACCGAAACAAAGCCTTCACTTCAAACAAAGCCAAGCAAGCTCTTGTAGACTGTCTTGTTTTGAAGTGGCATTATTGTGCCTGTATTGTATAGATTTCCAACTTCATTTTCATTTGATTAAATACGCAAACTGACGCCGCATTCGTAAACAGCCACCCAAAAATCATCCCGTTTTATACGTGTTAATTTCAACGTGTGGTGATTAATCTCGACGGACAGATTTTTTAAATTCTATTAAGTATTTTATTTTCTTAACCGCTTGATACTAAAATTTGTCAAAATTCAGATGATTGGTATTACGGTTCTTTTACTGCATTAAATTAATATTACGAAGCTTATTTAAATTATTGGGTTGTTGATGTTAACCACTAATTATGAAAAAAAGTTAGATATAATCTGTTTGTGTATCATTATCGCAGGCAGAACTTTTCATTTCTTCGGAACTGCGTATATGAAAAATTAATGACTCGACCACTATCGGATTCTGCATCCCTCTAGCGATAATATTTTATTTAAAATCTCAACTTATTAAAATAAAAACCATATGCACGTCTAAGACAGGTCCTCTATGGTCTTACTGATGAGTCCACATAGAGGAACCGGGACGAAACGTAATTTAGCAATAGGCATATAGTTCTAGATATTATCGCTAGAGGGATGCAGAATCCGATAGTAGTCGAGTCATTAATTTTTCATATACGCAGTTCCGAAGAAATGAAAAGTTCTGCCTGCGATAATGATACACAAACAGGTTATATGGAGACTTGATGAGATGAGAAATATGAGATGTATGTCGACGTCGGGTTTGACGTCACCGTTGACGTCTGGGCCTGATGGGTCATCTCGTGACCTGCGCTGGGGCGTGGTGCCTGAGGAAGTCCCTCGATGTCCCTCGCGGGATTTCGTCCGTCCGAAACCTGCGCGATGACATTTGGGTCGGAAGCGCCCGATATCGCGATATTAGCGTACATACAGTCGCCCTTGGAGACGAGGGCGGCCCTGGATACGACTTGGTCGACCTCGGGCCGGCCAGCTATGGACTCGATGCCGCACGAGCCAGTCCTGCCAAAGTCGGCTACTGGAGGCCTATCGTGGCATTTCCCCCACGGGGAAACGGTCTGTCATCGGCCGCCAATGAAGAGGGATTTGGGAGGTATGGGGGCGATGCCCAGGACATATCGTCCGGAATTCCCCGAGGTAACCCGAGGAGAAAAGGACTACGAGAGGCGAGGAAACGCAACACAGCTAAGGGTAGCTGCACGAAGATTGCTCTTCACTGAGCCGTCGGAGGACGAGGATCTCGGGGACGAGACAACTCAGGACGAGTTGGGAGATTATCCGAGGGAGCGACGTCAGGAGAAGTCGCCAAGAAGAAGAGGCTCAGACGGGAGAAAAAGCATGCCGAATGAAGCAGCAAGGGAACGGCGACCAGCGCACGATGAGGCAAGGTCGCAAAGACGGGTTCAGCGGGACTATCGCCCAGCTTCACCCTTCTTAGAAGAGGAACGGAGATGTCCACAAGGAGCGTGGACTTTAAAGCAACTTCGCTCATGGAGAGTGAAGTTCGGAGGGGGGCTAGATTCCAACGTCGAGGAGTTCTTGGCCAGCCTCAACGAGTGCGTGGACTGCCTCGAGCTCGATGAAGAGGATGTCCTGAGGGTGATGCCCGGATTGCTGGACGGAAAAGCCAAGCAATGGGCGCGAGATGAGCCCACCACGTCTTACGCACGTGGAGGACCTTCGAGCGGCAGCTGAAAAGAAGATTTGCTGAGGAGAAGGACGACACAGATGTCCTTTTAAAGATCCACGAGCGTCTGCAGGGTCCGACGGAAGTCACCGAAGACTTAATCGAAGAGTTGCGACGCCAATTCAGGAGGATGAAGGTATCGCCACCAGAGGCATACTAGCTGCGGATGACCATCCGGAATCTACGACCAGACTATCGTAAATCTGAGGCGGTGAAAAGGAGCTGTACTTTCGACGCACTTTTCACCGCAACTCGGGAGATTGCAGAGGAGAAGCGTTGGGATCTCCGTTATCGCCAACGAGTAGCGAGTCAGCGACGAGAAATGCTGACCAGGCCAGTGATGCGTAATCCGAGAGTCGCAGCTGGCAGGATCGAGTCGGATACGGCGTCTGAAACGTCATCCGGCAGTACCGGACGAAGAGCTCGTCGCAATGAGAATTCGGAACGGAGGAAACGGCGAGGAGGCCGAAAAAGGCGGAACTCCGAAGAAGTGGCCGCGACCGAGCCCCGGCGCCGATCGGAGGCTGTGCCGATCAAACAGCCGGTTGGACCGCGACCAAGGTCAACCAAGGTCGCCCAGACTCAGACTGTCCGGTCGGGCGAGCCCAGAGCGACGACGCCGCCATCGTCACCAGGAGTCGGAAAAGGAAGAAGACCATGTCGACCCGTTGAGCCGCCTCTTGAAAGATGCCCGGTGCTCCCCGACACATTTCGTCCAAGGAGGGGGGAGCCGATGAGAGCGCCAAGTGAGCGAACGTGCTATACCTATGGCGGGACGGGCCATTTCGCTCGCGAATGCCCGAAGCCCCGGCAGTGTTACGGGTGTGGTCGAGTCGGAACGATTCGCAGAGAATGTAACGAATGCATGGAAGCAGGAGCGAGGGACTCGGGAAACGAGCCGCGCGGATCGGGGAACGAGTTCTCCCCACCCGACCCGCTGCCACGTTCCAGATGGAGAACGAGTGCGCGCCCCAGAGAGGAGCGGGAATATGCCCGGAGAGGGAGGTACTCCGATATGTAAAGGAGAAATGGGGCATCCCGCCGGCGCCAACGATAACGAGCACGAGGTCCGTCAACGAAGAAGAGGATGCCGCTGCCGGAAGAGGCAGCAAGGACAGGAGGTTGTATTTCGACCTGGTCATCGCCGGATTCAAAGCCCGAGGACTTTGCGACACGGGCGCATCGCGGTCATTTGTCGGACCGGGAATTGCCGATATGCATCGCGATCGCATTCTGCCCCTTTAGGGAGCAATGCGAAGTGCCACAGGCCATACGGCGAGGATAACTGGACAGCTACCGTTGGTCGTCGATGTGGGAAATTGGACCGAGCAGGTTTCCTTTCGCGTCGCGACCACGCTAGTCTACGATGCCATCCTCGGGCTAGACTTTCTGAAGAAAATGAGGATGACTGTCGATTGCGAGAAAGGAGAATGGCGGAGTGGCGACGGCAAATGGAAAAGGTTCGCTATCGCCGAGGAAGCGACGGTATACGCCGAATGCGCCGGACTGGCGGAGGTCACGTCGAGGCAGGAGCAATTGGATGAAGGAGTTATTGGATCAGCTGTTGCCCCCTCCAACCGCCACACCAGGGACCACTCCCTTAGTAGAGCACGTCATTGATGTAGGGGACGCGCGATCGATCAAGCACCGGTTTCGCCGCGTATCGCCTGCCGTGCTAGAGGCTGCTCAGGCGGAAGTTGACTCGATGATTCGCAATGACATCATCGAGCCGTCGAGTAGCGCGTGGTCGAGTGCTCCCCTGATGGTCAGAAAACCGAATGGGGCGTATCGGTTTTGCATTGACTTCCGGGATGCAAACGCCGTGACCAAGAAGGATGCATATCCGCCTCCGAATATAGACGGCATCATGGACAAAGTGCGCCGGGCGAAGTTTATTAGTAAACTCGACCTGAGCCAGGCGTACTTCCAGGTGCCGCTCGAACTGAGAAGTCGGGAAATCACCGCTATCGCTGTCGCAGGCCGAGGGCTCTACCATTTCAAGCGGATGTCCTATGGCCTGAGGAATACCCCAGCAACGTTCCAACGTCTGATGGATTCGTTGTTCGGTCCCGAGTTCGAACCGCACGTATTCGTGTACCTCGACGACATCATAGTCGTTAACGAGTCGTTCGAGGACCACCGCAGCTGGGTGCGGAAGGTCTTGGAGACCATTCTGAGAGCCGGTCTTCAGATCAACCGCGATAAAAGCGAGTTCTGCTGTACCAGTGCCGTATATCTCGGCTACCGAGTCGATCGGGAAGGATTACGGCCCGACAAGGAGAAAATCCGCCCAGTATTGGAATACCCCCCACCACGGACGTTAAAGCAAGTGCGACGATTCCTCGGTATGGTGGTGTGGTATGCGCGATTCATTCCGAATCTGGCGGAGAAGCGATTGCCCCTCAAGAAGCTAACGAGGAAGGACCAGCCGTGGGAGTGGGACGAAGAACAGGAGGAGGCGTTCGAGTCGCTCAAGACAGCACTGACGGAGGCTCCAGTGCTAGGACGGCCCGATTTCAGCCGCCCGTTCGCGTTACAAACGGACGCGAGCGACTATGCACTCGGCGCCGTATTAACGCAAGCGCAGGATGACGGAGAACACCCGATCGTCTACCTAAGTCACACCCTCACTGCCGCCGAGAAGAACTATTCGACGACGGAGTAGGAGTGTCTGGCGGTAGTGTGGGGCGTGAAGAAGCTCCGGGCATACCTGGAGGGATACCCGTTCGAGGTCACACTGACCATAGTAGTCTGAGGTGGCTCCATAACCTGCGATATCCGACGGGGCGACTCGCGAGATGGCCTTGGAGTTGCAAGGCTGGAACCTCACGATCCGGTACAGGAAAGGAGCATTGCACCATGTCCCGGACGCTCTTTCCCGGAGGGTCGAGGAAGACGATTGTGCCATGAGAATTGCCTCCGAGAGGGATGACTGGTACGATTTGGCGTGGGCCGATGATGTGTCCTCCGATGAGGACACGGGGCCAGTAATGCCCCCTCCACCTCCTCCGAGGAGGGATGAGACGGGAGACTACCTCCCAATCCAGCGGTTGCCGAGGGGAAGGCCTCCCCAGGCTCCCCCGGTAAGACGAGGTGTCTTATTTGGAGACCTCCCGCATATGGCCAACGACCTCGACCGAGACCCACCTCTCGGTCGATGTTTCAACTGCTGGACCGGCCGGCACCTATGGAGAAGGTGTCCGGTGCCGAAGACCCGGTCGTTCTGCGTGAACTGCGGACGTTCCGGGAATTCCGTAGAAGAGTGCCCCAGATGCGCCGAGGGATACCGCGCTTGGATTGTGCGCGGAGCGAGAGGAGCCCGCAGTCGTTCGGGGACGGAGGAGGAAGATGCGACTCCCCCCCCCCCCCCCCCCGAGGCCGCGTCGCCAGCGGACCAGACATCGGCGTGTCCAAGAGGAGGACATCGTCTTCCACCAGGAGCCGGCGAGGGCTCACCAACCGGTGGCCGAAGAGGAAAGGGGTCTGCGGCAACCGGAAGAGGAGCGGGTGAGGGACCGACCCAGCGGAGACCACGAATCCGAAGAACGGGCCGTCGAAGACGGGGCCGACGAGCCTTTGCCACCGGTAGCCCCAGAAGGATCCAGGGCCGAAGAGAGGGCCGAGTCGGCCGAACAAGGCGGCAACAGGCTGCGACAGGCCATGCAGATGGCCCAATTACTAGGGCAGCTATGCCCGGAGGCGGCCGCCTTCGTCGCGGGACGAGTGGGAGAGGGCGATGCCCTACAATGGGCCCGCCAACTGAGAGGTCTATTACCACCATTGCAACTGATGGTGGTCACCGCGGCCCAGCAGCCCGGCGCCGGGGAGGAGTAATCCTCCGCGTAGTGGGAAGGTTGAGCCCTCCTCCCTTCCCAGCCCTTCGGGGGTAAGTAATTCAGGAGATGAGGAGTTGACGCAGGAAGCGGCAGCGACGTATGGTCCCAACCGGTATCGCACGGCGGTTCTTCAGGTAACCCTACGACGAAACTCCCCCGGAGTTTCGGCAAAGGAGGGGGGTTTGTAACGGGGCGTTACGCCGGCGGACCTATTACGTTCGCCGTCGTGGAAGTGCGGCCCCGAACCAGCCCGAGCGCCGCCGATTGGGGGCGTTCGGTGGACTCCGGAAGCGAGCGCAGAGGCCGGTCGAGTCTAGACCGGCAGTTGGAATAGCACCGTCGAGTAGTAGAGTCGAGTCGAGGCAGTTAGCTTCGTAGCGTCGAGGTAGCGTAGTCGCGTATAGTTAGTCGCGTATAGTCGTCGAGAAGTCGAGCCGAAGCCCTCAACCGTAGAGGAACGCGCGCGAGAATTGTCCGAGAACGAGTCGGGCAGGGAAGATTAACGAGCGTTAACGAGCGACGAGAGTCACGAGCCGGCGAGATTTTCCCGCAGACGAGGCACGAGGTGCGTAGCAAGGACGAGCCCGAGGACCTGTACCGGGAACCGTCGTCCGCGTGAGCCCGGATTACCCGGAGAACCGAGCGAGAGCGGCAGCGAGGCCGTCAGCAGGCGAGCGAAGCGGCGAAAGGATTGCCGACCGCGACACAAATGTAAGTCGGCCCTGTGCCAATATCTGAATGTTGTATCGGGCCTTGAGCCCACTATATCCTTTTTTTTTTGTAATATTTGCAACTAAATATACCATTATTTTATAATATAAAATTGTGTCCCGCGTGTTCCTTGCCCCAACATTTCCGTAACTGTGCGAGGCGGAGTGTGGGAGCCGCCATTAGGTTTTTCGCGATTTTCAGGCGCGGAAGGAGGCAATGACGACCCCCTCTGGGTCGAGATCTTGCTCCCCGGGCACACTGAGCCAGCCGAGTAAGGCCTCTTATCTGGCGCGGCGTTTTTCCCCTGGGAAACGCCAAAGTTCGTCATTCGGACGGTAAACGGTCGGAAAACAAATTTCAAATCCGGCAAAAGCCGTTTATTATGCGTGCTCATAAAGTACGTCACAGTGGTTGACATCAACAACCCAATAATTTAAATAAGTTTCGTAATATTAATTTAATGCAGTAAAAGAACCGTAATACCAATTATCTGAATTTTCATAAATTTTTTAAATTCAACAATACCAAAATTCCAATGTTCCTGAATTTTTATCTTGAAAACGATGGATTGTATCAAAAAATCCCAAGGGGGCATTTGTGTTTAGAATTTAATGTAGTACACAATTATATTTTTTTCAATTCAAAATTTTTAATTTTATTTTTCATGTGCCATATTGGATCCGCCATTTTGAATTTTTCGAAATACAACATAACCAACGGAAAGTACATATATTGAGTCATAATATGCACCTCAAACAAAATTTTGTTTGTACGTCACTATGCTTTTTTAACAGTAAATGTAACGTTTGTTTAAATTTGTTCATGTTCCGGGCGCCATTTTGAGTCCGCTATTTTGAAATTATGCTTTGGGCCACTCAGCATTCGAAAGTAGACACTTTGAACTAAATTTTAATCCCAAGAAGCATGCGTATAGTGCAGATGAATTTTGTTGGGAGCACTGTCCCGGTTGACATGGAATGTCCCATAAGTAATTTTGTTATTAGATTAATGAATACCGAATTCTTTTAATTTTTATATTTATTGTAAAATTCGGTTTTTCTACATTAAGAATAGAAAACTCTAATTATCTTATTTCAAGTCTCTATATTTTATTATTGATTGTATAATCGTTGTTTTGGCTTGATTCGTCTATATTATATTTTTATACTTTAACAAACATTGAGTGACAAAAAGTATCTCTTTTCTACCCGTTGAACATGCTAATCCCGAAGTTTAACGGTTACCAAAATTGAGATTTGTTTTATTAATGATATAAATTATTAAATCAAATAAATTCAACAAAAGGCCCTTACACTATTCAGAAAAAAATGTATGTATACACTCTTATATTTTTAATCATCATTTGAATAGATAAAAGTGCTGCCCGCCCGGTTTGGGTGAGCGGCGCTCCCAAAGGTTACCCAGAACGTCGGGTAATACAAGTGCGCGCCACGTTTTCGTTCGACTTAGCGCGCCGGCCTTAGTGTAAGGGTGTTAGAGGAGTATATATAATAAAAAACGTTCCTTTCAAGTGCAAATTGTTATCTGTTCCGTGTAAAAACGTAACAGAAATACTTTTGGTGGCAGCGTCGTGCCTCCGGGAGTGATTTTCATTTTTCTTCTTCTCTTAAAACAAAAAGTGAAATCGTGTCGAGTTTCGTGCTCGTTTACGGGGAGCCGAATCACACCCCATCGCTACCGAGGGTTCAAATTTTTTTTTACTTTTGAAAATATTCGAAATTACTTTTAGAACTTTTACCGGAGTTTTACGGTGACAGAGAAACATATCCATGTTTTGCCACCGCGTGCCGAGCTGCTCTAGCGCAGCTTACGGAAGGTAGTCGGTCGTTATTGAATTTATTATTAAGAGGAAAAATTCGGGGAAAGGCCTATAGATTCGCGAGACACATCGATTTGTACGACACTATCGAAGCACTCCTCGATGCCGTGGATAATGCTTACGGGAGAAGGGAAGATCCACATTCGAAATCTATCGAAATTTTCGACTCTTTTCCAGACTAGAAATGAGACTACCGAAGAACACCGGGTCACAGATCTCTATACAGAACACTCGCCGCAACTGCTGCATCCACAGAATTAACGGCAGAATGCAAAAATACTTTGACAGCGTTAATAAATAAGAAAGCTTTAGAGCAATTTATAACGATATTTGAAAAGGCGGATAGAATTTAAGGTGCGGAGTGAACGACCGAGAACGTTGCAGCAGGCAACTGAACACGCAATTCGATTAGAATATATATATCGCGCTAAAGATGAATGTACGGCCCCCCGCATATCAGCGAACGACAGAGAAGAATCCCCAGTTTATGCGCGAGTAGTAAATGCCGAGGATAATTATTTAGAAACTTCGCGAAATTAAGAACGCGTCGTTGCTCAATATATATATATATATATATGTATATTGTGATGTGGTATATTAAATACCCTGTAATCGCAGCTTCTGTCTCTTTGATCGGGTCTCGCGTGATACCTAGCAAGTCGAGAATCGACGAGGAAGAGCGCTAGCGTCGGATTAGTATGTAAGTATGAATGGGAAATTAGGTTGAATGTTGTGGAGGTAGTGGTGCAAGTCTCGACCGTCGGTAAGGTAGTCACCTGTGGGAAGGTTCTTCAAGATCTGGAGGACATCTAGAACATCGGGGTACGACGAACGGCTGTTGGCAACGGTATCTCACCCGTTAGGGCACCGTCATGTTTTAACATCTCGACGACTTTCAACTGCAATGGAGTCTCGGTATCTACAACCATCGGTTCCACGTTCGCCATCTTGGGAACGCTATCACCTCGACAAGTTAACAGTCTCGTTGTCGCTTAGTCTCGTCCGTCCGGACGAGAGAAAAGGATGACATCCGACTGGACGACGCCGATCAAGTTACTTCGCCGCAAGTTTCGTCGACGATTGTCACGGCTAACCGGCCTCACCGCCGCCGTCGCCGTCGCCGTTTCGCCAACGCCTCGTGCTTCTACCCCCTCTTCTTCATCGCCGACAACGACTTCGCTTCTGCGGCACTACCGGCCATTCTCGTTTCGGTGCTAGGCCGTGCTACGTCGCGCTTGATCGAATCCGGTAATTTTTGGGAAATTGTCCACTGAGATTTTCGGTCGCGTATCCCGGTGGGTACGAAGTTGTTCCGTACCATCGCGTAAGTGCAACGAGGCAGGCGATACCGCGGAACCTTGGGTTTTTGAGATTTTGGGTTACGAGCGGTCAGTGTTTCGCCGCGGTAAAACTTCGGTTCCGGGAAGCTCGCCTCGTGCGCCCGGATTCTCGTTCGTGAATATGTTCGTTTTTTTCTACATTAGAATTGGTTACGGTTCATATAATCACATTCACTTTTTACTATTTTTTACATATCTTCGGTACCTGCGCCGACGGTACCGCATTGTAACCGATTCTTAGATTAATTAAAGTTTTCCGTTTATAATCATCGTGTTCAGCTTATTTCTACGAGTTAAACTTTGTTCCTTCCCCGACCTCACGTCTCTCCGAGTTTGAGTTGGTCGCGAGCATTTGGACTATTCGTTTGGGTATTTCATTTAGCTTTGGGAATTTGGCACTTTGGGAATTTGGTTTTGCCGTTCAAGAACGGCTGGCGCCCTGTAACAGTAAGTATTTGGCATTTCGAAACTCCATACGTGACCTCGGAAAAATCACGCGTCACAATATATATCGGGCATTCCACGTCAACCGGATCACTTGGCTGGCCAAAATTCATTACCGCCAAAAAAAGTGTTTCAAGGTTTAAAATTTAGCTGAGTATATCTACTTTTAATTTCCGTGTGGTATTTTTGAAAATTCAAAATGGCGGCTCCAATACGGTGCTTAAAAAGACCACACTTTTGAAAACGAGAGCAAAAACCTTTCATACAGTTTTTTGTGCCCAAGCAAAATACCATTTTAGAATTTAGTTCTTTGTTATGGGATGCTCCAATTACGAATCTCGTATCAGAATTTTGAAATTCAAAATGGCGGATCCAATATGGCGGATGAATTTGTAAAAAGTGATCGGATGTTGCTGAAACTTGTTTCTCGGGGGTTTTCGGGGTCGCAGAATACGATTCTGATGTTAAATTTTAAAAATTCAAAATGGCGGATCCAATATGGCCAATGAATTTTTAAAAAGTGATCGGATGTTGCTTACCTCTAGTAGGGGTATAGTGTTATAATATGAGTATGAACACAAGTCGTTTAATGAATTATTGCAACCTTCGGATTTAAGAAGTTACGACCTCTGAACCGTATATGTAACAGCTGTTGCCATCACCAGGAGGCACTATTACCCGTAAAGTTAGATTGTCGTGTTTCTCTTCCGACATTTCCCGCAGCTCTTGAAGTGATGTTGATTTTGTATCGTCAATTCGGAGCGAGTTTCGTTTTCGATGCAGATGCATCTAAAAATCATGCCCTTCTTAGCATTACCCAGGATGAACGACGCGGACGTGATAGGGTTCTCATCCCATTGGGGTGCTTTTTGAAAGTGAGTCCCCTTGCCTCTCACGAATTGGGGTGCTTTTTGGAAGTGAGTCCCCTTGCCTCTCACAAAAGGAAGAATCATATTAATCATATAATTTAAAAAAAGGAAAAAGTAATCGAACATTGTCATAAGCTCTGAAAAACCCGTCTGCTAAAGTTTTACAATAAAAATCATTTCTGGATTTCTTATCTGCGAATTGACTTACTTCACAGTAATTTCTCGAAAAACTTCGCATTCGTTGTACAAAATGCAGCACAAGGGTTTCATTACAACAACGACCAATGTACGGTTCATCCTGTCGTTTTCTACTACAAATCAGAAGGTACATTAATCCATTTTAGTAATATATTATTATCAAACAGCTTGACTCATGATACATCTGCCGTGTATGTAATGCAACAAACTATTATTCCTGAAATAAAAAAAGTGTGCCCACGCGTACAACATGTAATTTATGTTACCGATAGTGCGGTACAATATTATAAAAATAGATTCCAAATGAGTAATCTCATGTATCACAAAATCGATTTCGGCATTGAAGCTGAATGGCATTTTCATGCGACAGCGCATGGAAAAGGAGCATGCGATGGTATTGGCGCGACTTTAAAAAGGGAAGCAACGCGTGCTAGTCTTCAGGCCGAACAACATCTGCGTCTGCGTCATACCACAAAATTTTAAAAGCTTAATTGATGCCGCACATTCGAACGAATTGACTGAAGATTTGGCATATTCCAAATAAGAATCTTAATCTTCCAAAAAGGAACAAGTTTCAACAACGCCCAATCACTTTTCAAAAATTCATCCGCCATATTGGATCCACCAATTTGAATCTTTAAAATCTAAGTTCAGGATCGTATTCTGCGACCCCGAGAACCCCCGAGAAACAAGTTTCAGCAACATCCGATCACTTTTTAAAAATTCATGGGCCATATTGGATCCGCCATTTTGAATCTTTAAAATCTAAATTCAGAATCGTATTCTGCGACCCCGAGAACCCCCGAGAAACAAGTTTCAGCAACATCCGATCACTTTTTACAAATTCATCCGCCATATTGGATCCGCCATTTTGAATTTTTAAAATCTAAGTTCAGAATCGTATTCTGCGACCCCGAAAACCCCCGAGAAACAAGTTTCAGCAACATCCGATCACTTTTTACAAATTCATCCGCCATATTGGATCCGCCATTTTGAATTTTTAATATCTAACATCAGAATCGTATTCTGCGACCCCGAAAACCCCCGAGAAACAAGTTTCAAAAACATCCGATCACTTTTTACAAATTCATCCGCCATATTGGATCCGCCATTTTGAATTTCAAAATTCTGATACGAGATTCGTAATTGGAGCATCCAATAACAAACAACTAAATTCTAAAATGGTATTTTGCTTGGGCACAAAAAACTGTATGAAAGGTTTTTACTCCCGTTTTCAAAAGTGTGGTCTTTTTAAGCACCGTATTGGAGCCGCCATTTTTCAAAAATACCACACGGAAATTAAAAGTAGATATACTGAGCTAAATTTTAAGCCCTGAAACAATTTTTTTGGCGGTAATGAATTTTGGCCAGCCAATTGATCCGGTTGACGTGGAATGCCCTATATATATATTGTAAAAAGTATTATAGAAATAATACTGATATATTTATTTATTTTATTTATTTATGCAAATTAAACGGGCATTCAAAGCCCTTACAAAGATATACAAATGACAACATGTTCGTCGACTGTACAGGTTCACGGTATGTCGGATGATAATAAGAGAGATCGTAAACGATATTTAAAAAAACTAATTGAGTTACATTCTAAAATGTTCGGCGGGCATATGTTCAATATACGACGTAAACGATTTACCGACGACTAAAATCTAATTCAAGAACACTGTAAGGTAGGCGGTCAGGATCCCCTGGACTTAATTCGAAAAATGCAGGCACATAATGATCATCGGATTTTAGTAGTTGATCTTGTAGATGACTATTTCTTACGTAGGAACTAGACGCAAATGGGAGATCCAAGGTGAAATCTTTTAACCTGTGTCCCTCGTACAATTGACTAAACTAAACAACAATTTACGCAGGATGATTCTTGTATTATATATTCTTTCTAATTTGTATACGATGTAAATATTTGTTGACTAGTTTGCAATCAAAGCAATCACTGCCAAGCAAACTTTGCAGCGATCGTTAGCTGGAATTATTTACCATCCCGCCTGGACTTGTTGGTTGGTAAAGAAGAAAGACCCATAAGAGAAAATGCTCGATGGATCAGATTAACACAATATTGACGATCCGGTGGAAGATATTCAAGTGTATCCACTGACAGTGGGTGGTTCCACCAATGAATATGCGGAAGATAGAAATCACCGCACACTATCAGTTCTTGATCTGACATTTGACAGGATATCCTGTCAACTGCTTCAAGAAAATCAGCATAAATATCTTCTTTGTAACCAGGTGGAATATACACAAAAATCAGAATAAAGCGTCTCGGCTTTAAATTAAGTTGGAGAAATAATGCTTCTGCCAATGTAGACATCTGAAGACGAGTAACGCGAATAGATCTTTTAACAGCAGCTAAGACTCCCCCACCACGAGTACAGTGAGATTCTTCAAGCGTTCTATCTCGGCGGTAGATGAAATATACGGCTTCAACCACGTCTCCGTGAATAAAATAATTTCAGAGATCACCAACAATTGATGGAGGCTTGATTTTAGGTCATTCAGTTTATTTTTCCAAGAACGCACATTCTGATCATAAAGGGAACATTTAGGCTGGTTGCAATTTTAGCTGCTCACGAAAATTATTCTTACCAGAGACCGTAGAATTCTTTAAAGTGCTTAGTGTCGGTTTATCTTTTATATATCTGATCACTTTGGTGTCTCGATTATAAGAAGCATTATAAGCATCAGCTTCCAATTTAAGGGCTGCCAAGTGCTCTCTTTGCTTCACCGTTTTGTCTGCAGAAATAGAAATGCCTTGAGAAAAATGTTTTCTATTTTTTACGACTCTTAAAACTTCCTCTCGAGATTCAAAATTAACAATAATAGGACATGTTATTTGTAAGTTGACCAATGCGTCGTATTGAAATATTTCACGATTCTATATTATTTATTGGCGCAAATATTTGCAAATATTTATATGGCGGACGAAAATCTAAAAAGTCATTCGAATCGCATGAAAGTCGTCCCTCGGTGGTTTTCGGGCTGGCTGATTACGAATCTGAACTCAGAATTTGAAAATTCAAAATATCGGATTCAACGTGGCCGACAAACTATTTGATAATTAGTAGATAATTGCTAATTTTTTATAAGGATGTTAAAAGTCGCTAATTATGATTTCAGCGTCACAAAGTGTTTACTAATGCATCAGATTCTTCCTCTCAGTGTGACCCGGAACTAACGACGTGGACGTGGGAAGGTACTAGTTCCATATTTTTTTTTATTTTTTTTTAATTTTTTTATTTTTTTTTTTATTTTTTTATTTTTTTTTTATTTTTATTTTTTATTTTTTTTTATTCTAATTTTTGTTATTTTTTTGTTATTTTTTCATTTTTTATTTATTCAAATTCAATTGCATATAAATATATATAATTGTACATAGTTCTCGTATAGTTTCATATGTGCATATATATGTTCATAATTGTATATCTATGTATCAATGCATCAACATATTATATGTATATATATTTATATCCTTGTATAATATAATCCTAATCTAATATATTAATATCATTGTATCAGGTCAAAATTCATATATATTTTTATATCATAATATACAATTATATCTCAATTTTATATTGTCATATATCGCTCATTTTCTCCCATTTTCAGTATTATTGAGGGTTAATGATTCAATTCGATATGTGGCCAAAAGGGAACCCGGGAAAATAGGATTTCATTATATACAATTTCAGATATGATTATATAATAATATACGATTATACATACTTATATCCGGCAAAATATAAGGTGTTTCCAGGAAAAGAGAATGGATAAATTTCATTTTTCCTGGGAATACAAAAAAAAATGTTTAAAACTTGAGAAATTTTTACTACCCTCCCCATATTTAATCCGCCATTTTGAATTTTCAAAATCTGATACTTGATTCGTAATCAGCGACCTCAAAAACCCCCATACAGATAATGAAAGACGGAATCATTGAATTTTGTAAATTTTTGTATCGTCAGGTCGCCATATTGGATCCGCCATTTTAAATTTTCAAAATCTGAGACTGGATTCGTAATCAGCGACCCCAAAAAACCCCATACAAATAATGAAAGACGGAAGCATTGAATTTTGTAAATTTTTGTATCGTCAGGTCGCCATATTGGATCCGTCGCAAAGGGTTAATAGGGGGAACAACAGTACTTGTATCATTAGAGGTTTCTTGAAGCCCATGAACCATTAAATTACAAAAACGAGCCGCCCTGTCAGCGAATTCACATGCACACCTATTAATATCAAAAGCTGATTTATTTTCGCAATTTTCCAACTTTGAACTCTATTATCCAAAGAAGAGACTTTATCGTTCAAAAGAAGAAGGTATCGAAGTTGATTCTCCATAGTGTCCATACGGATCGAAATTAGGGAAATTTGCTGGTTAATCGTGTTTAGTGTCGCATTAGTGGTGTTAAACGACCTCTGAATTAATTTAGCTAAATCAGCGAAATTATTCGGAGAAGACTCAGCAGATTTAGAATTGAGGCCTACACATGGCGAGATGTTGTCTATCGTGGTTCTGTCTTCGTCCATATTTTCCAATGCATAGTATACAGGCTGATCTGAGGAATTAATAATTGGCAGAGTTTTCAATCTCTTAGATGACGAAGACTGAGCGATTACCTTTAGATCAGACTCAGAAGGCAATACTTGAATTAGAGGATACCTTCGATATCACTCGGAATACCCTGTCGCTCACTAATACACAATTTGCAGATATAAACACGTTTACCACCACAAGTAAAGATGTACTTTAAAGGAGATTTGAAGGCACATCCAGGATGAAGATATGCAGCACAGATTCGATAATTCACAGGATTAAGTACACTTTTGTTGCATCCACCAGTGCAAGCAATTTCGTTTTTCTTCTTAAGTAATTTTGAGTCAGAGGCAATTCTTACGGTGCGAAGATGTTTTAATAATGGAGAATTAACTCTACAATTAGAAGGCGAATTCAAACATTTAGATGAACTTTCAATTTTCCGTTTCAACGATGTGTGCATAGACAGAGCCGGTATGTCGAAGAATGGTGGAAAACAAATTGCATATATTAGCCACTTTAAATAATTCACGAAACAGTATACAATTTCAATGTAGCATCAAATAAACACAATTGTAAACATAAGTAAACACGTAATTTTGATAAAAAAAACAGACCCACGTAGAGCACTCGGAGAATTCAAATAAAAATTTCACTAACAGGTGTCATGTACGATAAAACGATGTATTCTCTCGTAGTCAAATTCATAAAAAATGCTCGGCGCACTACCACAATTTAAAAACCAAGAAACTAATAAAATGTCACCAAGTAGGCGTCACGTACGATAATTCCATGGTTTCTCTATTCGTCAGATGCATTAAAAATGTACGGCGCACTAGCACAGCGTAAAATCAATAACAATACTATGAGTGCACATTTAAACATAATACATAAAACACTCCAAATATCACAGTATAGACAATAATTTAAAAGATACTACAAATATCAACTTCCAAACCCGGGAGCAAAACAAACATGTCTAAATCGTATAAATTCATAGAATTTGTTTAACAAACCGGAAAGGTTGCCACTGAAGTCTTTACGCTGTTTATTATTTTTTTTTCATTTACAATTTCATCTTTAATTTTGTTCAAAATGTCTTGGATAGTTTCGTTTCTAATTTAACTTGTAAGTTTATTATTAATTCTGCTTAGAATTTCAGTTATTTCATTTATCATTTCATTTCTTATTTTGTTTCATATTTATTTTTATTTCCGTGTTTAGTTTTTTTTTTCTTTTTTTTTTTATTATTAGTTAACGGGCGGAATCGCCCTTTTTGTACTCAATTGTTGCCGTATTTTCAATTGAAAGATTTTGCGAGAGCTGCAGATCGACTTCGAAAGATGGCGCCATACTTACACATTTGTGTATGAAATGTAGGACTGCAGAAACCTACACCAAGTACAGCGGCGGTCTTGAGTCGATTTCCGCCAGATAAACAATATTTTCGAAACGTAAACACAAACAACGTGGCTCATCTTACCAACAGCGAACTGCTGCTTATAAACGAAATCGAAAAATTGTTCACCAGACGGGGATTGAACTCACGACCTACGACTTCGTAGTCCAGTGTGTTAAGCGCCTGAGCCACGAAGCCGATTTTTATTTGTTTTTTTATCCCTTTGCGGCATGGCGGTATGAAATCTATACCACCTATTTATTCATCATTTTTTTTTATTTCTAAGTCCATTTTTAATCGATTCATTCACTTTTCTTTATTATTTCATCATCGTGACATATAAAAGAATCTAAAATGACATGCCATTAGTGAATATTTGCTTACGAATTCGGATATAAATAAACAAATGCTAAAAAAACCCACTATTTTTCACGAAAAATCCATTACTAGGAAAAGTATTGAACGTATTTATGCAAGCCATACTATACAGTGGTTTTCAAGGTCGCAGATTACGAATTCGGCCTCCGATTTTCAAAATTCAAGATGGCGGTTCCAATATGGCGGACCAAATTCAGAAAAAATTACTTGATCAATCTGAAATTCGGCACTCGGGGGTTTTCGGGGTCGCTGATCATGAATCCAGCCTCCAATTTTCAAAATTTAAGATGGCGGTTCCAATACGGCGGACCAAATTCAGAAAAAATTATTTGATCAATCTGAAATTGGGCACTCGTGATTTTTCGTGGTCGCTGATCACGAACTTTACATCAGATTTGCAATATTCAAGTTAGTGGATCTAATATAGGGATTCAAATTCATAAAAAGGGACTTGGTTAAGCTGAAACTAGATTCTTAGGGGATTTTTGAATCATGAATCTATCTTCACATTTTCAAAATTCAAAATGCCGATTGCAAGGATCGAATTGTAAAATGTTCAGTCCACAAATTTGTCTTTATCTTATAAATAAATAAAAATTTTTACAAAATTTTGTATTCGATTTTTGCGGGTAACGGTTTCGCTTATTAGTAACATGACGCCACCGGGAAAATAAAGGTTAGTTTGTTCCACTATCATGTCTAGCAGATGATCATGAAAAAGCGTAAAAAATACTTCCGACGGTGATATTATATTGCCCGAATTTGGACCGAAATCTTTAGTGAATGAAGTACCTGCTCTTGGTTTACATAACTTAGATCATACTTCATTTTCTGAATCTTCGGCATCAATTTCATCTTTAGAAGAATCATCATCTGAAATATCGAAACGCTGTTCATTTAGTTCTATTGAATTGTTTATTTCACATTCATCATCTGAATCGCAAAGACCATCGACAGACTCAGAATCGCTTGGAATATCTGTAAATTCTACTTGATCTCCCACATTCGTGAACTTTTTCCACATTTCGCCATATTGGATCTACCATCTTGAATCTTGAAAATCTGAGGACGGATTCCTGATCAGCGACCCCGAAAACCCCCGAGTACCCAGTTTCAGGTGTTTTCCGTGTATAGAAAAATGTATGCTTCAAAGGGTTAACATTACAAGTATGTTCTCTACTATTAAATACTTCTTATACGAGAGAAACCATTTATGATTCCTATGTTTCGAATTCTACTTTTGAGTTCTTGATCTATATAGTTATTCGTAGTCCGTGTATGCGGTTTGTCATTATTTTGCGATTCCGTGAGTTTATACTTGTAACTTGTTTATTTTATTATTATTTTGCTTTGGTACATTATTCTTTTCTCTTGAGACGCGGGACTTATCAATAAAGTCTTGCTCCGAGTTATTTTTATTTTCATTATTATTATTTTCTCCAGAGTTAGAGAACTTATAAATCAAGTCATCCTCCGAGTTATTATTTTTTTCGTTATTATTACTTTGTCTAGAGTCAGGGGACTTGTCAAATAAGTCTTGCTCCGAGTTATTTTTATTTTCATTATTTTCATTATTCTCATTAAGTTTGTTACTTCCCCGTAACTAAATAAATAATTACTAAAAAACAGTTCTGAGAAGTATAACCACATTCATAGTAATTGAGCATTGCTTAATAATTCAATTCGACAAATAAACTGCTTTGCATGAATCATACTGGACCGAAGGCAATCACTGGGCAACAGCAATTTCATCGTTTTCTAAAAACTTTGCCATTATTCTCGAAAAAGAAGAATCAAAACGGGTATGCCGAAAATTCTGTAAAATAAGTAATTCACGTGATATTACGTCAGCCGAACATCGCACTTAGATTTGTCCTCCAAAGAAAAACCTTCGCTATATCTAAGAAAACAAGTACATAATACAGTATACCGAATAAGAATATTACACGTAAATTTCCGAAAACACGATGTCGTAATCTTCGTTACAGCATTTCAAAATCTTAAATAAATATTCTAGAATTTAATAAACATTCAATTGCGACAACATTTTCAGTAGATTTTTCAAACGCGACAATATCCATCATCGATCATTTTTATACGTTTCTTTGCGACAATATGTTTAATTCCAATTTAATGCGACATTCGAATATTTTTGTAATTTCAAATAAGGCTATATTTAAGTGCGCCAACAATTGTAAATTCTATTTCGACAATATGTTTAATTCGATTTAAGTACGACAATACTTTCAACCATACATTTTTGTAAATTTAATTACTACTGTTAATCACGACGATCAAAATTGCCAATTTAATTGCGATAACGTTTAATTACAACAGCATTAGTATCCGAATAGTTTCACGATATTTTCAGTTTAACAATTCCAAACATTTTTACATTCTGCCAATGTCGACGAGAATGCTTGTTATTCTATATATTGAAAGTTGCAAATGGCATAGCACAGAGTCCAAGATTCGCATGGATCTCATTATATTTGCCACATTATACATAATTCATATTGAAATTCAAATATTGTTAAAAACATGTAGAGATATGACGGAACAACCAGAATCCAGCATCTTTCCAAGAATTCCTTTCACTTTTCCTACTCCCAAAATTTTATGATTCGCGACCATGGGCCATCTTCATTATAAAAAGGGCGTACGCAAACAACCAAACAGTCAGTTAGTTAGAGTGTCAACCAGCGTCAGGCAGGCAGTTGAAGATGATGAGTGGATAAGTTCCAGCCGCTCAGCCACACTTCGGTCTTAGGTGACACCAGAAGGAACGTATGTGCCAGATGCTTGGGAAAGAAATATTAGACGGCTCCTCCAAATTGTTCAGAAGGTCGCTTCATCGCTCCCTATCATTCCTACCTTATACCTTTCTTATTCTGTCTAACACCATGTTTTTGAAACTTAAATGAAATAAATTAAATTTTTCCTGAAAACATTTGTACTTCTTTATTTTACCTTCACCTTTATTCATTTCTTTTGCATTAGCAGCAGCCCCCACAAATTTTCGAACTCAGGATTGACTCTTCCAGTCGATCCAGTCTTTTCGCGGTTGTGTCGAGGAAACGGTATTTGCAACCAAAAACCCTTGCAAAACGCCTTCCCCTCCGGCCGTAACAAGTTCATTATTTTATTATATTCATTATTTTTAATATTTTCATTATATTAATTGTTTTTATTATTTTTATTATTTTCATTATGTGCATTGTTTTTATTATTTTCATTATTTTTAATATTTTCATTATTCTCATTAAGGGGACAAAATCCATCGATAGATCACATACGGGGTTTCCGAGATTCCTTCGTTATCGACCGAATGGACAAGTTTAATAAAGACTCCGATAGATGTCACGTCCTTCCAATGCCATGCTTAACATATTTATGTGTGGATATACATGTACATACTCTTGTACGCATGCACGTGTGTATATGAAATACACAAAACGCTATATCATATTATAACCGCGATTTTTTTTTGGGTCGGGTTATTAATAATGATGTAACGGTGTTTTTTGTCTCGCTCTCCGTTGCCGGGTCAGCCAGGGTCAACGGAGACGGAGAGCGTCGCTGGGTGAAGGGGTTAGTGAAATGAAAACACAGAATTTATATGAAAAGAAATCAGGTTTATTGAATCCACTGGATACATGTGTACTTAAGCATTAGAGACTCTAATATAATTATGAGTACCCGGCACGTAAAGATCGCAGGGTCCGGCCTCCGGACGGCGGAGACAGAGGTGACCTCTGCCAGGAGTGGAACCACGGGACAGACGGGTACGTCCAGAAGACTGGACGTTGCTTGATGCTGCCGAACTTCGGATAAGACGGATGTTGGGTGGACCCAGCCAGGTACGGCGGAACGGTCAAGGTGACCCTGACCGGGGAGGGGCAGGTAAGTGCGGCCTCCGCACGCTAGGATGCACGGGTGGACCCGAGCAGCAGCCTCAAGCAGGAAACGGACGACGGATAATATTAAGAGGAGCCCGAGGTGGACCTCGGACGTAACTCCTGGTGGACCTGGAGCCTCGTCGACGGGTGGACCCGATGATCATAGAACTTCTCAAACCCCGGGTGGCCCGAGCGAGAAAGAACCTCGAGTCGGGCTGTGCACGCGCTTTTATAGCCAGGCCCCGCCAAACGGTGGTCCCCACGTGGCGACTCGGTGGCGCGCGCACCGCATGCGCGCGCACCCACTGGACCTGGCGAAACTTAGCAACTAATAATTGCCCGCCGAAGGTCGGCATGGTAGAAATTCGGAGGCTGGTAAATAACTTCGTTTCAATGATTTTAAAACAAAATAATAAAATAACATTAAATACATTTTCAATCTAAATTAACCGAAAATACAATAACTATAAGAATAACAAAAAAAATGGGGCACGCAAAAGGTAATTCTTTTTAAGGTTCGTATATTCGCCTCTATGGTGAGGTTACAAAAAAATTAACCGGAATAAATGAACACAGAAATGACTTACGCAATAATTCAGGCGTTCCAACTACCGAAATCCAATTTGCGATTTCGAACGTGTGCACAAGCGATTGAGATGAAGGAACGCAACTTAAATTAGAATCTTAATGACCACAATTTTAGCAAAAATCGCAATTTTGGAATAAACTTAACTTTAATTAATCTTAAAATGAACGCAATTTAATTTTATCGAAATAACGCTAATCTGTCTATGCTAGTCTAGCTAATCACAAAATCCTCGTGAAGTCCGTTGACACCCTGAACCTTGACCCCCAAATTTATCCCTTCCCTCATCGCGAATATGCCCGAAATCCTTGGCGAACATCGGAAATTTTGAACGGGGAAAAGGCATAGGGTCAACGCAATAAAGATGCCGCGACGAGAAACTCCCTTTAGTGGTTCTCATTCGGGTTGAACTTGGAATATGGGGACAAACATGCAGGAAAATGCTGAAACCGAGTGGCAGCCCCTGTGATGCGACGATCGTCGGCAAGCCGCAACAAGGAAAGAATACTTGTGCGATAAAGAAGGCAACTACACACTTACGGTCTACGCACACCCATGTGTCCCCGATATGCCGTGGATACATCGCCGACTAATTATTGCCAGCCTAACTGACGTGGGTGTGATATGTGCGTCTGTGACGTCACAAGAAAGTGCGAGCGGTACCGACATAGAAAATATAGAGACCGAATGAAAACAACGCTGTAGGTGTAATATCACTAATTAAATTAAAGAGTTAAAATCGAAAAGGGACAAGGCTATAAGAAAGAAGAGGACAGAGGAAGTATTTTGGATTATCGATATTTGCGAAGGAAATCTATTAAATGTTAACGAACTAAATAAAATTAAATATGAACAAGAAGAAGTAAACATCAAATTTTTTTATGAGTTTCAGGTTACAGGGGAGATTGACGATATTTCGTCATAATATTCATAAATTTTCATATGCCTAAATTCTATGTAACATGGCAAGTATGGCACATATACAGTATAGCCAAAGTTTTACATATATAAATCGCACATATATCGATATTGCGTTTGTATTCACACTCATAAATGTACACTCATGGGGATGTATGTGGAACGTGGCATATGTGTGGAACGCGTCAGCGAACTATATATTTATATACATTGTAAAAAGTCAGATTATATATGTGTCAATATATTAAATTATAGTCTATACATTTTATTCACGTCACCTAAAATTATGGGTCATTGCATGGAAATAAGGAACATTATATATTAGAAACATTTATTAATTGATTATAATGTAATTAAAATCGGAATAAGGCAAACGCAGACATCTTCTTACATTGAGTTATCATCCTTCGTCAAACTGTTAAATCATTCATTATTTTTCATCAAATTCATATGGCAACAAAACATTATTATATACATACAAATTATCATTTAGAATTCACATGAGATTGCTATCATCATTTTTCACATCAATGCAAAGACATATAGGGCGGTTAAATTACGCGGCTAAAAATCATGTCAAAATACGGTTAACTTACGCGGATAAAAATCATGTCAAAATACGGTTAACTTACGCGGATAAAAATCATGTCAAAATACGATTAAATTACGTGGATAAAAATAACACTTATAGGATACATTACACATACCGCTCTACCGCATTTATGTGGAGAGAAGGAGCACTGTCTTCTTTGCTGAGGCTGCGTCCAGTGGTCGATTTTCTTCTTTCTCGTGGTGATTTATTGTCCTGAGGACCGTCCAAAATCCGCCGGTCAAAGTTAATCGTGGATTAGTGGGTGAGCACCTCCCCGAGTACCCTTTCCTCTGGATAGCCGTCTCTGCTTCTAGCACTTTTTAAAGTCTCAAAAAAGGAGAAGCGGACGGCTAAATCTTTTCACTGTTGTGTAATATGGGGAGTGGAACACGCTCACCTTGGCTCTTCGACCGGGCTGGTCAAAGTTTCTCTTCGAACACCGCAGATTTTTGTGAAGCTCCGGACCCGTCCCGACGACCTCGTGGCTCCAATTTTTGAAGGTCCGGATTGCGGTGTCCACGTCCTCGTTAACGGAAAAAGAGAGAGTGAGTACATCCCCGGGAGTCATATAGGCTTTGATCCTCTCGGGGTTCACCCAACCCCCTCAGTCAGTACGTCAATTTCAAACTGACAGCCCGCCCGTCACATTCGAAGTCCGCGCCATTCTCGCCATCTCTCGGTCTTCGCACATGCACCCTCAATCCTGCCTGGTTCGTCCTTACTTACGTAGATAGAGCGCTCCGACCGCGCTCGGAGCGCCGCGTCGTGATTGCTCGGGTCTTTCCGTCTTCCCGCGTTTGATCACCAAGGCAGGTGAGGTTGGGTTCAGTTAGTCGGGATGATGGCCTTTTCGCACGTGCGAATCCGTCGTCTTTTTTCCGCGCCGGTTTTCTTTATTTTCCCAGTCACTTTTCTTTACATCTTCGCTCCTTCTCTCCTTCCCTCCTTCTCTCCTTTATACGAATGTCGCGTTACAACATAGTGTATGTATTATACATTATGTACAACGCTTGTCATATACTTCGCATCGACATCAAGTCGGATCGAGAGTTTGATTGTTGTCATTGCAAAGGGGAACGGAGGGGGAGAGGGGGGGGGGGTATAGTCGCATCCATACGAGCGGGCAAAGGGAGGAGCGACGTTTTCGGAGAAGAGAATAAGAGAATTGACGATCGAGAATTTCAAAGAAATGACTATATATATATATCGTTTTGGAGTCTAGTTCGAGCGCACGGACTATGTTACTTTTGCTCTCATTGAAGTTCGCGCCGCGTTTACGTTTATGACTTTGTTGATTTAATTTTATTAACATATTTCTCCATATTTTTATTAATTATTATTTTATAATTAATATTTTTTATTTGTGTGTTCATACTGATTTTTAAACAAATTTTTTATCACGTCAGCTAATTATAAAAGTATTTTATTGTTTCTTATTGAATTAACCGATTCGCTCCGATTTAATTCGACACTGAAGGGGTTAACTTGTTTTGGATCTAGTCGTAGGTATATAAAATAAAAAACCAATTAATAATTACACTAAGAAAATTCTAATTTTTATTAAACGTGGCTTTTCATCTAACAGTGTTCATTATATCATAATATTATATTAAAATAACAATATAATCTGGAAAAATAATACCGTAATGCTTGTAAGTAGTAATGTGGACACTATGGGCCGTCATAACAAACGTGACTCATCGAGGCCACTTACCTCTTGGCGCCCCGATGAGTCACGTTTGCGACGTCCTACAGTGCCCACAGTAACCTAATCATGTGACCCCCCCCCCCCCTCTTTCTATCTCTCACTCGCTCACTCGTGCTCTCTCTCTCTCTCTCTCTCTCTCTCTCTCTCTCTCTCTCTGCTTTTGGTGATTACACGCACCGTACCTGCTAAATTTTGCTCCGTCTTTTTCTGCAATTATCTCACCATTTTCTCAATTCTCCGGAGCGAGAATTATTTCCAGAAGGTGCATCAATTGTGAACGAATATAAGTTCAGCAAGCGGCAAAACTGAAATCGTTGCATCTGATTCCGCAATTTGTGCGAAGTGTCATAAGCGTGTGGTGAATTTAATACAGTGTACCTCGTGTAGTAAGTGTTATCACGAGTCTTGCGGCCGTCTATACATACACGGTAAACCCGAGTCCGTGTGCTTCGTGCGTTCGTTACCGCCTCTTTTTCCCTCGCGGCGCGCCGCTGCAAGTAACGCCGTCGCGTGCGGTCTGCCCCTCTCCTAGCATCGTACTTCACCCTCTCTTCTAAACCTCCACGGAAATCAGGGGCCGTTATTAACGCCGTCTCGACTATTTCCGACAAGCTCCGCTTCGCATACAATACTACCCGTCGTGCCTACTTTGTCCGATCGAGCGCAGTCGACGATGGGCACTACTCAGCAATTTCGGGAAATAATGGAAGCGATAACAGGGCTTCGCTCCGAACTCTCTATCGTCCGAGATGACACCAAAGCTATTCAGAAAGATTTTTCCGAACTAACAACATGTACCGCGCTCAAAACCGATATTGCTTACGTGAAGCATTCTAATGGGAGTTCAATATCGAACGGATTCTAACGATTCGAACGATTTCTAAAAAATTTACATGTCGACGATAAAAGATAGCTTGACTCCCAGGGACCGCATGCGTATTGCAAATACAATATTAAATCCTAAATACAATTTTCATTAATTTTGGGGCCTTACAATCGATGTTCAATACATACTTGAGCATAAAAATAATACCAAATAAATTTTAAGGCACTTATAAAATTTCTAAAAAATTTACACGTCGACGATAAAAGATAGCTTGACTCCCAGGGACCGCAGGCGTATTGGAAATACAATATTGAACCCAAATACAATTTTCATGAATTTGGGGTCCTTACAATCGATGCTCAATACATACATGAGCATAAAAATAATACCAAATAAATTTAAAGGCCTTCACAATATTTCTGAAAATTTACATTCCAACGATAAAAGCTTCCTTGCCTTGCAAGCACCGTTGGAGCATTACAAATTAAAAACGAAGCCCTAATTACAATTTTCATCAATTTGAGAGATTAATAATTGATGTTCAATACCTACTTGGGCATAAAATCGATACGAAGTAAATTTAAAGACACTTACAAAATTTCTGAATATTTACATTCCTATGATAAAAGTTAGCTTGCCTCGCACGCACCATTGACGCATTACACGTATCATATTGGAGCCCATTTTGCATGTCGAAGGTCTCGTTGACACATTCGATGCTGAGAAATTTAACTGTAGTGGTCCCAGACATGCCTGGCGCAGTGAAAAACTTTGCATGTCCGAGACCTTGTTGTGAATTGTTAATCTTCGAAAATCGAATGCGGTCTTCTTCCACAACTGTCACATCTCGCTGGGAGACAGGCTACAAAAAGACCCTACCAAGCATCAACATTTATTTTTAACAGTAGTAATATATTTTATTTCTATAAATTTATATCTAACCTGACTCCGACATTAGAAGCTAGCAAAATCTGCTTGACAAATCTTCATGAGGGAGGAACTGTCGCCATAAGTAACACGAACATCGTCCTCAAAAGCTGCCACTCCGATCCGGGTAGACAGGCTTCAAAAACAACCTTTCAAGCATCAACACTTATTTTGTAATATTTATATTAATATTGTTTCCGCAATATTTAAAACTTGTGTGTAAAAATAACATTAAAGAAATTTAATGGCCTGCAAATAATTTGTATTATATTATTACGATCAAAATTTGTTTATCTCAAAAGACCCGAAGACACATTGCAATTTTCGAAGTAAATTCGCTTTTTTTTTGTCGTACAAAACGGAACTTAATTTTTATTGATTCATGGTGATCCGTGCTCCTTTGCTATTGAATATTATAAAAAGGCAACTTGTTATTGCAATACTTAAGAGGACATTGTCCTACTTGCATTAATTTTAATTACCCCACATTATGATACAATATTTTCAAAAGGCGCAGGTGGCATGGTAGGTTCCGTATAACATATTCAACAATATAGCATAGTGAACTATATAATGCCAATTAAAAGCACAAATTACATAATGTGCAAGCACGTAATGAATTTTCATTCATTTACCATGATGCGTGCTACTTTGTTATTAAATGTTATGAAAAGACGAGCCAGGTTCCCTAAAAGAGAGCCATAATCTGTCTTGAATTTTCAATAACTTTATGTTCTTTTTAGAAAATATATGTACTATTGTTATTGCAATACTTAAGAGGACAGTGTCCTACTTGTATTAATTTTAACTACACGACATTATGATTCAATATTTTCAAAAGGCGAAGCTGGCATGATAGGTTCCGCATAACCTATTCAACAATTTAGCATAGTGAACAAGTATATATTTTCTAAACAGAAGGTAAAGTTATTGAAAATTGAAGACCGATTATGATTCCTTTTTAGGGAACCTGGCTCGTCTTTTCATAACACTCAATAACAAAGTAGCACGCATCATGGTACTTGAATGAAAATTGATTACGTGCTCGCACATTGCGTACTTTGTGCTTTTAATTAGCATCATAGTTCACTATGCTAAATAGTTGAATAGGTTATGAGGAACCTATCATGCCAGCTCCGCCTTTTGAAAATTAAACTTCCGAGGGGTGGACGCACTATGATGCACCATGAGCCGCACTGGTGTGCTTGCATTTACCTGGTGAAATCTGCATGCATACACCAAGCTGGGAAACTTAACTGCGGCTTCATCCTGATGTTTGCACCTGGAGGATCACTCTCGAGTTCTTCTGTGGTTGGAACTGGCCATAGAATGGTCACACGCTGGTGAGCTCCTCTTCCTGGGTGCTGTAAATAGAAAACACCACAAAGAATCATATTTTTAAATTTTAATTTAAATTAGTATTGAATTTCCAAACTAACCTGACTGCAAGCACCTCCTGGGATAACTCCTGGTGGTGAAACTCCCGGATTCTGCCCTCGCCTTCAGTTCCCGCATGGCTTGCTCCATTTCGAGCACACACATATGTCACACATACAAGATTACACATGTGTGCCATATGTGTGTGCGTATACAATTTGTAGAGAGAGAACGCGAGCGGAAAGAAAGACAGACAGATGTCACTGTTACACCCGCCCTTACGATATGGATGATGCACACTCACAGATTCACATAAATCGTAGTTTGTAGTACATGTACTATACTTTCGAAATTGACATGTAGAAATCTCGAATCGGCTTGAGCAAAACGTACCGTACCCTTCTAATGCCCTCGCTAGACCAACATCGGATATTATAGAAACCGGAATTCCAAATAAATGTTCGTTGCAGTTTAACGATATTGTACTCCGGGTAATAAATCACTTAAAACTGCCTGGTTTTACAGTGACGTCCTCAGTGTAAATCGATCGGAAACGCCCATCTACCTAGTATTCCTCAGCAGTCACGCAAGATTTCTCTGCACAACATTTCGCTATCAAGATCCACTTCTAGTCTGTTGAAGTCCGAAATTTTATCGTGGAAGCGAAGCGAAAACTGGGAAAAATTATTGTCCAAGAATTATTTCCGGAGTTATCGGAAGAGACTGTCTCGGATAAGACTGTCTTTGTTAACGAATTTCTGCCATCATCCACGTACAATTTATTTAAAAAAGCCAAAGTTGCGGCGAAAAATGCTGGATTTCAACGTGTCTGGGCAAGAGATTGCAATGTTTTTGTTCGCAAAGATGGAGGTATTCCCGAGCTGTTGATTGCAACAGACCTTAATAATATTGTGTGACAATCACAGCAAAGCGTTCTGGATAAATGTAATATTGTATCGTCGACAAATTCTACGTCTTCATTAAAAATTTCATGCGTTAATATTAACTCGTTGCAAACGCACTTACATGATGTGGAAAATGAGTTATCAGATTCCTCGACGCACATCCTTGCACTCACGGAAACATGGTTGACACCTCTCATCGATTCTTCGTGCGTATTGGTAAAAAATTAAAATCTTGTACGTAATGATCTGGTTCTTTTCGTGGATAGAAAGACACGCTACATACAGGGCGAAGGTGTCGCATGCTATCTTTATAATTCTCTATCGTATAATATATTAGAATGTTCGGTTAATCAAAGTATAAATACACCGGAATACCTCTTTTTGGATATTAAATTCTCCGCAAGCAATCTATTATTTATTGTTATGTATCGGCGCCCCGAGGGTCAACTTTCTGCAGAATTTATAATAAAATTTAATTCGTATATCTCTAAATACCAAAATATTATTGTAACCGGCGACTTAAATTGTAACCTCTTAGATAATAAATTTGATTCTAAATATCTCACAAATTTAATTTATGATTATTCACTTTTTTCTGTTCCGTTCGGACCAACGCACTATTCCGATTTTTCATCTTCACAAATTGATGTTATGATTGTTGATTCAGGTGATAAAGTTAAAAGGTTTTCTACAACTACAGCCCCCTTTGCGGCGGGTCATTGTCAATTTTGTATGAATTTAGTAGCCTAGATCGCATACCTCAGATTGTTACTTACCGTAACTTTACGCAATGTAATTATACAAAATTAAATAGGAATCTAGCCGCGTTACTTAAACTTAAGCTTCCTAACCTCTTAGTATCCGATCGTAACTTACGTGAAATTAACTATAATAATTATGAATGTACACGGGGTCTTAACACATTATATGAATGTATCACGAAAGTATTAAATCATCATGCGCCAATCGTTACGAAGCGTATTTTGCATCGTTCTATACCGTGGCTTTCGTCGGACTTAAGAGCTGGAATAAAAGAACGTGATAAACTGTTTAGAACTAGTAAACTGGTCTCATGACGTTGGGCTCACCTTAGACATACGTAAAACACAGGCCATTATCCTTGGTTCGTCACAGAATCTTACTAACATCAAAGATCTTGTCATACCGCAGATAATTGTTGGGATGGACGTAATACCTTACACACGTGAAGTAAAGGATTTAGGTGTAATAATGGCTTCTGACCTAACGTGGAATCATCATGTAAACACCATTTCGTCTAAAGTGCACAACGTCCTGTCTAGGTTAAAATATCGCGGTGCCTTTCTTCCATCATCTATCACGCTTTCCCTTGCTAATTCGTTGGTCATTCCACATCTTGATTACGCATCCCTTGTTACCGCTGATTTGACAGCTTAGCTTAACACCAAGCTATAACGCCTACAGAACGTTGCCTTACGGTATGTGTATCATTTGCGGCGTGATGAGAGACTAGAGCCGTATCGAAAGAAGCAAACTGGCTTACTGTTGCAACTAGGAGGCAACTTTTTCTTGGAAATCTTACTCATAAAATCATTACTACAGCCCAGCCTTCTTATTTGGCTGAAAGATTCATACCAATCACTAATTCCTTACGTTGATCATCTCGCCATCATTCATCTCGTTTCTCACTCCCTAATTCACGTACTAACATCTTCGCTCGTTCATTCTGGATCACAGCTATTGAATTTTGGAACTCCCTTCCTCGTCATATTCAATCACTCATCTCCATTGCATCTTTTCGATCAAACCTTCTCGCGTATTTGGTTAGGGCAGACCGAACCTAGGATACAAGTTATCTTCACACGGGAGTGAAACACTTGAGTAGCTCAAAAAAGAAATTAATATTAGGCTCAATTTTACTATTAGAATTAGATAGATATGCATCTTTAGTAGCGAATTATATAATCAAGCTTTCATTCTACTTGTTATGTGTTTACCTTCTTTTCTAAATAATAGTTTATATATTATATTGATAAGTCTACGTTATACCGCCATATTGTGTATTGTACTATCGCATCCTGCCCGAAAAATTGTAGCGACAGGATGTTGTTTTGAATCTTAGCCAGGACAATAATAAATTTGTTTTCAATCAATCAATCTCTGTCTCTCTGTCTCTCTCTCTCTCTCTCTCTCTCTCTCTCTCTCTCTCTCTCTCTCTCTCTCTCTCTCTCTTTTCTCAGTCTTCTTAGATACTATTTTTCACGCATACTGCGCTTGCCGTATCATTAATAGCCGTAATTATTAAGAGTGTGCGTGAATATTGGTCTATACTATTGCTGTTGTGTGTACGTGTAAATCTTATAGCTATCTTTTACTATATATCGACTGACTTTTCAGTTTAATTTATTCTGATCTTTCTTTATTTTTACTCTTATTTTACTCTTATTTTTTCACTAAACTTAATTAAAATGATGAGAAATGATGAAACGTGTGGAACATGCAAAAAAGGTTTTCAGTGGTAAATCAAGGCCAATTGAATGCCAAAATTGTCTTAAACCTCATCATACAAATTGTACGAAGAATTTCATCACTGTCAAGAACACTGTTGGCGCTACTACAAAAATTTGTGAGAAATGTAGAGAATTATTGGGAACAACAGTTCAAGAAGTGAGCTCTCGCTATAACTCTGTTACATCAGAAATTGGTCAAGCTGATCTCTTAAATTTGAATCTTCCATTCTTCAATCCCATAGTGGAGACCTCCGGGACTTCATTGGAAGCAGCATCTGCGATACCAACCCTTGATCAAGTCTCTAATATGATCTTAAAGAAACTTGAAGGCCTTGCTAGCGATGTTAATGGTCTTACGACAAATATTGGTACACTTCAAACGAACACTGACGAATCTCTTAAAAATGTCGCGTACCAGATATCATTACTTAATGAAAGGGTTGCTTCGTTGGACCAGTTGCCATCATTGATAAATCGAGTTGATGTAGTTGAAGAAGAAATTAAATCGCTTAAAACAAATCAGCAGTCCCTGCGTGACTTGGTAAACAGTCAAGTTTCCCAAGACACGACTGTCGATCATGCTATGACCGAAAAGGTAAAAAAACTAGAAGAGCAAAATAAAAAACTTTCCTCCATGATCTCTAAGCTCAATACAAGTCGTCACTCTCCTGGCTCTAACATAGTTATCAGTGGAATTGACTACGGGAAAGCTACTGACTATGAGAAAATCGCTTTTGCAATTAATATCTAAAAAAGCAGGCAATTCCTTAGAAAAATCATCGATCACCGACACAACTCTACAAGTAGCTGATGGAAGTATGGGTCATAGTTCATCGATAAATGTAAATTTTGGTACAATGAAGAAAATAAGGTCTCCTTCTATTTTAGTAACTCTAAACTCGCTGGCTCTTGCTCAGTCTATTATTCAGGCCAAAATCAAAATGAGAAAGCTCCACTCTTCTAGTCTGGATGAAAATATACTTACTCAAGCTGGTTGTACTTTACCATTAACACCTACCTCATCAACATAAACGAATTTCTTGAAGGGACCGAGTTGGAGCTCAAGAAAGAAGTCTTGCAGAAGTCTAAGCAAGATGAAAATAAGTTTACGTTTTTTACAAGAAATGGACAAATCTTTGTTAAACGCAAGAAAGAAGATATACCACTTCTCATCACTACGAAGGAGGATCTCAATTCTTTTTTATGTTAGACATAAGTGATCTCAAAACTGACTCGCGCGTTCTCATTAATCATAAATCACATAATTCCCATATCTCATCTACATCACATCATTCCATTACACTATCACCTGCTCTATCTCATATTCAGCCCCCTTCTTCCACTCTATCTCATTCTAACCTATCTCAAGATCTACATTCTGCGTATAAAAAGGAAAGAACAGAAGATAACCTTAGAGTTTATCATATTAACGTGAATTCCCTTAGAGCCCGAATTGAGATGATTAAATTTTACTTAGCCGACAAGCCGCACTTTCACATAATAGCTGTGACTGAAACTAAATTGGATAAACATATCGACACATATCTGGTAAGTCTTTCAAATTATACTCTCCTTAGACATGATCGTAATATTTATGGTGGCGGGGTTGCACTCTTTATTCACAATTCTCTCTTTTCTAAAGCCCTGTGTTTATCAAACACAGTATGGCGGGGACAGCCTGGTTTTCTAGAGTACATTTTTTGTGAAGTGTCTTTTGCAGGCGGAAATCCTATCTTTGTAGCTGTAGTCTATAGACCTCCGCATGCTCCTTTTACCAAAGATAATGACTTCCTTGACAAGCTATTGAGCTGTATGCACTGTTACTCTTCCAAAGTTATACTTCGTGATTTCAATGCAAATCAGCTATCCAACTCTGAAGATGCTCGGTTTATTAGAAACTTTATTGACGAAAACTCCTTGCAACTCATTCCACATGGAGCAACATTCCATTCAAAGTCATCACATTCCTGGCTCGATTTATGTATAGTGGACTCTCAAGACACGGTGACTGGACATTCAAAGACAGATACTATCAACAAATACGTTACGAGATTCTCTAAAACTGAAGTGCCCTTTTCTGACGGACATGACCTTATATCTGCTACTCTTTCTATACCGGTACCGATAGTTGATCAGAAATCTTTTTCTTTTCGCGACTATAAGAACTTAAATTTAGCAGGTTTTCTTAGCTATTTAAATGCTTGTGACTGGACTCTACTTGATGACATAAACTCTTTAGATGCTTCCATAGACTTGCTATATTCAATTTTACATAAAGCTGTTGAACTTTTTATTCTACTTAAAACAATAAATGCATCAAAAAATAAGCATCCCTGGTTCACTTCTTTCCATCGAAATTTAATCACTGATAGAGACAGACTGTACAGGCGATTTCGACACACAAGACACCCCTTTGCCTTGCATAACTACAGACATGCTAGAGATACTGCTCATTCAGCCATTGAGTCTGCTCGCCTTGATTACTATTATGATAGACTGTCTGACTTGACTGATCCGTCGCAGCTATGGAAAGAACTCAAACATCTAGGTATTTGTTCAAGTGCGGATGATATGCCTGATCAGTTTACGGTGGAACAACTAAATGAATATTTCACAAAGGTATCTTTCGACCCCTATACCCCTTCTGTCTCCGATTACCTTTCGTCACTCTTACATAATAGACCAAATTAGGAATTCGAGTTCAAAAATATTTCAATTCTAGGTATTTCACTCGCAATAAAGAGTCTTGGATCTCAGGCTAGAGGTATTGACTCCGTTCCACAGTGCGTCGTTTAGGCTGCTCTGTCAGAAATCGGAAAATATTTGTGTAACATCTTCAACTCTTCTATAAACCAGTCTTACTTTCCTGCATTATGGAAAAAATCGCTCGTCAAGTCCCTAAATAAGGTTACAGTCCCTACATGTCTTGGCGACTATAGACCGATCTCTCTCCTATGCTTTCTCTCTAAAGTGCTAGAGAAACTAGTCTGTCATCAGTTCTCAGATTTTATTGAATCAAATGGACTTATGGGCGAATATCAGTCTGGTTTTCGTTCTGGTTATAGCACTCAAACTGCCCTTATTAAGCTAACCGTTGACATCAGAAAAGGCATTGATCGAAGTAGAGTGACATTTCTCCTGTTGTTTGATTTTAGTAAAGCCTTTGACAAGGTTTGTCATATCACTCTTCTTCGAAAACTTGCAACACTGGGACTATCAAACAATGCTTTGCACTGGTTTGGTTCGTATCTTTCAGGTAGAACCCAGGCAGTGATAGGAAAGGATGGAACCAAATCCAATTTCAGAGAACTGAATACAGGTGTTCCACAAGGCTCGGTACTTGGCCCATTACTATTTGCTGTCTATATAAATGACATAGCTTTAGGTCTAGATAGTGAAATTAAACACGTTATATTTGCTGACGATCTACAAATATACGCGCATTGTCATATTAATGATATAAATGAGACAAACACCAAATTAAGCATCGCTTCTGCTCATATTATAAGTTGGGCCACACGCAACAATCTATCTCTAAATATCTCTAAAACAAAAGCTATATTTTTCGGGTCAAATGCTTATGTTCGTGAACTATCTCGCGGGACAAATAGTTTCATCGAAATTAATAACACCAAGGTATTTTTTGGGTCCTCTGTGCGCAGTCTGGGAGTTATACTAGACTCTGAACTTACGTGGAAGGAACATGTCAAGATGTCATGCAAAAAGATAAATTTTTTAATGTACCGTCTACGTTTTTTCAGACGAAGTACAAATTTCCCCCTGCGTAAGCATCTTGTTGAAATGCTGCTGTTTCCCCTTGATGACTACTGTTCTGTGTTATTTACGAACATGTCTGGGGAGCAGGAATTAAAACTTGAACGTAAAGTTAATGAAGGAATTAGATACGTATATGGTTTAAACAAATTTGAACACGTAACATCCTACAGGAAGAAACTAGGGTGGTTGACTGTGGGAATGCGCAAATGTCATTTCGCAGCCTGCCTTACCCACAAAATATTGTGTACAATGACGCCTAATTACCTAGCTAGATTCTTTACTGCTTATATCTCAAATAGACCAGTAAGAGGCGATGTAAAACCTCTGGCCATGCGCAAATTCAACACAGAATCTTTAAGATTTTCATTTCATATCGTTGCATCTTACATTTGGAATTTCATGCCATCCTCACTTCGTACTTCATCATCATTCACCATCTTCAAAAAGAAATGTTTTTCATTTTTCGCGAACCTTGACGGCAGATTAAAACTAAAAAACTTTTTAAACAAAAACTAAATGCTAAATCAAACTTAATTTTTCTTAACGTCTGTATTTATATTCTCTTTGTCAAGTACTGATCACATAACTATGTAATACTATAAGAATATTCTTATAGTTATATATCGTACAACAAAATGTACAGAAATAAATATCTATCTATCTATCTATCTATCTCTTCTCTCTCTCTCTCTCTCTCTCTCTCTCTCTCTCTCTCTCTCTCTCTCTCTCTCTCTCTCTCTCTCTCTCTCTCTCTCTCTCTCTCTCTCTCTCTCTCTCTCTCTCTCTCTCTCTCTCTCTCTCTCTCTCTCTGGCTGGTCATTGTCTTATTACGATTCAATACGAATTCACTAACCTCAATTCCATTCCACAATTTATCACCTATCGTAATTTCGCTAAATACGACGATTCTACTTTAAATAAAGATCTTTCAGCATTACTGCAACTTAAATTTCCTCAACTCTTGGCTTCCGATCATACACAATTTCAAACAAATTCGCAACAACACGGTCTAATAAACTGCGTAAATAATTTTTACGAATGTATTACCGAAGTTTTCGATTTACATGCGCCATTTATTACAAAACGTATTTTGCACCGTGCTATTCCGTGGATCATACCTAGTATACGAAGTAGGATTAAGGAACGCGACAAATTGTACCTGCGTGCGAAACGAACTCGAAACCTGTGTCTTTTCCAGGAATATAATAACATGCGTCGCTAGATTAAAAATATCTTAAAAGCGGCTAAAAATCGTTACTTAGCCGAACTAGTGCTCCAACAAACAAGCACGAACGAACCCCGGTCTTTCCTACGAAAATTAGGACTTGCTAATCAGCCATCACAGTCCGCAGTTCCTCATTTTTCACCCATTGCATTAAATCGTCATTTCGCACAAATATAGTCATCTCACCCGTCTTGTGACTTAGCGACACTCAACAACATTGATATGCGTCCATTCCCTAATTTCCATACAACATTCACCTTTACTGCTATTAATCATTACGATGTCCTACATAGTCTTAATTTAGTTGCACACAAAAATCAAGTGGGCCTAGTCCCGATCATCTTCCTTTAGAGTACCTAAAATCCACGTTTACAATCATTGCACCATATTTAACATCCATTTTCAATCTTTCACTCATCTCTGGCTATTTCCCTCCCATTTGGAAATCATCTTACATCATACCATTTAAGAAAATCGCTAACCCCTTCTGACACCTGTCAAACAATGTGGATTCCGCAAATTTCACAGCACCTAAACTGCCCTACTACACCTTATGGATGATGTACGTTTGGGTATAGATCCTGGGGCAGTTACTATTTTGGTACTGTTTGTTTTCTCAAAAGCCTTCGACTCCTTAAACCATCTCGTAATTCTAACCTGTCTTCGAGACATAGGCTTTGAGGAATCAACATTGAGATGGCTGCATTCTTATCTGACAAATCGCTCTCACACAATAATTGGCTTGGATGGTTTAACATCTAATCCTGAGTATACTACTTCCGGCGTTCCACAAGGTTCGAGCTTAGGCCCCATATTATTCATTATTGTTATCAATACCTTATTTTCGAGACTTAAATATTGTAGACACACTACCATCATCTTTGCTGATGATACGTAATTTTTTATTTTTTTATATTATTTTACGTCGACTTTTGTGAACCCAAATGGGACTAAATCGCAACAGGACCTACAGTTTATGAATGTGGAATCCGAACCACCTGAGCTTTGGCGTTATTAGACACTTATAAACAAATCTTCCGACCCCGATATGTCATCTAAATGAAACGATACGCAATATTAACAGTGACATTGCTGAGCTCATGAGGTGGTCCCATGATTATGGGCTTAGCGTCGTTTTGATTGTGCCGGTCTTGGCGACGACGTAACGCATTCGCCTGGTGCCCTTAAATTTCAAAAACTATACACCAAGCCGTAAATGTTGAGTTTCCCGTGACACGGGAGTAATATTACTACCGCTAATCCAAAGTTCGCAGCTTAAATTTTCCGGCGAACTCGGGAGCGCGTTACAAAATGGCGCCCAAAGTGGGGCCACGTGAAAGTTGGTAGTGAATTTGGAAATTCTAAACGATTGTAAAAAAAAGTCATTAGAATCAGTTAGTAAATTTGAATAGTCGGAAAGGAATTTGAAAATAATTAAAGTAAACAGTCGCTCTCGCTCGTGTGTGTGCACGTTTGTTTTGTGTATTTTGTTTTCCTTTGGTTATGGGAATGTGTATAAGTGCCAGTAATTGGAATAGACAGAGCCAACTGTAAGTAATGAAAAACGTGTTATTGTTTTAGTGATTTTGAAATTATCATTTTTAAATTAGATGTAACGAATACTTATTCTTTCTAGCCACGTGTTGCCGTATTTTCAAAAATTATTTTTGAAGTTAACAATTTTAAATTATTTTGAATTAATTATTTTGTATTTTATTTTATTTATAATTTGAATTATTTTTAGAATTTATCATAATTATTAATTTGAACATGTTGATTAAAGAAATTAAATTGAAAGTAACGTTAAAATTATCTATTTGGAAGTTTTACTTATACATTTTGATTTAAGATTTAGGATATTCTTTTTTATAAATTAATTGTGATTATTCATGACTTTTTGGGATTTAGAATTGTTGAAATTTTTTCACATTATTATTTTGTTGTAAATTAATTTACATTTTTGGAAAGGTGACAAATTTTTGGTAACATAGATCTTTTACGTTACATATAACTGTTAATTGCATATAGTGAAATACTGTTATTGATTTTGAGTATATTTAGTTATTGGTAGTAAAGAGTTTTAATATAAAGAGAATCAAGTAATTCCAAGGTGCCAGTGCATTTTTATTTTTTTTTTTGTGATGGTGATTTTGTGATTGTGCTTTAGAGATTGTATTTTAATTGGTAATTGTGATTGGTGAATTAGGAATCAATTTTTTTAGTTGAACAATTCTAGTTGAATAATTCTAGATTTTAAAATAATTGGTTTAATGTAGAATTTTGAAAAGTTTACGTTGATCACCAACCATAATTATTTATGTGTTATTTGTTTTTGTTGTTTGAAACAAAGAGCCAAGCCGAAGAGCCAAACTTAGGTATTTTGTCGTGCCTTGACTATTATATTTGACAATTCAGTAGAAATGTAAATAATATTATTTTATATGTAGTTGTTGATTAATTTATTCTGTGTGTAATTTTATTTAGCTGACATTTACGAACATTATTTTATTTAATTTATTTTAGAGAACATTGGTTGTTTTTTATTACTTTAGAGTATTTATTTATTTTTTTAGTAGAGGAGTTTAGTCAGTTGTGAGTCAAAGTAATTTTAGTATGTGGTTAAGTTGTGAATAATTTATTACTTTGATTTTTGTTGTTATTGAGTCCTAATTTATTTATTTTACAACTGTGACTATCCCTCTTTATAGGATTTTGATTTTAATTAGTTATTTGTAATTTGTCAATAATTTATTTATTGAAGTATTTGTAGTTCTTGAATTTTAAGTAAAGTTAATATGAATTTGAAATTCGATTCGCTGCCTGCGTAGATAGAGCCAATGATAAGCAGCAATGAAGAGAATAAGAGCCAGTAAACATAAAAATGGTCGAGGTAAGTAATTATTAACTTGTATTTTCTTTTTGTTATCTGAGGAATATATCGTTATAGTAGTATTTTGTTTGATTCGGAATTTTTGGGAATTTATCGATCGATCATTTTGGTTGTGACAATGTCGGCTGATCAGAGGCGCGAATTTTATGCCTCGCCCGGCGTTAAAGCACTTGGTTCGGCCATCGCGAAATTAGAGCCAGCTAGCGTATTGCTGGAATTGAATCATGGTGGGTTGTCGGTTAGAGGTTGTAACGTGAATGCCTTTTTAGTTAATTTCGTGAATATAATATTTATGGCATCACGTTATATCTCGTGCTTAGATGACGATTGCAAATTAGTATATTTAAATTTAAGTTTAGTTTGCAGGTAAAAATGTAAACAAAGAGCGAGTTACCGACACTCGCGGAAGGAGACGCCAGGGGGGGGGGGGGGGGTTGTTGCATGCTCGCGAGAATCCACGTGAGGCGCGAGACCTAGCGAGACCGTGAATCGAGCGAGACGTGCGTGCACTAAACATAAATATACGTAATAAAGAATAAAAATAATAAAATAAAAAAAAAAAAAAATTAGTTAGTGGAGGCATTGTTGTTGACTAATCTGAGGACCTATTGGCGTCTGATTTTGTATTGCGAGCGCCACTCGGCTGCAGCTTATATAAAATCACTCGAAGAAAGGAAAACGTGCGAGCGAGCGAGAGATCTTCCATTTTGTAAGTACCGGCTATTTTTCCTTCGGTTTCGCGAATATCGGGCATTAATTGATTTCTTTGTGTCTCTTTATATATTTAATCGGTGAATAAATAATAATTCCTTAAATAGGCTTTAATTCTTTTTTTTGTTTTATTTGTGTATGCATTGTGTCCTCATTCGTCCTCGTATCCGTTTGTTTATTCAAATTAATTTTTCTTTTATGCATCTTAATTGCATTTTTCATTTTTCATTGTCGAGTCAGTGCCGCGATAAATCCGGAAAAAATCGGTTGATCGAACGGTTGTGTCGATCGCTAAAATTTCAAAGTCGATCCACGACCAACCGCCTGACACCGCAGGACGTGCGACAAAAGTCGTACGACCGTTTATAACTGCCAACGCGGTACATGACTTTACGGCGATTTAGCCTAATTAATTTGCTTTTATTTAATCGACAAATTCTTTTATCCCTAACAAAAAGGCAGTTATAAAATGGCGCCCGAACAGAATTAAGAACAAAGTTTTGATTTGAAATTGGTGTTAACATATGTTCATTGTGTTAGTTTTCTGTTTGTGTATTTTCTATACGGATCGCACAATAGTTACAAAAAGGAGTCCGAACTAAAGAATACGAGTATGTAAAAGAACGTGCTCAGTTTAAGTCACATAATGACGAACAAAAGAAATAATAAAATAAATATGAAACATTGCATGATATTATGTAATAATATTTCATTAGCGTGAGAATAGTGTGAGAATTTAAATAAATAGAATAAATATAATTTCATTATTTCGTTAAAAGTAAAGTATTTAAAATCAGTCGTTGAAGATAAAGTCGATTGTTGACTAGCAAATGTAAATAAACAGTCTCTCGGAAAATTAGAGACAAATAAGTTCGAATGTATAGATCGGAATAATTAAATGTTTGAAAATTTTATTTTCGAAATTCACTTTTAGAAAATAATATTTTTTTTATTTTATATTTAATTGTATAGTTATCATAAAGTGTATAAATGCAATAGTAATTGATTAACTTGCAATTAACACACTATTCTCGCTTTTCATGTATATTTTTCGTGATTATGTATATAATGTTGATCATTATGCATTGTCGCAATAAATAATGTTGGTTTAAATAAAACACAAATCTGAGTTTACGTGAAGTTTTTAAAACTATAGAATTGCATTTATTTTAAAACAGTGACATAATTAGTAGATTTTAATAAAATTGTCCTTACGAATTAATTTAAATTCATTTAACTATATTTTGGTTGATGATCTCAATTTCGGCGAAATTGTTTATTGACTTACAGGTCAGTAGATGAAGGTTTAACGGCCGATATTAAATTTTATTGTAAAATTAACTGACACTAATTAAGGCGGCGACTATAAAGTAAAGTATTGTCTTTTGTGTATGTCCAAAAATTTCAACTGTTATTGAACCAATATTATTCTATATGGAATTTTAGTTAAGGATAAATAATTAATGTCGAACAAATAATAATTTTAAGGGCCGGCACATTTATTTTGGTCGACATATATTTTATGGTAAATAAAGACCGACAATATTACTTGGAATTTAGGAAAATCTTTAGGGAAATAATGACTATTTACTAGAACAACAGTCAAAATAATAATTACCAGTGTGATTTTAAAATTAAACGTTTGGAATTGAAAAATTAATCAGTCTACAAAAAGGACAAATATTTTTTTTTAAATAATATTTTGTTTATTTGATTAATCAACCACAAATGAACTTTAATAATTAATTATTTGACATAAATAAATGTGGATGTTATATTTTTACCAATTGACACAATTATATATTAATTTAATAAATTCTCTTTTGTGTATTTTGTATGTCAAATGAACCAGCTATAGTTTTAATTATTTGTCGACTGAAACAATAAGTAGTCAGTCATTTGACACATGGACACATTTATTTATATTATTCTTTTTGTCTGGAGTGGATTCTTGTTATTTAAATATATTAAAGAGAAAATTGAGATAAAATTGAAAAGAAAAATGAATACTCCAGATTTCCAAGAATTAGACGATTGGATATTCCAATTGTCGGGAGATGAACTAGATAGCGCTTTATCCCGACTTGAATTAAACAAGTCTGGACGCGTAGGTGTCCGTATTAATAGACTGATTAATAGGCTCGAAGGCAATTATACAGCGGCCGATTTTGAACAAAGTGTTCGGTTAGAAAACGAGTCCGACCAACGAAATAGGCGCGATGTGTTATTACAGACATTTGGCGAATTTATTGAAAATCACCGCGGTAATGATAGGGTCCAGGTTCAGGCTCAGGTTCATCGTGAACAAGAAGATTCTACGACGGAAAATAATAATAATAATAATAATGAAAATCTGGATGAAATAATTGAAGACGAATCCAGAAATCAGTTGCCGACTGAAAAAGAAAATATAAATGCAAGGCTGGATCGAATGGAAAATATGTTTATGCAATCCATGCAAAACTGGCCACAACACAGAGCAAGTAGCACGAAGTTGCCAGAGGTAGAGAAAAACGGAAAAGTAACCTTCCAGGATACTTTCGATATAAATTATTTACATGATATCGAAGAAATGCAAAATACGGACCACAGCTCGACAAGACCAAAAGTCGGTCGACAAGTATGCTCCAGCTCACCTAATGAGGTGACCACTAGGGAGGGGGGTGATCATTCGGCTAATAGAGCGAATGAAAATGACAGTCGTCATACTAGCCAATGGAGGCTGAATCAATCCCTCCGTTTCAGAGACCTAGGTGAAATTGTTCGCAAATGGAACGTTACTTTTGCAGGCAGCGAGCAGCAGAGTGTAGAAGAATTTCTAACTCGTATTCAAGAATGCAGCGTAATAGCTAGTATTAACGAGGAAGAATTGCTGCATGCTTTACCCTATCTGTTGACAGGTGTCGCATTACAATGGTATCGATTTTCATACCAAAAATGGAGATCATGGTCGGAATTCAAGCACGACATCCGAGCATGCTATGGAAGCGACAGAAATCTTCAACGTCGTCTGGAAAGAGAGGTACACATGAGGACGCAAGGGCAGGACGAATCAGTCAGAGATTATATGATCTGTCTGCGATCCTTATTAAACAGATGGGTACCAGTGCCGTCTGAACAGACGCAATTAGATTGGCTTCATCAAAATCTTCGACCTGAATTACAAATGGCTGTTCAGCGAGATCGGTCTCGATCGTTTGAAGAGTTGCTGTACCAGGCGAGAGAGGCCGAAAGAATTATTAAAGCCAGTCAGTCGTATCGAGATCCTCCAGCACCAGAACAGGCTTACTACGCAGAAGTGGCATATAAAAGTAAAAATAAGACAACTGTCCAGAAGAAGACTGATCTTAAGATGGCTACGGATGTGTCAGCGGTTGAGATGCAGTCAAGGCGTCCAACAACCTCTTGGGACGAAGAAATGAAGAAAAAGATGGACGAAATGTTAGGACAAGTGGAACGTCGAATCAATACCATGGTTCAACGGAAGTTGGACGAGTTATCGTCTCCACGAGGGAATCATAGGTCGGAAGAATATCCGGTTCAAGGTAACGCCCGTCGAGGAAAAGAGAAGATGCCGTCACCTCGAACAGCGCCTTTTGAGCAAAGGAAAGGATGGACAAACACGAAACAAAAGTTTTCTAAGCCTCAGAAGAATCAGTCTTTCGGTAGAAAATATGGAACAGACCAGGCGTCTACTTCAAATCCGAAAGATGTCAGATCGAACAATGATCGATCGAATTTAAAGTGTGTTGTCTGTAACTTACAAGGCTACACTAAGTATAATTGTCCACGATGTCAGGAAAACGAAATCAGGGACGCGTAGGTGAGGTCACACCTGTCCCTGAGGTTGCATCTAAGACCTCGACTCCAGAATTACAAGATGTTACACTAGTTTCCCTGGGCGTCCACTTGACGTCCGAAGATGGTTCTACACGATGGTGGGTGACGACATTTGTCAACGGTCACCGCCTCAAGGCTCTGTATGACCCTGGTGCAGCGCGTACAGTAATTGGCCCAGTAGCTTATAGGCTAGCCACCACCTGTGGTTATCCTATTGAAAAGTACGATGGCGTTGGAGCAAGAGTTGCTGACGGACGAACCGTTTCGATAACCGGACAGATTAGGATGCCTTTCCAAGTAGGTCAGAAGGTTAGATGGCTGAAGGCCTTATTAATGCCCAGTTTAGAGCCTGATTGTCTTCTTGGCGCAGATTTTCTTCGCGCATTTAATGCCATTTTGCATCCGCGCGACAACTTTCTAACAATCGATGGACAGAAAACAGGAGTACCTGTCGAAGTGGCGACGGTTTCCCTTCCACCTGAAGAGAACCAAGAGTCGTCCGGATTACGAGGATTAACGGATACTCAACGTAAATGTCTCCAAGATGTCGTTAATTCTATCATTCCCGGAGATAGTCCTCATATAGGTCGTACTCACATAGTCGAGCACAAAATTGATGTCGATAATGCTCGACCGATAAAACAGAGATACTATCCGATTTCAAAGAAGATAGAAGAAGAGATGCATAAGCAAGTGCAGCATATGCTTGACGAAGGAATAATTGAGACTTCGTCGAGTCCGTGGTCCAGTCCGGTCGTCATGGTGAAAAAGTCCGATGGAACATGGCGATTTTGTGTGGACTATCGCAAAGTTAATGCAGTCTCTAAACCGGATGCATATCCTCTGCCGTTCATGGACTCAATTCTAAGAAAGCTACAGTGTGCTCGATATATAACTGCATTAGATCTCGGAAGTGCGTATCATCAAATCCCTATGGAAGAGAATTCTAAGCCAATCACCGCGTTTACTGTTCCTGGGAAGGGGCTCTTCCAATTCAAACGTGTGCCATTTGGTCTCAGCGGAGCACCTGCAACTTTTCAACGCTTGTTGGATTCATTGATTGGGCCAGAACTAGAGCCGTTCGCCTTCTGTTATTTGGACGATATTATTATCGTTACGAAGACGTTCGACGAACATTTAAAATGGGTGAAACATGTACTGATGAAATTTAAAGATGCTGGACTCAGTGTCAATCTGAACAAAAGTGAGTTCGGTAAAGAAGAAGTTCGTTATCTTGGCGTCCGAGTCAATAGGTTTTCGACCAGATCCCGAGAAGATCCGGCCGATAGTGGAGTATTCGACGCCAAAGAATTTGAAGCAACTTTGCCGATTTCTAGACATGTCGTCGTGGTATAGAAAATTTTTGGTTGATTTTGCCACGATTGCTGAACCACTTACTCAACTGACACGCAAGGATCAACCCTATACGTGGAGTCAGGATCAGCAGATTGCTTTCGAGCAGATTAAAAAATTGTTAAATACTGCGCCAATTTTGCATCGACCAGATTTTACAAAAGAATACACGATTGAAACTGATGCCAGCAATACAGGACTTGGAGCTGTCCTAACTCAAGAATTTGATGGAACTGATCGTGTGTTGTCGTTCGCCAGTCGAACATTATCTCCTGCCGAACGGAATTATTCTGTCACAGAACGGGAATGTCTCGCTGTTTTGTGGGCCGTTCGAAAATTCAGAGAATACGTGGAAGGATACCATTTTAAAGTGATTACAGACCACAGCAGCCTTCGGTGGCTCTGTAATTTACGAAATCCAAATGGAAGATTGGCTCGATGGGCATTAGAACTTCAAGGTTTTGACTATATGGTCGAACATCGTAAAGGTTCAATGCACCATGTGCCGGATGCCTTATCCCGTATGTTTGAAACGGACGATGAAATCCAAATCCATTCCATTCAAGAGGAACTTCTGACGGAAGATAAATGGTATTTGGAGAAACGAAGTCAAGTGGAAGAAGATCCACATAAGTATCCATATTGGAAAGTCGTTGGTGGACGATTATATGTCTATCGTCCCAATCCAATTTTGGATATCGTCATCGAGGACGAAGAAGCGTGGAAATTAGTAGCGCGAAAAGAAGATTTAAAAAAGATTCTTCATGAAAACCACGACCTTCTAACAGCTGGACATATGGGAGCTAGGAAAACGTATGATCGTGTCGCCCGATATTATTATTGGCCGACGATACGTCGTGACATTGTTAAATATGTCCGAATCTGTGTGGTTTCCCAAAGGAGTAAAATACCGCCATTAGCTCCAGCTGGAAAAATGGGTCTTAGGATGGTACCAGGTCCGTGGAAAATGGTAGCGGCAGATGCAATGGGTCCGTTTCCCAAAAGTCCTCGAGGAAAAGAATATTTATTAGTTTATCAAGATCTTTTCACTCGATGGGTGGAATGTATACCTGTCCGAAGTGTGAACACGACTTCTGTCGTTAAATCCTTCGAAGAGAGAATTATTTTGCGCTTTGGAACGCCAGAAATCTTTCATACGGATAATGGAAAAGCCTTCAGTGATACGAAAATTGAAAAATATCTGAAGGAGAGGGGAATTAAATCTTCGACAAACCCAGCCTACCACCCTCAGGCAAATCCTGTCGAACGAATTAACCGTTCGCTAAAAAGTATGATTGTGGCTTTTGTTGATGACAACCATAGAAAGTGGGACGAACATATTGCTGAATTTGCGTTCGCCTACAATACTGCTGTTCATGATTCGACTGGAGAAAGTCCAGCCATGTTGAATTTCGGCCGACAGCTAATTCCGCCGAATCAATGCCGACGCCATGAAGATTGTCAGGCAAAGACCTGCCAAGAAGAACATTCAGTTCGTGATTGGGCGACACGCATGCGGAAACTGCAAGATATTCATCGTGATGCTACCCACAATGTAGAGATAGCTCAAGAGCGTCAAGCAAACTATTATGACGCCAAGAAGCGTGATGTAAGATTTGGAAGTCGAAGATTTAATCAAGATGTTCGAGAAGAAGAAGATGACATCGAGCAACGGCCAGTACCTGAGTCTGAACCAGAAGATTTAGAGCGTATGCAGCTTACTGTTCAAGCTGACGTACATAAGGCAGATGTGGTCGAACGTAGACCACGCGGTGGGCCGAGAAAGATTCATGATTCAAATTCGAATAGCACCGAAAAAGCGAAAGCGCCGATTGCGACGACGACCAAGGTTTCAAATTCGAATGCGAGTAAAATAATTAGGCGTCCGAGAGGTCGACCGCGGAAAGTTGACCGCGTACTATTACCGCTAGGACCGTTAAGGCATAGATATGCTACTCGGAGTAGGATTTAATATTTTAGTGAGCGATAGCTAGGTCACGTACAAGCTCACTATAAAGGTCTCAGGTTTTCCTATTTCAAGTAATATAATAGGTCCCAATCGAACGCGAACAATTATTGTTGTGCCATGCATGTTGTGTTATTTAGTGGCGTGTAACCTTTTGCTAGATCCTATGCCCTGGATGGGAAACCTCATATCAATCTTTTTTGTCCTGATAGATTTATAATTATGTCCGACCGAAGCCCGAGACGAGGGGATGACGATGGATGGCGGGCGATAAAAACCCTCGAACTAGAGGAGGCCATGAAGGCCAATATCCATAAATTGGGCGAACAATTACATGTGTTCGAGGAGATGACGTGGTGGGGAGTGGCACCTGACCAATTGCAGGATGCGGACCTGAACCTCATCCCCGTACCGGAAGCGGATTCAGAGGAGGGGAAGGGCGAGACCGAACCCCATGATGAAGAGGGACCCAGCTGTCCGATCATGGCGGCTAAACAGCTTCACGCACAACTACGAGAAGTGAGAGCTCGTCGCCAACAATTGGAAATCGAGGAAGGGCGACTCTTCTACAAGATGGACGAATTAAAGCGCGAAGCTCCTAAAGCCGCGATGGAAGAGTTCGGGCATCTAGATTCCGCAATTGCCGACTATAGGAAAGAGTTGGTAATCCGTGAACAATACCGGAACCAACGCCGGTACAAGAAGACAGAGCGAGATCAACGCATCCGACGGGTTCTCGCCGATGGCCAAGCTAAAATAGCCCGCTGTGAAATGGACAAGGCGGAAGCGGATCGACAGGTAGCTCACCTGAATACGCTACCCTCCTGGGCCTCACAACGAGACAAGAAGAAGTGGGCAGAACGTCAGACGATAGCCAACGCGAACTTGAGTTTCGCGAAGGACGCTTTAAACCTCCAACTCAAGCGAGCCCAACTTCCCCTTTTTAACGCCCGGAAGGAGTGTGCCTTATGTGGTCGACGACCCCGGGAATAATAATTGACGTCCGATGATCGGATTATTGTCGTCCGACATACTGACTTATGACGTCAGAAGTTTATATATATTAACCTTACAAAAAAAAAAAAAAAAAAAGTTTGTATTAAGAGTAATAAAAATGGTGATGGGTAATTGATCATAGCATCTTTCATTCATCCTGAAATCTTTGTTTGAATACTGAAATTATGTTGTGGTTTGCATATCCTATATGATATTTTAAAGCCCGAGATTCGAAAACTGATAGGAGAGCTGGTACCCGAGGCGGATACCTAGCGTCTGGGCGGGGGGTGTAACGTGAATGCCTTTTTAGTTAATCCCGTGAATATAATATTTATGGCATCACGTTATATCTCGTGCTTAGATGACGATTGCAAATTAGTATATTTAAATTTAAGTTTAGTTTGCAGGTAAAAATGTAAACAAAGAGCGAGTTACCGACACTCGCGGAAGGAGACGCCAGGGGGGGGGGGGTTTGTTGCATGCTCGCGAGAATCCACGTAAGTCGAGAGACCTAGCGAGACCGTGAATCGAGCGAGACGTGCGTGCACTAATCATAAATATACGTAATAAAGAATAAAAATAATAAAATAAAACAAAAAAAAAATTAGTTAGTGGAGGCATTGTTGCTGACTAATCTGAGGACCTATTGGCGTCTGATTTTGTATTGCGAGCGCCCCTCGGCTGCAGCTTATATAAAATCCCTCGAAGAAAGGAAAACGTGCGAGCGAGCGAGAGATCTCCCATTTTGTAATTACCGGCTATTTTTCCTTCGGTTTCGCGAATATCGGGCATTAATTGATTTCTTTGTGTCTCTTTATATATTTAATCGGTGAATAAATAATAATTCCTTAAATAGGCTTTAATTCTTTTTTTTTGTTTTATTTGTGTATGCATTGTGTCCTCATTCGTCCTCGTATCCGTTTGTTTATTCAAATTAATTTTTCTCTTATGCATCTTAATTGCATTTTTCATTTTTCATTGTCGAGTCAGTGCCGCGATAAATCCGGGAAAAATCGGTTGATCGAACGGTTGTGTCGATCGCTAAAATTTCAAAGTCGATCCACGACCAACCGCCTGACACCGCAGGACGTGCGACAAAAGTCGTACGACCGTTTATAACTGCCAACGCGGTACATGACTTTACAGCGATTTAGCCTAATTAATTTGCTTTTATTTAATCGACATATTCTTTTATCCCTAACAAAAAGGCAGTTATAAGGTAATATAGAGGTTCTGCGAGACAGATTAATACGATATAATGTTCGTGTACGATCGCCCGAGATAACTGTACCCTGGAATGCAGGGACGGATGAACGGGGTGACGGGATGCTCTATACCACGGCTAGCTTAGTGATAGAAGATTCGCGAATAGGGTTAGGCCTTGAACCAGTGTCGAACGATTTAGGGAATGATGGGGAACTTGACGCTCATCAAGAGAGTACACTCGGGGAAAGGATCGATCAAGAGATCGCAACGGTGGATTTAGCAGCAGAAGCTGTAGAGAGTCATGAAGAAGTACCGACAATGCCAATGGCAAATCCTGGAAAACCCAGGGAGGGGGGCCGTCAGGACTGAGCAAGATAAGACTCTTAATATCGAAGAACTTGTCAATCGAACCTTCCGGATGGTAAAGACTGACGAAGTAGCGACCACACAAGTGAAGCAGAGTAATGCCGCGGTCTAATCAACTTGTGGACAACGGAGAACAGTACTTGTGCCTTTAGAACCCATCGTGCGAGTCATTAGTTCACCGGATCTGGATGAGATAGTGCCTGCACAGATAAAAAAGTCAACGAGCCGAACCGGAGAGATCACAACGGCCAGGTGTTACAATTGTCGCCAGACTGGTCATCTATTACGGGATTGTCCACATCCAATTAATCGACGTTTTTGCTTCCAATGTGGAAAGGAAGGCAGTACGTTGCTAACATGCACGCAATGTAATTTGCAACGTAGCCGATCGGGAAACGGTTAAGAGGAAGGACGGAATCAGAAATCTGCCCTCCCGAATGTGCACCAAACTCGATAGGAAAGTCATCTCTGGTCGTACTGTTGAGCCCCTCTCCCGTAGTCAGATGAACAGAGGTAGAGCCTAGGTTAGACAGAGAAGAAGTTGTGGCTATGTCTAACGACAATCGTATGTATTTTCAAATGGATATCCGAGGAATTAGAGTGAAGGCATTATGTGATCCTGGATCCACTTGTTCATACTTTGGCCCTCAATTAATAAGTAAATTGCTGATCCAATGGAACCGAGTAGATGGGAGAATCGTAGGAGCCATTGGAAATGAGTGCAGGATTGAGGGAGCCAAAAGTCTTGTATTCGAGATCGATGGGAAGGAAATAGCACCATAATTAAATTAAACACCATATCGATGTTCAAGGAGCAGTGCCAATAAAACATCGATTCAGAAGAGTGTCGCCAGCGATCGTGAAAGCTCAACAAGAAGCCGTTCAGAAGATGCTGGAAGAAAATGTCATCGAACCATCCCAAAGCGCCTAGTCTAGTGCACCGGTCATGGTAAGAAAGTCGAACGATGAACTTAGATTCTGTGTCGATTATAGAGACGTGAATGAGTTAACGAAGAAAGACGCGTACCCGTTGCCGAATATGGATTCGATTGCCGATAAGCTTGGTCATGCTCGTTACATTTCCAAAATAGATTTGAGACAGGCTTATTATCAAGTGCCTTTGGCGGATGACAGCAAAGAGATCACCGCGTTCGCTGTGCCAGGGCAGCGCCTGTTTCATTTCAAAAGAATCCGGAGATGGAGTCGTACGTATTTGCATACTTAGATGACGTAATTGTAGTGAGCGACACGTTTGTGGATCATTTGTCCGAACGGCAAGTCGCGAGAGAATCCCTTAATTAATATCACAAAGCTTAGGGCAATTGTTGCACTAAATTGTGCAGCTGACGTTCCCGATAGTGTAAGTGCTACACCAAAGTGCTCTCACTGTACGACAACTGTTTTTGGCAACTGTCCTAGTATAACATTGTCCAGAGTCTCCCCATGAACTCCACTATGCATAGTTAAAGTCTTAACTTCAACTCTCGTCAAAGGATATTTCGCCGTTGTTTTCGATAGACTTTTGGCGTGCGCAAGCAGAACACCGGGATTAACTTTCCCACGTCGTGCTGAAAGACTTGCTTCCTCAATACGAGCGTAATAATGATCCGTTTGATCGATGATGCAAAATTAATCTCGATACTTTATGAGAGGTACACTTACCTCCACACCGTTCAGTAATAACTTTTCTTGATTAAATACATCGCAATGCAAAAGCAAATCTACTTTTTTTCCTGCGTTCATGATGTTGCGACGTTTAACGAGCCCCACATTATTATTAAACGCGTCCATATGATTCGGCGTGTCATCAGACCATAAAACACTCGTTAAATGAGAACCTTTGGCAGCAGGACCGTAATGTAACAGAGTTTCAATATATGATCTCTAGGCGTATGAGTTGTTTGATGGGAAAACCGGCTTTTGATTAAAATAAATATCAACCTGGAAAATGCGAATGCATAAAATTATTCACAGGACCGACGGTGTCACGTTCTGTTTGTGGTATATCACCCGGCATATCTTTGTCAGCGACTAACGTTATACGCAAACTTAACATCGTGTGTGCTAGATCAATATATTCTTCTCCATTTCCAGGTAAAACAAATTCAATCGGTGAATCATGAGACAGTGCCGACACGGGTTTATACTGTACCCAATGAGAGCCGTCAATAATCGGTTTTGTATCTTTTGTATATTGTTCAATCAGTATTGAAGGTAGAACACAGAGTAGGTTTACAGGACGTATGCCGTAAATTAAAGTATTATCACTCACGACTATCGCGTCCTTTTGCTTTTGAGAAGTGGGTGTACTATCAATACCAAGTATCTTTCTTAATTTACCTGGTAGATAAACTATGTGTTCTACATCCAGACATTCATCATCACAGATTCGTGAAATTGATGCGTAGCCGCCGCGCCCAACGCTAAATATCAGATGTCTTTTTATAAAAGGTAAGCTGTTAACCTCTTCGATTAAAGCATTAGCGCTCTTATAAACCCCCACGCGCCACGTAAGACACCTTTACCGTATTTATCCTCTCACTTTTACTATGCGTAGCTGATAATCCTATCCGTTTGGTGCGGGTCTTACATCTCGTAAATCTAATACTTCTATCTTCTTCCTTAACAGAAATATGTTGAAAAGTCAGAGGTACTTGAATCTCTGTAAGTGCTACACACCACTCTCCTTGTAAACGCGTATCTTGTGGTAATTGCGTAATAAGGTTGATGGTTCTGTTATCAGTGTAAAGTTCCATACTGCTATTACTTGGTAAAATAATATTAAATTCTTCCTTCATTGTGAATTTTTAACTGGTCTGCGCTAATCCAGGAATTAAACTTATCGGGATAACCCGTCCAACGTACGAAATATTATTTCTTTATGCCTGTACCGACAGTTTTTAAAATTTTATCGAGTACGAAATCATCTGTATTCAAATCTCTTTGAACTCGACTTAATTCTTCTTCATAAAAGAACCCGTCGATGTCTTCACAATGGAGGCCTTCAAATATGTAGATAATGTAGTACGTGTAGACAGTATGTCGTGTGTTTGATATGCGTGTAATTTTGAATAATTTTGTAGTCCATCCACTTTCGTAACCTTTTCCAAAGACATTCTTTACCCGACTGATATGCACTAAGTCACCAACTCGATATTTAGGGGGTTTCGGTGCCGGTTTCAACGCACCATAGCGTTGAATAAGATTTGAACGAGCTTCTGTAGCATTATACCAATTAACGAGAGCTGGTATCATATTTGTACCCGAATGTTTGGAGCTGTTATAAGATGTGACGATAGACTGTAACACATCCACGTAACGACGAGTATTTGTATGCGTGAAATAACGCCACAGTTTTTCCTTAGGCGTTCTTATAAAATGTTCGCCAATTCTGGCTTTAATGTCTGGATTACGAATAGTTGTATATCCTATATCCTTAGCTTTTAACAAATGTTGCAAATGATTACCGATAAATTCTTTTCCCTTATCGCATTGAAGAGACATCGGTTGTGTATCCCCACTTCTCAACAAAATTTGTTCGAAAGCCCTAGCAACGTTTTTCGATGTTTTGTCTTTTATAGGTTCTGCCCAAGCATATTTGCTTAGCGTGTCAATTACCATCAACAAATAAGCATTTTTATTGTTACAAGTCTTTATAGAACGCGCATCCATTAATGTGGCCTCCCAAACATCATCAATATTCCGCACATTATAAGAACGTCTGCGAAATACACGACGAGTACGACGATGCTGATTGTAAGCGTCTTGACCTTCTAACCATTCAGATATTTGATTGTATTGGAACTTTTTATTCGTCGCTTGGTACAAATTGAGCCTGTATGTGCCAATGACTGAGTAGGGTCATAATAAATCTCCTGTAGAATATTATGTATTTTCTTTACTTTTCTTTTGAATGTTCTTTTCTACGCTCGTTGGTTGTCTTTGCTTCTTCCGCGATAGACGTCTCAAATGTGTTTTAGATGTGGCCATAGATGATTTAATACTCGAAAATATATTTTCAAACGCGATCTTGCTAATCATACAACAGGCAGTTACAGCCGCTGCAGTTTTCTCATCTGTAGAAGCATTTTTTGCAAGCATGCGCGAAAACGCTACTTTTGCTAACTTTTCATCAACTTTACGGCGGTTTACTAAATTATCACTCTAAGCGATATCACGAGAACGACAGACTGCATCCAGCGGGTTTACATCTTGATCTTCTCGTTGTAACCTTTCTTGAAGACGGGTCCCGGGTCCACAAAATTTATATCCTAGTATATATAATTCGAACGGTAATGAATCAATAACGTTATCGAGTATACTTTTTGAATAGGTTATCGGTATCTGTTTGTCGATGTTTGACTTTTTCCTTTTCGTAATCTGCCGGACATTCGATGCGATGCTAATATCTGTCTTGGTGGGGATGGTACTATCTTCTTACGTTTTGAATTAATTTCGTTTTTGTCATTTTCGTCGTCGCTGTTAGATACTCTGTTCGGACCCGACGATGATGAAGCCGTGGTGGTAAATAATAATGTCTTAGGTGTATGTTGTCGATATCTAGGTGCTCGTTTAACTGTATTACAAGATGGTTGATGGTTGGTGCGGTTTTCGATTTCGTGCCAGACGCGTTTGTTACCAATAAACGCACGTGGAACTGCTGCACCACGAAGGGCATTTGCCCTCCGATGATGTCCGTGAGGAGGAGTTCTTTTTCTACTTCGCATAGCATCATTCAACAAGTCGATAATATTAGTTCCATGGATGGTATCGGCATCTATTACAATTTCATCGCGATTATTCCATCGAACGTTTTCCGAACCACGTAAATGCCGAACCAATCGTCGCGTTTTTGACCGAAATTTTTGCGACACAGTTTCTACGGGATATTCATCATTAGTCGATATATGCATTATCTCGTTTCCTTCTACTATTTCTTCCTGATCTAATATAGCTTTCTGTTTAACAGCCTCGTTGTCGTTATTTATTTTCGGTGAATTGCGGTCGGACAAATTTCTTTCGACCTCAGAGTCTTTAAAATATAGATAGCGTTGTAACACCTGACAATATCGCTACCACTTTTCACGTTGATCAATTGTTGGTGAGTTTAAAATTTCGTTCATGTCGATATCGAGTCTACTAGTAGTTGTACCAGGTGTTTGGACAGTCTTATGCAGAATTATGTTATTCTTTTGTACTGTACTGGCGAGCTCTTGACGTACCATTTTTCGTCCGTATTCCATATCACAAAACGCTATACATGATACCTGCTAAAAGCATACCAGGTACTGGTGCTAGGAGAGTTGGTAGAAATCCACCACGATGTATGATAATGCGTTTGTTATCTCCCACGGAATTGCCAGGATATGATCATTTTCTCAGAATAGCTGCGTGTTTGCGTAAACGTGTCTTGTGAATGTTACTAAGAAGCACGTTACCTCGTAAAATATTCAACGCTATTTCACAAATGCTTATTATTAAATTACGATCTGCGTGCTGTAGCACTGCACGTCTCTGCCATGTGTTAAGATGTTATAATGCTCTCAATATACTAGCGTACTTAATGCCAATAGGCATATGTGCTCTTGGTTCCATTACTAGTGTGTTACTGGGGTTAGACTGTGCCCTGCGTAACCTTTTATTTCTTTTTTGCAGGTATACATAATGATATTCATCATCCGGAAAAACGCAAATGCGGAGTCGTACATTGGCGTGGCCTGCTTCAAATCGAGATAATGTATCCGTGCGGCTGCGGTGTAGCATCGAAGTACCATTCTTGAATGAACCGTATATTTTCCGGACATATCTGACGTGCTAAATGTCCAATCTGTGCCCTATTCATGTAAATGTATGTATCATAGTAATTGAGCATTGCTTAATAATTCTATTCGACAAATAAACTGCTTTGTATGAATCATACTGAGCCGAAGGCAATCACTGGGCAACAGCAATTTCTTCGTTTTCCAAAAACTTCGCTATTATTCACGAAAAAGAAGAATCAAAACCGATATGCCGAAAATTCTTATAAACTAAGTAATTTACGTGATATTACGTCAGCCGAACATCGCACTTAGATTTGTCCTCCAAAGAAAAAACCTTCGCTATATCTAAGAAACCAAGTACCTAATACAGTATACCGAATGAGAATATTATATGTAAATTTTCGAAAACACAATGTCGTAATCTTCGTTTCAGCATTTTAAAATCTTAAATAAATACTCTATAATTTAATAAACATTCAATTGCGACAATATTTTCAATAGACTTTTCAAACGCGACAATATTTTCAATAGACTGTTCAAACGCGACAATATCCATCATCGATCATTTTTATACGTTTCTTTGTGACAATATGTTTAATTCCAATTTAATGCGACATTTGTAAATCACAAACAATTGTAAATTTTATTAAATTCCAATTTAATGCGACATTTGTAAATCACCAACAATTGTAAATTTTATTCCGACAATATGTTTAATTCGATTTATGTACGACAATACTTTCAACCACAAATTTTTGTAAATTTAATTACTACTCTTAATCACGACCATTAAAATTGCGAATTTAATTACGATAACTTTTAATTACAACAGTATTAGTATCCGAATAGTTTCACGATATTTTCAGTTTAACAATTGCAAACAATTTTATATTATGTCAACGTCGACAAGAATGCTTGTTATTTTACATATTGAATGTTGCAAATGGCATAGCGCAGTATCCAGGATTCGCATGGATCTCATCCAAATTTATATTTGCCACATTATACCTAATTAATATTGAAGTTCAAATATTGTTAAAAACATATAGAGATATGATGGAACAACCAGAATCCAGCATCTTTAAAAGAATTCCTTTCACTTTTCCTATTCTAAAAATTTTATGATTCGCGACCATGGGCCATCTTCATTATAAAAAAGGCGTACGAAAACAAACACTCAGTGAGTAGGGAGTAAAGGAAGAGAGTCAGTCAGTGTCACTCAGAGTCAGTCCGTGTCAGTCAGCGTCACGCAGTGTCAGTCAGAGAGGAGAGTGAATGACTGAGGGAGTGAGCGGTAACCAGTTCATGAAGACCAGTTGAACAAGACTAGTTGAAGCATACCATTTAAGGACGTCAGGGAAATCTACAACTTACATAGTTGCAGCCGCTCAGCCACACTTCGCAGTTAGTCGACACCAGTAGAAACGTATGGTAAGAATAATTTCTTCATTTTCCTAACTAACTACCCTTCCTCTGTGTCTGAGACGAAGTGCCAAAAGCAGCACTAAAAGGAAGCAATTCGGTCCCTTCTCCGAGCGGTGGACGAGAGTCCTTTTGGATTCAGTTGAACTTCTCCGATGATTGGCTCCCAACCAATTCAATTTAGGAAAACATAATATTTATTTATTGTTTGTTTATTAGCTAAGAATTGATTCTTTTCTCTTTCCCGAGCGGCGAAAGGAAGCCCTTTTGGACTCCGCTGAGCTTCTCCGGCAAGTGGTTCCACATCAATCCTCGATCTGGATAAATCCATAGGGACTTCCTACTTTTTTTCGAGATATTGATATTATAATATTTATTGTTTTTTTTCCTATTAATTAATAGTCTCCCCCTCCCTCGTTGACTAATACTTTAAATAGAAATTCCGTTTCCATTAACACCTTCTTCCTTTCTTTGTTTTCAGTGCCAGATGCTTGGGGAGAAATAATGAACCAGCTCCTCCGAACTATTAAAAAGGTCGTTTCATCGCTGTCTATTATTCCCACCTTATATCTTTCCATCTCATAATTATTCGGTCCAACAACATATTTTTGAAAACTGAAATTAAATAAATTACATTTTTTCTGAAAACATTTGTACTTCTTTACTTTACCTTAACCCTTATTCAATTCTTTTGCATTGCAGCAGCCCCCACAAGTTGGTGTGTTACCACTATATGGGTTCAAGGTCTCCCACACTACCTCAATAGGAGATGATGATCTAGCCCTCTCCGTATCGCTGTCTATGTTAGGCTCGTTAACAGCCTGCTGGTACAACTGTCAGCGATGGTACCATTTTCATCATCATAATCATCATTATCATCATCCTCATCCTCATAAATATCATGTTCTTCTTCAAAATAGAAAAGAAAATACAAAATTAACGTAAATAAAAATAAAATACCAAAATTATATTAACTCTATTATGATCTTTACCACTTTCATCATTGTCGCTGCTAATCATCCGGTCATCTATAATATTAATCCTGATGGGCGGATTGATCATCACATCCTCAATAATACTAACTCTTGTGTTAGTGCCTGAGATACTGGGCCCACCGCCGTCCTCTTGGTGTCATTGGTATTTGCATCATTCACTGCAAAAACAGATAATCATATATTTTAATTTAACTAGTTGTTTTCTCTCTGTATATAAATATTATATGGGGTGAAATTCCTCAAGTGTCCTAACTAAAAATCCGATAACTTCGAATCGTCTCCATTTTTTTACCAGATAGATGCCAATCAAACAAGCATTCTCAAATTTTTTCAAATTTTTAAAACCACAGTTAACCGTTGTAGATTTTTTTTTTAAATTTCACGATATGAAAAAATGCTAATTTTTTAATGGGTCTTTCTTTCTTTTCTGACTCTTTAAGTGAATTGTTCTTTGATATTATTTAAATGGGTGTACCTTTTTTTATACTAATCGGATTGGAAAAATAAAAAATGCGATTTCTTCGTCATGAAACGTACTTTCATGTAAATTTAATTAATTTTAAGCAAAATCAAAATTTCATCAAAATTTTCGTAAATGAAAAATAAAAACGATTTTTTTCAAAGATGGGGTATTTTTTTTAGTAGTGCAGAAAGAAAGCTGAGAACTGTTCTTAAAAGACTACCAAGTTTCAAATAGGCGTTTTTTTTTTGTTCTCGAGAAATGAATAAAAACGTCAATAACTAACAGCCTCGTCGTGTCACATTTTACCAGAAACGTGCAGGTTTGAACAAATTCGAGTGTCGTTTAACACAAATTGGTTTATTACAAATTTTTGTGCCTTATACAATATATAATATAAGACTTTCTATGTGGACGTGTATGTCATGTGTGTTGTGTGTAGCGGGGAGGAGTGGAGTGAGTAAACATTAATCGGATGTAAATCTTTACAAAAACAAAGTTTTCATAGTTTAAATCGCCTTGTCATAACAAAAAGTATCATTTTTTCTGAGTCGACTTTCTTATGCTTTTGGCTGAGAAACTGATTTTTGTTGACTTCCTACCATATCTAGGTAAGTTATAAACAAAAGAATAACATTTAAGAATGGAATATTATATAAGAAGTAATTATAGAACTCCAGCGAGTATTCGGTTCGATCTATCAATAATTTTCAAATGCTAACAATTAAAAATTACGCTATCTTTATTATGCTCTGTCTCCCTTGTATTGACACCTGATGTACTGGGTACGCTTCCACCATCTTCATTTTTCTTTACCGTATTCGCTGTAAAAAAATTTGATGTTATTATTTCTTATATTCATACGTTATTTGACGAACTGATGGAGGGGTCATGGTATAAATATCCACGTTACACAGCTGTTAGTCATTCGTCCATTGACGTAATGTTGCTCTATTTTAGTGCTTGATATATTGCAGTTCTAATTGTTTTGAACCGCTATATTTTGAGCACATGAAGCTTCAGAAATATTTTAATAAATAATTATCTAATTAAATTGTAATTTTATTAGTTTTACTCAACATAATTCAATTAATTTTTAACTACTAGGTATTACATATTAGCGGTTTTCTATTTACTTCTCTTTGGTTTACTCGTAATAAAATATGTTTACCTTGCACTTCTGCATCGTATGTGCATGCAAGAATGTCTGCGTCTCCCTCTGAATCATCCATCATATTTTTGCAAGCTGTAAATAATTACGTTAATGCGCGTTTCATTTAGAAAGCATACTTTACGCTATATAACTCTTTTTTGCGCAAAATGAAAAATGCTGGTACGACAACTTCAGCTCAGATTGTGGGTTAAAGGAATTTAACAATTTTGAAAACAACCTTTTTTACTATTTTCAAGTGTTCTCTATCGATTTCCAATGAGGAAATTATAAAAAACTTTATTATTGCAACAACTTTGGAAAATTAAATTATTTTCGATACAAGTGCGAAAAAGTTATATTCAACGAATGTGAGGGTCCTAATCACATTCGTTCGAAAAACATTTTCGCACAAGTGCCGAACAATATTTTTAGATTCCAGCGTGTGTAAAGTGCGTTCTCAAAATGTAAAAAGTGTGTAAAGTAGCACTTTACGCACACCGAATCAAAAATAAATTCCTTAAAGTCTGTTTTTGTTTTTCATGATTTTCTGCACCGAAACGAGTTATAATCAATAAAATGCATACATAAAAAGTGATCCCCATTGTTGAACATAAATTCGTTTTAGTCGAGAAACTGATCTGAAGTTGGCGTATCTGTTTTTCTAATTTAGAGCTAATTTACAAAACCGTACTACCCGATCAAAAATGGTCACACAAGGTTTGTTTTTGAATCTACCCAACTAAATTTAATGAAAGTGAGGACGTTTTATTTATTTTAGCACAAGTATTCATAATTTATGTACGCTCATTTTAATTTCAACGTATAAATTATTGCTATTGAAACTGTTAAGTCCCATACATTCATTGAATTAAATGTACATCAAATGATCAAATGATAATGAATAAAAACAATCGGTCATAAGTTATGAATACTATTAATTACTTAAGTGAAGATATCTGTATATGCTTATTTATTACTTAGTAGTATTATATTACCTAGTAATGTTATGTATCGCCACATCAGACATCTTACGACCCACAAACCACTATTTTTAGGTGCTTCCCGATTATTGAAGTCACTTTGGGGTTTTTAAATACACCTAATTTATCCAATTTGGAAAGCACACGCGGTCCGCAGTGAGAAGCGATATATCGCATTGTGATCCCCTCCTCGGAAGGGGAAACGAAAATACATTTTTGTTTACACAAGGGTTTTTGCAAGACCACTGTATTTTCCGTAGATGCGAGATACAATATTTTAACAATTACAGATGGCGCGGGCTCTAATCCCGCTACGGGGATCGTTTCTTGGAAAATAACCGGAGAAAGATACAATTACGCGAACACCAAAAAAAAGGAGGAGAACGGGGGAGTCGCATAAGAAAGGTGGCCCCATGGGCGACTTACTGGTCGCTGAACACTTCGTCGGGGGCGATGCAGGTCCCTAACGTATGGTGTCCTCCGTGGTAGGCCGGGGTCGTCGTCTTCGGTGATGGTATGGAGGAGCTCGTTCCCTGGGGCGCGTCCGCCTCCGGTTGGTGGGGCTCCCCGTGGTTGGGGATTTAATCCTGCACCACACGTCACACGTACACTTTAAATCAATCCGCTAGACTTTTCACTGTCCGACTCGCGTCTCGTAATACTCAATGAGGACTGTACTAAACTTCTCGCGACTGCTCGAAGGACTTCTGCGAACCGGTTCGAAGCGCGATCGTCCGCTTCTTCCATGCTCCTCGAGTGGCGCCACCTCGGGGCCTGATGTCGGGATGATCCGTAGAAGGAGGGAGAAGCGCGACGGCCGCGTCGCCTGCTCGTACCCATTTCTCCTTCCGAGAGGGAGAGAGAGAGATACTCTACCGAGTCAATCGGCTCGGACTCCATTGGCGGAGAGAGAGAGAGAGAGAGAGAGAGAGAGAGAGAGAGAGAGAGAGAGAGAGAGAGAGAGAGAGAGAGAGAGAGAGAGAGAGAGAGAGAGAGAGAGAGACAAATCCCGGCGTCACTCGGATCCGTCTGTGGAGGAGGAACTCCCGACGGCGACTGATGAGAGGAGCGACGGCGGGGAGGTATGAACCTCTATGCAGCATATCCCCGGTACCGCTGGCGAGAACAGCGGCGAATAGGGGGAAGGATTCCCCCGGGACGCTCTCCCCGGTTAGAGTTAACGGCTCGATCTGTGACTACGTCACAGCATAAACTTTAAAAGTTGATCTGTACTATATGTACCCTCAAAAACCTTTCACAGGCACCCATCACATCGGATCGCAATTTTAACGGCATTTAAGACCGTTATCAAAATTTAACGCCTCGACATTGTACGATACGATATAAAAAACGGACTAAAAGATTTCGTTCATATTAACACGTTCATCATACGGTGTGGTCTTAAATTTCATGTTGGTTGCATTATAAACGCAACATAAATTCTGCAACGCTGAGTATGCGTTTGTAAATATTCGATAAAAATATTGCGTATAAAACGTAATTTTTCATAGCTTAACATATTTTATACCTACAACTTGAGAATCCTATTTATTAGGACAAAAAGGACAAAGGACAGGTTATTTCCCCCGCGTCAATGACGAATATGTCTATTTGCGGGTCGGCTCTCGGGTGGAGAGGTACAGGACAGAGACAGACAGTACAAGACAGAACTATAGGCACACACAACACCCACCCAGAGCCAGTCCCCCCTACCCCAATATCGGTACCACCAGCGGATTCGGCGGTCTGTGCCTTAGCGAGTACGACGCGGGGCTTATCCCCTCTTTATACGAGATAAGACCCACGACGTACCGACCGCGGATAAGACGCTGATGGTACCGATAACTGCCGACGGGGGTCGGCAGCGATCCCAAATTCGTACCCCCGCCCAGCAAGGTTCCCCGGTTATTCCACACTGGACATAAGCAGAGAAAATTGCAGGACGGGGATTCGAACTCGGGACCTTCGCAACGTTCAGTTCGGGCGGACTAAGACTGGCACCTTAGCTAGCACGACCATCACGCCGACTAGAATCCTATTTATTAAAAAAACATGTATACGGTCATAAACAATGAAAATTCAACGATAATAAATTCGACGATAAACGATAAATGTAATTAACTTTATTTTAAATATTTAGTATAGTGTATCTCCTAATATATCTCTATATTGTACCGTCGAGATAGGTGCCTTCGAGGAATGTGCTTCCTTCCAAAACAAGTGCACGTGCTCTCTCGACAGCCGGCGATATTGTAGTAAGATGCATCGGTGATCTACCCTCAGTCAATCTCGAGTCGTGGTAACGAGTGGTCATCCTGTGTCATATCTTCGGGCACGTGTTTGTATTTTATTGTTGTTGTATTCTAAGACTGTTTTCCAAATGAAAAAAATTTCAGGGATGTATAGTTTTCAAGATATTCACAATTAAAGCCAGCCAATAGGAGCACTGGACTTTGATTGTCGCGCAGAAATTCAAACAGTCGCATTATTGGCGAGCATCGAACATGAAAAAGAAAAAACGCGCATCGGCCATGAACCGCGTCTTTTTTGTTTTCGGGGCAGTTACGAGAGTCAAGGAACGACTGACGGCGAAATATCGATCGCATTCGAAATTTCTAACCTGCATGTCGCTCATTACATGATGGAAAAATGTAAAACGGAAATCTCACTCATTTTCTGCTGTGAATAAATAAAACACCGTAGAAATTGATGACAATTTTAAACAAAAATTGGAAATTACAAATAATTGGTAGAAAATAAAATATGCTAAATAAATAATAAAATAATGAAATAAAATAAATGTTGTAACTTTCGAAAAATATAAATTTTTACATTAAATTTATAATGAAAACTTACGCAAGGATGAAGAAACAAAAAGTTGAAAAGTAAAATAAAATGAAATAAAATTAAACATTGCCGAAACCGACCGTAAATGTCCGAAAATCAAAACTACGAACAATTATCAATGAAATATCTAAAAATTAGTAAAATAAATTTAACGGCTGCAATGAAATGAAAGTAGATAACATTTATTCGTCTCAAGAACCTGAATTAGAAGCTTCACGTAATCCCCACTCAAATTAAACGCCGTAATAGAAAAATTAAAAGATAATCAATATTTATTTTTCAAAATATTCAGATATATTTCGATAGATGATTCGGCACAACTCTTAACTTCGTAAATAAATTGCGCTGTTAATTATATTATATATTATAGAAATTACTAGTAAACGGCAGTTTACTCCTTAAATTTCCTAGAGTGAAAACCGATCGACTCGATTAGAGTAAACATTTAGAAGCGCGGATATTAATTGTTACTGGAGTGACGAATTATGTACGAATTATTTAAAAGTAGATATTTTTAATCAGCGATAATGAGCAAATATCACAACACAACATAAAATGATCAAAGTACTCGGGAGAATGTACGCTCTGTCATCAGCGATTTTTAAAGGTTTTTCTACTGATTGGTGATCCCGGATATTTTTTATAGCTAAAAAATTATCAGACTCCAAAATATCAAAATTTAACTGAAATTAAATTAATTAATTAATTTCTAATTCACGATGCTTTGGGGGATTTTAATAAAATTACTGACAACTAAAACTCACTAAGCTTCAAAACGTATATCAGCGCTGAAATTGTTTAGGTCTTCATCATGTATTATCCTACAAAATATCTCCTACAAAAAAATCCTGCAAAACATCCTTTTCAATCAGAATTATTCGCGATGCTTCGGGAGAGTTTTAGTAAATTGTTTTTTTTACGAAACATCATTATGCTTCCAAGCTAACGTTAGTACTGAAATTCTTTACGACCTAATGTATTATAAGCATCTAAAATATCGTCAGTGTACTGAAAAAGATTTTAATAAAATTACTTACTACCAAAACTCACCAAGCTTCTAAATGAATATGAATGCTGGAATTATTTACATCTTAATGAAGTATTAGCCTACAAAATATCAACTTTTAACTACGTAACAACTGTCAGCAATACGAATAACTTCGGTGCTTGATAACATTTCGTAATAATACACTTTACTAAATATCTTCCGAAGTCACGCGAACACTTTTCAGTGAAAAGGAAACCTTAGTAGTAAAATTCATGAATTAAGGTTTTTTACTGATTAATATGGAGGTGTTTAAATATGATTAAGGGATCGATTAAAAATCTAAACTTATGAAATCCTATTAATTTTGGGTGGAAATTAATTAGAACTCGAAATGCACCTTGTATAGTTATGAATCAATTTTTCATTTTTTTGTTTACAATATTTCCTTATATTAATTTTAATATTTTTGAAATGCTTCATTATGTGACCCCCGCCCCCGACTTCTTCGCCTCCGCCCATCCGTCGTCGTCGCTCGTGGCCGCCTGCAAAAAACCGAACTTTTTCCGGGGGGCCACAAAAATCCGCACGGCGCGCCGGATGGTAAGAGAGGGCGCCAGCCGAGCCGAAGCTCGACAAATTTATGGGCGCGCCGCACGCGCTGGTGTGCCCGCTAGCTCAGCCCCGAGTTCCCGGCTCGGCAAGGGAGAGGGCGGTATTCTCTGGCGCAGACCAACGACTCCGTGACCACGACCAACGAGGACGGTTCACCACGTATATCGCGCCCTCTCTCGCGCCCCCAAATTACGGACGTCAAGTTCTATCCTCGATTCCCCAATACGCGACGACACTCAATTCCCCCAATACGCGAGGACACTCGATTCCCCCATACGCGACGACACGCGATCCCCCGATACGCGACGACGCGCGATTCCCCTACGGAGAGCTCGACAGGGACTTCCTAATACAATGCCCTGCGACGAACTCGACAGGGACTTTTCGCACGCGGTGCCTGGCGACGAACTCTATCAGGATTTTCTAGAGACGGTGCCCTGCGATGAACTCGACAGGGACTTTACGCACGCGGTGCCTGGCGACGAACTCTACCAGGACTTCCTGAAGACGGGGTGCCCGCCGACGAACTCGACAAGGACTTTCGAAGCGCGCTGCCTTGCGATACACTCGGTCGGGACTTTCGCACGCGGTCGCGGCGCCCTGCGACGAACCCATCGAGGAACCGTGTTCGTCCGATACACACTTGCTCTCCCCAATACGACACTACACTACCTACGCGAATCTACCCGAATCTCACCAAACCGAAACCGACCAAAGTGATAGATTATACCCCTCTACTGAAACCTACTTAACGCGAACAACTCACCGAAATTACGCTACCCGAAACGCTCTCGAATTTACCGCGTCAATTCACAAACCGATTAATTCGCGAATTCCCTAATCTAACCATCTGCACTTTCGTTACTAAATTGATACAGATCACTCGGTCGCTGTCGTTTACCGCGGACACTGCTATTCAAGTTAACACACTCATACTTATACGCAGCAACATTAGCGTCTCCGCAGAGACAGTTAGCCTCACGTACAGAAACATAACAAAAACACGGCACTACCTTCCGCCAGTGCGAGATAGCCTTTGGCCCCACAAAGATTGCTCGTGTATTGGCAATCTCGATAACTTAACCGCGCGAAGGGCCCGGTCCAGTTAGCATCGCACGCATGGTCCTTTCCTTACCGACAGATCGGCTGGAGTATCACCCGAGAAAAACCTTCTTATTGCACAAAAAGTCCGCTCGTTAATTTGTAAGACAGCTCCGTCTCACAAGAGGGGCAAGATAACAGACAACCACAGTGTTCACTCTAACAGAGTGAAAAGATAACCAAGAAGTTCAAGATACGATCGCTCACAAGACCGATCCAGTGAACCAAGGTAAAATTAACGCACTTGCGTTTTCGATCATAAGAAGTCAAACTATGAATTTAAAATGTCGACCATGCTAATTAGCGGCTCGCCAAGCCAACTGGAGATCGCGTCGCAGACCACGGTTCGGAACCGGCGGCCATCTTGTCGGGGTCGCGGTGTGACGTCACAGAGCATCACGCTCGGCGGACCTTGATTTTCACGCGTCGTATTCCCGTTTTCGTTACCACCTATATTTTCGCACACCGGACACGCACTTTCGAAACAATAAAGATGACCACGCTTAATTCGATCTTACGTTCGCCCGAACCGCTAGTTATTTCTCCCCGATACCGAACGATCACAAAAGATCGAAAGGACGAAGTTATCGTCTTACCGAAGCATCTCACGGAATTTTAAGAGAAAGATCTTCGACAGCGAGTCCGATAGTTAACCATACCGACGCGCATGGCCTTTGGGCTTCGTATTTCCGAAAGTAACGAGAACTAGATAATCGTAAGATTTTTCCACATTTTTCCCGAATATGCCGACTAAAACAATAAGAGATAACCACTGTCGCGGAAAAGAATCTACTCGAGATATTATCCGCGAAAGGAAAGATTCCCGGAAGATAACCATAGACAACTTCGCGGCAAAAGCAGCAATTTACCGAAACGCGATACGAACCGAAGACTCGACTCAGATAACCGAAGGCGATTCGCGTTTTTCACTTTCACTTTCACTCGCGAAAGGGCAACGGACAGTCGGAAAAGCGCATTTTATTTAAACAGCCGTGAGCACAAAGAATCGAAATATTGGCGTACGGAAGGACTTCGTAGCCGAAAAGTACTCGTGTTCAAGGCTGTTGGTACCTTTTGATGACCAGGCGTACCTGCAGGCTCCAGGGCTGCTACCAACGGACTCCAACGGACTGGCGATCCGACGCGTCAGTTGCAATCGTGACGCTCGCGCCGCGCCGGCCGCCGTTTACCCTTTCTCTACCACGATCGTGATGGTAGGGAGAGCCCCACGGCCTGTGCGGGCATACACGACTGACCGTCCCCTCCCGGTACTCTTTTCTTAATACTTCTCGAATGTTCGCGAAGTTTTCACACCTCGCCCTCGCGAATCCTCTCCTTCGCGAACTCCAGAATCTCCATGTGTCGTTTCCCCCTGCACCCCCGTAATAAGCAGCGTGCTTGACGATATACCCTGGATGTTTATGTCTTGTACTTTTGAAAATCGACAACACAGCCGTCCTTGATCCGACTTCCAAAACAAAGCAAATGCGAATACCCATCTTTACGCCTGAAATATTTATCGCATGCCATATATTATTTCAGGAAATAATCAAATCAAAATTAAATGCTGAATAATAACCCGAATTACACCTACTTTTATAATTATCAATTATTAATTCCTAAACTACTAATTCTAGGTCTAAATTGTTGTCTTATTAAAACTTAGCGCTTCTTCGGAGCAGGCCCCCCTATAATGACAACATTCCCCCTTGGATAAAAGCCTCCCGGCAAATTCATAACAAATATCAATCCTAACTAAAAAATTGTTGCCATATTAAAAATTATCGCTTCCTCGGAGCAGTCCCCCCTATAGTGGCAACATTTCCCCTTGGATAAAAGCCTCCCGGCAGATTCTTAACATATACCATTCAAAAAGAGCCGAATGACGTCATCACAAAAATAAACACTAGCGCTTCATCGGAGCAGTCCCCCCTATAAGGTGATGTGATCATTTCAGAAATTGGGCTCATTCGAAATATTAGGGGTTCATGAAGACCGCCCCCCCCCCCCCCTTAAGTTATCCTCGTGTTGAGTCTCGTGACAGATAGCACCGTAACGTGTTTTGCCATGTTACAATTGATAATTTTAGTGATATTTAGTTTCGTTAATTTTCGTTATTTCTGTTTTACTACTTAGCAATATTTCTTTCCGTTATTTAGAATAAAGTGTTGGTGTTCTGTGCATTTCTTTAATCTGCTGCTTGTGGAGCCTTTTTTCTGGTGCACCTTGGTACTCGCCGCATCCCGCATTTCATTGGGCATCTGGAGTCGTATTGCTCGATTTCGTGCTCGACAAAACACAGTCTCTCAATCGTATCTCGAGAACGAGGCATGTACGAGACTAAAGCTGGCAGCCGGAGTTAGCAGCCGAACGCTCTAAACCAGGGACGTAGCGCGCCAGGGGCCCCTCAAAAGAATTTTTGCAATATTGCGAAAATAAGCACCAGGGAGTCATTAATAAAATAATAATTTAAAGTTTGAGTTGGTTTGGTCACACAGACCGAAAACCTGATTGCTTTGGTAGTCCTTTGCACTCCTCCTATGACCTCCTTCTATATGGCACGGGCATAGCCATCCAGACCGCGGCCATGGTCGCAGCCTCCATGGAGGTGATATCCTGCCTTGTCAGTGCAGGTTTGCCCATTCTTCCACTCTATGTCTAATGGTGGCATGGGCATTTGCAAGAATGTGTTCGGCGGTTTCTACCGCCTCTCCACAGTACCTGCAGGCCGTCGAATCTGGACAGTCCCCCACCCCCCCCCCCCCCCACCCCCCCCCCCCCCCACCCCCCCCCCCCCCCACCCCCCCCCCCCCCCACCCCCCCCCCCCCCCACCCCCCCCCCCCCCCACCCCCCCCCCCCCCCACCCCCCCCCCCCCCCACCCCCCCCCCCCCCCACCCCCCCCCCCCCCCACCCCCCCCCCCCCCCACCCCCCCCCCCCCCCACCCCCCCCCCCCCCCACCCCCCCCCCCCCCCACCCCCCCCCCCCCCCACCCCCCCCCCCCCCCACCCCCCCCCCCCCCCACCCCCCCCCCCCCCCACCCCCCCCCCCCCCCACCCCCCCCCCCCCCCACCCCCCCCCCCCCCCACCCCCCCCCCCCCCCACCCCCCCCCCCCCCCACCCCCCCCCCCCCCCACCCCCCCCCCCCCCCACCCCCCCCCCCCCCCACCCCCCCCCCCCCCCACCCCCCCCCCCCCCCACCCCCCCCCCCCCCCACCCCCCCCCCCCCCCACCCCCCCCCCCCCCACATGTAAATTTAATTAATTTTAAGCAAAATCAAAATTTCATACAAAATTTTTCGTAAATGAAAAAATATAAACGATTTTTTTCAAAGATGGGGTATTTTTTTTTAGTAGTGCATAAAGAAAGCTGAGAACTGTTCTTAAAAAGACCTACCAAGTTTCAAATAGGCGTTTTTTTTTTTTGTTCTTCGAGAAATGAATAAAAACTGCAATAACTAACTACCTCGGCGTGTCACATGGTTACCCAAGAAACGAAACGTGCAGGTTTGAACAAATTCGAGTGTCGTTTAACACAAATTGGTTTATTACAAATTTTTGTGGCCTTATACAAATCTATAATATAAGACTTTCTATGTGGACGTGTATGTCCATCGTGGTGTTGTGTGTAGCGGGGAGGAGTGGAGTGAGTAAACTTTAATCGGATGTAAATCTTACCAAAAACAAAGTTTTCATAGTTGAAATCGCCGTGTCATAACAAAAAGTATCATTTTTTTCTGAGTCGACTTTCTTAGATGCTTTTGGCTGAGAAACTGATTTTTGTTGACTTCCTACCATATCTACGGTAAGTTATAAACAGCAAAAGAATAACATTTAAGAATGGAATATTATATATAAAAGTAATTTTAGAACTCCAGCGAGTAGTCGGTTCTGATCTATCAATATATTTTCAAATGCTAACAATTAAAAAATTACGCTATCTTTATTATGCTCTGTCTCCCTTGTAATTGACACCACCTGATGTACTGGGTAGCCGCTTCCACCTTCTTCATTTTTCTTTACCGGATTCGCTGTTAAAAAATTTTGATGTTATTATTTCTTATATTCATACGTTATTTGACGAACTGCATGGAGGGGTCATGGTATGAAATATCCACGTTACACAGATCTGTTAGTTCATTCGTCCCATTGACGTAATGTTTGCTCTATTTTAGTGCTTGATAGATTTGCAGTTCTAATTGTTTTGAACCGCTATACTTTGAGCACATGAAGCTTCAGAAATATTTTAATAAATAATTATCTAATTTAAATTGTAATTTTATTAGTTTTACTCAACATAATTCAATTAATTTTTTAACTACTAGGTATTACATATTAGCGGTTTTCTATTTACTTCTCTTTGGTTTACTCGTAATAAAATATTTTTAACACTTGCACTTCTGCATCGTATGTGCATGCAAGACTGTCTGCGTCTCCCTCTGAATCATCCATCATATTTTTGCAAGCTGTAAATACTTACGTTAAATGCGCGTTTTTCATTTAGAAAGCATACTTTACGCTATATAACTCTTTTTTGCGCAAAATGAAAAATGCTGGTACGAACAACTTCAGCTGCAGATTGTGGGTTAAAGGAATTTAACAATTTTGAAAAAACAACCTTTTTTAACTATTTTCAAAGTGTTCGCTATCGATTTCCAATGAGGAAATTATAAAAAACTTTATTATTGCAACAACTTTGGAAAATTAAATTATTTTCGATACAAGGGTGCGAAAAAGTTATATTCAACGAATGTGAGGGGTCCTTATCACATTCGTTCGAAAAAACATTTTCGCACAAGTGCCGAACAATATTTTTTAGATTCTCCAGCGTGGGTAAAGTGCGTTCTCAAAATGTAAAAAGTGTGTAAAGTAGCACGTTACGCACACCGAATCAAAAATAAAATCCTTAAAGTCCCTGTTTTTGGTTTTTCATGATTTTCTGCACCGAAACGAGTTAGAATCAATAAAAATGCATACATAAAAAAGTGATCCCCATTGTTTGAACATAAATCCGTTTTAGTCGAGAAAACGATACTGAAGTTGGCGGTATCTGTTTTTCTAATTTAGAGCTAATTTACAAAACCCGTAACTACCCGTATCAAAAATGGTCACACACTAGGTTTGTTTTTGAATCTACCCAACTAAATTTAAAATGAAAGTGAGGACGTTTTAATTATTTTAGCACAAGTATTCATAATTTATGTACGCTCATTTTAATTTCAACGTAATAAATTATTGCTATTGAAACTGTTAAGTCCCATACAATCATTGAATTAAATGTACATCAAATGACTCAAATGATAATGAATAAAAACCATCGGTCAATAAGTTATGAATAATATTACTTACTTAAGTGAAGATATCTGTATATGCTTATTTTATTACTTAGTAGTATTATATTACCTAGTAATGTTATGTATCGCCACATCAGACAAATCTTACGGAACCCACAAACCACTATTTTTTAGGTGGCTTCCCGATTAATGAAGGCAACTTTTGGGGTTTGTAAATACACCTAATTTAATCCAATTTTGAAAGCACACGCGGTCCGCAGTGAGAAAAGCGATATATCGCATTGGTGATCCCCTCCTCGGAAGGGGAAACGAAAATACATTTTTGTTTACACAAGGGTTTTTGCAAGACCACTGTATTTTCCGTAATATGCGAGATACAATATTTTTAACAATTTACAGATGGCGCGGGCTCTAATCCCGCTACGGGGATCGTTTTTCTTGGAAAATAACCGGAGAAAAGATACAAATGTTACGCGAACACGAAAAAAAAAGGAGGAGAAACGGGGGATTCGCATAAGAAAGGTGGCCCCATGGGCGACTTACTGGTCGGTGAACACACTTCGTCGGGGCGGATAGCAGGTCCCAGAACGTATGGTGTCCTCCGTGGTAGGCCGGGGTCGTCGTCTCTTCGGTGAGGGTATGGAGGAGCTCGTTCCCTGGGCGGCGTCCGCCTCCGGTTGGTGGGAAGCTCCCCCGTGGTTGGGGAATTAATCCTGCACAAACACGTCACACGTACACTTTAAATCAATCCGCTAGACTTTTCACTGTCCGACTCGCGGTCTCGTATTAGCTCAATGAGGACTGTTACTAAACTTCTCAGCGACTGTCTAGCTCGAAGGACTTCTGCGAACCGGTTCGAAGCGCGATCGTCCCGCGTCTTCCATGCGCCTCGAGTGGCGCCACCATCGGGGCCTGATGTCGGGAAGATTCCCGTAGAAGGAGGGAGAAGCGCGACGGCCGCGAGCGCCTGCTTCGTACACCATTTCTCCTTCCGAGAGGGAGCGAGAGAGATACTCTACCGAGTCAATCGGCTCGGACTCCATTGGCGGAGAGAGAGAGAGAGAGAGAGAGAGAGAGAGAGAGAGAGAGAGAGAGAGAGAGAGAGAGAGAGAGAGAGAGAGAGAGAGACAGAGAGACAAATCCCGGCGTCACTCGGATCCGTCCGTGAGGAGGAACTCCCGAACGGGCGACCTGATTGAGAGGAGCGACGGGCGGGGAGGTAATAAACCTCTATGCAGCATATCCCCCGGTACCGTCTGGCGAGAAAAGCGGCGAATAGGGGGAAGGATTCCCCCGGGACGCTCTCCAGTCCCCGGATAGAGTTAACGGGGGGCCTTCAAAAATATTTCCCCCCTGTGACTACGTCACAGCATAAACTTTAAAAAAGTTGATCTGTTCGATATGTACCCTCAAAAAACCTTTCACAGGCACCCATCACATCGGATCGCAATTTTAAAAACGGCATGTAAGACCGTTATCAAAATTTAAAACGCCTCGACATTGTACGATACGATATACAAAAACGGACCTAAAAAGATTTCGTTCATATTAACACCACGTTCATCATACGGTGTGGTCCTTAAATTTCATGTTGGTTGCATTATAAAACGCAACATAAATTCTGCAACGCTGATGTATGCGTTTTTGTAAATATTCGATAAAAATATTGCGTATAAAAACGTAATTTTTTCATAGCTTAACATATTTTAATACCTACAACTTGAGAATCCTATTTATTAGACAAAAAAAAAGGACAACAGGACATGTTATTTTTTCCCCCAGCGTCAATGACGAATATTCTAATTTGCGGGTCGGCTATCTCGGGTGGAGAGGTACAGGAACAGAGACAGACAGTACAAGACAGAAACTATAGGCACACACAACACCCCCCACCCAGAAGCCAGTCCCCCCCCTACCCCAATATTCGGTACCACCTAACCAGCGGATTCGGCGGTTCTGTGCCTTAGCGAGTACGACGCCCGGGGCTTATTATCCCCCTCTTTATAAGAGATAAGACCCACGACGTAAACCGACCGCGGATAAGACGCTGATGGTACCGATAACTGCCGACGGGTATCGGCAGCGATCCCCAAATTCGTACCACCCCCCCCGCCCAGCAAGGTTCCCCGGTTATTCCACACTGGACATAAGCAGAGAAAATTGCAGGACGGGGATTCGAACTCGGGACCTTCGCCAACGTTCAGTTTCGGGCGGACTAAGACTGGCACCATTAGCTAGCACGACCATCCAACACGCCGACTAGAATCCTATTTATTAAAAAAAACATGTATACGGTCATAAACAATGAAAATTCAACGATAATAAATTCGACGATAAACGATAAATGTAATTAACTATTATTTTAAATATTTAGGGAAAATTGTATCTCACTAATATATCACTATATTGTACCGTCGAGATAGGTGCCTTCGAGGAATGTGCTTCCTTCCAAAACAAGTTGCATCGTGCTCTCCATCGACAGCCGCGATATTGTAGTAAGATATGCATCGGTGATCTAACCCTCAGTACAATCTCGAGTCGGTGGTAACGAGTGGTCCATCCTGTTTCATATCTTCGGGCACCGTGGTTTTGGTAATTTATTGTTGTTGTATTCTAAGACTGTTTTCCCAAATGAAAAAAATTTCAGGGGATTGTATAGTTTTCAAATATTCACAATTAAAGCCAGCCAATAGGAGCACTGGACTTTGATTGTCGCGCAGAAATTCAAACAGTCGCATTATTGCGAGCATCGAACATGAAAAAAGTAAAACACAGCGCATCGGCCATGAACCGCGTCTTTTTTGTTTTCGGGGCAGTTACGAGAGTCAAGGAACGACTTGACGGCGAAATATCGATCGCAGTTCGAAATATTCTAACCTGCATGTCGCTCATTACATGATATGGAAAAATGTAAAACGGAAATCTCACCCCATTTTCCTATCAGCTGTGAATAAATTAAAACACCGTAGAAATTGATGACAAATTTTAAACAACAATTGGAAATTACAAATAATTGGTAGAAAAATAAAATATGCTAAAATAAATAATAAAATAATGAAATAAAATAAAATGTTGTAACTTGTTTCGAAAAATATAACATTTTTACATTATAATTATTAATAATGAAAACTTACGCAAGGATTGAAGACAACAAAAAGTTGAAAAGTTAACAATAAAATGAAATAAAATTAAAACATTGCCGAAAAACCGAACCGTAAATGTCCGAAAATCAAACTACGATACGAACAATTATCAATGAAATATACTAAAAATTAGTAAAATAAATTTAACGGCTAGCAATGACAATGAAAGTAGATAACATTTATTCGTCTCAAGACCCTGAATTAGAAGCTCTTCACGTAATCCGCACACTCAAATTAAAGAAACGCCGTAATAGAAAAATTAAAAGAATAAATCAATATTTTATTTTTCAAAATATTCAGAATATATTTCGATAGATGATTCGGCACAACTCTTAACTTCGTAAATAAATTGCGCTGTTAATAAATATATATATATCTTATAGAAATTTACTAGTAAACGGCAGTTTACTCCATAAATTTCCTAGAGTGAAAACCGATCGACTCGATTAGAGTAAACATTTAGAAGCGCGGATATTTAATTGTTACTGGAGTGACGAATTATGTACGCAATTTAATTTAAAAAGGTAGATATTTTTAATCAGCGATAATGAGCAAATATCACAACACAACATAAATTGATCAAAGTACTCGGGAGAATGTACGCTCTGTCATCAGCGATTTTTAAAGGTTTTTCTACTGATTGGTGATCCCGGATATTTTTTATAGCTAAAAAATTATCAGACTCCAAAATATCAAAATTTAACTGAAATTAAATTAATTAATTAATTTCTAATTCACGATGCTTTGGGGGATTTTAATAAAATTACTGACAACTAAAACTCACTAAGCTTCAAAACGTATATCAGCGCTGAAATTGTTTAGGTCTTCATCATGTATTATCCTACAAAATATCTCCTACAAAAAAATCCTGCAAAACATCCTTTTCAATCAGAATTATTCGCGATGCTTCGGGAGAGTTTTAGTAAATTGTTTTTTTTACGAAACATCATTATGCTTCCAAGCTAACGTTAGTACTGAAATTCTTTACGACCTAATGTATTATAAGCATCTAAAATATCGTCAGTGTACTGAAAAAGATTTTAATAAAATTACTTACTACCAAAACTCACCAAGCTTCTAAATGAATATGAATGCTGGAATTATTTACATCTTAATGAAGTATTAGCCTACAAAATATCAACTTTTAACTACGTAACAACTGTCAGCAATACGAATAACTTCGGTGCTTGATAACATTTCGTAATAATACACTTTACTAAATATCTTCCGAAGTCACGCGAACACTTTTCAGTGAAAAGGAAACCTTAGTAGTAAAATTCATGAATTAAGGTTTTTTACTGATTAATATGGAGGTGTTTAAATATGATTAAGGGATCGATTAATAATCTAAAACTTATGAAATCCTATTAATTTTGGGTGGAAATTTAATTAGAACTCGAAATGCACCTTGTATAGTTATGAATCAATTTTTCATTTTTTTGTTTACAATATTTCCTTTTATATTAAATTTTAATATTTTTGAAATGCTTCATTATGTGACCCCCGCCCCCGACTTCTTCGCCTCGACCCATCCGTCGTCGTCGCTCGTGGCCGCCTGCAAAAAACCGAACTTTTTCCGGGGGGCCACAAAAATCCGCACGGCGCGTACCGGATGGTAAGAGAGAGCGGCCAGCCGAGGCCGAAGCTCCGACAAATTTATGGGCGCGCCGCACGCGCTGGTGTGCCCGCTAGCTCAGCCCCCGAGTTTCCCGGCTCGGGCCAAGGCGGAGAGGGCGGTATTTTTTCTCTGGCGCAGACACAACGACTCCGTGACCACGGACCAACGAGGACGGTTCACTCACGTATATCGCGCGCCTCTCTCGCGCCCCCGCCCCCAAATTACGGACGTCCAAGTTCTATCCTCGATTCCCCAATACGCGAACGACACTCAATTCCCCCAATACGCGAGGGACACTCGATTCCCCCATACGCGGACGACACGCGATCCCCTGATACGCGACGACGCGCGATTTCCCCCTACGGAGAGCTCGAACCAGGGACTTCCTATTTACAAAAATGCCTGCGATCGAAACTCGACAGGGAACTTTTCGCACGCGGTGCCTGGCGACGAACTCTTATTCAGGGATTTTCTCGAGACGGTGCCAACTGACGATGAACTCGACAGGGACTTTGACGGCATCGCGGTGCCTGGCGACGAATTCCCCCCTCCCCCCTCCTTCTCTACCAGGACTATCCTGAAGACGGGGTGCCCATCCGACGAACTCGACAAGGACTTTTCGAAGCGCGCTGCCTTGGCGATACACTCGGTCGGGACTTTCGCACTGCGGTCGCGGCGGCCTGCGACGAACCCATCGAGGAACCGTGTTCGTCCGATACACACTTGCTCTCCCGCAATAACGACACTACACTACCTAACGCGAATCTACCCGAATCTCACCAAACCGAAACCGACCAAAGTGATAGGATTATACCCCTCTAACTGAAACCTACTTAACCGCGAAACAACTCACCGAAATTACGCTAACCCTCGAAAACGCTCTCCGAATTGTACCGCGTCCAATTCACAAACCGATTAATTCGCGACTTCCCTAATCTAACCATACTGCACTTTCGTTACTAAATATGGATACAGATCACGCTCGGTCGCTGTCGTTTACCGCGGAACACTGCTATTCAAGTTAACACACTCATACTTATACGCAGGCAACATTAGCGTCTCCGCAGAGACAGTTAGCCTCATACGTACAGAAACATAACAAAAACACGGCACTACCTACCGCCAGTGCGAGATAGCCTTTGGCCCCACAAAGATTGCTCGTTTATTGGCCATCTCGATATAACTTAACCGCGCGAAGGGCCCGGTCCAGTTAGCATCGCACGAATTGGTCCTTCTCCCTTACCCGACAGATCGCGCTGGAGTATCACCCGAGAAAAACCTTCTTATTGCACAAAAAGTCCGCTCTAAGTTAATTTGTAAGACAGCAAGCTCCGTCTCACAAGAGGGGCAAGATAACAGACAACCACAGTGTTTCACTCTAACAGAGTGAAAAGATAAACCAAGAAAGTTCAAGATACGATCGCTCACCAAGACCGATCCAGTGAACCAAGGTAAAATTAACGCACTTTGCGTTTTCGATCATAAGAAGTCAAACTATGAATTTAAAATGTCGACACATGCATTATTAGCGGCTCGCCAAGCCAACATGGAGATCAGCGTCGCAGACCACGGTTCGGAAACCGGCGGCCATCTTGTCGGGTCGCGGTGTGACGGTCCCCAGAGCATCACGCTCGGCGGAGACCTTGATTTTCAACTGGCGTCGTATTCCCGTTTTTCGTTACCACCTAATATTTTCGCACACCGGACACGCACTTTCGAAGAACAATAAAGATGACCACGACTTTAATTCGATCTTACGTTTCGCACCGAACCGCTAGTTAATTTCTCCCCGATAACCGAACGATCACAAAAAGATCGAAAGGACGAAGTTATCGGTCCTTACCGAAGCATCTCACGGACTTTTAATGAGAAAGATCTTCGACAGCGAGTCCGATAGTTTTAACCTTTACCGACGCGCCATGGCCCTTTGGGGTCGTATTTTCCGAAAGTAATCGAGAACTAGATTAATCGTAAGATTTTTCCACATTTTTCCCGAATATAGCCGACTAAAACAATAAGGAGATAACCACTGTCGCGGAAAAGAATCTACTCGAGATATTAATCCGCGAAAAGGAAAGATTCCCGGAAGATTAACCAAAGACAACTTCGCGGCAAAAGCAGCAATTTACCGAAACGCGATACGAACCGAAGACTCGACTCAGATAACCGAAGGGCGGCGATTTCGGCGTTTTTCACATTCACTTTCACTTTCACTCGCCGAAAAGCGGCAACGGACAGTCGGAAAAGCGCATTTTATTTAAACAGCCGTGAGCACAAAGAAATCGAAATATTGGCGTACGGAAGGACTTCGTCGTCACGAAAAGTACTCGTGTTCAAGGCTGTTGGTCACCTTTTGATGGACAGGCGTACCTGCAGGCTCCAGGGCTGCTACCAACGGACCTCCAACGGACTGGCGATCCGACGCGTCAGTTGCAATCGTGACGCTCGCGCCGGCGCCGGCCCGCCGTTTACCCTTTCTCTACCACGATCGTGATGGTAGGAGAGCCCCCCACGGGCCTGTGCGGGCTATACACGACTGACCGTCCCCTCCCGGTACTCTTTTCTTAATACTTCTCGGAATGTTCGCGAAGTTTTCACACCTCGCCCTCGGCGAATCCTCTCCTTCGCGAACTCCAGAATCTCCATGTGTCGTTTCCCCCTGCACCCCCGTAATAAGCAGCGTGCTTGAACGATATAACCCTGGATGTTTATGTCTTGTACTTTTGAAAATCGACAACACAGCCGTCCTTGATCCGACTTCCAAAACAAAGCAAATGCGAATACCCATCTTTACGCCTGAAATATTTATCGCATGCCATATATTATTTCAGGAAATAATCAAATCAAAATTAAATGCTGAATAATAACCCGAATTACACCTACTTTTATAATTATCAATTATTAATTCCTAAACTACTAATTCTAGGTCTAAATTGTTGTCTTATTAAAACTTAGCGCTTCCTTCGGAGCAGGCCCCCCTATAATGACAACATTCCCCCTTGGATAAAAGCCTCCGGCAAATTCATAACAAAATACAATCCTAACTAAAAAATTGTTGCCATATTAAAAATTATCGCTTCCTCGGAGCAGTCCCCCCTATAGTGGCAACATTTCCCCTTGGATAAAAGCCTCCCGGCAGATTCTTAACATATACCATTCAAAAAGAGCCGAATGACGTCATCACAAAAATAAACACTAGCGCTTCATCGGAGCAGTCCCCCCTATAAGGTGATGTGATCATTTCAGAAATTGGGCTCATTCGAAATATTAGCGGTTCATGAAGACAGCCCCCCCCCCCCCTTAATGTTATCCTCGTGTTGAGTCTCGTGACAGATAGCACCGTAACGTGTTTTGCCATGTTACAATTGATAATTTTAGTGATATTTAGTTTCGTTAATTTTCGTTATTTCTGTTTTACTACTTAGCAATATTTCTTTCCGTTATTTAGAATAAAGTGTTGGTGTTCTGTGCATTTCTTTAATCTGCTGCTTGTGAGCCTTTTTTCTGGTGCACCTTGGTACTCGCCGCATCCCGCATTTCATTGGGCATCTGGAGTCGTATTGCTCGATTTCGTGCTCGACAAAACACAGTCTCTCAATCGTATCTCGAGAACGAGGGCATGTACGAGACTAAAGCTGGCAGCCGGAGTTAGCAGCCGAACGCTCTAAACCAGGGACGTAGCGCGCCAGGGGCCCCTCAAAAGAATTTTTGCAATATTTGCGAAAATAAGCACCAGGGAGTCATTAATAAAATAATAATTTAAAGTTTGAGTTGGTTTGGTCACACAGACCGAAAACCTGAGTGCTTGGGTAGTCCCTTTGCACTCCTCCTATGACCTCCTTCTATATGGCACGGCGCATAGCCATCCAGACCGCGGCCATGGTCGCAGCCTCCATGGAGGTGATATCCTGCCTTGTCAGTGCAGGTTTGCCCATTCTTCCACTCTATGTCTAATGGTGGCATGGCATTTGCAAAGAATGTGTTCGGCGGTTTCTACCGCCTCTCCACAGTACCTGCAGGCCGTCGAATCTGACAGTCCTATTTTGTGCAGATGTCCCCGGAGATCCCCGTGCCCAGTGATCATTGCCACCAGATCTTTGGCAACCGATCTTTTGGCATTCAGGAATACCGGTTTCCATCTGCAGGGCCAGCTGTCGCCAATAAAAAGTTTGGCTTGCTTGCATCCCAGTGTGGAACCCCATATCCTTTGGTGTTCGAGCGCAACCTTCGTCCGGAATGCTTCCCGAGCGAGGTTTTTGCACACGCCCACCACGGGTGTGGGGCCAATAAAATTCTTTTTTGCTTCCAGTTTGGCTAGCTTATCCGCCATCATGTTGCCTTTGAATCCACCGTGGCTTGGGATCCAGCGCAGCGTGACGCGGGTTTTCACAGCTAGTCTATTCAGGGACTGGTAGCAGTCCCAGACTAGTCCTGACCTTGTGCTAAAGTTGTTGAGGGCCTGTAAGGCTCCCCTGCTATCGGAAAAAATGGTGGTATTATTACCGTTATCCTCATTTAGCGCTCTGTATGAACACTGAATGATAGCCATTAATTCTGCTTGCAAAACAGTGGTGTAGGCTCCCAAGGGGTATGTGGACCCTTTTCCACCTCTTCCTCTGTATACCCCTGCTCCACTCCCCCGCGCCCCAACTGACCCATCTGTGAACCAGTTGTTGCCGTTGAGTAGTGTCGCATGGTTGCTTTCCCAGTCTTCTCTGGTCGGGAGACTGATTTTGTATTTTTTGTCAAAAAGATAGCGTGGTGACGTGCGATCGGCGATCTCGTCTAAGACGCTACCACGAAAGTAGGCATCCAGTGGTCCTGTTCTTTTGACAGAGCTCCTGTACCCACTCTTTGCTTTGATCCTGCGCCAGGCCTTTGCGGCTTCGGCTTCCAAAGTTATGTGAAAGGGCTCTATATCCAGGAGAACACCTAGCGCCGCCGTGGGGGTTGACCTCGTAGCGCCCGTGATACTCCTGAGTATTTCCATTCCATAGTAGTGGCGAAAGAACCCCTCCTTGTGGACATCCGGAATCAACATAGCCCCGGATTTTCGTATCACCTTTCTCCGCTCGCAGACTACGATTCGCCAGCATGTGGTCCACCCAGTCCACGATTGGTTCCGGTGTGTTGTGCGTCCTGAGGGCTCTCCTTATCACTCCTCGCGCGGTGTGATTGAAGGCCCCCTCGATGTCCAGCAGAGCGCCCACTGCAAAGCCCCTGTTCTCCAGCTGGGTCTCAATCAGTGAGACAGCCTGATGCAGTGCCGTCTCAGTGGAGAGACCCGTTCTGGAGGCATGTTGGCTCCCGTGCAGTGGGCATTGTGCTAGGACCATCTCTCTCATGTACCTATCCACGAGTCTTTCGACTAATTTTAGTATAAATAACGTTAGACTGATTGGTCCTTGGGCGATTCATAACCGCATCTCCCTGCTTTAGGTAGGAAAACTACCTTAACACCCTGCCATGCACTAGGCACATGGCCCAGGATGAGACTAGCTGTAGTTAGTCTTATAAGTGGTCCTATGATCATATCGCCAGCTCTTTGAAGAAGAGCTGGATAAATTCTATCTGGCCCTGGTGACTTATACGGACTAAAGGAGTGTACGGCCCACCTTATCCTCACGGGGGTGTCGATTTCCCGAGCGATTCGGCATCCAAGTTCTCTGCGGGCCTTGGACATCCTACCTACCGAGCCGGGAACGGCTCGGGTCAGGTCTTCGTCTCCCCCCTCCCCACTCTCAGACCTATAAAAGCCCGGGAAGTGGGCTCGGATCAGACAGTCCAGTGTCTCCGCGTCTGTCGTCGTACTGATGCCATCTGGCAGTTTTAGTATTCCCATGATTGCAGCCGGGTCCTTCGCTAGAACCTTTCCAAGCCTGGCTGCCGGAGGTACCTTCTCGACCTCCGAGCAGAAGGATTCCCAGCTGTCCTTCTTGGCTTTCCTGACTGCATCTCTTAAGTCATCTCTTGCTATAGTATAGCTGTCCCAGGCTTGGGGATAATTCCTCTTCCTGGCTACCCTGAAAAGCTTTTTAGTGTTAACCTTCTTAGCCTCCAGGCTGCGGTTCCACCAGGTCAGCCTCCTGTCCCTGACAGGGGTTTCCGGCAGTTTCGCTCGAAGGCATATTTAATGCCTACGCCGAACGCCTTGGCTGCTTCCTCTAGTGCCAGAGAATTGTTGATCCTAGCCCTTGGCACATCCTCGAGGGCTACACCTAGGTCTCTTTTGAAACCCTCCCAGTCTGTACCTCTGGGGTTTCTTATAAATTTCATATTGGCACCTACATCAGCCGCCAGTTGAAATGCAATCGTCATGTGATCCGACAGTGATGGATCATCTTTAACCCTCCAATCTTTAATCCTGTGGAGGAGGCTACTGCTACAGAGTGTGAGGTCCAAGACTTCAGCTCTGATAACGTTGCGAAATGTTGGGGTGCTGCCGGTGTTGCGGATATCCCGGTCGGTGGTGACCAGATATTCCAGCAGCGCCTGTCCTCTTTCGTTAATGTCGGTACTGGCCCATATCTAAAGGCATGAATTCGCGTCACAGCCTATCAGTAGGGGGAGCCCCATCTGCCTGCAATGATCCACCAGTTTCCTTACCTCCCTTGGGGGATTTTCAGGCCCATCATATGGGAAGTAAGCTAAGGCCACTGCTATTTTCCCCAACTCATTTGTGTTGATTGTTATCACCATTAGGGCTTCATTACTCAGATCCATCAGTGGAACTGCGTTGATTCCCTTGGTGAGAATACAGGCCCTGGGTTTGACCGCCCCTGTTTTGCTAAAACAGTGGGAGGCCCCCAACCCCCTAATGGCATTTTTGACAATCCAAGGTTCTTGGATTAGCGCTATGCCTGTGTGCGCCACAGCCATGCTCCTCTGTAAACAAGCAGAGGCGCCCTTGCTGGGGTGCAAGTTAATCTGGGTAAACTGAAGTTCCCCGGACGCCATTGTGAGACGTCGCGCCTCTTCTTTTACCATGATCGGCCCTTACTGGCCTGTGCCTCCAGTGACCTTGAATGTCACCCGGGTGCACCGGTAGTAAGGCCGATTATCAAGGGCCGCGAGCGCCCTTGCTTGGGCTTCCGGAATCTGGACAACCAGCAGCATTTTTGTACCGCCTTGCTGCCCAGATGCTGGAGCTTTGGCTGAAGGCGCCGGCTGACGGATAACCCTCCAGCATGACGTCTTCAACGAGGGATTGTACCCACCCAGACGCCCAGACCCAAGTATTACCTCCGGATCCTCTGGTTCATCTGGGATCCAGGCTGTAGCCTTCAGCATCTTTTGGAGGAGTTCAACCCCCCCGGTCCCTTCTCTTCGGACCCTTCCAGGGGCCCCCTCGGCCGTAAGTTCAGCCATGAGACGGTCCCTGGTTGCCTGGTTCGCCGGGATGAAAGTGATGGCCCCGGCCTTGCAAAAGGAGGCCTCGATCTGCAGCCATTGCTCCTCTGGTAGCCCTTCAGCACGCCTCGAGGAGATCCGGCAGAAGGTATCGAGATGCTCCTTTGTCAGCTCGGCAGCGGGGTAATCCTCATTCACCACGACGAGAGTAAGGGGGTTCGCCCGCTGTGCGGCAGTGAGACCCGAACCCATGGCCCTGTCTGAGGCCGCTTGGTTCGCCCCCCCCCCCCCCCCCCCCCCTTTTTTTGGACGGTTTCTGCCCCGACGGGGGAGTCTCCTGTGGATGCCTCCCCCTCTTTAGAGTTTCTTTCGTCCCGACGTTGGTGTTAGCACCCGGGCCACCACTGGCGGCCTCTAGGCCCTCTCTTTCTTTGCGGAGCCTCTTTTTTGCAGCTCCGCAGAGTCTTTTCCTGATTATGGCCGTCGGTGATTCCTGGGCCGTCACACCCTCTTGCGAGGGCGCAGCCGCTGGGAAGGCACCGACGGTTGGACGTTCAGCCTTGTTTCCAAGAGGCGTCCCGGCCGCCGAAGCATCCGTTTCGACCTCCGTGGTCCCCGAGCCGTCTGTCGGTTTTTTTTTAGGTTTGTTGTGGTGTCGTCATTCATTTGATTCCCACGAGTAACTAGGGAAGTAGTCATCCCCCGACAGAGCCCCGCATGCCGAGGTGAGGCTTAATACGAGGGGTGGCGCCTGGTGCCCCAAGGGACCGTTTTACGACACCTTCATAACCCCCGGTGCCAATACATTCGGGTCATGGCCCAAGGAGCCTCCATAAAAAAATTTAAATCGATGCGGAATATCATCTGACCTACAGTCGGGATTTACTTGAATATTTCCGGCTGATTGTGTTATAGAAATTCAAAATGGCCGCGTCGCACTCGGGTGTCTCTTTTAGTCTTTCCCGGGGATCCCAAGGAACCTCCATAAAAAAATTGGAATCGATTAGAAATTTCCTGTTGTTAATAATAGAGATTTATTGGAAAAATGATGACTAAGTGCTTTTTCCATTTCGAAATGACTGCGTCGCACTCTGGATTCTCTTTTAATCATTCCCGGTGATCCCAAAGAACCACCAGAATATAATGTGAACAGATTAATGACTCCCTGGTGCTTATTTTCGCAAATATTGCAAAAATTCTTTTGAGGAGCCCCTAGCGCGCTACGTCCCTGGTTTGGAGCGTTCGGGTGCTAACTCCGGCTGCCAGCTTCAGGCTCGTGGCATGTCCGTGTCTGAAATTGCGACAAGAGCATTTCGAGGATATTAGAAATCACTTCCATCTTCAATCTGCTTAATGTTTCCAACATTTTAGAGATTAAATATTTCCAACATTTTAAATTTTTCTTGCAATGGGTACATATGAAAATTTGATATTATTCATTATTACTAGAATGTACGTTTGAATTAAATACTAGCATACCAAATAAATTTTTTATTCAGCAAAATTATTAACGATATAATATGAAATTCTTGTTTTAATTTCAAACAAAGTTTATTAAGCTTGCTGGTTCATTAGCTGCGACAAATTGCCACTTTACTAATTATAAATTTGTCAGAAAATGTCATGTATTTATGTGAGAACATTTTTAACAGCATGCGGACTTCAATTACCAACTAAGTAGCTCGTTTTATGTTGCTTGTAATGATGAAATCAATAACGCTTTATTTAAGTATCAGCATAGAAAATATTTTCTTTATTCACTACAATTAAGCGTAGCTATTAAGGAAATTGTAACCTCAATAAATACTTGCGAAATCCCTGTAAATTTAAATTATGTTATTCACATAATTACTACCCTTCATTATCGTTTATTGTTTTATTAATTTTGTATCATTTATAACCAATACCCTTCTTTTGTTTTTTATCGGCTAATCTACATTTCGGGAAAGGCGCGTCAAAACTGATCGGAATCTCTCTTGCAATTGATCTCGAGAGGCATATAGGCCCTTAAGCAAACAATAGAAACAATCACACCCAAGCCAGTCGCTAACTTTCCACCTTTATTCATGCCCTCTCCCGACAATTAGATCTGCTCATTAAGTAAATTCTAGAAAAGACCTGCATTTTTGAAATTTTTTATGGAAGGTGGAACTAATTATTTCCTTTGAATTTGAGATCTATCCGAATCCGATGCTACGAATTCGCTGCTAGTTTCAGCGTCATTTAATGCGTTTCTGTTTGTTTAAAATAACGTAACTGTTCAGTTGTGATATTGAAACTTTTTGTTGTCACGTAGGACTATCTACCTCCAACTGAACCAGTATTGTTGAAAAATTGACATTTATTTTTCTGTGTGTTCAAATTGCATATCTTGGACCACCATCGGCAATTCTTACATAGTACCTCCTCCACAGATCGTAAGTTATTTGTAAGGGGGGGGGGGGAGGAGGGACGAGAGAGGGACAAAAACCCTGACTAGTGTAAATAAGAAACGGCCACATTTGCACCGAAAGAAATATGTTATTTGTTAATTTTTGAAAATGACCGTTTTCATGTGTAATCATTTAAATACGATACTAAAGATATTTTTTCTGAAAGTTGGTAATAAATAAATTGTTATATCTAATATGAAGAATCAAGAGGGTTTTCCATAGAACTTGCGCGCCGAAGGGGAAGTGAACGACTGTTTAAGGAATAGTGGTCCTGCTATTGGGTACAAGTTTCCAATGTGAAGAATGACTTGGTCATATTAATAAATGCACTCGGTACGTTTGAACATTGCCTGAGCTCTTTAAGTTTTTGGATTAATTTTATTGTCGAAATTTGTAATTGATGGCAGGTGGCATAATTTCAATTACGTAATCAAATTCGGACGAGTTTGACAAATTTTCGAAAGTACGATCGTTTATTAATCTTGTCAATTGAAGTTGTGAGTTTATCGTATGCAGAAAAATATCCGGAATATTTTAGAGAATCTGCAAAATCATTAATAATTTAGTAATATTTAATTTTATAATATTTTATAAATTATAAATTATAAATTTAATAGTATTTTTGACCCCTAATGAAAGCGTAAGTCCAATAAGTTAATTGTTTAACGTACGATGAAATACTGGTCAATAATGAATCACAAAATTGCACTTTTTTGTCCTTCTTTACAAGACAGGAAAAATCGGACAATTTATGGAAACCCACACGGGATCTGTCCAGGCGGTACTCCGTGAGGATAGCTGATATTGGGCCAAGACATACAGTTTGAACACGCAGACAAAATAGTAAATGTCAAATGGTAAACCCTCTTAAGAGAATGAAGGACAAATTATATGAAATAGTTAATTTGTTCACGAAATTGAAAAATGAGAAACAACGGAAAGAAATATTGTTAAGTAGTAAAACAGAAATAACGAAAATTAACGAAACCAAATATCACAAATATTATCAATAAAGCATTTGAAAAATATTAACATTAATATAAGGAAATATTGTAAACAAAAAATGAAAAATTGATTCATAACTATACAATGTGCATTTCGAGTTCTAATTAATTTCCACCCAAAATTAATAGGATTTCATAATTTCAGATTTTTAATCGATCACTTAATCATATTTAAACACCTCCATATTAATCAGTAAAAAACCTTTATTCACGAATTTTACTACTAAGGTCTCCTTTTCATTGAAAAGTGTTCATGTGACTTCGGAAGCTATTTAGTAAAGTGTATTATTACGAAATGTCATCAAGCACCGAAGTTATTCGTATTGCTGACAGTTCTTACGTAGTTAAAAGTTGATATTTTGTAGGCTAATACTTCATTAAGATGTAAATAATTCCAGCATTCATATTCATTTAGAAGCTTGGTGGTTTTGGTAGTAAGTAATTTTATTAAAATCTTTCTTAGTACAATGACAATATTTTAGATGCTTATAGTACATTAGGTCGTAAAGAATTTCAGTACTATCGTTAGCTTGGAAGCTTAATGACGTTTCGTAAAAAAAAAAACAATTTACTAAAAATATCCCGAGGCATCGCGAATAATTCTGATTGAAAAGGATGTTTTGTAGGGTGTTTTGTAAGAGATATTTTGTATTATAATAGATGATGAAAACCTAAACGATTTCAGCGCTGATATTCGTTTTGAAGCTTAGTGAGTTTTAGTTGTCAGTAATTTTATTAAAATCCCCCCAAAGCATCGTGAATAATCTTCAGTTAAATTTTGATATTTTGGAGTCTGATAATTTACTATGACCTAAGCAATGTTAGCGTTGCTATTCTCTGAGAAGTTTAGTGAGTTTTAATTGTAAGCCATTATATTAAAATCCCCTCCAAAGCGGTGTGAATAATTTTCGGTGAAATGGTGATATTTTAGATGCTGATAATCCATTATCAGCAAAAGTCGTAAAAGTTTCAGTAATAAGATTAACATAATAGCCAAAAAGTATGCTATAGTTTTTTATCAAATGCTCACGTTTCAGAGCCTACAGAACCCCCCCCCCCCCCCCCACCCTTCAAAAAAAAAAAACAGTGTCCGTTATGTTGTACTTAAATCCGCATGTGTTATTTGATTATGGATGCTGTAACTCGCGAATTCGGTCGATTTAAAATTTGAGCCTCTTTTTGAGCTTGGCGTGACCTAACTTAGATCTGATTAGTTTTTGGAGTCGAATCATACTGCGCAAACGGGTGGTAGCGTTAAAAAAAGTGTAAAATCAAGTTTTTTTCGTTGTTTTTTTACATTTCTTTGATACAAATACGAATCGTAAAAAAAAGTTTCAAACAAAAAAGATAGAAAATTAAAATATGTCATGCAATAATGCTTCGGCTGACATGTGGTAGGGGTCGAAGTTTTGAAAAAAATCATTTTCAATTTTTATTTTGTGAATTAAATCACTCGATCTAATAAACTCTGCCCAGTCGACGAGTACAAAGGTCGTAGGGTCGAAGCCACTCGTTTTGTAGATTGAAATTCATTTTGTCGTAGAAGTCAGGATTGAATTTAACTGGGAAGATGAATGACATTTCGTTATAAAACCCGTTACTAAATATCACCTGAAGTTACGTGGATACTTTTAAGTTAAATTATGGTTTCTGATGGAATAAATTATTTCCTCATTAATACGGAGGTGTTTAAAAATGATTAAGTGATCGATTAGAAACCTAAAATTATGAAATCCTGATATATTCCGGTGGAAATTAATCGGTACGTTGTAGTGTTGAATATGTTTTTTAATTTACATTATTTCCTTACATTTACTTACGCATCGATTTGCGGGAATAAAATTGCATTTTCGTTACAACGTGGGTAAAATGCGGATTTTCACATTTTTTCAGACATCAAACAGAATTTTTTATAAGTTTCCCACTTTTAGGAGTTACCCACCCTTGCGAGAGTGGAAATTAATTGGAACTCGAATGTAGGCGAATAAACACTAAATATTGTATGGTAAAAATTTAAAGTTCTATCTTTTAATCACCGATAGAAAAAACTTCTCAAAACACAGTTTAAAAAACGGCCTCAACACAGGTAAACCCCCTTAAAAGAATGCCCATTATTTTATTTCTTTTCATTTACTTGGCTCATTTCATTTTGGTTTATTTATTTACAATTCTTAAATGTTTATTATTCGCAGCTTTTATGTCGTGTGCCATCCTTAATCTGTAGTCAACTTTTATATTCTAACGAAACGAGTTTAGGCCCTTCGACCAGCCATTTTGGTTGAGCCAATAGTTACCATACCGGCGTTCGGTTAGAATAACCAGAATTGTAGATCTAGCAGTCGAACCTTTCTTTGCGTTTTAATTCGTAAAATAAAATTCACTCTTCCAAGCACCGAGCCACCAGTGTCTCTCTGAACGCGACTGCGATCTCCACTTCTAATTAATTTGGGGGTTCGGGAACCCAGAGATGATGTCAGGTCGCTAGTGATTATTATGAGAACAATCTCTCTCGGGATCACCAAAAAAACCTTTAAAAATCGCTGATGACAGAGCATACATTCTCCCGAGTACTTTGATCATTTTATGCCGTGTTGTGATATTTGCTCATTATCGCTGATTAAAAATGTCTACTATTAAATAATTCATCTGTACATGAACTAGATATTCTTTATTCTTTAAATTTCTTTTAGTGATTTCACTCTTTCCGACCGATCAGAGTGAAACCCGAGCAACCCTTTAAATAAGATTGAAGATTTCACTCCAGTACCAATTAAAATCCGCTTCTAAATGTTTACTCTAATCGAGTCGATCGGTTTTCACTATCGGAAATTTAAGGAGTAAACTGCCGTTTAATCGTAATTTCTATAATCGTTTTAAATTAACAGCGCAATTTATTTACGAAGTTAAGAGTTGTGCCGAATCATCTATCGAAATAATTCTGAATATTTTGAAAAATAAATATCGATTATCTTTTAATTTTTCTATTACGGCGTTTAATTTGAGTGGGGATTACGTGAAGCTTCTAATTCAGGTTCTTGAGACAAATAAATGTTATATACTTTCATTTCATTGCAGCCGTCAAATTTATTTTACTAATTTTTAGATATTTCATTGATAATTGTTCGTAATTTTGATTTTCGGACATTTACGGTCGGTTTCGGCAGTGTTTAATTTTATTTCATTTTATTTTACTTTTCAACTTTTTGTTTCTTTATACTTGCGTAAGTTTTCATTATAGATTTAATGTAAAAATTTATATTTTTCGAAAGTTTCAACATTTATTTTATTTCATTATTTTATTATTTATTTAGCATATTTTATTTTCTACCAATTATTTGTAATTTCCAATTTTTGTTTAAAATTGTCATCAATTTCTACGGTGTTTTATTTATTCACTGCAGAAAATGAGTGAGATTTCCGTTTTACATTTTTCCAATCCTATAATGAGCGACATGCAGGTTATAAATTTCGAATGCGATCGATATTTCGCCGACAGTCGTTCCTTAACTCTCGTAACTGCCCCGAAAACAAAAAAGACGCGGTTCATCGCCGATGCGCGTTTCTTCTTTTTCATGTTCGATGCTCGCCAATAATGCGACTGTTTGAATTTCTGCGCGACAATCAAGGTCCAGTGCTCCTATTGGCTGGCATTAATTGTGAATATCTTGAAAACTATAGATCCCTGAAATTTTTTTCATTTGGAAAACAGTCTTAGAATTGATCAAGGAATCTACTATTTCCCGGAAGTCATTCAATGGGGAATCACCCTGTATATATAGATATCATCTAAATAGCCATTTGTGTCACCAAAATAGCTACCCTTGGTCTCCATAACAGGCACTTTGCATATTTACTTTGCTATATATATTATGTACAGAGAGAGAGAGAGAGAGAGAGAGAGAGAGAGAGAGAGAGAGAGAGAGAGAGAGAGAGAGAGAGAGAGAGATTGATTGATTGATTGAAGACTTATTTATTAGTGGCCTGGCCACTACGAGGGATGTACCTGGACACATCAACTCAATATCCTGCCGTTACAATATTTCGGTCAGGATAAGCGATACATAATACAACTTAAAACTATATAATCTCTGCTATTAGTCGGTAAACACATTATACATCTTTATATATACAACATTGTGAATAAAAAATAACAAAATTGTACTTGAGCTACACGTAAGTAGTAAATTTGATTAGAAGACGCTCGCATAGTTAAAACATTAAAATAGAAAACGTAACAAACTTACGGTTGATCTGTCCTAAGAAGATATGTTAATAAGTTAGTACGAAATGTTGCGAGAGATGAAAATGTGTGAAGGCGGCGTGGCAGGGAGTTCCAAAACTGTATGGCTGTGATCCAGAAAGAGTGAGCAAAGATGTTGGTACGAGGAATTGGAAGTTGATATTGAGATGATTGTAAGCGAGAAGATCGGCGAATGGAATGGTAGAGGAATGAATGTGTCAGCAAGGTAGGAAGGTTGGGAGGTATGGATGATTTGATGAGTGAGGCTACCGAAAAAGTACTGTCGCCTAGATGTTATGTTGCCAGTTGGCTTTCTGATGATACGGCGCAAGTCTTTCATCCCGGCGCAGGCGATGTATATATCTCAAGCCGATGTTTTCAAGGCGTTGTAATTTAGCGTTAAGATATGCTGATGAATCGCCTATAACTAAAGATGCGTAATCGAAGTGTGGGATGACTAATGCGTTGACAAGTGTGAGTTTGATCTGCGGTGGAAGAAAAGCTCCACGAAATTTAAGCCTGTAAAGCACATTATGTACTTTAGATGATATGGTACTAACATGGCGATTCCATGTTTGGTCGGATGTTATTATAACACCAAGATCTTTTACTTCATGGGAATAAGATATTACATCCAACCCAACAATAATTTGTGGTATGGTGAGATTTTTCATAACGGCTAAATTCTGAGGTGAACCTAGGATGTTGGCCTGAGTTTTACGCCTATTTAAAGTGAGCCCATAATCATGGGACCACATCACAAGCTCAGCAATGTCACTGTTAATATTGCGTATCGTTTCATTAGATGACATATCGGGGTCGAGAGATAAAATTGCGTATCATCAGCAAAGATGATGGTTGTGTGTCTGCAGTATTTAAGTCTCGAGAATAAGGTGTTGATAACAATAATGAATAATATGGGGCCTAAGCTCGTACCTTGTGGAACGCCGGATGTAGTATACGCAGGATTAGATGATAAACCATCCAGGCCAATTATTGTGTGAGAGCGATTTGTGAGAGAAGAATGCAGCCATCTCAACGTTGATTCCTCAAAGCCTATGTCTCGAAGGCAGGTTAGAATCACGACATGGTTTAAGGAGTCAAAGGCTTTTGAGAAATCGAACAGTACCAAGATAGTAACTGCCCCACGATCTATACCCAAACATACATCATTCATATGATTAATAGCAGTAAAGGTGAATGTTGAACATGATGATTAATAGCAGTAAAGGTGAATGTTCTATGGAAATTAGGTGATGGACGCATGATAATGTTGAGTGTCGCTAAGTCACAAGACGGGTGAGATGACGATATTTGTGCGAAATGACGATTTAATACAATGGGTGAGAAATGAGGAAGTGTTGACTATGATGGCTGATTAGCAAGTCCTAATTTTCGTAGGCAAGACCAGAGTTTGTTGGTGCTTGTTTGTTGGAGCACTAGTTCGGCTAAGTGACGATTTTTGGCCGCTTTTAAGATATTTTTAATCTCGCGACGCATATTCTTATTTTCTTGGAAAGGCGCAGGTTTCGAGTTCGTTTCGCACGCAGGAACAATTTGTCGCGATCCTCAATCCTATTTCGTATACTAGGTGTGATCCACGGAATAGCGCGGTGCAAAATACGTTTTGTAATAAATGGCGCATGTAAATCTAAAACTTCGGTAATACATTCGTAAAAATTATTTACGCAGTTTATTAGACCGTGTAGTTGCGAATTTGTTTGAAGTTGTGTGTGGTCGGAAGATAAGAGATGAGAAAACTTAAGTTGAAGTAATGCTGAAAGATCTTTAATTAAAGCAGAATAGTCGCATTTGGCGAAGTTACGATAGGTGATAATTTGTGGAATGAAATTGAGGTTCGTGAATTCGTATTGCATCGTAATAAGACAATGACCAGCCGCAAAATGAATAGGAGACGTAGAAAAACTGTTAATTTTTTCTGAAGAATCGACTAGCATAACATGCATCTGAGAAGAAGAAAAACAAGAATAATGGGTGGTTCCAAAGGGTACAGAAAAAAGCGAATAATCTTGAATAAAATTTTGGAGATATACAGAATCAAATCTATTCTTTAACAAATTACAGTTTAAATCGCTTGTTACAATTATGTTCTTATATTTAGAAATATGTGTAATCAACTTAACTATAAATTCCGCGAGAAGTTGCCCATGAGGGCGTCGGTATATAACTATAAATAACAAATTTCTTGAAGACGATTTGACATCCAAAAAAAGATATTCTGAGCACTCGAGAATATTGTAAAATAAAGATTTGTGGAGGTAACATGCGACACCTCCACCAAAAATAAAGCGTGTTTGCCCATCGGAGCGCAGCGCCCGATCATCACGGACAAAATTATAGTTTTTAACGGCAACACACGATGAATCAACAAGTGGTGTCATCCATGTTTCGGTGACTGTCAGGATCTGTGTTGTGCAGTCTACTAACTCATTTTCCACATCTTGCAGAGGAGCACGCAGTTAATTTATATTTATACATGAAATTTTTAAAGACGACAAAGAATCGGACGAAGACACGTTACTTGATACACATTGATTAACAAGATTCTGCTTTGGTTGTCAGACAATGTTATTAAGATCTTGTTCTGTGGCAATTAACAACTCGGGGGTGCCGCCATCCTTTCTTACAAAAACATTGCCATCTCTCGCCCAAACGCGCTTATAACCTGCGTTATTAGCCGCAAGTTTGGTTTTTTTAAGCAAATTGTAGGTCGATGAGGGCAAGAACTCGTTGAGATACACAGTTTTATCAGCGTTAGCATCTTTGGATAATTCTGGAAATAATTCCTTTTCGCCAACTTACGCTTTGTTTCGACAATAAAATTTCGCACGTCAACAGATTTAAGGCGTATTTTCAAGGAGAAATACTGTTTAGGAATTGTCGAACTTGCAGCAGCAGAATAAGAAGTTGATGGTCCATTACGTTCAACTTTATCAATTTTTAAGATGTCGCTCAATAAACCAGGCAATTTTAAGTGGGAAGCACGCGGAGCATAATGTCATTACATGACAGATTAGCACCGATTTGGTATACCATTTACTATGAGGTATGTAGTTGGTCGTGCAAGGGCATTTCTCTTTTTCATATAGTCAACATCCGATTTGAGAGCATTGCATAAAGCGGTGTTATGCTGTACGGCCGATGCTAAATTTGAAAGATCGGTTCGAATCGCTTTAGTATCGGCTCTAACGGCCGTAAGTTCCTGTCGCACAACGTTAATCGCTTCAAGGATTTGCGAAAATTGCTGAGCCTTATCCATAGTTGACTGCGTTGGGGGAAAGGTAGGCGAAACAGATAATACTTGAGGAGGGAGGGAACTAGCCGAAAATAGTCGCGAAGGTGTTAATAGCGGCTGCATTCGATGAAGAAGAGAGGACGGAGTAGGGAGCGCGAGGAGAGATATGTCACGCGCGACAGCAGTAGTTGCGACGGTAGGCGACGGAAGTAGTAAGTGCGACAAAAACCGCGCGCAACACACAGATTCCGATTTGCCGCGTATGTAGAGCCATCCGCAAGACTCATGAAAACACTTTTCGCAAACGGGACACTTGACGAAATCGATTACAGACTTGTAGCACTTTGCACAAATAACGCGAACAGTTACGTTATGGTCCGATTTGCTGTTACTTCTAGTTTTCGACATTGGTTTTCGTACCTTGTAATAAGTCGCTCGTCTTCAATTCAGTATCAATGACAGTTGTTAATTGAAATAGGCGGCTGACATATTACACCACGTGCCCGGTAAAAACCGTGGAAAAGATTTTGCGAATTTCCAAAAATGCTCACCATGGACCCACTAGATGTTGTCACTCGGAAAAAATTTCACTAATCAGGTCCACAACTGGTGCACACCTTCTGGAATAACTTCTCGTTCCGGAGAATGAAGATAATCGTAAATAATACTGAAATAAGGAGGAGCAAGAATTTGCACGTGTGACGTGTTTAATCACCAGACAGAGAGAGAGAGACAGAGAGAGAGATAGACAGAGAGAGAGAGAGAGAGAGAGAGAGAGAGAGAGAGAGAGAGAGAGAGAGAGAGAGAGAGAGAGAGAGAGAGAGAGAGAGAGAGAGAGAGAGAGAGAGAGAGAGAGAGAGAGAGAGAGAGAGAGAGAGAGAAGAGAGAGAGAGAGAGAGAGAGAGAGAGAGAGAGACAGAGAGAGAGAGAGCGAGAGAGAGAGAGAGGGGAGGGGGATTCACATGATTAGGTTAATGTGGGCACTATGGGACGTCGCAAACGTGACTCATCGGGGCGCCAAGACGTGGGTGGCCTCGATGAGTCACGTTTGTTATGGCGGCCCATGGTGCCCACAATACTACTCTTATATGACATTAATACTTTAAAATTCAGAATTTTTTCAACTCGTGTGTTAAATGTTAAAAAGAAATACGTAACACCAAATAGGGTTTCTACACTTTTCACAGTGGACATTCTTTTGGCGCAGCCCCACTTAACACTAATTCTAAAATTGCATCAAAATGCAGGGATTTTGACACTCTGGGTTCTTTGTGACAGCATTTTGACATCCTTTTACAACTTGTGGTTCTTGGGATATTTTTACATTATCTACATCTACAATAATTAAAGCATAATCTTTCCCCCAATGATATTACTTTATATTATGCCACAAAAGTTATACCGTAAGAAATAAAAATGTATACCTCCAGAAATTTCCATAAGTGATTATATGTCAATTTAACAAAAAATAAAATATAAATCTTTTTTTTTTACCTTATAGTCTAAGAGCCAGCTACGTAAAAGTAAACTGATAAGGTGCAAGCAAAATTGTTACATAAAACCACTCCTTGACCACTTACAAATACGTAGCTCCAACGTCAGAAGTCCATCCCGTGGCTGAGGGCGTGCGTGGGCGGTCAAAGTTGTAAAAAAAACTGATAAGGTGCAAGGCTGAAATTTTGTAGAGTGGTAGTTTTCAAGTGTGGGAATCGAGAAAAATTTTGTCAGAAGTGTAGGTCGTGGCTTAAGGGGTGTCAGAAGTCGAAGAAGATTGAAAAAAATGTAAAAAATTAACTGATATGGTGCACTTCTGACATTTGCATTTTATATTGTTTATGTCTTCTTGAACCTGTAAAAAAATTGTCAGAAGGCAAACTGGTGGCCAAGTATAGAAAAAATGACGGTACAGCTGAATGTGGCGGAATCGGCTGTGGCGTCGAAAAACAGCCATTCCAAGCTCGTTTCGAACGAAACTGATAAAGTGCACTTCTGACAAATGCATTTTCACGTTGTTTATGGCTACCTTAACTTGTATATAAAATATCAGAAGGCTGAGTGGTGGCTAAATACATAAAAATGATGTCACGGTTAGAGAAATTGATGTACTATGTACTTATTTTTTATTTCAGGCATAAATTTTTGAAAGCCACTCACTGGATGTAGAAAGCACCTTAACGAGAATTTAGAGGTATTGTGGTAAAAAAAATTGTTGCATCTATGTAAGGAATTTGTTATCATTAAAATAAATTAATGTAGTTGTCATAATTGTTTGTACTGTTTCAAGTTTTATATTGTAAAAAAGGAAATATATTTTAAATGTATATGGGTTAGTATTTTATGTCATCACATTTCATGTCACTCGCAGACTGGCTGGTCAGGCTCATCCTCGTCAGATGAATATTCAACGTATTATATAAAAATGACACAAGGGCAATTTTGAAATTATCATTTCTTAGTTCTTTTGCAAAATCGGGTGGCTTGACTTGCTGCGGACCAGAAATGACATAATCACGATCAGTCGGTTGTCTACCACGCATGCGACGTTCATAGTCTTTGATGGAAGTGCATAGTCTAAGATGGCAGGCATTTTACTAAAGTTGATTTGTCTGTTTGGAAAATAGATCCATCAGTATGGCACAAGGACATTGTTATCGGTGTGATTGGGAATGTTAACACTTTTTCAACATCAGTGTTATTTTCCATAGAAATAGCGAGCATCCAGCCGAAGAGATCACGTTGCATCCGAAGTTCTTGAGTGTTATTATTTACATTGATTTTCCTTTTTTCGTGGCTGCTCGAGAAGTTTAAAATTTTATTTTTTTCTAAAGGTTCCTCGAATTTAGTAATGTCTTCAGAACATTTCGTGATGAATTATTTCCTTTTCACTTCACCATTATGTTCTGCATTCAAGAGAAAATTGGCGACATTGTCAGAAACACAACGTCCTGTGCTAATGTTGTATAAGTTTTCGTGATTCAGTTTCTTACTATCGAAAGGATTTATATTATCTCGTAAAACATCAATAAATGCGTTTAACTGTAAAGTGTCTTTTTTGATTTGATGTTTTTCTAGCTGGGCCGAAATATCCTGATTCTTCTTCAAGCCACATGTGTTCATGGTGTGTGATATAAGCGCTGACCTTAGACCGTGACTCTTACTCAGTAAACGAAAATGAATAGAAATTTATTGAAATTAATTGAAATTTTTACTCGCCAATCCGGATTGTTGATTTTAGCAAATGTATTTAAATTCTGAATTCGTTTGTATTCCTGTACATGGATTGCCCTGCTTCGATTGTATTCAGTGAAATCAATCACAAGATGGAAGTTGTAGTCTATTGATTTCAATTCCAATAAATAGAATTCGCCAATGTTATTTGAGATTCAATTGAATCCTTCGTAAAATGAGAGGTTATGTCAATTTATTTGAATTCAGGACGTAGAATTGGAAAGACAATCATTCAATAATTGTGTATTTCTTTCAAAATCAGATTACTTTTTATTCTTTTAACAGAATAGGCAATCTTCTCCTGTATATAATCCAATTATTAGCAGAAATATTGTAGAGGAATTCATTTCAGTTTCGTGTGAGGAATTACCGATTTTTGTATGTATTGAAATCAATACCGAATGAAATAAATGTGTGGAAGGGAATTCCTCGATACGAGAATTTATTCACGACAATTCTTTTAATATTTAATAATGTGAGCTTCGTCATTTTAATTATTCTTTGTTATTAAATAATGGATATAACTTTTTCTAAGTAGGCGATTTTCACTTTAATACGCATAACACATAAAATATGATAAATAACCAATTAAAAAGTATTAAGTAGTTAAAAAGTGTTGATACCGAATGACAGGTTTAGTCGGCTTTAGAACACATTTGATATGTGCGACACGAAAGCTTGTTTTCCTATTCTCAAATACATAATTTTGCTGTCAATATTCGTAAATGGTATAAAGAAGATATCGCTTTCTATACAGTTAACACTTTTTAAGTGTATCATTTCAACAGTCCCGATAACAAGTTTTTTCAATGTATTCCAACCCATATTTGTTTGCTGTCATTTTAAGGTTATGTTCACTTCATTGATAGAGATTAATTAATATTTTGAATCTTTTTCAATGCAAAATGATTATACGCTTCAATTACCCAGTATGAATAGAAAATTATTTAACCCTGAACATTCTAATTTATTTAAATTCGTTACACGGAATTAAGAATCCGGATTTAAAAAAATTCAAATTTTCAATTTATTTTAATCCATTTTCGTTTGCTGGGTAGACCATCGCTCTCTTGCAGATATGGAATTTGTGAAATGCGATATTCCTGTAAGTTTTCGAGCTGCTTCGGCATTAATGGTTTGTTGTAAAGTTAAGTCTATCTATCAAGAATTTGAAAAACCCTTGTCAGTTCTTTTCACGCCGAACATACCTTTCTTAAAATCATCTGCTAAATTTGGATGAGTTTCTTCAATTCGAAGCAAATTGTAATATTTTTGTGTCCATCTTGCATACTTCATGTGATTAAATAAGAAAAAAATGTTGCTGATTTTCGGAATAATGTACTTATATAGTTCAATATCGCCCGTTCTGATACTTCTGGTGAGCATGAAATAATAATTTATCAAATCAATGTAATTCATGAAATACTGCGCTGTTTTACCATGTGCTCCATTTTTGTAGTTGTCTTTATATTCCCAATAACTTCATTAATAGTTCAGAAATTTCTTCATTTTCGATTGTGTTACGTACAGATTTTTCACTTTGAAACTTTAATAATACGTCAATTACAGTTTCGTTTATTTCCATGTCACATTCACTTAAAAATTGTTCCACGTGCAGAATTTGGAGGCCTAAGGACACTATCGGATGTAAACGTTACATCTATTAAAGTGCTTTCCACTTATAAACCCATTTACAGAGCCACTTGCTAAAAGCTCGCTTTCAACCATCATAGTCATGTGCGAATTAACGTTGGCACCCGTAGTCAAAAAGTTGGTTGAAGGTTGGCCGAGCTACCTTTTCCCATAGTCGGTTCCCAGAGTATCACCAACTTGCAGCCGCAGTCAGCACAACTTTGGAGCGTATATACCCCGACGATCGGGCAAACTCATAAAAGTCGTTCGCAACACAGTAAAGCCGATTATTGCTCCCACTTTGGTCCATATTCGACTTGTTGGTTGGTTAATATATACAAATAGATTTAAATTATACAATTCAGAATTATTAACCCCACTTTTCCCCTCAACTGGCCCTACCGTTGGGCCTTTTATGGTAATTTATTTTTATGCGAGTACCACCGACTGTTGGCCCAGTTCTGTCCCCAGACTTACCCGACCGTCAGTTTCATTTTATAAAATTTCCCAAAGTTGGTCCACCGTGGCAACCAATGTGTGCCAACCATAGAAAATAAAGTTGGTCAAATGAAATTTGTGGTTATAATTTCGTTGGTTAGGCCAATTACGGTTATCAAGGCCGGACCAATGATGCCGTAGGCGGCCCAACTCCGCGCCAACCAAAAATTCGCACACGGGCATGTGTAAGACCACACTCGTCAATATATTTTCCGATTCCTTTGAAATATGAAAGCATTATGTGAAAGTCGCCCATGTGTATAAATAAGTTATAAAAATCAGGTTTTTCTTCCGATTGAATTTGCATTGCAACTTTTGCAATAGCCAAATCGTAAGTAACTTGAATAAATGGTTGTTGGCATTCGAGTGCAATCTGCTGACTTTGTCTCATAGTTTCGTATACAACTGATATATCAGTTGGCGATGCATTTATCGGCGTCAAATATGAAATTTTTTGTTTCGTACTATTATCATCGATAATTTTGCTGTTGAAACCTACCCACATTGGTGTATCGGAGATTTTACAGTAATGTGTCAATAACCCACAAAACATCCAGCTTCGTCATTGACTCAAATTTACTTGAATTAATCGCGCGTAACTCACTGTCGAATGGTAATAATAGTTCACGTACTTTAGGCTTTTTAGTATATGCAGGTAATTCGGCAGCGACGACGTCCAACGTTCTTCTTCTTCGTTTCGCGACAGGACCAGTATTATCATCGTTGTTGCTATTATCACTTTCAGAGAAAGGAATGTTTGCGACAGGAGTACAATTTTAATGCAAAATTCCTACCGTATCGTGTAGCGTGTCCTTGCCGTTACAAGTTTCGACAAATCTATCATAATTGTCATATGCGACACCTGTGCAGTAAGTAGGGCATAATACTGTACCTTCGGGACATAAGCTTGATTTTTGGCACAATGAATATGTTGCTTCGGTTTCTAACTCTTCGGCGACGTTGTAGCTACAACAGTGACCTAATCTATTTATTATGTCTTTTTTTACTTGAAATAATATATATGTTTCATTAGACTAGTTCAGAGTTTTGTGATTTTATCATTTGTATTTTTCGCATACAAATTAAACATACAACTTAATTTCACATTTAAATTATGATAATATATGTTTCAGAATACGTTGAATATTCATCTGACGAGGATGAGCCTGACCAGCCAGTCTGCGAGTGACATAAAATCTGATGAAATAAAATACTAACCCATATACATTTAAAATATATTTCCTTTTTTACAATATAAAACTTGAAACAGTACAAACAATTATGACAACTGCATTAATTTATTTTAATGATAACAAATTTCTTACATAGATGCAACAATTTTTTTACCACAATACCTCTAAATTCTCGTTAAGGTGCTTTCTACATCCAGTGAGCGGTTTTCAAAAATGTATGCTAGAAATAAAAAATAAGTACATAGTACATCAAGTTCTCTAACCGTAACGTCATTTTTATGTATTTAACCACCACTCAGCCTTCTGACATTTTATATACACGTTCAGGTGGCCATAAACAACGTGAAAATGCAATTGTCAGAAGTGCACTTTATCAGTTTCGTTCGAAACGAGCTTGGAATGGCTGTTTTTCGACGCCACAGCCGATTCCGCCACATTCAGCTATACCGTCATTTATTCTATACTTGGCCACCAGTTAGCCTTCTGACAATTTTTTTACAGGTTCAGGAAGCCATAAACAATATAAAATGCAAATGTCAGAAGTGCACCTTATCAGTTAATTTTTCACATTTTTTTACATCTTCTTCGACTTCTGACATCCCATAAGCCACGACCTACACTTCTGGCAAAATTTTTCTCGATTCCCACACTTGAAAACTACCACTCTACAAAATTTCAGCCTTGCACCTTATCAGTTTTTTTCAACTTTTTTTTACAACTTTGACCGCCCACGCACGCCCTCAGCCACAGGATGGACTTTTGACGTTGGAGTTACGTATTTGTAAGTGGTCAAGGAATGGTTTTATGTAAAAATTTTGCTTGCACCATATCAGTTCACTTTTACGCAGCTGGCTCTCCGTCTATTATATATTTCGTGACATGATTTTTCAGAGCTTTTATGAAAAGAAAAGAGTACCTTCTGGAAAAGCCTATAACTCGAAAAGTATTCATTTTGTGTGGGGGCGCAAATTAATGAAATGAGTTTTTGCCACAGATGAATGTATTGGTCACAAAACATACGTAACCAACCCGGAAATTGTAATATGTATGCAATGCAAACGTTTACACGAAATAAGTAAAAAATTAATAAACTGAGATTTGTGTGGACCATGGTCCTCAAAAAGATTTGTAGAAATTTAATATATAAATTCTCACTTGCGAGGACGGCCCTCACTAATTTGTGAGAACTTTTTAATATACGAATACTGCATTGTAGAGACGGTCTGTATTACTTTGTAATATACACACACTGACTTGCGACAATTTGTTGGGACTTTTTGTTATGTAAATACTGGGTTGTAGAAACGGTCAGCACTGGTGTGCGGTGATCTTTTAAATATACAGATACTGAATTATGGAGACGGTCAGCACTTTTCAACAAGATTATTAAATATGCAAATTCTGACTTGCGAGGACAGTCATCACAAATTGTTGGGACTTTGAAATATAGGGGAGAACGGGGTAATTCCGACCTACCTAAGCAAAATTGATTTTTGAGGTAGAGAATGTGATTTAATGAATTTGTACGTTATGCTTTTTTAAAGTGTATTGCATGGGTAAACATTTATCGATATTATTAATACCTTGTTATAGGTCTATTATAGGATTATACCTCCATTAGTAAAAAATTGCAATTCTTCAGATTCTGTCAAAGTATGGGTAATTCCGACCCCAATAGGTGTCATTCCGACCGCGTTTATTTTCAGCACAATTTCGTAGTGATTTATAGGTTTAATTTACATTTATTAATAATAAGTGAAGAAGATAATATTTTGCTATCACAATAATTGTTTATGTACAACACTACGTACATAGATCACATACCTACTCTACATTATTGGTCAAAAATGAAAACGCAAGTAGTCACTTCTAATATCGCACGAGAAAACAAGCGATGCAAATTCAAATGTTGTGGTCGAAATGTAGAAAGAAAAAAAATCAACACATTTGTGATACATTATATACAATGTATACATAATATTGCATAATATGGTTGTGATAAAAAGCAAACGAAAATAAACTCGAAAAAGGACGGTCGCAATTACCCCGTACATTAGGGGTCGGAATTACCCTGCACGTTCGTTATTTAAAAAAATTCACGCACTTAAAAACACACTCTCATCTCACTAAAAACCAAATTGATTTCATTAAATATAAGGTTAAGGCTTTCTAAATTACTTACGTTTGATTCGTTTGCACAATAATTTCAAACTATATTTACTTATTTATAATACTACAATTTCTAAATTAGCGCAGTAAGAAACAATAACATCACTGCCACATGGTTCAATGAAAAGTAAATAAACAACTACCGCAATTAAAATAGTTGTACTCATCAGTGTTTTCACAAAATTTGAATAACATTACGGGATGTCATATTGTAAGCGAGATATTAGGGGGGGTCGGAATTATCCGACCTGTCGTAATTACCCCGTTCTCCCCTACAAATACTTGTAATGATTTTTAAATGGTTGACGGAGCACAGACAATTTTATTACATGCGTAATTAATTTTATATAAATAATTATTATTGTATATGGATCGGTGTTTCGTCCCTGGTCTGCTCACGGACTCGTCAGTTGGGTTATGTGAGCAGACCCTGCCCAATACACGAAACAAATCGTAAATAAATATAATAAAATGAAGGATACTACTCACCCATCTCTACCGCGACGCGCAAAACCGGAACCGCCACCGATCCTTAGTGATCTTCTTCGCGACACAAACTTACTGATATTAATCAACCGCGTTGATATTTATACAGTATCATGCAGGTTTGTAAACAATCATAGTAAATATAAACAAAACAATTGAAAGATTCCTTCCCTATCTCTTATTTTTCATTATATTCTTCTAAAATACCGCCGCCTCTAAGCATGGTGCCTCATAACAAAACACACCGTTACATTACCTCCCTTTTCTTGTCAATGATGACAACCGTCAACATAGAGAAGAAACAACCGTGCATTCTCAGTATCTCTTACTATTTTTGTTCATGAAATCTAGTAATATTACATATAATATATTATCAAAATAATATATGTTTGTCGGTATGTATCATTTCAACAGTCTTTGCATCAACCACATCGGTATACCATTTCAACCAAATGTATGCGTTTGTTTTTCAATTCTTCGCAGTGTATATCATTTCATCTGCTTTTGTAACAATGGGGGGGATTAAGGAATGTTAATTAAGGAATAATTTCGAATCTTTTTGACCCCAAATGACCCTATGGAGGGGTCAAAATTGTCAAAAAATCAACTCCGCTCCGAAATTTAGTCGGGGTCTATCCGACACCATTGTCTTTGTTCCTCCCTGGAGATCCTGTGGTCCTTGTTCGAGAAGCAGTATATCGACCGTGAGGCAGGTTGGACGATCTCCTCAAATGTTGACCGTCAGGCAGGTTCGACCACTATAGGGTGAACGGGTTGAGTTTTGCGGAGACCCGACGTTAAACTTGGGGTTCCCTATACGAATAGGGAACCTAAAACTGCTCGCCGTTACCACTGGGCTAGGATTTGGGAAAGACTTCGGACGTTCAGATCGAAAGGGAGAAAAAATGAGAAGGATAAGATATTCCGACGTTCAGACGGAAATATCGGGAGAAAAAGGAATCGTGGGAAGCTGAACGAGTCGCTTTCGTCACGAAGTGTGGTTTTTAGACAAAGATATTCGGACGTTCAGGACTGATATCTCATCTAGAAACAGATATGATAGGGTATAGGCGAGAAGCCGGGCGAACCGCTTTCTTTCGCTCGGAGGGGTTTTTAAGATAGGAAGGTTGGAGGTTCGGAGGTTTCTGGCGGATTGGTGGCGGTGTGGGAAGGAGCTCTTTTTATACTCGATGCTTTGGCCAAAAAAGCTGAGTCGAGTCGGAAAAGTGGGGTGACATTTTTTATTGCGTGAAAATGTATAATTTTTGTAAGAAACTTATAAACTATTGTTATGACATATATGGTTTTTATCTTGATACAAAATGTGTCACAATAAGGTGACAATAATTAGTAAAAACTTGAACGGAAGTTGTAGCGTAAGTTTAACAAAAGTTATTAATAAAAAAGAAATTTTGTATCAATTATTTATATTCATTTTTCTTAAATGTTTTATCCGAATGAAAAATATATGGTATAGACATTAGAAATATATTTTAAGTTATTAAAATATATTTCTAATTTATGTGAACATTTTTAATTGTTCTTTTTAATGTTAATTATTATTTTTAATTATTTGTTCTTATAAATATTCATTCAAGGGTTGTACTAATTTTACAGGAAGACAGTTGAGTGTATTTTAGTTCTATTGAAATGTAATTCTTTTAAATAATTTAATAATTTATAATACTGGCACTGTGCTTTACTATACCAATATCTGACAGTTTTTCTTAGTAGTTGTAAAGGGAAAGGTGAAGTAGAAAATTATTGTTTGTAACTTTATTTATCAATTTGGTAAAGCTTAATATTATTTATCGAATTTGTAATGTAAAATAAGGAAAAGCATATCGTAGTCGGTTTTGTTTTTCCAGCACCACCGTGTATAAGCAGATGTTCATTTTTCCTAATCTAATCTTTTTATATCTTTTATGACTGAGGTCGCACTATCGTGGGCCATGTGCACGTTTCGAAAGTTTCTTGCAGGATTTTGAAAAAGGAAAAATTTTATTACAACAAAAAATATTGTGAAGATTTTTCAGCCAAATATTATTTCAATAAAAATGTATCAAGAATAAAAATAATAAAAATTATGTCAGTATAATTTTTAGATTTTCTTGATAGTTTAAAGTTTGTTGGTAATGGCAGAATCGTGTTTATTCGAAAAGCAATTCGAAAATAGCTAATCTAAGTCCGTTAGGTAGGACGTAACACCCCCCCCCCCCCCTATTAGTTGAATGTTGGTGCTCCAACTTTAGTAGAAGAAGTAGATTGTTTGCTAATATTGTACATTAATGCTTTCTCTATGTCTGTGGCCCTAATACATTTTATCTAAAACGCATGAAGATTCGCATTATTACAACCGCTATGACGTGGTCCATTATAGCGACGTTATATCTTCATTTTGTATTCCAACATATTCGTAGATATGAACTTTGTTGGTACAATGTTATTGTAAGTAGTATACATTCGCATTCGAGGGTATTACATTATGGCGTTCAGTTACATTGAGTTTTATCTTGTTCGCTAATCTTGTAAATTGTTGTAGAATGTACAGTATTTGTTTACATAATAATATTACATATTTGCGGTAATAATATATTTCGATTACAAGTAGTCGCGATATGTAAATGGTATTGTTTCTTAATTTCATTAATAACTGTAACAAATAAACAGTGTATATGTTGATTTTGATTCATAAAGTTTAGTAATTTGATACCAATTTATTTCAATGTACAAAAGTTTTAAGTTGGTATCGATGGTACTGATATATTTGATCACATAAAGTTATAGGTCACTTTGATCATTCTTTTCGCATCTATCGATAAGTTCTGAGAAAAATATATCTATTTTCATTTATTTCCGACTCCAAATTTTTGTGAATGATTTTGATTAGTATATGGTAATTGTTAGTTTTAGGAAAGTTATTACTGTTTACTACAGTTACTGTTTTTATTATAAAAATATTTTTATTATTTTGTTGGCTATTGCAATATCGTAATATTCAATGAGGTTCAAATGAAACGAATACCAAAATATTAACTTTTGCTAAGTCAGTGATACCTCGCTCTCCACCAAATCGTGACAAGCCTAACTTAACGGCGAGTTTTTCTATCACTTTGAACTTGAAATTACATTGATCTTAATTAGCATATATTATTTCGATCTCCACCAAATTGTGGCAGGCCAAACTTAATAACGAGGTAACATTACGTCTAACATTTTTTCACTGATCCCATTTTGTTTCGTAACTCCCGCTCTCCACTAATTTGTGGCAAGCCTAACATAAGGCGAGATTAGTTTTCTTCTGAGATTCAATTTATTTTCTTTTATTTGATTCATTGTAATCATTTATAATTAACATTTTCATATTTTTCACATTTGTCCTCATTTTGTGCCGATTACTTTGATCAAGCAGTAATGCAATTCGCAATTCTTTTTGTTATTTTTTTCTTCACTGGAGAAGTTCGTGCATTTTTGTATTTTACTTTATTCTCTTGCCGTACTATTTCATTTTAATTCTATTGTTAATCGTGAAGGTTAGTATTCATTAGTTTTGTTAATTGTTTGTAATGTATACATGCTTGTTGAATAGTATTGTTTCAATTGATATTTCTTTTAGTTTGTTGGATTTCTGAGAAAATCTTAATAGTGCCTAGGAAACAAAAACGAATTGAAAAATTATTAATAAAAAAAATTGTTGTTTTAAGCGTTATTCCAGCCTCTTGAAAAAGGTTGTTAGTAATGAAAAGAAAATTATTAAAAAGATATAATGTTTGAGAAGAGAAAACATTTTTTTATTTTTATCTTGCTCCGTGTGTGAATGTTGGTCCTGAAAAAGAAATGTTCATATACATATATGTATGTTTCCACATTTCTCTGATTAGATAGCGGGATTTCACATGTATATTTGTATATGCAAAGGTGCATTATTATTTATATTATATGTTTTAACATAAATTATAGTGCTTCATATAAACTAGGCTTAAAATAATCATGATGTGGTTTGTTCAATTTTGTCAAAAGATTTGTAACATATTTCGTCTATCTAAAAATTTCATTTTAAGGTTTGGATTCATATTCACATCTAAAACACACCGGAAAATCTGAATAATATTTTTTTTTAATAAGATTTTTAAATTTATTTTTCATGATATGAATGATTTAATTATAGTTTCAGTTTCATTTATAATATTATTGATTATTTCCGACCCTTTTTCATTTTGACGATTGTAATTGTAATAATTATTTACTTTATTTGTGAGTTCGATTTCGTTGGTTTCTGATAACATGTTCAACTATTATCTGTAATAATAATTTTAATTTCGTTTTTTTTTGTTTTGCTGTCAGTTTCATGTCGCATGATGTGCGTTTAATAATAATATGTGAATATGTTTTTACTAACATATTATATCATGTAATGTTTACCTTTAATCATTTTACGATAAATGTAATTTCTTGATATTATTTTTAGCAAAAATATAGAAACATTAGAACAAATTAAAAAACTAAGAAATATTTCTGATTAAATTTTGCCTCTGTCATATTGAATTCATTGAAATTCTTTTCTTCCTAATTGATAACTTATGTTTGAAATATTCCGAATTGACTTGTGGAATGCAGAATTTGTACTCCTGGCATTATCCTTGACATAACATTTACCGAATTCATTTAAAACAAATTTAATATTCATTATTAAAACCCAGAGTATTCGTTTCATGACTAATTGTTTCTTTCGACATTTGATGTGAGATATGTATTTATACTTTGAGTGTTTCCATTTTCAGCAGGTTCGAAATCATCGCCACTGCAATTTGTGATTTGAGAATTCGTATTAGGTCGAGAGGACTTATTTATGAAATCTTGATCCCTTATTGTTTCATTTAATCTTGGTGATCGAGAGGACTTATTTATCAGGTCTTGATCTCTTTTTGCTTTATTTAATATTGGTGATCAAGAGGACTTATTTATTAAGTCTTCATCCCTTTTTGTTTTATTTAATCTTGGTGATCGAGAGGACTTATCTATCATGTCTTGTTGGCGCATGACACTCTATACATATATAATAATTTCGTTATATTGCATTGGGCAAACATGAATAGCCACAATATAAACACTGAACATTATGGTTGAGTGTGTGCGTGTGTATGCGTGAGTGTGTGTGTGTGTGTGCGCGTGTGCCGGCAGAACGCGCTGACGGTAATTCGCTTAGTTTAGTGCGCAATAGAACTGGATCGCGAGAAGATCGGTTATTTGTAATTTATATTACTCTAAAATTAATAAATCTATTGTGCTGGATTATTCGGGTTTGAGAGTTCCTTTCTTTCCGGATTACTCCTTTTCACCGGTGCATGGTCTTTGGACTGGTATTCTCTCGAGATACGTGCGAGATATGGTCAGATTTCATACATGTTGCTTTACCGGCATTTTGGCGAAGTGCGAGAACGATTTTTTTGAAAATTAAGGTTTTCTGTCTCGATACAACGTCCATTTTGGTCCTTCGAGCCGGATCATAAGCAGTGCAGTGATTAAAAAACGGTGAAATTTAACTACTGCTGTGTGTGAAAATCGAAACACCATCGATTTCATCGTGCCACGTGATTGCTTCATCCAGCGATATTGGCTTTACAGACTGGAAACTTCTGTGGATTCATAAAATAATTCAAGTTTGGAAACCTTTACGGATTGCAACAAAGTGTACAGTGCAATAAATTTATCGCTGGTGATTATTTGGCGATTGAACATAGTGTGTCTGTAAGGTACGCGACGCTATTTTTCTCGCCACGCGGTCGCTTCCGATTTGGATTCGCTGACGACGTTTCGTGCGACCGTAGACACGCTTCGCCGCGAGACGCCGCGCCCGTTTTCAGAACACGTGGTGGACTTAATTTTCGACCCGAAGTGCCGCACTTCATGCGACCGTAGCTTCGTGTTTACAATTTGTAAACTTTGTGAAGACGCTTGATAGTACCAGTGAACAAAGCAGCTGTTGTGTGCTCGTGTTATGAATTCTCGTACACGTTCCTTGCACCAATTTTTCATACTTCCGCGTGCTGCCTTTGTTTATATCGATCAATTTACGACCTTTAATTGAGTTCTTTGGGTGTTAATATTTATGAACAGTTTTCGTTGTCGCTTTGGCGCGCTTATATTGACACTCACGGTTTTCTTTCGTCATCATATACGCGATCACTGTATTATTCTCATAGATATTTATTTGAAGAGTGACGTGAGGTTCTGAAATTTCCAATTATGGCATCAGGTACACGGTCGAAGGGAACCATTTCCGATTGGAGCATAGTTCAGAGGTCGAACTTTGCCTCGCTCGCTCGAATGATTGCAGCTTCGGAGAAGCTTACTCCTGACAAGATCAATGCAACGCTGTTGCAATCTCGGGAGTCTCGATCTAGGGAATTATGTCAGGAAGTGAAAGCCACACATGTGGAATTGATGTATCAAATGTCTGCAGAACAGAAGGTCGAGGATCCTTACGTTATCAATGATGAATTCGGCACTCAAGAGGAGCTCTATTCAGAGTTGATGGATCGCTTCGCAATGCTTCATTCTGAGCTTCCAATAACTTCATCAACTACGTCAACAACGCCAACGCTTGGAGAAACGGTTCGCCACACGTTGCCACGCATAACGCTGCCGCAGTTTTCTGGAGACTTGTCAACCTGGGAGAACTTTAGAAATTTATTCCAGTCGATGATTGTTGACGACGTTTCATTAAGTAAAGTACAAAAATTGCAGTATCTAAAAACGAGTATTTCGGGCGAAGCTTTAAATTTAATCAAAGAAATTCCGATCGCGGAAGAAGTTTTGAGGAGGCTTGGACTATGATTAAATAGAGATATTCCAACGATCATGTTTTGATTTTTTCGCTTGTTTCTCAGTTACTTAATTTGAACTCAGTGACATCCGTAAAGACCCATTCTATTCGCGCTCTCGTGGATCAGACGCTTTCAATTTTGGCGCCACTGAAACGTTTAAAACAGCCCGTAGAGGAATGGGGAACATTAATTGTAGTTATGACTGTTCTAAATTGGACCCCGGTACTTACTAGACGCGAGTGGGAAAATCACGCGGTCTCATTGGCAGAATTTCCTATATTTAAAGATTTGGAAAAATTCGTTATTCAGCGGTGTCAGTCTCTTACTATTTCGGAGCTTAAAGCTCCCACATTTCACAATAGCTCCAAGTCTTCTCAAAAATCTAGTTCGACTAATTCGTCGCGGTTTGCTTCGCACGTTGCATCTGCACAAGCGGCATTGTGCCCTGTTTGTAATTCGAGTCATGCACTTAGTAATTGCCCAACATTTAAAGACATATCGTTCGATGACCGACTCAAGGCATTACGCGGTCGTATAATTTGTTATAATTACTTGCGAATTGGACATTTTCCTGGTCAGTGCAAGGCAAAAAATAACTGCACTGCCTGTCGTAAAAAACATCATGTGTTATTGCATGAGGCTTTACTCCCGACGGTTAATTCGCGTAATGAACGGCAGGAGGGTGCTACAACCTCCCCTCCTTCCGGATCTTCGAATAATACCGAAGTATTCTCCCATTGCTCAACGCCGGGTATTCAAAATCGAACTGCTGTTTTACTTGCCACTGCATTTGTGAAAGTTTCCACTTCGCAGGGAAATTCGATTTAATTGCGTGCATTGCTGGACCAAGGATCTCAGTGTTCATTTATGTCTGAGGCAGCTGCGCAAGCCTTACGTGTTGAGCGTGTATCATGTTCTGCGGTTGTGACGGGCATCGGTGAGCAATCTTCGGGAGTTGTGCGACAAAAATCTTGCGTTAAAGTCAGTTCGCGATATTCTGATGAGGATTTCGTCTTCGTCGACGCTTTGATTCTTAAAAAATTAACGCCATACGTACCGCAACCTCAAATTGTTCCCGATGCTTTTGCTCACTTACACGGACTTCCCTTGGCGGATTTGAAATTAAATGGCAATTGTCCGATTATGCTGATTCTTGGCGCAGATATTTAAGGTACTCTATTGCGTGAAGGTCTCCGTAAAGGTCCTAATTCGTTGACCGCTCAGTCAACCATTTTTGCGTGGATATTATCCGGCCCGACGCGAGCGAAAGGTGATGGAGAATTGTCCAATATACATTCTCTACACGTTGTATCTAATGTAGAGTTGAACGACGCGCTCGAAAAATTTTGGCGTCTCGAGGAGGTCCCCCAATTTAACAAATTGTCGGCTAGTGAACGCGCTTGCGAAGAAATTGTTTGTAATACAACCACTCGTGATATTGACGGGTGGTATACGGTTTGTCTACCATTTAAGCAGCCATCGCCGTTAAATTTGGGCCAATCCTCTGATATTGCACGTCGTGCTTATGAGCGTATTGAACGTCGACTAGCGCGTGACAAAATATTAGAGCGCGAATATCACGATTTCCTTCGGACGTATCTGACCATGGGTCATATGATTCCTTATAATTCCGATTCGGTAGAACAAAACTGTTTTATACCCCATCACCCAGTGATTAAGGAGTCTTCCACCTCTACGAAACTAAGGGTGGTATTTAACGCGTCCTGTGCTACCTCAAATGGCCGTACCTTAAATGAGCAATTGCACGTTGGCCCCACCCTCCATGAATATTTATCTTCTATTTTGATGAGATGGCGCATACATCGGTTTGTTTTTACAGCTGATGTAACAAAAATGTTCCGCCAAATCAATGTAGCATTTAATGATACGAGATATCAGCTAATCTATTGGCGTCCTGATAAGTCGGGTCCCATTCTGCCATTTCGGCTTATGACAGTTACATATGGTACTGCTCCCGCTCCGTATTTTGCATTACGAGTATTGAAGCAGCTGATTACTGACGAAGGTTCTCAGTTTCCATTGGCTGCAGTTGCACTTAAACGCAATATTTACGTGGACGATGCTCTTTTCGGAGCGTCCACTAAAGAAGACAGTATTAAACTTCGAAACGAAGTACGGGCCTTAATGCAAGCGGGTTGTTTGCCCTTGAGGAAGTGGACCGCCAGCAGTCCAGATTTATTAAACGGCCTGCCAACCTCGGATTGTGAACCTGCAGCATTGAAACCTTTGCAGGAGGACCAAAAATTGCGTATTTTAGGTATGTCTTGGTCCCCAGGGGCTGATTGCTTTCAGTTTCACGTACACAACCAGACTCCGTTGGTTTTGTCAAAAAGAACGGTTCTCTCGCATATTGCAAAATTGTACGACCCCCTCGGGTTGGTGGCCCCGGTGATAATACTAGCAAAATTGTTTGTGCAACAGCTTTGGTCTTTGAGTTTGGATTGGGACACGCCACTTCCGCTTGACATGATAGAAGCTTGGAGTGAATTTTCCACAAACCTCATGCGTCTTAATGAACTAAGTATTCCACGTTGGATAGGTATTCTTCCCTCAACCTCAGCGCAGATACATGGTTTCTGCGACGCTTCTGAACGAGCGTATGCTGCGACTGTATACATACGGACAGTTACTGATTCCCACGTCATTATTAACCTGTTAACCTCAAAAACTCGGGTAGCTCCTAAGAAATTTGTCTCCATTCCTAGGTTGGAATTATGCGCTGCCGAACTGCTGACCAGAGTGCTCAGGTGGACTGTGGATGCTTTAGAAATTATTGATCTGCCGGTATTCGCCTGGTCGGATTCCGCTGTTACACTGTATTGGATAGCAGGATGTGGTTCTCGCTGGAAGGTTTTCGTCGCAAATCGGGTTGCGGCGATTCAAGAATCGCAACCCGTCAAGGTCTGGAAACACGTCCCTTCTCACGATAATCCAGCCGACTTGGCTTCTCGGGGCATGTCTCCTCAGGAATTAATCGACTCCTCATTATGGCGGCATGGGCCTGACTGGTTACGAGAGCCAGAATCAGTTTGGCCACAAACTAGTCCAGGGATAAGTCATGGAGTTAATTTAGAGGAAAAGCAGAGTGTGAGTGTTCATGTGGCCGTCAACGAGGAATGGGATTTGGCTCTAAAATATTCTGATTGGGGAAGGCTCATTTGCATTACGTCGTTATTATTTAAGTTTTGTACTCCTGCGAATCATGAAACATCTCAACAGCTAATCGAGGTTAAGTATATTTCAAAGGCTCGAAATTTTTTGTATAAATACGTTCAACAGCGGGCATTTTTTTGAGGAAATAGCGTGTTTACAGTGCGGCGAAAATCTTCCACGTAAGAGCCACATTCACGCATTAGATCCCTTTCTTGATGAAGATGGAATATTGCACGTTGGTGGGCGTCTTCAACGCTCTACGATGAGCGAACCATTTCGCTATCCTATCATACTTGCAAAACATCCGATTACCCTTCTCCTGACACGTCACGTACATCTTCGTACGTTGCATGGAGGGCCTTTATTAATGTTGCGAACTCTCCGTGCGCAATATTGGATCTTACGTGGTAGGGATTTAGTGCGTACAATTATTGCTCGGTGCGTTACATGCACACGTCATAGAGCTCAAATGGGAACTCAAAAAATGGCTCCCTTGCCCTCTGTTCGAGTAAATGTTGCTCCACCTTTTACGCGTGTAGGAGTCGATTATGCAGGGCCATTTTTTGTTCGCAAACTCGCCGGCAGGGGACAACATGCATCCAAAACATGGATCGCATTATTTGTCTGCCTATGCACAAAGGCAGTACACATCGAGATGGTTATGGATTGCACGACGCCCGCCTTCATGGCGGCATTTCGTCGGTTGTGTTCACGGCGTGGAACTCCTTCACTTATCTTGAGCGACAATGGTACGAATTTCCAAGGTGCAGAGAAGGAAATTCGCAAGACTTTTTTAGCCTTATTAAAGAGCTCTTCGTTGAGTTCACAATTAGCCTTTGAAGGAGTGACTTGGCGCTTCATTCCTCCCACTTCTCCCCATTTTGGGGGCATTTGGGAATCGGGAGTAAAGTCCGTCAAGCACCATCTTCGTCGTGTAATCGATAAGCAGACTTTGACAGTAGAGGAGTTCAGTACTCTGCTCTGCCAAGTCGAGGCATGCTTGCATTCCAGGCCTCTCACCCCCATTCATGAGGATAAGGATGAACTGTCCGTTTTGACCCCCGGCCATTTTCTTATTGGGCGCCCTTTAAATGCATACCCTGAACCTTCTCTTCTAGATGTATCGGAGAGCCACTTGACACGGTGGCAGATGGTCCGATGGATGCGTGATCAATTCTGGCATGTATGGCAATATGATTACCTTACCACATTGCAGGCGCGCACTAAATGGCGTATGAGTTCCGACTCCCTCAAAGTCGGAGATATTGTGTTAGTGCATCGTGAAATGCCTCCAAGCCATTGGCCTATTGGAAATATAGTGGAATGTTTTCCCGGAAAGGACGGTTTAGTACGCGTCTGCAAGGTAAAATTAGCGGATACGGTACTTACTCGTTCTATACATAAATTATGTAAATTGCCTATGGATATGTCATAGATTAATCATGTGAATTTTAGTTTTTATTAGTAATAAAATTGTAGAATTGCTGAATTATTCGCACTACTAATACGGTTTCTTTCCTGTCTTTTTTAACGGCGTGCGGTTGTCGTTTGAAGACAAGAAAGTCAGTACTTATAAATGTATACATTGAGAATTGTCGTTCCAATCGGTAACGAGGCGTGCGGTATGTTGGCGCATGACACTCTATACATATATAATAATTTCGTTATATTGCATTGGGCAAACATGAATAGCCACAATATAAACACTGAACATTATGGTTGAGTGTGTGCGTGTGTATGTGTGAGTGTGTGTATGGGTGCGCGTGTGCCGGCAGAACGCGCTGAAGGTAGTTCGCTTAGTTTAGTGCGCAATAGAACTGGATCGCGAGAAGATCGGTTATTTGTAATTTATATTACTCTAAAATTAATAAATCTATTGTGCTGGATTATTCGGGTTTGAGAGTTCTTTTCTTTCCGAATTACTCCTTTTCACCGGTGAATGGTCTTTGGACTGGTATTCTTTTGAGATACGTGCGAGATATGGTCAGATTTCATACATGTTGCTTTACCGGCATTTTGGCGAAGTGCGAGAACGATTTTTTTGAAAATTAAGGTTTTCTGTCTCGATACAACGTCCATGTCTTGATCAGAATTATATTCATTATTTTCATTATTGTTATTTTCGTTATTTTCATTCTTTTCATTATTTCCATTGTTTTCATTGTTTTCATTATTTTCATTATTTTCATTATTTTCATTATTTTCATTATTATTATTTTCTCTACAGTCAGAGGACTTATCAATAAAGTCTTGCTCCGAGTTATTGATATTTAAATTATTTTCGTTATGTTCGTTATTTTCGTTATTTTCGTTATTTTCGTTGTTTTCATTATTTTCGTTATCAAGTCTTGATCCCTTTTTGTTTTATTTAATCTTGGTGATCGAGAGGACTTATCTATCAAATCTTGATCAGAATTATATTCATTATTTTCATTATTATTATTTTCGTTATTTTCATTGTTTTCATTATTTCCATTGTTTTCATTGTTTTCATTATTTTCATTATTTTCATTATTATTATTTTCTCTACAGTCAGAGGACTTATCAATAAAGTCTTGCTCCGAGTTATTGATATTTAAATTATTATTATTTTCGTTATTTTCGTTATTTTCGTTATTTTCGTTATTTTCGTTATTTTCGTTGTTTTCATTATTTTCATTGTTTTCGATATTTTCATTGTTTTAATTTTTTTTTTACGGAGGGGGGAAATGCGTTGGGCACCATAGGGGGTTGAAGATGTTGGTTAACCCCCCGCGTGTCGGACTCCCTTGCCCATGGCGTTCGGGGCAAGGTTTACCGACTAAAACCCTAACCTCCCTTGGCCCTCCATAATCCATTTGAGCAGTCTTTGCCATTGAGCAGTCGTGGGCCATTTCTTTTGGAACTGTAACCACTCCCTCTACCATCGGGTAAGTGGTTACAAGATCTCGTTTGACCTCAGTAGACGAAGAGATCCCAGCAGCACTGCTTTCTGCATTCGGCCTGCGATGGAATTTGCATATTCTCGACAGGCCGGAATGATTTTGATGTTTTGGAGGAAAGTTGGTCTCTTTCCTCCCAGCACTCCAATTATCAGCACGACGAGCTTGATTTTGAACCCTCGGTCTTGAGGGCGATGTTCAGAGATCGATGTAATTGATCCTCGCCTGATGCATATAATTTAAGATCATCCATATAGAAAAGATGAGTGATCTTATGTACACGTTCACCAGGCGGTCCACACATGTACCCTTGAGATTTCCGGAGAGCAACGGATAGAGGCAATAGTGAGATGCAGAAGAGCAGAGGACTCAGAGAATCTCCTTGATAGACACCTCTTTGGAATTGAACCAGTCTAGACATGGTTCGACGCTTGCCCGATGTCATGACAAAGCGTGTTTTCCAAAGAGGCTACAATTCTCACTATGTTTGGGTGGACATGAAGGCGTTTGAGCAACAAGCTTAAAAGCTCGTACGATGTTGAGTCATACGCCTTCATGTAATCCAGCCAGGCTATCGACAGGTTACGCTTGTACTGGACTGCGTCCTGACAAACACACCTGTCAATAAGCAAGTTGTCCTTGCAGCCGGATACACCCATTTTGCAGCCTCGTTGTTCTACTATCCGTTGCCACACCGGTTTCACGGATTTCTCAATACGTTCGTTCAAGATGTTAGTGAACAATCTGTATAACGTATTGAGACACGTGATCGGTCTATGGTTTTTCAGATCGGACAAGTCGCCCGATTTTGGGATCAGTGTCGTTCGGCCCTCCACCAGCCAGTGCGGAATGGGTTGGTCTCCATTTATATAAGAGGTGAATATTCGGGCTAGGTGTTGATGGATAGAAGTGAACTTCTTCCACCAATAGTTATTAATTCCATCCCAGCCCGGCGAGGAGAAATTCCTCGCTCCTGTGATGGCATTTTTCACCTCTAAAGCACTGACGGGTGGGCAATCTTCACTTTGTTGTGTGACTTCGTCGCACAACTCGGTGAAGATTTCAATACCTGGAGTGTCTGCATTAAGCCTAGATGTTCTCTCGTAGATGCTCCCCCAGAATTCCTCAACTGTGGTCATCGACGGAAACTCGCTTGAGGCTGCGATACGATGTTTGAAGAGGTTGGAAGGATTCGTCCAAAATATTGAGTTTTGTCGAATTCCTTCTTCCCGTCTTTGCAGCCTGTTTTTGGCATCGGCCATAACCCGAATTTTATCCGCTAAACGTTGCTTGATGTTGAGCAACTTCAGCTTGTTCAGTGTGTGATAATATGTCCGCAGTTGTTGTGCGAACTTCTTGACTTTAGCCGTAAATGAACGGCCATATGTTAAATAGTCGATCACACACTGAATTCGGGAAGCGCGTTTCCGTGTCAGTCGAATCTTACCGTTCAATTGAGACATGCGTTTTGTAATCTGCCGACTCCCCGATATCTGTGTCAGATTTCGCGGAGTCACCAGATCACTTGCAGCCTCGTAAACGGCACAATTGACTTGCCACAGGTCGTAGTCATCTGGAAGAGCATCTAGAAGTAGGCTATTTGCTCTGTCTATTTCTCGTTGTTTAGGCAAAATTTTTGTTGTCAAATTTTTCCTAAACACGAGTGTCGTGCTGTCATAATGTGGAGCATCTCTCCCAGCACCGCGTACGGGCTCAGTTGTTATTGCCCGCACATCCGGTACCGGTTGACTGCTGGGAACAACGAAACCCGTCCGCCTCAGATAGGCCACATAATCTCTCAGTTGTTGTTGAGAAAAGCGATCTGCCAGTTCGGGATGCATTAATGCAAGCCGACTGTGCATTCGCGCCATGTAGCCTCTCTGTTGCGGACAGCTCTCCTCATAGCAGCGCATTAGATCTTGCCTGAGATCCTCCGGCCACTGAAATCGTCCGTGGACATCAGCTGGTCGTCGTCCCGGGACACCTGTTTCGGCTCCTCCACCTCGGGACTGGGCTGCATCCGAAGCAGCCCGATGGTCAGGAGCCCTGCGCGTTATTCGATGAGTAACCGCAAATACAGGGAGTAGGGTGGTTAGCCCTACTCCCCGTTGTTATGCCTCTCTCGTTTGTCTCTTACCTCGCCATCCACTGGGGTTGGTTACCCAATCTCTGGCAAGGTTGCTAAGAGTCCAGGGCCCACCGGCTTTAATAAGCACACGTGGAGGTGAGAGTAGGCCATTTGGGAAGATAGGCTAAGATGCGGCTTTTTGCATAGCCGCATTGTGTTACGCGTCATTCCCTTTAGGCTCCCCATTATTTTTGTTGTTTTCATTATTTTCATAATTTTTATTATTTTCATTATTTTCGTTATTTTCATAATTTTCATCATTTTTATTATTTTCATTATTTTCATTATTTTCATTATTTTTATTGTTTTCATTAATTTCATTATTTTGATTATTTTTATTATATTCATCGCTTTTATTATTTTCATTATTTATAAGATTTTCATTATTCTCATTATATTCGTTATTATGATTATTTTCATTATGTTCCTTATTTTTATTATATTCATTGTTTTTATTATTTATATTACTTTCATTGTTTTCACTATTTTCATTGCATTCGTTGGATTTATTATATGCTTCATGTTCATTTTCCTTGATGGTTTCATACTCGTTTTGGTAAATTCTCGGTTTGTGATCTTGACTCTTATTCTTTTTTTCGTAAACTTATCTCTTGCTGCGATATATTCTTTGTTGTTCTTGATTTTCATGGTTATCTTCATAGTTCCAAGGTACAGCATTGTAATTTTGGGATTTCCATTTTTGGGAAGGTTTAATTTTCTTCTCTGCTGCTTGAAGGTGTTCATAATTTTCAGTTTTATAATCTTTGCTGGTTTTCCTTTTAATTTCCTGACCGAAGTAGTGCTTCGCTACATGAGTGTTGTCAGTTCTATTCGCAGTTTCAGAATCATTAATGATTTCATTCCCAATTTCATAATAGTTGGTTTTGTTTTCTATTTCATCATCGTTCACAGTGTGGTGCTTAACTTCGTAATTGATATTAGTTTTGTGCGTCGTTTTATTATCATTGTCGATGTAGCTCTCAGTTTTATAATTGTCATTAGGCATGTTCATGGTTTCATGGTCGTCATCGGTTATACTCTCTATTTCATGATCATTATGGTCTTCATTACCTGATTCATGGTCATGTTCTTTTTCTAGCGTATTTTGGCTGTTAAATTCTTGTAATATTTCTGAGGTTATCTCCTCTCTAAATTTCTTGCATTGTTGCCAGTTATGTCCTATATTTGTGCAATGTGTACAATAGATTCTTTTTCGGTTTGTTTTATATTGGGTGTAATTTTGTTGAACAGTTTGTGAATTTTTATCCCTTTTGGTTTTGTACTCATTACCAGTATCGTTCTCCATTATTGTATATTCATTATCAGTATCATTCTCGAATTCATAATCGTCGTCAGTATTGTTTTCGGTTACGAATTTATTGCCTGTATCGTTCTTGTTTTCATAATTTTTGTTAGTTTTATTTTTATGATTGTTCTTTGAGTCGTTTTTAGTTAAAGACTTGTTCGTTTCATTTTCCTCTTCATAAGTCTGTACATATTTAGGTTTTTTATGTTTAGTTTGTTCTAAATTTCCGTCTGTGATTTTCTCGTTTTCCCGTCTTGACAGCTTTATACCGTTAAATCCGTGTACTACTTCTGAGATTATTTCTTCCTTCAATTTGTTACATTCTCGCCAGATATGTCCTATACGTTTGCAATGCGTACATTTGATTCGTATTTGTCTTGATCTATTTTGTATATAACTTTGTTGATGAAATTGTGCACATTGAAATTGAATTCGATTGTTTTGACGATTGCTAGGTTGGTCGTATTCGAAATTATCCTGATAATAGCGCGACTTTAAGTTAAACTGTTGAATTTTTTTTCTGTTTTGTGGTTGGTTTTGAAATGAAAGATTGTATGCAATAATACACACACAAAAAATTGTGTTTAATACTTGTTCGGAGCTAATAATAACTTTTTAAAACCTGTTTATAAATTAAAAATTGCTGGAAATTAGTAAGATTCTCAAAAAATAACCTTGAACGAGATATATCGTTTAAGAAAAATAAATTAATTATAATTTGAACTTATGTAAAAGTGGACCTTGTTACGATCCGTCGATCGTAGATCATCTAAATTACTTATAGCTACTAATTATTATACGTATCAGATTAAATGTAAGGTAACGCCGCGCATCCGGTCTCATGTGACGACATGGGACCTTTCCCGAACAATTCGGCTAACTGCATTTCTGGAACCGATCAGCATTTTTCGGCTGGGAACCTGCAGCAGTCGGCAATTCGCAGGACTCGACGACGGTCGCCTGCTCGCGAAAACTACAAGTTCAGCAGGTCCCCAGGCCAGTCAATGCTGACGGTGTGTGAGAACGACGTCGATCCGTCCACGGACACGTTGACGAATCTCGCGGAAGTGGGCTCTCAAGGCAGACAGTTTGTAGCTGCAGAACGAGTAACTTCGTCGGCTCGTGTCTGCAAAACCTCGTAGTAACCAACTTCGAGCAGAACGCCGGAAATTGTAAGTGCGCGCTCCGGTGTTCGACTTCGCGCGCCATTAGAATAACAACAAGTGCGCGTTTGCAATCGAGGTAACGCGAGATCGCGAAGGGACGCGGGTGCTGGACCGCCTAATAAAACATATACTATTAGGATATCTTTTGTGTCATTCGCACCCCTCTTCTTCCCCTTCGCGCTTGTTACGCACGACCGCTCCGTACGTAACAGACCTACAAAGTTTTTTTTTTAATAAAAACTCGTTTAACAAATGTTGTAAGTTTTTAAAAGATGTTTGAACATAAGAAATTGTCAGGAGCGAAAATAAAGAATATGTTAAAAATCGTTTGTAATTTAAATATAAGCTGTAAGTGAAAATGAACGGATTATATAATCTAAAAAATATTGTTTGTAGCTTAAAATAATATAAGGTTAATTTTAATGTTAATATGTATTTAATTTTACAAATATTACTTCACATTCGAAAAAATTACTTAGAGTCACTAGGAAATTGCCTAAAAATGTTCCAAATTGCAAAAAGTTAAAATAATTAATAAATTTGTCTCTTATTTTTTTTGTTTTAATAAAATTGATAAAAAGATATCAAAAGTGTAATACAATTGTAATACTAATTAAAAAAGAAGAATTTTTTACGGAAAAATGTTAGTGTTGTGTTTTTGTCAAAAGATATCTACCGCTTTAATTCTGTTTTTCTTTTTGTTTAATCAATAAAATAACCAGAAAAGTTCTAAATCTGTATAAAAATTATTAATAATGTATTGAACTTTTTCTTAATGTCAAAACAAAAATGTTGTTAAAAATTTGGGTAAGATGTAAAAAATATTAAACTTTATGCAAGTATTCAATATTTTTTCGTCAAAGAGCTTGCAAAAGGTTTTAACGGAATGTTAAAAATTTGTATGCTATATTGGAAATTGACTAAATTTTTCTATTTATATTGATTATAGTATGATTTTTTTTCTAAACTGAAAAATAAATATTTTTAAGTGCCTGAAAATAAAGGACGGATAATACACAACAGGTAGTTAATGCTAAGCCACTGTGAAGTTGAACACCGTAATAAAGGAAAAATTGGAATATTCGAGAAAGTAAAAATATGAATCACCTAATATTGAACTGTTCGTATGGTTGCCATTATGTTGATTTACTATAAGTTTCTGAAAACTTACTATTTTCCATTACTTTTATTTAAAAAGATAAAAATGATATTATATATTTTATGCTCGTGTATTTTGCCAGTAAAACTATAACCACTTTTAATATTTTAACACTGCTAACAGTTCTATAGTATTAATGAACATTTTTACACGTGGGGATTTCTGTTCTTTGCGATTGTAATTGCAATTTTCTGGTAGTACTGCTTTTACTTCTTTTTAACAATGTCAGTAAAAGTTCATGACGGTGAAAAACAATTTTTTTTATTGCAATATTTTGTTGTCGTTTAAACTAATATAAAAAGTAATATATGGATAAATGAGAATTAATAGTTGAAATTTTACATGTACTTTTAAATAAATTACATATTTGATTTTTAATTCGCGTTTTAAAGAAATTAAATATTCCCGAGTATTGAATGCATTAGATATTGTTATTAGTTAGTAATTTGAGGAAAATACATATTGAGTTTTCTGGGTGTATATTACAAGAGAAAGAATAAAATAAAAGAACATCATAATATTACTGAATTGAAACCTAACAGTCCCTATTGATGCTTGTGGCTCGATCGGCTTTTCGTTCAAAGAACGACGCCGAATCGAGTCACTAGTATCATTAATAACAAAAATATTTTTCCCAAGGTGGTGTTCCTTTTATTTAAAATAAAGAGAAATAATTAATAAATAAAAAATTCTTTTTAAAAACCACGTTTTTATAAATGGACTAAAAAGGATAAAATAATTTTTCCCATCCACACAGGTCACTAATACCATGCTGAAATAAATACGCAATAATTTTTCATTTTATTAGGAAATAAAATATTTGTAAGACATAAAATGGAAAACGTGGGGCGCAATAGAGGCATCAGAAATGACTAGCATGTCTAAACCAACGTGTCATATTGTTCATTTAAGCATAAGTTTCTCATCTGTTATTGTTCGTCGAGGAGTCATTTCTGCTGTTAACTTTGAAAAGTCCTTCGAATCATAAAGATTTTCGGTTCGGGAAATTGAATTGTTTAGGTATGATTATATTTCGTAAATTTTGACTAAATTTGTAATTAGACTTTTATTTTATTTTGTTAATTTTTGTTTTATACAGACTAAATAAAATATTTTCTGATGAGGACTGCATCAAAACAGTCAAATGTAAATAAGCAATTTTTATTACCATTCTTGTCTACGCTCCGGTTTTTAAGAAACACCCAAAGGAAAGTTCTCACTTATGAAAGAACGGAGAAGAATTAAAAAATTTTATTCATTGATTAATGAAAATAGCATGACAAAAGGCAATTCTGCATTATGCCGGGGTACGAGCCCGGGTCTTTTCGACGCAAGTTCGACTGCCCTTCTGAGCTACATTGCCTTCTGTACCGCCAGAATGAGTAGATTCAAGTTACGTAGATGTTCGAAATATATACATAAATAATTAAGAATGCAAATTTCAAGCCGCTTATGTACAATTTACAACTTCAGTATATACACAAAATCACATTTCCTTTTTTATTTTCTGCATGTACATATCTAGATCAATTAAATTATTTACCACCTATTTAAGGATTACTCCGAAAATAAAATATAAAAGAATTGCTTCTTTTTTTTATAATTTTCTGTAAAGAAATAAAATTATTTCTATCTTTTTTTTCAATTGTTTCCTTTTTTAATATATTTCATTTTAATATATTTTTTAATGAATGTCAATTCATGCAACTACACGTAATAATTTACTCTTCGACGATATATAAAAACCGTTTTTTATTTTATTTTGCAGGGTTATAATGAAATTTAAGCAATTTCACATGTCCTACGGTCGGGCGCCATTGTAACGATTTTTAAATGGTTGACGGGGCACAGACAATTTTATTGCATGCGTAATTAATTTTATATAAATAATTATTATTGTATATAGATCGATGTTTCGTCCCAGGTTTACTCATGGACTCGTCAGTTGGGTTATGTGAGCAGACCCTGCCCAATACACGAAACAAATCGTAAATAAATATAATAAAATAAAGGATACTACTCACCCATCCTACCGCGACGCGCAAAATCGGAACCGCCAGGTAGTGGGAGGAAAATGTATTACAATAGCGGTCGGAACTGAAGGTTAAAATGAAATTACCCGTACTATTTACTTTCCTTTTTCTAGAAAAGATTATTAACTGTTTAAACATTTTTCGAGATAGAGCGCTCCACCGTCAAGCTGTCTTTGTTATTGCGAATTATCAGAGAAATGCGCAAAAAAAAGTGCCGCTCTCTTAATCCAAAACAATGAGCATGTAGCCAAATCAGTAATTATTCTAATTTAAAATGATTAGTGATATATCTTAAATGATAATGAGTAAATATTCAATGATTTAAAGTAGTTTTTACTGTTTCAAGTTGAGAAATCGGCGAGTCGGTCACATGTCCTTCAAGTATTCACGGCGAACAAATATTGCATTAGCTGGACTGAATGTTTTCAATGCTTTGTATGGAGGCAAAAAATTAGAAAATACGATCGACTCTCTTCGTTTCACGCTCTTTGCACGTTCAGGAACAAAAGTTAAATTAAATTTAGCTTCATTACCTCCCACTGAGTCTTCGGCACAACAGCATTCGTATCGAAGTTACCACTAAATACAAATGTGGCTTGGTAATGGACTAGATCCAGAAGATTGGGGCTGGAAAAGAACATCCCGAGGATTAGAGCCAATCATGAACGAAATGGATCCGAATCCATTGTCATTACTGAACTTGATACCTTTTGTATGTACTACGAAATGCGGATCAGCTTGTGGGTGTCGCAAAGCTGGTTTGAAGTCTTCAGTTATATGTAAATTTTGTTGCGGAGAATCTTGCGATAATACACGAGAGATATTCAATGAATATAAAGACGAGGATGATGATGATGATGAGGATTTCGGGAATACTAGGATTATTGATGTCGACATTCCTACGATGGCACCAATAACTTCAAGTATGCGAAAACGTACAAAATTTAAATAAATTTTTTTTATACTAAGTAGATTAGGCCTACAGGGGACACCACTTAAAAATAAAACGCGCCTGAAATTCTACCCTCGAGGTGGCGAGGAAAAGAGTTTCAAGATACACATAGTTAAATGCAACTTGTTCAAGTAAAAACGTACTTGAGCACTGTGATAGAAGTTCTTTGCTTTACAACTTTGAAAATAACTGTTTTTACCAGAAACGGCACCAAAGCGAGATAATTTGCAAAAACAATGACGGCATGACAATGGCGCACTCTATCTCGAGATATTTTTAATAAGTTAATAATTTCATACAGAAAAAGGAAAGGAAATGGTACCGGTAATTTTATTTTAAAGTTATAGAGCATATTCCCGACACTTTTACTGGACAAGACATCTTTTGCCTGGCTTTTCGCAGTCAAATATTGTCCTATTTCAATAATTTTTTTTTAAATATACAGAACTTTGTGCTCTACAACTTTGAAAATAACCGTTTTTACCAGAAAATGACGACGGAACGAGATAATTCGCAAAAACAATTTCAGAAGCACGCATTTTTTATTTTTTAGCTCCTAATTTTTTTAAATATTAATTTTACGAAAAAAAGTTTCAAATAAAAATTGTAGAGAATTTAATTCTGAACAAAATTTATACCACATATTTTTAGCGTACGACTCGTCTAAAGCGAGATATTTTAAAAAAATGATAAACAGACGTTTTTCAACATGGCGGCGTGACGGTGGCTCCATTTATCCCGCAAACTTAAACTAAGATTCAGTTATCGATCTTCTACAGGAAAATGAAAAATAATGGACAGGGTGATTTTTTGGAAGGTTAGTGCCTTTTTTCCGGCGATTTGACTGGATTATATCTCTTATTTTTCTTTATATTCTTCTAAAATGCCGCCACCTCAAAGCATGGTGCCTTATAACAAAACACACCGTTACATACTGCATTGCGAAGATGGCTCAAATTAAAGCTTATTCAATTCAAGAAGCCTTCAGGAAGCGTTTTATAATAATATTTTTTTTTAACGTTAAACTATAAAACGGGAAGAAAAGTTACTTTTTTAATGTTTTCTTTTAAATTGTCAAATTGTTTTTTTGAAGGGTTGTTTCAAACTCGGAAATTCTCGGAATAAAGTCCCCTAAATTTGATATTTTTATGAATATTTTCGTTTTTTCCCCTTTCATATCACTTGGTAGGGCTGTACAGGGTGCAGCACACATTGCTTATCGCTGCGAACGGTAAATCGCTGCAAACTGCATTTTTCTGGATAGAAAATATTATATCCCTTTGTAAAAGCAATTCTAAGAAACTTTTGTTCTTGGTGTTTTTTTCTCTAATGTACGCCATTTTCCAGTTAATTACTTATACACTATATACATCAGAGAATTTACTGACTATCTAAATACGTACAGTACAACCCCACTGGTTGCTGCATACTGGGACTCGCTCCCTCTCGGGTTGCATGTCGATACGCCCCGCCCACCTAAGTGTCACGTGATCCGAAACAGTCCCGTGCCTATTGAAATGCGCACGTGGTCGTTTAGTTCGGGCCCCAGAGAATTTTAAAATTCTTTTTTTTTTTGGTTTGTCATAATCAATAACTAATAAAATTTATAAAAACGCACATTTTAATATATTTTATTAGTTATTAATTATGAGGTAATTAGGTAAAAATTTCGGTAAAACAGTGAAAAAGTTTCTTCCAGACCTTGATATTTTCTTTTTGACATGTCTCCATGACAATTTTTAATTGTTCGAGAATAGCCGTTCAAATCTCTTTGTCTGGAATTGATTCGTCTGATAGTGTCTACAGACACATTATAAGTTACTGCCAAGTCTGAGAAAGTTTCGCCAGTTGCCAGTTTATTTACAACTTCTAGCATTTTTTCAAGGCTTAAATAATTTTTTTATCGGTCCCATAATAAAATTCGTAAAAATGAAATTCGAAAATACGAATGTATACGCGAATCACAGTCCCGTGTGGGATTTCTTTTGGTCACTATATTATCACAAGCACATGTAAATACATATAGATATGTACGAATCTGTACTATTAATGATATGCGGATTGTTTAAATACATACATATAAAAAATATGTGAGATGCGGGGCCGTTTGCTGCGCCTCAATTGCATGCAGTAGCGCCGCCCCTGGAAATAAGTGGTGGAGGGGAGAAAGGCATGAAATACGGGCTCATCCAGAGAGGGAGCAACGAGCGGGGGAAGCAACCCGAGAGGGCTCAACCAGAGGGGTTGTACTGTATAAGCAAAAGGCGAGACACAGCACCACTAAGCTGTTTTACAGTCTGACTTTGGAAATCATGAGAACAATTTAATGCTAAGTCAGTGGATATATTGAAACAGTCAAAAGACAAATAATGTTTACTTTCGGGTGCAAAATTGGGATTAAACCCAAAGAATTTGCAGAATTTAACTTTCTCGCATTGAAAATATCATATTCTTTTGTAAGAAGCTATTCTAAGATAAGTTTGTTTTTGGTGATTTTAGATAATGTACATCATTTACTAGAAAATACATTAAATGTCGCAATTCTATCCGCTGTTTGGAGACCATGAAAATAATTTAACGCAAAATGAGAGGATTTTTCGAAAAATGTCAAGAAGAAAAATATGTTTATTTTTGTTAGCAAAATCATAATCGAATGAAAAAATTTTTTAAAATATGCAGTTACCGGATTTTTTTTTTTTTTTTTAATTATTAATTAACGGGCGGAATCGCCCTTTTACTTAATTTTTGCCATATGTTTATTATTCATAAGATTTTGCGAGAGCTGCAGATCGACTTATGAAGATTGCGCCATACTTCACATTTGTGTATGAAATGTAGGACTGCAGAAACCTACACCAAGTACAGCAGCGGTCATGAGTCGATTTCCGCCAGATAAACAACATTTTCGAAACGTAAACAACGTAGCTCGTCTTACCAACAGCGAGCTGCTGCTTGAAAACGAAATCGAAAAAATTGTTTACCGAACGGGGACCGGACTCACGACCTACGACTTCGTAGTCCAGCGCGTTAACCTGATTTTCATCGTTACTTGCGAAAAATCGAATTTTTTCACATCGAAAATATTAATGCTTTCGTAAAAAGATATTCTAATATTACTTTGTGAGGTCCGTTTTCGGATTGATACGGGTGACACGTGTAGTCGGCTCGCTCCGCGAAATTTACACTAATTTTGCACAATTAATGCGAATTTTGGAGTGTTTCCACTTTCTCATGCAACAAGGGCGCTAGTTATATTCTTATATTCTGGATATTTGTGTCTTTTTTAACGAATACAGTGCTTGACTGCTTAATCGTGTCCATGTAACCTGCAATCGCGAAGCAACCACTCGACTACCTGAAATAAGATAACTTTCATAGCCGTGAAGTCGTTCAGGTACGGATTGACATGTCATATTTTGGTAACATCTTATGAGCGAGAGTGCTGCCTCGGCGTTGACTTCTTCAACGACAGGTACCCCCACCGAACAGTCAGTCAGCAAGTTCGTGGAGAAGCCAGAGCGCTTAGGTCACCCCCAACTTCTTATAGGTGGCTATCACAGCGATCGAACAGCTGCGGAACTTTGGACGACTTCTTAATTCGAAGTAAGAAACGTAAACAGGAGACCGAGAACAGCGACGTAACTGTCTCGCCAAGTCACTACAAAAGGAAAGGCTCCCTTCTGAACGTTTCCACGGCTGAATCTAATTATCAATCGCCTTCAACTAGTGAAGATATCGCGAACGTAGAACTGCTAAAAACCCTGCTAACCTCAATTTCCAGCCTGATCAAGAAAGTGGATGAGGACAAGGCAGAATGGAAACGGGAAAATGCGTCCCTATACGAGAAGCTTGAGGAGCTAAAATGTGATTTTTCGGGACGTCTGGCGAATTTAGAGAAGACAGTAATAGTTAATCAGGCCAAAATTGAACGCCTTGAAGAAAAAGTGGAGTGACAGGAGAAACTTTTGAAGCGTAAAAATTTTATAATAACGGGCTTAGAAAGTTCCCCAGAATCCTTGACGCAGGACATTAATGCTTTTTTCGAAAGCAAATTTTCGCTGTCTGATGTCGTCTTCGATGCAAGAATTTTACGAAGAACGGAAGGCAAGCCCTTATCTATTCTTGTCGAGCTAGCTTCGGAGAATATAAAAACTACTATTTTTAGAGGGAAAAAACTTGCATTGCAAAAATCCGAAATATTTATTTCGCACGATCAAACCGAAACGGAAAGTTTAAAAGCCTATAGGGCCAGAATGGCTCACCGTACTGCTGTAGCCGCCAGCAAGTCTTTACAGCAGAAGGCACACTGTATTATTGTGGATAATGTTACCTTCAATTGGTCCAATGAAGCTAAGGACTACATAAATGCTTCTGCTTCCGTCGGAATGGAATCTACGTCGTCCGTAAATTTGGAGTCGCCCATGGAAACTCAGCCGAATTTTTAATACCCGCCCGTCAGCCTATTCAACCGCCTACAAGAAGAAGAAGAACATCTCCACATCGGTATTAACGAAGAAAAGTGCTCTTCATAACGCGACCATAAAAAATGTAACGCGATTAATTTTCTGGAATGCGCGTGGTATTTATAATATCAGAAATAATTCTTTTTTTAAAGATATTGACATGACAAATTATTCTGAAACTTGGTGCAATGACATCTCACAATTAGATTTAACTGAATCTGATGAAACCTATGCTTTTTCGGCTGCCTCTCGCTCGTTTTCTCGAGGTCGACTGAGCGGCGGACTTATATCAACTATTTAAAAAAATGTCGAACTTTCTATTCTAGATATTTCTCCTTTCTGGATCATTTGTCATGCCAAGAGTTTTCCCCTGCCTCTTATAGTCGCTTCTTTGTATATTTCTCCGTCTATCGACTTATCGCCGGTACTTTCAAATTTTCAAAATTTATTCGACTCACTTAAAGAGCAATTTTTGGATGCTATATTTGTCATTGGCGGCGACTTTAACGCGAGGATCGAGACCCTAGATGAAGAGTTGCATTTAGAAAATGTTGCTGTTAACTTTCAAATCTCGGTCCATAGGACTTCGTATGACGTCCAACGTAACAGTCGCGGCACAATGTTGCGCAATTTCATATGCTCTAATAATTTTATTCTTTTAAATGGGCGAACTTTAAGTGATAATCCGGCTCACTATACTTTTTTGGGTTCCAGAGGCTTTAGCACGGTTGATCTGGAGTGGATCTCATCTACCCATCTTCCGTTCGTTCACGATCTAAAGGTGGATGATGATCTCGAAGGTTCTGATCACCTTCCAGTGTTATTGTCACTGTTTCTTCCCCCTACTCGCACTAATTTCATCCCTTCCCCAGATAGCATACGGCAAGGCGCAAAACCGAAATTTGAATTCTCGGCTGACGGGAAAGAGAAGTTTATATCAGAGCTAAACAACAATTGTAACGACGTTGCTCCGCAAGAACAGCCACTTAATCTACTTTTTGAAAATTTTTGTAAAACTCTAAAATCGGCGGCTAAAGATGCTAAAATTTTAATTTTTACTCATTCGAAAAATTTAAATGTTAATCGTCGCAAATGCAGTAAATGGTTTGACGCCGACTGCAATCACGCAAGAAAGTCTTTGAAGCGGGCTCTAAGGAATATGCGTAATAATAGCTACAGTAACCACTTCGTCCAGCAGTACCGAGCAGCAAAAAAGGCCTGTCTAAATTTGTTATGTGAGAAAAAACAGCTATATGTAATTGAAATGACAGAAAAATGTGCAAATGTAAGCAATTCAGCTGATTTTTGGAGTACTGTGCGATGCTTTAGCAAAAAACCACACACCGGCTCGTCGGTCTCCGCTGAGTCCTGGAGGGCACACTTTTCTGATACTTTTCCTCGAATTCTGAATCCTCCAGTGTTCTTTGTTGGTAGCTACAATCCGGCGTTAGACGCTCCTATTTCGATCGGCGAATTATCAGCCAGTGTTAAGGCATTAAAAACTGGAAAAGCTATAGGTACCGACGGTCTTCCCGCTGAGCTTTTCAAAATGCTTGACCTTTCATGGCTAATGAGACTACTGCTTATATTTAACAGAATTTTAGATTCCGTGGTATTCCCAAAAGGATGGGCTCGTGCAGCAGCTTTTATGCTTTACAAGAAGGGTTCGAGGGAGGACTCCTGTAACTATAGGTTGATCGCGATTATAAACGCTATAGCAAAAATTTTTTCTCAGATATTATACAAGCGTCTTGAAAGTTGGGTTCTGCGGTCAGATGCAATCCAGGAAGAACAATCTGGTTTTAGAAGTCGAAGGGGTACCGAGGATAATATCTTCAGTCTCTTCGCCACTGTACAGATAGCTTTGCGCCGCAAGGGATCTAAAGTATTCGGTCTGTTTGTCAACTTCAAACGAGCCTTCGATACTGTGCCACATGAGCTACTCTGGAAAAAATTATACATTTCTGGAATAAGCGCTAAGTTTGTGATGTCCACTCTACTTTACTCTGCACCTATTTGGGGACATAAATATTTTAGCAGTCTGGAAGCTGTGCAGGTTGCTTTTTTTAAACGACTCTAACTTGCCCAGGAGCACCCCATCCTACTTAATCAGACTTGAATTAGGGCTCTGCCAGATTGGGGTGGACATTTTTAATCGAGCTTTCAAATGGGTTATAAGGGTGCTGCACATGCCGTGCACCAGACTTCCCAGAATACTTCTTTCCCGACTAAATGATATCCATGATCAAGACAATTCTTTAAATTGGGTCTGTGAGCTAAAATTTATTACGGACAGTCTAGGAGCATTTTACCTATGGGATAATTTTAGTGCGGAGTGCTGGGAAGGCAGGAGAGTCTCTTTAGTTAGCAAATATGCGGATCTTAATAGAAACAAAGATCTCGTCTCCTATCTTTCCTCTGACTCGCCGCAACTCCCTATTTTTTGGCAAATATCTTACACATTATCTCCCTATATTGCCTCTCGACTGCCTTAAAGCAAAAATTAAACTTAGGCTCGCTACCGTGTATACTGGATCGATAATAATAAATGGACGTAGATTTAGTTATGATCCTACCTCATTGTGCAGCATTTGCAATCTAGCCGCTGATCTTAAACATATTTTATTTGAATGTTCGATGCTGTTCAACATGCGAAACTAGTTCTATCCGTATAACTCTTCTCCTAGTCATTTCGTTGAATCAGCACTTATAAAAGCGATTTGCGATAAAGATCTGTACTCGGCAAAACGTGTATTTAAATTTGTAAAAGCCTGTTTTACACGTCGTGATTTTTTATTAGGCAATTAATACTGTATCTGCGTTACTGAATGATTACGACGCGTATTTATGTATCATACGAATGGGACAATTGTATCGATTGCATTAAGACCGCGGTATATCATCAATTATATTGTAACTCCTTTGTACTTCCGGCAACGGAACTCTGTTCTCTACGGAAAGTTTTCCCTTTACAAGAGAAATAAACACATCTATCTATCTATCCATCTATCTATCTATATTTCTTTGTTCTTTGTGTTTTTTAGCTAATGTGGTGACGGCAGAGGTGACACGCGGTGCTTAGGATCTCTCCACCAACAACCGACAGTGGGTCATAACGTGGGTCATGTTTAATCCCCCCCCCCCCCCCCGCCCGACGGGTCATGGACTCCACAGTCGCATTACGTCGTGGTGTATTTATAGTTAGGCAACATAAAGGGGCCATGTTGTATTTCTAAACATTCAATATGGTCTCTCTTTATCTATATCTCCTGTAGACATTTCACGACCTTCCATGAGCTACGGCACGGGCAGTACGGGAGGAAACTCCGTTACAGCAGCTTTTGCAGAATCTAATACATGTATGGAAGTGGATAAGCGTCCACCTGCGAAGCAGCATTGACTTTGCGAAAATCGATGCGAAATCTTACAGAGCCATCTTTCTTCTTAACAAGTACGACTGGGCTGGACCAGCTACTCGTCTACGGTTCAAGAATTCCGTCAGGCAGCATTTCTCTTACGTGACCGTGCATAACTTCTTCCATCTTGGGCGATACTGGATAGTATTTCTGATTTATAGGCTTCGCAGATCCAACATCAATGTTATGCTCTATGAGTGTCGTACAGCCAATCTCTTTCTAGCCTGATGGCAAGACTCTATGCAACAGTTTACTCAAGTGACGCGTTTCCGCCGTGAATAAATTAGGCCAGCCGACTTGAGACTCTTTAAAGTCTTCCGACGAAAGCGATGCAACTTCGGCCAGTACTGGTTCATCCAGCCCATCAATCATTATGTGGTTTTTATATGGATGTAGAATGGCATTGAATTTTCGCGTAAAATCTGCGTCTAACAAACAATCGGCTTATTAGCACTGATCGCTTCTTCTTTATCCTATTAACTGCTACTGGAAGACTAACAACACCAGGCACCTGAGAAGGCAGTCCGTCAGTAACACAAACTTCCTCACGAAAAGGTTGCAGAATTTCCCCTTGAGCTGTGACAATTTGAACGCCTACTGGGACCATTACCATCCTGGCTGTCCCAGGATCGAACAGCGCTTTCAAGTGGAATCCAGCCACATTCACCTTCAACCACCATCGAGGGTACCTTCTACCTACTAATTTTTTTGCTCCTGCGCCAGTTGGCTGTTTTCTTCCAAGCCTGCGACTGGTCACCATTTTTGCGACTGTTTGGGTCGCTTTGTCGCGGCGATCGGTTGGGTTTAGACGAACTTCCTGAACGCGGCTGACCCGGCGCGGATGCGCGATTGCGATTGAAGAACTCAGCCAGAATGCGGTCCCTCGGCCAGTCACGAGCTCGACACGGCGATTGAGCAGCATCTTGTCGAGGTTTCTATAATTCATCGCTTTTCCGCTGCCTTTCTTCTAAATGCTCCGAAACCTTTGCTTTCGCTATATCCGCTAAATCCTTGGCAATACGTGTTGTAGCAACGCTAGCGACTAATATTGTTTTTGTACATTTAGCTGGTTTTGCTGCCGATTCCTTAGCTGCTGGGGTTGCCACTGCGGCTGCCTGGGCCTTTCTTGTAGTTTGCTGTGTCCTTAGTGGCTTGTACGCCACTTCAGGCATTAGGCTATTTTCCACAGGTGGTGGGGGCTGGTACCTTTGCCTCATCTCGACAAGTCTCTCGACTTCCATCAGCAGCTCATCGCAGGTGCGAACTTCTTCCCTCCGTACTGCGAAGTGAATATCCGACCACAGATTGCGATGCAATATGTTCATTTGATGCTCGTCCGATAGTTGAGGTAGATATCGCCTCAATACTGGCAGCAAACAGATGATATAATCACGCACTGTTTCGTCAGGATCTTGCGTTATGGCTTCAGCTTCTTGCCATCATCGCTGTTGAAGGTTAGGATTGACTGCATAACAACGACGCGCGGACACGCAGAAATCCTGCCAAGTACGCCAACCTGGCTATGATAAACGGCACTATTGAAGCGCTACGTCGCACATTAAATGCGGCATCGCTAGCAGAATTTATTTCTCGCTAAGGTTAGCTAATGCGCGACATTCTCCAACGCGGATAAGAAATTCCTCAATGCTTTGGCCTTTTGTGCCGGAAAATTTAATACCGCAATGAAAAAAAAATTGAACATTGAATAAACAAAATTGTTTCTTCTAAAAGTAAACCAATTTAAAACAAATAATTTCAAATTAATAAAATAAAAAATAACACACTACATATAAAATCAAATAAACAGACATAAAGTATTTAGAAATTAAAATTAAATAAACATACACAATACACAAGTGCACAAACACATATATTATATGTAAAATAAATTTATTGAGCAATGGAGACGAGCTAAAATATTTTTTATTTTATTTTTGTTATTTAAACATTTATTCCGTCTTTTCTAATTTGATCTATTAATAAAATTATATTATTTTTCCTAAACAAATGATTTATTCCCCTCGTAATAAGTTGACCGGTGTCAACTTTAAGACGGTAACCTAAATATGTTACGACCCAGTGAATATCTCGAACGATATATTAACTGAATTGCAACAAGGGCGTGTAACTCAGTAGAATTACTGGGTTCTTTAGGTGAGTGGGGGCTACTAATGACACAGGAAAGTCGGGAATAAGGGTAAAATGAGGAAACACTTTATTTGATTGTAATTAATTAATTTATTGTTGAAATGTTTGTTCCGGTGTGGGTAGAGGAATTGTCGGACGAGGGGGGAAAGGGATGAATAAACCAGGAAATAATTCTTCGGGAGTAGGTAGCGGAATGGTCGGGCGAGGGGGAAATGAGAAAGGAAGAGGAGTTTCCTTTGGGGAGAAAAGTTTGGCAGCCCGTGATTCAATTTCCTCCCGGGCAACGTGGAGAGCCTTTGCCAATTTTTGGGGTTGAACCGTTCGTCCTCCTCGGCGGCGTTTCACTATAGGAAACAAAAAATATTTATTATTTGTTTGGGAAGATGATAATCGAAAAAATATAATGGGTTTAGGAGGTGAAAAGGAAAACGCGAAGACTAGAGGAGGAAAGAGAAAAAAAAAGAATTTATTTGAGCAAGTATGTTTGTAATAGTCGTGTGAGAGGGGCGACTTCGTCTCGGTGGCTTATGTGCAATAGGTAAGAGGGAGGAGGGTTGTGGTTTCGCAGGCCTACCCGCTATGCAACAAAAGGAAAAGAGGATGCGATTTCGCAGGCCGACCCGCTATGTCGGAAAGGAAAAAGGTAGGCGTGATTTCGCAGGCCTACCCGCTATGTCACGAAAAAGAAGAGAGTTGAAGCGATTTCGCAGGCCGACCGCTATGTCGCGAAAAGGAAAGGGGTTGGCGTGATTTCGCAGGCCGACCCGCTATGTCACGAAGGAAAAGAAGGAAAGAAGGGCGGTAGTTGCGTACAGATAATTGTTTCCATAGAAGGAAAATGTATACTCACTCTTATTCTTCGGTGGTGCTCTTTTTGCACGACTGTTGACTGGTTCAGCCTGGTGAGACAGCGGTCCTTTTTCCTTTTCGGGTCCGATGCTGAATTTAATGTTGCCTCGAAAATTGGAGTGGACGCCGGGTGGTTAAGGGTTTTCCGCCTTAGATTGGAGTTGGCCTTCCCTTTTTGACAATCACCCGCGAAACTTAAAAAACGACTGAACTGGTCTTGGTGTCCCCCACGCGTATTTATGGTGGACCATGGTTTTGATTTATCCCCGCTTTGAGTACTTCCCCTCTATTTTGAAGGTGGTGGATTTGTATGTTGGACAGGTTTTTGGAAATGGGCCAAGGAGGAAAAACACATTAATTAAAAATTATTGCTATAGAGAGCCCGTTAGAACTTACCCGTTTTCTCTTTTTATATTTTTAAGAAAAGTTAAAAAACAGGTAGCTTGAGAGTTAAGTCCTCAATTATCGTAAATTTTTGGAAGAGACGAGAATTACGGTAATGTAAAACGATTGTTCTATAGTAGAAAAAATGTTACGGAAGATCGTTGTAAAACTGATTGCGTCTGTACGGTGATTTTTTAGGAAAGTTTTTCGGCTTAAGCGACGTGAGCCGTCTTCTGATGTATGGCTAATAAAGGTTTAAAGAGAATGTTATTTGAACCGGGTACATTCCAATATGCTTCGTCTATGTGGTTTGAAGCTTACATTGTAAAAAACGGACTCGTTTGTCCGATGCCGACATATAATTACAATAGATTTTAGATTTGTAAATGCATACCGAAAATTGGTTAATCGCGCTAGTTACTACGACGTAACAAATACGGGAGGACTTCCGCAAACTGTCTGTTGCTGTAGGTCGTTAAGTTGTTAAAAAATCGAAACGATTTTAATTTTCAAAAATTTTGCCCATTTTCTTATACATAGGTCGCCATTGTAACATTTGGCTTATATGCCACGTTACCTAAATTAAAAGAAACAAAATTCTGCTAGAATAGCAAACTGACGAGCTCAAAAAGATATTAGCCCTGACTAGCGCCCAGAGGTCAAGTTTCAAGTTCTTAATACTTTTTCTGACAAAAATACTTGCGGGAAGTCAAATCAATGTCAAATCAATCAATAATGGGACAATTTTTTTAAATACACGAAAACACACGAGTAATGAGCTTGAAGCGATTTCGTTTAATTTCTCAAAAAACTTCCGCCATATTTAATTTTCGAAATAAGTTATCAGATTCATAATCAGCCACCTCGGAAACCTAGAATAGTGTTATCGCACAGAAAATATTGAAAATAAAAAAAATAGAAATCAAATTATGAAAATTGCGAGTTTGTTTATAGAATAGTTTCTGTTAGGTATTTATATGAAATAATGTACGTATGCCCTCCGATTTCGAAATTTCGGCATTGAGCCATCAATATGCAATTTATCACAAGTATTTTAAAAAAAATGTCCCGTTTGGTTGAAATTTGACACCCCGCAAGTATTTTTGTCAGGAAAAAAGTCAAGAACTTGAAAATTGACCTCTGTGCGTCGTCAATAATACTCGAATAATTGATAAAATTATAATGTATTTTGAAAAGTAATACGGAAAATAAATAATAACAAACAAGAACTTATAATTTCACTGCAGAAATGTTGCTACCGAAGCGAAACCGTGACTAAGGCTACGATCGCGGCGCGATATGCTAGCAGTGACGTAGCTCATCTGCCCGCAAATTCGGAGATTAACCGCGAAGGACTTTTACACGGACCTTATCCGTGAGCTTTATCGCGTACAAGTACATATTACAAATATATATAATTATCTATTAATATATCAGACTAAATTTTCTATTCACTAATTTGGTTCGTTTTTTATTAACTAAATTGCTTCAAATAATAATCAAGATGAGTATAAATATAGTTTTCCTTTCCTAATTAAATAGCCCTTCAATCATTTGGGAATTTTTTCTTACCTGGGTTCTCCATAAATATCATGCATGTATCAGAATTCAGTATCAGTTTGTAGTTAGGGCGTCTGAGGCTGATTCCTTCCGCCCAGCCTCACTGAAGTGTACAAGTGCGGAGGGGATTGAACTAAACGCCACGCATATATCTTTTTAATTTTCAATTATTTGTATATTTTGCATGTCTATAAATACAGGGTGCCCCAAAAGTTTTGGAAACGGTCTTGTAACTTTTGAAAGAAAAAAAATTTTTTAAATTGCTGAAACACGTGAAAGTATTTTTCGAAAAAAGCTATCATCTCGGAGGGGTTCCAGCCCCCCCCCCCACCCCGAGGGGGGACGTGGGACACGAGAGGGGATGAATAGCTTAAATGGCAATGTGGGTTGATTGGGGGCTCATTTGAAAGTCCCTTCGAGACGAATACGAAACACTGGTCATAGATGGCGTGATAATCATTTATCGCCGAATTATTCATTGTTTGAAATTTCTAATCTGAGAAAGCAATATTCAGATCCAACATACCACACAATATTTGTAGCGATTAAAAATGCCTAAGTACCCTCCTCTTTTACACGGGCTTGGGACCGTCATAGGCAGAGTTTTGCTACTTACGAAAACAAGTCATCTAACAATGTTCAATTTATAAAATTAATGAATTAAAATAAAGTTTTTACTTACTACGTGAATTTATTAATCTGCAAATTGCACATTGAATATACAAAAACAAAGTGATATTACTTCTGGTTTGAGTTAACTAAACATAAATATTTACGTTTCTATCGTGTGAATATAATTACAATGACACATAAAATACTCAAACTTAGAAATGCAAATAATGTTTATCTTTATAACGACGTAACTATTAACTTATTTAATTAGGCTACTCACCATCAGTACTCCTTTGACATTTTTTTCTTAATTCCTGTTTATCGTCAGGCTTATTTTTATTTTGGTGCCTTTAAATTTGGTCATCCAGGGAAAAAAGAATATCCGATAATTTTTTATCAAACATATCATACATGAAATAACATTCAAAAATAATACAAAATAACCAATTTATTATAGTTTAAAATCATAATAATTGAACATTTTTCTTCAAGATCGGTTAAATGAAACCCCTGTATTGTCATTCGCCATGGCAATGTTCGGGTGAAAATAAAACATTAATTCGGTGAAAAACATATTCACGCTATACGGTAGTTAATCGTGCCATCTCATGTTGCAGTCATTATAAAGTACTGCATGCAGTTTCCATTATCGAAATTGATTTGTATCGAGTACTTAAGAGATCATACCAACACGTATCAGTTAATCCCAAAATTTATTTTCTTTCTGGATTAATAATAAAAGATACGTAAAAAATCTTTCGCGGTTGTAATTTCGTTCGATAAGAATAATAATGTGGACTTGGATATTGAAACGCATGAAAATTATACAGTTATTTAAAATCCAAGTGGTTAAACCCCAACAGAAAAAAACTTTATGCTTTTAAAAAGAATGCACAATAGGGATATTCCACATAAAATCGCCAACATTTTTTTCACATAATTTTTATTTTTAGTTTGATCGTTTGTGTACAATTAGTACACGCAAAGAAGTATTTTTGACCATATGCAACAATTTAATTTGAATTGTTGCAAAGGTTGAGATGTATAGAAAATTTTAATTTTTGTTATTCTCGTAATGTTTAGTTTATTATAGCGCAATAGTCTAAGAACAAATAGTCAACACATTAGATAATGAAGTCAAACATTTTTTTTATTTACTTTACACTTTACGAAGAAATGATCCCTTTTAATTATTAATTATTATTGATAAAAGAGGTTCAACATATAGCCATAATGGCAGTATATTTGAAAATTTGGCTCTAGATTGGTTTAAAATTAAATAGACCTGAAAAAACTGTAAGTAAATAGAAGTTTCCTGATATATGTGAACTGTATATACTGGGGATTTTATTCTAGATATTAAGAAATATTGTGAAATTTTATTTTTCAAAAGTCATTTCAGAGCCCTTAAAATTTCATTTCACGAGTTATGAAACTATTGGTAGAAGAGGTTAATAAAATTGAATACTCCATTTTTTTATCGAAATTGTAAGTTGTTAACTTTAATATTCTGAAATGTAGGTACTGTAGACCAATAACTGTAACCTCTGACATTTTTCAAAGAAAGAGTTATATTAGAGAAAGAGTTATGTTATCTCAGCTATTTATGGAGATAGAGAGAATTTTAGAGACTTTTTTTTCATATAAATACGAAAATCAAATGAATTACCTAATAGCATGCATCTTGATAACCAGATTGCTGAAAACGGCGATGAAATAGTAAAACTCATATTTCAAGTCAGTCTATAGAACTATCAGTGCCCCTCATTTTAATTATAGTCCTTGCGTCGAATTTATTAATTTCATTATAAATAAAGAAAATATTATCTCCTCATCTACACAATTAAAAGATCAGTTAGGCCAGACATGCTGTCTCCTGTATTTATAAAGAAGTGCATTTCATCTCTGATCGAACCCTTGCTGCTGATTTTCAATTTTTCTTTATCCTCGGGCATATTTTTCTCTCCGTGTAAGAGATCCGTTATTACACCTATTTGTCTATCACCCGATCTCCTTATTAAATGTAATATCAAAATTATTTGACTATATAATAGTCGCTTCAAAACTTTCAAATTATATTTTTAATAAAACTGAGAATCAGTAGCATATGTGAGGGGTAGATCTGTAGTTTCCAACCTTCTACCTTTTTCATCATTTGTTAACGATGCTCTCGATCCCGCGATACAAGTGGATGCAGTATATCGGAACTTTGCGACAGCGTTTGATTCAGGTTACTCACAATTTTCAGCCGAAAAGTCAGACCAAAGATTGACATAGAGTGGCGAGCCTAGGATCGACTTCAGCTGTGTAAGCCAATTCATTGCCGACTCACCATTGCCTCTGTAACTGAGCTCATAGAGCCTAGTTAATCCGAGACGCGCCAAACTACTCGATGATTGCCTCAAATACTTGAGTATTAGATTTAACGCTTTATGCACTATCTCGACCGATATTGTATAAAGCCCCAATGCGAAACGCAAAAGGTAGGGCTGCGTCGACTTAGGAAGCTTAAGACATAAAACTCAACCTGTACCGATTCAAGAGAATGTATATGGCTTAAGATCCAACAGGGAACTGCATACAACAAGGTAGATAAAGCGGAAGCACTGTAAAGCTTTAGGGCAGCACTGCTTCAATCACACCTAGATGAAGCCATTATAACCAAGATCGCCGCCGTATCTCGGTGAGTCCTAGCTATAACGTTTTCAGCCGCCGTTAGCCCACTCTCCAAAGAGGAGATGATTGATCCTAGATAAGGATACGTGGCCAAAACTTCTATCTGCTGATTACCGTAACAAACATTTTTAGAAAAGGCGTCGAGAGGGCCGCCTCTTCTAAACACTATAATTGTTGTTTTTGACTACAAGGCTGTTAAGACTAGACAAGGACTCTAGCGTCCTCAGTTTCATTCTTAGGTCAGCAGAGGAAAAAGTGAATATCACCAGATCATCAGCGAAGAGGAGCATTGTAAGGTCATACGTAGATGTGTAGTTGATTCCTCTTAAGCCTTGTTAACGAAAGTAAGTTATGATGTCGGAGATATACACAATAAAGAGCAGAGGATTCAAAATTTATCGACTGCAGGACCCCCTCAGTCACCCTGACTCGGTCAGTAGAGCCATCCGCACATCCAATAAACGATTTGGCTGAATCATAAAAGGCCTTAAGCACCCTAACCATTTTGGCGCTAATCCTAATATTATATAACTTGTGCCTGAGTTTTGTGTGTGGGATAGAATCGGACGCCCTGCTGAAGTCAACAAAAAGGATAGCACTTTGAGGCATTTTTCCTAAGCTGGATCTGGACTGCTACATTTAATGTAATAATGTTGTCTTCCGCAGAGCGACCTCTTCTAAAACCTGCTTGTTCTTCCGGAAGTATATTATCCTGAGGGAGCCAGTTCTCCAGTCGCGCCGTAAGCACCTGCATGAATAATTTCGTGAATACATTGGTTATGGCTATATCACGGTAATTCTCGGGATCGGAACAGTCACCCTTTTTGAAGAGCATGAAGAGATCAGCCTCCATTCACCCCTCGGGTGGCACCTCATTACCTACAATGAAGTAAAAAAAGTCCAAAACGTAGGAAAACCACTCACCTGTGAGTAGCTTCCACGATTCTACCGAGATACCGTCCGGACCTACAGTTTTAGACGACTTTATCATTAGACGATCTTTTCATGCTCTCCCTCAGCTCTTGCGGCAGAATAGGGCCGTCAAGATCTTTATAAAGTGCCCCGTAGAACAGTAGAGGCGTCGATGTCCTCGAAGGGTAGAGGAGCCTCAAGTGACCGGCCCAAGCCTCCAGGGACATCGGTGAAGTACCAGGTGGAGCCCGCCTATGCCTCCGAACCTCCGACCAGAAACCCTTGACGTCCCTCACGCCAGCGAAGGCATCGGCTGTACGCGAAGCATAGAGTTTTTTAGCTACTACCGTTGTATGTTTGAAGTTTTTCTTGGCAGCAAGGTAAGAACGTTCGCAAGAGTTCTCGTGATTATTCGACCGAAGGAGATGAAGTGACTTTTGTCGCAGACTTACAGGAAGCATCGTACCATCGACACGTAGAACGCTTTAGAGCGCTTATACCCATGAAAGAACTAGACGTTTTTACTAAGCCCTTTTTGATGAAAAGGCTGATACGACCCGAACAAAAAGAGTCGAAAGACACTCTTTGCGCGGCGTGATCGAAAAACTGTACGCAGGGGTTAACTTCGCGGAAACGCTTCACGAGTTTTGCCTCCCTCTCGGGTGATCACGACGTAATATACCTCGGTGCTACACTGCACGGAGAAAAATTGCCTCGGTGTTACACTGGGCAGCGCTGGCGAATCGGTGGTACTTAACTTGAACGTGGAATAGCGCGTAGGAGCATCCACGAAAAGTTTATAGAGAGAGTCGAAACTCTGCGATCACTAGTGCCCCCATGGAATTTCGTGCATCGATATGCTGAATCGGTGGTACCCTACTTCCCCGCGTAATGGCGTGCGAAGCGTCGAAAGAAGCTTTACAGCGCGAGTCGAAACTCTCGGCATATACATGTGTAAACTTTTTCGCTGCTGGGTCAGCAGAGTGCATGCAGTCAGTGCACAGACTTTTGCCGTGCAGCCCCCAAGCAAACGAGTGTGCATATGTATGCCCAGAGTTTCAACACACGTTGTAAACGGTTTACCGGCGCTTCGCACGCCATTCCGTGGACAAATCAAGAACCACCTATTCCCCACTACCGTTGCACAGATTTTCACGTGAAAGGTGTTCTAACAAAGTCGCGACACTTTCTGTAAAGCTTTCTCCGGTGTTGTGCCGCCCCATCCCTCGGGCAAATCAAGTACCACCGACTCGAACCATGTGCTGCACGGAGTTATAACGAGACAATTTTTCTCCGTGTGGACGAAAAATATGACACGGACGGAGAATTAAATAACAAGAGAGACAACAATATAACTGCCGGAAAATGATCCGAGCCTCCACCTATAAAAAAGTCTTTCACCAAATGAGAATAATTGGCAGAGACCCAGACCAATTCGACAATGTTTCGCACCTTAACATCTAATAACGTAAATTGCGCGGGGGAATCGCTGAGCGGGCGACCATATAACACTACAAAATTATTACTAAACATGAAATCGTAGAGACATTTCCCACGAGTATTACATCTTTTATCCTTCTGACAGCTACAGATAATTTAATTGCAGCAAGGTATCGCCAGGTTTTAAATCGCCATTTATTAGCCTTAAATCGGCAGTTTAATATTTTTAAATGTTTAATGGCACAAATCATAGTTGCATTTCGCAATAACAGGGACTGATTACTGAGATTAGGAGAGTCGGGACTATAATACATATTGTCACAATTTTCGGTATTCAAATACACACCTCTCCTCAACAAATTCAAGTGTAATAAAATTGACAACTCAAAAATGACACGGCATATTTTCAAGTACACAAAAAGTAGTAGAATGCATTTTTATTTGAAATCCTAGCTGCTCCCCTTCTCAAAATATCAGCGAAAAGGTTAATTTTTAATTAAAAATTCAGTTTACTTTTAATTATATCCATATATTCAAATATTTCTCGATAACACTTATGTTTGTATATGTACTCATGCCTAGTATACGTACGTATAAGTATATATTTACATATTTATTCAATTGAGAGTGTAAAATTCGATTTTACGCATGAAGCGCGCAAGAATTGCGTTAAAACGAATATTTCGAATATAAGGTGTGAAATGAGTAGTTTGTCGAGTTCAACTATTATTTCTGTTAAAATAACTGAATTTTATTTAATCACATTCACCCTGTTTACACCGATAATTGACAATCGTACTCTTTAACCTTACTAAAACTATCACGTTTAGGTTACTTATTATAATTATTTTAAATGTTATACGTTTTTATTACTGTCTGTAATACATTTTATTAAAATAAAAAGGTAAGTAATTGTTCTATTTTAGTGACTCCTATTTTATGTTTTTTTTTTTTAATTTAAATTTTTAATCAGGTAATTTTGTTATAGCTCTATTAATTACTTCTTATGGTTACATCTGCTCTAAAATGCCGACGGATTTTTGTGATCACGAAGACAACCGGTCGAAAGTTTGCGGACCGTGTGGCAGAAAAATAATTTGCGGTGCTGCGAAATTGAGGTTTTTCAAGATCAACAGTGATGGCGAAATTCTCATCCAAAAACACGTCGATAGTTCGTTCAAGTTGGAGGACTCGAAATATCCACTGGCTTGGTGCAATACCTGTCGTATTACTATTAAAGAATTCGAAAAAGGAATTACCAAGAGGCCCAAAATTCGAATACCCAATTATGAAGATATATGTTTGCAAAAAGAAACAAGACAAGTGAAAGGACCGTGCAACTGTTACATTTGCATAACAGCAAGATCAACCCAACATACACAACCTATTGTAGGTAGGGGAAATGTACGAACATTTGGAATCGAAATAAATGCAGAAACTGGCCTAAATACATCATCGAGCATACAAAATAGCTGTAAAACGTTAAATGTTTCAAAAAACTCTGAAACGAATAGCATTCAACTTTGTAACATTTGTTTGGGTAAAATTGGTAAAGGCGTACGCCACGATTGCAATAAAGAAAATATTTTAGTAAATAATGCACAAAGTATTGTAATGAACCTTCCCGAAAAAGTGCAAGACAAAATTGTGCATTCTATTCTTAAAGAAAAGAGTTTGAAAAATGAGTCCTCAAACTCATCAAAATCCAAAACACTCAAATTGCATAATCAAGGCCGACATGACACAACGATCTATCTGAATCCCCAAGAAAAGAAAAAGGTTGTTTTTACCCCAGAAAAATTAGATAATTTACAAAATAATTTGAAATTATCGTCGAATAAAATGAGATGTCTGGAAAATTTCATTAGATGTAACGCCGGAAAAGCTGCAATTCCCAAGAATTACAGAGACCACGCGGACGAAAAAGGCAAGGTTTTGAAAGATATCTATAACGTAGATAGTCACATGTTTGATGTTGAAGGGGCTGATGTAATAAAATCGAGACCAATTGTGTATGCGGATTGCGAAGAGATATTAGAAGCCGTCATAGATTACCGAAATCTTGTGGGAGATTATTATATAAAAATTATTGCGGATTCGGGTCAGGGGTTTTTTAAAATTTCATTGTCTTTGTTTACGAAAAATGAAGATGGTGTTGACGATGCTGATGCTTCCACACCGACCAAAAGATCGAAATATTCTGAAGGAGGCAGAGTCGGTAAGAACGCTTCATTAACCAGTGTACAAAAAGTTATTATAATTTGCATAGTACCGAAAATCAAAGAAACGTACGAAAACCTATTGTATTTATGCAACTTGATAAACTTAAACAACGTGCCCTTCAAGTTTGCATGTGACCTTAAACTATTATTAACTGTAAATGGTCAACAAACCGCGAGTTCTCTATATCCATGTCCGTATTGCTTCATTTCACTACGAAATTTAAAGAAAGGATGTAAAGAATTTGTTGACATCGATAATCAGGATCAGGTTGTTTTGAGTTCTTCTAAGTTGTCATCCGAGAAAACTGAGGCAAACAATCATTTGAAAACCTATGGTGATCTGAAAAATGATTACACGAAGTATGTGAACGAAGGTAAGACGAAGAAAAACGCGATGTACTGCCATAGCACTGTAAATAGTCCGATTTTTCAAGAAAACGAGGATGTCAAAGTAATCGAAAAATGCGTGGTACCAGAACTAAATTTGTTAGAAGGGTTCGTCAATCATCTCTTTTGGAAAGGTTTGGTTCCGCTACTTGGTCGTGAAAAAGCACTTTCATGGCCTAAAAAACTAAAAGTAATACCGAAAAATTATCAAGGTGAATTGTTCGAAGGCAACGCTTATAGAAAACTCCTAAAACACGTGGATATGCTCTACAACGAAGAAATTGTTCATAGTGCAACGAAATTAAGACTTGAACCTTTTGTGTCATCTATGAAATTAATGAACGATATTGTTCATAATTGTTTTGCTATTACCAGAAAGAATAATATTGTCGAACTTGAGACAAGTATTGAAAAACTAAAAAAAGTCTATGATGCGACTGATGTATCGGAATCATTGAAAATCCATATCATTCTCAATCACCTTCTTCAATGCTTGTCATGTCTCGATGAGGATGAAGGTTTAGGTTCTCGAATTCTCCTCTAGACATCTGTAGTTATAATAAGTACCTATAGTATATGTATACAGTGTATAAATACATAGTAAACATGAATATTATCAACTAAAATATGTAGCATTTAATTTCAAAAGACGGTAATTGAATCGAATTTTATTTATAACTGTGGAATAAGTTAGTTGAACTGGGTCCATGCGCGCGCGCGCGCGCGTGTGTGTGTGTGTGTGTGTGTATAAATGTGTGGATGTTAAAATATTATGGAATGATCAGAGACATATTCGTTTCAACACAATTCTTGCGCGCTTCATGCGTAAAATCGAATTTTACACTCTCAATTGAATAAATATGTAAATATATACTTATACGTACGTATACTAAGCATGAGTACATATACAAACATAAGTGTTATCGAGAAATATTTGAATATATGAATAGAATTAAAAGTAAACTGAATTTTTAATTAAAAATTAACCTTTTCGCTGATATTTTGAGAAGGGGAGCAGCTAGGATTTCAAATAAAAATGCATTCTACTACTTTTTGTGTACTTGAAAATATGCCGTGTCATTTTTGAGTTGTCAATTTTATTACACTTCAATTTGTTGAGGAGAGGTGTGAATACTCAAACCTACCGTAAGTGTAAGGGCTCTAAGTCTAAGGCCAGGTTACCATGAATTTCGTGTTTTTTTGAAATAAATTTTATTCACACTAAAAAACGTTTTTGGAAATCGAACTTTTTATATCTTAAAATACATGTCATGAATAATTAAAATATATTTTTTCGTATTTTTGTTGTCAAAATGGTGGCTTTCAAAATGGAGCCTCGAAGTCGCTCCTCCTCCGGACCGATGAGATGATTTCTCATCCAAAAATGATGTGCAAGTAATAATGAAAATGGTTTCTTATTCTGTATGGCATGGCTATCATGTCAACTAGAATAAATAAATGTAGACCAAAAAAAAATGGCGGCCTTTTCAATTTGTTGACCCTTTCTTTTCAGCTTTAATTGATCATAACTTTTTTAAATAACAATGAATAGTTTAGATCTTAGTCCAGACCATAGAGAGGCCTTTGAAGAGTAAAATGCCGTTTGGTTTATGTCGATAGCTGTAATGGTTTTTAAATGAGAGTGTCGTTAAGTTGAAAAAACGTGGTTTCGAGAAAATCGCGATTAAAGTTTTTTTTTTTGTTTTATTCGTGAAAAATCGTTGTAAAAAGTGATTTTTACTTACATATCGAATCCGGCTTCGTACACTACTCCTTCCTTGTCTTCATATGCGTCATTTTCAAGGATTTTTGCGTTTCTTCTTGCAGTCTGCTGCTCTTTAGATGCTTCCGTCGCTTCAAGCTCGGCTCGATCAACACGGCTGTCGTTGACTTTATCAGCGTACTGCCTTGCTTGCGGGCCGATTGTAATGCCCATAACTTCCATAACTTTCAAAATCGGTAAAAACCCTTCATTAAAAATGCAAGCAGCACTAAAAGCAGCAAATTCAAGTGTTTGTTTATCAACAAACTTGTGCTTAGGAGCTATGTTCCAAACACACGAATTATAACTTTCGTTATTGTTTTGAGTATTAGCGCCTATGCAGAAGGATGTTTGAAGTATGTTTGAAGTCATGTAATTTATCTGTAGCTTGTGAAGGATCATTCGCCACATGACTCGACGCTCCTTAGCAGGCGAACCGTTCGCTGCCGCAAGCTTCGATTTCCCGATCGCCGAAGAATTAAATTGCGTGCGACTGACAAATGCGTTTTCGAATGTTTGTTTCAGCGACTATGTTTTCGACCGAACGAGAGAGACCGCCCGGGAAATAGGCGATAGCGGCGGCCGATGATGAGAGGGGCGCGGAAGAGTGTCGGAGCGTCACGTGCGATCCGCGAAAAGTCTCGCGGAAATTTCGGCACTTCGTTGCGGACCATCGAGCGTCTATGTTATTATAAAGAAAATTGTTCTTTTTTTGGTTTACCTAAGTTAGCCCGACTATCTATTATTATCTTTTTTTATTTTTCATTGTGCGTCGCTACGACAGATATAATAGAGAGTCCCGAAGAATTGTACATCAAAGAAGGCGGTAAGTCCGAATTGCCTGTCAGTTTTATTGAGTGTCAGTTTTCTTCGGTTTCGGTCTCGCGAGTCGGTAGTCGTCAATATATTGTTTAATTAGTTTAAATATTAAAAGTGTTCCAAACTAAGTGAAGTGTATTCATTTAATTTTAATTCGTATCCCTAACTGATAAAAATAAATTAAGTGAGGAAGAAGAAAAACCCCTCGCAAAATTGGCGTCCGAACTAAAGGGCCGAATGAAGAATAATCAAGTGAAAATTATTTAGTTTAAAAATAATAATTAAAAAAAACATATATTTCGAGTACCGACTTCGCAACGGACGGCATGGTGTTGTGTTGTGTTCGTTGAAAACAAGGAAGGTCGTAACGGAACGATTTTAAATAAGGTAGGACGTATCAGGAAAATTAATTTTGAAGGAAATTTATTTTAAAAAAATTAAAAACAGGTGAATTTATTTTGTCATGTAAATTTAAAATAAAATGTTTGCAAGAAAAGAAAGTTAATTTTAAAAATTATAATAATAATAGAATGAAAAGTGATTAATTAAATTTGAAAGAGAATTTTAACGATTAATTTATGAAGTAATGACAGAAATTGTTTAGAAATTTTATTGCTACAGAGGTAAGGAAAAATATTTTAGAAAGTAAAAATCGTTGGCAAGAGAGATTCAGTTTTGAAGTTAATTAAATTTAGAATAAATTTTTGATAATATTTACAAGTAAAATATTTTGAAAGTGAAAGCTAAAAGTTAGTTGTGATAGTAATGAAATTTAGTACGAAAACTAAATTTTGAAAAATAGTGAAAAACGAAAACTAAAGAATAATAAGCAGGAAAATAATCCGTTAAATTAATTAATGAATTCGGAAATAGAAATTGAATTTTTTTTTCGTTGACAGTTATGATGATTTTGAATTTTGAAGACCTGTTTGTGTTTGTGTAACTGTGTTGTATTGTCATTGAGAGTCTCTTACAATTTCAAAATCAACGGTTCGAATGTAAATAATAATTCAAAGAATAACTAACGAAATTAAAAATTTTCTAGAAGATTGAAAGTTGAACTTGTCTGAGACTGAGTTAATATTTTAATTTTAAGAATTATTGGATATTTATGTTTCCGAGAGTCTTTAAGGATGAAAAATGAGTTGTAATAAAATTTAAGGAAGATAGAAAATAATTGTACGAATTTATGACGGTTGTAACTAAGCTTTGAACTTAGGTGAAATTAAATAATAAATGGTTGAAATGATGAATTTGGAATAATGTAATGTTGATAATTGTTTTGATTTTTAAGATGATTGAAGTATATATATTTTTTTTTAATTTTATTACCTTTATTTGAATATTCTATTGGAAAGTTGTATGAATTAAAATATATTGATTGAGAGATTTTGAACGGTTAAACTGAATTTATGACAGATTTTAAATTGTAATTGTTGCGAAATGCACAAAGTCCCAAGTCCTGGATGGTCGTCCGATAAGAAACGGCGAGCATAAACTGGTCGCAGGATCGAAGAATCGAAGGAAAACCACCGAATCTGCGTTAAAAGAAAATACACGCTGATTTATGAAAAAATTGCAAATTTATTCCTTCTGATCACAGTCACACACGTTGTAGTTTTTGATAACGCCCTCCTTCACAAAACAAAATTATTTAGAATAGTTCGTTCTATTTTGCGACACGACTCGTTTCTATTTCGCGAACCGATGGCAGAAACTTTCCAGCGTCCGGAAGCACGAAGAAAAAAATGGAGTCCGTTTTTGCGACTTCAAGCAAGTGCCGGGCGCCGCGGCGCAACGCGATACGGCGCAACGGCGCAAGAGGGGCTGATAAAGAGGAGCGATCGGCACTGGTAGAAGGGAACGCTTGACTCTGAATCGACACGACCTTGATCGACCGTTTCCGAATCGGGAATATGCTATCGACGAATATGCATATCGATACATATCGCCCCCCTTGCGGTATCGTAAGATGCGCAAAGTTACAATAATAATCAGAAATCTTAACAACTACAATACAAACAAAACACTATGATAAACTATAATAAACTGAATCGGACCGACATGGTTATTCGTTTACGTGTACCGGTAACATGGCAATTTGACTTAGCGGGCGAGTATATTCGGAATCTGCTGTTCGAACCACAACCACGCGTACCAAACCATCTTTTCCAGTCACACATCGCGTCACTCGAGCTAAAGGCCACTTTGTAGGCTTTTGACCGGGTACTTTAAATAGAACGAGCTGTCCGACGGTTATATTCGTTTGTGGATCCCGCCACTTGGTTCGATGTTGCAACGATCGTACGTAGTCCGCGGACCAAACCTTCCAAAATTCTTCTAACATCTGGCGATACATTTGCCACCGGGATAAGCGATTGGTCGGTTGGTCAAGCAGTGAAGGACCCGGCACAGCAACCAAGGGAGTCCCGACCAAGAAATGGCCCGGAGTCAAGGCATTAAGGTCATCAATATCATTTGTCAACGGCATAAGAGGCCGAGAATTGAGGCATGCCTCAATCTCACATAGTAACGTGTTCAGCTCCTCTAGCGTGGGAGTATGTGAGACAATGGTACGTCTTAAATGGTGTTTAACACTTTTTATCCCGGCTTCCCACAGCCCGCCGAAATGGGGAGTGCGAGGTGGGATAAAGTGCCATGTTACACCATCCTTAGCTAATTGTGCACGAAAGTCGGGATTTTGCAGAGAGGAATTAAAGGAGTTCCTTAACTCTGTGTCTGCGCCCCGAAACGTCTTACCATTATCATTATATACGTCGCTCGGCATGCCACGTCGCGATGTGAATCTCTTAAACGCTGCGATAAAAGTAGGCGATGAATAATCGGTTACCACTTCTAAGTGGATCGCTTTTACCGCGAGGCAAACGAACAGTGAGACGAATGCGTTTTGTGCTTTACGTCCACGACCTTTTGTTAATCGCACACTTATCGGACCGAGATTATCCACTCCGCAGTGCAAAAATGCCCGAGATGGTTGCAGAACACGTGGGGATGGGAGTTGACCCATGAGCTGCGTCCTGGTATCAACTTTCAATCGAGCGCAGTAAACACAGTGGTAAATTACTGAGCGGATTAACTTGTGGGCTTGCAAGATCCACACAGTGTCCCGAAGAGTTCTTAAAGTTAAAGAGATTCCTGCGTGCAGACATCGTCGATGCACATCTTGTATTATTAACCGAACAACCGGATGCTCTTTAAGTATGATAGGCGAGGTTGCATCTCTAGGTAAAAATGCATGTTTAAGACGTCCGATCGTAGGAAGCGGTAGGCGGCGCGTCGAAAATCGTCACGAAAATGTCGGAATTACGAGCGATTGCGTCACATGACCCGTTCGGAAATAACCAACAATGGCGAGCACGTTTCAAAACCGGAAGCACATGACGTGAAATTGCATCTTTTCACTCACGCGAATGTCTCAGTCCTCTTAATATGATTTTTCAGGGTCACTTTTCTTTCACTTTTCGTAGATCCTCGAAAACTGAAAGAGATTTTCCTTTTTCACTGTGAAAACGGCACCTTCGATCCTGGCAGGATCGCCAAAAATGTTGCGGAATGCACAAAGTCCCAAGTCCTGGATGGTCGTCCGATAAGAAACGGCGAGCATAAACTGGTCGCAGGATCGAAGGATCGAAGGAAAACCACCGAATCTGCGTTAAAAGAAAATACACGCTGATTTATGAAAAAATTGCAAATTTATTCCTTCTGATCACAGTCACACACGTTGTAGTTTTTGAGAACGCCCTCCTTCACAAAACAAAATTATTTAGAATAGTTCGTTCTATTTTGCGACACGACTCGTTTCTATTTCGCGAACCGATGGCAGAAACTTTCCAGCGTCCGGAAGCACGAAGAAAAAAATGGAGTCCGTTTTTGCGACTTCAAGCAAGTGCCGGGCGCCGCGGCGCAACGCGATACGGCGCAACGGCGCAAGAGGGGCTGATAAAGAGGAGCGATCGGCACTGGTAGAAGGGAACGCTTGACTCCGAATCGACACGACCTTGATCGACCGTTTCCGAATCGGGAATATGCTATCGACGAATATGCATATCGATACAGTAATAAGAAGTTGATTTCATTTAAATTAGTGAAATATTGGAAATTAATTGAGTTTTTATTTTTTTTTATTTTGTTTTATTATTATTTTATGCAATTTTTGAATTTTCCAATATTGAGTGAACTCGATATTAAAGCAAGGAAAGCATACGTTTGTAACGGTTAAGTTATAAATAAAGAGAAATTGTGAATATTTTTGAGAGTCAGTTGATCTGAAGGAGAATCTTATGTGTTATTGTGTCGTCCTTTGGTAATGAATATTTAATTTGATATTTGAATTTTCGGTTGATGAATAGGAAAATTTAATTAAGATTTTGAAAGATGTAATTTTATGTCTGAATTTTAGAGTATAAATGAATTGATTAATATTTTACGTAGTGCGTGCAAGTTCGGGAAGAAGTAAATTCTATAGGTTTGATTTAATTAATATCGGATTTACTTAAATGTGGAAGAATATTTGAGATTCTCACATGAGCTTCTGTACTCGATACGATTATAGCGAATAATCATAATTTAGTCAAATTTAGCTAGTCAGAAGGTCCGCTCGAAGTCATATTGCTAGCGATTATTAATTTTTATTGTAAATTAATTTTGTAAATTACTTAAAATAGATAGTTAGGATGTCGGATAGTAGTAAAACTGCATCCACTGAAGAGTGGGATGTTCGGGAAGACGTTCGAAAAATTAAACAGGATATAGCTAATCTTTCAGTCAGTAGAGTTGTGCGAGAATTAGTTAGTGAAAATTTAAATGAGGATGGAAATGTTAAGGATTTACGCGATAGATTAACGCGATTTAAAATATTAGAAAAATTTCCCACTGCACCGGTTAATTGGGATCAGATTAGAGATGAAAATGTTAGCGTAAATCGCACATCATTAGGCGATATGTCTCATTCACTGGATACGGATGGACGAAAATTCATCGGAACTGAAGAGAGAAGATTTTCGTCGCAACCTACGGTCACTATGGTCAATACTACAGTCCCTGCAACTTTAACCATGACGAGCACTGTTAGTATTACTACGATAGCAAATCAAGAGAGTGCCACTCGTGTTACATGGAGTCAAGCTGGTTTAAGAGGGTCTACTTTAAATACACAAGCTGGAATGTTTTATCCTGCAAGACCATCACTTTTCGAGGGTCCGACAGCCATCGGACCTAGATTCTCTAATGTGGGATGTTGGTACATGCCACCAACTTAGGAGAGCTCAAGAATAGGCGTAACAGGGCCTGTCGTTCGTGGATTAAATCAACGAGTTTCTGGCAATAACCGGAGTGTGGAGTCTAATCGTGCATATTTGTCATCATCAAACTGGACCGCTTTCCCATCGGGAAGTTTAGACTCAGATACACCTAATGAGAGACCCCAATGACACCAGTCTCAATTACCAAGAGAACGTAGTAGAAGACATCATAACAGAAACATAGAAGAAGATTCGATTTCGAATTTATCAGAGGAAGAAAGACTTCCCCAAGTTCGAGCTGGAGTACGGAGAGTAAATAGAGTTCGTACATCTAGAAATCGAAGATCACCCGAGAGACATGAAGATATATTGAGGAAGGTCCGGAATTGGAATATCAAATTCTCTGGAGAAGATTCGATGACTGGAGAGGAATTTCTCTTAGATCTTCGAGATTGTAAGGAAAGTCTAAACTTATCGGATGAAGAAATCTTAAGATGTCTTCCAGCACTATTGAGTGGAATTGCTCGTCAAGGGTATAGAGTAGAGCGTTCTTCATTGCAAACCTGGCGTCGATTCGAGAGAAGTTTTCGAGAAAATTTTGTAGAAGACGACGATGGAGATGATTTGAGAGACAAAATTCAACGTCGGATACAATTACCCACGGAATCAATTACACGATTTTTGTCGGAATTCCGAACGCTTCTAAATCGATTAAAACAGCCGCTTCGAGAAAGTAAGCAAGTGCAGATGGCTTATAAAAATTTGCGCCCGGATTATCGACGATTTATCGGGTCCCGATCTTTTACTGATTTTTCGGAGCTGAGGAAGTTAGAAAAGCAGCACGAAAAAGAGAAGAAATGGGACGAGGACTATAAGAGGGCCACTGGATCGAATGTTGTTCGAGAGTGGGGAAAGCCAGTGAAATATTCAACTAAAATTGCAGCGATAGAATCGTCGGTATCAGAGGAATCTACGCCGAAGAGAAATAAAAAGAAAAAGGCGACGAAGAAATGCAAAAGTCCACAAAGAGTCGTAGCAGTTATGCAAGAAGAACAAAAACGGTCAGGAATCTCTCAAGTTCAGAAGAAATCTTCACCAGCTCGTAATAATCGTCTAAATGTATTAACTAGTCAAGTTCCTAGATCCGAGAGTCAAGTTGGAAATACCCGAATATTCTCAAGGTCTTACGAATCAGTGGCAGGACCTTCCTGGTGAAAAGAGACCAGATGGCAACCAATGTCCAGTCCACCAGTAGTAATAGTAGGTTGAATGGAGATACGATAGTCTGTTACAATTGTCAACAGCCTGGACATACCTTCCGAGTATGCCTAGAGCCATTACGTTGTTTAGGTTGTGGACTCGTTGGATTCCAGAGGAACAGATGTCCTAATTGTCAGCAGTCCAAAATTGTGGATCAGGGAAACGGTCAGAACGGGCCGTGGCAGGGTTTTCCTCAGTCCGAAGCAGTACCCAAAACCCAGTGACGATAATTCCGAACGACCGAGCTCTTCATAACCAATGCCAGGAGCCGGAGCTCCAAGAAAAATTGGTGAAGGAGGCGGTACGTCATTTCGTGACCACTAGATGGAATCCAAGATCCGGAAATGTAGAAGTCCCAATAAGTTCTGAAAATGGGACAAGAGATGAAGAAGTTAGACATTCATCTGAGCCAGTAGAACCAGAAGCAGGAGTTCGATTGGATAGGGACCCTAGGCTATATTTTTCACTAGAGATAGAAGGTCGTCCGATTACAGCACTCTGTGTCCCGGGAGCTAGTAGGTCTTATTTTGGTCCGCATACGAAAGATAGTCTTCAAAAATGGATTCAGCCAGGACATGGTTATATTCGAGGTGCCACTGAATATCAGGAAGAAATTGGAGGTCTGGTCCGCATTTGTATGGAGGTGGATGACCAAATAAAATGTCTACATGTCCGGATAGCCGATTGTCTGGAATATGATGCTATCCTCGGAATGGATTTTCTGCAACTATTCCACATCAAAGTAGATTTTCTTAATCGAAAATGGCAAGTTGGCACGAGTCCATGGAAGCCCTTTGAAGACAGCAGTAATTCTAAAATCTATGCAGAATGTGCAGCGATATCAGAAGTTTCTTCAGTCCAGCAAGAAAGGTTAACTCAGTTGTTGAATCGAGTTATCCCTACTGATGACAGAATGATAGGATTGACGACTTTGACATTTCATCATATTGATGTCCAGGGTGCAGCACCAATTAAGCAGCGATTCCGGAGAGTATCTCCCGCTGTCCTCCAGGTAGCCCATAACGAAGTAGATCGGATGTTATCCGAAGGAGTCATCGAGCCATCCGTAAGTGCGTGGTCTAGCGCACCGGTCATCGTTAAGAAGCAAGATGGTAGATATCGATTCTGTGTCGACTACCGTGACGTGAATTCTGTCACTAAGAAGGACGCGTATCCTGCACCAATTCTGGATAGTATTCTAGATAAAATAAGAAAGGCCAGATACATTTCGAAGTTGGATCTAAGTCAGGCTTATTTCCAGATACCGTTATCAGAAGAGAGTAAGGAAATTATAGCGTTTTCAGTCCCTGGGAAAGGACTATTTCAGTTTCGAAGAATGCCTTTCGGACTAACCAACGCGCCTGCTACCTTCCAACGATTGATGGACGCTTTATTTGGACCAGAGTTCGAATCCCATGTTTTTGTCTATTTAGATGACATTATCATTGTGCCAGAAAGCTTTGATGATCATCTAAAATGGTTAGAGAGAGTCATAAAGAAAATTACAGATGCGGGACTACAACTCAACCGAGACAAAAGTGAGTTTTGTTGTTCAGAGGCTCGATATTTCGGATTTCTCGTGGACCGGAATGGATTGAGACCAGATCCAGAGAAAATAGAACCTGTACTGTCGTATCCGCCGCCTACGAACCTATCGGAATTAAGAAGATTTCTAGGCATGATTGGATGGTACGCGCGGTTTATCCCAGATTTGGCCCAGAAGAGGATTCCCCTAACGAAATTGACAAGAAAAGACGCGGAGTGGGAATGGACCAGTGAGCATGAGGAAGCTTTTGAAACGTTAAAGCAAGACCTGTGTCAGGCTCCCGTCCTAGGAAGACCTGATTTTTCTCGTTCATTTTGTCTTCAGACAGACGCAAGTAATTATGCATTGGGTGCAGTATTAACGCAGGAGCAGGAAGATGGAGAACACCCAATCGTATTTTTAAGTCGGACTTTAAATTCTGCCGAGAGAAATTATAGCACGACGGAGAAGGAATGTCTTGCTGTGGTCTGGGGAATTAAGAAGTTACGTCCTTACCTAGAAGGTTATAAGTTTGATATTATAACCGACCATAGTAGTCTCCGTTGGCTTAAGAATTTAAAAGACCCAAGAGGACGTCTGGCGAGATGGGCGTTAGAATTACAAGGCTGGGATTATATAATTAAGCATAGGAAAGGTGCTTTTCATCGAGTCCCAGATGCTTTATCTCGATTGAGAGGAGATATCGAAACCATTTTGCTGATAGAAGAGACTCAGGATGGTCGGTATCAGCGGCAGTACGAAAGTGTGGAAAAATATCCATGGCGATTTCCAGATTGGAAGATCGAGGGAAATCTGCTGTATTTTCGTCGGGAAGACCCACTGTTAGATCCTATTTATGAAGGAGAGGATCAATGGAAGTTAGTCCTTAATCAAGAACTTCGTGATCAAGTAATGAATGGAGCACATCGCGAAGCACAAGCTGGTCATTATGGAAGAGAGAAAACTTATCATCGAGTTGCCTTAGAATATTATTGGCCCGGTATGAGGTACGACATTTCGAATTACATACGCGCTTGTCCCGAATGTCAACGATACAAAGTCTCGCAACAAGGACCAGTAGGATTAATGGACGAACGCATAGTGGACCGGCCATGGATAATCGTTTCCGCCGATGTAATGGGACCTTTACCGCCAAGCAAGAACCAATATCAATATATTTTGGTTTTCCAAGACCTCTTCACACGTTGGGTAGAAATAAAACCGTTAAGGAGAGTCGAAGGAAAAATTATTGCTGAGGCCTTTGAAGATTTAGTCCTATTTAGGTGGGAAACCCCTATTATTTATTGACTGACAATGGCAAGGAATTTGCTAACCATGCTCTAAAGCAAGTATTAGAAGAACATGGAGTCCAGTGGTTACCAATTCCGCCATATCATCCACAATCCAATCCTGTCGAGAGAACGAATCGCATCATAAAAACGATGATTTCTACGTTTGTCAAGCAAGATCATCGAGATTGGGATCGTCATTTATCGGAGTTTAGAAGTGGCATAAATACTGCTGTTCAAGAGAGTACTAAAGTATCTCTAGCATTTTTAAATTTTGGGAGGAATCCTAGACCAGTAAAGAGTTTGAGAAGGAGAGTGGAACCAAGTCCTACAATATTGAGAGTTGATGTTGAAACCTGGATTGATCGTGTCAAGCGGTTAAGTGCCATCCAGGATTTGGTAGTGAGACATATCGATAGAGCTAGGCAGCGTCAAAAGCATTATTACGATAGACGCAGACGCACTCTCGAGCTACTGCCTTTTGATAACCGCACCATGAATCTGCTCCGGCTGGGCAGTACTCGTGTTGCGGCTTTGCGTCGATAGAACACTTGTAATAATAAGAGGCCAGAATTGCCTTCTTCATATCTGCTGCAGAATTGGGGTGAGCAAGCAAAGTTTTTTTAAAGTAGCCGGATAATTTTGCCAGTTGCGCTTCAGGAAATTGTAAAGATTTTACTGCAGGTTTATCACTTTTTTTAACCCTCTTCTTTGATAGTACTTTTTCACCTCTTTCTAATGCCTCTCTTTTTTCTTTTGCTTTCAGAGCTCTTTATTTTCGCAAGGTTTGTTTTGCTTCTTTTCCACGTTTATATATACTCTTACCTACGTGTAAAACACATGCTTTTTTCTTCACTTTGAGAGCCTTACCATACGGTTCAATTTCTTCGAGCCGCTTGAAAGTTTTGCTGCCACCGTCACCAATATAATATTCGTACATAACACCGTACGTCTCCACAGATCTTATAAACATGTCTTGTACTCCTTCAACTATAAGACCGGCACTACCATCATGATCTCTTGTACAATGTCCTGCTTCACAGTGCTCCGTAAACCAAGCATCAAACTTTTGTGAATAATTACTGCATGCTTGACAAATTTTTGAATTCGCGGCTACATCTATGACTTTGTTCGTATACTTGCCGATTAAACTAACAATTCCAAGTAAAGCTGTGAATCCTCTTTTCGGCCACGAACTGTCGCCCGAAACGGTAAGATTATCTTCGTGTAATCCTTTTTCTTTATTCATTTCTTGTTCTTCTCTGACAGCTTTTTTAAAAATTATTTCAGTAACATCCTTTGCTGCACAATTAATATGCCGTAAGCTATTATAATAGGCATTTGCACTTAATGTATTCGATGAGATGTCCATCAGTCCACAAAAATTTAATAAACTCTAAAAACCAACTCCTATCAAGCGCATTGCAAAAACTATCCTTCTGTTGATTCGTAACCACTACTTATTTTTGGAAATGAAGGGATTGGTTCACTCTTCCCGTAATTACAGATGATTTCTAGCAGAAACCCCAATTCTTTTAAATCACTTTTTACGAATCCCACTTTCCGACCACAGTTTACACAAGCAACTCTTTGCTGCAATAATACAAACACAGACCACTGAACGATCACGTAAGCCAGAGACGGATCGATAGTTACTTCCAATTGCGGCTGTCTGTTTTTCAGTTTTTTAACAGCAGCACTGGTTTTTTCAATGTTACTATCTGAAGTATCTCGATTACCACTAAATCTCCTTTTCTTCGATCCATGCGGTATTCCCGATGATGTTTTTCTATCCATGATGAATTTTTAGTATACACGAACGAAAAAATTACAAACGCGTGCAAAGACTAAAGCGAACTATTACCAACGAAAATGCCACGTATACTAAACTAGAAAGTCTGCTGAAACTACAGAGAAGTAAACACTTTTCAAAACCGAAAGGAAACAAAACAATAAGGTGGTCCGTTGAAATGTAACAGCTGCCACCACGCCGGATGCTCAAACGGCCTGATTTATTGCTTATCGCGCTCCGCTCTCCCCTCTTTTATACCCTTTTTTCGGTCGTTCGGACCTTTGGGACTAATTCTATATAATTTCTAAGAGTATTTTCTAGCGATTTACGAAACAAATAAATTTTTAATTTTTTCAAAATTTTCCATCGTAACCTGGCCTTAAAGCGGTCGTAAGCTGTTGCAAGTCTATCGTAACCGGTTGTAAGCTGTCGCAAACCAGTCGTAAACGGTGGTAAGATGGCTATAAGACGGTCGTAAGAAGATATTCGTCTTGTGGGGACCCCTCATCTAGCTCCTCAGTTAGAACTTCAGCATTACTTCCTCTGCAACTGTTATATACTCTTCTGGATGATTTTACTTCTGCGAGATATCTTCTTCATTAACTTGATTCCACTTGCGACAATAAAACTGTTTTTGAGGTCTGTTGTATTAGTAGTAATTCGGTCATAGGTCACTTTGCTTTTAGAATAACAAATTTCAGTTTACGTGACTACTTTTTTCGTGTACCCTTCATTGTTAAATCCAATTGCAAATGAAAAATGAATCCTGCTACAGTTCCCGAAAAAATCGAAATGATTCTTATTTATGGTGAATGTAGGAGGAATATTGACGATGCTGTTGCGTTGTATGCTGAACGTTTTCCAGATAATTCTCGCTCTCGTTCTTTTTTTTTACAAACTTGTGAATGCCTTGTACTCTGATGGCAACGTACAAATTAAAAAAAGGAATCGATGCTTAATAGTTACAGGAGAAGCTAACGAAGTAGCTGTTCAACAAAATCCACGTGAAAGCACTCGACAATTACATCGTGATAATTAAAATTATTATGTATATGGGCAAATCCACGGAACTTTTAATTTTTGGCACTAAAACATTTTTGGAATTTATTTTATGGCACAATTTTTTCCTTTTAACCATATATTCAGGCTATCGCTCTGAAGTGATAATCATGCGCGTGCACAATTTTTATGACACGGCGTGAGTGCAAAATACAAAATGGCGGATAAAATGTGAAAAATTACTCGATTTTAATGAAATTTTTTTTTTAGATGGAGGATGTTAGCGATCGTATAAAGGTTATGCTGTAAGAATTTCGAAATTAAAAATGGTGGACGCAATGTGACGGATTACAGTACGAAAAATTGTTTAATGTAAATAAAACTCGGTTCCTGTGGAGTTTGTAAGTCACTAACTACGAGTCTATCGTCAGATTTTTTAAATTCAAAATAACGTTCCAATATGGCGAACCAAAATACCAAAAATTGCTTGATTTAAATGAAACTAGGTTCTCCGGGATTTTTAAAGTCGTCGATTACAAATTAGTTATCGAGATTAAAAATTTAAAAACTCGATTGAAAATGTTGATAGTAATAATAATGATAATAATAATAATAATATGTTGATAAATTAAGGATTTTTTTTATTGTAACTGTGGATAACATACATAGGAACCCCGATTAACATTATTTTTTTCTTATAATTTCTTATAATAAAAAAAAAGAAATTCTGTCGAATTTAAGTCGTATTTGGCAAGTTTGTCCGCCGTATTGGATTCACCATTTTGAATTTCAAAATTTTACCTTCAAATTCATAATCAGCGATCGCAAAAACCTCTGATCTTCGATTTTCGCCCACTTTAGATTATATTTTGATAGTTTTGTTCGTCATATTGGGTCCGCCATATTGAATTTCAAATTTCTAAATTCAGATTTGTAATCATCAACCTATAAAAGTTCAGAATACAATTACTGAAATGTATTTAAAACCCTCTGCAAACAAATCGTATAACGAAGATCCGTACAAGTAAAGCCATCCGGGGCGAGTGGTGCTCGCCAATTTGCAAAATCTAAAGATGCCGTCATAATTTTTCGATAAAGTATGAACTTTGAGAACGATCACAGAAAGAAATAATTTAAAATATTGTTCATTTTAAGTGTGCCGCAGTAAAAAAGGCAATTTTGAAAATAATCATGTTTAAAGTGAAAATGATTAAACCTGTCTAGAATCATTTTTAAAAGAGGCACACAGATGAGTGACAGCGTAATTTGTTCGTTTTTATGTTAGTAGCAAATTGGACTCTGAGTTAAAACGATTAATAATATGGCATGAAAATTATAGTAGATAATATAAATTAATTTTATATTTCTACAAAACTTATCACGCAGTTTTAAATTCCTGTATTCTTTTATCACAAGCAAGCACATTGATCAGACTGTGACTATTACTTAGTGTATTTACTTGACTACATTTTGTACTTTTAGAAAATAAAATATCTAGCATGGCATAGATATAATAGCACAGCATAGTTTTAAATAATTTGTAAAAATCACAAGTTAAATTTTTCGGTTTTTAAATCGGTAACGTCTGTAACAAGTGTCTGAGTTTATTAATTGACTCGATATCGTCCAGATATATTATATAAATATGTATAAAACGAAATATCAATACCCATTAAATATATTTTAATAGTGAACATATTTATTTCCGTATATCACTGAATCACAGAAAAGTTAAAATTTCTGTGGACTTGCCCATATATGACTATTACAGTTCTAAAAGATGGTAAATGCAGAGAACTTCTGGATTCATTCCAGAAGTATTTGTAGCCTCCTTTTCGAAATTTATGTAATTTCCGTATATCGAGGCTTTTTAATATTTATTTTGAAAATTAATTTTAAAAATACAAATTGAAGGTGATAAATATTAGAAAAATATGACAAATTGGTCCATATTTCATTGAAGGGAATTTGAATGCAACAAAATATAGAGATTTCCTAGAACAAGAACTATCTGTACTACTTGAGAATATTGCTATGGGCGTCCGGCGGACAATGTGTAAATATTCCCAGAGCTATGCTAAAATCCTGTATAAAGTCGTTTAAAGAAAGAATAAATAATGCATTGAAGTGGAAGGTCAACATTTCGAACACTTACTCCAGTAAGTGAACAGTGTGAGACAAGGGGTCTCCCATAAAACAAGCACCCCAAAGAGAACAGAAAAATACAACGTCATTGTTCGGGTAACGCTAAATGTATTTTTTGACACGCAACCAAATCCATGATTATTTGTCAGATACTTTCCGTTGTAGTGACTAGAAAACATTACAATAATAATATCAAATCAAAGAAAACCCAACATTGTATATTGGTGACATTGAATAGTATTTTTTAAATAAAATACATGTTTTTTTATTCATCAGATGTGATGTCAACTCTGGAGTCGTTTTCGAATTTTAGGGATTGTTTACTTTTGCTTTTTGTCGACTACAGCAACACCTGTGAACCAAAACGCAAGAACAACAAAATTTTGAAAAGTAATTTCTGAGCCTTTAGAACTTAAAAAAATCATTACAAATTTTCCCATGAATGTACAAGTATTCACGAAACCTACGTTCATCCGAGTGGCGGTGTAGAGCCAATCGTCTAATAAGAAGAGCCAATTTTAGACCACACCTGTTAACGTTTTATAAAAGGTTAATTTTTAATATTTGTCAACTTTTATAAACGTACATTTTATAAAAATCGTAACAGGAGGAACCGTCAAATGAGAAGCTAAACGAGTTAGTTTCCAACGAGCTAGTGCTAAACAAATTTTATCAGCTCAAGATCTATTTTTTTTTTAAATTATAGGTGACATTAAAAAATAATAAAAAGGATGTAGTGCAGTGCGCAACACATATCGGGAGTAGCCGCATGCGGGTAACGCGTGATACGCGAGGACGTGATAAAGCAAGCGTCCCCTCCGCTCATTCAAAACCCGTTATCTCGAGTTCTACGACAGTCTCCATCAATATTTTTTTTTAAATTAAAGATGAAATCATAAGGAATCACGACATACATATTAAAAAAAATAAAAAGTGTATAAGTTTGAAAAAAATTGGTTAAAAAATTTGTTTTGCATTTTTTTGGGCCAAATTGAAAAATTTTTTTATTTATTCATTTTATTTCGAAATTTTATGTTTTTAGCTTTAATATCATGTTTCGTTCATAAAAATCGAATTACCCCTGCCAGAGTTACAATGGTTTGAAAAATAATTCGATTTCAAATTCATCACCCCATTGTGCGCGTAATTTTGAACATTTTTAAAAATCCTTTGGGCATAATTTATCTTTCATATGGAGGTATAATTATACCGAGTTTCGAAAAAAACCGAAGACCCCTTGCAACTCGTGATATTTCTGACGTGGAATGACCCTAAAGCGGAAGTGTAAATGGAACAGCATGTGTGTGTGTGTTTTTTTTTTTTTTTTTTCCGACGCGACGATGGAAAGCTCTACCAGCCTTCTCTGCCGGCCGGTGCCAGCAGAAGTGCGGAGCTCTCATCCGCTAATACCACCGCCGCATAAGGCTGTTTTGTCCATTCCCGGGAACCGCCTTAAGGCATTACTTCCAGGAAGGCAGCCTAAGCCCCGAGAGGCTCTTCACCGATATCATGGCGCATGACAGATAGGTGATGGTATTTCTATCCGTACCTCCTCGTTTTTGCGGATAGCACTCAGCTGCTCCACGATGGACGTGGCGAGTTGGACCATTGCGTCCCATCCTTCCTGTGAGAGGAGCAGGACCCTACCCAATCGCTCGGGTGTTATTGGGTCTTCTCCAAATTTGTGCAGCGGTTTCCGCTCCTCTGCGAACCGTGGACAGTGGAAGATGGCGTGTTCCATATCCTCGTCCACGCCAGGGCACACCGGGCACTCCGCGTTTTCGTACACGCGGATTCGATGGAGGTAGCTGCGGAAACAGCCGTACCCAGTAAGTACCTGGGTCAGATGGCATGTGACGAATCCGTGGTCTCTGCCTGTCCACTTCGCCACATTCGGGATGAGACGGTGGGTCCAGCGCCCTTTGGCTGCTGAGTCCCATCGTTGCTGCCACTCGGCAAGTAGTCATTCGGACCATTTGCTTTGGCCTCCCGAGACATTTGCCAATTCTTGGCCTACACTCCTAACTTCACGGTACTTTTCAGCACTCTCAGCTGCCATTAGATCTAAGGGCGGGAATCCCGAGATTACTGAGAGGGCAATGTCGGACACGGTACGATACGCTCGGGCCACTCTTAGCGCTACTGTCCTGCAGGCCCGTCGGCAAGTGGCTCCATAGCTTTTCTTGCTTGCAATGGCGTTCGCCCAGACGGGGGCGCCGTAAAGAATTACAGAGCTCACCACTGAAGCAAGGAGGGATCGACGGTATTGTTTTGGTCCCCCTATATAGGGCATAATATACCCCAGCACGCGAGCCACTTTTAGCGCTTTTGTGCCTGCATACTGCAGATGGTCTTTGAACGACAATCGCGCGTCGAGCATAACACCAAGGTATTTAATGGTGTCTTTCGTTCTGATCCCCTTATCCTCGACCGTGAAGGTAGCGTACATTCTCTTCTTAGTACGAGAGATGAGCACCGCCTGCGTTTTCTCAGCCGCCAGGCAGAGTCCGTGGTTTCTCAACAGCTAGCTACCACCTCAATAGCGTCATCTCCGAGGTATTGGACCTCCTCTATGGTTTTTGTGAAGACGATAAGTGCAACGTCGTCGGCATAGGCTACCATAGTCACCCCTTCTGGAAGTGATTGTTTGAGCAATCCGTCATACATGACGTTCCAGAGCAAGGGACCTAGGACCGAACCCTGCGGCACGCCTCCTGTGATGTTGTGGGAGCGCCTGCCGTCATCGGTGTCATAAAACAGGGTCCGGGCTGACAGGTAGCTAGAGATGACCCTTCTAAGGTAAATTGGTACCTTGAGTTCTTCTAAGGCTAGCATGATGCAATCCCATCGGGCCGAGTTAAAGGCGTTCTTGATATCAAGCGTGATGATGGCACACATTCGCTTGGTATTCCGACTGCCACTGATGGCGTTAGCGGCCAACGTCTTCACCCGGTCGACTGCATCAATGGTTGAGCGACCCTTCCTGAAGCCGAACTGATTGTCGGAAAGACCTCCAACTTTATCGATGGCTGCTTCGAGCCTGGCACATATTATCCGCTCGTACAGCTTCCCGAGAATGTCCAGCATACAAAGTGGTCGGTATGCAGATGGTTCGTCCAAGGGTTTAGAACCCTTGTACAGCAGTACCAACCTTTGTTGCCTCCATTGCACCGGGAAGCATCCATCTTTTAGACATGCGGTAAATGTTTCCAGAAAGATACCTGGGACATCCAGCGCTGCGCTCTTAACCGCCAGACCCGGGATTCCATCTATTCCCGGAGCTTTGCGTGCAGATATCCTCTTAGCAGCCATCCTCAATTCGGTTTCAGTGACGTCTGGTGGCTCGACTGCACCAGGTTCTGCCAGCAGACCAGTACCAGTGGATCGTTCCTGTTGTTCTGGGAACAGATGGTGGATTACTCTGTTTAGGAAGTGTGGGCAAGATGGAGCATTCATTCCCTCGGGCTTGATTTTCCTCATGACCGTTTTATACGGACGGCCCCAAGGGTCCCGGTCTACCTCCTCGCAGAATTCCTGCCAGCACTTTTTTTTCGCGATCTTAATGGCAGCTTTAAGCTTCTTCCTCCTTTCTTCGTAGGCCGCCGTTAGTTTTGGTACTGCGGTTTATGAAGAGCTCTCTGGTGGAGTCTCCTGGCTCAAAGGCACTCTCGCCGGATAGTTGCGATGTCCTCGTTCCACCAGTATACTGGCGGTCTGCCGCGAGGATTTGATTTTGCGGCCATTGAGACACCGCAAGCTGATGATATGGCCTGAGAGAGGCTTTGAGCCCTTTCTTCCGATGTTCCCTCCAACACTGTATTCTCGAGTGAGCAGATAAACATCTCAGGATCTAATGTAGACGGTGCCCATCTCTCTTTTTCCTCTTCTCTGCTGTTCCGCGCTGGCCTTTTGGTTAGCTGGAGTTTGAAACACCACAGCATGATGGTCGCTGCCCGTGTATCGGTCGCTAACTTTCCATTCGTGACCCTCCCTCATCAATTTAGGGTCGATGAAGGTAATATCAACCACGGATGCCTTATCGCCTTTGGTGTAGGTTGGCTTGGCTCCGACGTTAGCGATCTCGAGCTCCAGCGTGGCAAAGGCCTCGAGTAGGGCGCGGCCGCGTTGGTTGTCTTCGCGCTGCCTCACTCTATTGACCAAGCGTTAAAATCTCCCCCGATTACTACTGGTAGTCGGGAGGACTTAGCACTTTCAACAATGTCGTCCAGGGACCCTAGAAATTCTTCGTAGGTGTCGCTGGGTGGAAGGTAGCAGCTGTATAATCTTATACCAGCCACCTCCACCCATGTGAATTTCGGTAAGGGGGTGACCATCCTGTTGGATATGTGAAAATTTCCACAGACCCAGATGGCCGCTTTGCTGGTAGTGTCCCTTACCCATTTTGAATCCTCTAGGTCCCTGTACTGCTCACTAATGATGGCAATATCGGCCTTTTCCTCTCTGACCAGCTGGAACAGCAGATTCTGGGCCACGGCACAGTGGTTGAGGTTAAGCTGGAGCACCTTAGCCATTGTTGTTCGGTACTTCGTCCTCTTGTGCAGGCTGATGTTTAGCCGCACAGTCCACTATTTTGTGGCCCTCTTTACCACATCGGAAGCACTGAGCTGACCGGTCGACTGAGCTCTTGCAGTTCGTTGCCATATGCCCGATCTCATGGCATCTGTAACACCGAAGAGGTATTTCTAGGAGCCGTACTCTGCAGTTCACCCAACCAACTCTCAGCCGTCCCGTCTGTAGTAGCTTCTCTGCTACTGTGGCGGGGAGTCTGACTATGGCCGCCTGAGTGCCGCAGTACGCGCCCATAAGTTTGATGGACTCTGGGGGTCACACTTTCCAGACCGGTGGCCGAGGCGAGTGCGAGTGCCACGTCGTTCGTGGTTGTGGCCTCGTCCAGGTCCGTGATCTTTATGCCTTCTATTTGGGTCAACATCTGGATGAGAGCTGACCCGTTTAGGAGAGACGCGGCCTCGGATCGGAGCTCCTCCGTTGGTACTCCGTCCTTGCCCAGTTCCAGGAGGAGGTCTCCTGCCTTCGTGCGCCGAATCCTCGTTACCCTTTCGCCCAATTTCTTGAGTCCGGGTGCAGTTTTCACCTTTCGTAGGATGTCGACGTACGAGACTCCTCCTGTCGCTTTGATCTTGATAGCATCAGGACGGTGTTGTCTCGGACCAGTTTTATGCTCTTGATTGGGTCGCACCCCGACATTCTGTTTTGTCGCTTTTTTCCCATCTTTCCTTCCCCTTTTCACCACCGTTGCCCAGGCCTTGTCGTGCGTTCGGGCTTGCTGTTGGCGATTTTTCACGGGCGAGGAGGAAAGGTCCTTGTCCTCTCCCCCCTTTCTCAACTTCTTCTTCGCCGGCGTTGTTATCGGCGAAGGCTCTCTTCTCCCCGTGTACTCTTCTTTACGGGGCCTGCGAAAGAGAGGGGAGGTCTGGCTCGCCCCATCTTTGCAGTCGCACGCCGTTTTCGAAGGCCATGGGTTATGCCTCACCTCGGCATAATCCCTGGTTGCCTTTAAGGTAGCTCTCGCCATATCCTTAAGCTCCTTGTGGAGATTCTTTTTGTCAAGAATGAAGTCCACAAGGCCCTTAATTCTCTCCTCCAGGACCCGGAATTTTGCCGTCTCTGGGTCCTCCCCTGCTGGTGGGTCCACCGATATGCTGCTGGAAACCTTCTGGCAGAAGGCCGCCAGACAGCCCACTCCGGTTTCCATCACCATACTGTCACTTGTAGCATCTGATGCTACAGGGGCCGAGTGACCAACCCCTGCAGCACTGCGGTTGCCTGATATCGACGCCGGAGAGCCCGCTTGCGCACTCGTGCCCGACGCCGGTACTGGGGATCCGATCCCTGCACCGTAAACTTCTTTCTGCCGCTGTTCTGCCATATTTGGTTTATTAATCGGGGTTCCTTCCCCTAGCTAGTTCTTTGGTCCGCGTCGAATATTTTATTTCTCCGATACCTTTTAGCAGCATTCCCCGATCCGCCACCTAGGGACGCGCCCGTTAGAAGGAACCAGCAAGACTCCGGCGGGTGTGTGTGTGTGTGTGTGTGTGCGCGCGCGCGCGTGTCAGATATATTTGATGCGCCACTTTTAACTTGAAAAGAATAATAGCAGATCAAATGAAGTCAATTTAAACATTTTTCTCGGCCGCAATGGAGTCGGCTTTTTTATATAATTCTTAACAGATTTCCCTTTTTTAAATGTAAATATATGTAAAATAACACCTGATGCATAATCAGCGATCTCGAAAATCCCCGAGTAACGAATTTTGTTTCAATAGATGGCATTTTCTCCTGTCCTTTGTATTAGCCATTTCGGATTCGTAATTGGTGCCTCCAAAAAACCCCGACTAACGGGTTTGAAACGAATCCGATGAATTTTTACAAATTCATCCGCCATATTCAATCCGGCATTTTAAATGTTTGAAAACCCACATCAAATTCCTAATAGGCGAGCCCAAAACCCTAATTTTCTCAACAAACATCACCTGGAACATGTATACCTGAATTCGCTCAGTACTTGTTCTAGGAGCACGTAGTGCCTCAATCATCGTCACATATTTTTCGGTAGTCTAGTAGTTTCTGAAAATGAATTGACTTAACTCTATAAAATTCTATCTTAAATTCAGAAAACTAAATTCCGTTAGTATATTTTATATGCTCAGATGTAATAGTAATGAGATACTCGCAACAAATATATGCTTTATATCTTAAAAATCGCTAATAACTATCTTTATGGAAATTTAATTTAATATTTAATTCTTATATTCAATTTGCATAATGTTAAGGTGCCTGTACGCTTTACAACGAAATGGGTTACCACCTATCACTACACATAATATCATTGACGATTGGAATGATCCTACTTTAAACGCCATTAGAAGATGCAATCTATTTAATACTGTAAATGATCGTGTCAAGGTATGTATGAACATTTACTTACAATTAATCAAATTTCTTTTACTAATTTACAAATTATTTCTAGGTTGTATTTCATCCAGAATTTTTATCGCCCACAAATCCATTATTTGGATTAGACTATGATGAATTCGTTAGAGGCTGTCATTTGGGCGTATTTCCTTCATATTACGAACCTTGGGGTTATACTCCTGCCGAATGCACAGTAATGGGAATTCCAAGCATAACTACCAATTTATCGGGATTTGGTTGTTTCATGCAGGAACATATAACAGATCCTATGAGCTATGGAATTTATATCGTCGATCGGAGATTTATCAGCTTAGAATCTACAGTTCAGCAGTTAGCACAATATATGTTTGACTTTGCAAGGTTAAATAGAAGACAACGAATTATTCAACGAAATCGCACAGAACGCTTAAGTGATTTACTTGACTGGCGAAATCTTGGAATTGTAATATTAAGTTGTTTATTTTCTTTAATTAATTTAGAGATTATTTATTTATTTTTTTCAGTACTATCGACAATCGCGTTTAAAGGCACTAATAAAGGTATATCCAGAGCTTGCTTCAGAATATTCCGAAAGCAGAAGTAGATGCATCTATTACCCAAGGCCAATCAGTGAACCATCCTCGCCAACATCGTCAAGACATACAACACCAGCAGCTTCTATTCAAGGATCTGATGATGAAGATGAAGTTGATGACGAACAAGAAGTAAGCAATCATGCATCAATATATGCATTATAAATTGAGCTCCTGTTTTGTGGTGTTTGTAGCGTTTTTAATAGTTTTAAAATAAGGCTCTATAGTCTTATATATGTAGACTATCATGTAATAACCCGTAGCATTAAACAATTTTCTGAAAATAATATTACTATATAAAAAATTAGGAGAAAACGGGGTAAGCCAGAAACGAAGTTCGCCAAAGCATTTGAATGAATAAAAAACTGTAATAATATAGAGTTATAGTCATTATTTTCAAAATGGGAGTCCTGGACAATTATTTTTCAAGGGACACTTGGCATTTGTAACGTTCTATAGCTGTGATTACATTATATTTTTGCATTAAGCTACGTCGGAGATTTTGGTTAATTCTAAAAATTCATCTTCTTTTACTCAGGAGTAATACCTAGAAGTGTACAATATATTTAAGAGAAGCAATAAATTTTAACACGGTATTGCGTAAATTTTTACATCGTCATATAAAGTAGGTAGCCTTTAAAACACTAAAAGTTGATATTAAAGTTTCATGATACATAAATAAATAACAAAAAACACATGAATATGAAAAAACATTAATTTTGCAAAAAAATTGTTGGTAGCAATATTTTAATAATAAAGAGGTTCCAGTTAGTCTTGTATTTCATAGCTTCGGAGCTGATGATTACGAATATAAACTCAGATTTGAAAAATTCAAAATGGCGGACGCAAAATTAAAAATACAACGAATTATCTTGAAACTTGTTACTTGGGGTTTTTCGGGGTCGCTGATTACGAATATGACAACGGATTTGTACTCAGTGACCCGAAAAATCCCCGAGTAACGAGTTTCAAGTGAATTCGATGAACTTTTGGAAAACTCGTCCGCCACTTTGAATTTTCGAGATCTGAATTCGTAATCAACAACCTTGAATACTTTATGCAGCATGTATTTTAAAGCATAAAGTTTTACTGAGAAAAACGTGACACAACGTGTTCAGGAACCCTCGTTATCTAATTCATTTTTAGTGTGATTTTGATAATACAATAACTCTAAACTGGAATAGTGCCGGGGGGGGGGGGTGGTGAATCGTAACTGTTTTGACGAGGTCATGCTGGAACATTATCATTTTTGTATTTCTTTCAATTTTATGTGAAGTTCATTTTGATTGTTCGAATTAGTTTGCTACTCGGTTACTATGTTACTTTGTTTATAAATATTTGTTAATAAAATTAAAATCTTTTCTTACAAATTATATGCATCTGTTACTTTTCCTAAAAAACCTTCATTATTGTTGAAAAATTCAATAAAAAAAGAGATCTCAAATATTCCTATTTGTCCCTGTTTACCTCGCCTGTTTCAGTTTGACTAAAGAGAGGTAAATTTTTTCGTATTGATATTCCAATAATAAGAGTTACCAATAATAAAAGTAATATATATTTTTTATCCCTGAGAAAACTTGCACAATGAGATAAAGTTTCCAATGGCACTTGTTACAATTTGAATCATTTCACTTTTCTGATAAATATAATGCAAAATAAGAAGAGATATTGAAATCGTCTGAAGCTTTGAAAAATTTACCATCTTCGTCTGACAATTTTATTCCAAAATTTGTTTACTCGCTTGTGATAAATAGGGACGGCGGTATTGACAAGGAGTAAAACAATATGTCATCGAATAGTTTTAATTCAATTTCAACTGAGTCTTATCCAAATAATTTCTCTGAATTGGCTAAATTTATTCAGACCTCGTTTGATATTACTTATGCCATTTTGAAAAGAACAAACCATAAAATGTCACGTAATAAATGTAATAAACTTCAATCTCTACTTCAGTTAAATGATAGAGTTTCAACTCTAGATAAGAGAATTAAAGACCTGAAAACGCCTTTTAATCAGCCCGCTCCTGTTATAGATGGATGCGCATACGAAGTCATGGATAGAGCTGCACGTTCTTAAAATATAAAAAACACACATAACGCTTCATAAAAGTTGTAACTGAAGTTCGGTCACTCGTTTTTTTTAAACGTCGCTATTCATGGCCATAAACAAAATCAGTTATTTTCAGGAATTTTTGGGAGGAATGCAGTTTTATGGCACGTTATGTGTTTTTCATCTTTTACCCCTTACCTCCCTCCACTATATATACTCTATCTCTCAACACACACACACACATATAAACAATAAAAGGCATAATTTACGGACTCACAGACCACTTAATAAAATTATCATATATAAAATTATATTCGCACAATATGCGCTGTAGGTCCACATCACGGGAATCAACGCAGATCTGCCGATACATCTTAGCGATGTCGGCCGTATAAGTATATTTAAATGTGCGCCAATATGTAGCCAGGGTAAGTCAGCTTGCAACTTCGGACCGACGAGTTGCAAGTCATTGAGGGACTTTCCCGAAGCAGAACGCGCAGACTCGTTGAAAACGACTCGAGTTTGCATCGTCATACTGGTATTTTTATCACTGGATGGTGAGGGAGGTAGACCATTGGAGCGGATACGGGTTGCGTTTAACGGTCCGCATGCGTCCTAGCGTCCCGACGCTTCATTGCGATACTATGTTCCATTGAGTATACGCGTCTCGATGCCCCGGTCACTAGTCCCCACGCAGAAACAAGTATAATAGCGTCGGGCACTAAAGGAGTGCTTAGATGTGACTGCACAAGATATACACTGATAGCCGCTTACTGGCCTTTGTATGACTTGCTTCTATCGGGACACTAGCCGATTGATATGCTTGGGCGTGCAGAAGTGAATGACGCCGCTTTTTACACGAAGAGCATGACCTTCTACTCTTGCCTGCTTCAGTTCGATAGGCTGGCGCTAAGCAGTTAAAACACAGAGAGTGTTTTTGTTTTTGTGTTTTTTATAAATTGCATAAACTTCTTCGCAGAATGTGCATTTTAGGTCAGGTTTCGAGGCGCATTCGAACTGGGATTCGATTTAGTTTTTGCTCGAGGTGACGAAGCTGTCGGACGAACAACTTTCGGGTTGTTAGGTATCGCAGCTTCGAGTGCACGGATTTTTTACTTTAATAATTGTTCAAGTTATTAAAAGATTGCGAAACCGTCACCATCGAGCGAAAACTCCCAGGCTTCGCGTGAAACACGAGCGATATTCTGATTAACTATATGGACACTAAAGTCATGATGTACCGGACGACCAAGTTTCGTCTTACACTTCCTGAGCCTAGTCAAGTAATTTCCAAAGATCTCTAGGCAATCCGTCGCGAGCAACAGGCTTTATCGTAGGTATAACTTATTTAATAAAATTGATAATAATCGTCGTTTATTATCGTAGCGCTCCGTTGTCACTTTCCAGGCAACCTCAAAAAATGAGAGGCAAGAAAACTCATTTTAATCTAGCACCCCAATAGACAAAATTCTACTGCATCAAAGCCGTTGTCTCTCGGTTCTGGTGAGAGTAGAGAAGAAAATAAGAGCGCAAGTGAAACATAAACTAATTTTCGGTCCATCATATTGGATCAGCCATTTACAATCAAGAATATCCACTATCAATTTCATAATCAGCGACCGTAAAAACCTACAGATGCGAATTTGTGCAAAAATATCTAAATTTTTTAAATTTGTTTGTCCGCCATACTGGAAATGCACTATTTTGAAAAGGTTAGTTCCAGTTTTGAGCAAAAAAAAAATTTTTTCCATAAACTTCAACTATTCCGATCACCGTTGATCATAGTTGGGAATGTTTCCCAATACTCCATTGATCCCAAAAAAAAGAAAAGTATTTCAAATTTTTCGGTAACTTTTTCCAAATCCGTCGCATATTGAACTTCCTGTTTGATTAAAATTAATTTTAACCACGGATTTTATAAGAGCGTACTCAAAATTAGTAGAAAACACGATTTTCGTTTCGAAAAGATTAAGGCTTGAATATGAGTTGAAAAGTCGGGGTTCTTCTGCGTTAATGGGTTGAAGTACTTTTACTACCTCCTTCTTAGTTATCAAATACGTGGCGAGAATCCTCAGCGAATTAGCAATTCTCATGTGATTGATCTCAAACGATTTGGTCCAACGCGTAATAGACCTTAAGGAAGTTTAGTGTCAAACAGGATGCGGTGATTTTTTTAGTTAAATATTGAAGCCATTAGCCGAAATGCGAGAATAGTAATTTTCTTCAATATAAATGAGGACTTGGAGAGTGACGCCTTCCCAGCTAAGGAAGAGGGAGTGTGCGATCAATTATTCGCCACACGATTTAATATTCCTTCGCTGGCGACCCGTTGGTTGCCGCTGGTTACGATTTTCCGATCGGCAGCAAATTATATTGCGTGCGTGTGATGTTATCACTTCCGAATCTTTGTATCAGCGACTATATATTCCGACCTGCCGAAAGCAAGAGAGACCTTCCGAGAATTTTTATGAGATGGCCATATCACTACGTCACGTGCACGATCCACGGTGTAGTTACGATTTTCGGTACTTCATTATTGATTTTATTTTATTTTTAATACATACATTGTGTATTTTTAACGCGATTATTCGAGTGTCTGAGAAGAGTATCGTATTCGTCCGAGAGATTTTGTATATTTTTGGAAGAATTTTTGCCGATCGATTTCGGTGTTGGAAGTCGGTATCGAAAATAATGTTTAATAACTTCCTAAGTGATTCGTTTCTGAATTGAAATAAAATTCCAATTACATAATTAAGCATTGTTAATTCTTTAAATAGTTTATGTTCACTTTTTTACTATAAAGTAATCAGATATTTCAAGGCCTGTAGTGAACAGATATGATGGCATTTTTGCAACTTATATTTTAAATATCTTTCGGTTCTTTTGTTAATTCTTTATTTTCTATGTCCATTTGAATCTTTAAATTTAAAATAAATTATTGTTATAAAACTACATCCTAATGATATCACTGTCTTCAAAGTTATCTGACCTCATCTAATGGCCTTTTTATAAACATGTAATAGGGTGTTTCAAAAAATGAACATTTCCAAAAATCGACTCCGATACAGTGGTAATCGATAGGGAAGAAAAAATAAAAATATTTTCTCTTTTGGCAAAAATCGATTAGAGGACGTTTAGAGGTCGCTCAAAGCGTTAGAAGTTTTGCATTTGATTAACATGGCTAAAAATTTATTTTCCCGGTTTTATTTTTTATCTCTGAAAGTACTCGACGAAAAAATTCAAACCGACGCTCATTTGAAAGGTAACTAATTTCTTAACAACCCTGGATTTTTTTGGAGTAGGCTACAGTATCATTTAGGCAAAACAGAGCCTATGTAGAGCAACTATTTAACCAATTAACGTCTGAATAACCCAAAATTGAACGGCGACTTCGGGCTCTGATATTTTAATCCAATCGCTGTTTATTTTTTATGGCACTACATTTTCTTGGTGTTTTTGGGTGTGCTTTACACGATGCAATCAATTAAAAACAAATGTTAAAAAACGCGATTTTTACAGGGTTTCTTTTTAGAAAACAAATGATTCTAACCAGGAAAATGGTTTCTTCATGCAATAAAAGGCTACAAATGAGTTATTAGTACTTGTGCTTGACAAATATCAGGGTAGTTTGCTTTCAAAAAATTTTCCTGACAATACGAGCCTTTCAAAGTCGATAAAATAAGTAATTTTCATGCTCTACTATTATTATCAGGTCTACATTTTGAATTTTTTTAATATAGCATAATATTTATAATCATAATTCTCCAAAATCCTTGAATATGTGATTTAACAAATTGTCGTGTGCCATGTGAATAAAATAATGTAAACCATTCTAATAATATGAGTAGAGCACGAAAATTACTGATTGTATCGACTTTGAAAGGCTCGTATTGTCAGGAAAAATGTTTTGAAAGCAAACTACCCTCATATTTTTCAAGTACAAGTACTAATAACTCGTTTGCAGCCTTTTATTGCATGATGAAACCATTTTCCTGGTTAGAATCGGTTGTTTTCTAAATATAAACCCTGTAAAAATCGTGTTTTTTTACGAAAATTTGCAAAAAAAAAGACATTTGTCGCTTTTTTAGTTGATTGCATCGTGTAAAGCATACCCAAAAACACCAAGAAAATGTAGTAGCTTAAAAAACTAACAGCGATTGGATTAAAATTTGAGAGCCCAAAGTCGCCGTTCAATTTTGTGTTATTCAGGCGTTAATTGGTTAAATAGTCGTTCTATATAGGCCCTGATTTGCCTAAATGATACTGTAGCCTACTCCAAAAAGAGTACTTTCAGAGATAAAAACTAAATCCCGAAAAATAAATTTTTCGCCATGTTAATCAAATGCAAAACTTCGAGGGCTTTGAGCGACCTCTAAACGTCCTCAAATCGATTTTTGCCAAGAGAGAAAATATTTATCTTTTTTTTCCTATCGATTATCACTGTTACGTTTCGGGGTAACATAAAATATGTACGGGAATATTATTTAAGTGGTGGTTTTATTTATGTACGTCCAGCACCCGAACATAAGTATCGGCACGCTAAGTCGAACGAACGGGGCGCGCACTTGTGTTTCCCGACGTTCAGTATCCTCGGTCGGCTACGGCTAAGTCGCTATTCGGTAATCGCGAAAACCGCCTAAGTCCTAGATGGACCTCGACTCTCGACCCTCGAGTAGATTGGAACTGGACGAGCGCGAGGTGTGATCTCCCCGGGAGTCTAGCACCGAATCCCAAAGTGCCCATGTCTTTTTGGATCCGTCGACGGAGAGTTCGCGGATCGTCTGACGTTTCTCATGCCTGGTCAGCAATCCTTCGCCCTGGGAACCTGCTAGCCTCGGCAGGTAACCGACGGTTTATAAGTTCACCGAACTTGATATTGCTATCCAGTGTTCCCGGTGCGATGCGAGGGTCCCTAAGTTTCGAATCCTTGCGGTGGATAATCCCTTTTAGTCCACCCATTTCTATTGTATCTTTTAGAATTAATTCTGTGATGTTTAGCATGACAGATCCATAATTTTCCAAGGTGAAAATGGAGTGGATGGTCTGGGATGGTGTCAGCGTTGTTTTAGTCGTTTGGGCCTTGCATCCTGGCGTGAGCCCAATTTCTCCTGTACCATTCAATGTTATAATTTGTACGACTATATTTCCGCATATTATTCTCATTGGTTCCGGCATTGCAGCTGAGTATAGCCACATGTTTTCGGTACGTAATTTTATCCAAAAAGTTGCTCGCTGAATCATAATACGGACGTCGCAGTCATCAAAGTTACGGAATTTGATTTCAGTGATAAGTCTCACTTCACACTCGTTATTGTTGTCTGTCGTATGTACTGGTAAATCTCCCTTACATACGTAGATTCCGTCTCCCTGTTTGCATCTTCGATAATTTTCCGATGCCATTCGCGTTGCCTGATCGCGTCTTGCCCATTCGCGATTGTCTGATCGCGTTTCGTTTCCGATATTTTGTGGTACTGGGATCGGCTTGTGCTCATAAATGGTGAAATGTGTGTGTGACACCATTGGAATATAGAGCAGGTATACTATGGATGAGTCCATGTATGCTATCTTTATTTGGGAAATTTCCAGGAGTGATTCGAGTGTTAGTCTTGGAAACTGTATAGGAAAATCGCAATCTGCTGTAAGATGTACGATTTCTTTGATGTGATCCGTTAGGTTGCTCATTGACACAAATTCAGGGTGAATTTGGCCCGTCTTCCCAAAAAGTATTGCGTTTGTGAGCTGGTCTGCTTCTAATGCGTAGCGATGTATTTCCGCTTCCAGCACTGCCATTATGTGTGCTAGTTTGTTATTTCGCCACTCCTGTTCGGTGATGGACTCGATTTGCTGGCGTTGTGACCTGATCTCTTGAAGTGATATATTGACGGATTGCAACTCATGTCGGATGCCTGAAAATTCGACGGCGATAAATTTGGTTTGCTCACTCAGGAGCGTGGCCGTCTCGGAGAGTCTGTCGTTTGTCGCTCCCATTTGTTCCCGTAGCTGGCCCATCTCCTCATCTTCAGCAGTACCGAAAAGGATTTTTGAGATGTTCCCGACGGCACCAAACACGGCGCGTTTCCGTCGAGTTTCTATACCCGTTGGGATTTCTAAGGCGTTTATGTTTCTTCTTGAGATATCCTTCAGATGCATATAAGCTTGTTGTATCCTTTCGTTTAATCCACATGATTGCGCTGACGTTAGCGTTTCCAGAAATCGCTCCCTTTTATCAAAAAGTATGCCCCTAGAGGCACTCCTGACACGAGGCGCCGCTCCGTATGTGTCAACCTATTGGCCCGATCTTCTCGGAGTACAATCCTGGGCTCTCCTGGATTCGGGTATGTTTGTGCATTACATCGATTTTCCTGTAACAAGCGTGAGTGAAAATCATACGCCATTATTCTTTGGCCACGACTGATTCGTCGCTTCTATCTCCCCACACTTATTTGAAAATATAGTTTCATTTATAGTACTGCCGTGATAACCAATCTCCCTTCTCCTACATTACATTATATTATATTGCATTGCATTACATTCCTCGTACACGCATTATTTAAAAATTTACTGGGAATGTGACTCTAATACTGTTTTTCGGACTTTTAAGGTTGTATTTTATTTGTAAATTGATATGCATTCTGTACGGCGAGGAAAATCTATAAAATGTACAAATACATTTAATCCTTAATTATTATTAATTAATATTCTTTTTGATCTTGCCAAAGAAAATCCGAAGATTGGAAACGTGATAGTAAAAAAAAAACATTTTTATGATCGCGATTTGTTCATTTTTCAGAACAGCTTTCGCCTGTTGTATTTATTGAGAAAAAAAATGGGCCTAAAAAATTTCCAAGCAACTGTATCTGACGTAATATTAAGTGAACCTTTAGAATCTTTCATTTGATTCTTCGAAAAATGCAACCGTGAAATCTGTATACAATTATTTTCATGAAGAACGTAGATATTTTCAATTCAACTTATTTATGTCAAATAATCTAGATAATAATATGAAATTTGTATAACAGTCTATTAGTTTTAGTCGAAATCGTAACGTTATATCACATTATTTTCTTTTACTATGGTTCTTTTTCTAACCCACTGCTCGCGCTGTTGCAAGCTATATAAAAAATATGTGTTTTATTTTATGAAGAGTAGAAAAGCCATCAAATTATTTATGTTTAGTCTTACTCTTATTATTTATGTTCTGTCTTTACTCATCGATCCCTTCAGACCGCCTTGACTATACTTCTATTTCTGACGCGTCGCTTTCTGGTTGTGACCCGATCTCCTCATTGATAATGAGAGGGTCATGACTTTTCCTTAGTTTGTCAATGTGGACGACCTTTGTTTTTGTCTCATCGAGTTGGATCTTGACGTTTCTGGGCCCAACTATTTCAATTATTTCGTATGGCCCGACGAATGTGTCGTCGAATTTCCCGTGTCGGGGTTCTTTCTCCAACATGACACATTCGCCCACTCTGAAGTACTTGATGTTCTGTTTGCGGTATAGTATGCTTTTGACCGATGTTTGGCCTGATTCAGGTTTAGTCCTGCTAACGTTTGTAATTGGAGGATGTTCTTAAGATGTTCCTCTGCATAATCCGGATATGTCATTATTTTTTCTCTCGGTTCGACGCTAGAGGGTACTCGGGCTTATTGTCCGAATACTAGTTCGTGTGGAGAGTATTTCGTGCCCTCGTGCGTGCTAGCCTTGTACGCGAGCATGGCGTACGGAATCCACTTGTCCCAGTCTTTGTGGTTTTTAATAAAACATCGAAGTTATTCTATTAGGACACAATGGCTCCTCTCTATGCTCCCGTTTGATTGGGGATGATAGGCGGACGTATTGTATTTTGCTATATTAGATAGTTTTGGCCAATTCTTTTATAGTGTCTGACATAAAGTTTTGGCCTTGGTCTGTTAGTATCCCTCGTGGTGCTCCGAATTTGCAAATGAATTCGGTGGCAAACGCTTTTGCTACCGATGGCGCTCTTCCATCGGGGAGAGGTATTGCCAATGAGACCTTTGTTAGCAGGTCCTGTATTGTGAGAACGAATTTATTTCCGTCTCGGGACATGGTAGTCGGACCCCATAGGTTCATGGCTACCTTATCGAACGCTATCGTTGGTGTGTCGGTAATCATCATTGGACCAATTTATTACTCATAGCACCGATTTATTACTTCCGTCACGTCGGTACGCATGTTTTTCCAGTAGTAATTTCGAGATAGGCGGCGGTATGTTTTATTTATACCCTTGTGGCCACCTATTGCAGAACAATGGTGTTCTCTTATTAACAAATATCGTTCTATATCTCGAGGTACTGTTAGTGATTCTTTGAATATGGTAATGGATAATTTCACCTTGATATTTGCCCTAATGTTCTCTGGAATACTCAGCCACTGTTGTTTTGCCATTATGTCGAGATCGTATCCCATGTGCAATATTTTTATACCGGTTTCTTTAATTATTCTATTTAGTTTCCTCAGACATGAATTTATGGCGCATTTCGATGCTCTCTCGCTGATAGTCGGTTTTACTATCAGGGCGAACATGAAATACCTCCCGGTCTTGGTTACTACGACTTCGCCAATTGTAGGAGTGCCATCCGTTAATTTTTGTGATGTCATGAGTGATTTCTCTTGCAGGAGCCTTCCCATCTCACTGTCAAGGAGACAATCAGCGGTCGTGAAAAATGTAACATGGCCCTTTTCACTTGTCAGATGTTTATTTGACATAATAATGGCGGGTTCGCCAGATTCAAGGGAATCCGTTGTCTGTGTTTAGAGGTGGTGTTCGTCTGTTTCTTCGACAGTGTCAGTTGTTGAGCTTGGCAGAGGCTGATTTTCTGGCCGATTTTCAGTGTCACATTCGTTTACTGACATATCAGTATCAGTATTATTATCTTTTCTCTTTTTGTCGGGTGATCCATTTCTCGGATCGGGCGAATCGTCTCCCGGATCGGAGGGTCCCCCTCCCTGATCAGGTGATCCGTTTCCTGGATCGGAGTGTCCGCCTCCCGGATCAGGTGAAAACCTTTCTTCTGATGGTTCTTCGTCCACTAATTTCAGAAATGGCGTGTAATGTTCATTTTCTAAGTGTAGATGGTACCAAATCGTTGCGTTGGATACTTTAAAATGAAAGTATCTCGTTTTGATGGGATCATCATTATAATGTACGCAGATATTCATGCCGAAGTGCATGGCGAATAATCGAATGTTGTTGTCATCACCATATTCGTTGAATGACAGAAGTATCTTTTGTGTGTTTTTCGGTTCTGCGCAATCTTTCAATTTTCCGAATTTTAATAGTTTTTCGCAATTCCACCGGAGTCATATTGAGGTGATGCAATTTGATGAGTGAGTCGAATAAACAATTTCCATCCATTGCGACATCTTCATTTCGTGTTAGTATCGCGTAGGGTTCAGCGCAATGTTCGTTTATTATGTAATTATACAGCGGAGAATTTTTATGTTTGTTTGTGCCGAGTGACATTTCATTGTCACCATGCGCGTCTCTGCACTTTTTATTTGGCGAGGAGGGGGAAGCAATGTGCTCAGTTCGTTCCGAACTCTCAGAGCTATCGTTATGTGATTCATTCATTGTAATATTCCCATTCTCCTCGACAACCGGAGAGGGGGTAACTCGGACCTCAGTGCCCCTCGGTCGTCCTCTTGATGCACTTGCATCCGTTGAAGGCAATTCTCTCTCGCTGCTTGTGCCTTATGTGGCTGCTGTAGCGCTGTCTTTTCCCCCTATGCATTTACTCTCTCTCTCCCCGCGCCGCGGAGAGGTGGTCGTACCTCTTTTAATATGGCTCGGGCGACGAGCCGGTGTCTTTGCAGCATCATGGCTGTCTTTACCGTCGATTAGACTATTTAATTTTTCGTCCGCGCTAAACGTTGCGGACCTACGCTCTTTACTCTCGGCAATCGCTGTAGTATCCCGCGAGCGAGTCGCCTCGTTGTTTGGGGTCTTCTTCTCCTTCCCTCAACATGAGTGATGTTTCCTTTGGATGTGTGGCTCTGTTTTGTGCGTCCTTGTTACTCGTTGGTAACATGTGTTCTCCAGGCCGGTCATTGTTTCCTTGCGTGTGTCTATGTTGTATTCTGTCATCGTCTGAAATTGGTTTCTCGCGCTCTTTGCGCCTTTCCTCTGGTTTTCGTAATTTCTTCTTTCGACGTTTCTTTAAATTATTCTCAGTTTCGGATCTTTCACTGTCACCTTCGTTATCATCTAATCGTTGTACCTTAATGTCCATTAGATAGCGTTGTTTCCAAGGTCTATTTACTTTTTCTCTTTCATTGCGCACGGAGGAGGGTTCCACTGATGTCGATTGTTGCGGGGAGACTGTATGTTTTTCTCTCGCTGTCACCCCCTGGTCGTACTCTTTGACACTTTCGTATTTTTCCGGGACAATATATTCGGTCGGCCAATGGCCCATTCGGTCTTCCCATCTGACCCTATAATCCTCATCCCGATTCGCCGCAAAATTTGTAATGTCTGAAATGATATTTTGGGAAACGTCGGAACCTTCCATTAGAGAATCGGTATCCATTATTACCGTTGGGGCCAAGTGCGGCTCCTCTGCCTGTATTGGCGTGGGTGGGTTTTGTATATTATTCTCCGCGACATTTTGCGCGTCATGACGATTCTCGTGCGAATTCGACGGGTTATGTGGCGTGAATCGCCTGGCTGATCGCGTCTTCCCGACATCTGTAAGTTTCATCGGGGGTTTCTGCGCGTCAGCTTCAATTATTTACCAACTCCAGTATTTACTTACCGAAGAACCCTTTGGTTTCCTTGGCAATTTTACAGTTCCTTTCGACGTTTCTTTTCCATTATCTTGTATTGTTGTGGCGTCGGTATTATCGTCCAGCCGTCTCATCTTGCGGTCAGTTGGGTTTTCCGAACTCGACTCCGATCGTCGACGAGTGTTATACTGGTGGATTTCCTTCCGTCGCTTTGACCCTCGGTCGATTGGTTTTTGTTTTCTGAGCGGTAACAAGTTTGCTGCTACTGGTGGGCTTTCTTTTTCGTCATTACCATCTTCTGGACGTTCGATTCCGTCGGGCGGGTTTCGTGATAATGCATCGGCATTTACATTATGTTTACCCGGTTTATATTCAACGGCGTATTCGTAGTCTTCCAGTTTTGTTCGAAATCTGTGAATGCGTAATTTTAAATCTTTCATATTTTCTAGGTATTTCAATGGTTCGTGGTCTGTGACTATTGTAATTTTTCTACCGTATATGTAAGGGCGAAATTGTTCGACCGCGAAAACTACGCCTAGCATCTCCTTATCTCCCGTGGGATATCGAGTTTCGGCGTCTTTCAAATTTCTGGACGCGTATGCCACTGGAGTGTCTTTTCCTATTTCTCCCTGTGATAAAATCGCTCCTAGGCCATATCCTGATGCGTCAGTTGTCACTATAAAAGGTCTTGTAAAATCCGGTAGGTTTAGTGTGGGGGGGGGGGAGCATAACATTGTTTTTAACACCTCAAATGCTTCCTCTTGTTCTTTCTTCGCTATCTTTCGAGAAGCTTCGTTAGCGATCGCTCTTATTATTCCGTAACGGGAGTTTGTCCTCGTACACCACGCACCAGGATAAAAATAGGTCATAACTCCGCCAAGTAACCCAGCTAAATATTGAAAAATAGTCTGAAAATCTTTACTTGTAGCTCTTTGTTGTCGAAGAATTCGAATCTGGTAATATATTTGTTTAAATAGAACGGCAGGTCTAACATGACCAACAAACAACTTTAAAAAGTTGATGAATTAGCACAATCGTTACCTTGGTTTTGGGAGGGGGGGGGGGGGGCTAAATTCGAATATGATGATATTTTTCTAGGAAATTGCTGCTGCAGTATAGCGATCTAAATTTAAATTTTGATTTATGAAAAAATACAATTTGGTAGTGATATATCAACATTTTTTATTCCTACTTATTATATAGGATATGTCAATCAAAATAGCATCACTTTTGTGTGTATCATCTGAAACGTATTACTTCTCTTTCTGTACCAGTATCATTTATGATTATTTGCCGTGCTTCAATTGACGGTAATTTTTTTTTTTTTGTTGAATTATTCAACCGCTTATTACAAATGAATCGGAACTAAGCAATTGTGGATTAAATAAATCAGGCATTCTCGCTTCGGGGTTATATTTTCTAGATTAGCTTCTAACGAGATTTTGTAATTACTTATTACTAGTCTCCGGTGTTTAGTCATTTATTTAGCCTATTGGCAACACAGCTGAAGCTATTATTCAAGGACCGTGTATCAATAGTGTATGGACAGATTTTTGCATCCTATACCATGCATACAAATCCACAGGCAACTCGGCGGTTTCATAGGCGAACTTCTTGGATTTATTAATATCAATGTGCTGATTTGATGATGTCAATAGAATTATATGGAAACTGCTGTTAAACAATTAGACCTAATTTCTCTTTGAAGGTTCTCTGTGTATCTTCCTTCTTCATCAACGATTCCTATGCCGTTCCAACCCTCGCCTGCTATTTTATATATCAAGTTTGTAGGGCAATTGTGAATACCACTTGAAGCATCGTGTTCAAGTATGTAACGAAGATATGTCATATTCGAAATTTTTCTGATTTATAGTTAGTTCAAGATCATTGAAGTCTTTGAAGATTGTCTTACATAAATTACACCGTACTATTATACAGATAATGTTCTTCCTGTGACCTGACTTTCCAACGATCTACACGATAAATCTTTAGATGGACTCCCCTCTGAGACCCTTTTAATCACTTGAGCTGCGTCAACTGGTCTTGCTGGTCGAAGATTTATCTGAGATGTGAATGCCAGTTCTTCAGCTTTGTACTCTTATCGCAGTTAGTCGTTTCCTCTATCCGTAACGTAAAAGAAAACTCTTATCAATAATATTCAGAAACTTATATTAATTATAATGACACAGATTGCATCGAACGTGCTCTTGCGAAAAACAAATAAAGACTGGCTTCTGACGCAGAACGCCAAACTCGGACACGATCGAAAATCTTCGTACATAGTCGCGAGTTTACAACATTGTACATATATTGACACTGTTAGTCATCAGCAACATCGTCTCTGGCCAAAATCAAGACGATATAGAACAAAGAAATGCCGGTCCCACTAACTGCGTGCAATGGGCATCCGCCCTTTATAGTGCAGAATAAATAACGCACTGATTGTTTCAACTATTTATTTTCACCGTCACTTAATCCTAGTTTACAGTGGCGCGTACAACGAATATTCGCTTTCGCGAGTCGCGACGAATGGCGAAAATGATGCAATCGGCGGATCGTGTCAACGGACACATGCGTGAGCTTCCGCTCTGATCTAATGCTACACGCAGACAGACTTAGGCCAAACGGAAGACGGAAGCATAGCGGAACCAACACGAACGGTATAGGTGGCGCTAGTGTCGCGACAGGGTTGGCAACTGTACTTGTTCGCGTTTCTTTTAATTCAAATTCTCGCGGCAGGTTATACAAACGCTAACATTTCCCGCTCGCCTCGTTAGTACACTAACGAAATAATTCGCAAAACACACCAATTCAGCCAAACAGGCAATACGCCGCTCGCCATAACGCACACCGCTCGCCATAACCTATAAGGTTGAGCGCTACCACTCGTAATCTAAAAGTACCTAAATCTACATCGTACGGTAAAGTAATCGGAATGTAATACATAAAGACATATGAACTAATTAACACCCGCATCTGATACCGGAAGACGACCAAGCTTGTGTACAGGTCTGACTAACATGCCGGATGCGGTTTTCAACTGACAAACTCTGGTCAACCCATCTTTACCGGGAAAACACGAAATCACGCGACCTAAGTCCCACTTTGTAGGCGGGAGATTCTTGTGCCGAATGAGGACAATATCACCGATGGCGAGGTTCGCTTCGGGGGAATGCCATTTATTGCGCTTATGCAATGTGCGCAAGTAATCGCGAGACCAAACTTCCCAAAATCGTTCATTCAGCCTTTGAACCAACTTCCACCTTGTTAACAGACTTTCTTGGCAATCTGAGCGCAATGGCTCCGGGGGACTGACCAAAGTTGTGCCAATCAAAAAGTGACCGGGCGTTAAATACGATAGATCATCGGGATCATTATTGAAAGCAACCAAAGGCCTCGAATTTAGGCATGCCTCCACCTGACATAAAAGAGTCCAGTATTCTTCCACATTCAACTTGTGATCGCCTATAATGCGACGTAAATGAAATTTGACTGCCCTCACGCCAGATTCCCATAGCCAACCGAAATGGGGTGCTCCCGGAGGAATGAAGCGCCAGGTAATACCCTCTTCTGCCAGAGTGGTGGGGATCGCAGAATCCGCTAAAGTGACCTTAAGGAGTCGGCGTAGCTCACGGTCGGCTCCCTTAAAATTAGTACCGTTGTCGCTTAATACTAGTGTTGGTAAACCGCGCCTGGAACTAAAGCGTTTGAAGGCCGCTAGGAAAGCCGGCGTAGAGTATGCCGTGACCAACTCTAGATGAATCGCACGTGTTGCGAGACACACGAACACGGCGATATACGCTTTGCGAGAGTGCTGGCCTCTACCGGAAAATGACTTAACACTAACAGGGCCTGCGTAATCAACACCTACTCTTTGAAATGGGCGACTACGAGTGACTCGGACTTTGGGCAAGTCTGCCATACGCTGGGACACAAGAGTCGCTCGGTGACGAACACAGATAACGCAATGCGCTAGCTCTGACTTTACCATTGGTTTCGCTCTGAGAAGCCAGTAAGTCTCAAAAAGAGTTCGCATTACGAGTGAGGTTCCACCATGGAGCGTGCGCAAGTGGATATTCCGAGTGATCAATCGAGTAATCCAATGTTTTCCTAGAATTACTGGATGCTTCGTATCATGGTCCATGGGGGCATTCGACAAACGACCACCTACACGAATAAGTCCATTTTGATCAAGGTAGGGACTGAGAGACAACAGTCGATTACCCCGAGGTAACTGACCACCCTTTTTCAAAATAAGCATTTCCTGGGAGAAGCAATCCGATTGAATTTTTCGGAGCCAAAAATCTCTAGCTTCAGAGCGACATTGAAGAATAATATCGGAGGTGGGTTGCACCAAATGACTGATAGACTTAGAAACTACTCGATTTTTTAATATTCTAATGTAACGAATAAATACAGACGTAGCGCGAATTAATTTAGCCCAATCAGAACATCGTTCCGCTACTTCGACAGATTTTGTCGTTACATGAGCTACAAAAGGTCGCTCTTCTAAATCAATTGAAACCGGAATCTGAAAAGTCGGAGTTGGCCAGTTGACCTGCGGTTGCTTCAACCACTCAGAACCATGCCACCAAAGAGTGTTATCGATCAAAGTCGACACAGACGAACCCCTCGAGGCGAGGTCAGCTGGATTCTCCTTGGTGGGGACGTATCGCCAAGTTACATTTGGACAACGAGTTTGAATTTACGAAACTCGATTCGCAACAAAAATTTTCCATCGCGACGGTTGACCTTCGATCCACGATAAGGTCACCGCCGAATCTGACCAAGCGAAGGTAGTACATCCTTCCAGTTTCATTGAAGTAGCGACCCATTTTATCAAACGAGATAATAACTCTGCAGCGCACAGTTCCAAACGAGGAATGGTCAGAGTTTTAAGAGGAGCAACTTTTGTTTTACACGCGACTAAATGGACTGATACACCGTTTTCGTTTTCGACCCGAACGTATACGGTTGCGGCGTACGCTAGCTGAGACGCGTCACTAAACCCATGTATCTGGATGTTTGACATTTCCATTGTATCGACCCAACGTGGGATTTTTATTTGCGACAAATGGGAAAATTCATCCACAAAGGAACTCCACGTTTCAACTAGGTCCGGTGTGAGTGGGGAATCCCAAGTGAGTTTACGAAGCCAAAGGCTTTGGATGAATGTTTTCGCTACAATTAGCATTGGTGCCAACCATCCCAATGGGTCGAACAGTTTGGAAACAAATGAAAGAACTGTTCGTTTAGTGAGGGTGTCGGGAACATCGAACTCGGGGATATATTTAAAGCAATCCTCCTGAGCGCACCAAACCAAACCTAGGACTTTCGATTTTTCATCAACGCGAAAATTATGACTCAATCCGCTCGCTAGAGTTTCTTGAGGCAAATCTGTCAATAGCATTGACGAGTTAGAATTCCATTTTCTTAATGGGAGGCACCCTTTCGAAGTCAAACTAATCAATTCGTCTCGAATTCGTCGCGTTTGCTCACACGTTGAAGCCCCAAAGACGAGATCATCGACGTAAGTATTCTCGCGAATTTGACTTGCTGCTAAGGGCAACTCCAGACCCTCATCCTCAGCAAGTTGATGCAGGGCACGAAGAGATAAAAATGGAGCCGACGCCGTTCCATACGTGACGGTAGCTAAGCGGAAAGTCTGGATTGGAGCGGCAGGAGTTGGACGCCACAGAATCAGCTGATATCGAGAAGAATCGTCGTCAACACGAAATTGTCGGAACATCTTCTCCATATCAGCTGTCATAACGAATCTATGATATCGCCAACGTAAAATAATTGCCATGAGGTCCTGCTGTAGCTTAGGGCCACAAAGTAAATTATCATTCAAGGATTTACCGTTGTCGGTAAGGCAGGACGCATTAAAAACTACGCGAAGTTTTGTGGAAGTACTGGACTCCTTCATGACAGGATGGTGTGGTAAATAACACACCTGTTCGGAACCTGTCTTAGCTATATAAGGAACCATGTGTCCAAGGTCACGATACTCTCGTAAAAACTTATTATACGTTTCATACAACTCCGGATTTTTTATTAATCTCCGTTCCAATCGCATATACTGTTTTAAAGCAATAGAATACGACTCGCCGATGTCTATAGGAGGTCCTGATGCAAAGGGTAAACTAACACAATACCGACCGCTTTCATCGCGATGCGTCGTAGATCGAAAGACATCCTCGCATTTTTTACCTTCTGGAGATATAAGTACGGTATTCGGGATTTCCTCTATTTCCCAAAATTGTTGAAGGGAATCCCTCAAGTCCGCATTTGAAATAATGTGAAGCGAATTCACCGAAATATTACGATTAGAATCATTCGAAATTCTATACGGACCTGAAAGAATCCACCCAAACACGGATAATTGAGCCATGGGTGCATCAGGGAATTTTATCAACCCATCCAGAAGAATCTCTCCATAGACATCCGCGCCTATCAGTAAATCGATAGATTTATCAGAGGTCGGATCGTTGTCAGCCAGAGGAAGATGGGAGAGGTGCGGCCAGGTTTTCATAGAGAATGTCTGCCTTGGTACATATGCAGAAAGCTTTGGCAGTATTAAACAATCTACAGGAATTGTGAATTCCGAATCTGATTCTGCGTGCAAATAAATTTGTGTTGAGAATTTGATTTTACCTGACGGCACGCCCCCCACTCCTAATATTGTGGCATTAAGAGATTGACGCGTGACGTGTAAACATTGAGCAGCTGGCTCAGAAAGAAGCGATTTCTGTGAACCAGGATCTATAAGTGCTCTTAATTTAACACTTCGAACTTCGCGAGTGGACACAATAACGTAGGCAGTAGCCAATAAAATTTCTTTCATCCGAACACGATTTAAATTATTTTCACTATTAGGTTCCGCCGAGGTATGAGACGACACATTAACCATCGGGGCTACGTGCGTCAATTCCGATTCAAAAGAATTCGAATTAGTCGCATCTATCGACGGAGATTTGTACGAGTCATGCAAAAGTGTGTGATGACGTCTGTGACAAGTCGAACAGCGAGACTGATCTTTGCAATCTTTTGGCAGATGTCCTTTGCGCAAACAATTGAAACATAACCGTAACGTTTTTGCCTTTTTTATTCTTTGTTCGCTTGAAAGTTTAGAAAATTCGTCACACACTTTTATTGAATGAGACGCTCCGCACATTTTACAAATTAAATTAGATGACGTAGATACAAACGAATTAACTTTAAATTTTGACTCGACCCTTTTTTTTTCATTTTTGAACGGAAAAGCATTATCTCTATGCGTTGTAACACCCGGTTTTATTAATGCAATTGCGTCGGCGTGTATGTGAGAATTCAAAAAGGTTTCTAGTTCACTATATTTAGGGAAGGTCTCTGGTTTGCCAACCTTCATTTCCCACTCGCGTCTTAAATCGGAATCTACTCGCAACAAAGTCAACACGATTATAATCGGATCCCACTGATCTATAGGAATTTTCAAAGATTCAATTGACATTAAAATCTCTCGAGTTTCTACGACTAGACGTTCTAACTGACCGGGTTTTTTCGAATTAACAGGCTCGATTTGTAGTAAACGAACAATTAAATTAAAAATTAAAGCCTGATTATCTTGATAATAATCTCTCAAAATTTTCCAAGCGCAATCAAAACTATCATTATTTAACGGTACATTCTTAATCAAAGACAATGAATGACCTTCTAATGATTGTTTTAAATAATGAAATTTAACTACATTACTCAGCGTTGCGTTGTCGATGATCAATGACGAGAAGAGGTCGTGAAATGACTGCCAATGCTGGAGATTGCTGTCAAACTTAGGTGGAGAAATCCGTTGAAGCGTTGACACTTGACCTTGAATCGGAGTTGGTTGACGTTCCTGGTCTATCACAATTGGTTGCGGTGGTGGTTGACGGTCCATAAGAGCATCCAAAGCCTCCAAAATGTCGAAACATCGTTCTTGAACTACCTTGAACTCTTCATTCGCCAAATAAGCCGTGACATCTGAGGTGTCTGATTGTTCGAGTAACATCGAATGTGTCGATTCGCAACGAGCGAGGGCTGTCTCAAGGGCTTCTATTTTTCGCTTAACTTGCACTGTTCCAATACACTCATTTTGCGAACGCGCCACATAAGCATCACCACGTCTGCACTGACTTGAGAGTGCGGAGAGATATTCCCTTTGCTGTAGCAAAAGTGCCGATAAACTACCCGTCGAACGCGTCTCAGTGGCCATTGTATTTATCGCCTTTTGTTCAAGCATAGATTTATACGACACAAAGTTCAAAGAACGCGTCACTTATGGTTTTGCGTGAGACGAATGTGTCTTGGCCGGTGGCGCGCTACGACTGAGAAATTTCGGGCGTCTTCGTAAGCGATCCGAACGATACCGAGTCACGATGCAGCGAAGGAGAAATAGGGAGACTCGCGCGTCTCCGTTGGCGATCCGAACGATTACGAGTCGCAATGCAGCGAAGGAGTAGTAGGAGACTCGGGCGTCTCCGTTGCCGAACCGAATACTACCGAGTCGTCTGTGGTAATCACACGATAGCGTCTATCCTTTGATCGGGCCGCGAAACACTACAGATATGCTATCTGTTTCTGGTATGATGCGCGGAGGCACTGCGCATACATCCAAAATGGCGGCACTTTCACCTTTGTCCCTAGAAAATGGCTACACTCACGTGTTTAATGTTCTTCTTGCACTGAATTACGCAAATTAGCGGATTTATCCGGCTCGAAGGACCAAAATGACACTGTTAGTCATCAGCAACATCGTCTCTGGCCAAAATCAAGACGATATAGAACAAAGAAATGCAGGTCCCACTAACTGCGTGCAATGGGCATCCGCCCTTTATAGTGCAGAATAAATAACGCACTGATTGTTTCAACTATTTATTTTCACCGTCACTTAATCCTAGTTTACAGT